>CM070532.1:39613152-40863152 GCA_036346145.1 Olyra latifolia
AGAGCACATGGAAGATGCATACATTTAAATTATTCAGTGAACAGAATGCTTCAGAAAAAAGGAGAATACACACATATGTGTGCATACCTAGAAAACCTTCTGCCATATAGCTTCTTGACCAGTGAAAGCAAGAGGCAAATTGATTCCTTGAAGAGCCATCCAGTCAATTTCCTTCTCCCAGTGCTCCCAATCCCACCAAGCAAATGAATCTTAAAAGCCAAAAAAAAACCTTAAACATGTTATTATCACATATATAGGAATATCCGATGAATTTGTTGTTAAGTCAACATGGAAAAGTTGGTATATTTATTTATATCAGATTCAACAACAAAAGGTTGAATATGGCAAGCAAGCAGTCAACCACCCAAAAATGACATCATTACATCACGAGAAGACAAAAAAAAACTGATTTCCCAAAAGAAAGATACTAATTCAATAAACCTCCATTATGTAGTTAGTTTTTCAACGTTGAGTAAGGACAAGCACAGAATAGTAAATCATACAATTTTCAAAGACAGCCTAGATACAATTTCAGATCAAAAGAGAACCATTGTCTCATCACTTCATCAGAGAGAATAATTGTATGATATGATACAAGAGTTACATGGCTAGCCATTTCAGCTAATAGGAGAAGTCAAGTAGAAAATGTATTAAGTGCTATTGAGTCTAGTTCTCCATAGAGCATAGAGACACTCATATGGCACTGCAGGTCACAAAATGTCAACCCTAATATACTTAAGACTGAACACTAATATACTTAAGGCAATGTGCTTTCGTAGACGTACAGAGGCCAAGTGCTCAAGTCACCATACACCACACCAATGTTCTGAAATGCTAGCAGGGAGAGAGTTCTGCAGTAGCATTTCCACTGGCCCTGCAAAAGAACCACCATCAGCGCGTCACTCAATCAGTCAGTGGACATCACTAATCCAGTACCCAAAACAAACGGCAAATGCAATGCAAAGTCAAATTTCCGACCCAACTGAGTTTGTTCATGCCTTGCTCGAGCACTTACCCTGTGATTCCATGTTCATGACTGTACAGATTGAGGAAGCAGATGGTGCCACTATACAGATTGAGCACTTACCCTGTGCACGGCAGATTGGCCAGAGCGCCATGACGAACAGCGGCAGCCCCTCCTCCGGTCTCAGCACCGACCAGACCCTGCAGCCGCCGCCGCAATAGGAGACGCGTATGCCGGTGACGGCGCGGGCCACCTCCGTGCGGCACGGCGGCTACAGTACCCGGCGGCTACTCCTAAATGCGCACCGGATCTTGGACCTGTGTCGGTGTGGCTGACGGTAGGGCGGAGCAGGGGTGGCGGCGGAGCAGCGGGTTAGGAGAAGGTGGCCAAGGAGGCGGAGGCAGCTACGGCGACGGCCGTGGTTGAGAATGGAGGCGGCGCGGGTGGCCGGTGGTGTGGGAGGGGAGGAGTAGCGGCGGCGCCAGGAGCGAGCAAAGGAAACAGAGGCGGTGATGCGGACAGTGAGGGAGGGGAGCAGAGACGGCGACTCCGGGAGCAGGGGTGGCGGACGATGCCACCGGAGGAGAGGAGAGGCCGAGAGGGGCGGAGCACCCGGGCTGGGGGAGGGGAGCGGGGACGGCGGCGCGAGGGAAGGAGAGGGGAACAGGGTGGCGGAGATATCACCGGGGGGAGTGGCGGGCGTGTCGAGGAGGTGGGGGTGGCGGCCGTGGTTCAGGATGGAGGCGGCGCGGGTGGAGGCTTGGGGGCGACGGGCAGCGAGTCGTGGGATGGCCAGCTACCGGATAGAAGAGGAGGTGGGGGGGCTGTGGTAGATGTGGAGGCGAGGAGAGGGAGGGGGAGCGGCGCCAAATCCGGAGAGGAGGCAGCGACTCCGGGAGCACGGGTAGGGACGGCAACGCTGAGGGAAGGGGTGGGGAGTAGGGGAGAAGGCGAGCATGGATTGGTGGAGAGGAGGCGTGGATGGCACGCCGAGCCTGGATTGGTGGAGACGGGGAGGACACGGATCGGTGGGAGGGGAGATGGGAGCAGCCGTTAGATTAAATGGATGGCTAGGATGACTCTGATGAGCCATCACTCATCACCATAAGAGGTTTTTTAGGAGTAGAAATATGAGTTATAGCAGTGCCAAATTTCTCTCCTCTGCTACCTTGTGAGGCTTACGAGGTTGTCTGAATATATGAGTTCTAGAGGTGCCAAATTTCTCTCCTCTACTGTCTTGTGAGGCTTACGAGGTTGCTTTCATTGCACACAATTTTGGTACTTAGAAACTTAAGCAGTAGGAACATTCGAGATTAAATTCATACTGGCAAGCCGAGACATACAACCAAAATTTATATGACATAACCGTGAGTGCCAAACATTGGCCTCACCTCTATTGGAATTATCACAAATATGGTTCACAACTTTATTGCAGAAATCAGAAAGGAAAAAGCGAAACAAGTCTCCGCAGTCATAACCTTTACCAATAAAAAGTTTATTTTTTGATTCAACTACTTTATTGTACTCAAACACTACTTTGAACCCCTCTCTACGCAGAAGGGAACAACTAACCAGGTTCTTATTTATTGAAGGGGCATTCTGCACGTTCTTCAGTTACACGATCTTTTGTGCCAGCACCATGAACAAAAGCATATGACCCATTCCCCATTAGGATGGGGGAATCCCGGGTGACCTGGTAAGAAGAGAACACTGAACATTGAAATATTAGCACACACATGCACATTAGCACTAGTATCAATCCACCAATAGGTGGATTGACTCACTGAAAGAATAGTAAGTAGATTACTGTACCTAGAGGTTCCATCTTCGGTGTTACCAATAGTCATGTTGACAGACTTTGAGCTCTATCCTTGGTCACCCTTTCTAGCTTTGCGGTTTGGACACTTCTTAGCCCAATGTCTAGCCTCACCGCACACGTAGCAAGACATATCATCCTTGTTCATAATCTTCTTCATGAAATTTGTGGTTTGTTTGACTTTATTTTTCGGTTTGTTCTTGCCATGCTGCTGTTGCACCACATTAGCGCTAAACTGTCCCTTGTCTCCTTTCGCGGGTGCATCCTTAACTCGAGCTTTCTCCTCAACGTCAAGAGATGCGATCAAACTCTCAATAGAGATTTCTTGTCTCTTGTGTTTCTGAGCAGTGGCAAAATTTCTCCACAAAGGAGGTAATTTGGCAATGATGCCCCTAGCCACAAACTTGTTGGGTAATGCACATTTAAGGAGTTCGAGTTCCTTTACAATGCACTGTATTTCATGAGCCTGTTCGACTACAGAATGGTTATCAACTATCTCATAGTCGTGATACTACTCCGTGACATACATTTCACTGCTAGCGTCTGATGTACCGAATTTAGTACTCAATGCATCCCACGGCTTCTTCGCGTCTGTTATGTGCATGTAAACATCACACAGATGGTTAGCAAAAACACTTAGACTAGCACCTACAAAGAGTGTGGTGGCATACTTAAACGTTTTCTCCTATTTAGGAGTAAGTGTTCCTTCAGATTTTCCAGCCGCAACCTAGTAGACGTTAATAGCTGTTAGCCACAGAGTGACTTTGACTTGCCATCTCTTAAAGTGCACACCGGTAAATTTATTTGGCCTCAGCGCATCGGCAAAGCCAACCATTGTTAAATCAAAGTGTCTCACATAGGATTTTTGGATTGTTGAATCGACACTTTTAGGTTTAATTTAATTAAAAGATAATTCATGAGCACTCAGAAACATCATGCAGTACAAATATATTGTAAACATAGATACAACAAATGTATCCATATGCCCCTCTAATATACTCGTATACAGAGGCAGTAGAGAACCACTAGGACAGAGAGGAGTACGTATCGATTTTCCTCAGAAGAGGCAAATCCGAGAAGAGAAGAAGATGACCCGTCGCGATGATGAAGTAGCGAAGTAGAGGAAACATATCATAGTGATGACGTAGTAGATCGCTAGCAGTCATGCTAAGCGCTTCCTAAAAAGCTTATTCGTCTTGTCCCGGTGTAGGATCTCAAGGACGGTAGGTTCTGAAGACCTACTTTCCCGATGATCGGTGCATGCCAGCACAGCAGGTGGGAGTAGGCTATGTGTGGTGGCGCAAAACACTGGAAGAGGAAAAAACCCTAGCTTCTGTTCTCTATCGTTCTAGGCGGTAGCCGTACAATTTATATAGGATAGGTTGACGGTCGAACATATCACAAGACGTGCCACGATCGGACACGCACAATCTCCATATCTTGTAACCGATTTCAAATTTCCGAAGAGCAAAATGAAATAAAATACAAAAGAAGACCCTGCCTGTATAAGCAACTGGACCCGATTTTGGTGGACAATTCATGCGGGTGCCATGCGCTTGGCCCGGACCCGGCGAGGCGAGCGAGCGCATGTTCTCCTCTTTCTCTCTCCCATATGAGAGCTAGTGGGGTAGAGCACACTTCACTATTTAAATTGATGTCTTTCCATCTCAATTAGTAATGTGGTACTAAAAAGTTTTCACACCCATTCCATATGTGGGCCTTTCAGATTTTTTAGAAACTATTCCTAAATAAATAGCCAAACCCATATATTCAACATGAGCCATGACAGATGTCAGGAGCAGTCTAGTGATGCATGCTAGGATTCTTGTTGTGTGATGTCGCTCAAAGTCATCGAACCGGGGAAACATCTGAGCAGCACAACGGCTGAGAAATCTGGCATACCTGTCGCTCCAAACATGCCTGACAGAAACAAAATGCAATGGAAACTTATAGGTGTGTGACGAGAGCGTTTCATGCACAATGGCCTCTCCCGTGCTCGTTGCTGCAATCTTTCTTTCCTTTTTTTTTTTTTGAGATCAATCGTTGCTGCAAAGACAGACAAGTCAACTAGAAAGGTGCAATTAAAGATTGGATATCTTTCTGCACAACCTCTGAAGTCAGAACTGGTCACTCACTCGGCCACTCCAATCAGGAGGAACTTCCATATGCGGTGAACTGCAAAATGCATGCCAATTCAGTTTTCCCTAGTGCTGTTCTTAAGCTACTCCAGGTACTTGAGGTTGCCTTCTTTTTTTATGGGCAGAGCAATGACCTCAGGAACACTGCATGAAAAAAAAAAAAGCAAATTGAGCAGTAAAACTCAGCTTAAAGACCGTACATTATATTTAATACACACTGACAAACAGAATGAGCTTGAGGACTAGAAAGGAACTTACTCGTACTCATGGTTCGCTTTGACATGTTCAATCAAGGAATCCAGAAGAGATTCTCGGGTCTTGACTCTTAAAACAATTCTTCAGCATCAGTTTGCACATGAGAATGGATGGTTTGTTGTCACTAAATGTCTGTAGCTTAATTAGCCGGTAAAACATTTAATCTAAATGTGTGTGGCAAAACTGTTGAACCCCATGAACAGTTAAAACTCCAAAGTAACCCGGCAAAAATAAGAGTCAATTAAGTATATCTTTCCCTCCCACCAGTAAGAGCATCTCCAACGGGAGCTGTAAAATATTATTCATTTGACTTTTTAGGTCTATGGGAGGAAAGAAATCTTTTAAAGTTTGTGCACTAAAATATGAAGAAATTTTAAAGAATGAATAGAGTGTGTAAGGAATAGTGTTATAGAGGAAAAATTTGAAGTGTGTGCTAGAGATGTTCTAAACAGATTCAACGCTGGGAAAAAGGAGCATTTAGAAAATAAAAATATGAAATGTAGAAATGCACAACCAAATATTCATAATATCCACCGATTAGGGAGACAAGAACTATAGATAGTTAAACTGTAAATGAATCTGGTGATAGGTCAAATGCAAATTCCCTCAGTTTAGCACTCTCATTGTCTTGTGAGTAGAGAGTATATATTACTGCAAATTTTGGAATTGGTGCACTCAAATGTGCATACATACACAAACAAGCATGCATGTGCGCACACAAACCATATCCCGCATCCATTTCAGTGCAAATGCACAAACGCAAGTTTTATTGTGTACAGATAAAGGCTTTCCATAAATTGCAGCTGCTTTAGAGAATCCAATTTATGTCTTATAAACTTAGCGTTGGCTGAACTGTATTTTTACTGCCATGTTAACAGCCAAGTTAAGAGTGGTATTATCATGCGTAATTTGTTTACAATTCCGTAGTTCCGTCTCTTAGAGACCAACCAACTTTATAATCATTAAGCGTATTCCCTTAGTCTTCTCCTTCAAACAAAAAATTATCCCTATGCGAAGTAATCGTCATAATTCTAGCTAGCAGCTCCATTGCCATGAGTAAAAGTAGTGATATGGCAAAACATGCTCACTTGGTTGACCATGTGACATCTGGCTTTTGACAAAGAAATATAATCATAGAACAGCCTTTGAGGATTTTTTGCTGCTCACAAAAGGGACATTTCATTGATGACATTTAATTCAAACGATAGAGAAACCAAAGGGCAAATGCTCAAGATACGAGATTTCAAAACTGGAGACGATGGTGGGCATACAGTGAAAAATACTCTAAAATGTGGTTACTTGATAGAAGCAGTTTAAATTTCAATGCATCTATAGCTGCAGGGAAAGAACCCGGAGAGAACGTAATTCCTACCTGTTGTAGGGGCAACCACCCTATCTCTGTAATAGGTGGATATCCGCAAAGATGCCTGAAAGAGTCCTTCGCCAATATTTTATCCCGAAGGGATCGTTACAGAAGCACACTTAAAGCGAAGACCTCTCGATCCTTCGGGTTGCCCTTCGGGTTGTATGCCAAAGGGTCGAGAAAGGAACGCGAAGGTCAAGGAGACCCGAGGGAAGTTTAAGAGGGGAGGACCCTCGGAAGCATTACCGAAGAGTACAAGGAAGGAGCGAAGGCTCCCAGAGGAATCTTCGGAGACCCCTCGGGAATACACAGCCTGACGTCTTCGGCGAGTCTCGTGGCTTGGAGCGAAGACTCAGGAACAACCTCTGACAAGGGCCCACCGGATCAACCACCTTGTCAGAATATGCCCCCCCGAGGGTATATTAGGAACTAGCTAGGCTTGGGTTGTTAGAAAGCTCGTTCGACGGTTGATTGCCATCGGTGTTTGATTGTTAGAACTCCCGAGGGCGGGAGCGGCGAGACCAGAACGAACAAGACGCCATCGATGAGGTGGCGGAGGAAGCGGCCCAAAGGGCGATCACCACCATGCCAACGACTGAATTGCGGCGGAAGGCGACGCGGTCGCGCAAGGACTCGGCAAAAGTATCCCAAGGGCCCCCGACGCCAACATATAGGGCCGAAGAAACCAGAGCCAAGGTGTCCCAGGCGTGGGCGGCGGTAGACCCGACGAGCCGGGACCCAACAGAATTGCCAGAGATGGGGTGCAGCAAAACCCATCCACCGATCCCGAGCAAGGGTGTGAACATGGAAACCCCCCAGCTGCCGAGGACATCCTGCAAGACCGAAGGCGACTGTTGGAGGAACAAATCAATTCGCTCCGTAGAGAACTCTTGACAATGCAACCCCAGCAGCAATACGTGCCCCGAAGGATCCCATACCTGTAGGAAAATCACGGGCAATTTCGGCCAACCGTAATGACGACACAGCCGAAGAAGGCAAGCGAAGGGCCTCTGAGTGCATACCTTCGCGGCAAAAGATGGCCCAAGGGATTCAAAATGCCAAGCGTATTTAAGTTCTCCGGAGACACCGACCCAAATGAGTTCTTAGATGTATACGACACAACGGTAGAGGTGGCCGGCGGAGATGATGATATCAAGGCAAAAAGTATGTTGCTAACATTAAAGGGTACCGCACTCTCATGGTACACTTCGCTGCCACCAGGATCTATACACACATGGAGTCAGCTAAAGACGCCTTCGCCAATAACTTTCAAGGCAATTATATCCAGAAGATGGTAGAAGAGGATCTCTTCGCCTTGGAACAAGGCAAAAAAGAAAGCACAAGGGAGTACTACAAAAGGTTCGCGGTAATACGATGTCAGATAAGAGAGGTGTCAGACTCCTCGGTAATCAATGTATTCCGAAGAGGACTTCAACCGGGACCCCTTCTCCACAAATTAACTCAAGACCCACCACAAACGGCCGCGCTTCTCTATGACGAGGTCGAGGGATATGCCAAAGGAGAAGAAGAGAACTTAAGGAGACAAGGCAAGCTGAACACATGCAAGGACCGCGATGACCACAAGGAGAGCAATTCAGAAAGCAAGAACAGAAGGCATCAAAGCTCCAGCAAAAGGGTCAGCAACATTGAACCCAAACAAGCAGATAAACAAAGACCTATCGACAATAATAGAAGGGGAGATTATTCCCGAAGGGATTACAATTCCCGAAGGGACGAATACAACTATCAAAAAGATAGCACGAGAAGAGACGAAGACAATCGAAGGAACGAAAATTACCGAAGAGAGAATTACCACAGGAATGATAAATTCCGTGGAGACAATTAGGAGAACAAGGAAAAGAGATATTGCACGGTGCATAGAGAAAACTATTCGCATACAACCGAGGAGTGCAGAGATGTTAAAGCACAACGTGAGAACTACCAAAACCAGAAGCGTCAGCGAAGGCAAGACCAGCGACAAAAGGATCAGCACCGCAAATCTCCTGAGATGGTTCACAATGTTGAACAGCAAAACCGAAGGGTAATCCATGTCATCATCGGAGGATCCTCGATGAATCTCCCGTCGAATAGGAAAAGAAAAGAGTTCATCCGCGAGGTGTCGCACGTTTCAGTGTCAAGCAAACCAGCACCGGCTCCACCGATAACCTTCGACACGACCGACGCGAAGGGCGTAAAGTTCCCATACCAAGATCCCTTTGTAATCACAGCAGAAATAGCAAACTACGACGTCCAAAGGACGCTAGTGGATGGAGAAAGCTCAGCAGATATCATCTTCACTAGCGCATTTAACCAACTCAATATACCGGAAGACAGGCTAATGCCATCACACATGCCGCTAATAGGGTTCGAAGGAGAGCCCGTGATCGCCAGAGGCCAAATATCGCTGCCGGTAACCCTTCACAAAGGCAAAAGAAAGATAACAAAGAGCATATGCTTTGATGTTGTTGACATGGAGTACCGCTACAACGCCATCTTCGGAAGAGGGGTCATCAACACCTTCGGGGCAATAATACATCACAGCTATCTGTGTATGAAATTGCCCATGGAAGGGGGGTTATTACCATTCGAGGAAACCAACAATTGGCGAGAAAAAATGAACTCGAGGGCATACCAAAGCTCAGGCCAGTCCAAACCACGGAGAGGATCGACCCCCAATACAGACCGAAGGGTTACAAGTCCTAGGTCAGGCCAGAAAGTGAGACGAAGAAGATACGATTATTCCCAGAAAATGAAGAGAAGACGGTGTCCATCGGAACCGCCCTTTCTGAAGAAGAAGAAGCGAGCGTCGTCAACTTGCTTCGGCAAAACAGTGACATCTTCGCCTAGATGCCAGGAGAATCAAAGGGGGTCCCCAGAGAAATAAGCGAGCATGCGCTAAACGTGAAGACGGATGCAAGGCCAATCAAACAGAAACTCAGGAAAATGGGAGTTGATAGACAGGAAGCAGCAAAGATAGAGGTGGAAAAATTGCGTCAAGCCCACGTCATTCGAGAAATTGCGTACCCTGAGTGGCTCGCAAACATTGTGATGGTAAAGAAATCAAAAAGCACCTCGAGATTGTGCGTTGATTTCACAAGTCTTAACAAAGCATGCCCAAAAGACGATTTCCCGCTACCGAGGATTGATCAGCTGGTTGACGCGACAGCGGGCTACGAGCTAATGAGCTTTCTGGATGCCTACTCAGGCTATCACCAAGTTTATATGAAGAAGAAAGACGAAGAGAAGACAACATTCATAACCCCCTTCGGCACATACTGCTTCCGAAGGATGCCTTTCAGCCTAAGAAATGCAGGCGCAACATTTGCAAGACTCATCGCAAAGGTCCTCGCAAAGCAAATGGAAAGGAACGTGGAGGCGTATGTGGACGACATTGTCGTCAAAAGCAAGCAACGGAGGGACCACTGCAAGGATATTCAAGAAACCTTCGCAAGCCTGAGAGCAGAAGGCATAAAGTTGAACCCGATGAGTGCGCCTTTGCAGTGGAAACAGGGAAATTACTTGGATTTCTGGTATCGCACCGAGGAATAGAGGTTAACAAAGAGAAGATACACGCAATGCAATGCATGAAAGATCCCGAAAATAAGAAACAAGCACAGAGCCTCCTAGGAAAGCTGGCCGCCCTAGGGAGGTTTCTCCCGAAGGCCGCAGAAAAACATATACACTTCTTCAGCACAATTAAAGGAACAACACCCTTTGAGTGGGGACCTCAATGCAAAGATGCCTTCGCAAGGCTGAAAGAGTATCTTCATCAACTGCCAAGACTCGTCAGTCCGAACGGAGCGACGCACCTAACCCTGTATCTAGCAGCAAGCCACTTCACGGTCAGCGCAATCCTCGTAAAGGATGAAGCCGAAGGGGGACAAATGCCAGTATACTACGTATCAAAATCATTGCAAGGACAAAAAAAACTACATTGAGCTGGAGAAGATAGCTTATGCACTACTCATGGCATCTAGAAAATTAAGACACTACTTCCAAGAGTTCAAGATAAAGGTGCCCACAGCATACCCCTTAAGGTCCATATTTGAAAACAAGGACACCACGTCAAGAATAGCGAAGTGGGCCGCAGAGCTAGCGCCCTTCTACATCGCCTTCGAACCAAGGACGGCCATTAAAACTCAAGCACTCACCGACTTCATCTCTGAATGGTCGGCCGAAGTTTCGGAAGAAGGCCCAGCATTGCCCCCCTTGTGGAGCATAAAATCCGATGGTTCTTTCACAGCAGAAGGGGCAGGAGCATCGGCAATTGTAAACGACCCCGAAGGACAAAGCACGGAGTATTCACTCAGGTTAAACTTCAAGACGACAAACAACGCCGCTGAATACGAAGGACTTTTGCTGGGTCTTCGGAAGGCAAAATCTCTCGGAACGAAGAGGGTCATCATTTACACTGACTCAAAGTTAATAGAAGGACATATAACGAAGGACTTTCAAGCAAAAGACACCAAGCTGGCTAAATATCTGGAAGCAGTAAGAGCAATGGAGAAGCATTTCATAGGAATCTCCGTGAAAACAATACCAAGGGGGGAAACATAAGAGCGGACGAGTTGGCCAAGGCAGCAGCATACTTTACAAGAATACTTGAAGGGGTGTTTTATGAAGCAATATCACGAGCATCTATATGCCCCGAAGTACAACTCATCGCAAGGTCCATGGAAGAAGATTGGCGAACGATCATCGTCAAATATCTTCGGGATGGTGAACTACCCGAGAATGCTAGGAAGGCGCACGCAACAAGGCAGCGAGCAAGAACGTACACCATGATGGATGGCCTGCTCTACAAATCGGGAATCGGTACACCAGGTGTGTCTCAAGGGAAGAAGGAAAAGAAGCACTGGCGGAAGTGCACATAGGAATCTGCGGCTCGCATCAAAGCCCAAGGGCCCTCACAGCGAAGGTGCTACGCATGGGCATATATTGGCCAACGGCCAATAGCGACGCAGAAGAATTTATAAAAAGGTGCCAAGGATGCCAGTGGATGACAAACCCACCGAAGGCTCCGCCAACAAACCTACAGCCCTTACCCCCAGTGTGGCCCTTTGCACGATGGGGGATTGATATCGTTGGTGAACTCAAACAGGCTTAGGGAGGATTTAAATGGATCATCGTGGCAATTGACTACTTTACCAAATGGATCGAAGCAGAACCATTGACAAGCATCACACAGCTACGAAGACCCAGCATTTCTTTTGGAAAAATGTGATATGCAGATTCGGCATACCACAGGAAGTAGTGGCCGATAATGGGTCACAATTCATTTCGTCAAGATTCAAGTCATTCTGTGAAGATCTCGGCATAAAAATATGCTATGCTTCCATAGGACACCCTGGCGAATGGCGCCAGTTGAGCGAGCGAACGAACATTATGAAATCAATGAAGAGAAGAAATTTGGTAGATGAAGCAAAAGGAAGATGGCGTAAGAAGCTGGAGAAGGCGTTATGGGCAATCCGCTGCGCCTACAAGACCAAGTGCAGCGCCCTTTAGGCTGGTGTATAGTGAAGAGGCAGTAATGTCGGCAGAGATCCAAACGAAGACCCTTCGGTTCATAACGGGAGGAGCCAAGATCAGCGATCAACCGCCGGCCGACACTGTCGAAGAGGGTAGGCTTAAAGCCAAACAAGCCTTGGAGAAATATAATGAGCTAATGACCAAAACCTACAACAAGCGCGTAAGACCACATGAGATACAAGAAGGGGACATGGTCCTTCAGAAGATGCCACAACGACCATCCAAGCTAGAGCCCGTATGGGACGGACCCTTTATCGTTAGCAAACAAACAAGGCAAGGATCATTCCACCTCTCCAATCTCGACGGCTCTTCGATCCCAAACACATGGAACACGAAGAGCCTGATCAAGTATTACCCATGAGGCGATGAAGAAGCATTGAGTACTCTTTTCTCTGACTCGGTTTTTCCCTAGCGGGTTTTACGAGCAGAGTTTTTAACGAGGCTCAGACGCCCAAAACCGGCTGCGACCGGAGAAAAATCTTAAGGGAATGTAACCGCCAAGTTGTAAATCGAAAAGGAATGAAAAATGAGAGCACGTTCCAGAGCAGATACTTCAATCCGACTAAGGGGCTGGCGCGAGGCCAAGAGCGCTCGCGCCAAGCACCCCAAAAAGAGCCTTCGCGAGCCACGAGCCTTCGCGAACGCCGAACACGCTAATGGGATTACGCGTCCGTCGATTATATGGCTAAGGGGCTGGTGCGAGGCCAAGGGCCCTCGTGCCAAGCACCCAAAAAAAAGAGCCTTTGCAAGCCACGAGCCTTCGCGAACGGCGAACACGCTAACGCGATTACGCGTCCGCCGATTATGCTGTTAAGGGGCTGGCGCGAGGCCAAGAGCGCTCGCGCCAAGCACCTAAAAAAGAGCCTTCGCGAGCCATGAGTCTTCGCGAACGCCAAATACACTAACGCGATTACGCGTCCGCCGATTATGAGGCTAAGGGGCTGGCGCGAAGCCAAGAGCGCTCGTGCCAAGCACCCAAAAAAAAGAGCCTTCGCGAGCCACGAGCCTTCGCCGAACACACTAACGCGATTATGCATCTGCCGATTATGTCGCTAAGGGGCTGGCGCGAGGCCAAAAGCGCTCGCGCCAAGCACCCAAAAAAGAGCCTTCGCGAACGCCAAACACGCTAACGCGATTACGCGTCCGCCGATTATGCGGTTAAGGGGCTGGTGCGAGGCCAAGAGTGCTCGCTCCAAGCACCCAAAAATGAGCCTTCGCGAACCACAAGCCTTTGCGAACGCCGAATACGCTAACGCGGTTACGCGTAGGCGAAATACAATGTACAAGATGGATGGCGCGAAGCAAAAAGCGCTAACATCAAACGAAAACAAAACATTACGAAGGCAAATAAGATCACCCACGATGAAGGGCAACCTTGGAACAAGAAATAAACAAAAGATTTTTGTATATTACATCAGCAAAATATTACAATCCTACTTCGTTGGCCCATTGCCCTTCGGATCAACAGGACCCTTAGGATCCTGGGAAACGAGACCTGCCGGAGAATCCTCGGAGGTCGGCACCCTGGGCTTTGCTATCTTCAAAGGAGATGCAGGCGAACCAACCGCAGCGGCAGAAGGAGTCTTCTTTTTTGCGTTGGCCATAAAGGCACGGCAGAAGACAGCACCACCAGCTCGCCAGAACCGCGACATGAAGTCCCAAACAACTTGGCGAGAATCGCGATCAAAGGAGCTGGGGTCGAACGCCGAGGGATACGAACCACCTGGGGAGGAGACACTTGGAAGATGTGTGTACCCAGCGCTCTTCAACATTGTTGAAAATGCGAAGATTGAGCCGACGGCGCAATCCGAACCACAGCA
Source organism: Olyra latifolia (assembly GCA_036346145.1). Taxonomy (NCBI): domain Eukaryota; kingdom Viridiplantae; phylum Streptophyta; class Magnoliopsida; order Poales; family Poaceae; genus Olyra; species Olyra latifolia. Next base: position 39,627,038 of record CM070532.1, read on the forward strand.
TAAGGACCCCTCCACCATGGTCCCGATCGCCTCCTTCAAATACTTTAGGGCTAAGGCTGGGCGTTTCGGAGGAGTGCTCACGGCAATAGTCCCTAATCTGCTTATCTCCTTGGTGAAGGCTTGGCTCAAAGATAGAAGTTCCCCTTGGAACGCCTCCAATTGCTACTTTGCCTTCGCCATGGAACCCCGAAGAGTCCCAAGCTCCGCGGCTCCCTTCTTTAGATCGTCGCGCAGGCCGTTGCACTCCTTACGCAATGATTCGAGATCAACTCGTTGAGACTCGACTTTAGCGCAGAGCTTGGCCAGAGTCTCTTCGGTGTCTTTCGCGCGCCGCTCCGCCTGGTCCTTCTCCGCCCTAAGAAGGGTGACCAGTTCCTTCTCCTTCTCGCTAACCTCCCGGAGAGTGCGGTTCTCTTTGTCGAGGGTGGCGACACGGCCCTCAAGAACAGCGCACTTCCCCGAGAGGTCCAAGACCTGTGCCGACGCGACACGATTCCAAGCTAAGCTCTGCAAGTTGGAACACAAACATAAGTAACGGCGAAGACTATCATCGCCAAACAAAAAAAGAAAAAAACATGTACTTACTGAAGCAAGGCATAACTCAACGCTGGGCATGTTCTCCAATAGAGAGGACGCCTCACAGCGAGCAAGGATTGCCGGAGGCACTCCCTCAAGGATAGCCTCCAGATGTTCATCCTGAAGGAGAACAGTAGGTTCCAGGTAGAAGAAGCCATTGGGAGCTGGGGCCGCGTTGGGCACTAGGGGGGTAACTTATGAAGATCCCCCCTCCACAGTCGTCACCGCTGCCGAAGAGGAGGCACCAGGCGCAGGAGGGGTAACTTGTGAGACCTCTCCTGCCACCGTAGTCGCCAGAGAGAAGCCGGTGGCGCCAGGCGCGGCGGGCCTAGTCGACAAAGACCCCCTCTCCATAGCAGCAGTCGCCACCAAAGCCATAGCGGCATCAGCAACCCCCGCCCCATTAAGAGATCCTTCGGCAAGGATTGAAGGGGCCTCCACAAATGGTAAGGGGGCGGGAGCGGTATTGGCACCGACGGCCCCCGAGATGGGCACCGAAGGAGGCTCCTCATTAACCCCCTCTACAAGAAACAGTAAGCGTAAGGAAAAACAATAAAAAGACAAGAAATGTCTCAAGGTATAGTAACAAACCTTCGGGGGGAGGGGAGTCAACTAGCCAGAGCTCGGTATCGACAACGAAGCCGGCGGTATAAGCTTCGGCTTCGGTATGCACCTCAACAGAGGCCCCTTCGGGAATCACAGGGCCCTGACCCGAAGGAAGAGACCCCGCCCCATGACTATCCTGGAGCTCGTTGGAGCTATGTTCGGGATCCAACGGCCCCGAAGGAGTCTGGTTGACCAGAACATCCAGTGGATCGTCATCACGACGACCACTGGTGGCACTCTGCGCGTCCGGCGAAGTGCGGTCGTCCTCAGCCAAGCGCCCTTCGTCTTCGACCTCTTATCGTCTTCTTCTTCTTCCTCATCTTCCGCGCTGGTGGCTTCTGACAAAAAAAAATCCAAGTTAGGAGAAACAAACCGAAGAGGTATGGCGGGTATAAGAGAATACCCACCACGTGGCCGCTTCGAGGTGCCCGCGGTAGCACCATCTGGCGTGGCCTTCCTCTTGCCGCCCCTCTTCGGCTCAGGCTCCGCCCAAGGGGTAACCGTCCCGAGGATGCGGTTAACACGGCGCCACACCACCAAGAAGCTCATGCGACCGTCGACGCGACGGCTTGAACATCCCCTTGGCCCTCTCCGCAGCTGACTCGAGCTTCCGAGGACGGAGATCCTTATCACTCAGAGCGAGGAGGTTGCCTCCCTCGTCGACAGTCACGCACTCCTCCCAGCTGCGTATTAACGGCCCCACCTTGGCAGCGAAGAACTCCTCGGCGAGGCAGCGCATGGAGAAGCGCTTACTGATCTTCTGCAGAAGAAGCCGCTGCGCCTCTTCGGATCCAGTCAGCTTCTCTACCGAAAACTTGACGCAATTGGCAGTCTCCGGGACATACTTCAGCGGAGAATCTGCTTCGTCCACCCTTTGGTAAAACCAGAATAGCTTCCAGCTAAAACCAGCGGCCCGTCCCACTTCTTCTTCGTGGCCAGGAATGGGAAGTCAGCAGCGTGTGCTGGCTTCACAACGAAGTTCAAGCACCTGAAGGCGCTGCCGCTTGTCTTCCCCTGCCACCTAGCTTCGTGCAGGAACCCGAATAGTCGGGTGCTTGGTTGCGCGCCATGGCTTTGGAGCTCCCACTCATAAACTACTAGCCGAGCAACGGCGTTCGGGGAAAGATGCACGAGCTGTGTGCCGTATAGCTCGAGCTCCTCCTCGACGAGACGAGTGCAGGGTATCCAAAGACCAGCCTTCACCTGCAAGGAAAAGACAACCGCCTCGTCCGGATTCGGCCGAGGGGTCGTCTCTTGGCCAGGAAGACGGAAGTGGTCCTCTTCCGCAGCCGAAGCATCCACTATCTTCGCTAGCATATCGGTCATCATCCTCGACTGCCCCAACTCCCAGGACAGCCGAGAAAGGTCAGCTGGACCTAGGATCTTCTTCGAAGCCATCAAAATACCGAAGACCTAGAAAAATCCAAGGAACCGAGGGAAGTTATCGAAAGCAAAAATTAGAATGATGAAGAGCGGCGGCACGGGCAACATCGGCGGCGTAGCTGCCGGCGCCGCCAAGCTCAACGCTGACGAAACCACCGAGAAACAAAAGCAGAAACCGCGGCGGCATTGCACAAAGCGACAACACAAAACCAAGAAGAGCCGTGCCATACCGGAAGCGTCAAACGGCGCCAGAGGACGACGGCAAGACGTCGGCGGTGAGTCGGCGGGAGCGGCGACGCGACAGCGTGGAGGGCGAACGACGGCGAGCACAGTAGGCTGGGAGGCGGCAGGAGCGAGTGGGGAAGATGACGCCCCCCACCACCTCCCCTTATATCGGCGACACGCGCCCTCTAATGGTGGACATGCGTCCAAATCGAACGATCGGGAGAAAGGGCGGAGAAGCTGAGGATTCAAAAAAAAACAAAAGGAAATTCAAAATGACGCCTGAGGACTTGGCAACACGTGTAAAAATCGGCGGCTAGGATCAACGCGAGGACTTCGAGGTCACTGACACGGTCAGAACGTCATGTCTTGTCAATAGGCAAAGATACCATCACAAGTAAGGAAACAAAGGCATCCTCGTGAAATCCACCTCGACGTGGAGAAGGGGGGAAGCTGCATATTCCGGCCAGGCACCACGACGAGGTGGCGACGTGACTGTAAGGGGCTTCTGTTGTAGGGGCAACCACCCCATCTCTGTAATAGGTGGATATCCACGAAGATGCCTGAAAGAGTCCTTTGCCAATATTTTATCCCAAAGGGATCGTTACAGAAGCACACTTAAAGCGAAGACCTCTCGACTCTTCGGGTTGCCCTTCGGGTTGTATGCCGAAGGGTTCGGGTTGTATGCCGAAGGGTCGAGAGAGGAACGCGAAGGTCAAGGAGACCCAAGGGAAGTTTAAGAGGGGAGGACCCTCGGAAGCATTACCGAAGAGTAAAGGAAGGAGCGAAGGCTCCCAGAGGAATCTTCAGAGACCCCTCGGGAATACACAGCCTGACGTCTTCGGCGAGTCTCGTGGCTTGGAGCGAAGACTCAGGAACAACCTCCGACAAGGGCCCACCGGATCAACCACCTTGTTAGAATATGCCCCCCCGAAGGTATATTAGGAACTAGCTAGGCTTGGGTTGTTCGAAAGCTCGTTCGACGGTTGATTGCAAGATCAACGACTCAGGGGCCGGGGCAATTTGGGTGTTTCCCATACATGTGAACCCGGACCCTACCGTTGTATAAATTGACAAGTTCATCCATGAGAAGATAGGGAATTCTGATTCCACACTGGTTCTATTCACCTAGCGTCCGCTCTTCCCACCACCTTCTCTCACGGTGTGCTCTCCAGCACCGGGGAGGGGCGCCGTACCTCACCACGTCGACGGGGGGGATCCCGGCGACAACACTACCAGGCACTATGTTGACACAAGCGGCAAGCTTCTCACTGATAACGCTTTAAGCTAGCTTCTTGCCTGCAGCCCCAAAAGAATATGTTAAGAAATTCATTCTAATGCGACAGTCATCTAATGCAGCTGAAGAAAAAGATCAACTTATCAAAATGATACCATATAAGTATATAACCATGTAAAATTAATGAGGACCATCGAGCATCGTACTAAGGAAAATTTTTAAAGAAAAACAACTCAAACACATGATATGATGTGGGAATAAGATCCACCAAAAGTACGATAAGAGAAGTATGGCTTTTTTGGGTTTGCAAAAAGAGTAAATTAAGGTAACATGTAATAATAATGTAGAACAGGAAGGATACAGACAGGTTACCAGCTTCCATGTTAGGGGTTAGGAATAGTCACATACACAACGATTGAAGGCACAGTAGTGAAAGCAGGCTCAACTCGAATATAGCTGAGAGTTCTTTACCTGCAAAGTGCAAACTTTGAAAATTGATTAATCAGCATCGACTATTATACATAAATAAATTTACACTAACTGTCTGTAGGGCCAGTTGAAAGGCATCTTGTGACATTACGTATGCCAACTTGCAACAAGCTCCGGTATGCCACTTGCTGAAGAATCGAATTTGCATATTATCTGATTTACTAATATGAGAAAACCCACATATCTTTTGCGTGCAAAATGATAGACCTCCGTTGGATCCTAGGGTTAATGTCAAAACTTAATGATTTACCTAACAGCAACATATCCTGTGCAACCGGACGACTTCATGCACCTGTGCAATCCGTGAATCGGGGCCCTCCGATTGAAATCCGACGGAGCTGCAGCGGAGCAGAAGGAACGCTGGCATTTTTGCATGTAGCTGCCCGCCTCTACGCCTTCAATTTTCATAAGAGTCCCTGAAGACGATGGAATCCCGGCTCCTCCCTAAGCCCCGTCTTCTCCCCAATCCTCCCGCCTCTTCCTCCCGCGTCTTCCTCCCGCGTCTCGTCCAGTCCAGGACATCCTCAGGGTGGTGGTGGCCTTCTTCAGGAAGAGGAGGCTCAAGCTCCAACCGGATACTGATCTGCACGAAGACGCGTCTCGGGAACCGTCGTGGTGGAAGGGGCCGAGGGACGTCGTTGGCTTGTAGAAGGAAGACGCGTCTTGGGGTCGTCGTGGTGGAAGGGGCTGAGGGACACCGTCCTTGGCTTGTAGAAGGAAGACATGCCTCGGGGTCGTCGCAGTGGAAGGGGCCGAGGGACACCGTCCTTGGCTTGTAGAAGCCGCCGTCGAGCCTCTTGAAGCCGCCGTCGAGCCGCGGTCGAGCCTCTTGAAGCACTGCAGCAGCACATCAAAGTCCTCTCCTGCCGTCACGTTGAACATACGCAGCCACCCCTCGAAGGCTTCCGCCGGCACCGTCCGCCCCTACAACGACGGCGCAATCTCCAGGATTTGTGTCATTGCTGATCGTGGCCTACGCAGGCGACGCAACAATAGCCGATCGTGGCCTATGGCAAGCACGCAAGCGGAGGAAACGCAATGGAGACGGCAAGCACGCAAACGAACAAAAGAAGTAGAGCTCGATCGTACGCCTACGGCAAGCACGCAAGCAGAGCCGATCGTGCCTAGAGCTGGTGGCTTTGAGTGCTTACGGTGATTCTTATTTAGAAAACAATTTTGTTACTGTTCTACTTGATTTTTGAGGTCCAACATACAGTGGAAATATTTTTGTTGGCTAGGGCAAATTTTGGCCCACGATAGAGATGTTGCCCACGGCGTTGGAGATCGCTGACGGAGGGAATGGCCAATTGCTGACGGCCATGAAGTCCATGCCGTTGGAGATGATGCAGCTGTCCCCCTCATTGCAGCAGCAAGCAACACCGGTCCTAGAACAATCTGTCAACATAGGGCAGATTGAAGAAGGGTTGTGCACTCCTAAAAGGAAATGCAATTTGCCTCTCAATGTGAGTATTTTCTCTTTTATTCTCTGATCGATGAACAAATTGTGTACTACTTAGATCAAATTAATTTGTCAGTGTTCCTCGTTTACTCCTGAGTGTGAAGACGGTTTGAAGCCTAAAGTAGGGATGACATTTGAAAGTATCGAAGCTATGGAGAAGTTTTATAAGGACTATGCACGTGATGTTGGTTTTTCAGTTCGTATTGGGCAGCAGAAGGTGTCGGAAGAGGTGGTTCAAATCAAAAGATATTATTACTCAAGGCAGGGATATCGGGCGAAAAAAGGTAAATTATATGTTGATCCCTCCTGCACACAGAAGAAGGCACATAATGTTAAAGAAACTAGATGTGGATGTGATGCACACATTTTTGTCAAAATAGATCATGATAAAAGGTATTCCATAGTGTCAATGGTTGAGCATCACAATCATGGGCTAGTGTCTCCGGATAAGCGTCATTTACTTAGATCAAACCGTGCAGTTAGTAAGAGGGCGAAGACCACATTGTTCACTTGTCACAAAGCAAGCATTGGCACCTTGCAGGCGTATAGGCTCCTTCATGTGAGTGAGGGGGGTTTTGAGAATGTAGGGTGCACAAGGAGGGACCTATAGAATTACTACCGTGATCTACAGAAAAAAAATCAAGAATGCAGATGCACAAATGTTTGTGGCACAACTTGAGAGAAAGGGGGAAGTAAATGAAGCATTTTTCTTTGATTTTGTTGTGGATGAACAAGGAAGATTGGTGCATGTGTTCTGGGCTGATGCTACAAGTAGAAAAAATTATAGTCATTTTTTTGATGTGGTATCCTTCGACTCAACATACACCACTAACCAATATAATATGATCTTTGCACCACACTGGGGTCAATCATCATTTGCAAAGTGTTTTTTTCGGGGCTGCATTCTTAGCAAATGAGATGATTGAATCATATGTATGGTTGTTTAAGACATTTCTTATAGCAATGGGAGGAGTAGCACCTAACCTCATCATAACCGACGAAGATGCTAGCATGAAAGGTGCAATTGCTCAAGTTCTACTAGAAACAACTCATAGACTATGCATGTGGCACATCATTTTAAAGGTTCCTGAAAAGATTGGACCGTATGTTAGAGAGGATGGTAATTTTTGGGCGAGGTTCAACACATGCGTATGGGGTTCTGAAACCATGGAGGAGTTTGAGTCACAATGGAATTCTATCATTGTAGACTTCCATCTAGGGGAAAACGAGTGGCTTGCTAAAAGGTATCATATTTGTGCATCGTGGATACCGGCATACTTTATGGACATATCTCTAGCGGGCATTCTTAGAACCACCTCAAGATCGAAGAGTGCAAATTCTTTTTTTAACCTGTTCATTCATCGCAAGTTATCATTTGTTGAGTTCTGGCTTAGGTTCGATACAGCTTTGGAATGCCAACGTCAGGAGGAACTAAAGGATGACAACACAAGTATTCATACTACGCCTCCAATGTTGACACCGTGGGGCATGGAGAAACAAGGTAGTGTAGCATGCACCCATGAGGTGTTTGAGAAATTCCAAGAAGAAATAATTGCCGCAAGAGACAAATGTTGTGTTAAGAACATTGCATTCGTTGAGGGTCTATTCAATAAAATTGTGACCATTAGTGAGGAGTCCAAAAAAGATAGGGAAGTTCAGTGCAACACAACAACCTTGGTGGCTAATTGCTCCTGCAAGTTGTTTGAGTCAAAAGGTATCCCATGCCGCCATATTATCCAAGTGTTGAGAGCTAAAAATCAAAATGTGTTACCTCCCAACTACATTAATAAAAGATGGGAGAAAAGGTGTAAAAGGTAAATATTTAGAATTTGTCCCTATTTTCATTTCAATTTTTCCCCTATTAATAGGATTTGTCCCTATTTTAATTTCAATTTTTTTAGGGAAAGTGTCTACGATGAACGAGGAAACCTTTTAGAAGAGAAGCCCGTTGACTGCTTGGAGGTGGCAATGAGGAAAAAATATCTAATGTACGAAACAAAATGGAAGATCTCATTCAAAAGGCCAAACAAACTGACCAAGAGATGGACTTTTTAGTATGTAGTGTGTTCAATATAGAGGTGGCCCTAGAACAAATGGCCCCAGCTAGTAAGCCCACTAGACAAGATGAATATGAGGATTTCATAGGTTGCAAAATTCCGGATGAAGTGAATATACATCCACCAACTGATATTCATTCAAAGGGGAGAAGTAAAAGAATTAAGAGGAGCAAGGAGAACAATATGCCGAGTAAGTCACGATGTAAGGAAAGGGTGCCGTGTTTATGTAGGATTTGTAAGCAAATGGTGCTTCATGATTCTCACAATTGTCCAAACAAATAAAGTGTAGGTACCTAGACAAAGATAATTTTACTTGCATTCTATTTTGTTCTGCGACTCATAATTGTTCTCTTCTTAAATTTTTTTTATACAGTTCGTAGCCATCCACTTGATGCTTGGAGTTGCAAAGGAGCATACAAGATGCCACGTTATCTCTATGCTATGTCAGGCTGAGAAGACATGCTATGTTATTTTGTAATGTGGAGTTGATTTTTGTAAGGCATGACCTTTTGTAATGTGCAGCTAGTAGAAATTCCAGCTTGTACCAGCATGCATTTTGTACATATGCTTTTTGTACCAGCATGCATAATGAACATGACTACCGGTTGAAAAAGAATATGTGTACATGTGATGCATCACACTTTTGTTCTCTACTACAAAATCAAATCTCGTCTCTATTTCTATGTCCTATGTGTTATAAAAACAGTGTTTTCATATTTTGTCAGGCTGAGAAGACATGCTATGTCAAATAGCGTTATCTTTTTTATTTCTTAGTTTAATTGATTTATCTCCTTAACACTCCTATGGCAAATTCAAATTTATTCTAGCTACATGTTCAATGTACTTGTAGCCATTTTCTTGAGGGCTGAGATTGAGATGGGTTCAGTGGGGAAGTTTGGGTCTTGAATCTTGAGGGGTGTTGGCTAGGATGATAAGCAGCTCGTGCTTCCTTGGTTGCTGTTGAATAGAGAGAAGGTTTGCTTCTTGATGTTGACTCCAGAGATTGTTCATGCGACACTGTGTGCTGTTGGAGTGTTTGGCCTTTCTTGGTAGGTTATAGGAGCAATTTGATAGCACGATTCCTCAGAGGGCAGCCATTTGGAGTTGTTGATGTGGATTCAGATGAACTTGTGTTATTGATATAATCGTTCTCCAAATGGAAAGTTGGAGCTCGTGCTATAATTTCTTGCCAAAAAAATTATGTGCAGCTCGTGCTATAATTTCTTGCCAAAAAAATTACTAATTTAGTACATATGGTGCTTGTATGTTCTAGTGCATTTCTTGTGAAGGTAAAAGTGTAGTACTTGATTTGTAGTATGAATTATGAACTCTTTATGCTTCCATTGAATCACTACCCGCAAAACTCTGTAGATTTTATGTTAATTGAATTTTTTGTTCTTATAGTATAAGGTTTATTTTAGTTAGCCTTCTTGCCATCCTTGGTTTTGTGTTTTGTTCTTTGCTGTATTAATAGACATAGGTGTGATGCAGCATCAGAATCTGAGAATCGTGGCTGACACAGAGAGCTCAGATTCACTGCCTGGCAGTTCAAATGCTGCTGCCGAGCAGCCTCTTGATGGGTTGGTCTTTAATTATTTTATCTTCTTCTATCCAGTTTTTATTTACTTAGCTTCAGAGTAGTAATCCATGTACACTCCTATGGATATGCTTGCAAATACTTAGCATTAGCTAACTCAGGTCAAAGCCCATTGCCAGCAACACATATCCAGAGCAATTTACCAACAAGGCTTAAATTCATCTCTCATACTTGTTCACCCCAAACCACCCAATTCACTTACTGTACAAGTAGATGTTCAGTTAGATGTTCAGGTAGATGTTCAGTTTTTCGACTGCCATAGGTAGATTTTGTTGTAAAGTGCACAAACATTTTCAACAGCCACTTCACAACACAAAGCAACCCATTTTCAACTGCACCTGCACCTGTAGATGTTCAGTTCATACACAAACATCTAAATTAAACTCATTTCATTATTTCCATCCAAACAAGTGACACAACATATATTTCAGACTATTCACATAGTCTGAACACATTAGTGAATTATTAAAATGCTCAACAGTACACAACTCCATAATATACCAATTCTCAACACACATCAATTCTCAACTCCATAAACAGATTTCAGATTTACAAATGTTTGCTCACATATGTGCAACCACTCCCAAAAGAAACCAAAAAAAGAGATTGTGGTCCAATTGTAGGTGCATATGGCGCCCTCAATTCACATCAGCATTGTAGGGGGCGAACGATGCTGCCCTGGACTCCTGGAGGTCGCACTGGCGTTGTAGGGGGCAGGCAGCGCCGCCTTGGACTCTTGGTGATTGCAGCCTATTGAGGGGTAATAGCGGCAATCCGTCAATTAGGGGCCTCCGATTCAAGGGCGATGGCGGAGGCCTTCAAGGGCGACGGCGGAGGGCTCCGTGGGGGCAGCGGCGGAGGGCTTCGTGGGGGCGGCGCGGAGGGCTCCAAGGGCGGCGATGGAGGGCTTCGTGGGGGTGTTGGCGGAGGGCTTCAAGGGCGACGGCAGAGGGCTCCATCGGGGCGGCGGCGGAGGCCAGGCTTCAAGGGCGGCGGCGGAGGGCTTCAAGTGTGGCGGCGGAGGGCTTCATGGGGGCGGCGGTGGAGGGCTAGCTTCAAGGGTGGCGGCGGAGGGCTTCGTGGGGGCGGCGGCAGAGGGCTTCAAGTGTGGCGGCGGAGGGCTTCGTGGGGGCGGCGGCGGAGGGCTTCAAGGGTGGCGGCGGAGGGCTTCGTGGGGGCGGTGGCGGAGGGCTTCAAGGGCGACGCCGGACGGCTTCGCGGGGGTGGTGGCGGAGGGCTTCAAGTCTGGGCAGAGTCGCCAGGATAGGGAGAAAGAGGCGCGAGAGGATTGGGGAGAAGACGGGGATTGGGGAGGAGCCGGGATGGATTGGAGAGGAGCCGGGATTCCATAGTCTTCAGGGACTCTTATGAAAATTGAAGGCGCGCAGGCGGGCGGCTACATGCAAAAATGCCAGCGTTCCTTCCGCTCCGCTGCAGCTCCGTCGGATTTCAATCAGAGGGCCCCGATTCACGGATTGGACAGGTGCATGAAGTCGTTCGGTTTCACAGGATACGTTGCCTTACCTAACTGCTAGAAATTTAAACAGTGCACCAATTATGATGTTGATTATGGTAACACCATTGCAGAATAAGGATAGCATGAAGCATCCTGATGATACTGACGATCACTGATTCCGATGACCCACATGTGACGGTACCAGCAGAGGTATTCATTGCACCAGATATACAATATGAACAATTTTTTTAGTGTAACACTAGCCCAGAAAAGCCTGTCACCGGTGATTAATTAACAGTAATACTCGAGGGGTCATCACTGGTAGTTACAGTGGTTCCATATACCAGCCGCCAGTGATATCAAACACATCACTAGCGAGCCGCTAGTGATGAATGTGCTAACCCCTGCAGCTCATGCCTGTATATGCTAGCCCATGCAATTCAGATCACAGAATTCATAATTCACATATTATCACATCACAGAAGTCATACATGATCACAGAATAATATTATCATATCATAAAAATCATACATGATCACAGAATCATAATTTACATATTATCACCTCATGATCCTATAGCTCCAATTCACATCATAGAAGTCATACAATTCACATATTATCAACAAATGATATATATTATCACCTTATACATATGTCACAATGTTCACAGCCCATGTCATAATGTTACACTAAGTCCTAGGGTTTAGACTCCCATATGGATCAACAATTTGTGTCATGATAAAGTTAGCCAGCAGTTCTCTAATGTCAGAAAGGAAATTGTACTCGATATTGCTCACGTTGAGATCGAATTCCGTTGCCTTCATAAACTCATAATTCGTTATATGTGGCGAGTAACATAAAATCCACAAGCATGGCCTCTGGGCTGCTGGTGGTACTACACAAGTATAGATACAAGGCACAATAAGTAGTTCGGCAGAAACTAGGAATAATTTAATTTGGAGAAGTATTTGCAGACACGTACCGGGATTTTCTCACAGTGTCGAAGAACAGCGTCCTTATCAACATGATGCTTCCCCCCTTTTTGAACGTACTTCTCGAACACCAAATTGAGTAGCCTTGTCAAATCATCAAACTCATGTGTTGGGCTATCTCTTTTTGAGTCGAGGTAGAAAATCTTGTTCTGGTATGAGACTATGACCACCAAGATCCAATGAAAATCATTATTAAATGGCATTAAGAAATATTCTTTGTCTTGTTGTTTAAGCATTGCGTTCTTGATGTAGTTCCCGACTCGATTGATATATTCTTTGATATTATCCTGCGTCACAAGCCCTGGATCGAGAAAACCGACCAAGGTATTAGTTCATTTGGCATTTAGCTTCATGAGGCTGCAAATATATAAGTGATTGTTATATATGTCGATGAAACTTGGCAAGAGGTAGAAATATGAAAGAGGATTGAGGTCACTTGCATTGAAAAGCATCGGAGAAGCGAGGCATCTAGCTCCTCAAGACGGCATATGTACCATAGTTCCGCGAAGGTCACCACAAAATAAGTTTCTTCGTCCATGAAATGCTTGGCCTTTAGCTTAGCCGTGATACCGAACTCTCAATTTCTCTCGGGCAACCAGGACTTCTGTAGGTAATATTCATGTACGTTGCAGTAGGCAAGACCCATGCCGGCCAATGTTTTATTCGTAGCCAAAGGCACTCCATTCTTAAAGCATTTGTTGCTCAATGGGCATTGCAATATTTTTTTGGGTGTAGAAGCCGGCATAGAAGCCACCTTGCCCTTGGCTCTGCTCTTCGTAGGTGTGGAATACTTGGGCAGGGAAATTACGACACAATTTTAGGCTTGTGAGCTTGTTTGTGACTTGGAAGGTTTAGCGGCCACCGCTGATATGGCTTTCCTAGGAGGTATCTCCTTTTCTTCTTGTGGTGATGGCTCCAGGGTTTCGGCGGCTTCAGTACCTGTAAGTTCAATGTACCCTTGTGTGATTTTGGTGATTAGTGACAAACACATTTGATTTATGACAAACAACTTTAATAACAAACACTTTAAATGGTACATATTGTTTAATGTTTGACTTAGTGCTTGACTAATGACAAACCTCTAATATTTGTTTAACATCTATGAGACTAACAAGTTTGTTAGTAAGATCAATTTTAGTCTTATCCAAATGGCGAAACTATTTAGGTCAAGTGACTAAGCTATCCATCCTATCAAGGTAGGTTTTATATATACAACTAGGATAGATAACAAATCGAGAGATGCAAATGTTGACTCTATCATATTTATTATTGCATTCCTAATATGGATATATGCTCTAATTATTTTTTATATGATCCATCTAGTTAATCCTCACCAAGGTATTAATTATTTATATTGAGCTTCATCGTCAAGCACTTGTTGAGATTAAACCTTGTTGATTATCAATCATATACATTAATATTGTTGGGGAAAGTACGTGGCCTATGGAGATACGGCCCACTAACTTACCTCCGGCCCCACAGGAAGTAAGCCTGGGCTTGGCAAGCTCTCGCTCGAGCTTGGCAAGCTCACACCCGAGCTTCCCCGCCTCAAAAGCTAGGGCCACTCACTCCTCACGGCTTCCGAAGCTCAGGGCTCAAGACCCAAGGCAGATTGCGCCGTGCCGCGCACAGGATACGCTTCGGGTCCCGAAGGTCACCGAGAGTTAAATGCGAGCACAATACCGAGGAAGCGCCTGACAAAGGCTGCTGGCAGGTTGGCGGCAGGTCCCGTCAACCGCCAGCATAGGGAAAGACACTTGTTAACTGGTAGCGGTCCGGCACGGCAATCAGGAGATACACTCGATTACTCGGTGGATTTTGTGCGTCCCGGCACGGCTCAACAGAAGGAGACGACTATTCAAACGGACCAAGGGCAAGCTACAGTGGCCAGGCACCGCCTATAAAAGGGGCGTACAGGCCACAAGAAAGGATATATCTCTCTTTGCCCACGCAACACACACCCGAAAGATAGCCACTGTAGAACAAGAGCACTTGCACTCATATAGGAACTCTAGTTCCCGGCGGTAGTTCTCTGCATACAGGTAACTGTAGGAACACACATAGTGCCTTGAGCACTTATTGTACTCGAGCCCGGGCTTCCCAAAGTCCGGCCTCAACCCATTTGTACTCATTTAAGCTTGGCATTAAACAAAGACTGGACGTAGGGCTGTTATCCGACAGTGGAGGCCTGAACCAGGATAAAAACCCTCGCGTCACACCAGGGCCCGGCGCGTCCAACCGCGTCGGACCTTCATCCTTTCCCTCGGCGGCGTCTAGCCAACGGCCGGGCTTCGGTTCAGGGGACAGGGCCACCTTCGGGCCTCGTACCCCCTTTCTTGCTCATCGGCCTGCGGAGGTTCGCCTCCCAGTCGCCGACAGCTAGCGCCCACCGTGGGGCACAATTGTGGTCTTCTCCCCCTCGATCGAGTCGAGGATGGCCTTGTTGTCGTACGATGATGATAGCTTGGACCCCAACTTCGATGACAGCGACGATCTCGACGACGTCGACGAGTCGTACAAAAAATGGCAAGCTGGTATCCTCGCTGAAGCTTAGGCTGACGAGATGGAGGTGAAAGCATCACCCACCTTGGGAGCAGCTATTCGCTCCCCAGCATTGTCCGGCCAAGGCGACACTTCGCTGACTCACGTCAGCGAAACCCTCATGGAGGGACTGGAGGCACCGCCACCAATGCCGCAGCCGGACGGACCGTGCACGTTCACGACCCTGTCCGAGGAGGAGGATCGGTCCTGCACGCGCAACTGGCATCCTGGCCCGTCAGGGCAGGCAGCAGACCAGCGCGTGTCCATGGTGGTCGAGGGTGCCGACGGCACCGCCTCCGTGGGTGACACCGACATGTTCCCCTCACGAGAACCCACCTCACGCCACGTCTTTGCAGTGTCAGGCGGAGCAACCACGCACCAGCCGCGCGCTGACCTAAGCGGAGAGCACTAGCGGCGTGAGGCCGCTTGAAGCCTCTTCGCTGGGTCAGTCGGGCGGACTTTGGCGGACATCCGTCGTAGGCCTATCGGCCCGACGCCCGCCACTCGTCCCGCACGCGCGCACTCGCCTACCACTACTATCACTAACCCTGTTCTGCGTAGTCAGCAACAGGTTAAGGCGATTACCCAGGTCATGCGTGACCCAGAGAAGGATCCACGTGGATTCATCATGGCCGACCTAGGCGCTGCAGTCGCGAACGGCCTGGAGGAGCTTGTCGGGGATCTCGGCGAGCACCTTCTGGCCCAGTTGCGCACCAGCGGCACTTCAAGACGGCGCGGCCAGAGCGTTCGGTCGCATCGGCAGACATCCACGTCCACAGCGGATGGCGCTCTCCAACGCACCCCAGGCGGAGTATTTTCCCGCCTCGGGCCGCTTCCAGGCGGAAGGCCCCCCGTTGGAAACAACGGGGCCGCCCCAGGATGTCCGGCCTTCTCTCGGGCTTTGCGCGAGGCCCCATGGCCTCGTAAGTTCAAGCTTAGGAACATCAAGAAGTTCGACGGGAGTAAGAATCTCGACGAATATCTCGCTATCTATACTACCGCCATCTTGGCCGCAGGCGGTAATAAGGCCGTTATAGTCAATTACTTCCCTACCGTCTTGGAGGGAATGGCCCGAACCTGGCACTTCAACCAGCGTCGAGGTTCGATACACAGCTGGGAACAGCTACAGGAAGCGCTCCGGACGAACTTCCAGGGGTGCTACGCGCGTCCCGGAAAGCCTCAGGACCTCAAGTTCGTGGTCCCGAGGGCGGGGGTAGGCCTGCAGGACTACGTCCGCAGGTTCGTCCAGGTGCGCAACACCATTCCGTCAATCTCCGACGAGGCCATCGTCGAGGCCTTCAAGGAGGGGGTGCGGAATACCCGTTTTCCCGAGGATCTTGAGCTCCATTCTGTCCACACCGTGGCCGATTTATTTCGTGCCGCGGAAGGATACATCAACGCCTCCGTGGCGGTGGAGCGCAAGAGAGGTAGAACGGAGGAGAAGGCGGCTCGGACTGGCGCAGACGCCAAGAAGAGCGACGCCGAGAAGAAGAAGAAGAAGAAGAAGAAGAAGAAGAAGAAGGAGCCCGCCGTCTCGAACTACGTCGCGGCGGTAGAGCCCGAGAGGCCCGCTCCCCCTAAGCGGCCACCTCCATGGCCAGCCCGCCCGGCAGATGGCGGAAACGGCTGGGGCGTAGGACAAGGGCAGGGACGAGCTCCCCAGCCCCGACCTCGACCGGCCCAGGAGGCTAACCCTCCGAACAACCGCTACTGCCTTCTCCATCGGCAGTACGGCCACGACCTGCGTAACTGCAAGACGTGGGCGGCGCGGTTGGAGGACTTCTACGCCGGGCGCGGGCCCATACCCAAACTCCCCGACCACGGAGTGCCGGATGACCGGACGCCCTAGGGCGGCCACGGCGATGCCTTCCAGGAGGCTCGCGTGCACGTCGCCGTAATTTTCGATGGTGCGTCCACCTATAGCTCGCGACGCGAGCTTAAGGCCGCTGCCCGAGAGGTTTACCACCTCGAAAAGGGTAAGCCCGGAGACGCACCCATGCGGTGGTCTCATCAATCGACCACTTTCTCCAGGGATGATTGTCCCCTCGGGATGACTAGGCCCCAGCGCTTGCCGCTGGTGCTCTATCCGACCATCAGCAACACACGAGTTGATCGCGTGCTGGTGGACGGCGGAAGCTCCTTGGACATCGTCACTGCTTAGGTTCTTGAACAGATGCAAGTCCTACGGTCCAAGATCAAGGACATAGCCATTTCTTTTCACGGCATTATCCTGGGGTCATCCCTACAACCGATCGGCAGATCGTGCTGCCCGTAACGTTCGGACCCCTAGAACTTTCGGACGGAGTACATCACCTTCGAGGTGGTGGACTCCGAGCTTCCGTACAACGCCATCCTAGGACGACCCGTGTTGTCCAAGTTCATGGGGGCCACCCACCATGGGTACCACTATCTGAAGATGCCGCCCCCTCACGGGGTCATCACGATCAAGGGCAGCCACAAGACCGCAATGGCCTGTGATGAGATTGCCTTGGCCATGGTCGGACAGCTCCCAGAGCGTGGCCCAGCCAAGGCCGATCGACCGCCAGTCCGCCCCAAGGTGGCCCTACAGCGGCAGGAGCCTACCATGGCAGTCCCCCTCTCCGAGGATGACTCTACTAAGGTGGTCCACGTAGGGGCCAACCTCGAGTCCAAATAGAACTTGAGCTCGTCACCTTCCTCGAGTCCCAAGGGAGGTAATCGAGCACAGACTAGCCATTCAGCCTGATAAAAAGTTTGTCAGACAGGCCTTACGACGCTTTCCCAAGTGGAAAGCCAACATCATTCAGGAGCAACTCGGCAAGCTCCTCCAAGCCGGCTTCATCCGAGAAGTCGAGCATGCCGACTGGCTCGCCAACCCAGTCGTCGTTAAGAAGGAAGGTGGGAAATGGCGAATGTGCGTCGACCATCGCGGCCTCAACGCCGCCTGCCCCAAAGACAATTTCCCCCTGCCGCACATAGACCAACTGGTCGACGCAACGGCGGACTCGGCGCTCATGAGCTTCCTAGATGCCTACTCAGACTATCACCAGATCGCGCTGGCAAGGGAAGACAAAGAGAAGACTCCCTTCATAACACCTTTTGGTACCTTCTGCTACACGACCATGTCATTCGGTCTAAAGAACGTGGGAGCCACGTTCCAGCGGTTAATGAAGAAGACGGTTCCTGATCATATAGGGCACAACGTTGAGGTTTACGTAGATGACATCGTTGTAAAAAGCAAGGTCCCACAGGACCATGTGACCGACCTTCGGGAGACATTCGCTAATCTCAGGAAACATCAAGTCAAATTGAATCCTGAAAAATGTGTTTTCGGTGTCCGGTCTGGAATGTTGCTTGGCTACGTGATAGGAAAGGCGAGCATCGGGGTTAACCCCGAGAAAATTGAAGCCATCGAGAACATAAAGTCGCCAACCTGCACCAAAGAGGTACAAGCCCTCACTGGGCGGATGGCGGCTCTCAGCAGATTCATATCTCATCTCGGCAAGCGCAAAGGCACCTTTCAGAAGATCTCACATAAGCACGATGGTTTCGAATGGACAGAAGAAGCCGAGGTCGCTTTCAGCGAGCTAAAGCGTTACCTGTCCACGCCTCCCGTCCTAGCCACGCCAAAGCTCGGGAAAGCTCTACTCCTCTACTTGACGGTCGCCCCGCAGGCTGTGAGTGCTGTACTAGCAGTCGAACTCGAGGGCAAGCAACAACTCGTCTACTACGTAAGCGAGGTATTGCATGGACCTAAGGAGCGGTACCCTGAGGTTCAGAAACTCTTGTACACCTTGCTAATGGCCTCACGAAAGTTGTGTCACTATTTCCAAGCCCATCCAATTACGGTCCCAACGAACTTCCCACTAAGGGATATCGTTCGAAACCCCGACGTGAATGGGCGGGTCGCAAAGTGGGCAGTCGAGATTGGTGAATTCGATATCAAGTTCGTACCACGAACAGCGATCAAGTCCCAAGTCGTGGCTGACTTCTTGGCTGAGTGGACCGGGCCGGCCAACCCTTCTAAGGGCACGCCCGAGCTCGCAACCAAGAAGCACACTGGACCATGTTCTTTGATGGGTTGCGCCAATACGAGCGGTCAGGATGCAGTTTTGTTCTCATCTCCCCCCAAGGGGAACAGTTCACACATCGTCATACCTTCATTTTCCATAGCGAACAATCTTTCATGGAGTCTGAAGGCCTCCTAGCCGACCTCGAGCATGCATCGCGCCGCATAAACGGCTAACAGCGAATGGGATTCACAGTTGGTCGTCTGCCAGGTAAACAAGGGGTCTGTTTCTTTCGGCGGTTTCTGGCGGTTGGCGGTTTTACTGTAGCAAATTTATAAGTTTTTGGAAAAATGTTTAAATAGGCAAAAAAATAATCTAAATTTTTTTTTACTATAGCGGACCGCCGGCCACCGACCGCCGGCGGTCCGCTGAAAAGAACGGAGCCAAGGAGTTTCAGTGTTACGACGACTCAATGGTGCGATACTCGGCAGAAGTGAGAAAGCTGGAGAAACACTTCACGAACTTCGAAGTGTGTTACGTTCCCAGATCAAGCTAATAGCTTTCGCCGATAAGCTCATAAAACTCGGCTCCTCACGTAAACCGCCCGCGAGGGTGCTCGTAAAGCACCTACTAAAGCCCTCTATTCCCTCCGGAGAAGAGGCCCCGAGAAGACAGTTGCCTCGACCCAAACGACCGGTACCGTTTCGTTCCTAGAGCAACGCGACACCTGGATGACGCCATTCGTCCAGTTTTTAACGCATGGGACACTGCTACAGGACACAGCTGAGAAATCCCGGCTCCAAAGACAAGCCCGACTTTACCGAGTACTCGGGGGCTTGTTGTACCAAAGGGGTTCTAACGCCGTACTTTGCAAGTGCGTGACCTAGGAGGAAGGCAAATTTCTCCTCCAAGACATCCACGATGGGATCTGCGGGGCCCAAGCCTCTTTCAAAACCTTAGTGGGAAAAGCCTTTCGCATGGGATACTACTGGCCCACTGCGTTGTCCGATGCAAGGGAACTAGTAAAACGTTGCCCAGCCTGTCAATACCATGTCCGAGTGTCCCACCAGCCAGCATACCAGTTGCAGACTATCCCGCTGACCTGACCATTCTCGACGTGGGGAATGGACATACTTGGTCCATTCCCTAGAGGCCTAAAGGGGTGCACGCACCTGTTCGTCGCCATCGGCACTTTCACTAAGTGGATCGAGGCTGAACCAGTGTCGAGCATATCAGCCCAAACGGCCAAGAGGTTCCTTAGGAACAATATTGTGACCAGGTTCGGCGTCCCGAGCAAGCTGATCACTGACAATGGGACACAGTTCACAAGTGAGCTATTCCAAGACTACTACGAAGAGCTCGGCATGAAGGTCGCCCTAGCCTCGGTGGCTCACCCACAGAGCAACGGTGCGGCTGAACGTGCAAATGGGCAAATTATGCAAGGCGTAAAGCGCCGAGTATACGACGCTCTTATCAAACAGCGTCACAACTGGGTAGAAGAGCTACCCTCGGTGCTTTGGGCAGCCCAGACAACCTCCAATCGAGCTACCAGAGAGACCCATTCAGGCTTGTATACGGCTCGGAAGCGGTCTTACCCGCCGAGCTAAGACTTGGTTTAGTTCGCATTGATTTTGCAGGTCAAATCGACAATGACGAGGTACGACTGTTAGATCTCGACCTATCCGAGTCCTGCCGCGAGCAAGCACTACTGCGAGTGGTAGCATACCAGCAATCCCTACGACGGCATGCGGCAAAAAGGTACAGACCCGGACCTTGCAGGTGGGTGACCTGGTTCTAAGACGAGTTCAGAACCTAGCCCACGCCAATAAGCTCACCCCGAGGTGGGAAGGTCCGTACACGGTCATATCAGCCACACACCGGGGGCTGTAAGACTGGCTATGCCGGATGGCAGAGTCCTCAACAGCTCCTTGAATATCGCTTAACTCCGGAGGTTCTACGCCTGAACCAAGGTCGTAAGTCTCTTTTCTCAACCCTTTTTCTTTTGCCCATCTTTTCACTCCGTAGAAAGCCCTCAAACAACCCCCAGAGACCTAAACCTACGATCGGGCCTGGTAGAAGGCTCGGGCTGTCCCAACACACATCGGCAGAGTAGCGGCTACGCAGAAGCTAACCCCCGGGATTCCTTTGCACACGGGTAAGCCGATATCCATCGCACCACGCAAGATCCCGCGCAGACAAACGCTTTTCGGCCCTATAACATAAGCCTGTATAAAATTGTTACAGCCCGGGATAACTCTAGAGTCCAACACTCTGCCTCTCACAAAGAAACAGAGCAAGGACCACAAGCTCCGATTCTAAGGACGCGATCTCTCTAAACCACAACCAACCTTCTGTAAATCCAGAAGCTCGGTCGTGGCTCGGGGCTAGGGTCGATTTTTCAAAAATCACAAAGAAACAGAGCAAGGGCCAGAAGCTCCAATTCTAAGGACGCGATCTCTCTAAACCACAACCGACCTTCTGTAAATCTAGAAGCTCGGTCGTGGCTCGGGGGCTAGGGTCAAACCACAACCGACCTTCTGTCAATCCAGAAGCTCGGTCGTGGCTCAGGGACTAGGGTCAATTTTTCAAAAATTGATCTCTCTAAACCACAACCGACCTTCTGTCAATCCAGAAGCTCGGTCGTGGCTCAGGGGCTAGGGTCGTTTTTTCAAAAATTGATCTCTCTAAACCACAACCAACCTTGTGTCAATCCAGAAGCTCGGTCGTGGCTCGGGGGGCTGGGGTCGATTTTTTAAAGGGTCGATTTTTCAAGAGTCGATTTTCTAAGGGTCGATTTCTTAAAGGTTGATCTTTCAAGGTCGATTATCCGAGCAAGGACGTTCGATCTTCTCTAAGCCACGCTCGAGCTTCTCTTCAGAAGCTCGGCTATGGCTCGGGGGCTAGGATCGATAGGACTACACTACGACCTTTGAATCCTTTTTTGCCTATACGACTACTTGTGTTCGTTTGCATGCAAGAAATACGGCAAAAGAAGGAGGCAACAACAAACAACTTTATTAAGACTTCGAAATGGCTTACAAGCCAATTACAGCAAACCTCGGCGAGCGCGGACTAGCGCCTTGACGATCACATCAGCTACCTCGGCGAGATTACCATTCGACCCGGGCAGTTACTTTTCTAAGCAATGAAGCCGTCTCCCTTGGGCAACGCTTGTCTAGGGCAGTTTTTTACTTCGCTGTTATCGTGCGCAGTAACTAGCTATTAAACGATGCATTGATGCCACAATTTTCGCAATACGGAGCGACACATGGTGCAAAGCCGCTTTCTGCTTGTTAGAACATGCATCGGGGTCATTTTTAGGTCGGTTGAGATTCCTAGGCACCCGTTAATGCCCTAACCGCGTCGACGTCTCGCATCGCCTATAAAAGATGGAAGGGACGCGGGGTATCGCCCCCTTACTCCCTTTACGCCGCCAAATCTTTGCTTTCTTTTCTTGCTCCCCCGCCTTCGTCCTTCCTTCACTCGAACCGAACTCAAATCTTCCCAAGCCCTCCAACACCTCGCCAAACCTCTTGGCCAAGTTCAAGAGGACCAAGATCACCGAGGGCCGCCTCAAGGCCATGGAGGCGAACCAGTACCTTGATGCCGGCACATGGCGCCTGCCCGGGGAAGAGAGCTACCCAGCGCCCGAAGAGGGGGAGCTCGTGTCATGCGAACTCTATGCCCTTCACGGGTTGAGGGCACTAGAGAGCGACTTTGTGGCCGCCGTTTTAGCATAGTGCTGGATTGAGATGATGAATCTCAACCCCAACTCTGTGCTGATCCTGGCGATTTTCGCCCACCTGTCTGAGGGTTACCTCTGCATTGAACCGAGTGTATCACTCTTCCCGCAGTATTACGGACTGCAGAGCATGCAAGGACAGAGTGTGATGGGGTGTGCCTACGTTAGGCTACGCCCCCACATCGGGATGCCATACCTGCGATACATCCTAAAGGACTCCATCGCGGGCTTGGCGGCGAACTGGTTCAATTCCCGCCATGGCGAGGCCAGCACGCTAGAGTTCCGGGACCAATTCCCGGACGTTGCGACTGTCGACAAGCCGGAGCCAACAGAAGGAGACCTGGTTGCGATCGCAATGATCACATGCTTGACGGGGATGGGGCTTACAGGCAAGGCGATTGCCTAAGACTTCCTCCAGGAGCACGTGAGCCCGCTGCGGAGGAGGGAGAAGCCCTTATTTGAGATCCGGGAGTGGATGGACATCAGTCGCGACTCGGACTCAGGTATGTGCCCACGCCGGCCAACTTTCGAGCTTCAAGCTTCTCCACTTGACTTGTTCTTGTGCCTGTGCCTTCCTATAGCACCGAGCGTGGACTAGATCGAGAGGTGTGTGAACGCTTTGGTCGAGACGGCGAGGAAGCCTGAGGATGAGATCCCCGAGCCAGGGCCGGAAAGGGTGCTCGCGAACATACTGCCGAGGGACCGCCATGAAAATCTGAACCCCTACACCCCTCGTCTTTAAATACGGAGCCCCTTCCTGAACCCACCTTCTTTTGGACAGCTCGCCGAGATGCTCCGGTGCATGGTGGAGGACACGGGAGAGGCCAGCGAGTACGCGTCGAGCAAGGAAGTGGCTACCGGCAAGGGCGACAAGGGCAAGAAGGCAAAGCGCAAAAAGCACCCTACCCAGCCGCCGAGGGCCCCAGCGTCAGAGACCCGAACCTCGCTGCGCGGGTCAGGCGAGGCGGCCGCTATCCCAACCGCTACCTAGGAGGAGTCGCCTTCACTGACCCAGCGAACAAACGGGAGGTATGCCTCGAGGCTACTCGCTGGTTTCGGTGGTACGGGAGGTCTAACCTAGAGCATGTGCGTCGTCTTTACTAGCTTGCGGAGAAGGCAAAAGAAGAACCGCATGCTAGGGCAGCTCGGCAAGGTGACAAGCTTTCCTCCCCCGCAGGGCGGTTCGACCCAGGCAATCAATGCTAACTCCCTACTTACCGCAGGTGGTCGGTGCCACGATGGAGCACCTCCGCGTGCAGCAGCTCTACGAGGAGGAGCTCCTCAGAAGGTCAGCCACCTAGGATGTGAAGCTAGACAAACTGGAGGTCAAGCTCCATGGTCTCTGGGTCGAGCAGGATATGACCCTAGAGAAGTTCCGAAGTGCCGTCGAGCAACTCTAGGAGATCCGCAATGTCCGCACCGAGTTGGACACGGAGAAAGCCATTGCCAACGCCCTGCGGCACGAGGTGGAGGCCCTTAAGGCAGAGCACGCGGAGGCAGAGCCTTTCCGTGCGTGCATCGCTGAATTGGAAGGGGAACTTGCCGCCGCGTGCGAGGCCAGGTTGAAGGGGGCCGAGGAAGCTCTCAAGGCTCACTCCGGGGAGATGGAGGAGGCGAGGCGCGAAGCTAAGGAGCTCCGGGCACACGTCAGCAACTTGTCGGAGCAGCTTAAGAAGATGCTCTTAAGCCGCAGGGCGATGCCCATCGCTACCTTGAAGAGGCAGACAAGGGGCGGGTAGTGCAGATCCGGGTCCTGCAGCTCCAAGGGAATATCGACAGGCTCATGATAAGGCTGGATGAGTTAGAGAACCCTTAGGTTAGCACTCCTGGGTACCCCGGATTTGTAAATGTACCTCCTTTGCAATGAAAGGGTATTCCTTTTAAGTACAGTCTTTGCCCCTGCAAAAAAGACAAGGAAAAGTGCAAAACACATAAAATGAATGACATGGATCGTTCAAACTCACATTTTTGAAAAAGCGGTAGATCGTACCTATCTCCAGTCCCCATGCATTCTTGTCCGGGCACCTAAGTTGCGAGCCCGGGCAAGGACACAGTAGAGAAATGTACGACTTAGACTTGGTAAGGTACCCGTGCTATTCTGCAGTGTAACATAGATTGAACCCTTGAACCGTGCCAAAGGGACTACGGTGTGATGAGAATCGGCTTACCCGAGTGGGGTCCCTTAGGGGACGGGTGTCCTGTTACACGACTCGAGCTTAGGCCGTGCAAGTAGCTGCCGCGCGTGGGCTGAGGCAATCACACAGAAAGAGAGCATTTGCCCAGGTAACATATAATTGACCAGAAAGATAGACCTAAGAGAAGCGGGCAGCTAGGTCCAAGTCATTCGGTAGTCAACATTGGAATTAAAATGTAGCTTGGTCCGTCTTTTTAGAAAACATGGAAAAGACATGAAGGAAAAAGCGAAAAGATACAAGAGACCTACGCGTAGAACTTGCGAACCTGATCGATGTTCCACGTGCTGGTCAAGACTCGGCCGTCCTCCATGGCTAGGCGCACATCCCCTAGGCGTGATGCAGAGACGACCATGAATGAACCCTCCCAGTGGGGAGTAAGCTTGTTGGCCTTGGACAAGTCCTAGATACGTCTGAGAACGAGGTCGCCAACTTGCAAAGTCCTGGGCCGCGCTAATCCATCCACATGCCTGCGTAGAGCTTGCAGGTAAAAGGCTAAGTGCACGAGCACTAGCTTGCCCATGCCTTCCAGGAGATCGAACTTGAGTAGCCGCTCAGGCCCTTGGTCGACTTGGTTAACCGTATCGACGCGCGGGGTGCCAAGGACAACCTTGGCCGGCTTCTGCACCATAGACTAGCTGGAAGGGGGTTATCCCCATTGCCCGGCTTGCCCGGCTTGCCGTACTGCGAATTGACCATAGAACGGAAAGAAGCATGTCCACCCACGCTTTGTTGAGGCTACAGAGGTGCTCAAACACCCTCTTTTTGATGCCTTGGACTATTTGTCCGTTGATGCATTCGGCGGTCCCATTGCTCTGTGGATGTGCTACAAATGTGAAGCACACCTTAGTGCCAATTTCCTCACAATATTGTTGGAAGAGATCACTGGTGAACTGTGTTCCGTGTCCGTGATCAGTCAGTTGGGGACCCCGAACCTGGTGACCACGCTGTTGCGAAAAAACTGCTGAGCGGCTTAGGTAGTGGTGGTCGATACTGGCTCGGCCTCGATCCACTTAGTGAAAGTGTCGACGGCAACGATTAGGTGCGTGCAACCCTTTCTACCCCGGCAAAAAGGACCGAGGATGTCCATTCCCCAGGTAGAGAACGGCCAAGAGAGGGGCAGTGTTTGTAGCGCCTAGGCTGGTTGATGGATCTTCCGAGCATGGAACTGGCATGCTTTGCACGCGGCTACCAGCAACCAGGCATCATCTAAGACAGTGGGCCAATAGTAGCCCATGCGGAATGCCTTCCCAACCAACATCCTAAAGGACGAGTGGGCACCACAGATTCCCTCGTGTATGTCTCGGAGGAGATACACGCCCTCAGCTTGGGAGATGCACTTGGAGAGAACACCAAGCGCACCTCTACGGTAAAAGACTCCTTCCACCAGCTTGTAGGGTGGAGAACACCTTATAAGCCAGGATCATTCAGCTTCATCTCCGGGCAGTGTCCCGTGTGTGAGATACTGGACAAATGGTGTTGTCCAATCTGTGGCCTACTCTAGGAAGGAAATGCTACTGCACTTCTCGGGTGCCTCATCTGGGGACGTAATTGAGGGCTTATACAAGTCCTCGACGAACACCCCTGCCGGAGCAGATTCTTATGACGACCCAAGCTTGGATAGTTGGTCAGCCAGGGTATTGTCCTTCCTGGGCGTGTAGAACACATTAAAGTTCCTGAAGTACTTTTTCAACTTCCTCACCACAACTAGGTAAAGTGCCATTAAGTCATCGGAACACTAAAACTCCATATTCAC
The DNA here is from genome assembly GCA_036346145.1 of Olyra latifolia. Classification (NCBI taxonomy): domain Eukaryota; kingdom Viridiplantae; phylum Streptophyta; class Magnoliopsida; order Poales; family Poaceae; genus Olyra; species Olyra latifolia. The sequence goes on from CM070532.1 coordinate 39,653,332, forward strand.
CTAGTTGATGACCAACTGTGAATCCCCCTTCACAGTCAGCCGTTGAATGCCAGGCGAACGGCATGCCCGATGCCCAGCCAAGAGGCCTTCATACTCTGCAGCGTTGTTGGTCGCCGCGAAGTGTAATTGTACGATGTACTGGAATTATTCTTCGCTGGTGGAAATGAGGACAACTCCAGCCCCCGAGTGTTCGAAAGAGCGCGAGTGTCGCGCCCCTTCTCGGCTTACCTAGCGAGAACGGTCGGACCTGCACTAGGCCCTGGATCAGTAGGCTAGTGCAAGAGTTACACAGCTGGAATCATTTCATACATCGGTGTCCAAATATTACATAACAGCGATCATCCGATCACATTAGTAGCAAACGGCATTTAAGCCTTAGTTACAGACCAAAGTTCATCAGAGTAGCGGAAATCTCCAAAAGGCAACTTGCAAGTTCAAAAGAATAAAGAAAATCACACCGGCAATTGTGTAACCACACACGATCGGTGGAACGACTAAACCCTATCTTAAGCAACTACTCCCGGTCACGTGCATCGAGGATCTCCTTCCTCATGACAATCGTAGGCATCTTCCTCGACGGGCTCCTCCATGTCTAAAGATAGATATTTATGCGAGGTCAAGGTCATCCAAACACCTGGCGAGCTAACACCCAACCCAATGCATTTAGTGATAGAGGTTTCAAAGGAAAATTTGGGTTTATTTATTTGCATGAAAGCCGCTTTTGGAAATGAAAGCCTATAACTTAGCGATTTAACCAAATTCCTGTCAAATTGATTATTTATCATATTTCCTTTTCAATGCACAACCAATCCCATGGCGGTTTCAAGCACTCGCCAAACGTTCTCTTCCCACTCCCGCCATCATCTTCCGAGTGTGGCGACTCGTTAAGGATCACATTCCCCAAAAAGTACCCGGTCTCGCCCTAGCTGGGTTGCCGACCCACGCTAGACTCACGGCTCTCAGAAGAATGGACCTAGATCATCCTCGATGACGACATGAAACCGTTTTCACCTCAAGCATGGCGGCAGACAGAGTACGCCCGCAGTCGTAACTACCCCGAATCCCCACTACTTGCACTACCGCGCGATGGCGGGCGTTGTGGTGTTAGGAACTATCTCCCGCAGCGGATAGTCATGGCGACGCCACACTGCATCCTCGATGCACCGTGCCGGGGAATCTTGATTCAGCCCACCACCCACTAAGGGCCTCACCCTTATGCACTTCCTTCTTGGCTAACTTCGCACCCTCCGTGTGAATCACACGATGTGGCGGAACCCTCCTTTTGGGGCGCAAGACGGCATTACGCGGATCTCGCCAAGGCCTCTTCCATGCACTACGATGTGGGCGATTAGCTTCTCAAATCACGAGCCACTACTTTATCTCTTACCCAATGCCGACCCATCCGCATTGCAAAGACATCACAACCATATACACACACTGGCATGCCAGGCCCAAATTCCAATTAACCATATTCTTTGTGTGATCATGTCCGGTGAATGTCGGTTCACCGTTCCGAGGCAATTCTAAGCCTAAAATTTATAGTTGGACCTGAGCAATGTCTAAGCAAGATTTTAACCAAGACTTAGGAGTCTAAATCAGATTATTTAAATTAACCAGGCTACCAAGGGTGATCATCAAAGCGATCAATAGCAAGCCAAATGACGATGATTAATTCAAGGCAACATCATCATGGTAAATTGATAGCAAGTAAATAAATGGCATGATATATCATGATTGAACAAATAGGCATAAGTACTTAAAAGGCATGCAGTTTAATACTGTAAAATAAATGCTTTAGAAATCTGGGATTCAATATGATATTATTGATGTTAACTTGCACTAGGAAAGCGATACTCTCCTAGTAAAAGCAACACTATTAAGGTTAAGATTAACTCGCACTAGGAAAATCGAGATTCTCCCTAGTAAAAGCAAACTCCTTTGAGGGTAGATATTAACTCGCCTTGGGAATTGAAGTCCGGTCTTGTGCGGAGTCCTCTAAGCAGTGTTTCCGGATCCTCTACGCCTAAACGGAGAATCAACAATTCATCATAAACACGATCGGCGAAGAAAAGAATGATGCATGAAATGCAATCGAGGTCGCCAGATTCGCCATTTACGATTCCTATGTTTAACTATCTACATGAATCCATATATATATATATATATATCGAGAAAGTTCCATGATCCTTCTAAATAATGAATCATAGCGAATGGCCGCGAAGTGCTTGTGAGATGATGCACATGATACATGTATATATATGTGTAATGAAATTTCTACCCTAATTAACCCAATAGGACAAAATATGGTTTTATCGTCTTTTAAAGTACTTTAAATAGTTAGAATATGTTAACATGATACATGTAGCTAGTTATTCATGTTTCCTAATTATACCAATATTGAGTTAACATGTAATTAGGAAACATATTATAGGTTATACTATATTCACCTAGGTCCAAAAAGTCATTTATCTAAGCATCCATGATTTTCTTATGTTTAACTTAATTGTTAATCTATTTTTAATACACAACATTCTATTTTTTTCTTATTTTTATATGAATTAATACCTAAAATAAGCTTAATGGATTTAATCTAGGAACCGTGTTTGGTTCTTGTGTGAGGTACTATTTTTATTAAATCCAACACAAGCTCTAGTATTTACCCTAATTTTTCCATAATTTTTAATGATATCTACCTATTTTAAATAAATCGCTTTATTTCTTGTCTTTGTTTTATTTATAAAATCTGGGAAAAAGGGTGAACAATATCTTGGTCGCCCGCTAACTCATGGCCGAGCCAACCACGCCGAAGACGTGCCGAAGGCGTAACTCGCGAGCGAAGGCGCTGGGGTCATAGGCGCCTCATTTTACCCCGACATGTGGGACCGAGGCCCACATGTCGGCGACGTGAAGAAGCCGCGGGAGTTTTAAATCATGAAGCGCCGACAATTGGGCCCACTGTCGGCGACCACACACGTGAAGCCGCACGGATCTTGGCGCAGATCGGACGGCTCGCCGTCATCGTTTTCCTTCTGCCGGCCAGACGGCCGAGGCTAGCCGACGGCTAACCGGAGCTAGGGTGCACCGTTTGGGGCGTTCTTGGGTTCGGTGGAATCGGTGAGCTAACGCAAGATCTAGGGGTGCCCTTGTCGAGGCGTAAACGGCCGGACGCGGCGAGCTATGCCCGCGGCGAACCGCTACCGGCGGACATGAGTAAATGACCTAGGGTCGAGCTTATGGAAAATAGCGCGCATGAGCTATGCGGGGTTAGTGGGTGCTACCGAGCAAAAAGGTGGTCGGGGCACGGTTGGATCGGCGCGGCCCACGCGCGGGTCCGAGCAAGGAAGGCGGGCGCGCCAAGATGCCGTGAAGATCGGCGAAGCCTGGGCCAAAAGAGGGAGCACGGTGTGAGGGAAGACAGCGGCTCACCGAGCAAGGGCTTGCCGCCAAGCTCACCAGAGATGATGATCGGCGCGCCCCGAGCAGGTGTCCGAGCAAGGAAGGCGGCGCGCCAAGATCTTTGGGAAGACCGCGAAGCCTGGGCCAAAAGAGGGAGCACGGTGTGAGGGAAGACAGCGGCTCACCGAGCAAGGGCTTGCCGCGAAGCTCACCAGAGATGATGATCGGCGCGTCCCGAGCAGGTCCGAAAGCAAGGAAGAACAGGCGGTCGGCGGTGGCGAGAAGCGTTCGACGAGCTCGGGATGACTCGGACCAATTCCTTGAGGGCAGAGCTTCACGAGGTCATGGCGGCAAACGCGAGACAATGTGGAGACTAAGGAGGTCCGGTTTGGGGGCGACGGAGAGTGAAAAGAGGGAGAAAACGGCCGATGTGGCGCGGTGGCATATAAGCTCGGTCCGAAGCTCGGCTCTTGACCAGCGGTCGCGCGAAGATGTGAGACGGTCCACAGAGGAGCTCTAGTGCTCATTGGCTAGCTGGGCGGTGGCTTGTTCGGCGGGCGAATGTCCGAGCCGGCAATGAGATGGCTTGCTTTCGGGCGGCATTGCCCGGAGACGCGGCGGTGCGGGGGCATCGATGGCGCGACCAAGTCGGCCATTGGGCAAGGTGGGCGGTGCTCGAACTCCACGCTGAGCCGCCGACAAGACGGCAGACAAGTCGTCCATGGCGAAAGGCAGCTGCGGCGGCGATGGCAGCGTCGCGCCATGGTCGGAGGTGGGGTCCACAGGTCCAGCGACACACACAAGCCGCTAAGTGAAGATCTTCCCCGAGATTCGGGCAGGGAGTGACGGTTGAGCCGGGGAAGGGAAAGGTGGCGGCCGCCAGCGTTGACCAAATGACCGCAAGGGCGTAAAGGAATAGGAAGGCGCCATGTGGGCCCTACCAGGTCAAATTGGTCAACACCGAGTCAAACTCTATTAGGGTTTAAACTAATCTATGGATTTTTCTGGGATTTTTAGAGCAATTTAACATATTTAGGCTTATGTGATTATGTGTATGCATATATATATATATATATATATATATATATATATATATATGTGTGTATGGATGTTTTATGAATATGAAAATATATTCCCAATTTAAGGTCCATTAGAATCTTATATTTCAACAATTTCTTAAATAGTGCTATAAATTATAAATTCTTATGCAAGGGTTTATTAATTAGCTATTTAGTGCTTTATTCAAACAAAAATCATCAATTTCAAATGGCTTCTAAAGTCTAGAAATGTGTGTTTGTCACATAGAAATTTTACGGAAACGTCATAGCTTATGCAATGGTACGTAGTGTTTTCAAAATATTATCATAACTTTGGGTCATTATAAATCCTCCCCTAAAAACAAATCTCGACCTCGAGATTGATATTTCTATGAAGCTTAATAGGTTGGGGAATTCTTGACGATTTTCTCTTCTGGTTCCCATGAAAGTCGTCCTCCGGATTGATTGCTCCATTGCACCTTGCAAAGTCGAATGGTCTTATTCTTGAGCTTCTTTTCCGAGTCTCTAATATTTGAATAGGCTTGACTTGATATCCCAAGTTGGGTTGTAGGGTGTCGTGACGGTGAACTACTTCTCCTTGAGGTTTTCTCAAACACTTTCGGAGTTGGGACACGTGAAACACGCTAGAACTTCTCCCAACTCCTTGGGAAGGTCAAGTTCGTATGGCGACCATACCCTTACGAGACAAGATCGATAAGGTCCCACAAACCTTGGGGCCAATTTTCCTTGACTTGAAATCTTCTTGTTCCTTGAAGGGTGAGATCTTGAGATACACATAGTCTCCAACTTCGAAGATAGGTCCTTCGACGATGGTCAAGATAACTCTTTTGTCGGGATTGGGCAAAGAAGCAATTGCTTCCTAATCGCTTTTGACCTTTGCTTCGCTTCTTGCGGTGTTCCTTCCAAATACCGCCCTTCTCCGCACTTCGGACCAATAAAGAGGGTCCTACATTTTCTTCAGATAGAGCTTCAAAAGGTGACATTTGCGATCGCTTTGATAATCTGTTGTTATAAGCAAATTCGCATAAGGTAACCATTTTTCCCATTCTCGCCGGGAATTCCAAAGCACAAGCTCAAGCATGTCTTCTAGAGTTCGAATAGTCCTTTCCGTTTGTCCGTCGGTTTGAGGGTGGTAGGTCTGTGCTAAATGACAATTTGGTGCCCGAGGCACTATGGAGTTCTTCCCAAAACTTTGAGGTAAACTGTGATCCACGATCGATATAATTCTCTTGGGAACTCCATGAAGGCTTACTATCAAGGCGATGAATAGTTACGCTAGTTTGCTACCCTTGTGAGTGGTTTTGATCGATAAAATGAGCTACCTTGGTCAACCGGTCTACTATTACCCATATAGAGTCATGTCCATTTCGAGACCGGGAAGTCCTATAATAAAGTCCATGGTCACTTCATCCCACTTCCATTCTCAGGATTTTGATTGGTTCTGATAACCTCGCCGACGCTGGTGTTTCGCCTTCACCGAGCAAAGCAGGTATTACATTTGGCCACATATTCGCTACATCTCGCTTCATTCGGGCCACCGAAGATTGCCTTCAGATCTTGGTACATTTTTGTACATCCCGGTGCATGGAAAACGGTGACTCGTGTGCTTCTTTTAAGATTTCTTCCTTTAATTCCGGTCGTGAGGCACAAAGATCCTCTTTTCCATCCAAAGAATTCCTTGTTCGCCCTTAACAATTTTTGTTCAAACCCCTATTCATCATCCTTGAGCCTAAGGGTTGGGATGATCTTGTTGCTTATCTTTGATACTGATCGATCGATCTGGCCGAACCGTGATGTTGGCTAATTCTCCAGATTTTACGAGATTTAGGCATAACTTATTCAATTCTTCCAAAGAGTCGTTTCGAGGAGGTATCTTCCCGAGTATTCATGTCTTCTCTGGGATCACCATCGGGAAGTTGCCTTGGTTCTTTTCGCTAGAGCATCCGCCACTACGCTGGCCTTGCTGTGGTGGTATAATATATTTAGGCTGTAATCTTTAATCAACTCTAACCACCTTCTTTGCCTCATATTGAGGTTGGCTTGGGTGAAAACGTATTTTAGGCTTTTGTGATCGTGTAGATGTCACATTGTTTTCCCATCGAAAATGTCTCCATAGCTTGAGTGCATGAACTACGGCAAACAAGTTCTAGGTCATGGGTTGGGTAATTGTCCTCGTGCTTGCAAGAATCGCCGTGATGCGACGCCACAACCTTGCCATCTTGCATCAATACACATCCTAATCCTTGTCGGGAAGCGCCACAAGATACTTCAAACTTCTTGGCGATATTAGGTGTGGCCAAAACAGAGTGGTGGTCAAGGGTTTTGAGCTTTTGAAACCGAGTTCACAATCTTGGTCCATTCAAACTTCCTTTCCTTTTTCAATAGCTGAGTTAGTGGTCGGGAAATTTTGAGAATCCTTCGATGAAACGCCGATAATATCTGCGCACCTAAGCTCGCGAATTTCCTTTATGGCGGTGTTTTCCAATTCATGACCGTGTCTATCTTAGATGGGTCCACTTTAATTCCTTCAAAGCAGATATAATATGTCCCAAGAAACCGACATCACTAATCCAAAATTCACATTTGCTATATTTTGCATATAGCTTATGCTCTCTGAGTTTATCCAACACCGCCTCGGGTGCTTCTCATGCTCTTCGTCCGATTTGAGTACACAAGGATGTCGTCAATGAAGACGACAACAAACTTGTCAAGGTATTCCATTAGGATTAAATTCATGAGGTTCATGAAATAGGCGGTGCATTGGTTAACCCAAAAGACATGACCAAATATTCAAAGCAGGCCATACCGAGTGGTGAAGGCTGTTTTGGGTATATCATCCTTCCGCACCTTTACTTGATGGTATCCAGATCGAAGGTCGATCTTGGAAAACGTGTAGCTCCTTGGAGTTGGTCAAGCAGTCATCGATCCCGGGCAGAGGATACTTATTTTTAATAGTGACGGCGTTCAACGCCCTATAGTCCACCACTAATCTTCGCCCACCATCCTTCTTATCCACAAACATGGCGGGGATCCCCAGCAGATGAGCTTGGCGGATCAAACCCTTGCTTAATAAGTCGTCGATTGTTTCTTGAGTTCTTCTAATTCTTCCGAGTTCATCTTGAAATATGTTTTGTAGATTGGGGCTGCATGCGGTGTTAACTCTATAACAAACTCTACCTCTCGGTCAGCGGTAGTCCGTAAGTCATCAGGAATACGTCCAAATATTCTTGGACTACCTTTACCTTACTCGGGTTGTCTTCCTTGAGGTACCAGATGGCTCTACCCCATCTGTAGGGTTCATCTACCTTCCATACTCTTTCAAACACACCATCCTTTACAAGCGACTTCGCTTGGCGCAATCTAATACTCCCTTATAGAGTCTTAGCCAATCCATGCCGATTATGACATCAACTCCTAATCCGAGACATGACCATTAGGTGAAATAGAATCCTACTCTTTCCTTCCTTATTTCTACCCATTTGCGGGACCTATAGGCCTTAAGTATCCCAACGGAGATCTAATGGTGAAGGGCTTATTAAGAGGAAAGGTTTGTAGCTGGTGCTTATCTCGTATTCTTGTGAAATAAAGGAATGTGATGCACCGTAATCAAATAAAACTTGTCTTCGGGAGTCGTGAAGTCCAAACGCGTCCACAAGTACTCCTTCATCTTCTTGTCCGCTTACGATGATATTGTTGAGTCTCCCACGTCCCATACCTTGAGCTTGATTCTGCGGTGGGCGACCTCGCCACGACCCCGCACAACATTCCCTTGAGGTTTTTGCGATTCTCGACTAGGGCGGTTAGCGGCATAGTGTCGGTGGTGGCATAGGTAGCGATTACTGTCATCCTATTTTGGGTGCACGGTGCATTGGGAGGCGATTGGTGCTTGAGTACGAAAACCAGAGATTCAAAGACCGCGCCCACCCCTCATAGCATATCCTCGGTTGAACATGGAAGATTGTCTGTCCGGCTCTCGAGGAGGTTGAGGTTTGAATTGTCCCGACGGCTTGACCGGCGGCCGTGACGTTCAGCCATCTTGCGCTTACGCGAGAGATCCTCGCCCTTCAAGTCCCTTTCCAACACCAAGGCCTTGTTGACTAAGCGGTGGAAGTTTTGATACTCCAAAATCCTAAGGCGGGATTTGTACCGAAAATCCATCCCTTCTAGGAACCAATCTATCTTTTCGGCTTCATTGTGGATGTCTTGGGGGCATATCTTGCAAGCTCATTGAACTTAGTAAGATATTCAGAAATTGTCATCGCCCCTTGAGAGAGTCTGCGGAACTCATACTTCTTCATCTGGTGATTCCTATGGGTATGTGAAAATTTTTCAAAGCGGCGACAAATTCTTCCCATGGAATGAATCCTTGGTGGGGAACATAAATATGCACTTCACATTATCGGCTTGTTGAGCTTCGTCGGCATCTCCATCTTGACGGGTTCATTTTCTTCCATTTCTTCTTCATCCACACCTGGCCGGGTGGCGACATAATTATCCCACCACACACCTGCGGGTCCTACTAGCAGGTGGGAGGCCAAGCGTACTTTCTCCATTTCTGGACATCTGATCAACTCCAGGTTCTTGGTCACAAGTCGTAACCGGTCTTACGCTTCCATGGGATCGGTAGCTTGAGCGAAGGTAGGGGATTGGTCCGCATAAAGGCAGCATGTTTGGATCCTCATTTCGATTCTGTCGTCTCTTTGGTTAAACAAAGACTTGACCCAACATCGTGCTTGATAAGCTAAGACCGGGCCATGGTTGGGTCTCTGCCGGAGGAGGAGGTAGATTACCTCGGCCTCGGCCATGCCACGACCTCTAGCTGGCGCGCGGCACCACGGCTTGGCCAGCTCCTTGGCCACGAAGCGGCACCATGCCTAGATCGCCCCTTGGCCACGGGCGCTCCACGACCACGCACCATCTGCATGACGGTGATCCTTAACATTATAGCTAAATATGCATGCATGAGGCCAATATCAAAGAAATCGAATAAATGCAGACCACTAAACGCTTGTCATTTAAGATACCCAAAAGCGCAATAGTCAAATCAGTTTTACATCATACCACAAAAGTACAATTATCGACAAGGATACAAGTCGCCAATCATCTACTATGGCGAAACAAAAGACACATTTCGATCTAAGTCGATCTGTCAAGCTAACTAGCTACTCAAGGGCGGGACGACGAGTGTAAACTATCACCGGTCTCCCAACCGGGTAGCGGGTGGAAGTAGCCAGAAGTCCTCTAGCGATCGCCGAGAAGGCACAAGAACAACAAAGAGAGGTGGCTCAACCGGGGAGCAAGTAGGTCCACGGAGGTCTCCGAGTCAAGAGTACTCTGCAGTGACAAAGAGGTCACGGGAAGTGTCGTGACGAGGAATCCCCACCAAGGCACTAGGAGGAAGACCCGCTTCCGCATGGTAGTCGGGCGGTTAGGGTACTCGTAGAGGAAACCGAGGACCCGGAGGGGAAAGGAAGGGTCCTCGCTGTTTGCCGCGCTAACCGGGCAAGTCTTGAGTCCTTTGGCGTCTACTCATCGTCGAGGCTCACGACGTAGTGGTGAAGACGCCGTCCGACCACCCGCAGCGGTTGTCTGTTTGTCTGAAGAGAGTAGCGGAGGAAGCCGATCTCCTCAAGAGCGCTGCATCACGGTCTCGTCTCGCATACTGGAGAAAGGCGCGAACCCTCTCAAGTGGTCCTCGGTGAAGGCGGGCACCTTTGGTAAAGCCCGGGAGAAGTGCGGTCTTTGAAAGGAAGGTCGGGCGAAGAAGTGCCCTCCAAGTCGTCGTGGTACCTCTCTCAGTAGCCCCCTCAGACGCTAATGCCGCCGCATCATCGATAGCAGGTGCAAGTGGTCCCGGCCGTCTCCGAATCTCTGAGCTGTGGGCCATTGTGTCTGTGTGGTGGTAGTAGACTCGAACCTCTACAATGTACCCTAAGCGGGCAGGTACGAACGAGCCTCCGTAGTAGCAAGGCGGTCGTTAAAGCACTGAGAAGTCCGGACAAGCGGCGGAGGACAAGAACCATCTGGTGGCGCGCGGCAGAGGGTCGTCAGAATCAGAGGTAGCACGCTCGAGAGAAAAGTGTGGGAAACCCGCTCATCCATCTACAAAAACGAAAGAAGAATTCCTTTAAGTAAGAAATAGTATAGTTGTGAAAGTTAAAAGACAAGATATACAAGAGCAGTTTTGGAAAAATATTTTATATAAACTATACGCAATCCTTGGCTAGCGGCGGGGTTTAGGGTTCTCTGATCGTATGCTCGATATCAGCTCTTGTCGCGCCCTTCTCGGCTTACCTAGCGAGCGGTGGGACTGCACTAGGCCCTGGATCAAGAGGGCTAGTGCAAGAGTTACTGTTGGAATCATTTCATACATCGGTGTCCAAATATTACATAACAGCGATCATCCGATCACATTAGTAGCAAGCGGCATTTAAGCCTTAATTACGAGACCAAAGTTCATCGAGTAGCGGAAATCTCCAAAAGGCAACTTGCAAGTTCAAAAGAACAAGAAAATCACACCAAGCGGTGTGTAACCACACACGATGGTGGAGCGACTAAACCCTATCTTAAGCAACTACTCACGGTCACTGCATCGAGGATCTCCTTCCTCATGACAATCGTAGGCATCTTCCTCGACGGGCTCCTCCATGTCTAAAGATAGATATTTATGCGAGGTCGGTGTCATCCAAACACCGGCGAGCTAACACCCAACCCAATGCATTTAGTGATAGAGGTTTCAAAGGAAAGGTGGGTTTATTTATTTGCATGAAAGCCGCTTTTGGAAATGAAAGCCTATAACTTAGCGTTTAACCAAATTTCTGTCAAATTGATTATTTATCATATTTCCTTTTCAATGCACAACCAATCCCATGGCGGCTTCCAAGCACTCGCCAAACGTTCTCTTCCCACTCCCGCCATCATCTTCCGAGTGTGGCGACTCGTTAAGGATCACATTCCCCAAAAAGTACCCGGTCTCGCCCTAGCCGGGTTGCCGACCCACGCTAGACTCACGGCTCTCAGAAGAATGGACCTAGATCATCCTCGATGCGACATGAAACTGTCTTCACCTCAAGCATGGCGGCAGCAGAAATACGCCCGCAGTCGTAACTACCCTGAATCCCCACTACTTGCACTACGCGCGATGGCCGTGGCGTTGTGGTGTTAGGAACTATCTCCGCAGCGGATAGTCGATGGCGCCACTTGTGCATCCTCGATGCACCCGTCTGGGGAATCCTTGATTCAGCCCGGCCCGATCCACTAAGGGCCTCACCCTTATGCACTTCCTTCTTGGCTAACTTCGCACCCTCCGTGTGAATCACACGATGTGGCGGAACCCTCCTTTGGGGCGGCGCCGCGGCATTACGCGGATCTCGCCCGCTCCTCTTCCATGCACTACGTATGTGGGCGATTAGCTTCCTCAAATCACGAGCCCAGCTACTTCATCTCTTACCCAATGCGGACCCGGTCCGCATTGCAAAGACATCACAACCATATACACACACCGGCATGCCAGCCCAAATTCAATTAACCATATTCTTTGTGTGATCATGTCCGGTGAATGTCGGTTCACCGTTCCGAGGCAATTCTAAGCCTAAAATTTATAGTTGGACCTCGAGCAATGTCTAAGCAAGATTTTAACCAAGACTTAGGAGTCTAAATCAGATTATTTAAATTAACCCAGCTACCAAGGGTGATCATCAAAGCGATCAATAGCAAGCCAAATGACGATGATTAATTCAAGGCAACATCATCATGGTAAATTGATAGCAAGTAAATAAATGGCATGATATATCATGATTGAACAAATAGGCATAAGTACTTAAAAGGCATGCGGTTTAATCTTTGTAAAATAAATGCTTTAGAAATCAGGATTCAATATGATATTATTGGATGTTAACTTGCACTAGGAAAGCGCATACTCTCCTAGTAAAAGCAACACTATTAAGGTTAAGTATTAACTCGCACTAGGAAAATCGAGATTCTCCTAGTAAAAGCAAACTCCTTTGAGGGTAGATATTAACTCGCCTTGGGAATTGAAGTCCGGTCTTGTGCGGAGTCCTCGAGCAGTGTTTCCGGATCCTCTACGTCTAAGCGGAGAATCAACAATTCATCATAAACACGATGCGGCGAAGAAAAGAATGATGCATGAAATGCAATCGAGGTCGCTTCAGATTCGCTCATTTACGATTCCTATGTTTAACTATCTACATGAATCCATATATATATATATATATCGAGAAAGTTCCATGATCCTTCTAAATAATGAATCATAGCGGAATGGCGCGAAGTGCTTGTGAGATGATGCACATGATACATGTATATATATGTGTAATGAAATTTCTACCCTAATTAACCCAATAGGACAAAATATGGTTTTATCGTCTTTTAAAGTACTTTAAATAGTTAGAATATGTTAACATGATACATGTAGCTAGTTATTCATGTTTCCTAATTATACCAATATTGAGTTAACATGTAATTAGGAAACATATTATAGGTTATACTATATTCACCTAGGTCCAAAAAGTCATTTATCGGCATCCATGATTTTCTTATGTTTAACTTAATTGTTAATCTATTTTTAATACACAACATTCTATTTTTTTCTTATTTTTATATGAATTAATACCTAAAATAAGCTTAATGGATTTAATCTAGGAACCGTGTTTGGTTCTTGTGTGAGGTACTATTTTTATTAAATCCAACACAAGCTCTAGTATTTACCCTAATTTTTCCATAATTTTTAATGATATCTACCTATTTTAAATAAATCGTTTCTATTCTTGTCTTTGTTTTATTTATAAAATCTGGGGAAAAAGGGTGAACAATCTTCGGGTCGCCCGCTAACTTCATGGCCGAGCCAACCACGTCGAAGACGTGCCGAAAGCGTAACTTCATGAGTGAAAGTATTTGGGGTCATAGGCGCCTGATTTACCTCGACATGTGGGACCGAGGGCCCACATGTCGGCGACGTGAAGAAGCCGCGGGAGTTTTAAATCCATGAAGGCCGATGTTGGGCCCACTGTCGGCGACCACACACGGTGAAGCCGCACGGATCTTAAGCGCGGTCGGACGGCTCGCCGTCATCGTCTTCCTTCTGCCGGCGCCGACGGCCGAGGCTAGCCGACGGCTAACCGGAGCTAGGTGCACCGTTTGGGGCGTTCTTGGGTTCGGTGGAATCGGTGAGCTAACGCGCATCTAGGGGTGCCCTTGTCGAGGCGAAGCGGCCGGACGCGGCGAGCCATGCCCGCGGCGGAACCGCTACCGGCGGACATGAGTAAATGACCTAGGGTCGAGCTTATGGAAAAATAGCGCGCATGAGCTATGCGGGGTTAGTGGGTGCTTACCGAGCAAAAAGGTGGTCGGGGCACGGTTGGATCGGCGGCGCCCACGTGCGGGTCCGAGCAAGGAAGGCGCGCGCTCAAGATCTTTGGTGAAGATGGCGAAGCCCTGGGCCAAAAGAGGAGCACGGTGTGAGGGAAGGCAGCGGCTCACCGAGCAAGGGCTTGCCTTGAAGCTCACCAGAGATGATGATCGGCGCCCCCGGCGGTCCGAACAAGGAAGGCGGCGCTCAAGATCTTTGGGAAGACCGTGAAGCCTGGGCCAAAAGAGGGAGCACGGTGTGAGGGAAGACAGCGGCTCACCGAGCAAGGGCTTGCCATGAAGCTCACCAGAGATGATGATCGTGGCGTCCCGGCAGGTCCGAGCAAGGAAGAACCGGGCGGTCGGCGGTGGCGAGAAGCGTTCGACGAGCTCGGGATGACTCGGACCAATTCCTTCGGCAGAGCTTCACGAGGTCATGGCGAAAAACGCGAGACAATGTGGAGACTAAGGAGGTCTGGTTTGGCCGGGCGACGTGAGAGTGAAAAGAGGGAGAAAGCGGCCGATGTGGCGCGGTGGCATATAAGCTCGGTCCGAGCTCGGCTCTTGACCAGCGGTCGCGAAGATGTGAGGCGGTCACAGAGGAGCTCTAGTGCTCATTGGCTAGGCTGGGCGGTGGCTTGTTTCGTGGCGAATGTCTGGCCGAGCGGCAATGAGATGGCTTCTTTCGGGCGGCATTGCGGCCGGAGACAGCGGCGGTGCGGGGGCATCGATGGCGCGACCAAGTCGGCCATTGGGCAAGGTGGGCGGTGCTCAGGAACTCCATGTGAGCCGGCCGACAAAGACGGCAAGTCGTCCATGGAAAGCGGTGCAACGGCGGCAAGTGGCAGCGTCGCGTCATGGTCGGAGGTGGGGTCCACAGGTCCAGCGACACACACAAGCCGCCAAGTGAAGATCTTCCCGAGATTCGGGCAGGGAGTGACGGTTGAGCCGGGGTGGAAGGCGGCAAAGGTGCCAGCGTTGACCAAATGCCGCAAGGGCGTAAAGGAATAGGAAGCGCCATGTGGGCCCTACCAGGTCAAATTGGTCAACACCGAGTCAAACTCTCTATTAGGGTTTAAACTAATCTATGGATTTTTCCTGGGATTTTTAGAGCAATTTAACATATTTAGGCTTATGTGATTATGTGTATGCATATATATATATATATATATATATATATATATATATATATATGTGTGTATGGATGTTTTATGAATATGAAAATATATTCCCAATTTAAGGTCCATTAGAATCTTATATTTCAACAATTTCTTAAATAGTGCTATAAATTATAAATTCTTATGCAAGGGTTTATTAATTAGCTATTTAGTGCTTTATTCAAACAAAAATCATCAATTTCAAATGGCTTCTAAAGTCTAGAAATGTGTGTTTGTCACATAGAAATTTTACGGGAAACGTCATAGCTTATGCAATGGTACAGAAGTGTTTTCAAAATATTATCATAACTTTGGGCTGTTACAGCGAGCCATCAAAGTACATGGTCTACCGGTCCTCGTCCCACTATCTAGGCTCCGTGGCTGGTGGATCTGGGTTGTTCCATTCGGCCACGATGTCTGCTAGGACTTGGGACTTGATCGCCGTGTGAGTTGAAAACTAGAGGTCAAACTCCCCTAGCTCCATGGCCCATTTTGCGATGCGGCTGCTGGCATCCAGGTTCCTGTGGATCTCCCCCAGTGGAAAGTTAGTCTAGACCAGGATTTGATGTGCTTGGAAGTAGTGGCATAGCTTCCTGGAGGACATAAGTAAGGTGTAGAGCAGCTTTTGGACCTCGGGGTATCTCTCCTTTGGCCCGTGAAGCACTTCACTCACGTAGTAGATTGGTCTCTGGACCCCAGCCCATTCCATGGTCAAGACAGCACTCACGGCTTGGGGGGGTAGTTGCTAGGTAGAGCAACAAACTTCCTCGGCCTAGGGCGTGGTCAAGACAGGTGGGCTGGACAGGTAACACTTTAGCTCCTCGAAGGAGTTCTTAGCTTCTTCTGTCCATTCGAAGCAATCATGCTTTCGCAACACCTTAAAGAACAGTAGTCCACGCTCGCCTAGCCAGGAAAAGAAACGGCTGAGGGCAACCATGCGTTTGGTCAGTTTTTGGACTTGTTTAATGCTCGCTGGCGATTGCATTTTTTTTATGACCTCGATTTTCTCAGGGTTTGCCCCAACTCCCTAGGCACCAATCCTGTAGCGGAGCAACATTCCTTCGCCCACACTGAACACACATTTGTCGGGATTCAGCTTTATTCGATGCTTCTTGAGGTTATGAAACGTTTCCTCACGGTCTTTTACATGGTCATGTGCATGCTTGCTCTTAACTACGATATCATCTATGTAGACCTGCAGGTTCCTCTCGATTTATCAAGGAACATCTTCTGCATGAGGTGCTGGAAGGAAGCCCCAACATTCCTGAGATCGAATGACATGGTCGTGTAGCAGAAGGCACCGAACGGGGTGATGAAGGTAGTCTTCTCTTCGTCCTCTGGGGAGATGCTTATTTGGTGATAACCGGAGTAAGCATCTAAGAAACTCTGAAGTTCAGACTCTACAATCGCGTCGACCAACTGGTCGATGCGAGGCAACAGGAAATTGTCCTTGGGACAAGCCGCGTTCAGGCCGGTGTATTCCACACACATCTGCCACTTTCCGCCTTTCTTCTGGACAATCATGGGGTTGGTGAGCCACTCGGCATGCTCCACCTCTCAGATGAATCTGGCTTTGAGGAGCTTCTCGAGTTGCTCTTTGATTATCTCTTTGTTTCTAGGCAGGGAATCGGCGAAGCTTCTGCCAAACGGGCTTCTTTTCATGCCAGACCGCTAGTCTGTGCTCAATCACCTTCCTCGGGACCCCGGGCTTGTTGGACAGTTCCTAAACGAAAATATTCGAGTTTGCCCAGAGAAAGGTAACAAGCTCGACTTCCTATTTGGGGTCTAAGGAGGCCCCGATGTGAACGACCTTGGATGGCTCCCCCTCAGAGATGGGAACCTCCTTGGTTTCTCCTCCGGGCTGGAGGGCAACTTTGAACCGAGCAGACTTCTTCGGCTCTTGTTCGGGACTGCGCGGGGGGAGCTACCTGACCATGGCCAGGGCTTGCTCGTCACAGTTTAGGGCGGCCTACTAGCTGCCCTTCACCGTGATCACCCTGTTAGGACCCGGGATCTTCATGCACTGATAGCTGTGGTGCGTGGCGGCCATGAACTTCGCCAACGACGGTTGGCCAAGGATGGCGTTTTAGGCGGAGTCCACCTCCACCAACTCGAACGTGATAGATCCATTCGAAAGTTGCTTGGTGACCAGAAGGTCATAGGCAGCACAACCTGGCCGATCGGCTTGAGGGAGGAGCCTGGGATGATCCCGTTGAACGGCATGAAAATGTTTTTGATTTTCGAGCGAGGGATATGCATCTCGTCCAGTATGCTAGCCACCAGTATGTTGAGGGAGCTCTCTCCGTTCACCAAGACTCGTCCGACCCTCATGTTGCCTATGGTCAACATTATGACCAAGGAGAGCCGTTGTGGCTTGGACATCCCGGGAGGACAGTCCTCCTTGGAGAAAGTCATAGGTAGCTCAGACCACTTGAGTTGCGAAGGCAACGGCTTACCATTCTCCATGTGGTACACTTCTTGGGAAGCGCTCTTGAGCTCGCGCCGGGTCGGATACACGGAAGAACCGCCATAGATGACAGCTATGTGGTTGGCAGGCTCGGGGTACTCCCCCTCGTCCTGGCCTTCTGCAGGACGCTTGCCCTTGTCACCCGTGTCGGGCAGCATGGGCATGTCAGTTGTAACACTCTAATTTTTATTAAGAAAATAAAACTTGGACTGTTTAAATTTTTGGGATAAAAAGAAATGGTTTGTTAAAAATCAAGTAAAGTCTAGATCTGGGAAACTTAATTTTGCAAAATGTAAAATGGCAAGACAAATTTAGTTAAAATGAAAAGAAAAAGAAAACAGCCTAGGCCCACCCCTAGGCCCGCTCTCCCTCTCTCCCCGTGAGCGCATCCCCTGCATCGTGCCCGCGCCCCCGCCCAGCCCTTCCCCGCTGCTCACCCCGCTTGCTTGGCTCGGCCAGGCCACGCCCTGCCTCGGCCCAGCGGAGCCGCATGAGGCACAGCCCAACGGGCCGCTCCAGCTTTCCCCGTCCTCTTTCGGTCACCGCGCCCAGCGTCACGACGCCGCTCGCCAGTGCGCATACGCCGTGCATGGCACGCGCGTGACCGCAGCAGGCCATGCACACGCGCCAGTATGACGTGAATTGGTGTCCATGTCCTCGCCCTGCCTCCATGACCGTGAATGTCACGCCGCACGCATCGCGCTGCACTTGCCATGTCGGCCTACCGCACCGTCACCACTTTCTCGTCTTCCCGAGGTAGCATGAAGCCGCATGACATGGAACCATGCGCCGTCGTGTCCCCGCCACGCCATACCCCCTTTCCTCGCCACTGCTGTGGCTGGCCAGGCGCTTACTTGCTCAGCGACATGCTTTGAAGACCGTGGTCCTGCATGGTGACAGCCTTGTCTGAGCAGCCGCTGACACCCTGGACCCACTACCATCACTTTGCCCGGCATCGCCAACCCTCCCCTGTGCCTTCCGGAGCCAATAAAGCCTCGTCGCCCTCTTCTCACGTTTCCTCCTTTTCGGCCAATTCCGCCGCCGCGCCCTAGCCCCATCTCCTGCGCGCTATGGTGAGCCATTGGGCTTGAACCCGTGCCCTTTCGAAGCTCTCTCTTCCTACTCCCTCGTCCTCTCCTTGATCATCCTCTCTCCCTTTGCAGCTCGCCGGAGAGCTTGGAAAGCGCCGCCGGCCAGAAACTGCCCTCTTCTCAATTTCATCGCCGTCGGTAAGTCATACTCCAATTCTTTGCTTTAGGAGCATCCTAGGAGCACCGCGCCCATGACCATACCCCTGATTTGAGCTAGGACTCGCTAGAGTTCACTGGCGACAGGAGCCCTGCTCTGACCACCATCGACCTCCACGACGCCAGGACGAACCGAGCCACCTCCATCCTCGCCGCCGCTTCAGGTAACCTCTCGGTGCCTCTCAGTAGCTCGAGCAACCATCGCGCCTAGCTAGGGACACTAGAATCGCCGACGCCACGATAAACCGTGCCCGCCGCCACTGTCCTTAGCCGCACCATGGATCAAGACCGCCGTCGGTGACACCGTCACCCCAAGTGGTCTTGCCGTGAGGCCGAATGCCTATTTTTCGAAGATTGCCGTTTGGCTGGCTGGCTGTCGATCTTGCGCAAGCGGTCTCTTTCCCCTCCGGTAGAAAGCACGGCCGAGGAAGAAGACGTGAGCGCCGAGCCGCCGGTCAGTGCCGCTAACCAGTGGGCTCGGACAATTTAGCTATTAAACGGCAGTTAACAGCTAAGCCACCACTGACACGCGGGGCCGACATTGTTAAATCGCGCGGTTAACCCCGTCATGAACCACCGCCGCTAACAGGTGGGGTCCTATGACCCACCCATCAGCTTAAGTGAAGGTGTACTTCGGTTTCGCTGCCTCCCGCGCCAGCTGGCCACACCGCGCCCGCTTGGCACATTGTTAGGCGAGCCCGGTCTTTCTGTTGGATTTTTTTGCACATTTCCAAATTTAGAAAACCAGATAATGGAAATAGAATATCTAAAAATAGCAAAAGACTTCAAAAAATTCTAGAAAAAATTCTGTAAAATACTAGACGCACCCCTGAACTTAGGAAAAACATCAAACCTTATATTTCATAAGGAATGAATAATGTAGAAATCTAATGAGCTTTATAGGGTTTAAAAAGGAATTTCCAAAAATGCTAAAAATTTATCTCCTTTCTGTAAAGTTTTATAAAAAGATTTTATAGAAAGAGTTTCTGAGTTATGCTTGTTGTATCATAAACAAACCCATGGATATTAATTAATTATTTGCATCCACCACAAAATGACTATCATAAACAAACCATGGATATTAATTAATTATTTCATGCACCACAAACAAGCTATCATAAACAAACATGGATATTAATTATTTTCAACCACCTCAAACTAGCTAGCTATAAGCACATGCATACGAACAAGATGGATATTAATTATTCTCATCCACCTGCCTTAAACTAGCAAGTATCACCAATCACATGGATATTAATTATTTAACACCCAATCTAGATCTAGATCTACGCATGCATATCTCTCATCTACCTCAAACAAGTATCAAGAGAGTAATTAGCAAATGATTGAGGTACCACTAATCTTTAAACAACTAAAACTCCTGAGATCTTCAAGAAATTTGCAAAATTTTTAAACCTTTTTACTGTTTCCCCACGGCTACCGCTGCTACATTTCAGGAGGACCACAGTGAGCAGCAGTAATAGAGCTTCCTGGCCACCGAAAGTAATAATGGAGGACCGTATCACTAGTGGTTCTTTAGGCGAACCACCAGAGTTATGTGACTATCACTGGCGGTTCACCTAAAAAACACCAGTGATATGTCCCTGGTAGTTCCTTCCAAAATTTGGCAGGAGCCATGATACCATATCATTGGCAGATGGTCACGTGAACTGCTAGTGATAGTTTCACTAGCAGTTGAGTGACCGAACCACCAGTGATAATCAAGCATCTTCTCTTCCTCATTGTCATTCATCTCATTTTGTCCCTAGAGATTTAAGTCGTGCAAACACAATGGATAGTTACACGAGGTAAAAGTGCTTAATAAGTGAAGGTCATTTTTTTAGAAAATAACAAACCGTTGTCATCAAGCTTGTGAAGCGTCGCTCAATGCTCTCCATGTCCATTTCATATATGAGAGATCCACCAATTTTTCCACCTATGTATGGTACCAACAGATTAAATTATTGCATACAATAGAAACAAATAAAGCACAAGTCACAAGTGTTTAAATTAGTAATACCTTTCCTATTTGCCGCATTCCAATCTTTGGTGCAAATCAAAGCTTGAACTATTTCAGGATCTAAGCGGCTGCGAAATGGATCAACAACACATTCACCATGCTAAATGCCAACTCTAAAGCCATGGTGGACACTTGAATAGATAAGACATCTCGAGCAAGTCTAGATAGGATGGGAAGCTCATGTTGCTTTACCTTCCACCATGACAAAATATCAAATTCTTGTTTCCCTTTTGATGTCGGCATTAGTGGCTGCTCCATGTATATTTCTAACTCGGTTTTGCTACACTGCTCTGTGGCAATATTGCCTTGCAAATACCTTTCTAGGTCTGCATCAATATCATCACTATCCTCATCCTAATCCTGATCCATCCGAGGAACTTTTTCCACATTTGTAGTTGTCTTCACTGAAGTTTCAGTTGCACTTGTCATGTAAGCTTGGAAGAGCTGGTTAATAGTACTAGTGAATTTATTAATTTCTTCTAGAGTATTGCCATGGTAAATCCTTTCTGCAAAATAGTTCATCGGCTTTGTCTTGTACCTAGGGTCAAGAAAACATGTTACTGCAAGAGCCATGTTAGATTTTTTTCCCAATACTTATCATACTTAACCTTCATGCCTTGTGCCATAGAAGCATCAATTTTATCGGGGACCGTAACACCATTCATCAATTGCAATCTTCATCTTGCAAAAATGATTAAAAAAGAGATTTGTTATTGGATATGTAGTGCTAGAAAAGAGCTCAGTAGCATCATAAAACCGCTTCAAACAAGCACACAATGTTTTTACCATTGCTAAATTTTGATCAGTTGGAACACAATTCACATATTTGCTTCTATGGCAAAGGAAAAGCCTATCAAAAATATATCTATAATAAACTGCTTGCTCCAACATAAGATATGTAGAATTCCACCTTGTAGGAACATCCAAGGATATGCCATTATTTGTATCTAAGTCACATTCAGATGCACACTTCATAAATTTTTCCCATTGCAATGAAGAGTTCTTCACAATAGCAACTGTATTTCTAATATTTGAAATAGCTGGTGCAATTTTCTTTAAACCATCTTGAGCAACAAGGTTTAAAATATGATTCATACATCTCACATGAAAAAAAATCCCATCACATATAAACGGTGCCTTTTTAAGTTTCTATACTAGCCTCTTAGCACAAACATCATTAGCTGAAGCATTATCCAAAGTAAGTGCAAACAATCTCCTATCAATATTCCAATCCAGAACATTGTAATAGAATTGTTCATACAAGTTCTTTCTCAAATGATGCCCTTGTATATACATGAACTTAGTTATTCTCTTTTGCATTGTCGAATTATCATCTATCCAGTGCACTGTGATGCACATATAACCTCTGTTTTGATTTGAGGTCCACATGTCCGTGGTTGTATAAAAATGACATGAAAGTGTTTTCAAGTACTCATACAACCTTTTCTTCTCCTCTACAAACATATTCAATATGTCTTTCCTTACAGTAACACGACTCTTGATTGGAAAAGAAGGACGTAGTGACTTGATGAACTCCACAAAATACTCATGTCCTACTATATTAAATGGATATTCATGCATGATGATTGCCAAGTAAAATTTTTTGAGACTTTTAGTTTCATCATACCTATAGGTCTCCAGTGTTGCACCAGCAGTGTCACCTTCACTCTTCTTGAATGTAAGCAATTGTTGTCCCTCTTTTATTTGGTTCTTGTTCCACAAGTGTTTCTAAAAGACCGATGTCCCTCTATTACCCTTGCATCGACCTTTATAACTGCACTTGAGGCATTTGGCCCAATGCTCCAAATTTGGCTCAATGCTCCACTTCAATCTTGTCGTCTACTCCCTTCTTCCCAATTTTAGTCTTCAAGTAGTAATCCCAAACTGATGAGCTACATTTCTTTGATCTCTTGGAAGCACGATTTGTCTCTGTAGCATTTGCATCATCACTAGTCAAATCTACTTCAACCCTTGGCTACGATGGCCCCTCTGATTCAGCATTAGCTGCATTGCCACTGAACACTTCTTGTTTGCCTTGACCTTGAGGAGGGGCATCATCAGTTCCAGTGGCACGGGTTGCACTTGCATAGCACGACATGTATTGCCAGTATTGGTGACACTTGCACTACTGCTCATCGTTCCCAACATCTCTAACAAAACACGAAAATGAAGCCTGCACAAGCACAATTGCACAACCATCAAGCATAGAACAGTGAGGAACTGTACCCGGTAGACCGCATATGGCAACCTGGCACTGGGACTGGGAAAACCGACAGGCGGCGCTATCCCAGCACCCCGGCGGTGCGGCGAGCGGAGGAACCAGCGGTGCGGCTGCGAACCTGCGATGAACCAGCTACCAAGAATAACAATTTCCAAGAATATCATACAATACATGGAATTATTAGGCCTCTACGGTGCTGAAATCTGAACCAACTAACATCTTAGAAAGAAATTGAACCCAGCATTTCATACACAAAATTTTCAAGAACAATCATGAGACAATACATGGAAATAAAAGGTCACTATGTGATGAAGGAATAATAAGCTACCATGAATAAAAATTTCCAAGGACATAAGACAATACATGGAATTATTAGGCCACTAGCTGCCGAAATCTGAACCAGCAACGAACTTCTTAGAACAAACTGAAACTACTACGGTCTACATAATTGAGTAAAAAAAGAACTACAAACAGATATCCTATTCAGAAACTAGAAGTCTATTCTAATCAAGATGACACATGTATTGGTTATAGGATCGAGCAAAGGCGTATATGGAACCAGATATCTATGAGAAAACTAATCAGATTAAACAACAATCTCAGACAAATAAACCTGGATACCACCTAGATGAACTAAATCAACTATAACAGAGGGAGTATTCATGCACCATCACACGGATCAACACAAAAAATGAACTATACTCACATGAATCGGCCGATCAGATCGCAATCCTAGCACGACACACAGAGAACGAGGATCTAAACACAAGGTCTCACCTCAAAACCCGTGAAATCCAACATGCGAAGCAGCAAGTTTTGTCATCTCAAACAGCAAATCTACGCCATCTCAAACAGCAAATCTACGCACTATTCATCAGTATTCAAAAATCTACACAGTATACGCACCAACCACGGATCATAGAACATGAGCCACGAATCCACGCAATCTACTCGCTAACTACAGATCATAGAGCACGAAATCGAGGGAAAGGCAAAGCCTGATCGGAAACTCGCGTTACCTTGAGAGGTGAATCGGGAGAGCCTCTGTGTTGATCGCATGAAGATTTTTTTTTGTTGGGGGGTTGGATGATTCCGTCATTCGGTGAGGACACGCTGCCGGCTGTCGCAATTGGGATAGGGACGAAGAGGAATTGGCGGTGAGGACACGGTCACACCTGTGCTACTAGGTCACCGACGGCTAGGGCTGCACAGCCAAGCAGTGGAGGACCAAGGTGGGGGCGGTGCACCAAGGGTGGCGGCGGCAGCTAGGTCATCGGAGGGCGGCAGCTAGGGCAGCCAACCAGTGCGGCGCCGGCGCCTAGACCCTAGCAACTCGGTCACTCGACGATGGACAACAGGGGTGGCCGGGTGGGCAGGATACACATTGGGTGCAACTGGGCCACTGGGGAAAGATGGGCTGATAGTCTTGGTATTCGGAACTATGTGCATAAGCTTTACTTCGGATATCCGGGTTCGGTCTATTTCCGTTGGATATTGCCGTTCCGTATCCGAGACCGGTTCTGAAAAACAAATATCCGGATCCAGTTCTGGTTCTGAAAATATCCGAAGATATCTGGTCCAACTTGGTCCTAATCCGGATCTGGCCAGACCGGAACTATCCATACCATTTTTCATCCCTAACTATCTGCATCTGCGGAAACTTTTTTTGACACGTCAAAGAGCAGAATATGTGTCAAAAGGTATGTCATATAAATTTTTGCATATGGTACTACCGCTTCTATCCTTCCACCGACTCTTTTTCCATTTTTATCCTACATAAAAATGCAGAGTTTAT
Organism: Olyra latifolia; assembly: GCA_036346145.1. Taxonomy (NCBI): domain Eukaryota; kingdom Viridiplantae; phylum Streptophyta; class Magnoliopsida; order Poales; family Poaceae; genus Olyra; species Olyra latifolia. Next base: position 39,678,056 of record CM070532.1, read on the forward strand.
ACGCAATGATCAAGAAAATAAAAAAATAAGCTACGTTAACTCTTGTCTGGAATCCAATGTTTTGGTACACATTGGACCTTCACTACAAGAATCTGATGTATTTTCGTCGGCCAAAAGTATTTACGTTGACTTAGAAAAAAACCCACGTATATAAAAAACTTTTTTGCATCGGCCACGGAAAAAACGATGTAAATGAAAGTATTTATGTCGACCGTGGAAAGAAGCCGACGTAAACGCGAACAGAAGGCTCTTTTCGTCAGTCTGGCTGAAACAGCGGCCTATCCTGCCAGATGAAATTTGAAATCTGGTGGGAGGCCTATTTATGTCAGCCTAACGGACATAAACAGGACACATGGTATCGAAATTGTTTACATCGGCCGGGCCGACGTAAACAGCACCACGTGTTATCTATTTACATCGGCCTGACTGACATAAATAGGATACGTGGTGCTAGACGTAGCACCATGTCTCCGCTATTTATGTCGGCTTGGCTGGCGTAAATACTTGGGGCCTTATCCCTTGTAGCCGGCCCTTACCGTGCAAACAACGTGTGTAACACCACCCTCGCGCTGCATGCCTCTGGCGCTGCCCTGAGCCACTGCCCGAGCCGCCGTCGGCTACCTCAGCCCGCGCCGCCCACACCACCGTCATTGCCGCCGCCTCGCGCTTCGACCTCACATCGCCGCTCCGCCTCGGCGACCAGTGCCGCGCTGCCCTTCGACGCCGTCGCCGCCCGCCTCACACCACCCTCGGCCGCCATCGCCCGCTCACCGCTTCGCGCCTCCTCGCGCTACCAGCGCCGCCGCACCCACCGCCGCCGCTTGCTCGTCCTCGATCCTTGCCGCCTCGCGTCGCTTCTCTTCTATGCGCATCCACACCGCCTCGCCCGCCACCCACATCGTATGCTCGCCACTTTGGCCATCGGCCACGCCTTCTCATTGCCACCACCCAAAAGTAAGTACTCTTACTAATTTAATTAAATTAAGATAGTTTATTTACTAATTTAAATTAAGGTAGTTTATTTAATAAATTAAGGTAGTTTATATACTAATTTAATTAAGGTAGTATTCTTATGTTGACTTTTATTTATTATTATGTTGTTATTTTGTATTTAATATGTAATGTTACGAAGGGTTAATTTCGTACATATGAATTGCACTCTAGAAAGCACAAGTCAACCTAACCTATACATCACCCGTTTGGGAGCGACACAGCTCACCTTGAATTGTGACATATGTCGCTTCTAAATTGTCCATGTTTTTGGACAGCCTGGAGATGGACGGCTTAGCACGGTTTGTCGTGGCATATCGTAGGATCTAAACAAAATTTCGGCTACATAACCCAGTTGTTCTTCAATGCACAAGTAACAAGCATGCATTCGGAGAACAGCAGGGTTATGCTGCTGAAATTTCATTTGTATCCTATGACATGCCACGACAAACCGTGCTTAGATGTCTATCCTGGGTAGGTTTAGAGCCTATCCTTTTCTAGAACTCCTAATAGGACCAGTAACCCACTTTCACATATTTTTTTTATATTCAGTAGCCCAAAAGATGGCATAGAACCGTGGGTGGATGTACAATGGCTGGGATAAGGCTATGAATCACACGCAAAATTGGAAAGTAAATACACAAGCTTTTCTAGATCGGGTTTTCCCCCCAACTCCTTCCGGTGGGGTAGCAAAGTGCCCTTGTGATAAGTGTCATCTTTTCTCTCGAGAGACAAAGACAATGATGATTAGCCACCTGTGCAAATTTGGCTTCATACCAAATTACCTTAAGTGGTACAAACATGGTGAGTCACGGTGGCTATAAAGGAGGCAAGTTAGCCAAATTATACATGGCTAAAATAGTATGCCTGCTTGGAGTTTCCCAGCAAATCATCTTTGATTAAGGATCTCAGTTTACCTCCTATTTTTGGAAAAAGCTCCATGGTGCCATGGGCACGAGTCTAGCCTTCAGCACAGCATTTCACCCTCAGACGAATGGTCAGACTGAGAGAGTCAACCAAGTATTGGAGGACATGCTAAGGGCTTGTGCCTTAGATTTCTCATTGGATTGGGAGAAGTGGCTACCCTACGCAAAGTTCTCCTACAATAACGTTTCCAGGCCAGCCTTAAGATGTCACCTTTCAAAGCTATGTACAGACGCAGATGCCAAACACCTCTCAATTGGTCTAAGGTTGGAGATAACCAAGTTTTTGAAGCAGAATCAATGAAGGGGGCAAAGGAAAAGGTCAAGATGGTAAGAGAAAGGTTGCTAACCGCTCAGTCTCGTCAAAAGAGCTATGCTGACAAGCGTAGTAGAGACCTCACCTTCGAAATACCAGATTATGTTTAACTAAAAGTATCTCCACTTCGTGGGGCTCAGACGTTCCATCAAAAGGGAAAACTGGCGCCAAGGTATATTGGACCTTTTAAGATCACCGCCAGGAGAGGCCAAGTGGCATATCAACTGGAGCTACCAGCAGATCTCGGAGAAGTGCATGACGTGTTTCACATCTCGCAACTAAAGAAGTCCTTCCGAGTACCCAAAAAACAAGTTCCTGTCCCAAAAGAGCCCCTAGCAAGCACTCTCACCTACCCAGCTCAAACAGTGAAGATCTTGGACACTTCAAAGAAGTAGAAAACATGCATGACCATCAAGCTATGTAGAGTCCTATGGAACAACCAGTCGGGAGGTCAAGAAACTTGCGAACCTAAAGAGCAGCTTCGCTAGAACTACCCTTCCCTGTTCTCTAGATAGCCTTAAGATCTCGGGTCAACATCTTTTATAAGGGGGGTAGGGTTTGTAACAGCCCTTTTTGGGTCCTTTTTAAAACTTTTGCCAAATTCAAAATTTAAATTACATTTCCTATATTTACTAAATTCTCTAAATTCAAAATTTCTAAAAATTTCCCGCATTTCCTGAAATTTCTGTTTTCACTAAATTCAAAATTCAATTTGGAGTTGCAATTTCATCTTTCTCTACCAAATTTAGTTCTATAATTGCAAAAGTCAACTTTTATTTTAATCAAAATTAGAATTAAATATTTTTAATTTGAATTCCCAAATTGCAATTATAAATATATTTATTTAATTATGCTCTTTTCATTCTATAACCATACCCAAATTCAAATTCATAGTGTAAAAATTTTTCCAAATTTTTCAGAAATCCCCTAGGCTTACCTAGCCTAGCCCAACCCATTTTGGGCCCTAGCCCAACCAGCCCACTCGGTCTCTGTCTCTCCCCCTCTCTCCTCTCTCCTCTTTTCCTCTCTCCTTCCCAACTGCACCTGTGGCAGATGCGCCGCGCACGTCCCATCCGCACGTAGGCCCTTTGCTGGCACCGCTGCCGCACCCTCCCTTGCGTCCCATGTGCTGCTAGCTCTACTGCCGCCGTGCCGCTGTCCCTCTGCCATGCCAGCGCACCATCCTCCCCTCTCTCTCGCTGCCGCACCACTCACACCACGCCTCGCGCCTCGAGCTGTCCCTGCCACGGCCGTTGGCTCCGCCACGCTTGGCATCATTGCCGTGCCGCTCCCGCGCCATGCCCTTGAGCCCTTCGCCATGGGATCACTTCCTCTCTCCCTCCCGTAGTGTTCGCCGCCTATTTAACCCCCTCTCTTGACGCAATTTCGCCACCTTCGCCATTGCCGCCGCCGAGCTCGAAATCGCCCTCTTTACTCTTGCCATCGACTCGGTATGTCGTCGGCCAATTCCTCGCGTCCCTAGCTTCTCTAGGAGTCGCGCCCTCACCTCCTCGTGCTTAATTTTGACTAGGAACCACTGGAACTCCTCGGTGATGACGCCCCTGTTTCAGCCGCCACCACCTTCTATGGTGCCAGCCCGCTCTAGTGCATTCCCTGAGCCCACCGTCAGCTCAGGTAGCTCCCTAGTAGCCCCTAGTTGCTCTATGCACCGGCGAACTGGCGGTCGACCCTTCCTCTCGCCGGAGATGCAAGGTCCCGTAGCATTTTTCGCTCGCGCCCATGGCGTCGTCGTTCTGGCTCGCCGCCCACGAAGTCCGGCTAGGATGTCCGAGAACTCTCAAAAACAAACCCATCACAATCATAATCCACTAGGATAGTGAACCGTAGTGCCACCAATCGACGGCCGAAGTCACCCCTGACGATGGCCACGCGACCTGCTGCTGACAAGTGGGACCCATGGTAACGCTGATTAGCATTTAAATCTCGCCCGTTTAAGCATTGTCAGTCGCTGACATGTGGGGCCGCGACCCCACTAGTCAATTTAAGTGGAGGCGTATTCCGTGAAATACGTTTTCTCCATGGATTCGCGTACTTCTAAAAGCGCCTTGGGCCTAATGCCAAGCGGGCCATCATGGGCCGCTCTATGCAGTTTAAGACTACACGGCAATGGGCTTGGCCTACTCCTGTTTTCTTATATTTTCAAATCTTTATCTATTTTAAAAATCTAGTATATGGCAATGATTTTTCTAAAATATTTAAACAACTCTAAAAATTTTGAAAAAATTATGATAAATACTAGAATGCAGGTTAGATTTACTAAAATTATAATTTTAAACAGTAACCTATTTTTTCTCTCTGTAATATTCCAGAAGCCTTAATTTACCCTTTTAAAAGAAATTAGTGATTTACCTTTCTATTTAAATAAATTAGTTAATAAATTCCTAAAATCATGATAAAATTTCAGAGAGCCACAAATATAGTTTGGGATTTAATAAAATTATTTGAACCATTTTACCATGTTTCCTGTCAACTGTAAATTTATTAGTAGTAATTAAAACCTTTTTTCCTTAAGGATTAATATTGCTTTTAATCAAATATGTTTATTTAAAATACTAATTGAACTCTAAAAATTCCTAAATTTTATAAAAACCTTTTAACTCGGAAATTAGCCATTAAAAATATATAATTAATTTTAAACCCTTGATAAAGTTAAATAATGAATTAAGGAGCCTTAGTTAATATTTTAATTTTGTAATTAAATTTCAAGGATTTATTTTCTAGAAGGGGAAATATTATTTAAGGGTATCTAGGGGATATGTGACACCTAAATGAAAAATAATAAAATAAAATCATATCTTGCATGTACATCGCAACGAACAAATTGAATTCTCCAGTCTTATTAAAGAAACAACTGATATTTCACTTATACGTAAACCACAATCTTATTTACAACTTTATTAATTTACATTCTCAATCTCAACTTCTAAAAAAATTATATTACAAAGAAATTACTTTACCTAAAACTCCATTTGTTTACATTTTTAATTTCTCCTAAAACTCCATTTGTTTATCAAAGCTACACCTGACGTCGTGTTGGGTAAGTTCCTGGTTAACTCAGTCCCTGTTACCGTTTTATTTGATTCTAGAACATCACATTCTTTCATAGTGGAACATTTAATGGAACAAAATAAATGGAAACCCCTCTTCTAGTGCAAATAGTGATGTAGAATTTGTGATAGAGTTGGTCCTAGGTACTGCGCCAATATCACAGAGGCCGTATCGGATGTCTGCTAACCAGTTAGCAGAGATGAAGAAACAAATTAGGGAATCACAAGAAAAGGTTTTATAAGACCCAGTTCATCTCCGAGGGGATCACTAGTAATTTGGGATCATTAGTAATTTTTGTGAAGAAGAAAGACCATACCTTCCATATGTGTGTGGATTACCGGTCATTGAATGAAGTAACTATCAAAAATAAATACCATTTGCCTCTGATGATCTATTTGACCAGTTGAAAGGAGCAAGTGTATTTTAAAAAATTGATCTAAGGTCTGGTTATCACCAAATCAAGATAAGAAAGGAGGATATACCAAATACAGCATTCACCACACGGTATGGTTTATATGAATATATAGTAATGTCTTTTGGTCTGACCAATGCACCTTCTCACTTCATAAGTTTGATGAATAAGGTTTCATGGAATACGTAGACAAATTTGTAGTGGTATTTATAGATGACATCCTGATATATTCAAAAAGTGAAAAAGAGCATGCCAAACATCTTTGTTTGGTATTGAAGAAACTACGAGAACATAAATTATATGTAAAAGTCAGCAAGTGTGAGTTTTGGCTAAGTGAAGTTTCTTTCTTTGGACACGTTGTTTCATCCGACAGTGTTGCAGCGTTACCTAGTAAGGTACAAAAGGTATTTGATTAGGAGCCACTAGAGTATAACTAAGGTCAAAAGCCTTCTTGGTATGGCCAGATATTACCGGAGGTTTATCGAGGATTTTTCACGTATTGCGAGACCTCTCACTCAGCTATTTAAGAAAGAGAAAAAGTTTAAGTGGGCCGCAGCTTGTGAGAATAGTTTTTAGGAGTTAAAGAAGCGTCTAACCACTACCCTGGTGCTTGTTTTGCCCGACAACCAAAAAGATTTTGAAATATTTTGTGATACATCAAAGCATGGTTTAGGTTGTGTCCTTATGCAAGAAGGAAGGGTAGTTGCCTATGCATCTCATCAATTTCAACCGCATAAGGTAAATTATCCCACTCATGACTTGGAACTAGCTACAGTTGTGCATGCCTTACAAATTTGGAGACATTATCTTATTGGAATTTGGACCGAAATTTACACTGATCACAAGAGTTTAAAATACATAGTCACCCAGTCAGATTTGAATTTAAGGCAAAGAATATGGTTGGAATTGATCGCAGATTTTGATATCGGTATTCACTATCATCCAGGTAAGGCTAATGTCGTTGCTAATGCATTAAGCCGAAAAAGTCATAGTCCCGAATTGTGTGAGGAGACGCAGAAGTTGAATCTATGTATAGTAAAGAGAGGTATGGTGAATGCAATGATCCTAGGACCTACACTTGATGAACGCATTCGAGAAGCACAACGGAATGATCTAGAAAGCTCCAAAATCAGAGCTCGAGTACAAGAAAGTAAAGTTGCAGGATTCTCAGTGGATAACGAAGGAGTAATTTGGTACGGGAAGCAATTACTTGTACCAGATATTAAGGAATTGAAGAAAATAATCCTTTAAGAGGCACATGAATCCACTATTTCTATCCATCCAGGCAGTACCAAGATGTACCGTTATCTATGGGAAAGATATTGGTGGACTGCTATGAAAAGAGACATTGCGGAATATGTTGCTTTATGTCATATCTGCCAACAAGTAAAAGCGGAACACCAATGTCCCGCTGGTTTGCTACAACCCATGAAAATTCCAGAGTGGAAGTGGAAAGAACTTGGTATGGATTTTATAACTGGGTTACCGATAACCAAATCCGGTTTTGATGCTATTTGGGTAATCGTGGATCGACTGAATAAAGTAGCACATTTCATCCTAGTTAAAACTACCTATAATGGAGATAAATTAGCATCCTTGTACCTGGCCAAGATAGTATGTTTGCATGGAGTTCCTAAGAAGATTCTCTCTGATCGAGGTTCTCAGTTTACATCTCGATTTTGGGAGAGTTTGCAGAAGTTGCTCGAAACTAAATTAAATTTTAGCACAGCCTGTCATCCTCAGACTAGTGGCCAGATTGAGACAACAAATAAAATCTTGGACGACATGCTTCGAGCATGTGCCTTGGAGGACAAGAACAACTGGGATACAAATTTACCATTTGCCAAGTTCTTGTACAATAACAGCTACCAGTCAAGTATTTAGATGTCACTGTTTGAAGCTCTATATGGTCGCAAATGTCATACACCACTCTATTGGGAAGGGACCGGTGAGAACAAAGTGTTCGGACCGGATATTTTAAAGGAGGCCGATCAACAAGTTCGCCTAATACGAAGACGATTAAAAGCAGCACAGTCAAGGCAAAAGAGTTATGCTAATCATCGCTGCCATGACATGCAATTCAATGTGGATGACTTTGTATCTCATGGTATCACCAATGAAGGGCATCCGCAGATTCAGAATCAATGGAAAATTAGCACTGTGGTGTATTAGGCCATTCCGTGTTCTTTCCAAGAGAGGAGTCATGGCTACTAGTTGGAACTACCCTCGCAGTTGTCTAAGGTGCATGATGTGTTCCATGTGTCCCAACTAAAGCAGTGCTTGCGTGTGCCTAAGGAGCAAATGCCACTAGAGAATATGGATATGCGTGAAAATTTGACCTATACCAAGTACCCAATTAAAATTTTGGAAGAAGTTGAGAGATGCACTCGAAGCTGTAAAATTAAATTTTGCAAAGTTCAATGGAGCCATCATATAGAAAAAGAAACGACGTGGGAAAGAGAAGAGGATCTGCATGCAGAGTTCCCCGATCTTTTTCCGTTCGAATCTCAGGGTATAGATTCCTATTAGGAGGAGAGGTTTGTGACACCCAAATGAAAATAATAAAATAAAATCATATCTTGCATGTACATCACAACAAACAAATTGAATTCTCCAGTCTTATTAAAGAAACAACTGTTATTTCATTTATAAGTAAACCACAATCTTATTTACAACTTTATTAATTTACATTCTCAATCTCTCCTTCTAAAAAAATTTATTACAAAGAAATTACTTTATCCAATAATCCATTTGTTTACATTTTCAATTTCTCCTAAAATTAATATTACAAAAAAACTACCATCTTTCTTTTTTTTTCTTTTCTTTCTCATCCTCTCCATTAGTCGGCTCAGCCTACCTCCCCCATGTTGCCTGCATGCACGACGTTGGTGCAGCCCTTCAGCCACGTTCGGGCGGCCACCGGGTACACCAACAAGGAACCCACCCTCTACATTGCAGCTTGAAGCTTACCCAAACCCCGAAACCCCAACTCCTAGCCACAGTCAACTACAAGCCAGCATCAGCAGCGTAGGGCCATCGCGGGAGCCGACATCGTCGATCCCACAAAGGTAGCGCCTCGCCGGAGCCCTTACACGCTAGTTGCACCATGAGCCCGCCGCTAGGCCCAGCTGCCACTCAGCCCTACCACTACCACCCTGCAGCACCACCAGCTCGCGGCTGGCGCCCCAAGGTGCTGGAGCGCCGCCTCTCTGCTCTTGGCCCCCTCGCAGCCTTGCGGAGCCGCTCCCTCACTGGAGTTGGCCACCACGCCGCCGTCGTTGTGGGACGCCACCGTCAGAGTCCTTACCTACCACCGAGCCGCGCGGGATAGTGCTGCCCCGCCCTAACTGCCTCGCCGCCCGCCACGCCACCGCCCTTGCAAGCCGCCGTCCTTGGCCCCACCATAGAGACCTAGGCCGTTGTCTCCGTCGGAGTCATCCTCGTTGCCGCTGCCCAAGAGTTGGACCGCCCTGCCGAAACCACTATCCCACCGGAGCCACCATCCCGCCACCCTGCACCCTGCAACCCGCCGTCCACCGAGCCGCCACCCTCTGGTCCGACGCCCAGTCAGCCGCCGCCGGCCGTCCGCTACCGCTATGGTCCAACGCCCAGCCAGTCGCCGCCGGCCGTCCGCCATCGCCTCATTGCCGGCGAGCCCTGCCGAAGATGCCGCTACCCAACGGCCGCCCTCTCTTCCTCCCCTTTGGCTCTCTCTCTTCCCTTCTCTTTCTCTCTTTCTCTCTCTAATTATCTCTCTTCCCCGGTTCTTATCCACCCAGCCAGTGGAAGCTGGGATGGGCGGTGCAATAATAGCCCATGAGCTACGGTACTCTAAGCAACAGTGCTTTTCACATTTTCCAGAATTTCAGGAATTAGGGTTCTTCTTTTTTTCGCTATGGATTCATCTGGTCTCTGAATCCGGAGATTCAAATTTCTAAAAATGTAGAAAAATCATATCTACCTACCGTACTTTTTGGCATAATTTTTAAATTTTGTTTTGCTATTGGGGTTATTTATTTACGGTCTTTTCCTTGTTTTGCGTGCGCTAGATTGTATGGGTGATGAAGGAGGTTTCCTCGATGCCGCAGACGCACCGTTGGAGCCAGAGTACTCTGAAGGCAAGTCTTTCCCTTAGAACCCAAATTTTATAGCTTTGCCAAAATTGCTATGTTGATGAAAATGTCGTATGGTCATATAGTGCTACCTACTGCATGTGTCTGTTGGATATATGCATCCACCGATAAACCCTCGACCCTAGGGTAATTTATGGTATTATTACCCACTGATTATAAATATTAGATGCTAAGTGATGCTCAGTTAGGTATTCAGGGATCCAATCCCACTTATTGGACTTAGCTAATGATGAAACCAAGAGAATTGATGAATCAGTTGTGGTGGGTTTTGAGATTTGGTTCATTCATCAGTAATTAAAATTGGACCAACTAATAATTGGGATCAGGAGCGGACGGATTGTAAGGTGGGTGCCTTCGAGCACGAGAATTGAGTTTGTGTTGGTCGCCGCTCCGAGAATAACGACCGAGCTATGTGATTACTTTACTGAATACTTACCGTGCGACCGCAAACCTGGTATGTGACAGGCCTGATCTAGAGGAAGCAAAATGTTGGGGTTGCTCAATGTCCTTGCACGATGGATGGCGTCCGAGAGAACCGTCGCCGGTGTATTGCCAGAGACTTGTGGGCATATCATTTCTCCGGGTACTTGTGTGAATATCAGGTACAACCGTGGTAGGCCCGAGGTTAATCTTCTAAAGGGTTTTGTTATGATATCCTTCGACGGGAGGATATCGTATCTTGCGGGTAAAACGTACCACCTCTGCACAGTAAAACCATTTAAATGGTCGTGCCCACGGTTAAGGGCGGACAAAGTGGGTTTCACATTGTAGCATCACCATTCTCAATATGACATGGGTAAGGTAATTCCGGCATGCGTGGCATTGCTAGATGAGAATTATGAGTTTGCAATATGAGATTTGAGACTATGAGTTGAGAAATATGTGATATGGATAAATGAGACAATGAGAACTTGAGATATGAGAATGATAACTTTTTCAACACCGTTAATGGTGAGAATCTCTATTTATTTATTTATGTTTCTTAAATGCTTTTACAATTCTAGGTGAAATGCTTTTATGCAAATTAACTCTTAACTTTCTTAGTATAAGCCTTAACCTAGCCTTTCCCAGGAAGGACTTGCTAGCAGTCATATGCTAACCTCACTTGTTATGTGGGGTTGTTCATTCCATAAGCAGGTCAAGAATATGAGGACATGCAGGATAACGTTGAGATCTTTCTAGATGATGCACTGGACTACTAGCCGCTTTCCACTTAGCGTGTGCCTGTGGCCGTGATGGGACACTACTTTTGGTTACAACCTTTTGCTTCGCTTTAATAAGGCTTTGTATTTCTGAGCTAATGTAATATATTGCTCCGCCGCACTTTGAATTACTTTAGTAGCTAATGCAGCTCTATTTTGGTATTATGTTTCTGTTTCACTGTGGATATGAGCACCGATCCTTGGGACTCATACCAATAACACAGAGGGGTCCGGTTTGGTAAAACCCAGGTCTCGGCAGCAGAATCATTCATGTTTATTTGATGATTCGTAAAATCCTAGCCTCGTTACTAGAATTCTTCCTTGTGCATACATGCATCATTATTTAATTGCATATTTATGCTTGGCTTTTTTGCTCGAGTGGACATTGAGGACCCCGAAGGAAGGTTCCAGGACACCGAGGAAGACCTCCAAGCCTTAGGACAAGGCGAGTTAACATCCTTAATTCATATCTAACTCAGATTTTATTAAAAATTATATTGATCCAATTAAGAAATTGCATGCAATAAGGATTTATTTCCTAGCTTATTAATCATGTTATACACATGCCATGAACCTTGACACAATTGCTCCCCATGCCATGATTGTGTAGAATATCATGCCAAGACTGCCTTAATATATAGTCATATCCTTTGTAACCCAATTAAAATAATTAAAATATTTGGACTCTTAGTCCTTGGGTAAAATTAAACTTGTTTAAGCACATGCTAAGGTCTAAATGCTTGCTTTTTAGAGAAAGAACACCCCATAGCAGTGAATACTAGCTCACCACTATAAATACATTTACTTACTCTATGAATTGACTATGGTATGGTTTGGTATGAGTATAGGCTGTGTTAGTGGGTCTCGAGATGTGAGCTTGTGGCTGAGTTGCAGGTTGAGACCTGAGGTTGGCTTGCTGTCTAGAGCTGTTCTAGAATAGAAGGTCGTGAACCTGTTGAGTTTGAGGTAGGGAGCGAAGGTTGGATCTTTAGCTCTCGGGCCATGAGCAGCAGGGTTGAAAGGATCCTTTGATTATGATTTGAGTGTTGGATGTGTCCAACACAACGCGTGGCCATCACACGATAATGCAGGTGTGGAAGCTCAGGAGAGCGCTCTGCAGAGGCCTTGGCTGAAACTCCAACCTGAGTAAGCGCGGCTAGGTGCCACCACCGAGGGTGGTCTAGGTCCTACGCTCGCTGGACCGGAAGGTATGATTCACAATGGGATTGCCAAGTCCCGGAATAAGATGGCGGGTGTATGAAGGAAGAACTAAGAAGTGGGACCATAAAAGGCCCCTTGTCTATGAGCTAGTGTTGGATGTGTCTGATACAACGCGTGGCCATTGCGCGGTAGTGCGGGTGTGGAGGCCCAGCAGAGTGCTCTGCAGAGGCTCTGGCGGAAGCTCCAACCTGAGGTAAGCACGGCAGGACGCCACCACCCGAGGGTGGTCTAGGTCATGCATTCCCTGGACCGGCAATCCAGGAACGATGATCCACAACGAGATTGTTGAATCCCGGAATAAGATAGCGGGTGATTGAAGGAAAAATAGAAATGGAGGTTCCAGCAGAATTTGAGTTTGGTCTAGTCGTACCATGGGATGGTACCAGGATTAGACAGGAGTGATACTTTGGGACATCAACACTTCTATAATACTTTCTTTCCTAATGAAAATTGGCTAAGCCATAGTCGGTTTATTACTATTATTTCCAACTGCTTGTTGTAAATAAACAAATCTTAGCCTTCCCTTGAAGCCTTATCATTAAATGCATTGGGAGGGTGTTTACTCGTACGTGCGGTTTGATTGCACACTTACCCTCGCATTCACTTACTCTTTAGATGGAGATCACCTAGAAGACCTCTATGCATGCTTCGTGGATGAGGAGCATGGATTTGAAGACGAAGCTTAGGGCATTTCCTCTAGCCACTAACAGCGATGCATAGCCGCTGGATCAATCTTTTGAAGACTTCCGTTTTTGTACTCTGAATTTCCCTGGTGGACTGTAATGATATTTGACCTTGACGGCTTGTGTTGTAAAACTATTTGCCATAAGGCATTACTTTCGCAGTTATCCAATTTATCTTATTCGTTATATGCTTATTTGATCTGGCTATGTAATGGTGTACACTAGCCTACCGATCTAGGAACTACTGTAGGAATCATTCAGGTGGACCCCCGGGCGGGGCCTCCACAAAAGCTGGTATCAGAGCATATGGCTGTAGGAACCCTAGGTTTTGGCCGGTAGCCTTCAGCCTCATATTTTAAACCTTAAAAATTGTTTTACCAGTGATCAAATTTTTATATTGCTTATTACTAACCTTTTGTTTTGACACTTCTGTTACTTACCCTTTTCCAAAAAACTTTGTTTTGTAGATGGTTCATGCTGGTTTTTCAGACGACCGCTCGACGTTCGGTTTCACCGAGAGAGCCCGTGGAGAGTACGTTGAAGCCCTCCGTCAGCTGATCCAGCATCTAGGTTTCGACGAACTTCCTCGCTACTTTTGGAGGATGGTTCGGACTCTGTCTTGACCTGTCTTCGTCGTCGAAGTCCGAATCTACTTCGAACCCTATAGGACTGTCGCGCACAACTACTGGATGGACACCCCGTGTGACTAAATCGAGTACGCGATCAGCGATGCTAGCACGATAGCTCTTCGTCAGCTTCGCTACCACTACCAAGACGACCTCGTCAGAGGCCCTTCCAGTATCTTCCTGATGGACTTCATCGCCAGCTGCGAGCTTTGAAGGACCCCACCCCCAGAGCAGACCCTCGACTGCTCTACATGGCCCATCTGGGCTAGGGTGCAGAGCATAGCAACCGAGGAGCATTAGAGGAGATCAGTGTTAATGTGGCGCAGCACACGAAGTGAAGTAGGTAAAAGATGAAGATAGAATCTTGCTGCCATAAGTTTTTTATGATATTTTCGTGATCAGATTGAATTGGATGGCATGGCATGATTCATTGGAAAGCATAGAAGTTAAGTTTTCCATCAAGTGCTTATACGCCTCTCCCCAACGAACTCCATTTGCATCTTCTATGCACGTCTGGATTCAAATTGGTTATTGAAAGCCGAGCTAAACTTTTTTGCATTCACACCTTGGTTGTTGAATTGTTCTTGCTCTCTTCCCTCAGGTATTCATACTTCCTTGCATCATCTTCATAGCTGGGAATAGTTAATACGCATGCATTAGGTAGCAGCTGACTCTCGTATGTAAATAATTCTTAGTAACAAGCGAATTCACTTGTTGGTTAATTTGTTTCGCACGAACACGTGTTATTGATTCTTGGAATTTATTTGGGGAATTTTGTACAATAATACATGATAAAAACAATGATCTTGCTATGATACCTGCATCACTACGCCTAGCCTTAAAAAAAGCTAAATCTGAACACCTCCCATACATCCAACCAGCCACCTCCTTGTACGACGTCCATGCGGCCAAGTCCCACTCGTCTCCGACATGGTTGACTAAACGGAAGAAGGTGATGACCGACAGACCGACTTCGTGGGGGAGAGAAAGAGAGGGAGAGGAGAGAGGGGAAAAGGGAGGGGGAGCACAAGTTCCCCCTCTTGCTTTCAACTTGATTTTGCAATGTGATCAATTATGTTCATTGTATAATAAGATCTCTTGAAAAGTGTTAGAGTATATGGGCCTTGGGTGAGGCCCATCTCCTGTACTCTATTTATATTCCACCCATAGAGGCAATACAAATCATCTATTCCGCAATTCCTAATCCTTCAACATGGTATCAGAGCCTAATTCGAAACTCTAACCCTAACCTCTCAGCCGCTGGCGCCGCCATCCCTCCCGACACCGCATGGCTGACATGGTCGATGTGGTTCCTTCGTCCACGGCCCCCCTCCCATGGTCTCTACGATTGACGACCCGACGACCTCTGCCCAGCTGACCGCTGCTCAGCTTGCAGGCGCCGCCGCCGACCAAATCATCGCCGACGTGCACTCTCTCCCCAACGAGGTGCAAGCGGCCCTTCTCGCCGCCGGCCTCGTTCTACCCGGCGCCCTCCCCCAACCTTGGCGTACCTGGAACACGGGGCGTCGATCTCTCGGCGCCTTCTTCTCCCGTCGGCATCACCACCATGGTGGATGCCGCGACTGCCCACGTCGCCGGTCTCGCCGCCGGCCACCCGTTCTCCCTCCATGGATCTGGGGGTGCTGCGGTTGGACTTCACGCGGGCCTCGCCGGTGCCTCCTTCCCCCACGAATCTTGGTGCGTCGACGCCGCCACCGGCCATCACACGCCTGCTCGCGACCCACACCACGGCGCGCCCTTCCATCCCACTGTCGATGGAGTTCACCCTGCTGTCCAACCTGCCGCCGCCGGCCGATTCCACCTCGCCGTCGGCTTGCCCGCCGCCATCGGCGACTTCCCCCCACCGGCTCCGTCGCCTCACCTCTCCCTGGAGCTGACGCCCACACCTCTCTGGGCAGGGCAACATTGGGGGGAGGTGGGCTAGGCCTAGGTGATGGCCACCCCCTTAGTGGCCGCGGTAGGCCTTATGGTGGTGGGCTGGGTGGTTTCATCCCTCCTTATGGACTGGCCGGTGGAGACAGGCAGACTACTTTTGGATCACACGGTAGTGGCCAGCATGGTCCTCTAGTTGCTGCTCCATCCATTGGCGAGGGCCACGACGCTACCACTGTCTTCAGCAGCCCCGTAGAAGACCCCGAGACGGTGGCCACGCTGCATACGCAGGCCGTCGGACTCCCGAGCGAGGCCTCGCTTGTCCCGGTGGTACTCGACCTCAACAATCCTAACTACCACCGGTGGCGTGGCCTCTTTCTCGTGACACTCAGCTGCTACGCCCTGATGGACCACGTCCTCTCCACGGTTGGGAACTTCACTGACCCTACGTGGGCCCGCATGGACTACGTTGTCGTCTCGTGGTTGTACGGTCGCATCACCCCTGATCTTCTGGAGGTGGTGATGACCCCCAATGCCACGGCACGTCGCGTGTGGACCAATCTTGAGGACCAGTTCCTCGGGAATCAAGAGACGCGCATCCTGCACACCGAGGCACAGTTCCACACCCTCTCCCAGGAGAACCTCTCCATCACCGACTACTGTCGCTGTCTCCGGAGCCTAGCGGATACCCTTGTGGACCTAGGTCAGCCGGTCATTGATTGCACTATGGTCTTAACCTTGCTTCGTGGGCTGAACGAGAAGTTTTCCACACAAAAGCAGATCATTCAAAACAAGCAGCCCCTCCTGGACTTCGGCAGCGTCCGCTCCCAGTTGCTCGTCTACGAGTTCTACCTCGACTCCGCTTCCGCCGCTCCCGCCACCGCCTTTGTGGCCACCGCTCCCCGCCACCGCCTTTGTGGCCACCGCTCCCCGCCCGCCTTCTGGTGGCTCCTCGGGCGGGAACAACCACAAGGGCAAGAAGAGGGGCAAGAACAAGGGCAAGGGCGGTGGAGGTGGAGGTGGTGGCGGCAGCTTCAGTAGAGGGACCGGGCGCCCTCCTGCGCCGTCCTACTACAATCCCTGGACTGGTACAGTTCAGCTTTGGCCTTACCAAGGCCAAGGCATCCTCGGACGTCCGCCTGCACCGGCTATTTCGGCTACGCCTCCGCGTCCACATCCCCACGCCCTCACCGCAGCTGCCGGACCAGTGGTTCCTCCTCAGCTCACTAGGCTAGATCAGGGGCTCACGTAGCCTTTGAACCCCGGCTCGTGGAACCCATGGTGGGGGCAGCTGGGATCAGCAGTCCCTGGCTAGCGCCTTCACCACCATGTCCCTCGCTTTGCTTCCCAGCAACACGGAGTGGTACATGGACTTGGGTGCCACCTCCCACATGACTTTCGATGCCGGTACACTCTCCTCCTCCCATCCCCCTCACCCTCATGCCCGTCCAACATCATTGTTGGCAATGGGTCCTACTTACCAGTCACATCCACAGGTCACCTCATCATTCCCACCCCACAGGGACCTATTACTTTACGTAATGTCCTTGTCACCCCTCACCTAATTAAAAATCTCATTTCCGTTCGTCAGTTCACCACTGATAATCACTGTTCTGTTGAGTTTGACCCGTCTGGTTTCACTGTGAAGGATCTTCGTACCAGGAGCGTGCTCGCCAGATGCAATAGTTCCAGGGACCTCTATTCCTTCACTCCGGCATCCTCCTGTCATGCCCTTGCCGACACCACCTCCACACAGGAGCTTTGGCACCGTCGTCTTGGTCACCCCGGCCGTGACACCATTTCTCGGCGAGCTAGTTAATCTTCTATTTCTTGTAATAAAGACAAACTTGATCATCTATGTCATGCCTGTCAGCTAGGTCATCATGTTTGCCTTCCTTTTATCTCCTCCACGAGTCGAGCCAAACTTAATTTTGATTTAATACATTGTGATTTCTGGACATCTCCTATCGCCAGTGTTTCGGGTTACAAGTATTATCTCGTGCTTCTTGACGACTGCTCCCACTTCATGTGGACTTTCCCTCTCCGCGTCAAGTTCGACACTTTTCTCACTATCTCTCACTTCTTCTCCTATGTTCGGACTCAGTTTGGCACAGCCATCAAATGCATTCAAGCTGTTAACGGTTGTGAGTTCGATAACTCCACATCTCGGTCCTTCTTCCTCACTCTTGGTGTTGTCTTTCGTATGTCATGTCCCTACACCTGTCCATAGACACTACACCACAACCCACTTTTAAGGACAGACATCTTGAAAGATCTGTCAATAAAAGTATGTAATCAGTGGTAGATTATCTGCCGGAAATTCCAAAGATAATCACCGACGGATTGTTAGCCGGTGTATGTATATATTAAGGGCAGATTGTCTGCCCGTAAATGTGCTGGCGGAAAAACTACCGACCAACACCGCATGTCTGCCGGTGTATATCGTTGGCGTGAAACAAAAATCCCGCAGGCACGAGTGCATGCCAAATAAAAAAACATGTGGCCGGCCCCAAATCTCTCTCTCTCGTGCCTAACACTTCCTCCCCAAACCGCATCTTCCCCAACCCCCCAAATCCCGGGCTCTCCCCCAAATTCCTACCTACAGCTCCCTCTCATGGCCGCCATGCTCCAGATCCATAGTAGCCTTCCTCCTCCCTAATGGCGAGCTGGTGGAGGAACGGCCCGACGGCGAGCTCCTGGAGGAACGGCCCGACGGCGAGCTCCTGGAGGAACGGCCCGGCGGCGAGCTCTTGGAGGACCGGCCCGGCGGTGAGCTCCTGGAGGAACGGCCTAGCGGCGAGCTACTGGAGGAACGGCAGCGTGTCTCCTGGAGGAATAGCCCGGCGGCGAGCTCCTGGAGGAACAGCCCGGCGGCGAGCTCCTGGAGGACCGGCCTAGCAGGGAGCTACTGGAGGAACGGCGGTGAGCTCCTGGAGGACCAGCCCGGCGGCGAGCTCCTGGAGGAACGGTGGCGTGTCTCTTGGGAGCGACGGCCGTAGGGAAGAGGAGGCAGCGACCAGTGCAGCCGAGAGCAAGCAGCGAAGAGGGAGCAGTGGCCAAAGCAGGGAAGAGGGAGCGGCAGCCAGTGCATCTGAGAGCAAGCAGGCCTTCGCTCGTGGAGCTGTTCCCTGCTGCTACTGTCGTGCTGCAGCTGCTACTTTGCAGCCAGTGTAGGAGTGTAGGGAGCGACATCGCTGGTCAGTCGCCGGTCAGTTGCTACCTGCTGCTACTATCTTTTATCTCATCTTTTTTGTATATTGCTTCTATAGAATTTTTTGTGGTACAACAAATATGACTCGCTTGCATTATAATTTGTAGTCATTTTTCATATCTTTTCAATGCTGATAATATACATTGTTGCTCAGATTAACTTGTTAGCTTTGTAACCAAACATGGATAAGGGATGGATGGGCATGCCTAGGTACAATATATATACATTTCCTATTTCCGAAAATGTAGGTCTTAAGTGATATATCCATGCCAAGTATGATAACTTATTAATAAAAATGTAGGAACACACTTGAATACATGCAAGGGGTCCAAAGGTTCATAGAGTTTGCTTTCATTCATTCAGCAAAAAGAAATAAGATATTATGCCCTTGTAAAAAATGTGTTACTTGCTCTTGGAGAGAAGCAAACATTACATTTGAGCACTTGATTTGTGATGGATTTAAACGTGGGTACAAACTCTGGATGTTTCATGGGGAAGCATCATGCTCTCATGCAAGTGAAGGGGTTTATGTAGAACAAAGGCCAGAGGATGATGACAAAATACCAGAAATGCTTAGAGATATGTCTTGTGGGTTAGATGGAATGAGGGATTTGGGTGGCAATGATGATGGTTCAGGGGACGGGAATGCATATGTGGATGACTTTTACAGTCTAGTAGGTCATGCAAGCAAACAATTATACCCTGGTTGCAAGACCTTCTCAAAGCTAAGTTTCTTAGTCCGATTGCTCCACATTAAATTTCTTGGTGGTTGGAGTGATACAAGTTTTGACATGCTACTAGACTTGCTTAGAGAGGCTTTTCCTGAAGGCTCAACTCTACCAAAAAAAGTTTTATGAAGCGAAGAAATTGGTTAAACGTCTTGGTCTTGGGTATATAATATACATGCTTGTGAAAATGATTGCATACTATTTTGGAAACAATATGAAAATGAAAACAAATGCCCTCAATGTAATACTTCTCGATGGAAAATTGAAAGGAAGAATCTTGATGGGAAACGTTTTCACAAAGTGCCTAGAAAGGTTCTTCGCTACTTTCCAATAAAGGAAAGGCTGCAGAGGCTATACATAAACCTTGAGAAGGGGACAAACATGAGGTGGCATGAGGAAGGCCGAACTAAAGATGGATTACTTCGAAATCTGGTAGATTCTCTAGCTTGGAAGGACTTTGACAATAAGCATCCTATGTTTGGTGAAGAGGGTCGCAATATAAGAATTGCGTTAGCTTCTGATGGCTTCGATCCATTTAGGTCAATGAGTAGCACTCATAGCACATGGCCTGTTATTTTGATCTCACTTAACTTACCACCTTGGATCTGCATGAAACAATATAACTTCATTATTTCATTGTTGATCCCTGGTCCAAAAGCTCTTGGTCATGATATAAATGTTTACATGGAACCGTTGATTGATGACCTAAACTCCCTTTAGCATGAAGGTATTAGGACTTCCGATGCTTCGAAGATAGAGTTCTTCCAAATGCATGCTGCAATATTATACACCATATCTGATTTTCCAGGCTTAGGATATTTACATGGATGTGTTACATCAGGAAATGTTGCATGCCCAGAATGCCATTCTGAAACTTATACTATTAGACTAAAAAAAGGTAGCAAGAATTGTTATATGGGACACCGTAGGTTCTTGGAAGCCAACCGTAAATACAGATTTGATGCCAAATCATTTGATGGCACTACATAATTTAGGTCACCACCTTGCCCACTTACTTGTGAGGAAATTTTAAAGCAAACTGAAAAACTTGAAGTGAAATCAGGCAAGGACCCAACAAAGAGCAAAAAAAGGGAGAAGGGCACAACAAAGCTCAAGAAAACAGAGGTTTGGAAAAGGCAAAGTATTTTTTTCAGGCTTCCCTATTGGAAAGATATATTATTGCGACATAATTTCGATGTGATGCACATTGAAATAATGTATGCAATAATATAATCAATACTTTATTAGACATGGATGGGAAATATAAAGATAATTTGAATTCTTGTTTAGACCTCCAGCTACTAGGCATAAGGAAAGATCTTCACCCCATTGAAGTTGATGGTAAATATTCTTTACCACCTGCTCTATACACTATGAGTTCTGATGAGAAGATGTTTTGTGAGGTGCTAAAAGGAGTGAAGTTTCCTGATGGCTATGCTTCTGATATACGCAGTCGTGTACATGTTAAGGTAAAAAAGATAATTGGACAAAAAACCCATGATAACCATGTTCTGATTCAGCACTTGCTTCCAATAGCCATTCGAAAGATATTGCCAGAGAGAGTTACTGCAGCATTAACTCGTGTTAGCAACTTCTTTAAGAAAATTTATTTGCCTGTGGTATGTATAAGTGATATGGAACAACTTGAGGAAGAAATAGCAGAGACATTGAGCATACTAGAGACTATATTTCCACCATCTTTTTTTGATATTATGGTTCACTTGATGGTTCATCTTCCTACCCAAGTTCGAGTTGGTGGTACTGTATTATTTCGTAATATGTATGCAGTGGAGAGGTTTCTCATGAGATTAAAAGGATATGTTCGAACTAGAAGTCATCCGGAGGGGTCAATAGCTGAAAATTATATATTTGATGAGGCTCTTACATTTTGCTCTCAAGATTTACATGGTCGTGAGACTAGGTTTACTCGAAAAACTAGAAATGATGATGGCAGAATCTTTGGTAATGATGATGCCATGCCATTTTTTTCTATGAATATTGGTCGTGAATTGGTTGGCAAGTATGTTGTGACTTTAGACTATCAAGAATAGCTTCAAGCTCATAAATATGTCTTAGATAACTATGATGATATAGAACCATTCCAACAGTAAGTTGTTTATCTTATTCTCTTACCTTATTCTCTTATATTACTATGCCCTACATATCTATTTCTTATTTTCTTATTTTAATTTATTCAGAAAACACCTTGAATACCTCTCCTCCACTCATCGAAATAGAAGAGAAATAAAACGTACGCATAATGAAACTTTCCATGAGTGGTTTAGATTGCATATAAGTACCTAAATACTTAGCAATATGGATATCATTAGAACCAATAGGTTGAATTAATAATTACATTACATTATTACAGGTGGCAGATTTACTTATGAGAGATGAAGAAGTAGAAAATGAAGTACAAGCTTTAACTAAAGGGCCTTTATTGGTTGCAAAGAAATTCAGTAGCTACATAATAAATGGCTGTAATTTTCACACAAAGTCATATGATGAGGGTAGATCTATTCAAAGTAGTGGAGTAGTTTTAGTTGCGCAGACCTCAAGCTATGTTGCAAGTAATGAAAACCCTACAATTGAAAAAAAAGACATATTATGGCATTATTGCTGAAATATTAGAGCTGGGCTATCACCGCAACGGAAATATTGTGCTTTTCAAATGTGATTGGGTTGAAAACCGAGTAAAAGATAAATGGGTAAAAGTTGATAAATTTGGAATTGTTAATGTAAACTTCAAGCATTTATTCAATACCGGTGAGAAGCCAACAGATCAACCTTTTATATTGGCATCACAGGCTACCCAGGTTTATTATGTTTCTGATCCAATAGAAAAAGATTGGTGCGCTGTGGTACAATCAAAACCACGAGACTGTTATGATATGGCTGAAATTGATAATGAACAAGTCGAACCATTTGTTAATCCGATCACAGATGAACATCTAAATGTTGTTGGGGGTAGCACCATTAGAGAAGATATACGTGCCATGATTGTTGAGCCAAAAGTGAAAGGAAAGTAAGCGGTTTCCTTTGTTTGATATATTATATTATACATATGTTGTTCTACTTCTAGTTAATGTTTAAAGAGCTCATATAGTGACATTTGTATGGTTTACATTTCAGAAGGAGAAATGGGAAAAGGAGTAGAAGGAAATAAGTGTACCACTCCCAATGAGTATGAAAGGAAGAGAGACTGTAACATCAAGAAGAACAATGCAGTCATCCAATCCAGGATACAACCCATCTTGCAATCTCTAAGGGCTACAAGAGCAACATTAGCTAATGGTGGAGGTAGCTCATCACAGATGTCAAAGAATCATACTAAGGTATGCTCATACAACTTAACCTTAGGTTCTTATTACCTTTTATGACTACAAAAATGAATCAATCATTTTGCAATGTCTAGACAAATTGTGCTGCCACTATCTCTCCACCAGTTGATGCAACAATTCGACGCCCAAATCTACGGTCTACAAGAAGAAATCAAGCTAAAAATAATGAAGTTGTACAAGACGAAGTTTTTGTAGACATGAATGAAGAACCTGTACAAGAAGAGGATGGAGGTGTATTAATTTAAAAAAATCACTTCAACAAAAGTAAGCCTCTTTTCTGCATCAAGCTACTAAATTTAAATTTTATGTCCATATATTGCAATAAAGCAGAACAGAAGAAACGAAAGACAAGAGGGCACACAAGAAAGGAGAACATATGGTCTAGAGAAAATGAACCTTTAATTAAGATGAGATTCAACGAGTATGGTCAGCCAGTTGGAAAGGCCGCCAAAGAATTTCCTAATGTTGTTGGATCGCTTGTGAGGACTAAGGGATTTCCTCTTAACCATGAAGATTGGAGAGATGTTGATCCAAACATAAAGGAGAATTTGTGTGATACCTTAGCGGTAAGTTACGTTATCTTACATATGTGCATGTGTGTTGCTGAGAAGTAATTATTTAACTGATGCTTTAATCTTACACTTGTGAAATCAGTGTGTGTATGAGATGGATGAAGAACTGGAAGATTATGCTTTGGCCACAGCTGCAAAGAAATGGAGGGATTTTGATCAGATTTGAAGAAAGCCAAATATGATGAGAGTAAGACTGACGAGGAACTTATGGATGCTTGTGACAGCAGAGTAGATAAAGAAGATTGGGCTTGGCTTATCAATTATTGGAGATCACCGGAAGCACAAGTATTTCCAAAATTGCTTTATTTGTTTATCTAATTATCTTAAGTCCAAAAATCCTTTAGTTATTGCTCATAATATTGTAGGCTTGTAGTGCAAGAGGCAAAGCAAACCATGCTAAGATGGTTACACCCCATACGGCTGGTAGCAAGAGTTTCGCACGTGTTAGACAAGAATGGGTAAATTAAAATTACATTTTTCATAATATCATTTACTACGATGTGCACAAATGTATTACTTACTGCCATATATAATTAACATAGGCCGAGGAAAATGGTCGCATGCCACATAGACATGAGTTATTTGTGCTAACACGTACACACAAAGATGGAGTTCATCTAAAACAGGCTGAAGATAAAATTGTAAGTATGTCTAGTTTTGCACTTTCATGCATAATTAGTGAATTATTTTGGTTAATTCTATGTTCACTTTCAGCAAATACTTCAAGATGTTATAGAAGTATATCCGGAACTTATAGAAAAAACAATAAAGGATGGTGATCTCTTCTCACATGTATTTGGTCGTGAGCCGAGAGGGCATGTTCGCTCTGTGGGTTTAGGCCCAACTCCCACTGCATTGGGAATTCCAAGGCACCACAAGTATACGCCAACAAAGGTTTAGATGGCAGTTCGTGGGCGTCATAAAGCTGAGCAAGAAGTCACATTACTAAAGAGGGCTATGCAACAGATGCAAGGGGAGTTGGAAGAGTTGAAACAGCTGAAAGGGGAGATGCAAGAGTTAAAAAAATTGCTTTTCAGCAACCAAGGCAAAACAGAGGTTACACCAAATGTACAAAGCCCTCTAGAACATGGATCTAATCCTACACCAAATATGGTATATATAAATATGCTGGTCATTGATTTCATTCTAACTCAATTTGTATATAGTAAACATTTCACTGTTATATTTGTGTAGACAATGGTAGCTGCTGATGACAATAGTGAGGCAAATGAAGAATCTGACCATGAGGTCAGCAATGAGGTATGTACTCATATATCATGATAAATGGTGTTAAGTATATATTGAACTTTTGCATTCTTACACAATTCGTTGCTTATTCTTTGCTAATATATAGATAATCCATAGGCGAGTTTCAGTTCCATCAAAAACACATGAAGGGGTATGTTGTCAATACTGTTGGTTATATTAGAGCGCCTTCTTTTGATTGATTCTGCCATAGTTACATGTGTTATAATGATGTAGGGTGGCAAAGAAGTGATATTGCTTTCCCTTTTTGGTCCCTACACTACTGCTGTGGCTAAGGCTACCATCCAAACAACTAACCCAACAAAAGAAGTGGGAGATACTATTTTAGGACATGGATGCTATGAAGTTGTCATCAATTCTGTGTTGAAAAAGGATGCTCTATTGCTTCGTCCATATGGAAACATCAAAACCATGGCTGATGCCTTTGGACGATCGATTGCATGGCCAAGTCAGAAGGTACTAATAGCAAATGTGTTGCAAAATTTATTTTGGTATTGAAATGGTTGGCATGATATATCATGCGTTATTCTTTTCTTTTAGATGATGAATAATGACAAGGTAACAAGACCATCACATGGAAATGTATTTGTTTCAGGTGACCACTTAATTTATTGCTAAGTTACCTTCTTGTTCTTCATATACATGCATGTTAAAAGTGGTGCCATCAAGAGAATGGTTGTAACTGTGTATTTGGATCAAGTACTATTTGCTAAATTCTTTTTGGATTATTGCTTCTGTTTGTGATCTTTTTAGGTAATAGCCAGAATGGATGATTGAACTCTTGTTGAAATATTTACCGTCAGGAAAGTGGATTCAGGGCACAGATTAAGGGAAATGGTGTTGGTACCAATTTTTTGTAGGGCACTCCTTAGGAAGCTAAGTGGAGTGTGGCTTGTAATATTTGAACTTTTCTTTTGTGATGTTAAACTCCTGGATTCTGGACAAGTAGGTTGATGTGCTGTGTCAGGTTAATTTGGGTTTGTGATACTTGAACTTTCCTTTTGTGATGTGAAATATTCCTGGAGAATGCTACTCAGCACTTTATGGTGATTGTCTTTTATTGATACTTGGAAATATTGAAATGATTCATTGTAATTACATTTTGTGGTGACCTATGCCGGTAAAATGGTAATGGTAATGGCAAGAAGGGCAAACCGTCTGCCAGAAAAATGGTTATTTACTGGGATACCGTCTGCCAGGAAAAATTACCTTTACCGGCAGACGATCTCCGGTAAAAATTCCCTTTAC
The DNA here is from genome assembly GCA_036346145.1 of Olyra latifolia. Taxonomy (NCBI): domain Eukaryota; kingdom Viridiplantae; phylum Streptophyta; class Magnoliopsida; order Poales; family Poaceae; genus Olyra; species Olyra latifolia. The sequence continues at coordinate 39,703,890 of CM070532.1, forward strand.
CGGCAGACGATCTGCCGGTAAAAATGTGTCTTTACTGGCGGACCGTCTACCGGCAAAAATGGGTCTTTACTGGCAGACCGTCTACCGGCGAAAATATGTCTGTCGGTAAAGGGAATTGTCGAGGGCTGGGTCACCGTCGGACGGTCTCGGCGGAAGGTCTGCCGGTAATAGTCATTACCGGCAGAACAATCGCCGGTGAATGTCATTTTTCCTGGCAGATGTGTGCCACTAAATCTGTGTTTTCTTGTAGTGAGAATGGTAATGCTGGACGCGCTCTTCATACCACTAACGATGTGATGCGTTCCCTTATGTTCCAGGCGAGCCTTCCCCCTTCCTTCTGGGTCGAGGCTCTTCACGCCACCACTTACCTTCTCAACATACGTCCCACCTTCACCCTCTCTCACTCCACTCCTTGGTTTGCCCTTCACGACACCCACCCCACCTACGACAATCTCCGCGTGTTTGGTTGCGCTTGCTATCCTAACCTTTCTAGCACCGCACCACACAAACTCGCTCCCCGTTCTGCCCTTTGTGTCTTCCTCGGATATCCCTCCGATCACAAAGGCTGGGGATGTTTGGATCTCACCTCCAATCATGTCATCATCTCTTGCCATGTCACCTTCGACGAGTCTCACTTCCCTTTTGCCTCTGGCTCCTCCACCACATCTTCGCCCTCTGAACTCGATTTCCTAACCGAACGAGCCGGTCCACCCGTGCCCATCGGGGTCCATGCCTCGTTGTCTTCTGCAGGTACCTCCTCTGCCCTACCGATGGTCACGTCGGCCACCCTATCGACCCTGCCAGTTGTCACCATGGCCCCTATTGGATCACCTCCACAGGTTGTTGCCAGTGGTGCCGCTTCTTTGCCTACGACAAGCTCTTCCTCGATACCTGCTGTCTTAGCTGCCCCTGTGGACTTTGTCCCATAGGTTGCTGCCAGCGGTGCCCTCTTTTCGTCTTCCTCGATGCCTGTGGTCACTGCTGCCCTTGTGGACCTTTTCCCACAGGTTGTCGCTAGCAGTGTCTCGCAGCCTAGCTCTTCGCCGGCACCCTGGGTCACTGCTGCCCCTGCTGGACTCGTTCCACATGTTGTTGCCAGCAGTGCTTGCCCCTTGACCAGCGGATCGTCTCCCGCGCCTGCCCTCCAGCAGTCGCCCCCCGAACAGCCAATGTTCCCACTGCCCCTGTTGGAACTTCTCCACAGGTTGCTGCCAGCGGGACCCCTCTGCCTCCCATGACCAATGCTCATCGCATGGTCACCCGTTGCAAGGCTGGTATTGTTGTCCTGCCTCGCGATCGGCTGAATCTCCACGTCTCGGCGCTGCCTCCCCCGCCGACGATATGGCTGACCCCCAGTGGCGTGAGGCGATGACAAGGGAGTTCGAGGCTCTTCGTGCCAACAAGACGTGCGATCTTGTCCCGCTACCACCTGGTGTCAATGTGGTCTGCGACAAGTGGATCTTCAAGCACAAGCTGCATGCAAATGGCTCACTTGACAGATACAAAGCTCGCTGGGTCCTCCGCGGATTCACTCAGCGGCTAGGTATTGACTTTGACAAGACATTCAGTCCCATTATCAAGCCAGCCACCATCCGGACAGTCAATAATGCATTTCTCCATGGCACACTGATAGAGACAGTCTACTGCGCACAGCCTTCAGGATTTGTGGATCCCACCTGCCCAGATCATGTGTGTCTGCTCAACAAGTCTCTCTATGGTCTTAAGCAGGCACCGCGAGCTTGGAACAACACGATTGCTTCACATCTCCAGTCTCTTGGTTTTGTTGAGGCAAAGGCGGACACTTCTCTCTTTATCTATTGTCGGGGTGACGACATAGCCTACCTCCTCCTGTATGTGGATGATATTGTGTTGACTGCATCTTCAGATGTTCTCCTCAGCCGCATCATCACTGCTTTGGAGCGCGCGTTTTCTCAAGGATCTTGGACCTCTACATAACTTCCTTGAAATTTAAGTGCACCGACAGTCTGGAGGTCTTCTTCTCTCTCAGGGCCGATACATCATCGACATTTTGGATCGTGCTGGCATGAGTGATTGCAAACCCTGTGCCACCCCGGCTGACACAAGGTCCAAGCTCTCCGCGGATGGGTCTCCGGTGGCTGACGCCACTATTTACCACAGTCTGGCTGGAGCTTTGCAATACCTGACCTTCACTCGTCCGAACATCACGTATGCAGTTTAGCAGGTCTGTCTGTTCATGCATGATCCATGGGAACTTCACTTTGCAGCTCTGAAGCGCATCCTGCGATACCTGCAGGGCTCTCTTGCCCTTGGACTCCTTCTTCGATAGTGCATGCCCATGGATCTCACGGTCTACACCGATGCTGACTGGGCGGGTTGTCCTGACACCCGCAAGTCTACCTCCGGCTATGGTGTCTTCCTTGGCGACAACCTAGTCTCCTGGTCTACCAAGCGACAACATATTGTCTCCTACTCTAGCGCCGAGGCCGAGTACGCGTGCGATTGTTAACGGCGTCGGCTGAACTTCTTGGCCTTCGCCACCGCTTCAGAGCTTCACAGTCTACTTCGCCAGTTACCTCGTCTCATCGCGACAACGTCAAGAAGATACCTCTCCACCAACCCAGTGCAACATCAGCGGACTAAACATGTTGAGATCGATCTGCATTTTGTTCGTGAGCGCGTTGCTTTCGGACAAGTGCGTGTTCTCCATGTGCCGACGTCGTCCTAGTACGTTGATATTTTCACCAAGGGTCTTCCCACGATGGTCTTCACCGAGTTCCGGGCCAGTATGAACGTCTGTGCGCCGACCGTTCAGACTGTGGGGGAGTGATGGTCTTTTCTGTTGATGGTCTTTTCTGTCTTTGACTGTTGACTACGGGGAGTGTGCGTTTATATTGTACCAGTCTAAACGTTGCCTAGTGGCGTTCAGACTGCAGGGGAGTGTTAGAGTATATGGGACTTGGGGAGGCCCATCTCCTGTACTCTATTTATATTCCACCCACAGAGACAATACAAATCATCTGTTCCATAATTCCTATTCCTCCAACAAAAAGCATTGGCGCACGTGTAAACGAGGTTACCGAAAAAGGAAAGGAAGAGAGATGGGTGGGTGGCAAAGAAGTTTTCTGTGAATGGAGAGAGCACTGGATGGAAAGGTTATACATTATATATTTTGATTCTGCTACCATTACACATAAATAATTTAAACGCGGGAAGTGAAAATTGGATCGGAAAGTAGCACAGGGAGGCTTGCATACTTGCGCGGTTGCAACTTGCACCCATGCCTCCGTTTGTCCGGTTGCCAGTGCCACACGCAGCCAAAGAGAGAAGGCATGCCCACGGCCCGCCCACCCAGACGGCCAGAGTCCAGACCGCCTGCGGGATGCTGACGGCCGCATCCAAACTCCGCAACAAATCCAGCCTCACCGCCACCACCCTTGCTATGCCATTCCTCCTCTCCGCCTTCCCCACCTCCACCGCTCCCCCCGTTCCTCCTCCCTCCCAAAACCCTACCCCCCACCCGCGCCTCCCGCCTCCGCCCCCGCTCCGCCGCGGCCTCGCCTCCGCCTCGCCGCGGGCTCCTCCCCCGGGCCGGGCTATGGCGTCCCTGGCGGCTGCGGCCGCCGCCGAGGTGACGCACCTCACGCAGCGGGAGGCGGCGGCGATCGACGAGCAGCTCATGGGTCCCCTCGGCTTCAGCGTCGACCAGCTCATGGTCCGTGCCGGGGAACATCTTCCCTTCCATATTGTCCTTCCGGCTGTTGTTTATTATTTAGTGGCCCTGCAGTTGTGGGCGTTCTGGTGTAGACCGCTTGTACTGATTGGGCGCGTGCGTGCAGGAGCTCGCTGGGCTGAGCGTCGCGGCGGCCGTCGCGGAGGTAAAGGCGCCTGCTGCTCTTCAACTGTATTGGTAGTGTTTTTAGTGTGATTGTATTTCAGCAGTTCTACCTAATTGGAGGCTTGATCGAAAGTCGTGTTGTTGTTGGTCTCGTTCTCATACGAGACAAGTTGTTCTCCCTTCTATGAAAGTAGGATTCCGTACTCTTGCCAATTGCAATTTGCATGACTGGGTTATCAAGTTTTACGATGTATAACACTAAGTTGATACGATCATTTCTGATATCAGGTTCAGGATTTAGTACTAACTTGATCAATGTATTACACTATTTCTTGGCAATTCTATGAATTTAGGATTTTGTACCCTTCGGTGAACTTTCAATAGTTCTGCATTCTATGATGATTGTTATCACTTTTAGTTGTTAATTGTAAGTTGATATGATATCTTTGATATGTGAAAGCTTCGCAAAGAAGTTAATTTGTGAGGACCTAGAGCTATCGTGGAATTTGTTGGCATAGTTGGCCTGCTACTAAGAAGGTCAGTTGTCAAGTAAGATTTTCACCATGAGACCATCTGTACCAGAATGCAGAAGTTGCTTTCTGTTGTCATGGAATGATAAAAAGAAAAATACTATTTTCCCATGAATCAGTTAGAGAGTGTCTGGACGAGGCTGCTACTATGAAATGGTGGGGTAATATTTTACAGCAGTGACTTAATAGTTGTGCACTCCCACTATTTGCTTGGAAAAAAAAAATTAAAAAGGAATTCGATCATCAGATCATACAAACTAGGAGTACTCATGTTTAAATAAGCTGATTTTTATGTTCTTGCACATGCTTGCCTTTTCATTCCCTTCTTACTTTCTGTTTTGTGAAATATTTCATGATTTTTTCAGGTTTACAAGTTGAGTGAACATTCAAGGGTGCTTATCATCTGCGGTCCAGGAAATAATGGTGGTGATGGTCTGGTAGCTGCCCGTCATCTGTATCATTTTGGATACAAGCCCTCTGTTTGTTATCCAAAACGTACACCCAAGCCTTTGTATTCTGGCCTTGTTACTCAGGTAAACTTTGGTGTCTTCCCCATTCTCTTGGTGTGCCATATGGACATATGGTACATATTTGTACAATATTATATTAATCATCTTTGCATTCTAGCTTGAAACGCTGTCTATCCCGTTTGTGGCTGTTGAAGACCTACCTCAAGACTTATCAGAGGAGTTTCACATCATTGTTGATGCGATGTTTGGTTTCTCATTTCATGGTATGTGTTTTTTTTATAACCTATTATCCTTTCATGCTAGTGTAATCCGTGATCATTTATTTTTTTATGTAAAGCCTGTACCATAGATTCTACTAATTGTTACAGGTGAATATTCTATAGCATATGGCTTGTAAAGTAGGTAATATATTCTCAATTAAACAATGATGTTACTGTCCCTATATCATAAGGAATTAAGGAATTGAACAATGTATAGGTAGTGTGCACAAGTTGGAATTGATATACATAATGTATCGAAACAACGGTTGAGCTCTCAGCTTCAATAAGAATGATTTTCAACATGATAACCACTGCTAGTTTGAGCAAAGTCATACATGACATGATTACCAAGTACATATATGGGAATGCTGACCCGCTGTCAGGAGGTATTTTGGAATTGAGGTGTATGCAAAGGTGCTGGGAACAAGTGAGGTCAGATTTAACACAGAATATTGTGAAAGCAAGATTTATCTTAACACAGAATATTATGAAAACAAGATTTATCTGTGAAATACACTGCTTCCAGTAAATTGAATAATATTCAACTTACAGAATATGGGATCGTGTTCCTGACTTAGACCAACTACATTTTCTATTTTTTTACTTAAGATTTTGTTATTGGAAACTATTTATTCAGGAACACCAAGGCCGCCCTTTGATGATATCATACAAAGGCTTGTTTCATTGAGAGTCGTTGATCATTCAGCTAAAAGACCGGCAGTTGTTTCTGTTGATATACCTTCTGGGTGGCATGTCGAAGAGGGAGATGCCAGTGGAGAAGGGATTAAACCTGATATGCTGGTAAGCAGCCTATTTAGAAAGTTTTCTGGATCGCATTTCATGTATCAACATAAGAGCTCTTGACCTTGCCAAGTTTCATATCTTAAGTTGTGGTGGTGTGTCTAGGTATCATTGACTGCACCAAAGCTCTGTGCAAAAAAATTTTCTGGTCGACACCATTTTCTTGGGGGTAGGTTCGTTCCCCCACCTATTTTGAGCAAATATGGACTGCAGCTTCCTCCATATCCTGGCACCTCCATGTGTGTGAGAATTGGAAAAGCTCCATCAGTTGACATTTCATCTTTGAGGGAAAATTACATTTCGCCTGAACTTCTTGAGAACCAAGTCGCACGTGATCCATTTGATCAGGTATGATCAACTAGAAACAATTTTAGAAGTGATAATCCTTTTCTTGCAACAATATTTCCTTGTTTTGATGGATGTTTCTTTATATGCAGTTCCGTAGATGGTTTGATGAAGCAGTTACTGCTGGTCTGCGTGAGCCAAATGCTATGGCTTTAACAACTGTTAATAAAGAGGGAAAACCGTATGACTCCTTCCTTTTAAATATTTCTTGCAATTTAGTAAACTGGTTAGCTCTTTTTGTATTAGAATGATAATTGTTTCTCCATTAAAAAAAAGAATGATAATTGTTTCTTTCTTTCTGCTGTTAAATTATCTGCAGTTCTTCGAGAATGGTTCTTTTAAAAGGTGTTGATGAGAATGGGTTTGTTTGGTAAGTAGCACACAGCTGTATTGAAATAATTTTGTTCCTGCAAAGCTCCTTAGAAATTATTGACTCATGCTTTTAGGGGGTCTTGTGCAGGTACACAAACTATGGTAGCCAGAAGGCACATGATTTATCTGAAAATCCTAATGCAGCACTGCTTTTCTACTGGAATGAGATGAACCGGCAGGTGATTACCAAGCCTGTATGGTTCTATTAAATGATACCTTATAATTTCTACAGTATTCACATAAGATGCTAAATCACCTTTTCAAAAACTAACACAAAACAAGTTCGTTTAACATGCAGGCACAAACAATGAAGCTTCTCTAGATAACAGAATTATTCATTAACTGTTGATTATGCATGGTGTCAGTAATGTCAAGTAGGCTTGCATTTACCATTTCATCGTAGTCTGGTTTTACTGCTCTTGTTTGTAAACTGATCCATTTAGGAATCTCCAATTGATGTACTTCATGTCTTTCTCAGCTCTTCTCATATCATACTCAGCTGTTCATTATTCTATTGTGCAACTGGTAATTAACTAAGTATTGACTAGGTCTGAGTTTCTTTTCCATCTGATTTATGGTTGTATTTATTGAACATTCATGCATCCAGTGTATTCATTTGTTAAGCAGTTAAGGAATATGGATTGAGCTTAGTTTCAAAATTTGGACAAAGAAAATATCATATCATACATTGTAGGCTCTAATTGTGGCTGATCTCTGGGTTTTATTGTTGTGCAGGTACGAGTAGAAGGATCTGTCCAGAAGGTTCCAGAAGAAGAATCTGAGAAGTATTTCCACAGCCGTCCACAAGGAAGTCAACTTGGTGCTATAGTCAGCAAGCAGGTATTGTTGTCGTTTATGGTAATAAGCTTAATGTTGCCATATTGTTTACTTGAAAGATGAAACGAAGCCTATGCTATTCCCCAGAGCATTGTCATTGCTGGAAGGGACGTTCTTCAAGAGGCATACAAGCAATTGGAACAAAAATATTCTGATGGGTGAGTTTGAAATGGCAACTGTATCCATGTGTGGTATGGTATCTGTTGCATTTTTTGTTATTTCTATTAATCCAAACAACCACTTTAAGCTGCCTTTTTCTCTGGCAGTTAATTTCATATCTTGTGGCATGCATTAATCTAGAATTTGTATCATACGGTAATGGTAACTCAAATTGGATTAGCTTAAACAAAATCAGAAGACATCGAGCAACCCAGCCTTCATAAACCCAAATAGGAGCCATTAAACTCTAATGCTCACAGATATTCATGACCATGAAGTGCAAGCTCCATAGCCATAATATAGCTCCCCCTGTAGAATATTTGCACCTTCCTAGCCAATGGCCATATCCTTTGTCAATACAACAGTATACAAGTTGCTGGTATGTTTAATCTTGGTAAGTAGTCCCCAGAACCACCCACTGGGACATAATTGCTAGGAATTGTCTATATGCAATCAGATGCTTACGAATAGCTTTTGGTACCTGAGTCTATACTGCTAAATTGTAACAATCTTTTATTAGCTACCACGATTTAGGTACTAAATCTGTTCTTCTGTTTAGTCTTAACCCTCCTCCTATGTTCTGAATCTGCAGTAGCTTGATCCCTAAGCCTGATTACTGGGGTGGCTACAGATTGACACCAACACGTTTTGAGTTCTGGCAAGGCCAACAGTCTCGTCTGCATGACCGGTATGTTTTGTTGCTATCCATTTTGATCTTCAAAGTTTTACAGCATGGAGTCAGTTTATTAATGCATAACACTTTTACATAAACAGGTTACAATATTCACTAAGAGAAGGAGACGGGAGTGCAGTTTGGCAAATCGAAAGGTTGTCCCCTTGACTAAGCTGTTGGTAATGAAGGACTATCTTACTACTGCCATTCACCTTCTCCAGCAGCAAAGCATCCCAATTACTTCATGATGTCAGCGACATGATTAGATCCCGTGTTTGAGTGCCCGAAGCTCCACCTCTGCCATACTGTGCATACCCTATGATTGTTCATTAAAGTGTGGAGCAAGTGAGTCATGGAGATGCTTCGCGTCTATATCAGATTTTCTTCTAAAATGACATTCATTGAGCCGTCAAGTAGACTCTTAGTATCTAAAATCTCATCTTGTGTCGGTATAACCTCCAAAGAATAATGCAGCCAAAGACGGGTTGTTTTTAATAATCTAAAAGGTCATAAATAAAGATATGTGCGGCAGTTCGTTCTCGATGCTTAACTTTGCTTTACATGTATATTGTACATTTGGATTTGGGTTTATGCCTACTGTGATTCATTTGCATTTTGTGGCAACAAGTAAAGATTGTCCATTCTCAGAATTAAAATGGCTTTACTTGCGGTCCTCATTGCAGGTACATGCATTGAAGTACGTATTTTTTTTGTGTTTGATATCAATCTCAAATACGGTCGTTATGCTGAATATATGATGTGCTGTACCGTGGGATCTTTGCTGCTATAGAAATATTTGCGGATCCTGTTAAGAATTTGTTGCAGTATCTCTATAAACACTGGTTCTAGTAGTTTGGTATTAAAACAAAACTGTGGATTATACGTCATCCCAAATCGCAATGCCAACCAAGCTAAGCAGGCGCGCTCCAATTTTGCTGAGATGTACCATGAAGGGTTTATAGCGCTCCCCGGAGAAGTTAATCCAGAAAAGATTTTTTTAAGATACGTCTAAACTGTTTTTATGCAAACATCCGTACGTTGTCAAGAATAGTAGAAATTTTTCATGTAAATTTTTCATTTGAGTCGGTGGAACAATAATTATTGGGTTAAAGTGATCCTGTATATAGTAGGTTCAAAAAGGTTAAAAAGCGAGCACTTTATGTAAAACAATTTATTTATATAAATATTGGAAAAGAGGTTCACGCTTTCGACCGAGGTTGCTACATCTTTAACCCAAAAGCTCCCGCTTTTTTAGGATCTTGATCTCGAAGCATGGTGTTTCAGCTGCAACCATTTTAGAATGGCTTTAATCTTATCCGCTTCTATAAAAAAAAAACCAAAAGTTTCAAAATTTTCAAATTCAAGATTTTGGCATTTTCGGAACTTTCGAGTTTGAACTTTTGTTTTTTTTAAAAAAAATGAAATTTCGAATTTGATTTTTTGAAAAAAAAACTGAAGTTGATTCTTTTGAAAAAGATGGTTTTCTTTGAAAAGTTAAATTTTCAAAAATTCATAAAGTTGATTTTTTGAAAAAATTTTAAAGTTGCCTTGTTTAGAGTGGGGGAGGGAGGTGACGTGGATGTGATCTCATTAAAAAAACCGTATATGTGACAGACACCTAATCAATTAACGAAAAACTAACACTCAATTAAGTGATTAACGGATGACCTAACGAATCTAGGACTGTAGTACAAATGGAAACAACTTTCAATGGTGAGAGTCAAGTGAGACTTGATACAACTTTTAGGGGCAACATGTATTTTATTTTTAAATGCACTTCTCGAAGCTATATTTTGAAGCTTCTGGAAACTTCTGAAGCCAAACGCTCCGATTTCTAGAAAGCTTGGATGCTAGGGGAATCTCTAATAGTGCAGTCAATCACTAGCTATAAGAAATGAACATGTAATCTATAGAGAGCAAATAGACAATATTTCCAATGTATTAGATATAATATAGTCTCTAAAATTAATATGGGCCCATATGTAATAGTGTGTATACATCTTAGAATCCGTTATAGACTATCTATTAGTTAGTAGGTAGTTTTTATCTCTCTTCTCCCTTTCTCTTCTTCATATAACCAAAAAGCTAAATTAAAATCTTTATAGATAGCTGACGTATCTTTATTGGAGATGCCTAAGAGCATCTCCACCAGCTATTCTATCCTCTCACTCTATAATACTATTCACTACTCCCTCTATTCAACACTCTAAATTTCCTTCACACTTTACACTACATTCTAAAAGATTCTTCACATTGCAAAAATTCTTTCTATCCCGAAGATTCTGATATTATAGAAGACTGCCCAGATCTTTCTAACGCTACCACACATGCAACCAGGAGCCAACGACAGAGCACGTGATTCAGGTGCTGCATTAACCATTACTGACAAGTTCTACTAGTCAAAATATACATACCAGAGTCAGCCAATAGTAAATCTGATTTTCAAACGGAAGAATATATCGGGACCGGAGAATTACTTTCCTGCGTTTTCTTCTCTTTTTTTTACTTTCTTCCCTCGGAATGACGCCGATCGGCGTCGGCACGCGTGGCCTGCGGGCTGCGGGCCCCGGGCCCTCGCGTCACTAAGGGTACTTCTGTCATTTACAGTATCCGCAGGAAAAACAACGCATGCGCCATCTCTGTCAAGGAGTTCGATCTTCCGCCGTACTGCGAAGAGCAGTTGTCCCACTGATATGTAGGCCTATGATGCTATGGGTCTACATGTCTGTGGGACAATCTCTCTCCGCCGTACTATAGAGAATATGATTTCCTCTATCAAGTGTTAGGTGCCCTTCTTTTCAGCTTATCTTATCCTACTTATTTGTCCTGTCTCGCGATTTCGAGAATTTTTTGAGGTACTTTCGAGAGCCGGTTAGCCTTTGTGTTTGACTTATCCGGAGGCTTATAGACACGCCTATGAGAGAAAAAAAATGGAATGAAAAAGTAAAAAAAAAGTGCGATAAGTCAAATAAGACACGAGATAAGTAGGATAAGCTGAACTTATCGTACTTATCTCATGCCTTAATTGACTTATCGTACTTTTTTTTTTCACTTTTTCAGTCCCTTTTTTTTTCATAAGTAGGCGTGTCTATAAGCCCCCGGATAAGTCAAACACAAAGGCCAACCGGCTCTCGAGGCTACCTCGAAAAATTCTCGAAGTCGCGAGACAGGGCAAATAAGTACAATAAGATAAGCTAAAAAGAAGGGCACCTTAGACTGTGAGTCTAGCCGAGGAACCAGAAACGGAGCAAACTTGCAGACCGGAGGCCTTTATAAATGCATCTCCCTTATCTATGAGCATATTCGAAGTGTCTGAGCTGAATGTTAAGCTGCACTTTAAGGGATTCTTGATTCTGTTTCTCGAAGCCAATCCGTTTCGTTTGTGTTATTTCTAAATTTCTAAGAACTTTTAGATGTGGCTTCATGATTAAAAAAATAGACTAAAAAACTAAATTGATTTTGTAGTCAAATAAACCAAAGCCACTCCGAACATGGCTCTGTATTTCCAAAACACTTGGCTACTGTTACCACAGCATGTTTAATTTTCTTTTGACTCGTGGTCACTCCATAGATCTCAGCTTGTATGCACCATTATTTCGTTGTTAGCAGGGTTCACAAACCACGGTCTAAAAGCGCTCAGAGCAGGGTTCACAAACCATTATTTGGTTGGTGGCAATGGCCAGGTCTGGGGAGATATAGGCGTGTTTAAAAACTCTCTAAATCATAAAAAGCAAGGACATCTGACTCTCGAGACCATATCAGAAAATTTTCGAAATTACGAGATAAGTCAGATTAGCAGATTAGATAAGCTGGGGGAACAGGCCCATAGTGTGGCAATGGCTCGAGGAGATGCCACTACAGTGACAGCGAGGGAGATGGGGAGGAGGTGAGGCCATGTGAACAGGGACGAGGGAAGAGGAAGAGGGGATGAGGAGATCAGGAGACGAACCAGGGAGGGAGAGCAAAGCAGACAGGAATGGATCGAGGCCTAGGATTGAAGCAATTAGTTTAAGGAGAGAGGGTTAGGTTGGTTCTCAAAAAACTGATCTTTTTTATGAGCCAATCGGTCTTCCATGGTAAGCTGTTTCGATCGGTTTTCGGTTTAAATTGGTCTTTTTTTGGCCAAATTTACGATCATCAAACCGACCATGAATTCAAATTTTGAGAAAGAAAATTTGTCTGGTTTTACTAAATTTTTTAGTGTTTTTCTAGAAAATCGCTACCAAAAAAAAAAACCGAATGGAGGGTGTAATAGCAAAATTCACAGCATTCAAACTTAGGTATCCGAAATAGAGAGAAAGCAGAATGGAGGTCAGTTCAAGAAAACTGAAGACAATGCAAAAATAAGATATAACTGATATCTAGCATAGTTCTCTAGCTGAATATGATAAGGATTGCTCTCAGATTGTATTAGCCGGGGTGCTAAAATAGCCATCCACGGCAGTAATAAAACACGATCATGGATTATACTATGGCAAATTGAAAGAATAGATAAATTCTGAATAGACTATGTATATTCCAATCGAAATGAGCCATAAATGATAGATTATTGCTCTTCTAAAATTCCAGTAAGACAACATAGCAGGATGTGCTAAACAAAAGATATAAGTGATTGATAGAAACTATAGTCCAATGGACAGCAAGTTTCAACACATGATCATCATGCTCTGAAAGGAGATGAAACTGACAGTAGGAAAATAGTATCATCAAGTACAATGCACATGCTGAATTAAATTGGATCTAACCAGCTGTTAAGCATGCACACACTGAATGATTTCATATTCATAAACAAAGTGTGTCTTCATGGTGACAACCTCCATAAGAAAGCTATAAATAACTGTTGTGTGATGAAGGTAAGGTTTTTTTGGGAGGGGGGGACTCTAATTGTATTGATAGAATTAGGTAATCAGCCTATGAGGGTCCTGACATTGTACAATTCCAGGGAGGAGCAAAAAATTAAATGGACTGATTGTATGTTATCAAATTTCCTTATGAATAATAAGCCGAGTAGTCAGCAAGGAAGCAATTACCTACATATAAGATTTTCAAACCGGAAGACTGTCATTTACAAAGGTGTGAGGCTTGGACCATTTCGTGGCATTAATCAGTATCTAAGTATAAGGAACCAAAAAGAGTGTTAATGTGGTATTTTGCTGAAAGTAATTATTCTAGATCAATAATTATTCATTATAGCTAAGTATAAGCAACCATCATTCATTGTAGCTAGATGAGTAATTATTCTATTTCTAGGAGATTAATCATGCTGGAGCTGGTGGAATATGGGCAGAGTTTGTAAGTAACAGAGGTGCTACTATTGTTGTTAGCTGCTATGAGACATTCTATTGTACTTGCAAGGTATTTGAGACACACAAAAACATATCAACCGTTGATGCACAAAGTGGCAAGCCAGGAAGATTTATTTTAGCAACGACGGCACTCCAAACCCAGCGGCTATATATATATATATATATATATATATATATATATATATATATATATATATATATATATATATATATATATATATATATATATATATATATATATATATATATATATATATATATATATATATGTATATATATATATGTATATATATATATATGTATATGTATATATATGTATATGTATATATATGTATATATATATATGTATATATATATATGAAAAATGTGTTACAATAGGCAATGGAGCAGTTTTTTTTTTGTAATTATCAAAAAAATAAAAAACAAACTTTTTATGGGTCTTTCTCATGTAGACATGGTTCCATATTTGGAATATTTTCTTGTCGGGATTTTAAAATGGGCTAAAAAGAAAGTAGAAAAGGCAAAAAAAGAAAAATTTTCTTAAAAAGCCCAATTTTTTTACACGCCTTCCTCGTGTAGGCATGGTTCCATTTTTGTCAAGTTTTTAATTTTTTTTGAAATTCTAAACAGCAAAAAAAATAAAGAAGAAAATTTTAAAAATAAAAATTAAACTTCTTACATGTCTTTCTCATGTAGCCATGGTTCTATTTTTTCCAAGTTTCCTATTTTTAAAATCTTTAAACGACCTAGAAAAAAGAAAGAAGAAAAGTGCAACCATGGCTACACAAGGAAGATAATTTTTAAAGGTGAAAATTTTTTAACTTTAAACGGGCTACAAAAAAGAGAATAGGAGAGGAAAAAAGAAAGCGAGATTTTTCTAAAGCTGAAAATTTTTCAAATTTGAAAAAACTTTCAAAAATATCCAAATTTTTTATGGACCTTCTTTACGTAGGCGTGGTTCCATTTTTGCCAAAAAAAATTGTTGGAATTTTTAAATGGCGCAGAAAAAATAAAATAAAAAAGAAAAAGGAAAAGAAGAAGGAAAGGAAGCAACCTAAAATTTTTCAAATTACAAAAATATCCAAACTTTTTATGTACCTTCTTTATATGTGTGTGTCTCTCTCTCTATATATATATATATATATGGACTATTGATGTTATAGAAAAAAGGAAATAGAAAGAAAGATGTGCTACAATAGGCAATGGAGCAGATTATTTTTTTGTAATTATCAAAAAAACTTTTTATGAGTCTTTCTCATGTAGACATGGTTCCATCTTTAGAATTTTTTCTTGTTGGGATTTTAAAATAGGCTAAAAAAGAAAGTAGAAAAGGCAAAAAAAGAAAAGTTTATAAAAAAAGCTCAATTTTTTTACACGTCTTCCTCGTGTAGGCATGGTTCCACTTTTATCAAATTTTTAATTTTTTAAAATTCTAAACAGTGGGAAAAAAATAAAAAATTAAATTTAAAAAATAAAAAAGTAACCTTCTTACATATCTTTCTCATGTAGCCATGGTTCTATTTTTTTGAAGTTTTCTATTTTTAAAAATCTTTAAATGGCATAGAACCATGGCTACACGAGGAAGATAAATTTTAAAGGTGAAAATTTTTCAACTTTAAAGACTCGATTGAGAGTTTTCAAGGACCATCCGTGCAGAGTACTCAACGGATTCCGTTGTATGATGACAGCACGTCCTCAAGTGCACTGATCACATTTTCGAATCCTAGAGAGAGCGACACTTGTGCTGACCTTTCGAAGAGCAGAATAATGCTTGTCGATGGAACCTCAGTGATGCATAGATCCTACTATAAGATATTAGGTCAGTGGTATCCAAACTTTTGAATTTTTGAAATTTTTAAACGGTATAGGAAAAAGAAAATAGAAAAGAAAAAAGAAAGTAAAAGAAGAAGGTAGAAGAAGTAAAAAAATTTTATAATTTCAAAAAATTTTGAAAAATATCCAAACTTTTTATAGACTTTCTTTGTCTAGCCATGGTTTCATTTTTTGTAAACTTCCTATTTTTGGAATTTTTAAACTGCATAGAAAAAGAAAATAGAAAAGAAAAAAGAAAGTAAAAGAAGAAGGCAAAAAAATTTCTAATTTCAAAAATTTTTAAAAACATCCAAACTTTTTATGGACTTTCTTTGTGTAGGCATGGTTCCATTTCTGTAAACTTTCTATTTTTTGGAATTTATAAACGGCCTAGGAAAAAAGAAAATAGAAAAGGGGAAAAAAAAAGGAAAAGAAATAGTCAACGTACTGACAAGGGGTGGGGGTGGGATTTGAACCCGGGCTGCTGTATTGAGGGTTGGCGCGGGTGACCAACCCGCCGAAGCAGCCCATGTGTGTGACACGCGTGACGGCTACTTTTATATATGCTTTTTGGAAAGGAAAAAAAAGGAAAAAAGAAACGCACTGCGGGAACGGGGCGCGCGGCGGGAATCGAACCCAGGCCGGCGACGTGAGAAGTTGCGCAGGTGACTAACCGGCCGTTTCGTCCGGCTTGTCAGAAAAAAAAAAAGAAAAAATGTTTTTATATATAAATTAAGAACGGACGGCCGGATCTTATCTCGCCCGCCGATGTCCTCTGGCCGACGTGGCCATGAGGAGGAAGTCGCAGGCTGACCCACCTGTCACCGGCTGGAGGCGACGCGTGCTAAAAAAGAGACGTGGCAGCACGAGAGGGTGCGGCGCGGCGGAACTGCCCTTTATTATATAGTATAGATATAGATACTAAACATTGCAATTAAGCTTAGAGGAAAAAAAAGTCTACTTTTCGTCCCTAAAGGCCACTGACTGCTTTTGGATGTAAAGTACACTTTCGATTAACATATTAGATTGCATATTTGTATTGTGATGCGTGTTTGGCTAAGATTTTTTTGGTATAAAGTTTTTTTTTTTGTTGTGTAAACCTCTTTACTTGGACGACAGTGTTAGAGCATCTCCGGTAGAGACTATAAAACAAAATCTTCTCTATATTTAGAGTCTCTCGTCCTCCAGCAGAGCCTCTATTTCAGCCTCTAAATTTAGAGTTTCTCTCTCCCAGCCTCTAAATTTAGAGGCTCTATATATTAATCTCTATAGTTTTCTGGATAGAGACTCTGCTGGAGAGGATGGAAATATAGAGAGCGAACAGTGATTTAGAGAGGGTGTATAGAGACCGGATTTTAGACTTTCTGCTGGAGATGCCCTTAGTGAAAACCGCTCATCGCAACCATTTGACTGGCTAGAGGATCATATGTGCTCGGTTTTACCGATTGAGGGGCCACTGTTACCCCGCTTTGTTATGCAGGGACCAAAACTCGCCAACCTGTATAGCTAACAGACCAGAGAAGACTTTTTTTCCTATTTAAAACTCTTCCTGTGTTAGAATCAGGGTTCGAATACTGTGAACAAAAAATATGACCACCACTACCATTGAATTTACGGTTTTTTTTAGAAAGGGTTATATATTAATATTGAGAGATAAAACACCCTTTTACATTTTGGTCCTTTACAAATAAAATTATCACAATGAGCTCCGTAACATGACCAATCTTGAACACTTGCTCTTTCCAGCCATTGTAGCCCCGGTTGCTGGCAACGAAGAAGTCAAGAAGACAAAAGCTCCTGGTCGAAGACACCGTACCACTCCTCTCCGATGGCTCTAACCCGCCTTGGGGTAGGAGAAAAGGTTGCCACCAAGAAAGTTATCCAAGCTTAGCAAATTCCATATTTGGCCAGTCCGGGAGAAGAATCATAGCGGCATCGTCCACCAAAAGCCACTAAGGGCATCTCCAAGTCTGTCCCATTTCCTTTTTGCCCTATTCACGTGCCACCTTACCAAATGGGGCTGTCTCAACCCTATTCATCTCCCCAACAACTGCCTTATCACTATTCCTACACTCTACTTTTTCTATTCTATGCCCCATCACTGTTTGCTACAGTGATAGAACATAAGGTTTGGACACATTGGTGAAGACGCCAAACGCTTTCCGCACACAACACAACACAAACCAGCGCGGAAATAGAGGAATCATCTCCCCCTACCCAAACCAAACTCCCAAATCCAACAAGCCCCAACACTCACCGGATCCAAATAGTTTCCTTCAATGAGAAGAAACGACCCACACACCATCGCTGCCACAGAACCAGTTTCTTCGCCAAGGCTCTACCCCCATCCTTACCGATGCCTCCACCCGCACGGAAAGGTCTTCAAGAACTACATTGAGGACCGGAGCCATTGCACGAAGAGGACGCTAACGAACTAACCTATGTACTATCTTCACATCACGCCCTCCATCGCAAACATATCTGCTAGTGAGGAACTCCAATCCTGCAGTGCTCGCCGGATCCATCGTCGTCGCCACCGTCGACTGCCGAGGAACCACCGAGGAACAAAAAGCTCGTTAGAATCGGAACAATTGCCAGTGGCTGGCCCTAACTAATAACCAAAAGGAAGAACAAGGAGCTAAACCAAAATTATACAAAATTCACGACGGATCCAGCGCCATCCACCCTCCGCCAATAGCCCGCAAGCCACCAGCGACGAGGACGACGACCGGCCAGTGGCCCTCTGGGCAGTGTAGATTAGTACTGGTAGGTATCTCTCAATGCATCACTAGTACAAAATCAATTCTAGTGAGCACAAGTGACTTCATCAGTGGATGTCATTACAGTACATCGATAAAAACACTTAGATAGAAAACCTCCACTATTACAAATAAGATTCAAATACCACGCAGGGCTAAATAACAAGTTCATCAAAGTAATTTATTGCAGCTAATAGGTAAGAATAGATAAAGTAAATGTCCCATCACATAGCCACAGGCTTCTGACTGGAAACATGTCCAGCTATTCGCCTCCAGGTAGATCGTCCTCAAACAACGGGGATGATTGTTCAAATTCTTGTCCTGCTCGTTGTATTAAGCAGCTCACAAACAAAGTTTGCAAATATGAGAAATCATGAAATTCTTAACAGATCACACATAGTGGAATTATGCAAATCTACCACTACATGTAGGCTTATTACAAATGATAGGTCATATGGTTATTTTGCATAAACAGCATTTAACAAAGACATAATAAAACAATAGATTCAAAAGCAAATTATTAAAACATTTGATAAATAGCCTTTGATCCATAAGCAATGGCACAAAGACTAAACATAGCACAAAGCTCAATAATCTGCACCCAGCAGTAATCACAATGATATCCCACCATTTGCATTTGAAAAACACTATATCTTGTTCAGTATAACCAAACATTTATTCATAACTGAGAACATAGCTATTCGAATATTTTTAATACTCTGTAGAGGTTATATACCTTTACCCATAAGATACTCATATCTCAACCTCTGGCTAGGAAGGAGACATTCGTAACTCAACAGTCACAAGACTAAATTTAAACAACCCTCATCAACCCTCATCAACCGTTCTTACCTAGCTTGCCACGAGGAATCACAAGCTCACATTTAGTAACTTAACTGCTAAACTTAACTGAACTCAAACTCATGGTTTATACTATATTTTGCTTGGCATGCCTTTACAAGATTAAGTCCTTAGGCTAACTAAGGCAAGACTTCCTTCTAAATTTGCCACGCAGGCTTCCACACACACAGGACCACTTGCATTAGTTAAAACACTCACCTAGGTTATTATTAATTTGCAACACATGCAAATAATCACATAAGAGCAACACATGCTAAACCAATATGGAGCAACACATGTCTCCCTCATGTAAAAACAACATATGTCTTTACTCTCAATACAATATCTCTCTTTAGTCAATATTAATTAAACAAATCTCGGGTAACGTGTATGACTAAGCAATCTAAATACGACTACCATCCCACATAGTATCGTCGCTATCCAACTAAAATGATGACACATCTAGGTTACAAAGGACAACAGGTAATACAATACTTCAAAGGATGGATATAATTCAAATTGGAATAACTAAATTTCCAGTAAAGTAAATTAAACATAGCAATACAAATTTTAAATCAAATTTATTTTATTTACAAATAGGATCAACATGATCAAGGACTGTGTGTGACTTGCCTTGCTCCACTCCCACTTTGGACTTGCAACAAAGTCTTCCACTGGCACACCTTCCGAAGTATATGTTTCTACGCAAAGCAATAATAAAAAAAACCAAATAAATAAAAAAGTTCAATAGAATATTTTGAAAAATCAAATAAAATTCATAAACAAGTATATCTCATTTTTCTGAATTTTTAAAGACTTGAATGGTAATTTTTGGCCTTTTGGGTCAAAAGATATGAATTTTACAAGTTTAAATCAATTAATAAACTAATTTAATAATTTCTAGAATTAATTCCTAATTTAAAGAGTCTATCGGGCACCACACTGACTAGTGGGCCCCGCTGTCTGCCTCACAACGCATGGCTAACCAAGCCCATGCAGCCAGGGCGCGCACTCCCCCTCTGTCTCTTACTGACATGCGGGCCCCATTGACCTGTGGACTCCACCAGTCAGTGTCTATCTCTTAAACAGATCGATCTGCACAGTTACGATCGCACAACTCGGATCCGGCGTCCACGACATGCCCACGTCGGCACTTCTACCCCCGATCGTGGCACATGGTGGCGACCACACTGGCACGGTGACTACCTCGCCCGAGTTGCCCGATCCAGCGTATCCGTGCACCAAACCACGTGCAACCAAGCTCTACGGCTAGCCATCGTCCTCGCAATCTCTCTGGACCTCTGGCCCCTCACCGGCGACCACTGGCAGCGACGTTCGGCCTCACCCTAAAACACTTCTACAACCCTTCCCAAGCCAAACTGAGCCCAAATTCGCAATCTAGAACCTCCTAGAATCCTTTTCGTGCACTCACACAGCCCCGAGGCCCTCTGGTTGGCGCTAGCGAGCCCCTACAGCGGCGGCGGCTCTAGAGTCAACAGTGACGGTGGTCCGATGGCCTAACCTTCCGACTTTGGCCACCAATGCATTCGCTGGACCAACCTACCTCTACTGACCAAAATTTGGGATAGAGGATTGCTGGCGACGGCAGAATTCCTCACCGGAGTTGCTTGGCCCGAAACACCCCCAGTCGGATTGTTGGCGACTCGCTCCCTCTTCGACCAAACTAGAGGTGGCAATGAACCCTAGAGGCCCTCGTGCACCTCCCCCGGGCCTTATATAGGCTCGGGGAACCCTAGGGTGACACAGATGCCAAGGCCCGGCTTGCGGCGCCGCCGCCACCCGGCCCGACTCCGGCGTGGCTTCGAAGATGACGGTCACTGCATCCAACGGCTGCCATCGCGCCACGTCGCCCCCATCCAACGGATCGGACGCGCGCGTACCCCTTCGCTCAGGTAAGTGGCATCTTACTGCCCACCATGCGCACATGCATGCAGCAACGGCCAGGATTGCACTGAAAAAGATTAAAACTCTATTTAACTATTTATAGATTTGCCAATTAATGTTTTCTAGTTATTAAAAATACCAAATCACTTCAGAAAAATCTGAGAAAATTCTCAAAAATACCATGAAGCATATGAAACCTAGGAAAATTTTATCAAGTACTATTCATCACATTATTACCGCATTAATTTATTTTGGTGCTCTATGTTAATTGGAAAATGACTTTAGGGATTTTTGAATATAGGGAAGAAAACATAGGATAGGTTTTCACAATTACTTAGGTTGAAACAAAGTATTTGGGCTTACCAAAAATCAGGATGTTACAAGACTTTCCCCTTTAATAGAATCTCGTCCTTGAGATTCTGGGCTAACGAGAGAACAGGTTTGGGTATTCTGCTCTCAGATCCTCCTCCTTCTCCCATGTCGCTTCGCTCTCAGCATGGTTGCTCCACTGGACTTTGCAAAATCTGACAACCTTGCTGCAAGTAACCTTGTCTGCCACATCCAAAAATCTTGATTGGTTCTCCTCATAAGTCAAGTCTTCTCGTAGATCCAAGGATTCCACAGGCGTCTGTTCCGAATGTTCTCTAAGATACTTCTTCAATTGCGACACATGGAACGGATCATGAATCCCTGTCATTGACTCCAGTAAATCCAGCTTATAAGCCGCCTCTCCTTTTGGTTCTAGAACCTTGAACAGACCCACATACCTGAGTGCTAACTTCCCACGCATGTTGAATCTCCTCACACCCCTCAAAGGTGTGACCTTGAGATAGACAAAATCTCTTGGCTCAAAACTCAATTCCCTATAGTTGTTATTTGCATAGCTCTTCTGGCGAGATTGAGCTGTTTTGAGTTTGTCCCTAAGCATAGTCACCTGTTCCTTTTGCATTCTGTATCACGTCAGGCCAAAAGGTAGTGCGCTGTCCCGTCTCATCCTAATTCAACGGTGTTTGGCATGGCCACATAATGCTTCAAAAGGCGACATCGGTAAACTGGCTTGGTAACTGTTGTTGTAGGTGAACTCGGCATACGGTAGACTCTTGTCCCAACTTTCTTAGTAAGCTAAGGCACAAGCTGTCAACATATTTTCTAGGATCTGGTTCACCCTTTCCGTCTGTCCATCGATTTGTGGGTGATAAGCTGTGCTGAATTTCAGATGGGTACCCAACGCCTCATGTAACTGCTACCAGAATCTCGAAGTGAATTGAGTCCCTCGATCTGATACTATCTTCTTAGGAACTCCATGCAGGCTCACTATTCTCGACAAGTACAGTTCAGCCAATCAATCATTGGTGTACGTGGTCTTCACTTGGATGAAATGTGCCACCTTGGTCAATCGGTCCATTATCACCCATATAGAATCATAGCATGACAACGTCTTTGGCAATCCTGTAATGAAATCCATACCAATTTCTTCCCACTTCCATTCAGGTATCTTCAACGGTTACAGTAATCCTGCTGGCCGCTGATGTTCTGTTTACACTCTCTGGCACACATCGCATAATGCAACATACTCAACGATTTCTTCTTTCATATGAGGCCACCAAAATTTTTTCTTTAAATCCTAATACATCTTGGTACTGCCAGCATGAATAGAATACCTAGATTCGTGAGCCTCCTTGAGAATAAGCTCCTTAATCCTTTGTTATTTGGGACACAAATTCGTGATTTCATCCACATGGCCCTGTGGTCATCAATCCTGAAAGCTGACCCCTCGAACAACTTAGATCATATTTCATAAAGTTTGGCGTCTTCCTTTTGCTTATCGGCTATCTGCTCCATCAAACTTGGTTTAACCTTGAGGGTAGCCAGATACCCCTCAGGTACTACCTCCAATCGCATCTCCTCTTCCAAGTATGGTGATACGTGAGGTACTCCCTTCTTGACAAGTCTGTCCTTTCTACTCAAGGCATCTGCCACCATGTTGGCTTTGCCTAGGTAATAATTGATTCCCACATCATAATCTTTTATTAGCTCCAATCATCTGCCTTGCCTCATGTTGACTCTAACTGAGTGAAAATGTACTTCAGACTTTTGTGGTCAGTATACACTTCACACCTCTTACCGATGAGATAGTGACGCCATACCTTCAACGCATGAACCACTGCTGCTAACTCTAACTCATGAGTAGGATAGTTCAACTCATGCGGCCTCAACTTCCTAGATGCATATGCCACAACTTTTCCATCCTGCATGAACACACATCCCAAGCCTTGTTTCGAAGCATCACAATAAACATCGAATCCTTTCTTGATATCTGGCAGCGTAAGGTTGGTGCTGTAGTCAATCTCCTTTTGAGTTCCTTAAAACTCTTCTCATATTCAGGTGTCCAAGCAAACTTTTTCTCCTTCTTCAACAATTGTGTCAACGGTCTAGCAATTATCGAAAAGCCTTTATGAATCTCCTGTAGTATCTAGCCATGCCCAAGAAACTATGAACCTTGGTAACACTGTCTGGTACATCCCATTGAACAATCGACTCCACCTTTCTAGGGTCCACGAACACTCCTTCTTTGGTCACCACGTGTCCTAAGAATTCCACACGTGACTTCCAGAATTCATATTTACTGAATTTAGTATATAGCTTGTGCTTCCTGAGCCTCTGCAATACCAATCTCAAGTGCTTGGCATGTTCCTCTTCATTTCTTGAGGACACCAATATGTCGTCAATGAACACCACTACGAACTTATCAAGATAGTCCATGAATGACTTGTTTATCATGTTTATGAAGTAGGCCGGTGCATTGCTTAAACCAAATGACATTACTATAAACTCATAGTGCCCATATCTGGTAGAAAATGTCGTCTTTGTTATATTTGCTTCCCGTATCTTCAACTGATGATACCCTGACCTGAATCAATCTTGGAGAATACTCCAGCTCCCTTTAATTGATCAAAAAGATCATCGATCCTAGGTAACGGGTACTTGTTTTTTTATTGTCACTTCATTCAATGATCAATAGTCCACACACATCCTCAAACTGCCGTCCTTCTTGGTTACAAACAAAATTGGTGCTCCCCATGGTGAAGAACTAGATCTCACAAACCCCTTCTCTTGGAGCTCCTCAATCTGCTTCTTCATCTCCACCAACTCATGAGTGGGCATCCTATATGGTCTTTTAGATATAGGTGTCGTTCCTGGTACCAACTCGATCACAAATTCTACATCTCTATCTAGTGGCATTCCTGGTAAATCCTCTGGAAACACATCCGAAAACTCTCTCGCAATTGGTACATCCTCCAATGAAGTAGCCGCAGTACTGTTGACTAGCAATTGGCCTTCCTTGGCTTTTACCGCCATGAATTCCACTTTCTTCCCCGAGGCATCTTCTAATCTAACAGTTCTTTTGCCACAATCTAACACCGCGTTATGCTTGGCCAACCAATCCATCTCTAGGATGACATCGATACTCTGGGTGTCTAGAACCACATGGTTTGCCTTAAACTCTACCCCATCGATTACCATCTTAACTCCCAAACATCCCCATTTAGTTTGCATTTTAGCTCCCGGTGATGTTACTGATAATGCATGCTTGAGTTCTATGGTTTCCATTTGTTTTGTAATGGCAAACAATTGTGATATGAAAGAATGCGAAGCTCCTGAATCAAACAGATGTACTGCTGATACTGAAGGAACAAGGAACTTACCCATCACAATGTCTGGTGCATTCTGAGCTCCTCTGTTTTGGTGTGATTGAATCTTCCACGAACCAATGACTAAGGTGCACTAAGTGTAGGTGCCGGTGTCTGAAATCCTCCATGGTTTCCTCCTGGTGTTGGGGTCTTGGCTGGTGTATTGCCTAGATTGAATGGGACTAGTGCTATCACCTTCTTCTCTGGAACTGGTGAAATGTCTAGGTTGCTTGCAGTTGTAACACACCTTGCTTTGTGTAAACTGTTCACCCTGCTTTGGAGCTTGCGGAGTGAAATTGCGGTTCATTGGTGCAGTTGTACGATACCTAGTTTATTGATTGCATTGTTGTACTTGCTGTTGTGACTGAGGTCAGTTGAATTGTGACGGATTTGGCTTGAATCTCAGTTGGTGTTGTGCCCCTTTGGTCTGCTCAAAGCGGCGCTTTCTATCCACACCCAATTCCTTCCTCTTCTCTTCTATCATCATCGCCTTATTAACTAGCTCTTGGAAATCAGGAAAAGTGTGGGTCATCAGATTGACATGCAAACCATTATTCAGTCCCTTCAGAAAATAAGACTGCCTGCCCCATCAGTCGCCACATCTTCCGGTGCATAACGCGCTAGCTGGATAAACTTGTTCATGTACTCATGCACTGTCATACTTCCTTACTTTAGAGCACGGAACTCATCCTTCATCTCATTTACTCCTTCTGGGACATGGTGGTAGTGCCTAAAAGCAGCACTATAATCTCTATAGGTAGCAGGCTCCTGTCCCGCTCTGGCTTCACAGTAATTCTCCCACCACTCAAGGGCAGATCCCTCTAATTGATGAGTGGCAAATAACACCTTCTCTTCATCTATGCATTAAATGATGTTCATCTTCCTTGGAATTACTCTCATCCAATCATCTCCATCTAATAGGTTGGTGCTCCCAACAAACATGGGTGGGTGAGTCCTCATGAAATCATTTAGACGAGACTGAGGTCTTGGTGCCTACGCATTGGGCAGCACGCTCTGCTGTGCTTGATTGTTGTTGATCTGCTACACGTTCTGCATCTGCTACATCATCTGGTGCATCCACTTATGACATCCTAATAAAATTATTATGTCACATGTTATTAATAAAGAAAATAAAAGGTAAAAACATAAAATAATGTTAGAAAAAGAGCCCTAGCCGGCTTAGGTAGCCTAATTAGGCCCAAACTAGGCCCAAAACCCCTCTCACTCAAACCTAAGCCCATTAGGACACCAAATTATATCTATAATCTAATTCTTATCCAAATCCAACTCTACTCCTAATAGGATTGATCTAGCATGACCCAAGCCCTATAAATACCCCCTGGACCCCTTCCTATAGACCCCAAGGTCGGAGCCTCGGGATCGGAGCCCTAGCCACCCGAAACCCTAGCCCCGAAGCAATAACCAAGGTAATTCTTGAATTTCTATGCCCAAACCCTAGATCTAAGGCCAACACATCGTAGATCTCGCGAGACGATCAAATTGACTATATGGAAGCCCTATTTTGGTGGAGAATTAAGCAAGTTATGCCACGCCGAAGATCGCCGGATTTTGGGAGCCCCGGCTGTCGCCGGCAAATCCCGCCGACGGTGAGAATCAGCGCCCCTCCCCGGTGCTGGAGAGGACGCCGAGAGAAGTGGTGGTGAGAGAGCAGAGCGCTCAGTGAATAAACTAGTGCTAATGTGAATGATCAGAATGCTTGCCCTCTTTCATTGATGTGCTTATTAATTTATACAACTTTAGGACCAGGGTTTACATGCATGGGAAATACCCAAAGTACCCTGGCCCATGGGGAATACCCAGATTGCCCTGATCTCTGGATCGTCGATCCTACAATCAACGGCTAGACTAGTTTTCTTACAATCCACGTTATCCTGCTCCCTAACATGTCCTTGGGGGACATACTTTGACAAAGTTGTTGATTTGATTTGATTCGATTCGTTCTTGTCAGAGGCTATCGCGAAGTCTTCGTCTTCTGACCCGCAACTTGTCAAAGATCACTCTCGGTCTTTCCGAAGGGTCTTCGTGAATCCCTCAACGAGACATCCTCCGCCATCCTTCGGTGTAAATCCCGAGGACTCTCCTTGCTTGAGATGCACTCGGAATACTTTATCCTTCACGTCCTTCTCTCGACCCTTCGCGCATGTCCAAGTCTTCCACTCACGGTTTGTCTTTAGGTCATTTTGGATAAGCTTCGTCACTTACCCCTTCGGGTAACCATCTTCACGAAGGATCTTCACAGCATCTTCGTGGACACCTATCTCTCCTAGAGATGGGGTGGCTGCCCCTACAACAGAAGCCCCTTACGGTCATGTCGCCACCTCGCCGTGGTGTCTGGCTGGAATATCCAGCCCTCTCCCTTCTCCATGTCGAGGTGGTGTTCCCGAAGATGCTTTTCTTTTCTGTTTCCGACGATATCTTCGCCCATTGACGTGACTTGGACTTGACGTTCTGACATTGTCAGTGGCCTCGAAGTCGACGCGTTGATCCTGGCCGTTGATCGTCACACGTGTCATCAGATCTGTAGGCGCCCGTTGGAATTTTCTCTATATAGGTATATTTCCTTTCTGTGCCTGTTTGATTTCTTCGCGGCGCATCGTCACCGATGATGCGGACACGCGGCGTTCATCCGTGTCATGTTGGTTTCTATATAAGGGGACGCATCCCTGTTCTTCTTCCACCTCTGCTTACCTCAAAGTTTTAACTTCCCGCCACCGAGTGTTCTTGCTCCTGCGCCCTCCTGCCGCCGCCGGTTCTCTTGCTTTTTCGTACTTCCTCCACCGCCGGCAGTTCTCTCGCCCTTGCGCGCTTCTTCCTCCGCCGGCAGTTCCCTCGTCCTTGATCGTCCTTTCATCCAGCACTAGCAGATCCTTTCCGCGGGTTCACCGCCTTTCCTCGTCGTCATCGGAGTTTACAGGTATGTTACTTGCCTGCGTTTTTGTTCGATTTGGGGTATGGGTCTTTCGGTGTTTGATGGGCTCGACGCCGACGAACTTGCCGGCGAGATTTTTGCATCATTTGGGACGCCATTCATATACCAATCCCCATCCTGTCTAAAAAGTAGTACTATATTTTACGAAGTTTTCGCTGTCGAATATTCATGGTGGTTGCGCTTGTTCGTCTTCTTCCTTTTTTTATCTATGTTCCCGAAGGGCTGCTTCTCGAAAGTGCTGACTTCCCACTACTTGTGCAGTTCTCGGAATCTTTGATGGCTCCGAAGAAAATCCTGAGCCAGATGGACCTTGCGCGGCTGTCTTGGGAGTTGGGGCAGTTTAGGATGACCCCGGATATGCTCGCGAAGGTGTCGGACGGCTCCTTTGCTGAGGAGGCGGACTTTAAGCTGCCGGGGCAAGAGACCACTCCTTAGCCGAATGCCGACGAGGCGTCTTCCTTCCACTCGCAGTCTGGCGGGTCTTGATTCCCCTGCACTCGCCTCGTCGGGAGATCCTCAAGGCATGCAGGCGCAGCTCGTACACCTCTCCCCGAACGCCGTGGCGCTGCTTGCGGTGTTTGAGTGGGCGCCCGGCCATGGGCGCAACCCAGCGCCGAGTCTTGAGTTTGTTCACGAAACTTCGGTGGCGGGAAGACCCGGCGGCCCCTTCGGTGTCTGAACTTGTCGTGAAGGCGGCGCGACTCGCAGATTTTTCATCCCAGCTCTGAAGAAGAAGTGGACTGAGTCTGCGGGGCTAAGTTGGAAACTGTTCTGGTTTTACCAGAAGGTAGATGAAGCTGACTCTTTGCTAAGGTGCACCCCAGGAGCGGCCAACTGTGTCAAGTTCCCGGTGGAAAAGCTCACCGGCTCCGAAGAGGCGCAGAGGTTGCTGCTCCAGAGGATCAGCAAACGCTTCTCCATGCGTTGTCTCGCCGAGGAATTCTACGCAGCCAAAGTGGGGCCGCTGATGCGCCCTTGGGAGAGATTTGTAATCGTGGATGAGGGAGGCGACCACCTCGCGCTGCGTGACCAGGACCACCGACCTCGGAAGTTGGAAACGGCCGTGGAGAGGGCCGAAAGAATGTTGGGGCCGCTACGCTCAGACGAAGTCACGCGGGCCCGCGAAGCTGGGGTGGACGCCCGCATCAACCGCATCCTTGGGGTAGTTACCCCCTGGACGGAGCCCGAGCCGAAGAGGGCCGGGAAAAGGAAAACTGTCGAGGGCACTGCCGCGGGCCCGTCCAAGCGTCCTTGTGGTGAGTATTCTTCCTACCGCCATATACCTTGATGCTGTTTTTTCGACCGATTTTTGAACCCCAGTGAAGGCCGAGGACGAGGAAGGAGATGAAGAGGAGGTCGAGGATGATCGCACTTCGCCGGACGCACAGAGCGCCGCCAGTGGTGGTGACGACCCACTCGACGTCTTGGTCAGCAAAACTCCCTCGGGGCCGTTGGATCCCAAACATGGCTCCAACGAGCTCCAGGATAGTCATGTGGCAGGGTCTCTTCCTTCGGGTCGAGGCCCTGTCACCCTCGAAGGAGCCTCCGTGGATGTGCAAGCAGAGGCCGAGGACTACACTGCCGGCTTCGTTGTCGACACGGAGCTCTGGCTGGCTGATTCTCCTTTGGCTGAAGATTGGTTTCCATAACTCGGTATTAATTATTATTTTTTTTTATAATCTAGTTTCTTTCTTATGCTTGCTCCCTTTTTTTTTAGAGGGAGTTAACGAGGAGCCACCTTCGGTGCCCGTCTCGGGGGCCGCTAGTGCTAATGTCGCTACTGATGCCATCGTGGCGTTGGTGGCAACCACTGCGGCGGAGAGGGGATCTTCGTTGGCTATCACAGCCGCCCCTATCGCCGCAGGTTCAGCTTCCCCCATTGCGGCCGAGGGAGGAATCCAGCGAGTGTCGTCTACGCTCGGCGCCTCATCTTCGGTAGCGGCGACCACTGTTGATGGAGAAGCCTCGCGCACGACTCCCTCGGCACCCGGGGCCGCATCTGTCTTCGTTAGCTCCCATCTGGGGTTCGATAATATACTTCCCGACGATCAGGTGGCGGCTCTCGTCGGGAGTTTGCCCTCGGCAATCCTCGACCGTTGCGAAATGTTCCCCTTGCAGGATAACATGTGCAATATCGAGACATGCCTTGCTACGGTAAATATTTCCCTTCCCCGGTTTTTTTTTACTTATGGCCGTATTAAACCTTTGCAGAGCTTAGCTTGCAATCGTGCCGCATCGGCACAAGTATTGAGTCTTTCGGCGAGGTGTGCAGTTCTCGAGGACCGCATCGCCACCCTCGACTGTGAGAACCAAACCCTTCGAGAAGTTAGCTCAAAGGAAAAAGAGTTGGTGGTCCTCCTCCGGCCAGAGAAGGAGCAGGCGGAGCAGCGTGCGAAGTATGCCGAGGAGGCCTTGGTTGCGCTCCGTGCTGAGCTCGAGGCCCAACGAGCCGAACTCGAGTCATCGCTCAAGGAGTGCCATAGTTTGCGCGACGAAGTTAGAAATGGAGCCGTGGAGCTCGGGACTCTTCGGGGTTCGTTGGAGAAGTTTAAGCAACAGTTGGAGGCGCTGCAAGCAGAGCTTCTTTCCTTGAGTCAGGTTTTTGCTAAGGAGATTACCAGACTCGGGACTGTTGCTGTGAGTGCCCTTCCGAGGAGTCCAGCGTTGGCTGTCAAATATTTGAAGGAAGCCATCGGGACCTTCATTGAGGGGTCTTTGCGTTATGAATCAGACTGCGCCGTCAGCTCTGTTTTCGCATTTACAACGAAGTTAAAGGACGCTGGGTGCACACATTTTGTAGGTAGCTCATTTTCAAGTCTACCCTACCCTTCGGCCTTCATTGCCAGCTCGTTCGATCGTGGCTCCCGCCAGGTTGTTCAGGATTTTTTCCTGAAGTTCTGGCAATCTGGGGGTCCTGCTTTCTGCCATGCTTTCATGGAGCATGCGAGGAAGCAGACCTCTTCGGTTCCACCTCTGAGGACTATGGGGCCCCAGGTGTCAAGCGAAGGTCCTCAGACGGTTTTTGCTCCTCAGGATCCCAAAGATGCTGCAGATCCAAAGGGCAAGAGGCCAGCAGAGTAGAATAGTGGTAGTTTTAGGATTATAATATTTTTGCTAATGTAATAGATGATCTCTTGTCTCGAAGTTGTCCCGCATTTGTAAGTGAACTTGTTTCTCTATGTGATGTTTTAGTTTCATTTGGCATGAGCTTATTGCTTCTTCGTCTTATTCCCTACACGTAATATCGTTAGCGTAATCAGTATTCGCGAAGGCCCGTGGCCCGCGAAGGTTGTGCTTCGGGTGCTTGGTGTGAGCGCTTCTAGCCTCGCACCAGCCCCTTGACACTTTAGATTTTTCATGTTCGCGAAGACTCCTGGCCCGCGAAGGTGACATTCTGGGTGTTTGGCGCGAGCGCTTTTGTTCTCGCGCCAGCCCCTTGGTGCTTTTGCGCGTAATACGTTCGCGAAGGCTCATAGCCCGCGAAGGTCATGTTTCGGGTGCTTGGCGCGAGCGCTCTTGGCCTCGCGCCAGCCCTTTGGCGCTTTAGCGCGTTATACATTTGTGAAGGCTCATGGCCCGCGAAGGTTATGATTCGAGCGCTTGGCGCGAGAGCTCTTGGCCTCGCGCCAGCCCCTTGGCGCTTTAGCGCGTTATACATTCACGAAGGCTCATGGCCTGCGAAGGTTATGATTCGGGTGCTTGGCGCTAGCGCTCTTGGCCTCGCGCCAGTCTTTTGGTGCTTTAGCGCGTTATACATTCGCGAAGGCTCATGACCCGCGAAGGCTACTATTCGGGTGCTTGGCGCGAGCGCTCTTGGCCTCACGCCAGCCATTTGGTCGCTTTAGCGCGTTATACAGTCGCGAAGGCTCATGGCCTGCGAAGGTTATGATTCGGGTGCTTGGCACGAGAGCTCTTGGCCTCGCGCCAGCCCCTTGGCGCTTTAGCGCGTTATACATTCGCGAAGGCTCATGGCCCGCGAAGGTAGCATTTTTGGGTGTAGTTTGAAATGTCTGCACGGGAATGCTCCTTTTCTTCATTTCATTTGAAATTACATCGTGGAAATTACATTCCGAAGGATTTTCCGATCGCAGCCAGTTTTCGGCGCCTGAGCCTCGTTAAAAACTCCGCTCGTAAAACCCGCTAGGGAAAAAACCGTGTCGAAGAAAAGAGTACTCAGCGCATTTACATTGTCTCATGGGTAATATCTGATCAGGCTCTTCGCATTCCAAGTGTTTGGGACCGAAGAGCCATCAAGGTTGGAGAGGTAGAATGACCCTTGTCTTGTTTGTTTGTTGACGATGAAGGGTCCGTCCTAGGTGGGCTCTAGTTTGGATGGCCGTTGCGGCATTTTCCGAAGGACCATGTCTCCTTCCTGGATCTCCCGTGGTCTCACACGCTTGTTGTAGGTTTTGCTCACTAGCTCATTATACTTTTCTAAGGCCTGCTTTGCCTGAGCCTGTCTTTCTCGACGGTGTCAGTTGGTGGTTGATCACTAATGTTGGCTCCACCTGTTATGATTCGAAGGGTCTTGGCTTGGATTTCAGCCGGCGTCACTGTCTCTTCACCACACACCAACCTGAAGGGTGAATATCCCGTTGGTCTCATGGGTGTTGTGCGAATTGCCCAGAGTGTCTTCTCCAATTCTTCTGGCCATTTTCCTTTTGATTCATCCACTAACCTTCTTTTCAGTGATTTCATGATGTTTTGATTTGCTCGCTCAACTACACCGTTCGCTTGCGGGTGTCCCACAGAGGCATAGCATATTTTGATGCCGAGGTCTTCATAGAATGACTTGAACTTTGATGAGATAAATTGTGATCCATTATCAGCCACTACCTCTTGGGGTATGCCAAATCTGCATATCACATTTTTCCAAAAGAAATGCTTGGTCTTCGCCACTGAAATGTTCGCCAATGGCTCTGCTTTAACCCATTTGGTGAAGTAGTCGATCGTAACAATAATCCATTTAAACCCTCCTGAGGCTTGCTTGAGCTCTCCCACGATATTGATCCCCCACCTCGCGAAAGGCCACATTGGGGGTGAGGGCTGCAGGTTTGTTGGCGGAGCCTTCGGCTGGTTTGACATCCATTGACATCCTCGGCATCTTTTCACAAATTCCTCTGCATCGCTGTTGGCCGTTGGCCAATATATTTCCATACACAACACCTTCGCTGCTAGAGCCCTCGGGCTTTGATGCGAACCACAAATTCCTGCGTGCATTTCCGCCAGCGCCTCCTTTCCCTCCTCTTTTGAAACACATCTCATCCACAGCGTGCCGATTCCCGACTTGTAAAGGAGGCCATCCATCATCGTGTATGTTATTGCACGTTGCTTCGTTGTGTACGCCTTCTTGCTATCCTCGGGTAACTCACCATCACGAAGATATTTGACGATGACTGTCCGCCAGTCTTCTTCCAAGGATCTTGCTATAAGCTGCACTTCGGGACATATAGACGCTCGTGATATTGCTTCATAAAACACCCCATCAGGTATTCTTGTAAGGTATGCCGCTGCTTTGGCCAGCTCGTCCGCTCTCATATTTTCCCCCCTTGGTATTATTTTCACAGAGATCCCCACGAATTGCTTCTCCATTGTTCTTACTGTTTCAAGATATTTTGCCATCTCGGTGTCTTTGGCTTGAAAGTCCTTTGTTATATGTCCTTCTATCAGCTTTGAGTCAGTGTGGATGACGACTCTTTTTGCTCCGAGGGATTTTGCTTTCCGAAGACCCAGCAACAGTCCTTCGTATTCAGCCGCGTTGTTTGTTGTCTTGAAGTTTAACCTGATTGAGTACTCTGTACTTTGTCCTTCGGGGTCAGTTACAATTGCCGATGCTCCTGTCCCTTCTGCTGTGAAAGAACCATCGGATTTTATGCTCCACAAGGGGGGCAGTGCTGGTCCTTCTTCTGAAACTTCAGCTGACTACTCAGAGATGAAGTCAGCGAGTGCTTGAGCTTTTATGGCTGTCCTTAGCTCAAAGGTGATGTCGAAGGGTGCTAGTTCCGCGGCCCATTTCGCTATTCTTGTCGCGGCGTCTTTGTTTTCAAAGATAGACCTCAGAGGGTACGCTGTGGGGACCTTTATCTTGAATTCTTGAAAGTAGTGCCGTAATTTTCTTGATGCCATAAGTAATGCATAAGCTATTTTTTCTAGCTCAATATAGTTTCTTCTTGCTCCTTGCAATGATTCCGATACATAATATACCGGCATTTGTCCCTCTTCGACTTCATCCTTGACGAGGACTGCGCTGACCGTGAAGTGGCTTGTAGCTAAATACAAGGTTAGATGTGCTGCCCCGTTCAGGCTGGCGAGCCTTGGCAATTGTTGAAGATGATCTTTCAACCTTGAGAAGGCGTCTTTGTATTGTGGTCCCCACTCAAAGGGTGCTGTCCCCTTAATTGTGTTGAAGAAGTGTTTGTGTTTTTCTGCGGCCTTCGGGTGAAATCTCCCTAAGGCCGCTAACTTTTCCAAGAGACTTTGTGCTTGCTTCTTGTTTTCTGGATCCTTCATGCAGTGGATTGCATCTATCTTCTCTTTGTTAGCCTCAATCCCTCTGTGTGACACAAGGAATCCCAGCAACTTTCCCGTTTCCACCGCGAAGGCACATTTCGTCGGGTTTAATTTTATGCCTTCCGCTCTCAGGCTGGCGAAGGTCTCTTGAATTTCCTCGCAGTGATCTTTTCTCCGCTTGCTCTTGACGACAATGTCGTCGACATATGTTTTCACGTTTCTTCCCATCTGTTTTGCAAGTACCTTCGCAATGAGTCTTAAGAATGTTGCGCCTGCATTCTTCGGAAGCAGTATGTGCCGAAGGGTGTTATGAATGCCGTCTTCTCTTCACCTTCCTTTCTCATATACACTTGATGATAGCCTGAGTAGGCGTCCAGGAAACTCATCAGTTCACAACCCGCTGTCGCATCAACCAGCTGGTCAATCCTTGGTAGGGGAAAATCATCCTTTGGGCATGCCTTGTTAAGATTTGTGAAGTCAATGCACAATCTCTAGCTACCGTTTGACTTCTTCACCATGACAACATTTGCGAGCCACTCCGGATACGCAACTTTCCGGATAACTTGAGCTTGACGCAATTTTTCGACTTCTATCTTCACTGCTTCCTGTCTGTCGGGCCCCATTTTCCTGAGTTTCTGTTTGATTGGCTTTGCATCCATTTTCACATTCAGCGAGTGTTCAATTGTCTCTCTGGGGACCCCCTTAGACTCTCCTGGCGCCCAGGCGAAGATGTCACTATTTTGCCGAAGCAAGTTAATGACGTTTTCTTCTTCTTCTTCGGAGAGGGTGGTTCCGATGGATATTGTCTTTTCTTCATTCTCAGGGAATAATCGTGTCTTCTTCGTTTCGCTCTCCGGCCTGACCTGGGGTTTATAACCCTTCGGTTTGTATTGGGAGTCGATCCTCTCCGTAGTTTGAATTGGCTTGAGCTTTGGTATACCTTGGAGTTCATTTTTCCTTACTGATTGTTGACATCCTCGAACAGTGATGACTCCCCCTTCGGTGGGCATTTTCATGCATAAATAGCTATGATGTATAATTGCCCCGAAGGCATTGATAATTCCTCTTCCGAAGATGGCATTGTAGCGATACTCCATGTCGACAACATCAAAACAAATGCTCTTTGTTATCGTTCTCCTTCCTTCATTACAAGTTACTGGTCAAGATATCTGGCCAATGGCGGCCACAGTCTCTCCTCCGAACCCGATGAGGGGCATATTCGATGGTGTCAGTCTATCTTCCGGTATGTTGAGTTGTTTGATTGCACTGGCGAAGATGATGTCTGCCGAGCTTCCTCCGTCCACCAGCGTCCTTTGGACGTCATATTCAGCAATTTCAGCGGTGATCACAAAGGGATCTTGGTGTGGAAACTTCACGCCCTTGGCGTCAGTTGTGTCGAAGGTTATCGGTGGTGCCGGTGCTGGTCTACTTGACACTGATACGTGCGACACCTCGCGAATGAATTCCTTCCTCTTTCTGTTTGATGGGAGATTCAACGAGGATCCTCCGGTGATGACATGAATAACTCTTCGGTTTGGCTCTTCAACATTGTGAACCCTCTCGGGGGATTTGCGGTGCTGATCCCTCGGACGCTGGTCTTGCCTTCGCTGTCGTTTTTGGTTTTGGTAGTTTTTGCGTTGCGTTTTAACATCCCTGCATTCCTCGGTTGTATGTGAATAGTTGTCACTATGCACCGCGCAGTATTTCTTTTCCTTCTTCTGATTGCCTCCTTGGAATTTGTCGTTCCTGTGATAATTCTCCCTCCGATAATTGTCATTCCTTCGATCATCTCTTCTCGTATTATCTTTTAGATTGCTGTACTCATCCCTTCTGGAATTATATTCTCTTCGGGGATAATCCCCCTCCTGTTGTTGTCAATAGCTCTTCGCTCGTCAGTTTGCTTAGGTTCAATGTTGCTTACCCTTTTCTTGGATTTGTGATGTCTCTTGTTCTTCTCTGAATTGCTCTCTTTGTGGCCATCACGTTCCTTGTTTGTGTTCAGCTGGCCTTGTCTCCTCAAATTCTCCTCTTCTCCCTTTGCATACCCTTCAACCTCATCGTAAAGAAGTGCAGCTGTTTGTGGGGGGTCTTGAGTCAGCTTGTGTAGAAGGGGACTAGGTTGAAGCCCTCTTCGGAATGCATTGATTACCAAAGAGTCAGATGCATCTCTTATCTGGCATCGTACAGCAGCAAATCTTTTATAGTAATCCCTTGTACTTTCCTTCTTACCTTGTTCCAAGGCAAAAAGGTCTCCTTCCACCATTCTTTGGATATAATTGCCTTGAAAGTTGTTAGCGAAGGCATCTTTGAGTTGGTTCCATAAGTGTATGGATCCTTGCGGTAGTAAAGTGTACCAAGAGAGTGCAGTGCCCTTCAGGGTTAACAGCAAACTCTTTGCCTTAATATCATCATCTCCACCCGCTGCTTCAACTGCCTGTCATATACATCCAGGAATTCATTTGGATCGGTTTCTCCAGAGAACTTGAATACACTTGGCATCTTGAATCCTTCGGGCCATTTTTGCCACGAAGGTATGCGCTCAGAGGCCCTTTGGTAGCCTTCTTCGGCTGTGCCACTATTACATTTTGTCGATGCTGCTCATGGTTCTCCTCTGGGTATGGTATCCTTCGGGGCACGTAGCGCTGTTGGGGTTGCATTGTCACGAGCTCTTTCCGGAGCAGGTCGATTTGTTCCTCCAATAGCCTTCTCCTATCTCGCAGGATGTCTTCAGCAGATGAAGGGTCTTCGTGTTGACGCTCTTGCATGGGATGGGTAGGTGGGTTTTGCTGCATCTCGTCTCGAACGACTCTGCTGGGTCCTGGCTCGTCGAATCTTCCCCCGCCCACGTCCCGGCATCTTGGCTCGTTCCTCGGCCACGCAAGTTGATGCCGGGAGCTCTTGGGATGCTTCCGCCAGGTCCTTGCGCCGGCACGTCCTCCCGCCGACGTTCAGTCGTTGGCGCAGTGGCGATCGCCCGTTGGGCCGCTCCCTTCATCGTCTCGCCAGTGATATCTTGCTCGTCCTGGATTTGCCGCACCTGCCTCGCGTATGCTCCGTCGTGCCCTTACTCCGGCAGCTCGCCTCCGGCCATTGCGACACTCCTCCTGGGTCTAGCCATCACCGCAACCGCTCGCCTCTCCCCACGGACGGCGCCAACTGTCGCCGGGAAATCCCGCCGACGGTGAGAATCAGCGCCCCTCCCTAGTGCTGGAGAGGACGCCGAGAGAAGTGGTGGTGAGAGAGCAGAGCGCTCAGTAAATAAACTAGTGCTAATGTGAATGATCAGAATGCTTGCTCTCTTTCATTGATGTGCTTATTAATTTATACAACTTTAGGACCAGGGTTTACATGCATGGGAAATACCCAAAATACCCTGGCCCATGGGGAATACCCAGATTGCCCTGATCTCTGGATCGTCGATCCTACAATCAACGGCTAGACTAGTTTTCT
The DNA here is from genome assembly GCA_036346145.1 of Olyra latifolia. NCBI lineage: Eukaryota > Viridiplantae > Streptophyta > Magnoliopsida > Poales > Poaceae > Olyra > Olyra latifolia. The sequence continues at coordinate 39,741,378 of CM070532.1, forward strand.
TACAATCCACGTTATCCTGCTCCCTAACATGCCCTTCGGGGACATACTTTGACAAAGTTGTTGATTTGATTTGATTCGATTTGTTCTTGTCAGAGGCTATCGCGAAGTCTTCGTCTTCTAACCCGCAACTTGTCAAAGATCACTCTCGGTCTTTCCGAAGGGTCTTCGTGAATCCCTCAACGAGACATCCTCCGCCATCCTTCGGTGTAAATCCCGAGGACTCTCCTTGCTTGAGATGCACTCGGAATACTTTATCCTTCGCGTCCTTCTCTCGACCCTTCACACATGTCCAAGTCTTCCACTCACAGTCTGTCTTTAGGTCATTTCGGATAAGCTTCATCACTTACCCCTTCGGGTAACCATCTTCACGAAGGATCTTCACAGCATCTTCGTGGACACCTACCTCTCCTAGAGATGGGGTGGCTGCCCCTACAACACCGGCTAGCCGCTGCCGCTGCCACACGCCGTCCTCGGATTCAGCACCGCCCTAACCCGCCACTGCCACGCCACCCCCACGCGCCACCGCGTGTGTGCGCGTGCCCGCCACACGCCACTCGCCATTAGCGCCGCGCGCTGTCCTCGCTGTCCCACCACCGTGTTCGGCCGACGACAACCCACAGCGTGTCGCTCCGTTAGCTACCGCCGCAGGCTGTCCTCAAGACGCCGCTTCGCCGCCACGCTGCGTCGGACACCGGTCGCCGCAGATGTCGCCCGCGTCCCCCACCATCGACACACGCGCCAAGGCCGCGCTTCGCCAACCCAAGACGTGACGATGTCTCACACGCGTCGCTCGCCAAGGCCGCCTCGGCCACCCGCAGCCGGCCACGCCAATCACCGACCGCCACCTGTCCCCGCCGGCTCGAAAATTGGGATTTCTCGGTTTCTGCCCGGTTAACCCTCGGTTAACCCGGTTAATTCTTTTCAGCTTTTTCTTTTATCCCAAAACTTCCACTATTTGTTTAGGGAGTTTCCGAACTCCGATTTAGATGATTCTAGAGCCCAAAAATCACAAATAATCCCAAGAATTTTATATATTTTTATCGTACAATTTTCTCTGTATTTGTTATTTATTTCTATTTTATTTCTTTTTTACTTAGATCCGACATGCACCTGCTGTCCGAGAGCCGTTCTGAGCCGTTCAAAAGAGGAGAACCAGATCCAAACTTCTTCGAAGGCAAGCTAGATTCATATTTTACTCCTGGTTTGCTAAAATTTATTTATTTCATCTTAATTTGAATTGCATGCTTTAATTATCATCGTGTGTGTTATTTTGATTCGATTTCATGTTAGTCCACTACTAATATGATGTAGCCTACCTTGTTAGCCCGATTGGTAGTGTTTTCCTAGTCTATCCTTTGCGTAGTTGTTTAGTCTTGCTTCTGGGATTGGTAGTTGATAGGTTTTACTCATTATAAAATCTGTACCCGTGAAGTTTTGGCTTCATGATTTTTTTTTGGTAAACCTAATCAATTAAAATCAACGTGGTGTGTGTTGATCTGAGGAGACCCAGAAGAGGCGGATATTGGGCTTGTGGTTGAGACGTGCAGGTCTCCTCTGTCATATGAGGACCGTATACTTCTAACTACCATACCGAACCTGAACCGTAGAGCCACTTGTGCCTTCTGGCCCTAACTTATTAGATGTGGAAATCTGTTTCTGCTATACTCGTAGTGGACGGACATGACTAGTTATCACCCGTTCCGAATGGGTTAAATGGGGGCTAACCTCATGCGGTGCACTATTAGGTCCAACTAAAGAAGATGCGCATGACTATCGGCCTGGTCGAAGTGTACCGTATGGGGCGCGAAACCAAAAGAAAGGGTACAGTATTGGACCAGGTGAAAGCAGTGAACGGTCTTTGTACTGTTTCTCCCTTGGGATGAACAGGGCTTGTGAGGAACGTGTACACACTCTGTAGAGTTAAAACTATCATGGTAGTCGTGCCCGCGGTTATGGGCGGGGGAAAGGAGTTTTACACAAGGTAGTCAAATGTATTTTAATTAATTAACTTGATGGTAGTGTAGGCAGGGAGTGTCTCTCTTTTGAGCTAGTTAGCTGTTTCTATGGCTACGCTCATCTTGTCGAGCCGGTTAGCCTCTCTTTGGCTATGCTCGGCTGTTAAAGTGGTGTTCAATGAATCATGGATAATCAAACCAGTAGATAGGAGTTGTTTGTAGCAAAATAACCAAACCATCCTTTGATCCTACATTCATTATTAAGGACTGCTTACTGGGTAGCCGTGTACTCATTATATGGATCACGGATTATTTATTCAGGAGAAGAACTCGACGTCGGTGCTAGTTGTGACCAGGAGGGTCAAGGTGATTAGCTACGTGTTCCGGGTCAACCTCGGAGTATCGTCGCATTTGGAGTCTTCCGCTGTGTTATTTATGCTATTGAATTATGTCCTGTGCAAGACTATGTGAACGTCTATGTCAAATGGATGCTATTTATACTATGTAAACTGTTAATTTCTAGTTAATTCAATGCCTGCGATGATATTCCAAAACGTTCTTGAGTGCAATACTAGCTATGATCTTCTGGGACTAGTATTCGACCACTTAAGCCGGTAGAAATACCGGGGTGCACGACACCACTGAGTTTGACCTACCAGAAAAGCTCCAAAATTGTTGGCATCCACTTGAAGTGCATCGGGAATAGGAGAATTGGCATCTCCATCTCCACCTCGCTGTCCACTGCCTGACTCACCTCCATTGCCTGCACAAGTCTAAACCATCTGCGGCTGCTCCCAGGGTTAGATAAGGGGGAATAGCAATATAAGTTAAGGGAAAAATTCTATGCAAGATAAGACTAGATCAACACAGATTGCTAAAGGGAAATAGCAACATCCTTTATTAATATTACAATAACTCATGGTGCATGACATAAACAGTAACAAGAACTTTTACATCATACCCACGAGACAAAATGCGAGATCTGAAATAAACACAAACGATTACTAATGTCTCACTCTGAATATAGACCTAATAACGTGACTTTGCACACTGTGCCTCACCCTAACTACCATCACTCGTCGAGCCATCCGGGTTATGGTCCTCCTGACGGATAAACTGGTGGATGTGCTGGCTTCGATGTGAACTGGTCCCAATGCTCCCCCTCGTTAGACCCTGTCTCCTCAACAACCGGAGGGGATGAAACCTCCTACTTTACCTCTGGAACATCTTTTTTTCCCGCCTTTGCTAGCTGCTGCTCCAACTCCTCAACTCGAGCCTAAAGTATGGTAGCCTCCTCCTCAAAGGTCCACGCGAGCAAAGTAGTCCTCAAAACCTCACTACTAACAACATCCAAAGCCTGGTCCTAGTAAGCCATCATGCATGCCAATGCAACCGTCTCATCTCGTCCTGTTGCTGGATAATGCCCTGGTCTTGAGCCACTAGCCTATGGATTGTAGCGATTCACAGTGTTCTTCAACTCGTCTGCGTTAATGCTGCAAATCCTATGCAGACCAAGCTGAGCACACTCCTACATCGCCATCTCGAAGGTAGAACGCTTCGCCGTCACCACCAATGGTCTGTTGTTCTTCACATTGGCCTTAGCATACACCTTCAGCTTGCAATGATAGCCTAGCTTATCTCCTTAGACAATCTATGGTTCTCCCTTGTACAAAGGCCTCTCATATCCCTCTATTTCTTGCAGCACCCTCCAAAGTTCAGCAGCATGATGGCCCTTCCTCTCACCGTATGTGTGCAACATCATCATCTAAAAACAAGATAACAAATAGAGAAGATAACTATCATCACAGAGAAAAGTTTATATAAATGGAATAGAAGACCACTAGGAAATAGATAAGGTTTTGTAAGCAATTGACTCATAAACTTTGTTTCCTAAAGACGACCATTCTAGCTAGGGTTTGTCCTACAGTCAGCATGGTCTCTGATACCACTTCTGTCAAGACCCCAAATCTAAAATCTGGTATCCCTCAAGCATCACTAGTCCAGAATTAATTCTAGTGAGCACAAGTGAATTCATCGGTGGATATCATCACAGTACATCGATAAAAACACTTAGATATAACCTCCACTATTATAAATAAGATTCAAAAGCCACGCAGAGCTAAATAACAAGTTCATTAGAGTAATTTATTGCGGCTAATAGGTAACAATAGATAAAGTAGATGTCCCATCACATAGCCACGGGCTTCTGACTGGGAAACACGTCCAGCTACTCGCCTCCAGGTAGATCGTCCTCAAATAACCGGGATGATTTTTCAAATTCTTGTCCAGCTCATTGTATTAAGCATCCCACAACAAGTTTGCAAGTATGAGAAACTGTGAAATTCTCAGCAGATCACACATAGTGGAATTATACAAATCTACCACTACATATAGGCTTATTACAAAGGATAGGTTATATGGTTATTTTGTATAAATAGCATTTAATAAAGATGTAATAAAATAATAGATTCAAAAGCAAATTATTAAAACATTTGATAAATAACCTTTGATCCATAAGCAATGGGACTAAACATTGCACAAAGTTCGATAATCTGCACCCAGCAGTAATCACAGTGATATCCCACCACAAGCTCACACTTAGTAACTTAACTGCTAGACTTAACCGAAGTCAAACTCATGGTTTGTACTATATTTTACTTGGCATGCCTCTACAAGATTAAGTCCTTAGGCTAACTAAGGTTAGACTTTCTTCTAAATTTGCATCATAGCCCTGCCACACAGGCTTTCACACACACAATGCCACTTACCTTAGTCAAAACACCCATCCAGGTTGTTACCAATTTGCAACACATGCAAACAATCATATAAGAGCAACACATACTAAACCAATATGGAGCAACACATGTCTCCCTCACGTAAAAGCAACATATGCTTTTACACTCAGTTCAATATCTCTCTTTAGTTAATATTAGTTAAACCAATCCCAGTTAACATGCATGATTAAGCAATCTAAATACAACTACCATCCCACATAGTATCATCCCTATCCAACTAAAATAATGACACATCCAGGTTACAAAGGACAACAGGTAGATCCCATTTTTCTTAATTTTAAAACAGTACAACACCCTAAAACACCTCTACGACCCTTCCCGAGCCAAACCGAACCCGAATTCGCGATCTAGAACCTTCCTAAAACCTTTCCGTGCGCTCGTGCAGCGTCGAGGCCCTCTGGTTGGTGCTAGCGAGCTCCTACGGCGGCAGCGGCACTAGACTCAACGGCGACGGCAGTCCGATGGCCCAACCTCCCAACTCAGGCCACCAACCCATTCGCTGGACCAACCTACCGCTACTGACCAAAATTTAGGGGCAGAGGATTACCGGCGACGACGGAATTCCTCACTGGAGTTGCTTGGCCCGAAACACCCCCAATCGAATTGCCAGCAATTTGCTCCCCCTTCAACCAAACTGGCAGCGGCAATGAACCTTAGAGGCTCTGGCGCACCTCCCCCTGGCCTTATATAGGCTCGGGGAACCCTAAGGCGACACAGACGCCTCGGCCGGCCCGCGGCGGTGCCGCCACCCGGTCCGACTCTTGCACGGCTTCAGAGATGACGGCCACGACATCCAACAGCTGCCATCGTGCCATATCGCCCCCATCCAACAGATCAGACATGCGCGTACCCATTCACTCGGGTAAGTGGCATGCTACGGCCAGCAATGCGCACATGCATGCAGCAGCAGCCAGGATTGTGCCACGTCGCTTCTTATCCGAAAAAGATTAAAATTCTATTTAACTATTTACGGATTTGCTAATTAATGTTTTGTAGTTATTAAAATACCAAATCACTTCAGAAACATTTGAAAAAATCTCAAAAATACCCTGAAGCGTCTGGAACCTAGGAAAATTTTATCAAGTGCTGTTCATCATTATAGTACCTCATTAATTTATTTTGGTGCTCTATGTTAATTGGAAAATGATTTTAGGGATTTTTAATATAGAAAAAAAATCATAAAATAGGTTTTCACAATTACTTAGGTTGAAACAAAGTATTTGGACTTACCAAAAATCAGGATGTTACAACTTCCTTGCGGAGCTTTTGGTGGTGGAGCTTGATTTCCTCGGTCGATGCTGCTTGTAGGGACGACACAGCTATAGTCGTCAGCAGCGGCTCGGTAACAACAAGCAACAGTGATGGCCAGTGGAGGGTTGTTTTCCACGTCGATGTCTGCAGCCTCCGGTAGTTTTGCTGGGGAGTTGTGTGTTATATCCAATAAGAGACCTCTCGAGGTCGGCGGCGGCGCGGGTGAGGAGGAGTAAGAGCCTCGGTTAAAAATGGTGGTGACGTTGCATGATTTCATTCTCGTTGTTGGTGGGCCATTTGGGATGAAGGAGTTCAAGAAAGGGGCAAGATCTAGGTTGTGCACCGGCGGATTCCAGCTCTGGCGACCTCCATGCTGACGACGATGGCATTCATAGGTGGCTTCTCAGCATTGTCTTCCTCGTCTTCATCTATGATGGGTCAGGATGCTTCCACGCTATCTCTTGATGTTGATCTTTGTTTCTGTCTCCCTTTGGGATTGAGCTTGGAGGACATGGGGTTGATGGTGGCACTGGCTGTTGTGGCCTTCAGCATTGACGATGGCGGTGTCCGACGTGAAGCTCGGCATATGGATTATTTTGTAGTTTGTAAAAGGGTGTTTGCAATATGAATGAATCTTTATCCTTTTCGAAAAAGGAAAAATAAAGGACACCAACTCGTTGTTCCGTTGCGCACCGAGATTTGAAACCAGCCACTGCCATTGCCAGGTGCCAGCAATAGCAGCGGGGTGCACAGTGCACGTAGCAAAAAAAAAATGCCAAAACTGTATGATGGGCAACTATTTCCTGCTATTCGGAGAGGACTCAGCTGTTAGTTAGTAGCCCCTTGGTTTCGAGGTGGACCCTATTCTACCTCCTCTACCTTTTTCACAGCCTATCTTTTTTGTCTTAGTAGAGTCTTTCAGTGGCATGTTTCATTTCTAGGTTGAGGTTACCATAGGATTGACCCTCAGTCAAGCCTCCAATTCCAAGGAGTTGATTTAGCAAGTTCCCCATGCTACTCTGTGGGAAGGTTTATTCATGCACTATCTAAACAAGTTAGATTCGAGTGATGAGTTATTGGTTCCTCTGTTCTATCTTTACATTAAGGAGTTGCTCTTTTCTTTGTCCCTTCTAAAGAGCCAACATATTAGGTCGGCCACTGAGATTTTGCCGCCCTTGACTGAGCCCGAGTTCTACCTAGGGTTGTGCCCAATCTAGGGTAATCCCGAATGAGGGAAGCCTAGGAGAGCGGCCGACTCCAACTATCTTCCATGTTCTATTTGGGAATCTTCGGATCTATGCTTATTTTCAACTCACCGAAGCATTTCGCCGCTTGCTATGCCCTTTCTCATCTCTAGGTGTGTCTGCGTTCCCAAGGGCACCCCTCTCTTTCAAGAGGATTTACGGCATGTCAAGCCCTAGTCATAATAAAATACGAGGATTCTATTATCAAAAGTTAGTCGCTTTTTTAGTTTAGAGTAATAAAAAATTAGATCTTTAAGGAATTACACTCTCTTCCTCTTTGGAGGGGTTTTAGGGCTATGCTTCTTCCAAGAGGGAAAGTGGGCGATTCTTCTTCCTATAAAGTTTCGTGTGCCCAACCCTAGACACTCTAAGATCATTTTACAAACCTGCACTGCTCCCATTTCGAGTAAGAGATAAATAGCCACATCTCATTGCACTGATCGGGGGCACTCATAGTGACTTAGGGGTCAAAGACCAAGCGGCTACAAGAAGCAGGAATCGCTAGTAATCGCCGGCCAGTCATACGGTGATGAATCCGTTCCCAGGCCATGTACAAAGGTAGTGTGTAACTGAGTGAGGACTTACCACAGCTTCTTTGATCCGTAGAAGGACGAAAGGATGCTTGCTTGGCACTTACATCATAGCACGGAGTTCGGCAACGCTGCGTAGATGATTCCCAAGTACAACGCAAAAGCAAACGAAAACCATCTGCCTCATTGTAGTGAACCTCTTTACAAGTACTGTTTTGGTTGACTAGGACAGTCCATTGAGGAAAGAGCCAAGAGGAGAGTGTTCGCCATAGGTTACTATGTAAAATAGGGCTTACTTAAACCATACCATGATTGGTTTATGATCTCTACAACAGAGCCAAGGAAGGGAGCACTATCGTGAAAGATGATGAAGCCACATGTCGATTCCGGTCAAAGATAAAAGTTTTTTCACAGGCGCTTCCTGCGACGCTGCATGGGAGAAGATCAGGGCTGAACTGCAAACTTCTGACTTTTTTTAGGTTAAGAGATTCGTTGCGACACACGATCATAACCAACTCTAATCGGTAACGAGGTTCTAGGTAACGAGTTCCGGGAAAAGCAAATACTTCCTTCGTTTTTATTTATAATTTATTTGGCACTAATGATCAAGTTTTTGGTCTCCAAAAAATTGGCAAATCACGCATCAGAATACTACAATCTTTCCTGAACTGCCCCTACTAACTCTACTAGAGCATGAGGCGCGAGAAGCACGCGCCCTATAAGCTGTTTAGGGAACATGTTAATTTGTTGATTAATCTACTTCGATATGGGTGCATTTTGTTGAAATAATTTAATATGAATCTATATTTGCGGTTACCCGGACATTATTGTTGGTGAAGTACAAGCAGTATAGTAAGTAGCTTATGTTTCATATTGGTGCATATTATTGGCAGCTAATAATAGCATATCCCTGACAGATTAGTAATAATCAGTTATGTGATTTCAGGAAAAAATATTAGAGTGAATATAAAAGCACTCTTTGCTAACAATATATACAAAATGCACTCTTTATATTAGAGTGAATGTAAAAGTTCCATGTGTAATCGGTAGCACTATTTGCTGAGTATGTACGATCAAAATTTGATAATAAAAACATATATAATACACTTGCTTAGCCTAGTGAGCTTTATCTTCTAATAAGCCAACTATGCTTGTATTTACACCTGATTGCCACCGAAGTTAATCCTTTCCTGTTCAACTTTAGTCAGCTACAAGTCATGTACGCAAATAATGTTATCCTTCCATTCAGTTGTCCTTACAAGTCATGTAGTTAGTTACTAGCTGAAAAAAAGAGTGCTCATTTCAAAACAGATGATTTGAAAGCATTCTTTGGATTGCAAGGATCTAGTTCATACCCAAGGGATATATTTTATTGGACAAGTGGATTTTTATGGTATTTAATGGGCATGGGCACCTTGGTGTAACCAATCATTATCTACCTAAGGACCAAATTCTTAATTGAAACAAAGGATTATGAACTCCTACAAAATAAATTGGAACATAGCTAGATCAGCAATTTAATTAAAAAAATGGAAAACAAATAACATACCCAGATGTACATTGTGGAGGACATGCTTGCAACAAATTTGAGAGTATGTCAGCTGTGGATGGCATAGATAAACCTTTTCAGTCTTTGTTGTTGAACGAGCCTGCCTAAAAGTATGTTGATTATTCATTTCTGTTGAAAGTATAAGTGAATTGCCCACCTTTCCTCATCAGCTTAGGCTTTTGGGTGAATTGGTCGGTGCATGCAATTTAATATGGTATCAGAGCCAGAGGTCTCATATTCGAGTCCTGGTAGACGCAATTCAAATAAAAAATTATTGTCCACTCCTATTCCACGTCTGAGGCCTGAGGGAGCCTCCACGTGAGGGGGAGTGTTGAAAGTATAACTGAATTGTCCACCTTTCCTCATCAGCTTAGACTTTTGGGTGAATTAGTCGGTGCATGCAACTTAATAATTTCATCAAATAAGGACATGCTTTCAACAAATTTCAGAGTATGTCTTTTGTTCTTTTCATCAAATAAGGAGAGGCACAGGTGAGATATTCAACTTCCACAGTTGCCTAAGATGTTCTTTCATGAGAGGCACGCCTGAGGTAAGCACAACCCTTTTTTAGTTAAGGGCAGAATCATATTTCAAAGAACCTAAGATACCTCATACCTAAGCTTGTTTACTTGTACCTCAGATTTCAAAGCATTTACAAACTTGAACAATTACTAATCTCTCTGTAAAAAAATTACCTATGATATTTCCTTTCGGTTGAATTCGTAAAGGAGATGGATATGCTTTTGTGTATGAAAGACGCAGAGTATGATATTCTCTCAGAATTCAAAGAATTTTGTAAAAGAAACATTGCAACTTGCAGCCTTCAGTAGACATGGCGGTTGAAACAACAAAACAAGAATAGTGGAAAGGCATACACTTTTCATGCAACATAAGGGACACCATATAAAAAATGCTTCCTCCACTACTAGAAAAACGGGCTTTAGTCCCGATTGAGAACGGGTTTTAGTCTGGTACTAAAGCGTAGAAAATATCTAAAAAGTAAGACGAATCCAAGACTTGAACCTAGGACCTCATGCCACCACGTAACTCCCCACTCACTCTTCTAACCAACCCAGCCACCCACGTGTATTTAATAGACTAGAATATGCATTTCTTTTGAAGTATGCTGGAATGACCATTTAGTACCGGTTCATAACACGAACCGGGACTAAAGGCTTACCTTTAGTACCGGTTCGTAACACGAACCGGGATTAATATGTGTCTGTGCCAGCTAACATGTATCCGCTTGCCAAAGCCACCTTTCGTACCGGTTTGTAACACGAACCGGGACTAATGTGAGTGAAAAATCGTGCTTTTAGCCCTGTAGCCACGAACCAGGACTATTGCCACAGTCTCGGTTCGTGGCCAACTGAGACTGATGTGCCGGTATGGAAGGCCATTTCTCTAGTAGTGCTCGTATTATATTATTTTAGGTATATGAAGAACACACTAAAATCAGTCATTTAAGTGAAACTTCATTGATATCACAAGTCATATCCATACTTTTCTACCTTTACAAGATTGTTAATATCAGTATTTGCAGGACATGTGACCAAATCATAAGTATTGCTAGAGACTGCTACACATGAAGCGATTAATGTGTTCCGACAGAAACAAAACTTGCCAAAATAACATATGTGAATAAAAATAAAAGGCCTTGGATGCATAATGGATCTTGAAGAACTATTTTTGTATCCCCTAACCAAACCCTTCCACATTAGGATTGCTTGTTAATGGTTGATCAAGCTTGACCAATTCCTCTTCTAAAACAAGAAGTTCTGGTACCAATCTAGGACTGGGAGTCATTGGCCAGCATGCCGATAGATCTGAGCTGAAGGGAGGGAGGAGGCTGCCCGACATCATTGGATCTGAGCCGGAGAGAGGGAGGGGGCTGCCTGTGTCAGAGCGAAGCGCTGCCACCGCTGCTTTGTGTCCATCAGCCCAGCCGCCAGAGCAGAGTGCCTGCGCTGCTTCGTGCCACTTTCATCATCACCTGCCCACCTGCGCCGGAGCAAAGTCCCATCGCCGCCATCACTTCGCACCCTCCTGTGTCATTGCCTATGCTTGAGCAAGCGACCCAGGCACAACGGCTGCTCTGAAGGGAAGATCCGTTATGTGGCGGTGCTAATCTAGACCATGAAAGCCATGTTGTGGTGGCAAAGAGGAAGAGAGCACAACGCTGGTGGAGGGGCGGTGCGAGAAGACGACGATTGGGAGGTTGGGAGAGGACCGTAGATGGAAAGGGTAACCCCTAGCCTCCTCTCATGGTGGCATGCGATTGAGGTGGCCTCGATGGGCCCAGATCTAGCCACTGTTGCATGCTATCAAGAGAAGGGGGCACAAGGGAGAGGCGATGGAAGGGAACCTGGGCTGGGCAAGGGAAGAACAGGAGGGTTGGTGTTGGGGAAGGTAGGAGGATTGGTGGTGATAGTAAAAATGGGACGATGGACAGTCCAAGGCGGAGGTGAGGTGTTGGAGGCAGGTGAGGAAGAAGACATGGGATTCGCTTGGGGAGGAGACTACGGTCGCTCATGGAGAGGACAAGCGAGAGCGGCGGCGTAGGGACTGGGGAGTGGGAAGGAAGAGAGAGGGGTGGCATCGGCACTGTCTCTACCCCAGAGATGTGGACGGTGGGTTGATTCATGAAGAGTAGAGGGTTCTTTTGTAAAACGGGATGGTGTGAACGACTCGATGTGTCTGGAACGACCGATCGGGCAGCGTTGGAAAAAAAAAAAGGCGACGTGGCTGCCCTCAATAGAGGAGGACAACAGGTTGATTCACAAAAAACATAAGGGCTTTTTTGCAAAACCAAATGGCATGGATGGCTGCATCTGTCCAAACAGCGCGATCGGACGGCCGCTCATTTCATGGCGACATGGATTGCCCCAGTAGCTTTTAACAAACGTAATGCATCTCACCCTCTTGCTTATATTAACATGGAATTTTAGTCACCTTTTTTATTATAAAAATTGATTACCTAAAACCCTCGATGATATGCATGACTGTTTTGGAAATTTTATTTAAAAAATGCAACAGTAAAATAAAAATTAGCAATGTGCTCAACAGGGGACGAAATTTGTAGGAAAACCCGCCGGGATTGCCACACTATGCGGCGTTCACCACACGACACGGCGATCGGCATGGCGGCAATCGGCACGGTGTTCGCCACATCGCACGACGAACCGAGCCACAAGCACTGTGGCATCAAGCAGCGGTTTGGTAACCCGCGGCCTGACCCTTAGCTCGTGGCCGATGTCGGCGAAACATTTTTAAAAAATGCAAATCATAAAATCAAAATACAGAAAAATACAATATGTAACTGTATTTACAAAATACGGGTCCAGGCTTCACCACCGTTATTTTTCTCTTTTGGCCACTACCTCCCCTGCCTTTCTCATGCGACATGCCTCATCGTCTTTTCCTTTTTCTTGGCCAAACCGATGAGGTCCCGCTCCCCTCTTCCTGTCACCATGCATTGTACTCTCGTATACTCTTTCACTCCAGTGTACACGAAATGGGCGTATTTTGTTGTACTCGGCATATCGTGAACTTTGTTCACAGCAGTGGGAACAATGCTATTTCATGCGTTTTGAAGCAGTGTATTGGAAGCTATCATAATTGAGTACACGTAAAAATGGAATTTAAATTAATGTAAACACTAGGGTGCAAATAGAAATTAAGCAAACTGAACAGTAGTTTAATAGTACAGACATGACTGGTTGGAGATGCAGAAAATAAAATTACAACTTAGCATGTAAAACCATAGAGCCATTACTCTGAAGGAGGAATAATATAGGACCAGTTGGAGATGCATGGAGCAGCCCGTGACGTCTACTGAGTGCACCGTGGCCACTTCCCCTTCTCCCATCTTTCTGGGGGCGCGGCTCTGGCATGACGTGTCCTCTCTTGTTTCCTCTCTCTCTCCGTCTCACACTTCGCTGCCTTCTTCCTACGCTTATCCTCGCGCTCCTTGTCATATTTATGCTTGCGATCTTATTGCTAACGTTTCCATTCGTCCTGGCGGTCTAGACTTTCAAGGGTGCTCATGTCCTCAGGATGGACCTCCGTGTCAGGCCACTGCTCAAATTTGCATAGCGGTGATGGAGACTGCATGCAAACTTCGTTATAGGAGCATTTGAATGGAAATAACAAGGAGTAATGCAGTAAGCATGAGGTATGTTATGTACCAGTTTACATAGGCGTACCATCTTCTTTGGTGGGTCGAACACGTAGTTGGGACACATCCCATACCTCATCCGCCAAGTGGGAATGTCGCAAGAGCGCACAAGCCTGCACTCATCACCGCACATGCACATGGGTGGACGAACCCCTCGAGGTGGGTTGAGACGTTGGAATCCCCATCCAATAGGGAAGTCATACGCACTTGTCGTTGTCTTTCCTTTGCCTTTTCCCTTTGAACTCCTAGACATCTTGTATTATCAAGTAGTTCTATGAGCAAGGTGGGTGCGCACCCCCTCACACACTAGCCCTATTTATAAGCACAACAAGAGGGGTTCTCGCATGGCAGGAGAGTCAGACTTGTTGATATGTGAAGTCCATGATGCCTCGGCTACTACATGTAGCACTATTACATGGAGGCGAGGAGACATTCAACTTTAGACAGAAGCGGCAGGCAGAGCAGATATGTATTGAAACATGGCTGGTTGACATGACTATGCGGGGCAACACTTTAGTGAAACATGACAGGTCGAGTAACTTTGAATGAACACGTACTATTCGTCCAGCTTTGGATAGGACCCACATAGGCACACCTTTACATAAAAAGTGATAGCTCGAGTAGGGTGACATTGCAGTGCTTTGGATCCCTTGCGTGCACAGTGCTTCCCTTACAAACCATAGAATGAAAGAGAGATGAGAGTGGCAGGTCATTGAGCATTTTTGCAGTGATAGGTCATGGACTGTTATTGTAGCGGCAGACCAATTAAGTGAGTTAACAGTGACGGGTCATGTCTAGACTGTAGATGAATCTAAGCCAGCCCTCCATAGAAGCATCTATCCAACCTCTTGATGACATGGCAACCTCTCGTCTGAAGGGCCTGCAGCTGAAAATTATGTAGTAGTGTAACTCGATAAGCATAGAAAACGAAGATGTCGTATGAAATAAGTATGTGACCGGAACTTACATGTTCTCCATTTGCTAATTTCCTCATGCAAAAATCCGGTATCGCCATTTCGCAGTTGTCGAAAAATCATCGGAAAGAAATGCAAGACAAAAAAAACCTCAAGTGTTAAAAAAACATTAATTTCAGTTTCAACAGACATGACCATTGAGATAATATTACAACGACATGCATACATCAATCAATATTTCTACGATAGTGCCCGAGTTGCTTGCAAAGACGACACCGCCGAAGGCCGTCTCCAATGGATGCGGTGTAACAGCCCAAATGTTGCCATTAGAACCTAAACATGCATATAGCTATATATTAATCTTTTAAATCTCATTTTTGTATAAATTGGCTTTTTGTAAGACATTATATGTTTATATATGCATGAATATGTGCATAGGTAGATTTAATTTTGATAGTAAGCACCAAAACCACTATAAACCCAATGATTTATATCCCAATTTCCTATAAGGCCATGAAGTTGAATATTATTTTGGAAATCCAAAATACTTCCTAATACATAATTTGGGTATTTGGCACCTAACTAAAATTTTTCTACCCTAATCTTAACTAACATCTTTAACCTATGGCTCAACCTTCTTGCAACCCAATTTGAGGTCTCCCATCCCTAATAAATATTCCAATTACATACATTAATTCAAACTCAAATTTGAATTTGACAAATTCAAATATCTCAAATTGAAAATTTTGCCAAAATGGGTTTTTCCTAGTGGGCCCAACCCATTTTTGGGCTTAGGCCACTTAGCCGGCCTAGCCAGGTCACCGGCCCAGCTTGGCCGAGCACCCGGTCGAGCCAGCCGCCTGATGTCCCAGGTCGCCCTTGGCTCTCCTTTCCCTAGCTCACTACCGCGCCACTTATCAGACGGTTGGTCTATTCGTCACGCCGCCTCTCTACCTTGTTGTCGGGCGCGACACCACGGACCCAGCCCCGTGGCGCGCTGCCTCTGCCTTCGCTGCCGTGTGGCCGCTCACCCCTATGCGCCAGCATCGTCCCCGCGAGCACACTGGGCTCGCCACTGCGGCGCCTGTATACGCGCTGCTACACCATCGCTACTGCCGCCAGTTCATCTGCCTTGTCTCCCTCTCGCTCACACTAGATGACCCGGTCATGCCACACGCAGTCGAGCTTCCGTGCACGCGCGATCTCCCCGCCGCCGCGCCTCTGTCCGCTGCTGCTGTGCCGCCTGACAGCCGTTGTTCCCTACCGTTTGGAATCGAACTCCATTACTCCTTGTCCCGTTGCTCCAACCGTTGCCGGCTTCCTTACCTCTCGGCCCTGCCCATTTAGTGTGCCCTGTGCTCTGCCCCTCTCCCGCACAGCACCCTAGTCACCCGAGCCCCTCGTTTGACAATCGCCTTCGCAAACTCCTCCCTCACTCTCCTCCACCCTCCAGTGTGCTCCTGCCACTCCTGATCGAGCTCTAGCTCCCCGTAGCTCGCTGGAGAGCTCAGTCGCCACTGCTAACCCGTTTTACCCCTTTTTGATTCCTTGCACAGAAAGCATCCCTAGGATATTCCTCATATTCCCCCATCCCACTTTTGCTAGATCGCCCCTGACGTGATTACCTGCTTAGTGAGTACCCTCTGACCCCCTGGTGCTCACCCTCACCTTAGTTAAGCCCACGGCGAACCGAGTCGCCTTCGCCACGCTTTCCTGTAGCTCTCCGTTGCTTCTGCCAGCGTCGAAGCCATTAAGGATCGTCGCCGGTGAAGCCTTGGTCGACACGGCTTAGCCTAAGCTACCACGAGCCCATTGCACCCTTAGGCTCCGACCCGAAGTCCCTATAACGTCGCCGAACCGGCGCTGGACCCTCGCCGGAGCTTAGCCGAAGCTTCGCGCGGGGCATGGTTCACATTTACTGTGAACCATGCCACTGACATGCGGGACCCGCATGTCAAGGGGAAGTTTTCGTTTAAACCTCCCGCGTGCGTGATCATCTGTCGCTGACATGTGGGGCCTTGGACACACCCGCCAACATTAGTGGAGGCGTACTTCGAGTACGCTTCCTGTGAGGTTTCGCCGCTGCTATGCGCAGACCTCGTGGGTCATCAAGGGCGATTTGGCCGCACACACGCTTTAGCCGCCAAGACAAGTACTGGCTTGGCCCAAGATCGTTGAAACCAAAAATTTCTAGCTTTTTAGTTTAAAATAATCCTGATAATGAATTTAGTTTATTAAATAGCAAACATAATTTATTGGAAAATTCTAGAAAATACTATATAGCAAGCTGGATCTAGAAAATACTATATAGCCAGTGTGTGTGGTTGTGAAATGCAGACGTGGTTCGGCATGTGGATAAGGATGTTTGAGTATCTCAGGCTACATGGTGTGGAGAAGAGGGCTATCGGTTCACAGACAGTGCGTTAAGGAGTGCGAGGCAACACACGTAGCTTCCAAGCGCTGCCATTTGCTGCGAGAGGTGATTTTGACACATCGTGTGCCATGTACACAGAGGAACGATAGCGGAGGAAGGAAGTGGATATGGATAAGTGTGGATTCGTTAGATCCGAGGTGACTCTTAGAGTGGACCGAACGGACGTGCAGTGAGGCACGTAGCGAGAAGTCGCTGACCATTTGCCTACGGGATTTGGTTCCTAGCACCACAACGTGTTGCCATCACATGGTAGTGTGGACGTAGGGCCCATTGGCTTGCTAGATAGCGTCATGATAAACCCTAGTCTGAGGGGAAGACATGATCATGTTATCATCCGCAAGATGATCTAGGTGATACATCGCTAGGGAGCCATGACTCTAGGATGGGCTTGACAACCCAAACTAGGGAGGATCGGGCACTTCGTGGGAGTATGACTCACAACGGGTGTGCCTCACTCGGAATATGATGGCGGATGTTTGGTGAAGCTTAGTATGGGAATGGAATTGGGAGATTAAATATTGATTCATTGATTAGTAGAACTTTGGGATAAAATTGCTAAGTCATAGGTTTTGATTTATAAAACTTGCTTTCTGCAAATAAACAAACCTCAACCTTTCTTTTGAAACCCCTATCACTAAATGCATTAGGTTGGGTGTTAACACACCAATGCAGTTTGATTGTGCACTGACCTCGCACACACTCACTATTTTAGATGAACGCTATGAGCAAGACCCGTACGCGTGTCATGAGGATGGAGCCCAGGAATATGGAAACGATCAAGAAGAGGCTTAGGGCGTCTCTCTAATCGCTTGCTTAGGCATAGCCGGTAGTAGATTCTTTTGGATCTTTGTTATTTCTTTGCACTCTGATGTTGGACTTGTGTTCTTGAACTATTTGGGCCAATGTGCAAGGCATGTAATACTTATTGGCCCGTCAGGCTTATCACAGGTACCTAATTTAATATTAAGTCTTTCGTTGTATGAAATGATCCGGCTATGTAAATGGTGTGCATTAGAGTACCGATCCAAGGATTAGTGTAGATCAAGTGGTGGGTAAAGGACGACCCTACATGTGGCGTCTATGTCACCTCTAATTCTAGTTGAACGAGTAGCATGGTAGGGATGGTACGTGTACCCATCCATATGCTTGTAAGAAGGCCCCACGTTGAACGGTAATAGCTTAGGAGTCTATGTTTTCCGAACAGATTGCATGGTATAGTATAGTGTTACGTACTGGTTACCGTTGTTACCTCCAAGATTACGACACATGGCGAGCACATGCGAATAAAGCACGTGCTCTAGCATTGGCTTGTTGCGGGTGCATCTTGCAAACTGCGGCAGTACTTGGTACTTATGCACCATATCATCAGCACTAAATATACTAAAGTCCGACACGTACTTCCTCTTGCAAGTAACATCGAAGATAAATTGCCCGTTGTTATAAATTTGTGTATGGTGGAAGTGTGCCTTTTGACGTCGCCGTGCTAACAGTTGGTCAACACGGGGGAAAAAACTGAGTCGCACTGTTCGGCTGCATGTCCTTGATCTCAAAAATAGTCGCGGGTCCGATAAAATGTAAGCTAGATGATAGAGTAGATCAGCAAACCTCTAACGCCTCTTAGCACATTATTGTACGACTCCTCGATATTCCTTGTCATGACTTTGTACCTAGTGCAAGTAAGATTGTTAGTTTGCACACTGATATGCACGACGAATGCATAACATAATGAATAGACGTGGGACTTACCTAGCACCATTAGTATCATTGGGAAGTGCCCATCTGTCAATAGGCTTTTGTGCAATCCATTCTGCAAAAATATTTTTTTTGTCTGGCTTGAACTTGCTACCCTGGCAGAATTTGAGTGGGCATGATCTGCACTTCACGTGCCTCGTTCGCCACCATCTTTCGTGTGAGCTCGTTCAACTGTCGAAATATGGCTTCAAACTTTCGCATCTGGTGTTGCATGCACATTATCTTGAACCTCTTCACAAGGGCTTTATTTTTGTACGTTGTGTACATATTTGCCCCCAAGTGTTGCATGCATCACCGACACTGCACATCTTTCCAAGCACAACTTGGATCTTCACCATTATGCATCACCTCTAGGACGTGCTACAGCCCCACTTTGCGATCGAATACAACACAAACACCAGGCCTACATTGCACTACATAAGTCTTCACCAGTTGTAAGAACCACAACCAAATGTCATTGTTCTCACTCTCCACAATTGCATAGGCCAAATGTACAATCTGATCGTTACTGTCTGTACCTAGCGCGCTAAGCAGCATGCCATGAAACTTTTCAGAAAGAAAGGTCCCATCCACGCACACCACTGGACGATAGTGCTTGAATGCGTCAATGCATGCATCAAACGACCAGAACCACCTAATTAGGTAGTGATTCATGTTATCCGGTGTCCTATCTTCATGAATAACCGGTTCTGTGGCAATGGCCCACTGCGTCCCCGGATTTGTCATGCTAATTTTTCGGAGTAACCTAGGTGGCCAGTTATATGACTCTGAAAAATGTCCCGAACAACATTTGCATGGCCTTCTGTTTCACTCGCCAAGCAGTGTGGTAATCAATGACCATACCAGTGCTGTTCTGCACCTCAGCCATTGTTGATCGGGGTGCCAGCGAAATATTAGCCTGGATCATAGTGAGTAGGGATTTTGCAATGAACTTAGCATCTGCATAAATGTTACGCACTATCTCCTCGTTGCAGGTGTGTGCCCGATACCTGCTAACAACCAAGTGTGACTCATGCTTAGGCTAGTAAGCCCGCACGTAGTACGGACATTCGGGATATTTTTTGCATCGAACCTCGTATGCTCGTGGTTTTGAGTGTAGACATTCGTGCTCCCGCCGTGTTGTAACTACGTAGCTACTTATGAAGTGTATAGCCTCCTCCTTCGAACGAAATGATTGTCCAACCTGTCATTGTGCTCGTACCCCACCCCGAAAGGTTAGAGTAGTCCGGAAGGACACATTCCATGAGGCCTGCCCCTCAAAAATACTGGATGGCAGACGATGGGTCATCATCATTGTCTAGCCCCATCGCCCCCTGCCTCATCTACCATGGCCTCACTATCAACTCTGCATGTGTTGGTGTTTGCACATTGTCCTCCTCGACAGGCTCGGACTCCTCAGCAAGGCCATCGTGCTTGTCCGTCCCATCCTCCGCATGGACCTCTTCTTCCATTCTTCGTGCACCCTCTGCATCCTATGCAAATCCTGCAGCAGTGCCACTAGGCCCTACCTCATTGGTGGAATTTCAAGGAAGAACACTCACGTACACATGTCGGGACCCCCCTGGCGGAGGTGAGGTCCCACCTGTGCTTTACCTGTGCTAGTCCCTGGATCAGTAGCTAGCACACACAGACAACAGACATGGATCACAAACATATCGATTAATTTACATGAATTTACATCAGAGTGCGCCTAGCGGCGCGATTACAAAACATTGGCTCGAAGGCCTTACAAAAGCGGAAGTCTTTATTCTACAATTGAAACTCCAAAAGTGGAAAAATCAAAACAATCCCCACTGGCAAAGCTGGAGGAACGCAGCCCTAGGCGTCGGTATACTCCTCATCCTGGACTTCGTCGGTGAAGACATAGGCCTCGGGGTCTCCATCTTCGGGGTCGCACTGGTACTCCGCACCTGCGCGTCGGAATGCGCAGCCCCGCGGCAAAACGCGAGAGTGAGTATTAGTGAAAATACTCGCAAGTCAATTGAGATGTGCATATGCATGGTTTAGACAAGGGAAAGGTAGGGCTCTTTTGCGGAAAGCAAGTTTTGAAATATTTTGCCTAAAATTTTTAAAGCAATTTGGGGAAGAAGTGGAGTAATCAAATTAATTGATAAAACATTTAAATCATCCGGCCCCAGCCGGCTCATGCCCAAAGGCTGGCTCACGATACAAATCGTGGTTTTCACTAAAAACATTTTCCTTACGGCTAATCCACCGAAGGACCAATAACTCTTGACGGCTAACCACCGTATGCATAATACCACACGTCGGCTAAACCACCGAAGGTCATCTCCTCACGGCTAATCACCGTAGGCTCCTAGAACAAAACACGGCACCTGCCGGTTTTCTTCTTTAAAACTTTGAGAAAAAGGAGGGAAGAAAACTACCATTGTGATCAACCCACCGTCGTCCACTCTTGACCGTGGGCACGGCTTTCTAGAAAGTTTTACACTCTGCAGAGGTCGCACGCTTTACTCATGAGAGGTGGTTTTTCCTAGGAATCACCTAAAGGAAAAATAATAACCACAAGGTCTTTGACAATCTCGCTCCTAGCTTGGCATCCCCTTTAAGGTTTCCACCGCAGCGCTGGTTTCTCCAGTTGGTTGAAGCCCCCTCTTGAGCCTGGTAGGTTGACGAATGCTTCGCGCCTACTCCACCACACGGAATGTCCAAACTAGGAGTTTAAAAGCTACTCAGCCAGGTCCCGCCCATATAGGTACTCATGGCCGCACTGTTATACTTAGTTTTGACAACCACAAGGTATCGGTCCTTAGGGACTGGGGTGGTTCCCACACTAGACCTGATTCTCGTGCTTACTGCACCAGCCAATCAATCCGGCCACCCCAATCAAGTTTTACAAACATTTTTAGAAACCCCCAGGTGACATACCCGCCACCTGGCACTAACAATTTTCCCATAGTAGCACCCTGCTACTGCTAATCAAACAAGCACTTTGCAAACAGAGAGATGCTTTGAATTAAAACAGATATTAAATTGGGATGAAATGTTCATCATGTAGTGATCATCAATTAATGACTAATAGCATGACTAAGCAAGATTAAATAGCTAATCAAGGATTGACAAGTAATTATGGATTAACTAGCCTAAGGTTGCCAAAAATCAGGATTAATAGCATAATTAAAGTGTATTAGGCTCTTAACTAAATTCCTACTCATAAGACAATGATTACTTAACATAGCTATGCATATTTATCAAATTTCTAATAAAACATTTGCAAATCTAGGTTTCAACATGGTCGAAGGTATTTGGGAAAAATGTCAACAATGACTTGTCGTGACTGAAGTCCAACTGTTCCTCGGCTTGGTCTTCAGCTTCCTGTGCGAAGTCGGCCGGATCTAACAATGGCAAATAACGTACATTCAAAACAAAGAAATAAAATAAAAATATGTATGCAGAAGTGAATGCGTATGTATGAATATGATAAAACCATGCTTTCATTTATTTTAAGATTTTTGGAAATTTAAAATGTCATACTTCATTAAAAATGATTAAATAAATCATTTTTTCTATGGAATTAGAAATTCAGAAAATAAATTAAACATAAGATAAATAATTTAATATTGTTTTTATCTTATTAAAATATTTCAAAAACCTTAATTCCATTTTAGGTAGACATGAATAATTATCCTAGTATTACAATGTATTAATTTATACTTTAGAAAATCACATAAACCATATTGTTATCCAAGAAATTATGCAAGGGATATTTTTAAATTAAAGTCCACATTTTTATGAGTTTTTAGAAATTTATTACACTAATTTTGGGTTTATATTTTGAAAGATATGGATTTTATTAATTTATTGTTTAAATTCTTAATTGAAAAATGGGGAAAAGGATCAAGGGGTGATGGTTCGGCTTGGCCTATCCGGCGGGCGACGGGCGGCGGACATGCGGTGATGTGGTTCGCCCGGCCACAAGACGAGGCATCGCGGCGTGGCCACAGGTCTAGCGGCATGCGCTTTAGCGTCTTGGCGCCTGACACGAAGCGAAGCGGCGGAAGGGAAAGCGGCCCATGGCGGGCACGCGCGTTCAGCATGCGCATGCTGCGGTCGGTCGCGGCAGATGGAAGCGGTGGCGAGCGGGCGCCGCGGTCAGCGTGGCGGTCAAGCAGAAGAGGCGAGGGCGAGCCAATGGCGGAGAGCTGGCAATGATGGCGGCTGGATGGCACGGCAGTGGGGGCGACAATGAGGGCCCATCCATCGGCGGTCGAGCCAACTAACAGTGGGCACTGCTGTCGATGACCCAGGGAACGGCGAGAGCGGCGGCAGGCGGCTTCGGTCGCGGCGATTCGTGACGGCAGCGGTGGATCGAGGAGGAGGAAGGAAGAGAGGAGGACGGCGATCCCCGGGGCAAGGTCGGCCCAATGAAAGGGTGTGTGGCGGCGGTAGCGACGACGCAAGACAATGGTGGCGGCGGCGGTAGTGGCGCATGACGCATGGCAGCGAGGAGTAAGGGCGGCGGTCGGCGAGCCAGGTGGAGGAAGCTCGTGGAGGCGACAGCTCGGGGTGGGGCTGGCCGGAGCGGCACGGCGACACTGCCAAGATAAGGCAGCGCAAGGCGCGCGCCAGCGACCGTTTCCGGGCATGGGGAGGTGGCAATGGTTAAGGGGGAGGACTCCTAGGGGTCTGAGGGTGCTAAGGAAGCAAGGAGAGGGGGACTTACCGGGAGAAGAGCCTCGACGGCGTGTGAGAGCAGGGCGGCCTCGGCGGCGGTCTCCGGCGTGCTCCAGCGACGGCGGCGGTTGCGGCCGGCGAAAATGGGACCACGGGGGTGAGAGGGAGGAGGTGGCGGAGTGAATCGGCCCAGGAGTGGTGCTGCTGGCGGATCGAGGGAGAAAGCAGTGAGGAAGAGAGAGAGAGCGACGGTGAGGAGGGGTAGGTGCGTGAAAATGAAGGAGGGAGGGGGAGGGCAAAAGGGGAAATACTCGTTTTAGGAATTTCCAAAAAGGGAAGGGCTGAAAATGGATTTCCCTTAATTGGGAAGAAAGGGGTGACAGGTGGGGCCCATCTGTCGTATGGAAAAAAAGGAGGAGGAAAAATAGATAGGAGTTAAAGTTTTTAATTTGTTGTTTCAAAATTCTAATTTTGAAATCATAAATTTTACAATTCAGTATAATAGGTGTTAGGTGAATAAGTTGCAATTAAACATTGTGAAAGTAAAAACCTTTAATTATGGTTTTTATTTAGATGACGAACTCAAAATTATTTCTTTTATGGGAAATAAGGTATTTTTAAAAATCAAATAAATTCCTTAATCTTGATAAATCATTTATTAAAGGTTTTACTTTTACAAGATTTTAAAATCTCTTTTAAAAACAAACATCTTTGCAATTAAATATGTTTTAAAAACTAGGGTTAAACTCTTAACAAATCTCATTTAAAATTCTTCTTTTGCTGAGGAAACCAAATTATTTGATTTATAAGCTCAAAAGTTATTGTAACATACTTATTTTCAAAAAGTTTTAAATTCTAGTAAAATTCATTAAAATGCGATTGCATTATGCATGATAATTTTCAGTTTTTGAAAATAAGGATGTTACAACACACCTATTTCAAACCCTTCTTCTATTGACTTGTTGACGTAAAACTGTCATGCATTTGTGCTTTTCAGCTCCCACAAATTGCATACGTAGACCAAACTATTCGGCACGAGGCGTGGTCGAAGAATGTCTAGCCGTACTTTACACATTCTCCGGTCTATCGCAGGAAATTAAATTATTCACCTCTTCAAATCTATCAACAATATAGGTTGCTCCAACATTATCTGTTGGTGCATGCATGCTAGCAAACGGTCCAGATACAGAGGCGGGAGCATCGCCATAATAAATATGAAATGGAGTCTCTATGGGTTTATAAAAATCCATATAATACCAAAATATTACAATGGAAACGAAAAGTGAAAACATGGCATCATAAAAATTATGATTGCACTGACATCAATATTGAACTTTTCTTCACTTATGTTGTTTATCTTTTGTTATCATTTTATTTCGATGTGCCTAGCTAGACATGACATGCATCGTCTCAGGATTTTTATATTTCTTATGTTTTAATTGTTAATACTATTACTACAGCTATGTCATGAACTTACAGCATGGACATAAAATTTTTACACATACTTTGAATTCACGCAACTTACCTAAACTAAAATAGCACATGATAAGCACAACTATCACGTCTTCTCTATAGACCAACCATATTTATATGATTACCATGCTAAATTCTTCTCGGATATTATCTTGACTTCCAAAAAATGCAAAACAAAATTAGTTATGTCAGGTATTATTCTACTATATATTTTGCCACACTATGTTGCAGATAATAATTTTTCATACCGCGCAGCACGAACCAAGCGCAAGAGTTCGTGATGCGAAGCGAGGGCAATAAGAGCCGCCAAAATTTAGCACCAACTAAAACAAAAATAAACATATTACTACAGCTGCAATAAGTAAATAATGGAAATAATGTACATCCAATGGTCTTTCTTAAAATATTTTTCTCATCTTCATGACAAAATTTATTTCACGTTGCACAAATGATCCAGCAAAATTGTAATTTGTACTAAAACCTGCCTACGCACATCTAGTTCCATTTTCAAAATTTTCGTTCCATTTCAATGTCTCCACATAATTTCTACTAGTTCAGGATAGCTAATAGGTTTGTTTCTACAATAGGTTCGTTGACAGTATAGACTAATGTCACTACCAATAACATTATTTAGGCATATACTACTTCTAAATATGTTTACTTCTCTACTGCATAATACACAAAACAGGGTGTAAGAAACATACCAGCAACGTATTGCACAATGCAAGAGTGCGAGAGTGTGAGCGTCGAAGACAGAACGGGATGGCTGCCACTGCCTCCATTGGCCTCCATTTATAGGCCACTACGTCATTAGCATCGTGTCATTACATTTACTACTAATCGTACTTAATTACCTGCGTTCGCTGACATGGCCGACGCTATGCGGTCCATTTCGTCGGTGGAGCAGTGTGGGTTGAAGCGAGTGCTAGCACTCAGTGATGCGTTGAATATGTGCCGGGCGCTGTGCGGCTGCCATTCGCCAGCTAGGGCGGCAAACGCCATGCAGGGTGGTGAGTGTGCACCGAACACCGAGCCGCCTGGCATTCGCCACACCGTGTGGCGGACGCGACCGTGCACTGCCACTTGGCACGCGCTAGCTCAATTCGCCGTGCGATGTGGCGAACGCTGCCTTGTCTGGCGAACGCCGCGCGGAGGGTTTTCCTGCAAATTTCGTCCCTTGTTGTGCATATTGATAATTTTTATTTTACTGTTCTATTTTTTAATAAAATTTCCTGCCTGTTTGTCAGGACTCAAGAGCGCTAGGCAAATGGAAATGGGGTAAAAAGGCAGGGGTAATATATAGGACTGTGCATACAGTTTAATTGTTCAATACGTTTTTTAAATACGGTATTTGAAATAAGGTACCAAATTTATCAATTAAAACTTCGGTTTGGTATCGCTAAATAATAATAAAAACCGGTTCGGTATCGATAAATACCAAATTTACCATGCGTCTGTATGGGTATAGATACACTGATTCAGATTGTCACTTTTGAGTACTCAAGTTAATTACCCATGACCAATTATCAATCGACATTCATCAAAAACACAAAAACAACATCAAATATGAGTACATACTGTCAGACTTAACAAGCATGCTAGCCATTGAACAAACAATTTGCAACGAAAGTCATCACTGATCGGTTCGGTTTTTACGGTTTACACTCAGTTTTTACCAAAAAAAACCGGATGCTAAACCTCCCCATTTTTCTAAACCGTCCTGTATACCAAAAAACCGGTTTGACCGGTTCAGGTGGGTCTTTTCGGGCGGTCCAGCCCAGTAATATCGCCATTTCGTACATTCCCACGCCAGTGGGTCCCATTCCCGCACCGGCACGGACGGCAGCAGCAGCACCGCCTACTGCCAGCAGCCGCAGCGCGACCGTGGGCTAGTCCTCTACTCTCCCCCGCTTCCTTCGGCTCGAATCAAACCCCGACCAAACCGGCCTCCCACTCCGCCCACCCGCACTTCACTTCCCCCACCGACGCGGCGCCTCCCTCGCCTCCCTCGCCTCGCCCCCGCTGAGCTCAGCTCCTCGGGCCGCCGCGGCCTCGCCACCGCGCAACGCGCAGCACGCGAGCGAAGCGGCAGCCGCACCGACCGGGCGAGACGCGACGCGGCGCGATGGCGGGCGGGGAGAAGGTGGACTACGTCTTCAAGGTGGTGCTGATCGGGGACTCGGCCGTCGGCAAGTCGCAGATCCTGGCCCGGTTCGCGCGCAACGAGTTCAGCCTCGACTCCAAGGCCACCATCGGGGTCGAGTTCCAGACGCGCACCCTCCTCATCGACCACAAGTCCGTCAAGGCTCAGATCTGGGACACCGCCGGCCAGGAAAGGCAAGCCAATCCCCCAACCCTTCTCCGCGCCCACCCACTCCCTTGCCTCGATCTCTTATTCATGGCCTTTTTTTTTTTTTGGGGGGTTGATTTGCGAGCGTGTGCTGCTGTGTACTCCGCGCGTTAGCTAGTTTGATTCGTGCCTTCATTGGTGCCGTAAGCCAAACTGCCCCCCTAGATGATAGATGTGCAGCCGATGGTTGGTGGAATGATAGATCTCTGCTCCCCTGTGTTTGAAATGGCAGGTTTTGCTTGCCTTGCACCCTCCCCAATGGACAGTGCAATGTGAGCCTCCCACCAGATGCTTGAGCCTGGAGCCAGGCTGCTGCTAAAATTATGCCCTTTTTGCTTGCTGGGCACACTGAGCAGACCGAAGTTAGTTGATCGAAAATTCGAAATCATGGTTGGGGAAATTTGCTAAATTAAATGCTTTCGTTCCATGTGGTGTCAAAATTACTAAGGGTACATGGTGGCTGTGTGGGTACATGTTGTATGCATGTGTGAGGATTTACTATATTAGTCAGTAGATGGTAATGGTGGAACATAATTCGCCATGTCAATACCTGGAATGTTGTGATCAGAGATCTGATCTGTTTTCTTTTTTTTTTCATATTTTTGTTAAACAATACATGCTTGCAATCCTTCTCTCTACATGGCGCGAATGCATGGCTGCAATCACTCTTGAATGCTATTGGAGTTGGTACTATGAAAATTGTGTGCGTGCAGTACTTAGTTTTTTGAGAAGAAATTGATTTCACAATGACCTGAGGCCAAAATTCATCCACTAATGACCTATGTTCATTACTTGAAAAGATGCCAATATGTTCGGTGTATTAATTACTGTACTATTCCCAACCAAGTGTGCAATGAGGTATCTTTCATCTGGTTATATGCCATTGAGCCATTTCATGCATTTAAGTGGTTTTGATAACTATTTGGGGGATAATAATAGCTGGCAAGTTGGAGCTATTGCAATAGTGAGCATGGAATTAGCATAATAGGTAACCTTATCAACTATACTACTTATCTATGCTAGTTTTCACTAAGCTATAGCTATCCTTACCCATGCTAGTTGGGAGCCAGCAAAGATCACTTCAAATCAAAATGGCAAACACTTTGCACCTAAAATTACCATGTAGTCAGTCAAATTTGGCTTGACCTATTCATAACCCATCTGAGGCAGGTTCTTTAATGAAAAGCATTAAAAAATCACCAGTGGACATCCAATGCATTGCCTTGCTATGGCAGCATGTTTAATGTTTTGTGAAACAAGTTAAACCTTTGATATTGTTCTTGTCTATAGATTTAGCTAGTCATTTGTGTTGGTGTGCAACCAATTGACTATTGTAGGACGTACCCTAGCTTGACTTTAATGTGTCTGTTATCTAGGAAAACCATTATATCAATACTGGTCTGTTCATGTCCTTAGTGTGTCTGTTCATGTCCTTGATGTGTTTATTGCATGGACTTTGATAATGTTGCATTCATGTGCTCTAAAGGTGAGAAAAACATACCGAAGAGCTGAATGGAGCCAACCTAGGGTATAAATTAATATGCTTTGGGCTTTTCAGTAGTTTGACCAATTTGTCTCGTATAAATTCCAAATAAGGGTACCTTTCTCTTGGGGTACAGCTAGTTAGTTGAAAACCATGGTGCTTGTTTTCTCTTCTAGAGATCAAAAATTTTAACTGTTTTCACATCTTTAGAGAATTTGTTGGTTCCTTTACTTGTGTTCACTTACCTTCCTTTGCATCCGTTAAGTTCGACTTCATTATTCAAATTTTATTTGTGACTGGCCTCTTAAAGATGTGCATCTGCACAATTACTTGCAACAATTTGTTCAAATGTTCTCGTAAGCTTTCCTGTGGTGTCTATTCTGTAATACCGTGCCATTTGCTGCTTATGATTTTTAATGATTTGTTATGTATTGCAACCACCGCTATTATTCTTTTTTTACACTTGTGCATGTAGCACGTAATAGTTGGTGTCCTGCAAGTTCTATGAATTGATGTCTTGTACCTTTAGAGACTGCCATATGTGTTGTAATATTTGCAATGTTTGCTGAACTTAGTTGAAGCAGGCAACATTTTGTCTTCCTCTCTCCTGAGGATCATGTCTTTGCATTGCCACTTATCAACTTCACATGCTGCTTGCATCAACTACTGCAGGTACAGAGCTGTTACGAGTGCATATTACAGAGGCGCGTTGGGAGCTTTGCTAGTCTATGATATCACAAAGCGCCAGAGTTTCGATCACATACCTCGCTGGTTGGAGGAGCTACGTGGACATGCAGACAAGAACATCGTCATAATGCTGGCTGGCAACAAGAGCGACCTCGAAGACGAGCGGGCCGTGAGCACCGAGGATGCCAAGGAGTTCGCCGAGAAGGAGAACCTCTTCTTCCTGGAGACCTCTGCGCTGGAGGCCACCAACGTGGAGAATGCCTTCCAGACTGTCCTGTCGGAGATCTTCAAAATCCACAGCAAGAAGAACATTGCGGCGGACCCAAAGGCCAATGGTTCAGCCCCCACGCTGGCAGGCAAGAAGGTCCTTGTCCCAGGCCCCGCACAGGAGATCCCGAAGAGCAAGTGCTGCAGTTCCATGTAACCCGGTCGCTGGATCAATTCGGTTGGGTTTGCATGTGTTGGGAATATTCACGCGATCTTTCTGGATGTACATCCTTACTGAGGTAGCCCTAGGTTCCAAGTACTGTTTGTTTTGGTCATCAGGTGGACGGGATAGCTTTAGATTTCAGCTATCGCAACGGTGACAATATGGGTACGAGCGAGCTGATGAGCTCTATTTTCATAGGAGTGAGTTATGAGATCAACTACCAATAGCAGTATATGTCAATTATTTTACAATACTTTGAACCTGTTATGTATTGTTATACATATTATATTATATCCAGTTGCTATAATACCCAGCCTGGTCTCTAGGGCTTATTTGCTTAAGCTTACATTCTTATTTACTTATCTTTGGTCTTGAAAGCGTGGGTATTTTCAAGCTCGTTTCTTTTTTTTTATCTTCAAGGTCAGGCAAAATAATAATACGTTGGTTTTCACCATGGTTGACCGATATTTTGGTTTTCAAATATTAGATAACTTATTTGAAAGTTTAGCGACTAAGTTGAATATTCATTGTACAAAAAAAATGTAGTTCGGATAAAAACATCAAATTTAATCGTATTAAGTAGTACTTCCATACATCACGAATAAATCCAACGTTCCTGTGTTTTTTTACTTCCACGGTTTACCGTCTATGAGTATTGCAACATGATAGCTACGCGATAAAAAACTAAAAAAAATAGTGACGCACGTGCAACCTCGTCCCGCGCGTTGTGCCCATGCAAACCGCGCAGCCGCATGCTAGGCAATTTGGCCCGTGTGGGCCACACCTATTTGGTTAATGTTTTTTTTCTTGTCCTTTTTTCTTTCCTAGAGTGAAGCAAATTTCAAGAGCCATTTACTCTTTAGGTATAGTGAGATATCGGCTGACAAAATAATTTTCAAATACCATCAAGTATCGAGCGTCGAGCTTTAGATATTGTCGAGCATTCGATATCATCGAGTATTAGGCATCTACGAGCATCATATGTATCCTACAACATCGATTATCGCGGAGTATCAAGGTACCGTTAAGTATCATGTATCATTAATAAGTACGAGGGATTATCTGCAAGTATCGATGACATAATCGGGCAAGTATTATCGTTGAGCATTGAGGGTATCGTCAAGTATTAGGTATCGACAACTCTTAAGTATTGTCATATATCAGATATCATATGTATGATAAGTATTGTTTAGTATAGGTTCTGGTACCTTTAAGGATCAGGTCGGGTATCGAGTATGCAGGAATATCGGGTATCATCCATTATTGGGTCAAGTATCAAGTATCAGGATCGATGGAGGTAGTTGGCGATCGGTGAGGATAAGGCATCAAGGGGAAAAAAGGGAGCAACTTTTGGCTTCCTGTCGAAACCCGGCTATACAACCTGGACCCTTCTATGTTTACTGTACTGGTCCTAAGGATCATACACTAGTACACACAGGATAGCCATCAAACACATACTTTATTAATAAAAAATTACCTTATAACGTACATGGGCTGAATGCCACTTACATTATAAACAAATTAAACATCAGAGTGCAGAAAATAAGAACACGCGTTGGTTGAAACCCATCAAACTATCACAGGCATCTGACTGAGGTACGCCTCTAGTAGTCCTAGTCGCCAACGTTGAACTCGTCGTCGAAGAGTGTTTCTTCAGCTCCTCCACCTGTTCGCTGGAATGAATAGCCTCGCATGATATGCGAGGGTGAATACGCGAATACTCAGTAAGCAAGGTCCTTATAAAATGATGATGCATGATACAAAGACAAGCTGGGGTTATTTTGCATAAAGCTAATTTTATAAACTTTTCCTAGAAGTTGGAAATTATAGTTTGAAACTTTAATTTAATTAAAGAACCAAGGTTTATCAGCTTAACACAAGAATAGCCCTCGCGGCATAAACCGAAAGGCACTCACTGCCAACCCACTACATCAATTAAATTATTAAAAACCATGAGACTACACCAGTGGATTTGTTCCTCGCCTGCTCTTAACCATGAGCACGGCTATTATGATAGTTTTATCTCTGTAGAGAGAGTACACTTTACCCATGGGATGGATTCACCTTTTGGAGACCCCAACAAAGCCTTTGGGGAGGTACACCTAGACTTGAGCCCGTCCGCTAAGGATTCACCCCAGGCAGTCTCCTACCAAGCCGTTGGCCCCCTCGTGCGCCTTGCAGGTCTGCAGTGGTAGCTAGCCACACCCACACCTCCAAGTGACACGCCCAAGTTTAAGCTTTCCAAGTTAATCAGTTATGGCCTTACCATGTTAGCGTCCATGGCTGTACTGTTATACGGGAATAGGTATTCCACCGAATGGATCGGTCATTGAATAACCGGAATGGCTGCCACACACCCAAGCAGTGCCTTGCACACCAACCAATCTTACAATCCGTCCCAGTTTAACTCATGCCATGTTGATTTTAATTGTTTAATTAGTTATGAAAACCTGATAATCTCCCACGGTCCCAAATTTCACCCCCAACCCATAAGAACCATGAAACTAGCTATGATACCGCTTTTATACTAAGCCATCTAACGAAAATCAACTTGGGCATAAATACGACTATAATAATATACCTAGGACAGCAATGGAGGCAATACATACTAACCGATCATCAGTATGCATACGGAATTTAGCTATACAAGTAAATTTAGTGAGATAATTAAACAAATAGCATGCACATTGAAATATCTAGCAACACATTTCATAAAATAAGATCGATATGCTATTAACTTGCTTTCTTCAGCGTACTATGGATCTCCCTGCACCTCAGTAGCAACGTCGCCATCGCCGCCGTTTTACGTGCGTAGACCGTTTTCCGTAGCGTCTACGCACGTAAAACGGTAACACCAATAAACAACCAGAAAATAATAATATTTACAAATATTATAGAAAAATTACAGTAAGTAGAATTTATTTTAGAAACTTTATAAATTTTATTTCATGTAGAACGGAGTCTTGGTTTTCTAGATATAAATTGGGAAAGCTTACTGTTTCTGTAAAATAAAGAAAATGTTGCTATTCGGCCACTACTAGGCTATTAAAAGGAATGAAAGTATGAAACTACTGTGCAGTGCACATTAACCAGTGATATTGAGTGAGAGAGAAAGGAAGAGAATGATAGGGAGGTGGACTCAGTGGCTTGGTTGTGGACCGGCCGGCGGCGAGCTCTGGCCGGCAGTGCTCCAGCGACGGCGGCTGTGGGGCAGCGCTTGGGAGCGGAGGCAGCAGAGGGAGCTGCGGCGTGGCTTGCGCAGGGACGGCGCAGGGTAGGGGCGACGGCCTGGAGGCGATGGCTCTCCGGCGGCAACAGCGGCTGCGCGCGCGGCAAAGCGGCAGCGTGCAGGTGGCGCCGTTGAGCTGCGGCGGCAGCACCAGGCAGCGTGGCGGCGCGGTGTAGCGGCGGCTCGGCCGGTGGCAAGCGCGCGGGCGGCAGCCCGTGTTGGCCTGTGGGCAGCGTGCGGCATCGGTGGATGCGAGGCACAGTGGCTGGATGGTGGCGATGGCATCGCGGTGCGGCGGCACGTACGGCGCGGCAGCGGCAAGGTGGCATAGGTCAAGGACGGTGCAAGAAGTGACGACAGGAGCAGCAGGTACCTAATGGCGACGACGACGACGGCCTCGAGTTCTTCTCCTCCCCCAGATTGCTCTGTAATGCTCTGCAATTGATTGATGCTCAGTGAGGATGGCGACCATGACGTAGATCGGGGATGATTTGCAGATGATTCTTGGGATGGAATTGGAGAAACGAAATTTAACTGAATAGGTGGGGATTTATAGTGGCTTGGTTGAGGTTAGAGATGAGTTCAGTTAGGATTAAGGATAACTGAGTTTATTAAAGACACGGTTTGGGTTTTGGACTTTGGAGTTCGGCCAGGAAATTGGACCTTGTCTAGGGATGGTTGTTCGGCTAGCCAGGCAACGAACAGAGGAAAAAGAGGAAAAGGAAACAGGGAAAAGAAAGAAGAAAAGTTTAGGAAAATTTCTAGGAAATTAATCTTGATTTTAAATTTGAATTGAAATTTAGAATCCTAAATTTTGAGGATGTCACAAATTTGTATCTGGACATAGATTTTATATGGTTGGACTTAATATCGCGAGTGGACCTTTTATTGAACTTTTAATCTCCTTGGTTTGAATTAAGTTTGATACATCGACAAAATTCAATCATAGCTGGAATCGCTGTTTTCCTGTGAATTTAAGTGAGAGCTTATAAATTACATATGAGTTTCATGAAATTTTGAGATGTTTAGTGGAAATAAATCTTGGAATTGAAGGTTTAAATTTAGGTTTGAAATTTTAGAATTTCAAAAGATGGAGGTATAATAAAGGTTTTTTTTCATCTGAAATTTTGAGGATGTTACATTTCCTACTTTTTTTCACCCGGTATGTCCTATTTAAAACGGTTGTAGTTGCGCAGCTGTGCTACACGGTTGTGTTTCAAGAGTTTTCAGAAATCGTTTTGAGATACTAAGTGTTTAATTTGGTTGAGCGTTAAGAGCTTTCGATTTTGAAAAGTTAGAATGTTTGATTTTTTTTTTAGCTTATTTGGCGCTAAGTGACCAATTTGGCTGGGCCTCAAGCTACCAACACTCGGCGGCCCACTAAAGCATTAGCAGCGCAGAATGCAGGAATTTTTTGAATGTTTATATTTATTTTTATTCAAAATTTAAAAAATAATACACCATTTTAAGAAAATTAAAAAATAGCCTCCTACCGCCTGACCGTTGGGTTAGAAATAAATCCAGCCCGTTGGTCGGGCGATATATGAAAGCTCGCCCATTGATGGGGCGGGTTTTAAAACTAGCCCATTGGTTGGGTGGGATTTAAATCCCGCCCGTTGGTCAGACTGGATTTAAATCGAGCCTGACAGTCGGGCGACAAAAGCCACCCGCGACGGGGCAGAGGCCACCGATGGATGCAGATGCGTCATTCACCGCCTTGGTGGCAGAAGCACCACCGGCCGCCTCGGTGTCGGAGAGGCGAGCACCGAGCGGGATAATTGCTTGCTGCCCTTATTTCGTATCGCAGCATCGTAGTTGGAGCCAGACCCGTCCGACGAATTCCTGGTTCGCCGAGGAGATATGGCAGGACGGCTCCGGTTCAGACGACGATGCTGCGATGCCAGAGAAGGGCAATGAGCAGCCCCCTCGCTCGGTGCTCGCCTCCCTGCCACCGAGGTGGCGGGCGGTGCTTAAGGCATCTAGGCGACTAGCTGCGGTGCTTCCACATCCACCGGCACCCTCTGCCCTACCACGTCCGGCTTTCGAAGGGAAGACTGACTTGTTGGATGGAGCAGTGATTGGCCGAGGCGGGGGTGTTGGCAACAGCGGTGTGCGTTAGTGAAGAATCACCGGCGCCACCCGTGGGCCTCATTAAAGAATCAGTGGTGGCATCGAGGAGGGCACCCGATCTCGCTACCACTCCCTTCCTCCCTCTCTCTCTTCATCCCTATCTTCCTCTCTCTTTCTCACTTGCTCTCTTTGTCCATTCCTTTCGCCCTTCCTCTCTTTCTCCATTCCTCTATCACTCTGTTGGTGTGCGGGTGCGAGGCAGCAGCCATGCGCCTTATATGGCCACAAAACTTTGTTGGATTGGACGGGCTAGGATTTTGTAGACAAAGTTTGGACGGTAGTCAGTTATGTGATAGGACATATGCGATTTTTCGCCGACTGCAAGTACGAAGGCATGAAATAAAATTGTTGGTCATGGCATATTGAAAAACAAGCAACCATTTCAGACATACATATACATACAAGGGGCACATGACTATGCAAAAGGCACATGACATGGCATATTGAAAAGTACTATGGACGTCGTGTCTTTAGGGGATTTGACAAATAGATAAGTACCATGTTTTAATCGAAAAGCACGAATGGCATATGGAATACGATGGCATGCATGGGTGGTCACCATGGACGGGTGAAAGGGTTGTGGCATTGGCATGAATACCAAGTGGCTGAATACCGAGCAGTTGCTTCCCACTCCGTGTCATAGTACACGGGGTAGGCCTCTTGCATGATGGCTATTCGACGTAGAACTTTGGAATTCGGTGCGTCGGGGTAGTGGCATCCACAAAGATATGCATGGTCTTGACAGGATCAGTTCGGCTAATAATACTAGTCCAGGACTGGCTGGTTGTGCGATGCACGTGCTGGCATGGTTTGTCTACGAGGCCTGTAAGGCCATGCGGACCTTTCCTGACCTGTCGGTTGTGTCGGCCCTCCTGTGGCATCCAGTCTAGCCTACAAGCGGTCGATTCTTGTGTACAGGTATGTTATGTAGGTGTAGACTGTTGTCGGATATGGCTCGTCTATCCACCGAGTCCAACCGCACATAACATCTGATAACTAGAGGTAGAAGAAATGATAAGTAAATAATAATCGTGGTAGCGTTACATAAATGGGAGCGAACTTACATTGTAGTCAGGGCATCGGTAGAACCTGTGTCCAGTGAACCCTCTCGTGAACGTGGTCAAACCACTACACGACGGCAGGGTTCTCACAGTCGCATGTCAGCCAGTCGAAAACCGACGGAAAGTGACAATCTCATAGCAAAGAGGGCCTATCTCTCCAGTCTCCATATTGGATGACCCGCATGTCACCGCCAGGAGGACGAGTATGGTCTCTAGGCCTAAAAGATTCCCACCATGCATTAGGCACGAATGGCCGTGAGGAGGCTCCCCAGTTGGCCATGAAAATATATGCAGTGTCGGTGCCATCTCACCACATAGGAGGTGGAAGGTGTCCGTCTCGAGCCTCCACTGGTCGACGAGCAGGGACCGGTCGTACCAAAAGTGACTCTGTGCGTCACACCTAGCAGGCTCCCCCTGTGCAATGGTCTCGATCATCCGGCAAAGTGGAAGCAAGCCGGAGTGCCGCAACCTGCAATATAATTCAAGTTAGTTTGAAGCACATAACAATGTCACACAAAATGTAAAAATAGTGTTTACCTCTTCACCTAACGGGGGTCCAGGGTGAGTAACTCGTTCGGGGTTCTCGTGTGAAACACCCCTAGCTTGATGTTGGACATGGCACTCAGGTACAATCGGTGCCGTGTGTCAAGAGAGGGGTCCAGAAGCTCCCGTTGCCGCAGCTCGTGCTAATCGTCGTCCCCGTTTGCCATATTTGCTGGAACCTGTAATTTTAAAAAACCATTAGTAACATAAACCGATGAAATATTAATGCATCGATAAATAAATGCATGAATAAACAGCGCATCACATAAATAATTATATGTTGGAAGGAACAAATACACGCTGCAATGGAAAAATAAATGCACAGATCGTCTCGTTACAGCCCATTAAATGTGTTACAACATTACTTACACAACGAGAAGGACTCATAATTTTCCCATACAATTCGATAGATAACACGAAAGATCAACAGTCATCCGAACATCGCCCGTCCGCCCCAGAACCGAAAGGACCCACATGTTGATCCAAATACCCTGCTCCAGTCGGCTTATCGCAGTTCTTGTATGTGTGTCCTGACTCATTGCACCAGTACATCTCTTCACTTCCCACCCAGCCTCGGACTGATTCATGTCGTTTCGAATCCGACGGTGTTGTCGCCGTCCTAGATTGCACTTCATCAATTGCCTGTTCGTGAAATGGCGACATTCCACACCTGGTGGTTCCACAAAGGTGCCGAAAATGGCGTAACCATATATCTCGCTGTGCCATGTGATCATGATCGCCTCCTTCATGAAGTACTCTAGCACGTACGAGACAGTGGAATGATTTGTCATGGAAGCAGCAGCAAGTACATGGGAGTTTGGCTTGTGCAGAAGTCTGGACTTGCGGCATGAGCAGATGCAGGTGTCGTCATGGAGAATGCACTCCTGCCTTGCCCTCTCTTGTCTCCCACCCCGGCGTTCCCTATTCCTGTAGATTATCTCATACCTCAACTCAGCAGCTCCCATATGTGATGGTACGTGTTTTTGTGACTTTTTCATCTTTTCCTCCATGTACTTCGTAATCATGGTGAGTAGATCAAATGGTTGTCAGCCATAGCATTGCACGCTACACGGAACCGATCCATGAAGTACCTGCATGTATCATGAAGAATCTCCTCGACAATTGCAACCAACAGAAGTTCCCTCATCCCTCGCATCACCCAGTTGTACACCTCTGCCAAGTTTATCGTCATGATGGCATATCTAGCCCCCTCCATGTCGCATAGGAGAGCCCACTACTCTTTTAGGTCATCTTTGATCCAATCAAAAAAACACCTTACTGATAGTGTGTGACATCCTAATAAAATTATTATGTCACATAATAGAAATAAAGATAATAAACCATGAAAACATAAAATAATAATAAGAAAAGGCCCTAACCAGGCTTGGATAGCCTAATTAGGCCCAAACCCACTTCCCCTAAACCTAAACCCGTTAGGACTCTTATTCTACCCAATATAGCTTAATGCTAACCCAATTCAAATTCAACCCATAATAGGATTGACCCAAACCGACCCAAGCCATATATAAATCCCCTAGAGGCCCCCTGGTCGGCCATCACACCCCAGCCCCCACGAAACCCTAGCCGCACCTCGGTTTCCGTGCCAAACCAAGGCAAATCGAGGTATCTCTCCTATTCCAGCAGCCAAACCCTAAATCTAAAGCCAACATGTTGTAGAGCCCGTCGCGCTGATCAATTTGACTATATGGATCGCTATATTTGGCCAAGAAACGAGGGAGAATTGCCATGCCGAAGGATGGCCAGAAATTGGCGCCGCCATCGCCGCCCGGCGACGCCCGCCGTCCCGGATCCGCGCGGCACTGAAACCTGCGCGCGTCGCCGCCCCAATCCCCGCGCCACCGTCCGGCGCTCACTGCGACGCGTGTGTGCGCCACACCGCCGCCCCTTTGCCTCGCCGCCGCGTGTCCCGCTTCGTCCTCGCGCTTCATCGTCGCGCCGACCGCCGTGCCACGCGTCACCCATCCGTTAGCGCGCCCGTGTGTGTTCCCCGCCGCGGGAGAATAGCTATTTGCTAGCCAATGGGAGGTCGCCACGCGCCCTAGCCCGACAGCGCCACGCGACACAGCCGCGCCGCCGCCAATCCGCGCCGCCGCGTGTCCCCGCCGCCGCGTGATCCGCATCCGCCAATCGCGTCGCGCCGCGTGTCACGGCCGAGCCGCCGCCCGCATCAGCCCGCCGCCCGCACCGGCTAATCAGGATTTTTCTCCGGTTAACCCTCGGTTAACCGGTTTATTCTTTTCCAGTCTTTTCTTTTTACCCGAAACTTCAACGAATTGTTTAGGGAGTTTCCGAACTCCGATTTAGATGATTCCAGAGCCTAAAAATGACAAATAATCCCAAAAATGTTATATATTTTTATCATACTATTTTCTCTGTGTTTGTTATTTATTTCTGTTTTAATTCCTTTTCACGTAGAATCGACGTGCACCTGCTGTCCGGGAGACGTTTTGGAGCCGTTCGAAGGAGGAGAACCAGAACCAAACCTCTTCGAAGGCAAGCTAGATTCATATTGAATTCCGAGTTTGCTAAATTTCATTTAATTTATGTTTATTTAAATTGCACGCTTAAATTATCATCGTATGTGCTTTGTTGCTCCTGTTTCGTATTAGTCCTTTACTAATATGACGTAGCCTTCCATTGTTAGCCCATTTAGTACTGTTTTACTAGCCTATCCTTTGTGTAGATGCTTAGCCTTGCTTCTGGGATTAGTAGTTGATAGGTTTCACTCATTATTAAACCTGTATCCGTGGAGTTCGACTTCGTGGTGCTGTTTTTGGATAAATCTAATCAACGTGGTGTGTGTTGATTTGAGGAGACCCAGAAGAGGCGGATTTTGGGCTTGTGGTTGAGACGTGCAGGTCTTCTCTGTCATATAAGGATCGTATACTTGTGATTACCATACCGAACCTAAACTGTACAGCCACTTGTGCCTTCTGGCCCTGACCGTTAGCTGTGGAAGCTTGTTTCATTGTACTTCGTAGTGGACGGGCGTGATTAGCGATCACCGGTTCGAATGGCTTAAATGGGGCTAACCTCATGCGGTGCGCTATCGGTCATTGAAGGAGTGCGCATATTTGTCGGCTTTGGTCGAAGTGTACCGTCTGGGGCGCGAAACCGAAAGAAAGGGTACAGTATTGGGACAGGTGAAAGTAGTGAACAGTTTTGTACTGTTTCTCTCTCGAGATAAGACAGGGCTTGTGGGAAACGTGTACACACTCTGCAGAGTTAAAACTATCATGGTAGCCGTGCCCGCGGTTATTGGCGGGGAAAGGAGTTTAATTCAAGGTTGTCCAATATGTTTTAATTAATCAACTTGATGGTGGTGTAGGCAGGAATTGCCTCTCTTTGAGCTGGTTAGTCGTCCTTTGGCTACGCTCGTGTATTATCATGTGTTCAATGAATCAAGAACAAATAAACAAGTAGATAGGTGGTATTTTTAGCAAAATAACCATACCCATCTCTTGTTCCTGCATTCATTATTAAGGACTGCTTGCTGGGTAGCCGTGTACTCATTATATGGACCATGGATTATTTGTTCAGGTGAAGATTTCAGCAACGGTGCCAGTTGTGACCAGGAGGGTCAAGGTGATTAGCTGCGCGTTCCGGGTCAACCTCAGGATATCATCGCTTTCAAAGTCTTCCGCTGTGTTTTCTTTATGTTATTGAATTAAGTCCTGTGCAAGACTATGTAAATGTCTATGTCAACTGGGATGCTATTATTGCTATGTAATCTGTTAAATTTTAGTTAAATGCGATGCCTACGAGGATATTCCAAACGTCCTTGAGTGCAATACTAGCTATGATCTTCTGGGACTAGTATTCGGTCACTCAAGCCGATAGAAATACCGGGGTGCACGACAGAGTGCCTCTACTCGGTTTTCATGTGTCCGATGCCTCAACGGTCTGTTTCATGGTTAGCTTGTTCAGGGTCTTCCACAGTTTGTTGAACATTCTTTGTTGATTTTGCTTGCACAGGCTCTTGAAAAGATTAATGAGCTGCTTGTTCTTGAAGTGCCTAAAGAAATTTGCCTCTAGGTGCCTCATGCACCACCTGCTCTGTATGTCCCCCCCTACGCGTGACCACGGTTATCCGAACCATGCTTAATATCTTCAATTGCACGTAGCAAGCCAGCATGTCTATCATGTTGTAGCCAACTGAGACCACTCCATGCTTCAAACGCTCTAGGAACTAGTACCAACTGTCTGTATTTTCACCCCCACAAAGGTAAAGGCCACTGGCAAAATCTAGTTGTTGCTATCTATAGCAATTGCCGTCAATATCTGCCCCTTGTACTTGCCAGTGAGGAATGTATCATCAACGCATAGAACAGGCCGACAATACCTAAAGAAATTTATGCAGGGTCCCAAAGCAAAGAAAGCCCGCTGCAAAACCCACTTGCCTATGTCTAGGCCGGACATGGGGTACTCCTTAATATCGTAGTATGTCTCTGCATTCCTTCTCTTTATGGTCTCCAACATGGCTAGGAGGTTCGCATACGATGCTTCGTATGTGCCAAACCGCTTTTCCAAGGCCTTTTGCTTTGCTCTCCATGCTGTAAGATATTTGATCATATACTGTAATTGTTTCTCCATGGGTCGGATTATGGAACGAGCCTCATAGTTGATGTTTTCCACTATTTATAAATACATGACCTCCTCTACGAAGGTTGAATTTAGGTTCCTGTGCCTTTGCTGCGCTTGTTCCAACTGACAGTTGTGCTCTGTCACTATGGCGCACATCTAGTAATCCACCCACTTTCCTTTGAAGGCATGAACATGCCAAAGGCAGCTGAGCACTACGTAGTTTACATCGTACACGCTCTTGCTGGACTTCTGCACCCTAAATTCCTTTCTAAACGACAATGCCCAGTACTTCACAGCATCCATAACAGCTTCCTTGGTAGGGTATATGGATCCTTATGACACCTCGTTCTCGGGGTACTCCTATGTCTTGCTTGTATCTTTATCAACATGTAAATCTTCAAAGTCGTAGAAATTCCACTCACACGGCACAACAATTTTTCCAGCCCCTGCTTCATCGTCTGATATGTCCTCATCGGGGACTTGCTCATGCTCAGCATCCTCTGCCTCCACCTATTGTACTATTGCTTCAATTTCTTCCCCATCATCCACCACACCTGTCGCCTTGTGTGATCTTCCTGCCATACCTCTCCATCCGCTGTATCCCAGCATTGTCTTACATCTTGCGGCATGATCTCCACACCCTCTACCCCCTCTGCCTCCTCTACCTCCTTTGTCCCCTCTGCCTGCTCTGTTGTAAGCATCTTGGCCCCTATTTTTGGTAAGATGAGTTTTGGTATTGATGACAAGGTATAGGGTATCAATATTCGTGAAGGGCGTTCACAACCTTCCCGGAAACCCAACATGATGGTGATGGCATCAAGAAGAGGCAAGTCTGTAGAGGCAAAGGTGTGACCCGACAGTCGAGAAGGGTCACTAGTTGTAGCTCTAGGATTTGTTTCTCCATACTATCAAGAGGGGTCCTAAGTGTATGTGTTTATCGTCAGATCTTGAGCTCTCATGACGCACATTAGTCCTCTTACCTTCTTTCTAAGTCTTAGAGTGTGGTTAGGGGAGTGTGCTCGGAACAAATGAGTTTGCACCCTGTATGATCCATTTGTAGCCAACGGAGTTTGGTGGTGACCGGACTAAGTTTGGTGGGGGACTATCCAAAGTAGGGAAGTGCTGTGCACGCCCTATGTAGCCCACCGGGCTGAGTCCGGTGGCAACTAGACTATGTCCGGCGAAGCACAGAAATGTGCACTTTGGGAACCGGGGTAGTGGATGGTGTCTGCTGGCAACCGGACCTCGTGGCTAAATGGCCACCGGACTGAGTCCGGTACATTTCAGAGAAGTACGCGAGTAGGAGGCCGGGGCAGCGGACGGAGTCCGCTCGCCACCGGACCCCAAGTCCAATATAGTCTCCGGACTGAGTCCGGTGGCATCCAGAGGCTAGCGCTTAATAGGGCCCGGGCAGCGGACATCGTCTGCTCGCAACCAGACACTAGTGGTATACTGCCACCGGATTGAGTCCGGTGGAATCGGACTGAGTCGAGTGGAGCCGTAACGGCTAGTTTCTATGGGATTCCGAGTTCCAACAGCTAGTTTCTGGGCTTGGGGCTATTTAAGAGGGTGGGTGAGCTCCATTACTAAGGTTTTGAGAATTCATAGAGCTAGACAAGTCCATTCAATAGCCTTAAAAGAAGAGAGCACTTTGTTCTTGAGTTTTCACCCACTTTGGTGTGTTTCTAGCCCTAATTAGTATGCATCTTGAAGAGTTCTTGATCCGGTATGATCAAGACACTTGACGCTTG
Organism: Olyra latifolia; assembly: GCA_036346145.1. Taxonomy (NCBI): domain Eukaryota; kingdom Viridiplantae; phylum Streptophyta; class Magnoliopsida; order Poales; family Poaceae; genus Olyra; species Olyra latifolia. Next base: position 39,784,356 of record CM070532.1, read on the forward strand.
TTACTCTTGGAGCAAGGTTCTTTGGAGTCCACCTTGTCAGAGAGGCGAAGGACACTCCAAGTCGACAACCCAACTCGTGGTAGAGTGTAGGTGGAGCTATACACTTGGCAAGAGTGCTCTAACGAGAAGTAGAGGGAGACCTCGAACCTCGGTAAAAAAAATCCTTGAGTCTTCTTTTATTTCTCGTATTTACTATTCCCCGCTTATTTACATTGTTGTGTCATTTGTATTTTAGGCTCTATCTCCTTTTAGCTTGTTTATTAATATTGTGAGCTGTCGGGACCCGTTAAAGGAGACCGAACCCCTCTGTGCATTCCATACTAGTCCCAAGGATCAACAGCTAGCACACACAGTCCAAACAGAGTGATACATTATCAACTAAAATAAATTATTACATAACAGGGGCATAAGCCCAGTTCAGTACAAACATGGCGGCACTTAAGTCGCGAATCAGAGTTTAGCAGATTACAACACAGGGTCCACATACACTAGCATACGTGTGACACTAGACAACTACTACTATATCTCCACAGGCAGACAGGCAGTAGGAAGATGCCCTAGTCTTCCGGGAAGTCCTTGTAGTCATCCGCCTCGTAGTCAGCATTAGCGTCGTAGTACTGTGGGTCCTCTACGAACTGCCCCTCGGCTGAAGTTGAGAAAAAGAAATAGGGAGATAACAAGGGTGAGTACAATTGTACTCCGCAAGTCAGGAAAATGAGTGCAGGATGATGTTCAGTACAAAAAGTTTGGTTTGGGACAATTTGCGGAAAGCCAATTTTCCAAATTTTCACCCTAAGAGAGGGAAAAGCAGTTTTTGAAACTATTGCGGTAAACCAAATCATTTGGAAGAGTTTTTCCTTTGCCAATCCAATTTTGCAATTCTGTCTGCAAAATACTTTACTCACACCAAAACCTGTTTTGAAAAGAAGGATCTACCATATGATCAGTCCCTTCGCATGCTCTTGACCGTGAGTATGGCTATCATGATAGTTTTAATTTTGCCGAGTGGGTACACTTTACCCTCAGGAGGTATCACACCATCGGTGCGAACCACAAAGCCATTTGGGCTGAAAGCCCTAATAGTACTTACTCTATGAGTCCTCCCTAGGCACCCTATGGGAGATCGGCCCACGGCCCGTCTTCACGTTGTACAAGAAGGCCGAGGAAACAAGATCCAAGGCACTGACGAACTGGGATACATCCTCCCTGCCCGTACAACCCAGATGTCTACAAGGGACATCACCACCTGCAAGTGACTACTAGAGATTTTAGCCTAATAGGCCAGGTCTGTCCCATAATAGAACCTGAGGCTGTACTGTAAGGGTCAGTTCATAGGATCATAGGAAGAGCAGTCGTTAGACTAGGGGAAGAGTACTAACACAAACCCGAAACTATGCATCACCTGCACCATACCAACAACCGGGTCCTTCCTAGTCAGAGCATTTTAAAGGGAGAGTAGAAACACATCCCAATCCCTGGCATCATCCCAGATGCCGTATTTTACCAAACCACACAATTGTAATAACGTAAAATCATGGTGAAATCCTATGATCATGTACAACATTTTCATCCTACTGCAAGGAAGTTTTATAAGTAATGTAACTATAGATATTCCCTAGGGTTCAAAATCTAAAAAAGGGCAGAACAACATTTTATTCGCTGGTCGTAGCTAAGCTCTATTGATTACATGTTTTATAATTAGCATGCAAGTTTTGGATTACTAGCAAAACCTTTATATAAAACAATGGCTTAATCAATATGAATCAAGGGACTTGCCTTGGTTGAAATCCTGGTGCGGGTAAGCGACTTCGGCGGGGGTCTCCATGAACTTTTTGGGATCTATCCTCGCGCAAGCATCACACCAGAAATCAAATCTTTGGAAAAACTTTTCTGAAAAGAATTTCTTGTAAACTCTGGAGATAAAATACTATAAAGGTTTCTATTTTTGCAATTCATTAAATATGCTTAAAGGGGGTAATTTGATTTTTACACACTAACATCCCTACTGAAGTGTTGAGTTTAATATTTTTATTAAACTCAAAAACCTATCTAGTATTTTACATAATTTTTCTAAAATTTTTGGAAGTCATTTGCCATTTTTAATAAATCTATTTCCATTTCCTGGTTTTCTAAATTAGGAAATGCGGGGAAATTCTAGTGCAGCAATGGGCTCGGCTTGTTGGCGCGCATGAAGTGGCCCACGCGACGCGCAGCTAGGTGGACGCGCCGCGGCGCGGGGCGCCAACGCACGGAGGAGGTGTACTCACGGGAGTACGTCTCCACTTAAACTGACGGGAGGTGCTGTCAGAACCACCTGTCAGCGACACGGAAGCGACGTGTGAGCTAATCTCGCGATAAGACACGATGGGCCCCACGTGTCAGCGACACACTACAGGCTAACCATCGGCTCAATAACTAACGAAGCGGGTCCACTGGTCAGTTGCACTGACCGGCGTCCTGCCATGTGCATCGTCTTCCTCTAGCCAGACGTAGCCAGAGAGGAAGGTTGACGTCACACCGGCGGCTCAGGTCACCATGGGCCGGCGAGGTTGGGGAAATAGGCACTTGGGTTCCCGGCGACCCTAGAAGAGGTTGCACCGTCGCTAGAGATTGTTGAAAACGGTAGCGCTACGAAGGACGGTGGCGGTGGTCATGGTTTGCCGTGACACTGGCAATCCCCAGGGTTCTCGTCTACGAGAGATGGGCGTCTGAGCTACTAGGAGGGTCCAGGAGATTACCTAGGGTGGCGGCGAGGACGTAGAAGGCTCGGTTTGGCTTGGCGTCGCGGGGGTCGGTGGCGGTCGAAGCAGGGCTCTCGTCACCGGCCAACTCTGACGGGACCTAGGCCAAAATAGGGGCACGGTCATGAGTGTGGCATCCCCAGGATACTTTCGAAGCAACGAATCGGAGCAGGACTTACCAATGGTGACAAAATTGAAAAGGGGGCAATTCCCGGCTGGGGCGCTACGTGAAAGCTCCGCTGAGCTACAAGGTAAGTGATGCCGATCAAAGTGAGGACGAGGTAGAGGGGACAAGTACTTGCGACGAAGCTCGGATCTGAGCTATGAAACTCACTGGTAAACTCCTAGGGCTAGACTAGGATGCTGCGGTGGAAATGGCAGATGGGCAAAAGAGGAGCGGGCAGCCAGCTGGCTTTGAACGGCCCTGGAAGGTAGAATGGTGTATAGGGCGATGGTAAGGGAAGGCTTCCTTGGCCAGGGCGGTCCGTAGGGACCAGTCGCAGGTGATGGCGAGTCGTGCCGTGGCATTGATGTTGCGGCGCCGAGTAGGCGAGCTACCGGGTGGAGGAGAAGGAGAGGGGAGTAAGGTTGACACCACGACCATCGCAGGCCGCGCAACATGGCAATAAGACGTAAGACGGCCTTAGGGAGGTCTGGCCGAATTGACGGTACGACGCGAATCGCGACGCGTCAGGGCGCTGTGGCGCGCGGGTGTCACGTCGAGTGCGGTCGACGAGGCGGACGAGCCGGCGTCGCGCAGTACGGTCGGGCACGCTGAAGGACCGACGGTCCGATGAGAGCCTCATGCGGTGTGCGCGTTCCGCGGCCAGTGGGCGTGTGCATAGCGCGGCGAGCACGGCGAGACCGGCCCTCGGCGAGCGGAGACAGGGGAGGAGAGGGAGACTAGCAGGTAGGACCGGCATTGCGGGCAGGCGTGTCCACCAGATTGCGAGCCAGACCGGGGTGCGAGAGGAGGGGGGCTGCGGCGTGGGCCGGCTGGGCCAGGTGCACGCGTGAGCCCGGGAGACAGAGAGGGAGAGCGGGCTGAGAGAGGAAATGGGCCTAGGCATATTTTCATTTTTCTTTTTATTTTCTTTTTTCTCTTTTGTCTTTTCTTTTTCTTTTTATTTACCCTATCTAGAAATAGGTTCTTGGGGTAGAAAATTTTTAACAATTCTAAAATAACACCCCACCAGGGTATGCAATTCAACCAACATTTTTATTGGTATTTTAAATTTTAGAAAAATTAAATAACTCATTTCCTTTATTTTGAAAGTTTAAACAATCCAAGTTTTATTTTTCTTAATAAAATTGTAATGTTACATGAGCCTAGTTCAACCTTAATTGAAAGAGAATTTAAAATTGCCTATTGACCCCCTCTTGGCATCGATCCTATTTCACGTTGTATTAGAGCACTAGGTTTCTCTTGCATTAGCTTAACAGCTAGAGAATGGCTTATGAGAGGATTAGTGAGGAGAGAGCTCCGGTCTTTGATGGCTCAAATTATAGCAATTGGAAGATTCGGATGCAAACATATTTAGAGGCCGTGAACTATGATGTGTGGATTGCTGTGCAAACCGATTATCCGGCTCCGCCAAATGAAATGGCCCTCACTACAACAGAACTACCCTTTGTAACCGCCTCATCTATGTCGGTTCAAAGAAAATCGGCAGTGATTAGTTATCACTGCCGGTTTGCAAACTGGGGTTGGAAAAAATCGGAGCATCAGCGTCGGCTAGGGGGAAAAACCGGCAGTGAAACTATCACTGCCGGTTCCTATTACAAACCAGCACTGATGTCGAGTATTAGTGCCGGTTTCTAACGCACTAATATGGTCCGGCAGTGGAAATCTATTTTCACTGCCGGTTTTATACACTCTTCCCGCCCACAGGCTAGAACCGGCAGTGATAGTTATTATCACTGCCAGTTTCATTACATTTCCCGCCAAACTGGTGAACCGGCAGTGATAATAAGTATCACTGCCGGTTTTTGTTAAAAACCGGCAGTGATGTATTCTCTATAAATAGGACTAAGGTGAAAGGCAAATTTTTCTGCAGATCGATGTGGGCTATGGGTGGAGGCACATTGCGGCTGTGAGGCAGATTTGAGCTCCAAATTTTGAAGGCTAAGCTTGGAGATTCCAAATCAAAGCAATTGTGTTAGTTTTTGTTGCGTGGAGGCTCCAAATCCAAGCAATTGTGGTCGTTTTCATCGCGTGGAGGCTCCAAGCCCAAGTACATTTATTTGATTTAGTATATTTTAAATAATTTAGTTGGTTTCTATAATTATAAGTAATTTAGTTGATGTATAAGTACATTTATTTGATTTAGTATATATCAAATAATTTAGTTGGTCTTTATAATTTCAAGTAATTTAGTTGAAGTATAAGTACATTTATTTGATTTAGTATATTTCAAATAATTTAGTTGGTTTCTATAATTATAAGTAATTTAGTTGATGTATAAGTACATTTATTTGATTTAGTATATATCAAATAATTTAGTTAGTTTTATAATTTCAAGTAATTTAGTTGAAGTATAAGTACATTTATTTGATTTAGTATATTTCAAATAATTTAGTTGGTTTTATAATTATAAGTAATTTAGTTGAAGTATATTTTCATTTGGGTAGGGTGTCATTATTTATCATAATCTGAGATGACCGAGTTAAATAGAGATACCGTTTGCTGTGAATTTTTAGTTCGTATTAAAAACCTCCTTAATTAACAAGTATATTTTTACTATGTATATATATGTTGTTACAAATGATAAATATATTCATAGGTAGTATAACATTATTAAAATTTTGTTCTTTATTGTAGATGGATAGGAGATGGATGTATGATGTAGACCGTCGTAGCCCGGAGTTCTTCAACGGCGTGGACTTGTTTATGAGGGCTATTAAGGCGTACAAGTCAAATACCCAGTTGGAGTATATATGTTGTCCATGTGTGGATTGCAAGAACGAGAAGCAGTTTTGTAGCGTAGAGCAAATTCGTCCACACTTGCTTCGAAGGGGTTTCAAAGGTCGATATACATGTTGGAGCAAGCATGGTGAAGAAGTTGACACTCAACATCAGGACTCACAACACACTGCCGAAGACGCCGGTTGAAGCGAGATGCGATCGGCGGCGTTAACGATGTGGTTGTCGACGATCCCAATGATGACCTAGACCAGATGCTGCGTGATGGGGAAGGGCAATTCACCACTGAAAGACAGTTTCGGAAGTTCCAACGTATGGTACATGACTCGAAAACACCATTGTATCCGGGATGCAAGAAGGATCACACAAAGCTGCACATCGTGTTGACACTGTTGCAGTTGAAAGCAAGCAACAATTGGTCAGATAAGAGTTTCGATGAGTTGCTACTTCTCTTGGGTGGCGCTTGCTGAGGAGAAAGCGTTATGCCTGATACCACCTACCATGCCAAGCAAGTTGTTTGCCCATTGGGATTAGAGGTATAAAAAATTCATACATGTCCAAATGACTGCATCTTGTATCGCAAGGAGCATGAGGAGTTAGATGCGTGCCCAGTGTGTGGAGATTCACGGTACAAGCGGCGCAATGATGTAGTTGGTGCGAAGCAGAACAAGAAGGGACCACCGGCGAAAATAATTTGGTATTTTCCTATAATCCCAAGGCTGAAGCAATGGTTTGTGAACAAAAAGCACGCCCAATTGATGCGATGGCACACCGATGAGCGTAAAAATGACGGAATGCTCAGACACCCAGCTGATGGTGCGCAATGGAGAAACATCGATAGAAAATACAAGAAGACATTTGCATATGACCCGAGGAATATAAGGTTCGGGCTGAGTACGGATGGGATGAATCCATTTGGGAATGTCAGCAGTCATCATAGCATTTGGCCCGTCACACTATGTATGTACAACCTACCACCTTGGTTGTGCATGAAACGGAAGTATATTATGATGCCCTTATTGATCCAAGGGCCGAAGCAACCGGGAAATGATATAGATGTGTATTTGAATCCATTGGTTGAAGACCTAAAAGTGATGTGGAACGATGGTGTATGGGTATGGGGTGAGTTCAAATGAGAGCACTTCACCCTGCATGCAATGCTTTTCGTAACAATCCAAGACTGGCTTGCCCTAGGCAATCTATCTAGGCAGGTTACAAAAGGCTACAACGGATGTGTGGTGTGTATGGATCTGAAGCCGATCGATGTGCCTGTTTCCCGTCATAAGGGAAGGCTACATGGAAAAGGTACCATTGGTCAAAAAAACATAGCGTACTAATGACATAGTATCTTTCGTGCAAGCACATTTCGCAGTTCTTCAACAATCAGTTGTGGTTGCTGAGTATTGCGATATGCACATGACAATTCTGCAGACGAATAACCCGAAGAAGTCAGATGAATGGATCAAGAGAACCTGAAATAAATTCGATGGTCGGTTTCGCAGACATGTCATGGGCATCTGAGCGGTCTCTGCTGAGTTGGAAGTGTTGGCCCGAGGACCGTCCACTACAATCCTCACTTTCCAAGGATCTGAGATCAGCGGTTACACATTTTACGAGAGCACAAGATGACAAGAGCACTAATCAAAATAGTGGTGTCCGTACAGATGCATCCAACAACAATGGCTCTATGCAAACGTACTATGGGTTCATAGAGGAGATCTGGGAGTTGGACTATGGAGCTTTGAAGGTCTCTCTTTTTCGATGCCAATGGGTCCAACTCCATGCGGTGGTGGAAAATGACAAATATGGCATGACTATCGTGGATCTTAAATGTGCTGGATATAGAGAACAACCATTCGTGCTTGCAAAGGATGTTATGCAAGTATTCTATGTCAGTGACCCGGCCAACAAAGACCGCCACGTGGTTACGCAAGGAAAAAGAAGAATTGTTGGGGTTGAGAATGTAAATCGACGAGGAAGAGTACAATCAAGACGAAGAGGTAGCTCAGATTCGGAAGAGCGTGGACCTGAGTCTAATGGAAGAGAGTAATGAACCTACTTACATCCGCCGCGATCATAATGAAGGACAAGTAGTTTAATTGTAACTCCGTTGTAAAAAATGTTCAGTAATCTTATATAGTAATTACAATTTTTTTTATCATAAGACCGTAACTCCCAAATTATACTCTTAATTACACGTCAAAATCTAGATAAATCATATTTTCACAAAATTAGTAATCATTAAATAAGATAGAAATAAGATATTTTTTATGACAACAAGAATAATGGTTAAAATTTATCAAAACATGTATATATTATCCTCATGCCTAAAACTAAATTTAAGTAATGAAAAATAGCATATCCACTAAATATAAGTTCTCTTTAATGCTTTGTAAGCTATATAAAAATTTTCAAAAATCTAAAAAATCACAGTGCTGTCAAATATGTAGTACTCTCAATCTAGAATTTTTCGTATTTTTATGATTAAATTTTGGTGTTAATAATATTGATTGACCGTTTATACATTATTTTCATAACATATTTGTTCGCAAAAATACCAAGAAATAAGATTGAAAGTATTAATTTTTTTTGGCAACACTACATTTGTCTAGAATTTTTTGAAATGTTTATATAGGTTAAACAAAAATATAATTTTTCTAAATTTGTTTCTCTAATATTAGGCGAAAAAATTATCGAGTCTTGGGTTTTTATTAAACCCAAGATTGGTGTTTAAAACATCGATCTTGGTTTATTAAAAGCAAGACCGATAATCACTTTCAATGCCGGTTTATAACAAAAACCATACAAAACTGCCTGTGGGGTGGTCGTTAGGGATCATGTCACAATAAACTTTCGAGGATGGAGTAGCTGAAGAGATGAGCAGTATGTGGTGCCTAATAAGGTTAAAGACTTATGACGGGGACCTGGAGTGACGTTCGGAGCGTTACTCGCTAAAACGTAAAAACGCCGGCCTCCCCCGAGGAAGGAGCCTCCCTCGAGCAAGGAAGTCCTCGCTCGGGGCTCGGGGACAACCGGTCCTGCTCGGACCCTAGTCCGGATCACTCCTTCCCCGGCCAGGCTCAGGCCCTCTCCACTCTGCTGCATTAAATGCTCTGACGCCGTCTGCGACAACTGCACCATGTCGCAGGGGGCTACGGCCACCAACCCGCGTCTTGTTACACTATTCCCATGCCTTTTTCCCGTAAAACGTGAATGATGGCGATGACGCAAGTTGAGGACAGAGCTCGCACCGCCCGGACGAGAAGGCGTTCTCTCCATACCGCTGGATAATAGGGCGTCACCTTATTTAGAATACCGATCACACCCGTGTATAAATAGATTGTGCTGCTACACATGTAAAGGTTAGCTGCTAGAGAACAGAAAGAGACCACAGGAGCATCGGCTACTACCACCCCAGGCCGAAACTCATCTTCCCACTGTAGAAAACTCGTCTCCCCTGCAATCCTTCTCGTATCCCATATAGACACCACTGGACGTAGGGTCATTACCTCCACACGAGAGGGCCGAACCAGTCTAAATCATGTGTGCTCGTTGTCGATGATTGCTTGATCGAAGCTCGCCTTCTTGAAAGCACCCGAGGCCGCAGAAAGGAGGCCGGTTGATCCTCATACTCAACAAGTAAGCTCGGCGCCTGGGGGTCCCGTACTCTCAACCGCCGACAGCTGGCACCGTCCGTGGGGATCGTCGATTAGCTTCTGCGAGCAAGGGTCCTTATGAATGGCGAACTCTCAGGACAACCAAGATATTCGCTTCGACGACCTCGACGACTTGGACGAGTATTGGTCCGATACCGAGGTCGCCCGGATCATTGATCCGGAAGGACACACCGTGGCGGAGTCTCCTCCCCACGGATGTCCGCCGCCCGGCGGGTGAGTGGGCTCGAATGCGTTCGAGCCCCTCGGTTCAAAGTTACGGAGCAGAGACACTTTCGCGGCGTCTTGGCGTCGGTTAAATGCGAGGGGTCGATATCCACGACATTCCGCACGACTCGACCACGAGGCGCTGTCTCCGCGGGACACGGTCATAGCGCCCTCATGCGGCGTTCGCGAGAAATCCATGGCGGACACCGACAGCGTCCTCGCTCCGTAGCTCGGGAGGGCGAAGTCGCGTCGCCGCTGAGCGCCGCGGGGACCTGGCTAGCCAGCTCGATCGTCGGACTCTGGCGACCCGTCGTGATGACCCGGGCGAGCACGGCCAACTCCCCTTCGCCACGGCCGAAGTCGCCACCTCCATCCCTTTCCTCCGATCCGTCGGCAGAGCCGCCAGTGTGCCGGGCCTTAGCACCGTGGTACGTGACCTCGGCGATTTCGACCAGTTGCCGAGCTAAGCGTCGCCCGTGGCGAAAAGGTTGGAAGCGATTGGCGGCGATCTTCCTCGCCGACGACTCGAGTACTTCTGGGAGAGCCAAACCCCAAGGGTAGCTACTCTCGTCCACGACCTTCGCGGGACCTTGACCGCGAAGGAATAACAGACATCCACGACATAGTGATCGTCCCTCGATCGATGGTCGGCGAAGCGTCGCCGCGGCGATATCTGCTCCACTCACGACTCGCCGGGAGCGGGTCACCCGAGTCTGGGCAAGAGGCGCTCATGGCGAGCGCCGTCCTCGCACCGACCAAGGCGGAACCCTGCCGGGTAAACCCGACACTCGGCGCGGTGACGTCTTCTCACGCCTCGGCCCTCTCCGAGGGCACGAGGGTCGTGACACTCGCAGGCACGACGCCCGGGCGGGCCATGGGTGCCCCGCTTTTTCCCGCGCCCTCCGAAGCGCGGCGTGGCCCCCCAAGTTCAAACCGGGCCACATCGAGCAATTCGACGGGACTCAAAACCCGGACGAGTTCCTCTCGGTGTACGCTACCACCGTCACGGCCGCCGGCGGTGATGAAGGAGTGATGGTGAACTATTTCCCGCCGTGTTGGAAGGGCGGCCAAGACTTGGCTCTTCAACCAGCGGAAGGTTCCATCCACGGTGGGCACAAGCGTGCGAGGCCTCGCGGCGAATTTCGAGTCTTGTCCTCTCCCGGGGAGGCCGCAGGATCTCAAACGGGTGCTTCAGATGGAGGACGAGAGCCTCCGAGACTATGTCCGGAGGTTCATCTGGGTACGGAGCACGATTTTGAGCATCCCGGATGAAGCGATCGTCGAAGCCTTCACCGAAGGCGCCAAAACGTCCGCTTCACCGGGACCTCGAACTATACTCCGGCTCCTCGCCGTGAACTCTTCCAAGCGGCGGAACGCTACATCAACGCCGAGGAGGCCGTGGAACGAAAGCGCCTTCTTGGATCCGGCCAGGCGCCTCCGCAGCCGGGCATGGATTCCTCGGAAAAGAAAAAGTCCGACAAGAAGGCTAAGAAGAAGAAAAAGAAAGCGGCCAAAATGGCGGCCACCATTCCAGAGCAGTCGTCTCTGCCCCAGACGCCGAGGCCAAAAAAGCCTCGCCCTTCCCCGGGCAAAGTGGGTGGTCAACTGCCGGGCAACCCCGGGCAGAAACGAGGGCCTCAAGGACCTTCGAGCAGCCGTTTCTGTCCATTGCACCAGGTGCACGGGCACGATCTCCGCAACTGCCGCATCTGGGTTGCTCGGCTCGAGGATTTTACAGCGATCGGGGCCCATGCCCGTCCTTCCGGATCTTGGGAAGGGTGGCTCGACCGAAAATCCGAGCCACGCGTTCGACCCACAGGGCGGAGAGCGAAGAATACCACGAGCCGAGTCACCACATCGCGGTGATCTCGGGGTCATGACCTACTCCTCCCGACGAGTTGAAGGCAGCGCCATGAGGTCCGCCGTGAGACCGAGGTGGCTTGGCCCCCGAACACCTCCGATGGTCGGAAACGACCGTCTCTTTCTTCCGAGAAGATTGTCCCTCGGGAATGACAAAGCCCCAGAAGCTCCCCCTCGTGCTCTGCCCGACCATCAGTAACACGAGGGTCGCGCAGGTGCTTATCGACGGAGGGAGCGCTCTGGACTTGATATCTGCCCGGGTCTTGGACGAGATGCAAATCCCCCGATCCAAGATCAAGGATATTGCTATGCCCTTTCATGGCATTATCCCGGGCACGTCCATGACCCCGCTGGGACAGATCGTCCTACCCGTGACCTTCGGCCGCCCGAGCAACTTCGGTGGTGGTCACCTTCGAGGTAGTCGACTTTGAGTCGCCTACAACGCCATCCTCGGCAGTCGGCTCGCCAAGTTCATGGCGGCCACGCATCATGCGTACCACTGCCTCAAGCTCCCGGGACCAAAAGGGGTGATCACCATCAAGGGCAACCATAAGGCCACCCTTGAGTGCGACGAGATAGCGCTGGCCCTGGTCGGCCAGCTCCCGGAGCTCGGGCCCGAGCAAGATTCTCGCAAATCCGCTCGGCCCAAAGTGGTCCTCGGCCCGAGAGCAGACCAAACACATCCGGTCTCGAAGGAGGACCCGCCCAAGGTGGTCTACATCGGGCCGCCTTGATCCGAAATAGAAAACGCAGCTCGTCACCTTCCTCCGCAACGCCGGCGTCTTCGCATGGGAGCCGTCCGATATGCCCGGGGTCCCAAGGAGGTGATTTAGCCAGTGGCGGTTCGACTGGTAAAACCAAGTCGCTAAGCGTTGAGGAGATTCCCGCAATGGAAGGCCGATATCATCAAGTAGCCATTGGACAATTTGTTGAAGGCGGCTTCATTCGTGAAGTTGAGCACTCCGGTGGTTGGCAAATCCGATCGTAGTTAGAAAGAAGAAGCGGAAAGTGGCGGATGTGCGTTGATCACACCAACATCAACAGCTCGTGTTCGAAGGACAACTTCCCTCTCCCCCGCATAGACCAGTTGGTCGACGCGACGGCGAAGCACAGCTGATGAGTTTTCTGGACACATACTCCGGGTACCACCAGATCAGCCTGTCGCGGGAGGATGAAGAGAAGACTGCCTTCATCACCCCGCCGGTACCTTACGCTATCGACCATGTCGCCGGACTAAAAATACGGGGGCCACTTTCCAACGTTTGATGCAGAAGACCTTTCCCGACCAAATCGGGCGGAACCTAAAAGTCTATGTAGACAACATAGTCGTCAAAAGTATTCTAGCCGAGGCCCATATCCGGGACCTCGAGGAAACCTTTTGTAATTTAAGAAAACATCGGATAAAGCTGAATCAGGAGAAGTGTGTTTTCGGTGTGCACACGGGCATGGTGCTCGGGTATGTCATTGGGTCGTCCGGCATTGGCGCAAACCCGGAAATCGAAGCCATCGAGAGGATGCAGGCCCCTTCGAGTGTAAAGGAAGTCCAATCGCTCACTAGCCGGATGGCGGCCCTCAACCGCTTCATCTCTCGACTCGGTGAGCGCGGACTATCTTTCTTCAAGGCCTTGCGCAAACACGACGGTTTCGTCTGGACCGAGGAAGCCGACAACGCCTTCAAGGAACTTAAGAGGTACCTGTCGAGCCCGCCCGTCCTGGTCACTCCGAAGGAGCAGGAACCTCTGCTGCTCTACCTAGCAGCCTCCCCCCAGGCAGTAAGTGCCGTGCTCGTGGTCAAGCGGGAGGGGAATCAGCGGCCCATATACTACGTGAGTGAGGTGCTTCATGGACCTAAGGGGCGTTACCACGAAGTCGAAGCTTTATCGCCCTCCTCATGGCTTCTAAAAGCCGCCACTACTTCTTGGCTCACCCAATCACGGTCCCAACCGGTTTCCCGAGGAAGTTCTCGGGAATCCCGACGCTTCGGGCAAGATCATAAAATGGGCAATAGAACTCGGAATTCGACCTCAAGTTCGTTGCCGGACGGCGATCAAGTCTCGATATCTTGGCGGACTTCCTGGCGGAGTGGACGAATCCTCCCCGACCGAACAAGTGACCGGGTGCACCGAGGAACCCCACTGGACAATGTTCTTCGATGGCTCGCGATCCTTGGCGCTCAGGCTGGAGTTGTCTTGATCTCTCCTCAAGGAGAGCAACTCGATCGTCATACAATTACACTTATTGCGACCAACAATGCGGCAGAGTATGAAGGCCTCTTGGCAGACTCGAGCATGCTCTACGCTAGGGGTCCGACGACTAACCGTGAAAGGGGATTCGTTGTTGGTCGTAAACCAGGTTAACAAGGAGTTTCAGTGCTCCGATGACTCAATGGCGCGTTATCTGGTCAAGGTGGGGAAGTTGGAAAGGAACTTTGAAGTCCTTTACGTGCCCAGGAGAGCAAATACCCTGGCCGACCAACTTGCCAAGTTGGGCACCTCACAAGAACCCGTCCTAACAGGGGTGCTCGTGGAGCACCTGCTAAAGCCCTCTATTCCCTCCGGAGAAGAGGCAGATGAGACGCACGGCAACGTCTCCCTCCTCGAGCAAAACGCCACCTAGATGACGCCATTCATCCAGTTCTTGGCAAACGGGACATTGCCCAAGGATGAAGCCAAGAGATCCCGGCTTATCAGGAGAGCTCCACTATACAGGCTAGTGGAAGGTACCCTGTACCAGAGAGGCGCGCTCGGGGTCCTCTCCAAATGCGTCTCCCAGGAAGAAGGGAAATTCCTGCTGAGGGACTTACACGAGGGTATATGTGGGGCTCACTCCTCCTCACAGAAGCTCGTCGGCAAGGCCTTCAGATGGGCTACTATTGGCCTGGCGTTGGGTGGCGCTTCGAGATCGTCACCACCGCCGGGCATGCCAATTCCATGCCGGCAGTGCACCAACCAGCCTACGTCCTTCAAACTATTCCCTCACCGGGCGTTCTCTACAGGGGTTAGACATCCTAGGCCCATTCCCCGGAGGCGAAGGGATGCGATACCTCTTCGTCGCCATTGACACGTTCACCAAGTGGATAGAGGCTAAACCGGCGGCATTACGGCCCAGCGCCAAGAAATTCTTCGCAATAACGTGGTCACGCGGTTTGGTGTTCCCACCGACCGATCACGGATAAGCGGAACTTCATTCACCAGCGAACTATTCCAAGAATACTGCGAAGACGTTGGCACCAAGATTTGCTTCGCCTCTGTGGCTCATCCGCAGAGCAACGGGGCCGTCGAGTGAGCCAACGGCCAGATCCTCCAAGGAATCAAGAAGCCGGTCTTCGACCGGCTTTCTAAGCTGCGGCAAGGCTGGGTCAACGAGCTCCCTTTCGTCTTGTGGGCTGTCCGCACCACCCCCAGCAGAGCCACGGGCGAAACGCCCTTCCGGCTCGTATATGGCACCAAGGCCATGCTTCCGACCGAGATAACTCTAAGATCGCCTCGCGTGGACCTCGCGGAAGAGGCCGACGATCATCAGGGCAGGTTGCTCGATCTCGACCTATCCGAGGAAAAGCGCGAGCAAGCGCTCGTCCGGTTAGCGGCTTACTTGCAAGCTCTACGCAGGCACGCCGCCCGATCTATCCGACCAAGGACTCTGCAAAACGGCGACTTGGTCGCGACGCCCGGGACTCACGCGCCAACAAGCTGACCCCCAGGTGGGAGGGTCCATTCACGGTCGTCTCATCTTCGCGCCCGGGGGCTGTCCGCCTCGCCTTCCCCGACGGGCGAATCCTCAGCAACTCATGGAATATCGCCCAGCTACGTAGGTTCCACGCCTAACCTTCCCCCTTTCTGGCCCATCCCCCCTTATTTAACTATGGGATCTTCGAATGACTTCTTCTCAAAATCTCCGAGCCTGTTAAATAAAGAGGAATGGTAATCCAAGTTCTTTTTGCCCAAGGTTTTTCGGTCTTTTCTCCCTGTCCCGCCCAATCACGAGTTCTTGTTCTCTAAACCGATTTTTAATGCGGCCGACGGATCTGAAAAATGTGCCCCGCCCTGAGTTTCATTGCTCGGATAAGCCGATAGCACATCGCCCCAGCAGGTTCTCGGCGGTGCCTCGCAAACTTCGATCCCGAAACCCAATTGAAATCCGGAGTTAGTAACTCGAACTTGCGGCTACTTGCCGTGTGCGGTCTCTTGCTGCAACCAAGGGCAAAGACTCGCCACACGAAATTTGGACATCGTTTTTTCGCGTGTCGTCGGTTGCCCGGCTTCGCCGTGTGCTGGTCTCTTGCTCGCAACCGTGGGCAAAGACTTCGACCACACGAGGGTGGGCATCGCTTTTTCAAGGCGTCCTTGGCTGCCGGCTGCGCCGTGTGCCCGGTCTCTTGCTTGCAACGAGGGGCAAAGACTTCGGCCACACGAATTTGGACATCGCCTTTTCTGGCGTCCTCGGCTGCCGGCTACTTCATGTGCCCGGTCTCTTGTTTCAAGAAACAGGGACAAAGACTTCGGCCACACGAGGGGGCTGGACCTCGCCTTTTTCGCGCGTCCTCGGCTGTCCGGCTACTTCGTGTGCCCGGTCTCTTGCTCGCAACCAGGGGCAAAGACTCGGCCACACGAGGGGGCTGGACATCGCCTTTTTTGCGCATCGCCCCTCTTTCACATGCTCCTACCTACCCGGTTGCTTCGTGTGCACGGTCTTTTATTCGTAAGTCACGACTAAAGCCCGATCTCACGAGGGGGCTGGGTGGGTATGTGGCAGCGAGGAGTAGCATAAATATTTTTCCTCAAAACCATGTAAGCATGCACGAGAGAAACAAAAAACATCTTGTATTTAAGTAAAGGTGTCTGTTACAAACACATGTAACACCATGCACACTACCCCCTAGATCTAACCTTCAGAGCTTGAAGCTTCGCCTCCACGTCTTCAAGACGACTCCGAAGCTAGAGAACCTCGATCTGGGCTTCACGCCTCGGCCGGATCTCTTCACGAAGCTTCGCCACCCTCTCGGCCTCCGCCCGGCTGCGCTGTCGCTCCTCCTCGAGCTCTTTGCGGACCCGCTCGAGCTCCTCCTAGGACCGAGAGTTCCTCTCCAGACCCCGAGCATACTCCAAAGCATGCTCAAGTTCGTTCCGGACCCAGGCGAGCTCTGTTTGGGCCTCCCCTAACTCAGAGCGCACCGCCATCACTTTGGCCTGGCACCGAGCTTCTATGCTCGCGGCCCAGTCATCCATCTCAGCAGACAACTGCAAGCAAAGAAGCCATCAGCAAAGTTACAAGCAAAAGTTACTCATAGCAAGAAATTACCTCATGACGGTGACGCTCGAGCAGCACCCTCAGCTTGGGCCGGGGGCCGACGCGGATGTTCCCGAGCTTGAAGAAGCAGCGCCCCCCGTGCTCGGAGTCCGAACCCCGGCCTCTTCTGCCTCCACAGATCGCCGGACATCCTCGGGATTCGGGCCGAGCTGCCACCTCGCTCGCGCTCGGTCTGAACCACCAAAGCCATTTCCGCCCGGCGCCTGTCTGGGAGCCCAGACTCGGGGCCGAGAACTCGGAAATCTCCGCCACGGCCGTCTCCCGCATAGTATCGTTCTGGCCGCAATCCACGGCTCGGCCACCACCTCGGGCCGGGAGTCGGCATCGCTCTGCGTGGCGGCGGCACGGGTGGAGGGTGCCGGGATTGCTCTTCGCCCCAAAGGCGGCGGTTGCCCGCCGACGCCCGGCTCGCCGGCCTGGCACCAACAGGCGGAGTCTTCCGAATCTCGCTCGGACTCCTCCCCGCCACCTTGCTCGGCTAGATCCTCCCCCGTGACCGGCTCCGCCGCGATCCTCGCCGCCAACTCTGTAATAATTTGGGACGCTGCGATTTGAAATGCTTCCGTAATCAGGACCCTGGCCCCTGCCTCCGTCAAAGGCACAGGGGATCTTCCCCCCACGGGCCCCCTGACTGTGTTCGAAAGAAGAAAAAAAAATCAAGACCGCGGTAACACGCGGCCGTCCAGAAGGAGGGCCGGATCAAAAAGAAAACTTACCCTCTTCCTCTTCATCCCGGAAACCTTGCCCATCGACGGCATCTTCCATTTGGGGTCCCTCGTATACCCCCGCCTGGCTCAAAGGGCTCTCCGTCCTCCCCAACGGTGAAGGGGCAGCCTCCCTCACTCTGCTCGGTCCAGCCCCCGTCCGGGCAAGGCTCGCTGCCTCGAACCACTCCGGATGATGCTCCTTCGTCCAATGAAGGAAGCCCCTAACTTCTTCTTCAAGCACCGCCCCGGGAGGAGCATCCCTCGGCCCCTCGAGCCACGAGGACAACGCCGTCCTGGTTCGGTCCGAATCTGCCCGGGCTCCTCCTCCATCGTCCTCCTCCCGCTGAGCCCGCCGCTCGGCTCGGCGAAGGTCGGCCGCAATCTGCAGCAACCAGGCAGTGTGGTCGGGATAATCCTTCGAGTATTGCGCGAACCAGGTAGACAATTCTTGTACCTGGTCCTCGTACTCCAGGTGAGGCCGCGGCGGGTTGTGCCTCGGCGGTACGCGCACCCTGGACCTGCGAGGCGCCAGTCTCCTAGAGCCGCCCGCCGAAGAGCCCCTGAGCTGCAACCGCTTCGGCCGCGGCTCCTCGTCGTCATCAGACATCCGCGAGGCCCCTCTCCTCTTCTTCGAGGCAACTTTCTTCCTGGGAGGCCGTTTCCCTTTTTCCTCGGCCGGTTGCTCGGCCGCTAGCACGGCCTCCAAGGCAGCTTGGTCCTGCGGAGAGGAGATGGATCAGAACAAGGGCCGATCCCGCCCGAGCGTGAAGATCGACAAGGGACGAACCTGCTCTGAACGGTCGAGGACATTCTTCGGTCCTTGCCTGCCAAGGTCTGGGTTCTCCTCCTTCCCTAGGGCGAAGAGCTCGGCCACCCGCTCGTCAACCCATCGGTCGTCCGGGGCTTCCGAAAGAATCAGACAGGATCAAACAAAAAACAAACCCGACAAAGCGGTAATCTGAGCAAGGGAGCCTACCGGTGTCCGCCTCACGAGTAATGTCACTCCAGCCGGCGATCTCAAAGAAGGGGTGCTCCCGACGTCGCAGAGGAGACACCCGGTTCCTGAGGAAGTCCCGGGCAATGGCCTGCCCGGTCAGGCCGCTGTCGCTCAACACTTGGATAGTGTCGAGGATCTTCTCTTCCTCTGGCTCCACACGCGGACGAGGAAGGTCCTTCTTCTCCGGCTGCGTGTTCCGGAAATGGAATCCGCAATCCGCCCCCTTCTTCGCGTAGAACCACCGTTCCGCCCAGCCGGCGACGGAGTCCTTCAGCGCGAAAGGGGGGTACGAGTACGGTTGCGAGCTTCGCAGCCGAAAGTACGCGCACCCCACCGACGACGACCCCCTAGTGCGATGGAGCATGTGGAAGTGAAGGAACAGGCTCACCGTCGGTGGTACACCGACGAAGCCCTCGCAAAGGTGGGAGAAGAGATTTAGTATAAGAATGGAGTTAGGGTGGAGGTTCGTGACCTCCAGACCGCAATGGGCAAGGACCACGGCCATAAACTCTGACTCCGGAGCGCGAAGTCCATTGATGGCGTAGAGTTCGCAACTCACGAACTCACCTTCTGCCGGCACCGGGAGGACCTCACCGTCGGGAACACGCCAAGACCTAGGGTCAAGGTGGCCCTGTGCCACAAGGTCCTCCAGGCGCGCGGCGGTAGTTCGAGAGGGAACAAACTTCGCCATCAGACAGAAAAGGCGGCGGAAGAAGAAGGTGGCGGCGAAAGAAGAAGGCAGCGGCGGAGGAAGAAGGCGAAGGAAGAAGAAAGCAGAGGGAAGAGAAGGAAAAGAGGCAGCGTACTGGTGGGAAAAGATCGACGGTTTTTTATCATTCTCCCACTAAAGAAACCGCCCCGGAAATCTTGGGAACTGGCGCACGTACGACCGTCACGTCGCCTTAAAATCTCTAACCCATTCACAAGTAACTGTTGGAAGACCAACGATTCGAATTCCGCTCGGGTGGCCCTTGCTCGGCCAGCTCGAAGCTCTGCTCGGATGATCCCTGCTCGGCCGGCCCAAAACTTTGCTCGGGTAGCCTTGCGATTGGCCAAGCCGAAGTTCTGCTCGGGCGGCCTTGAGCTCGGCTGACCCAAAGTCCTGCCCGATTAGCCCCTGCTCGGCTGATCGGGCAATGCCTAGGTTATGTCTGAACGTCCGATCTAAAAGGCCTCCAGTACGGTTTGAGCCTCGAGGGAGGACCGGCCGGTCTGCCACTCGAAGCTCGAGGGCTAGATGACGGGGACCTGGAGTGACGTTCGGAGCGTTACTCGCTAAAACGCAAAAACGCCGGCCTCCCCCGAGGAAGGAGCCTCCCCCGAGCAAGGAAGTCCTCGCTCGGGGCTCGGGGACAACCGGTCCTGCTCGGACCGAGTCCGGTCCTCCTTCCCGGCCAGCTCAGCCCTCTCCACTCGCTGCATTAAATGCTCGACGCCGTCTGCGATAATCGCACCGGTCGCAGGGGCTGCGACCCCAACCCGCGTCTTGTTACACTATTCCCATGCCTTTTTTCCGTAAAACGTGAATGATGGCGATGACGCAACTTGAGGACAGGCTCCGGACCGCCGGACGAGAAGGCGTTCTCTCCATACCGCTGGATAATAGGGCGTCACCTTATTTAGAATACCAATCACACCCGTGTATAAATAGATTGTGCTGCTACACATGTAAAGGTTAGCTGCTAGAGAACAGAAAGAGACCACAGGAGTTTCGGCTACTACAACCCTAGGCCAAAACTCATCTTCCCACTGTAGAAAACTCGTCTCCCCTGCAATCCTTCTCGTATCCCATATAGACACCACTGGACGTAGGGTCATTACCTCCACACGAGGGGCCCGAACTAGCCTAAATCATGTGTGCTCGTTGTCGATGATTGATTGATCGAAGCTCGCCTTCTTGAAAGCTCCCGAGGCCGCAGAAAGGAGGCCGGTTGATCCTCATACTCAACAAGTAAGCTCAGCGCCTGGGGGTCCCGTACTCTCAACCGCCGACAACTTATGTTGGGGCAAGATGAAAGAAAAGTTTGAGTTCCCTGAAGGGACAGAAGGCATAGCGAAGAAACACGCGATGAATATAATGGGCATCACGTTCAAGAACTGGAAGGGCAAACTGAATAGAGATTTTGTTCAGAAATGGAGGACGCCAGACTTCAATTTATTTCCACAGTTAAAAGATTTTTGGGATGAATTTGTTGAGTTCAAGACGTCCGAGGACGCAATGCAGTTAAGCAAAGCTAATAAGCTTAACGTGGATAAGAATGTTTACCCTCACACACTCGGCTCACATGGTTACGTAAAAAAAGTAGCCGCGTGGGAGAAGAGGGAAGAAGAATTAACAACTAGTGGTGTCACACCTGCGACGGCCGAGTGGGTCCCCACGGCGCGGCATTACCTTTATGGAAGGGGGGCTACACTAGCGGATGATGGATCCTTAAACTTTCGAGGCCCACGGGACCAAGGGGTAACAGAAAAGATTGCGGATGCGCATGCTCAGTCATCCCAAGGCAATTTCAAGGCTAGCAGGGAGAAGGATGAACTCACCCTGTCTCTGGGAAACAAGGAACACTCGGGTCGCGCGCAAGGCGTTGGCTTGGTGCCTTGGGTAGTAGCCTTCCCCCAGAATGCTTCCATCTATCGCAGTTGGAAGAGGAATGCTGAATATCGAGATGCGGCAATGGAGCTAATGAAAGAAGAATTGAGGAGAAGCATACGAGAGGAGATACAACAAGCCCTCAGCCAGCAACGGGCACCACCCGTCGATGTATTCGGCAGCCCCGGGGCTCAACAGAGTAGTTGTGCCTCCGGAGGGCTTGTGGAGGCAGATCCTAACACCCATCACCCTGTGGAAGACATCAAGGAACCGACTGCATGCAAGCTGTACGTGCAGACTCTGAACTTTTCAACAAAGGTGGCCACCAGGCTAGCTTTTCCGTTAGGGGAAGGTGTTCAGCTGCACAACCGCCCTATACCGGCCGGCTATGGGAAAGTCTGCATTGACAATATACTTTCCAAGAGGTACCGAAGACTTGAGTTGGACTTCCTTGGTGAGGAGGGGAAAACACTCTAGGAGACAACCTACACAGTTTCGTTGCGTGGAGAAAGCGATACATAGTTTTCGGCTCGGACTCAGAAGAAGATGATGATGAAGAAGAGCCGCGAAGAGATCCTCCCCCTCATCATGCAGATGAAGCAAGTCCTCCCCCAGCACCGGCAACAAGAAGCGCAAGTCCTCCTACAAAAAGCCCTACACCCCAACCGCTACCAAAAAAAAAAAGGCAGCCGTACCTATCAAACGACCTACTCCCAAACAGCCACCTACAAAAAATTCAGCAGCGTCATCATCTCACAGATCACAGTCTTCACAGAAATCGCAAGCGTTTGATGATTTGCCTACACCCTCAACAAAGGAAAAGGAAATTAGTGGAAGCATAACATCTTTGTTGACCAGGTCAGAGTGCCGAGCAATATGAAGTCCCTGAAAAAGCTCGTGAATTTTTCATTTCCATGGCCAGCAGTAAACAGACGGGGTCCTCGGAAAAGCGAAAGTCAGACTACTTACGTATCTCACAAAAGCCTGACATTGTGAAGTTTGGAATTGATAGAATCCGTGCAGAAGCGGGGCTTACGCCGGCTCAACTTGCAGAACTACAATATGGAGATGATCAAGATATTCCGCTCGCACCTCTTAGATGGGGGTTTCAGTTAGGCAAGCCATTGGTCCCCCCAACTTGGCTCCCTGGTCTAACAACTAGACTACGTCAACTACATGACTGGTACATGGAGTACAGCAACATGGGCTGCGAAATGTTCGCCGCTAATGTCAAAGATGAATATTTGCACAACGGGGACTACGCATTCTGGGTGAAACTCGATCAATTGTATCAACTGTACCAGCAAGACGCCCTAGACGTCAGCATGCTTCGGTGCTAGACTCTGTAAGTGTGTTGCGTATAATTCAATTCTGTTCTGCCATTATATTGCCCTCATAATTACTTAGCTTTTTTCCTTTGTAGAATGGAGGCTCACAAATACAAGGGAGAAGGTATTCAAGACATAGGGTTTCTCGATCCCGGGATGGTCAACGAATCGCTCGTCAGGGACAAGTATCAAACAATCGAGGACTATGTAGCTAAATCCTTGATCAAGCAAGAACTAAAGAGTTCGATACTACTGCCCTATGTGTTTAAGTATGTGTCATATACCCTTCTTGTTGTATAATTTATTAGGGATAAGATATTCTTGCTATTTCATTCTCCACATGCGACTTTTCTTTGGATCGTACTTGTCATCGTGCCATTGGATAGCAAGATAGTTGTCCTCGATTCGAAAAGAAAACCTCAAGAAAGTTACCAACCCATCATAAACTTGCTCGACAAGTAAATTCTATCATCTTTTTAAGTTGCTAAAGTCTTTTCCACTTTCAAGTAATGTCGAATTTAAAACTGCTTACTGATATCTTTAATTACTCATGCACAGGGCTTTTGCACGATATTGTCAAAAAAGTAATTGCCACCGTCCTTATCAGAAGAAATTCACTGTCAGAATCAACTTTCCTGTACGTACGAAACAATATTGTCTCGCAATTCCTATTTAACAGATATGAAAAAGGTTTATAAATATATTATTTCTCTTTCTCAGTGTCACAGGCAACCCCTTGGCAACAATCTCTGTGGGTATTATGCAGCAAAGTTCATGCACAACTTCACTGGGGACGTGTTGGGCACAACTAATATTGAGGTTTGCTAAATTTGTCATAAAACACATACAATGTTGCATATATAAATATTCCATGCATGTTACTCAATAAATAACATATGTCTTCGATTCTTTGGATGAGCGGCGTTTGCAAATATCCACAAGTTAAGCTCTTGGCTAATGAACTCCTAGCAATTCAAGAACACTCATTGGATTCATCTTTACCAAGATTCTCGATCGAGACGGCGAATTTTACAATCCTGACTGGCGAGTATGGCTAGGGCGGACAAGGCAAAAACTGACCTAGCTAGTAGGGGGAAAAGGGTTGACCCAGCTAGTGGGAGGCAAAGGAAGGCTGACCTAGCTAGTGGGAGCAAAAGTAAGACTGACCTAGCTAGGGGGAGCAAAAACAAGTCTCTACGTTGATGCAGTTAGTTGTTTAATTAAAAACTAGCTAGATGTCACCTGTGTGTGCATATGTACATATATATCTTGTTATATTTTATATTAATTGTGACCGTGAATACTTCATTAGTCTAGTATAATTAATATACCGTAATAATACATGTTTGTGAAAAATAGAAACTAATATACCAAATAAAAATATCACTGATGTTTATACAAATCCGAGCACATAAATATTATTTTTAAAAACTCCTGGAGATACTATCACTGTCGGTTCATTAATACAAAACCGCCACTGATAAGGGGGCAGTCATGCTCACTGTTGAAGCGCCCCCAACTATCACTGCCGGTTTTTACCACGCATAAACCGGCATTCATGCCTAGCATCAGTGCCGGTTTTAGAACCGGCAGTGATAACGATGGTTATCACTGCCGCTTACGGAGTGCCGGTTTAGAAACCGGCCCTGATAACGGTTCCGAACCGGCACTAATGTGGTTATCTGTAGTAGTGCCTCACCGAGCTTGAAATCAAACATCGACAACTCAATGCCCAAACTAGGAATGCAATTTTATCATGCTTGAGCATTGAGGTATTTGATCGTGTGAGCAATCTCACCTCCGCTCACAAAGTTTGGACCGCTTTAAAGAAATCCATGAGGGAACTTCAAATGTGATGGAGGAAAGGATGTATGTATTAAAAGAAAATTTTGATTCTTTTAAAATGTTGCCTAATGAGAATGCAAATGCGATGCACTCTAGGTTGAACCCAATTGTCAATGAGCTCAAAGGACTAGGGTCAATCATCACCAACATTGACATTTGCCGGAAGATGGAGAAGGTACTTCCACCGGAGTACCAAAACTTGGTGATCTACCTCACAAGTAGTGATAAGCTTCGAAAGCCATTCCTACTTCTTTCCTTGGAAAGCTCACTGTCCATGAGCTTTTCCTTCGAAATAGTGAGGAAGGGTCCTCAAAGAAGAAAAACATTGCTCTCAAGGCTAAAGAGAAGATTGAGTCATCCGATGATGAGGATGACAATGGTGATAGCGATGAAGAAGGTGATGGAGACGCCAAGGAGTTTGCCTTGTTGATGAGGAAGACATGACGTCTACTCAAGAAGATAGGCTCCAAGGGCAAGTCCTATTCTAGTTCCAACTCAAAGAACCCCATGCAGACCTTACTTGTTTTGGGTGCAACAAGAGAGGGCATATCACAGCAAATTGCGATAAAAGGAAACAAAAGCTCAAGGAGAAGGGAGAAGATGAGCAAGAAGATTCAAAAGGCAAGAAGAAAAAGCCCTCCAAGAAAATCCACTCCAAGAGGATCAACAAACATGACAAGGCGGAAGCCTACATTAGTGAGTGGGTCTCAGATGATGATGAATCAAGTGATGACTCATCGTCTAAAGATGATGACCGTAAATCCAAGAATTTGGCCTGTCGAGCAATTGCGGAGTCATTGCCTCCTCCACCGAGCATGTCATTTTGACTCATGGCTAAGCAAAATGAGAAGGTAATTGATTCCGAATCCACTTATGAGGAGTTAGTTGATCTAAAGATAAATCTAATATGAAGAACTTCAAAAATTTGCATGGCTCTTTAGTAGATAAATTTGAAGAATTTTCTAACTCCTATGATGAGCTTGCCTTAGAACATGAGAATCTCTTAGCTAAAATTGAAATTTGTTCTAAGATTGAAGCTAGTGTACAATGTGATCTTGATCATGATATAGTATGTGAAAAGATTAGTGTGGGTACCACATGCGATTTAATTGATTCAATTAATAGTGCCCTAGTCTATCTATTGATGATCATATTTATAACCCTTGACATGATCATGGTAACGCTAGCTCTATCTCTAGCTCAAATAAAATTGCTCAAGATAGTCTCACTAGTGTGTGCAAAAATTCATGTGCATATGTAACACCTCTAGTGAACTAATTAAAGAAAATTTGATGCTTAGAGATAAAGTGGCTTCCTTAAACATAGGATTAGCAAAATACATAAAAAGAAGTGTCTCCCTAAATAGAGTACTTCAGGAGCAAAGGTACACTTTGAGCAAGCATAGATTAGGGTATTACCCTAAAGGAAAGTTACACAAGGAAGAAAAGGATAAGCCTCGAGTGCTCATTAAGGAAGGCACCATGTACTACTTTTGCCAATCACATGATCACAAATCTATTGCTTTCCCTTTAGCAAAATCTTCTCATGCTATCCCATCTGGGGCAAGCTAATTGATAATAATTGTGTAGTAATGAAGAAAAATTGGAAAAATGGTTGCTAAATATGTTGGATCTCCTATTGCAAATAATAAAAACACTAAGGCCACTTGGGTACCAAAGTCACTTTAACTAACACTAAAGGACCCAAAGCAACTTAGGTACCTAAGATCAAGAATTGATCTCCTCGATGCAGGTCAACTACAAATGTGGTGGCCGGCATTGGGTGTTGGATAGCAGATGCACTCAACATATGACCGACAACGCTCGTATGTTCACCTCTCTGGAAGAGGAATGTGAAGCAAGCAATAAGATCACCTTTGGAGATAATAGCAAATCTATGGTAATGGGAAGAGGTAAAATCACCATATCCAATGATCATTCCATTGTTAATGTTCTTCTTGTTAAATCTTTAAGTTTTAATTTGCTTTCCATTGCTCAAATTTGTGATCTAAGTTTGGAGTGTATTTTCACGAGTAACGGTGTTTCCGTTGTAGACAAAAGCGAAAAACTTGTTTTCAAAGGTTTCCATTATCAATATTTCTACCTTTTTGATTTCTCGTCTAACACCTCATGTATCTCGATGTGTCTCATTACAAAAGTCTCATTAGGTTGGATTTGACATTGCCGTCTTGGACGTGGGCATGTCAACTTTGAAAAAGGTTTTAAAAAATGAACTAGTTGTGGGTGTAAAAGATGTAAAGTTTGAAAAAGATAGGCTATGTAGCGCATGCCAAGCCAGCAAACAAGTCTCAAATTCACAGCCTATCAAAAACATCATGTCCACAACTAGGCTACTTGAATTACTCCATATAGATCTTTTTGATCCAACCTCAAATGCAAGTATCGGTGGTAACTCATATTATTTTGTTGTCGTTGATGACTTCTCCCGCTTCACTTGGGTTTTCTTTTTGGTTGATAAAACCGAAGCGGGGAAGACTTTCAAGACCTTTGCAAAAAGGGCTCAAAATGAATTTGAATCTTATATTAAGAAAATTATATGTGATAACGGAACCAAATTAGTTAACTCTTCTATTGAGGTGTATTGTGATGAGTTAGGTATTAAGCACGAGCTCTCCGCCACTTATACACCTCAACAAAATAGAGTGGTTAAGGGGAAGAACCGTACACTTATCGAGATGGCAAGAACCATGCTTGATGAATATGGCATGCCTGATGCATTTTGGACGGAGGCCATTAATATAGCTTGTCATTGCATCAACCACCTCTATCTCTATCGACTCCTAAAGAAGACACCATATGAGTTATTGGTGGGACGAAGACCAAATATTTCTTATTTCTAGGCCTTCGGATGCAAATGCTTCATCTACAAGAAGAGAACCCGGCTTGGTAAGTTTCAAAGCCAGTGTGACATTGGTTTCCTCGCAGGTTATTCCTTTAACTCTAAAGCTTATCGTGTTTTCAATAATTCCACTGGCCTTGTTAAAGAGTCATATGATGTTAAATTCGATGAATCTAATGGCTCTCAAGGAGAGCATAGTAATCTAAGTGATGTAGGTGATGATGGGTTGAGGGAAGCCATGAAGAACATGCAAATTGGAGAAGTCAAGCCAATGGAAACATCCGAAGAGCCACCAAAAGAGATCAATCCTTCATCATGTTCAATGGATCCTCAAGCCTTTACAAGTGATCAAAAGGAGGATGATAAGGATATCGTTCGGGAGCCTCGAAAATTTATCAAGAATCATCAGACCATCGCCAAGGATCATCCACCCACACAAGTCATTGGCGATATGGGTAAAGGCATTCAAACTCGTTCCAAACAAGCTAATTTTTTTGTGAGCATTACTCTTTTGTTTCTCTTATAGAACCTAAAAATATAGGAGAAGCTCGAAAGGATACAAATTGGATCAATGCCATGCATAAAGAGCTAAACAACTTTAAGATAAATCAAGTTTGGGAGTTGGTGGAACGACCTACAATGCACAATGTGATTGGAATCAAATGGGTCTTCCACAACAAGAAAGATGAAAATGGAACAGTAACGCGCAACAAGGCACGCCTAGTGGCACAAGGTTTCACCCAAGTTGAAGATCTTGACTATGGTGAAACTTTTGCTTCCGTGGTGCGTCTTGAGGCAATTCGATCACTCCTTGCTTTTGCTTGTCACTTCAACATCAAACCTTTTCAAATGGATATTAAAAGTACATTTCTCAATGGCTTCATTGATGAGTTAGTATTTTTTGAGCAACCGTCCGGTTTTGAAGATCCTTGTCAGCGGTTGGGAGTGCGGGCTCCTAGGTGCCGAGCTTACTTATTGAACTAGGGATCAACGAGCCCCTTTCCGTGCCGGGCGAGGACTTTGAGGAGGCACTAGGCTTCTCAGGGTAAGGCTTCGGGAGATGCCAAGGCTGCCCGAGCAATACTTCGGGCTGGCTAGGCAAGAAAGGGTGGCAACGTGGTGGTTTTCTACCCTGGTTCAGGCCTCCCACTGCCGGAATAACAGCCCTACGTCCAGCCATGCTTGGTAGTGAAAAAGTGTGTGCACAAAGGACGAGCGACCGAACCGTAGATGGATCAGGTGCTCTTGAACTAAGTACACGTGTTGGTTCTAACTACAGATGTCTGTAGGTGTGTATGTGTGTCTTTGCACGCTGTGTGGGCTTGTCCTTTGAGTATCACCCGAACTGATTGCCCTCGAATGGTAGCCGCGAGCCGCTATTTATACTCGTGCCGGGAGATGGTTGTTCCCGATTACACGCCGGGTGTACGTGACGGACAACGGGACGTAGCGTCACTATAGCGCGTCAGGGTTGACAGTAGGCCATGCTGCCCTCCACGCCGGAACAATGTGGACGGGATTGATGCGACAGTTGCTTTTGACTTCTGTGTCATGGCACCAGTCCGCTGCACAGGCAGACGGGTGCACGTGACCTTTTGCCACATGTTCGTCCGAGCAAGGGCTTGCTCGGGGAGGCTTTCGAGCAGCGAGGCTGCTCAGGGCAAGGCCGTTGAGCCCGAGTCGTAGCTCTTGCTCGTGGCAGAGCAACAACAGATGGTCGGCCCCTGCTAAGCGCGTACTTAGGGTCGCTCGGGGGTGTCTTAAAACTAGGGACGTAATCCAAAACCCTGACAATCCTCTATACCCTAACCATGTCTACAAGCTTTCTAAGGTGCTATATGATCTCAAGAAAGCACCTCATGAATGGTATAAGCGTCTTAGGGACTTTCTCATTGAGAAGGGATTCAAGACCAGAAAGGTTGATTGTACACTCTTTACTAAATCCATTGAAAATGATCTATTCTTATGTCAAATTTATGTATATGATATTATTTTTGGATGTTCTAATGCCTCTCGTTGCAATGAATTTGGTGATCTAATGGCCAAGGAGTTTGAAATATCAATGGTTGAGAACTCACCTTCTGTCTTGGATTTCAAATTAAGCAATTGAGGAAGGGGACATTCATCTCGGAAGAGAAGTATATAGGGGCTGTTTGGTTGCCTTCTCTCGCGAGCCTGGCCCATTCGACTCAGCCAGGCTGATGGGATACGGGATGCACAGATACAGAGACAATGTTTGGTTGACTGTTTAGTAGGCAGGTATTTTGAAAGTTAAATATTTTGAAATTTATATAGCAAGTGTGGTCTAGTTTTCTTCGAAAAAATGTTAGGAACCAATTTTTAAAATTGATTCGGTAATCAGAGATGCTAATCAAAAGATATAAAGAAAAAAGAAAACTTGCGTAGAACATGAGGCACCACATGCATGGTTTGCTATTGTGGCTGACAGTGGCCCCTTGCGCAGAACACGAGGCTGCCATGCGCTGCATCCAGAGAGCCAAGCTCAAAACTAGATGTAGGCAACCAAACATAAGAAAAAAACAAGATTCTGTATTTATAGATACAAATCTCTGTGCATGTAGGCAACCAAACAGCTGCATAAAGGACCTCCTCAGGCGCCTCAAAATGGAAGATTACAAGACAATCAAGACTCCAATGGCTACAAACATCATTTAGATCTTGATGAGGGAGGTAAACCAGTAGATAAAAAGCTTTATCATTTTATGATTAGATCTTTCCTTTACTTTACTGCTTCTCGACCCGACATCCTGTTTAGTATTTGCATGTGTGCTAGATTACAAGCCTCCCCTAAAGAGTTGCATATTTCGATTCTTAAAAGAATTTTATTCACTCCTAGTATAGGTCTTTGGTACCCAAAGGTGCCTCATTAGATCTTATAGGCTATTCAGATTCCGATTATGTCGGTTGCAAAATTGATAGAAAAAGCATCTCGGGGAGTTGCCATTTTCTTGGAAGGTCATTAGTCTCATGGGCTTCAAAGAAACAAAACTCCGTGGCGCTATTTACCGCCGAGGCGAAATATGTATCGGCGGGGAGTTGTTGTGCCCAAATTCTTTATTTGGAACAATCCTTTCTTGATTTTGATATTTCTTTTGATCATGTGCCTCTATTGTGCAACCATGAAAGTACGGTGAAAATAGCAAATAATCCGGTCCAGCATTCGCGTATCAAGCACATTGATATCCGACATCACTTTCTTCAGTATGATCTGACAAAGGGTGACATTGTGCTTAAGTATATTCAAACGGAGGATCAATTTGCCGATATTTTCACCAAACCACTTGATGAGGATAGAGTTTGCAAATTATGAAATGAGCTCAATGTTCTTGATATTCCAAATGTTACTTAATGAGCTCATGGGCACATTTAGGGGGAGTTTCAAATGCATTACATATCTTGTTACATCCTTAGGTGTGAAAACATCAAAACACTCGATCTGGTCTGGTCCCCCATCTGGTGACGGTCCGCTTGAGCTCTAGACTTGGTCTGGTTGAGTCCTTCCAGGCGTGCACCCTTCTGGATCCCACCGGACTCAGTCCGGTGGGGGACAGAGGTGAATTCACCATAAGCATGCACCGCTCTATACTCCACCAAATTGAGTCCGGTAGTGACCGTCCCTGCGGGTCTAATTTCTTAACCTCTCCTCTCTTTTTCTCCACTTCTTTTTTCTTTGCTCGTTCCTTCTCTTACCTATACCGCCGCCTCTCCTCTCCCGTTGTCAGCGCTGCCATCCCCTTTTCTCACCAGCGACCTCCACCACCTCAAATCGATTCCTCTCCTCCTCCTCCTTCATCCTCTCCACTCAAATCATCCTAGAAGTCCCTAAATCGTGCCCATTCTCCACCTCCACACCCTCACCTAAACCCTAGCCAGGCAAGGTGTTTGGGTGTTCTTCGGCACGCTTCGGTCTTCAAGCTTCCTCCTAGGGGTGAGTAAGTTGCATTTTTGTGACCTAATTATCTCGATTTAAATTTCTATTGAATATCAAACCCTAGCCCTAGCTCATCAATTCCTTATATTCATTAGAAATTCTTTACTCGTATCTATTGCTCATGATTTTCTTGTGGTTGTTTGGAGTTTGGAGCGAGAAATTTGATTTGCCACTGTGGTTAGGACTAAGGGACTGTTCTCTGCCCTCCTAAAAGGAAAAGAAAAGAAAGGGGGTACCAGTGGAGGTGGGAGTTATGATGAGGGAGACAGGGAAAATGCTTCGGATGTGTCATTTGGTAGTTCTAATGCTCCTCCAGTTCAGAAGAAAGTCAATAGAAAAGTAATATTTCCAAGAGTTCGTTTGCCTCTAGGATCACCACCCTCCAGTGATTCTGATCATTCAAGTAATAGCGATTATGAAGGAGGACAACCACCTGAATCAGAATTTGATGTAAGCTTAGCAACAGAAGGTGGGGGAGTAGCGCCAGCTAGCATTAACTTTGATCTTGCTAAACTGAGGAAAGGAAAGTCAAGGAAGTTAAAAAAAAGCCAAGTCCTTAGAATGGTACGCTTCAGAGGACTCCGAGGATGCATGCTTTAGATCCATCATCTCAAGAGATCTTTTCACAATCTATTCTGCTTGAAAGGAGAAGCTGAAGGGAATATGCCCTAGAGGCAATCATACATGATTGTATAACGTCTTTGTTTATGTACTTATGATAATATTGCTTATCGGTTCCCTAAATTAATGTCATGACTTTATTCATCAAATATGATTTGGTTATGAGACACATTATTATTGTGATATTGTTCTAAACGGTCTCTAGTCCATATCATTACAAGGAGCGGTAATGATTTGATCAGCACATGTATTAATTGATGGTATTGTTTCACATACCATAGATATGGAGATATCAAATCAAAAATGTGGACACATGTTAGAGAACATGGGTGGTTGGATAGATCTACTCTGAGATGTTGCTGAGATTGTTATCTACAAAGTGCCATCAGCATCTACTCTCCAGTGGTACACCTATATGGTCCTCAGACCTGAGATCATCATGGAGACCCAGCTTGTGGAGTTGTATGCTTTGGTGTTATCAAGCGCTATCCTGTAACAGGAAAGTTATAAAGATAACTACTGGTATGCCTCGAAGCATGGAGTAAGGGTGTGACTGATCAAGATGAAATTTGCTCCTCCTGGATAACAGGAGAGATATTTCTGAGCCCCTCGGCTTGGATGGATAAGGAAAGCACACGACCGTGCTGATATGGTTAAAGAGTTAATCCTGATATTTATATCCATTACATTGACAAGTGAATGGTCGAGCTATCACAAGGGTGGCACGTATCTCGCCTTGAGCTTGACTGGTATCGTGTGGCAAAAGAATCGGTATGTTGAGTGTATCAGGGTTCAGCCGATGACATCATTCTATGCATTCGGGGGTCAATATATACTGCTAGGTGCTGCTATCGATCTATGGATTAGAAAGGGACTTTCCTGATTCACGGCCGACTTGCACATGAACCTAACAGGTCACACACTTAACGGGTAAGAACATATCTAGTGGATTTGATCTATTAGAAGAAGGGTTTGCGCGCAGATACGATCCACATAGAAATTGGAGTCCTAGTAGGCCTCAACTAGAGCCCGCTAGCACGTCCATAAAAAGAGAGGCCTGGGAGACGCGGGGGTGATTCGCGAGCTCTCACCAAGCCCTAGCCGTCACGCCTGTCCCGCTCGCTTGAAACCCTAGCCGTGTGGTGAGGTGCTAGCACACCCCGCACAGTGTTCTTTTCCCGGACGTGTGGATACCATTAGAGATGCTGCCGCACGTGGACGCGCTGATCGGTGGAACCTCCGACGACGATGACCATGACGACCCCGCGGTGCTCGGCACCACATGCTGCTCAGCACTGCTCGAGGACGTTTGATGACCAGCGGCAAGGAGGTGTTCGGTGTGTACAACTACTTCCTCGACGCACGTGACTCTGCTTCTACTGTTTCTGCACGTCAAGGGTAATGATCCATGATCCCCTACTTGCATGTGATTTTGGGTGTTTGCGGTAGAAAATTTTTGATTTGTGCTAGCATAGCCTACCCATTCCCCAACAGAAGCTATGTGTACCTCATTGGATAAACTGGAATGACATCTCAGAGTTACTCCAGGACTCCCACAATTGCTACGTTGCTCCACACTCACCTGGAGTGATCACAGGATCCTTGAGTTCTATGCCGCTATCTGGGTTCCTGATAGGAGGAGTGAGATGAGCTTCACAATTGATGGGACCATGAGGCGAGTCACAAGGAACAACATCAACCGAGCTCTGGATTAAGCATTGATGGAGAACTATTATACAGTCAAGCTTATCCAAAAACTTTTTGGTTGGCTAAGTATCCTAGACTTGAGGATATTGCTTTTATGTAAGAGGATATTGATTTGATATGACTAAAGTAAAAGAATTGAAAGCGGAGGCAGCTCTCATCAACACTACCTTGAGGAACACCTTTGTGATGAGAGCTGGTTTTACAGACAACATTGTTCCGGTGATCAGTTGGTGCATGTTCTACATCTTGACTAGAAGATGTATAGATGTAGCTGATCTGATTCTTGGGGAGATTAAGGACTCTATCCGTAGAGAGGTTAATAGAAGTTTGCCTCTTGCTCCATACATAAATGCAGGAATTGCTCAAATGGGATTCTTTCAATTGATGAGGTACAATATTATGATCAAAGGGTCATTGAGCATGCTTTTCTTAAGCGGTATCTTCTAACTTTGAAATCAAGAAGTTCCTTAGCTCCACCTTCTCAATCTCCAATGCCTCAAGAGGCTCCTCCAGCTGGCTCACCTCAAGACATCCCTCCCTTTATGTCTCCTACTGCAAAGTACCCTCAACACCTAGAGGCAGGCCCCTCCTCAGCAGTTCCTTCCACTGATTTTGCTTCCCTTATAGCTCAGATGACTCAATGGAGAGCTGATGATCTATCCTAGAGAGAAGAACAAAGAAGAATGCATGAAGAAGCTACGATATGGCATGCTGAGCAGCGCCATATGCTCGCGCAGATTGAGGGCTGGGTTGAGTAATAGAATCACAACCATGATGCTCTGATAGGTTGCCAGACCCACTTCAACACCCGTTTTTCTACTCTTGAGGGGGCAGTTCAGTACTTGGAAGCACAACTACTTTCTCACCGTATGCTTGGTACCATAAGGCCCCAACTTTCAGCCAGCTCCTCCAGTTCAGGCAGCTCGGGGTGCTCCAGGATTAACATGGCATACAAGGGGTGATCTTGGAATTCACCAAACCTTCTTAGAGACACCTGCACCTACAACACCTGATGTTGTCGCCTCATCACCGATGTCTGCTCCTGCAGTCCCAGCTTCCCGTGGCATGCTTGGAAGTATCTCCAAGGTGTTCTCTCGCTCCAACTCCAAGCGCCCAAGAACTTCCTCTCTTGCTCGCTCCAGTGGACATGAGGACTAGGCCTCTTTGGTCCTTGATGCCAAAGGGGGAGAGAGAGTAGAGAGTTGAGTAGGGGTTAGGGGAGTTAGAGAGAGGAGAGAATGAGGGGTTAGGGGTAGTTAGAGGGAGGGAAGAATTAGAAGAATTTGAGTTTATTGGGTTGTATTTTGGATCTTAAAACATATTTTATGTTGATGCATGAATTGTTCTTGAATTCTCTTGTATCTTTTTATCTATGCACTTATTTAGGGCGAGCTTGCTAAATTATTCATGTTTTGATCTATGTTGAGTAGAGATGATGTTATATGATGCAAATTCTTCCATTATAATTATATGATGCAAATTCTTCCATTATAATTATATGATGCAAATTCTTCCATTATAATTATTGCTTGATCACGTTTATATTGAATACTTATGATCATAGTAATAGTATGCTTGGGGATACCTCTAACAAATTTTTCAGCAAAAATTATTGGCGATTGTTATCAAGTGCCAAAAAGGGGGAGATTGTAAGCATCTCGGCCCCAATTTTCGGTAAGATGAGTTTTGGTATTGATGACAAGGTACAGGGTATCAAGATTCACGAAGGGCGTTCACAACTTTCCCGGAACCCCAACATGCAAGAAGAGGCAAGTCCGTAGAGGTGAAGCTATGACCCGGGAGTCGAGATGGGTCACTAGTAGTAGCTCTAGCATTTGTTTCTCATTTTTGGCCGTACTATCAAGAGGGTCCTAAGTGTAAGTATTTATCATCAGATCTTGAGCTCTCATGATGTGCATTAATCCTTTTACCTTCTTTTTAAGCCTTAGAGTGAGGTTAGGGGGAATGTGCTCGGGAATAAACGAGTTTGCACCCTGTATGATCCATTTGCAGCCCTCGATTGGCGACCAGACTAAGTCTGGTGGGGGGCTATCTGAAGCAAAGAAGAGCTGTGCACCCCCTCTGTAGCCCACCGGACTGAGTCCGATGGCAACCGGACTAAGTCTGGTGAAGCACATAAAGGTTCACTTTGGGAACCGAGACAGCGGACAGTGTCTACTGACCACCGGACCCTGTGTCTAAATGGCCATCGGACTGAATCCAGCGCATTCTAGATAAGTGTGCATGTAGGAGGCCAGGGCAGCGAACGGAGTGCACTCACCACCGGACCCCAAGTCCTATATAGCCTCTAGACTGAGTTTGGTGGGCATCGGACTAAGTCTGGTGGCATCCAGAGGCTAGCCCTGAATAGGGCCGAGGCAGCGGACAGCGTCCGCTCGCCACCGGACCCTAGTGGTATACTGCCACCGGACTGAGTCCGGTGGAGCCAGACTAACTCCGGTGGAGCCGTAACGGATAGTTTATGTGGGATTCTGAGTTCCAACGATTAGTTTCCGAGCTTGGGGATATTTAAGAGGGTTAGTGAGCTCCATTACTAAGTTTTGGAGCATTTATTGAGCTAGCCAAACCTATTCAATAGCCTTGGAAGAAGAGAGCACTTTGTTCTTGAGTTTTCATCCACTTTGGTGTGTCTCTAGCTCTAATTGGTGTGCATCTTGAAGAGCTCTTGATCCGGTGTGATTAGGACACTTAGGGCTTGTTACTTTTGGAGTAAGAGCTCCTAGACGGTCTCTCGGAGAAAGGGTGACCGAGTGATCTTCCGACGAGCTTGTGGAAGACATCGGTGATTGTACAAGATTCTTTGGAGTCCACCTTGCCAAAGAGGCAAAGGACTCCCCGAGTCGATAACCCAACTCATGATAGAGTGTGGGAGGAGCTATACTCTTAGCAAGAGTGCTCTAACGAGGAGTAGAGAGAGACCTCAAACCTCAGGAAAAAATCGTTTGAGTCTTTTTTTATTTCTCGGATTTACTATTCCCCACTTATTTACATTGTTGTGTCGTTTGTATTTTAGCCTCTATCTCCTTTTAGCTTGTTTATTAATATTGTGAGCCTAATTCAATTTTAATTGAAAGAAAATTTAAAATTGCCTATTCACCCCCTCTAGGCCATCGATCCTATTTCATCTGCCCCTTCTGCCCCTTCCTCACCGGTCTCATTTGACCCAACTACTACTTTCAGCTCCGCCTTGCCAAACAACACTAGGAGGAGACCACGTGCGGTCATAATCTCCACAAACGTCTCTAGTTCCCGGTTGACCGGATCAGAAGCAGCTCCCAAAAAAAAAACCTTCCCTAGTACGACTAACCACTGCACTAATGTTGATCACATGTTCGTCCGGGTTCAATTCTAACGTCCTTACTAGCCAGTTTTGCAACCCACCAAATGTCCTTTCCCTCAGCCTCGATATCCCTAAAGTGACCCGAAACATACTCAAATCTATCCCACTTGGCTCATGCATAACCTCTTCCTCTCCATAATAAATCTCGAAATATAATTTCTCAGACATTCTTCCTAGACAAAACACATCGGTAGAAATTATTGCAACATGAAAAATTTAACACACATACTGTAATATATAATTTTATTAACATATTACCCTAAATAATGTCCTACAACTTTTACCCTAAAAATATCTATCCCACTTGGGTGCAAGTAACCAAATTAACCCTAAACATATCGACATATAATGTTGTCAACATATTACCCTAATTAATATCCAACAATTTATCCTAAATGTCTTGTCTACAACATGGCGTATATAATGCCGCCATCAATTTATCCTAAAAAATGGCAGATATAATGCCCTAAATATTGAGCTAAAATCCTACCCTAAATAGTGCCGTAGCAATCTACCGTAAATAATAACCTAAATCATGCCCTAAACCCTAATGGCCTAACAACCGACTCTACCTTATGTCCTAATTATTTCATATTTCTAATTCCCATAAATAATAACGCCAACAATATTCTAAACTAATTAACCTATAAATAAATAATATTATCCGTATGGCTAAGCTACCAGGTTTTAAATTATTCTGCATTACAAAATTATAAAAACAATTTTTCTTTTTTCTTTCTCCCTTCCTCCCTCTCTCTCTTCCTCCCTTTCTCTCTCTTTCTCTCTTCCTCTTTTCCTCTCTTTCTCTCCCTTCCTCACATTCTCCCTTCCCCTCTCAGTTGGCGTGTGGAGGAAGCAGTCGTGTGCCTTATATGCTCCAAAAACCAGCCCATTGATCAGGCAGGATTACCCCGCACTCAAATCCTGCCCGACCAGTCGGTGAATTTATTACCAGGCTCATTAGCTGACTAACGGTCGGGCGGGAATTTATTACCCGCCCGACCGTTGGGCGGGAGGAGGGTAGTTTTTTAATTTTCTAAAACGGTGTATTATTTTTTAATTTTGAATAAAAATAAATTTAAAATTTTAAAAAATTCTAGAATGCAGCTCATCTTCTTCCACAACCGCCTAACACCTCTCTGTACCGGTGATGCGCTGCCTCTATGGCGGCCCAAGCTCCTGGTGTGCTGGAACCCAACGGCCCAACGGTAGCAGGGCCTCTGTCGGTCACACCGTAGTTAGACTGTCATGGTTGCAATGTTTAGAAGAAGGTATAGCGTTTACGTTTTTTTAAGGGAAAAAATACTTGTTTTGGTTCTGAATCATGGCACTTGACCCATTTTGGTTCTGAACTCCAAAACCAGATTAACTCGGTCCTCGAATTATCAAAACCGGACACAAATGGTCTTTTGACCTTGTCACTGTCGGTTTTCTACGGTCAAAGGTGGTTTGACAGAAATGTTACATGCATTTTTGTATAAAATATTTCGTGAAATCCTAATAAACTACATATTTGAGTTTCCTATTATTGCCTAATCTCATAGAATTTTTTTCACATAATTTTGTTGAAATTTACATAATTGTTCAGCATTTTATGCTATTTTATGATTATTAAAAATGCTAGAAAATTTTAAATTTTGGTTTAACATGGTAAAAAATACGCATAAATAAATAGGAACCCAAATATACAATTTCGATTTTGTGAAATAATCTTATATAAAAATAAACATAACACTTCGATCAAACCACCTATGACTAGTTAAAACCACTATTGACTCAATCAAGGGGCCATTTGTGTCTGATTTCGACAATTCGAGAACCGAGTTAACCCAATTTTGATGTTAAGAGAACAAACTGGAGCAAGTGTCATAGTTCGCCGACTAAATCAATCCTTTTCTTTTTTTAATAACGAAAGTATAATTTTAGGCTCTGCACTAAGGTAAAGCGTTTATGTTTAGAGAAGCATTTTTTTTATTGTACAAAAGTCAAAAATAGTTTAAATTGTTTGTACCTAAAGGTTTCGCCGTCGGGTCACCGTGCTAGGGCTGGCCATGTTGGGTCTCCAGCGCTGTCATCTGTCTCCAGTGCACGCGCGCGTGGATTCTCCAACACCAGCATCTCCAGCACCGAGAGCACCGATCTAGCCCCGATCGAGTATGCTTATTGTGTTGCAGCCTAATTGAGAGATAAATCTGACTTCATTGTGTTGCATTTTTTTCTTTGTGAATTCTAATGATTACAATAGAGCACTTTTACTTACTGAATTTATTGTGTTTTTGCACTTCCTCAATGCTTCCCCATGCTTGAGAGAAGAGGTGGTCATTGAGTTATCTAAAAAGCTATGCATCATCTACAACCATTGATCAAATTTATACTGGGGCTCTAAATGATGATAGCTCTTATTCACCATACAAGACAACAATTTATTCACCATTTACATAAGTTCTTTTCTTGCTGCTTCAATCCAACCCATTGATAGCTACATTACATACACTCCAGTACACTAGATACTTCATACACTTCAGTACATACAATTGCTTCATTACATACACAAGGTACAGTACAATGTTTAATTCTAGAACAATTAAAGCTTCTGGAACTTCAATAGGACCAAATTAGCAAGGCACTGCAATAGGAGCTTCAGAAATCTGCAATGGAATGTGTGTCATTGTTCTCTCCAAGAGGCCATCAATACTGCACTGTTTTTGCAACAACCAATGCTCCAGTCAATACAAAGAGGAAGAAACCGTCTCTGTAGAATTCTTGATGAGTGAAAATTCTTGATTGCCTGGTGGTTTTGGAACTGGAACTGGAACTGGCGAGGCATCAAAAATGAAAGAACTGCACATAGAAAGAGGGTTCTATTAATATAATCCAAGATGCCTATTACAGTTAAGCAGAACCATAACATCAAAGGTTCTGTAACATTTCAAGCTGTGAACAAAGGTTCCAAATATGGCTCAATTTTGCACTCCAATCAGAGCTTCAATTATCAATTTTGCACTGCAATAGGAGCTTCACAAATCTGCAATAGAAAAAAAACAGCAAGCCAGGCAGCAAAGAAAATAGTCACGATGGCAGCAAGGGACCTCGGCGGGGAGGAGGCCTGCGTGCCACAAGGGAGCTCGTCGACGAGGAGGCTGGCACAGTGGACCAGGTCGTGCATCGCTGCGGCGGCTGGGGAGGGTGTTGGATGAGG
The DNA here is from genome assembly GCA_036346145.1 of Olyra latifolia. Classification (NCBI taxonomy): domain Eukaryota; kingdom Viridiplantae; phylum Streptophyta; class Magnoliopsida; order Poales; family Poaceae; genus Olyra; species Olyra latifolia. The sequence goes on from CM070532.1 coordinate 39,824,234, forward strand.
CGGCGCCGGTAGGGTTTGTGGGAATTGTGAGGGTGTTGGATGAGGTGGCACCTGGTAGTGCAGCGCTGCGACGACCGGTGGAGGCGTCCGGCGACCGGTGGAGGCAGCGGTCAGGGAGGTCGGGTGAGGCGCCGCTACGGTGACCGGTGGAGGCGGCGAACCAGGAGGCAGGTGGAGACAATGCGTCGCACGAGCGGGGAGTCGCCGCGTTGGACGAGCAAAGGAGGTGTGGGGCGTTTTCGAAAATTTGCCAGACAAACTGGGTCCGATGCGGACGGTTTTTTTGCTAATTTTGCTCAACCGGACGACCACCGCTGGATTAAGATTGAAGGGATGGCGTGGGCTGATTGCATGAGTGCACAGAAGGACCTGATTGCACAGCAGTTGGAGCCTCTATTGATACCCTGTTTTCTGGTAGATGTGACTCCCACGTTAGATTATTGCCATTTGAAATGACAACATAGCTATATATTAATTATCACTATTTGGAATGGGGATATAATAAAATTTATGTAATTTTTTATTCGACTATGATATAATTATAAATATATTGTTTTAAAATTTTCAAAAATTTGTCTAGTTTGATACTTTCTCTTTCCCTCGGTCCCTCCCATGCATGTCTTCTCCACTTACCAGCTCCCACTTCTTAAAGTGGTTGGTGATGATAATTATATACAAAATGCATGAACAGCATGTTTTCTTTCCTTCTTTTGCATCGATCCCAATCACCCCTCGTCTTGCAAAGGAGCTTTTCTCCTCAAGGCATATGTCTTCATGGATTCCCTTTGTATGTGTGGTTGAAGGGGAACACAGAACATGCCACCCTACTCCCTAGCCACCCTCACATGCCACGAATCTTCCAAAGCTTTATCGTGATTAGATTAACAAAACCGTATATTATTTTCTTAAGACATCTTGATCTTTTTGAGATTGTGCTCACCGAACCCATGAATAAACTAGAGGGAATGTGGCCACTTACAGCTCTGTAAGAATCTTTATTAGTTTACTCATTTTATTTATATGTCTTTGGCAAAGCTACGTGATAAAATAGACTTTGTCAAAAGGTACTGAACTTGGGTTCCAAGCTGTAATTTTGGTCTTTCATATTTAATTCATCCATGCTACTATTCTTGAAAAAAGATACCTATTCTCTGACATCAATGTCTCTCAGAAATATTTCAAGTTGTCTGTTTGTCCCTAATTCAGCTTAGACTCATTTCTCCAGTAATTGCCGGTGCCAACTTAAATGACAACTAGCCGAACATTTATATCATCTTCAAGAAAATGGCTTCAAAAAATTTTGAGCATTTAATTCAACTTTGTGATTTTACTACGCAGAAGCTAGAAATGACTACAATAAGCCATCAATCACGATGAGCATCCACAGTGCTTAGAGATGCTAAGACCCATAGCTTGTCTATAAGTCGTAGTGCAACTTCACATAGGGTGCGTTTGGTTGCATGTTTTTACCTGGATAGGCTCGCGTGAGCCGAGCTAATGCATGTTTGGTTGCCTGCTCAGACCTCCGAGCTGCATCTACCGATGCAAAAGGATGGTTTGAGCCTGGCTCCGCGGAAACGGCCACAGGCTCGCGCGCCACAGTGCCCGGCCGACTAACAACGACTAACCTGCTAACTAACTAGTTTTGTACATCAACGTTTTGTTCTCTCAAAAATATTTTAAAATTCAAACGACATCCAAATTCAATGAAACAAAAAAAAATGGAACCGTAGATTCAAGTACAAGGTATTAAAAAAAATTTAGATTTTTTTAAATTTTTATTTTTTCAAATTTATTGATTTTCTAGTATTTGTTTTCCATCTATTTTTCTTTTTATTTTTGCCAATATCTTTTGATTAGTATCTTTAATCATCAAACCGATTTTATCTTTACGTCCTGACATTTTTTCGAACAAAACTAGACCACACTTACCATATAAATTTCAAATGATTAAAATTTTGTTTTTTTAAATTTCAAAATTTTGATTTTTGATTTTCTTTTTTGAATTTATTGATTTTCCAGTATTTGGTTTTTTGTATTTTTATTTTTGTTTTTGAATTTATTGATTTCTAGTATTTGTTTTTTTCAATTTGTCCATCCCTATATTGAATTTGTCCATCCAATTTTCCTTCTAGTGCAGCCAACCAAACAACATCTCTACACAGCCTGTCCAACCTCATACAACCAACCAAACAACACCCCTTTGCATCCACTCAGCCTGGCTCCACTCAGCCTGGCTCAATTCATACAGCCTGGCTGAGCTCATACAGCAACCAAACACACCCATAGTGCTTAGAGGCAGCCTCTAAGATGTGGAGTTCAAAATTAAGTATGATTAAAATAAATACAAATTAGCATCTAGCCAGACTTATAGATAGGGTCACAAGAGTATGAAATGTTTAGAGGCTACCTCTAAGATAGAGATAGTGCTTAGAGATAGCCTTAGACACCATACCGTGGATATGACGCATGTTAGCTGATACATGGTTCTTCATGAGTATTATAGAGCCACTAGATGAATAGGACACAATGCATTTTCTTTTACTTTATTTCCCTTTAATTAAAATACATCTGTAACATGTATAACCAAACTATTGAGTGCAAAATGTTCGGAAACCCCCTGCTACCGGGTGTAGTTCAAGAGGTTCCAAGGAGAGTCTCTTTTCTCACAGATCAATCTATGTACGGAGACAATCACATCACAGAGATAAACACAGAGATATGAGAAGGGGCTTTCTTTCGTTCTTTCTTTCTGCCAACTAATACAACCATGTACAACTGGCTAGGAGGTCCCTCAATATATAGACATAGCTAATAGGCTAGGGTTTCCGTAGTTGGTCCAATCCATGGGATGGGCCATCGCCGGTTTCTCAACACTCCCCCTTGGGCACCTACCGCGAGATGCATATGCCTCATCAAAACTCCATAAGAACCTAATAGGAAAAATTCTTAGAGAAAGAGTATATACCATACGCGTGTTATGCTGTCCGGATTCCCTCGTTAAAAACCTCATGTGACAAACTTCTGTGAAAACTCACATGGGAAAAAGAGTACAATCTACCTAATTTCTACTTTCCAATCTTCGAGATAATATTGAGTACTTAAACTTTGTGTTTAAGATCCATTCAGAGTACGTGAAGTTTTTTCCCCTGAATTCTGCATTTCTCTAAGGGCCTGTTCTCCCCAGCTTATTTGACTTATTTCTTATTTGCTTATTTGACTTATCTCGTAATTTCGAGAATTTTTCGAGGTGGCCTCGAGAGCCAGATGCCCTTGGTGTTTAGGGTTTAAGGAGCTTTTCGACATGCCTACGAGATAAAAAAAAAATATTTAAAACGTAATAAGTAAGTTAAATAAGTCAAAATAAGTCACGTCTTATATGACTTATTTCGTGTCTTATTTGACTTATTTCGACTTATTTGACTTTTTTATTACCTTTTGTATCTTTTTTTTTAATCTCGTAGGCATATCTAAAAGCTCCCTAAACCCTAAACACTAAGGGCATCTGGCTTTCGAGACCACCTTAGGAAATTCTCAAAGTTACTAGATAAGTCAAATAAACAAATAAGAAATAAGTCAAATAAGCTAGGGAGAACAGGCCCTAAGTATTTGTGTATAAATCTATAAGATTATCACATGACTTTGTGTGCTAAATATTTATTTAATTCATCTTATGCATTCCATGAACATAGATAAATTTTGGGGTTTAACGAGTTTCGTCAAAATGCTTCATGTATTTCATTTGCATTTGAACAACACAAGCTTTATTATCTTGATAATATGATAGTAGGGTTCATTTGAATTCACATGACTTCTTTGAGGATGTCATGAATTACTTTTGTGTTGTACCTTGCCAGCACATTCACGACAAATGCAATGCCTAGTGTTATGCTATTCATGAGGTTTATGAGTGCTTCAATTTTACTTAAGTGTAGGACTTCCTCCCCCTCTTCTCTAGGTCTATATATACCCTAGTCTACTTGCTTGTAGGATCAAATCACCATTGAAGGTTTTATAAGATATTACTTTCAACTCCAAATGACTCTTTCTGAAAGATTTACTAAAATTCCATTGAGGATATGCTCTAGCTGCGAGCTAAGGTAAGATTTGGATTTTCAATTCTTTAATTTCGATTGCTTCTTCTATTTCTTCTATAGAGAATCTCTTCAAGCAACCATTCTAATTCTTCTTGATCACTTTAATTTGTATAGTAACTTTCAAATTTTCTATTTGCTCTGTCTTGATTCGTTGGAGCGATACTTTCATGTATCTTCATGTACAAGTTCGAATCCAAATCTCTATGCAGATATGCAATGACAATATTCTTTAATTTTATTTTCAATTTTTATTTTCAACTTCAAGTTGAGTTCAGCCAATGAGATGAAATATATAAAGGTAATTCCACCTATGACCAGGGAATATGTTTCTTGCATGAGTGAAACCTTGAGTGACTAACCATGCTTTGTATCTTACCACTTCACATTCATTTCTTTTGTTCCGCGGTAATTGACTTCTTCCATTCTTTCTAATCCAACCTTTCTTGCACACTTGCCAGAGATGCAAGCTTAAGATCAAATTCGATAATGGTGGTAATTTTTCTTTCTCTTTACAAAGTTCATGTCGACCATGGTTGTTGCTCTATTCAAATATTCCCCTGATAATACATAATTTATGTTCATTTTATCATGGGGTGCTTTTTGTACTTCTACTTTCTCTTCATCACTATTTCTTATCATGGGAGCAAATTTCTTTAGTTTATTGCCGATATGTACGCACACATTTTTGCCGGTGTTTCCCTATAGTGGAAGATTCAAATATGGGAATACCTCGCTAGCAGGTTACTATCTAATTCAAGGTCTCAACTGGCTCTCCTTCTGTTGAGGAATTTCTGCGATCGGCTGTGACAAGCTCTCTTATCTCTTTTTTTCTCTAGACATCTCAAATATTTCGGGATTCGAGGAGCTAGATTTTTTGTGCTTTTATTTTAAGGCCTCTAAACAGTATGAGGGCTACCTTCTATGGTATTTCAAACCTCTCTGGTGGATTACTGTGGGTAATGCGAATTGAACATGCTCTTCATATCACAAAAATGATTAGGCAGTTAATTTGCTTAGTTCTTTATTTTCTTCAATTGTCTTCTAGACTTCTTCATTTGTTTTTCTAGTGCAGGATCATTCACTTTACTAGTGCGCATGCGCAAGGATCCTTGTGGCTTTCCATGAGATTCCCCAACATTATTCTTTCAGGGGTTTTATTCCTCCCCCTAACGATGGGAATTAATCTTCAATCATTTTTAAATTCATTGGGAGTGTGGTATAGGTACATAAACCATGCATTCAAATGTGGGAAATTTTCTTATGACCCCCTGCACCAGTTGGATGTTGTAGAGCCGCGTGTCCCCTTTTCACTAATTGACGAGGGCTACTTGTAGGACTTCTCATCCTTTATTCGATAACTTACCACTCTATAAGAGCGATCGGGCAATCCTAAATCAATTTCTAGTCCATTCTGCATGTGGACATGAGGTACTTAGTGCTTTCATTTAATTTTCAGTGTAGTACAATGATCATGAAATGCTTTTGAAGTTAAATCTCTAGCATTGTCCTATTCTGATGGACTTCACATGATGACTAGATAATGTATTTTAATTTTTATGATCTGCGAGATTAGCTTCATAAATGCATAGTTTCTTGTAGAGAGTAAGCATGCATTTGATCACTTTGATAAAGCATTAGTAAGCAACATAATATACTTAAATGCCCTTGACAAGGGCTACATACAGCTGCAAACATCTCCTAGATTTATTCTAGAAAAGTAGGATTCTCAACTTTCACTTCAACTTTAATAGAAAAGTACCTAGTTATCAGTTTCCTAGTAGCACAGAGAGTGCACATGAAAATCTTCATAATTCGGAAAATTTTCAATAGTAAAACTATGGCCATGTGAGTTGATTATTTTGCTCCTCATCATTCTAACACTAGGATGGCAATTCTAAAATGCTATAGAGGAAAGAGATCAGAGCTTTTAAATACATTCTTTAGAAAAACATACACTTCGTGTGCATGGATTCTAGTGTGGCATAGTCCAGATTCAAATGGGAAAAATTTTTCTAGTACATAGTTCTCACATGCAGCGTTCCTTACAATGTATAAGTATTCTTTTCTACTCTATTCTCTTTATTTGGTTTTTGCGTGAAACCCATTTGCATGGATGTATTTAAAATTTAAGACAGGTTTTGTGGATTTGGGTATAATAAAGCTTTTTCAAGTGCTCATATTATGGTTTTTCCTAAACCTGCTATATTTTTCTAATGCTACACTAGTTCTATACATAATTGCAATCAGACAATGGCAAGATTCGTATTTTATATAATTTAAATATTACTTGCAACTTCAAATATGCTAGAATAAACGATAAATGTATAAACAATCATGAGAATTAAGGTTTGCTTTTCTAGGGATTCAATTCTTTATTCAGATAATTTGCTCTTCAAGAGCTTCCAATTCATCATTCGTGCTAAATTTTACACAATGTTTGCTAAGCAACCACAATCTAAAGGAGAATGTTAAGAGTGCAATTTATGCACTAGTTAGATTATGTAAAGTATACATTCTCTTCAGCATCAATGTTATTTGTCGGGATCTTCTTTTCTTTACCCACTTCATGTGTGGATGCAATAAGATCAAGGGGGGGTGAGTTAGATGATGTTTCTACATGAGTGTCCTCTTCCATGAGGTCGTCCTTGCCTGTCGTGGCGAGATAAGCCTCTGCTATTTCTTTTTCCTTTCCTTTTGGTCTAATAAGTTGCAATTACATACTAAGGTTTGCGATAAATCTTTTACCGATGCCCCAAATACCAAACTTATAGCACGTTTGGACCTGTTGGTCTTACGGCTTATTACTTTGCTTCTCTTGGGCAGCGGATTTTTCTGTAGTCTGCAAATCTCAGGCGCACCTAGCCCTGCTGTGCTATTGGTAGGATAGGGTATTTGAGCTTCTCGAACCACTTCTAAAGTGCAGTGCATAGCTCCAGCACACTTCCCCTCAACCATGTAAAGATCCTTCAGAGTGGTAGAGAGGTGGTGCCTGAGATGGTGCAGTGCCTGATCGTTCTGCTCATCAATAGGCTTTTCATTCTTCGAGGATCCCAACATAAGGGCAACCCAAAGCTTCTTGCTACCGAATACGATCTTAATGTCTCATACCCAAGTGAGGTAGTTGTAGCCATGCGGGGCCATTTCCTCAAATTTATGGCTAATGATACCTGACATTTTCATATTTAAAATTTCTTTCATGAGATTACGACATGTAATATAGTAGAGAGTGATGCTAGACAGACTACAATTCCTAAATTCTCATATATATCCGATACTCCGACATGCCATTACCAATTCATTAAAAAACAATAAACATGCATATACTGATATTCACAAAAGCAAATTCACGATATAATTGCATGAAAAGTAATTAATAGTAGCTAAATAAGCTTCAAATTCAAAAATAGGATCAAAATTCAAAATCCCGAGGTGCTTTTATGCCAGAATATGTGTTTTCTTCAATTTCTACAAATTCTAGGGGCTTTTACAGAATTTTCATTGTTTTGGAAAGTTTCATGCAATTTTTGAACTTTCAGGGGGTTCCATGCAATTTTCTTAAATTTAGGAAATACTACATGTAATTTCCAAAATTTCAAGGCCTTTTCTACAAAATTCTTTATTCCCAAAATTGTTCATGTAATTTCTAAAATTTCACAGGCTAATTTGCAAGAATTGCTAGTCTAGCGGCCCTATTCCTTTTTTTTCTTTTCTTCGCAGCTCGGCCTGCTCGCTTGCTTAGGGCCTGGCTGGCCCCGACCCCTATTTTTCTTTTCTCGTATTTTCTTTATTTCCTTCCTTCGGCCTAGTCCACTTACCTTTTTTTTTGTCTTTATCTTTCTTTTCCCCACCTTCTTCCAGGCCTAGCTTGCAATCCCCATTCCTTTTCTTTCCCATCCCGACATCCCATCCCCCAGCCCTTAGCCCAACCCTCCCTCTCCGCCTTCTTTTCCCCTCCCTTCCACTAGGCTGGTATCATACAACCGGTGTGATTAGTTTCCTCCTAGCCACACCATAGGGTGGCGACGACGAGTCCGGCGGTGAGAGCGACATACTTGGGGTGTCCGGGGGGGCAGTGCTGCGGGCACCGGTTGGGGCGGCGCTGCGTGCGTCGAGGCGTGGCGATGCAGGCAGCGGCGGTGAAGGTGGAGGTGGCGCTGCGTGCATAGCTAATGGCAGGAACGACAACGACAACACTTCAAGGCGGCGTGCGTGTGGCCCATGTGTGCGGGACATAGAGACGGAGACGGTGCCGATGGCGGTGGCACTGTGTGCACGGACATCGCGTTTCAAGGCCGGTGAGCCGGACACGCGGCAACGGGAGTAGCGCTTCAAGGCCGGACCATGGCGGAGCCAGGCCGGTCGTGGCAGTGCTTCAAGGCCGACAACAGGAGCGGCGGTGCATGGGAATCCGAAGCGCCGGCAGCACTTTGAGGCCAAGGCAAGATGGCGGTGTGCACGGATGCCAAGGACGACACTGTGGCACTGCATGGTCGGGTCCGATTGGCGCGACATGGTTGCCTCATGTGCGTTGTTGCCAAGGAATGTGGTCTGCATGACTGAAAGCCGTAAAGATTGATTTTGTTCTTCTGATGAATAAACCTATCAGCATTCATTGCTAGCGACTTCGCGTCTGCTCATGATTCATTCCATCATTGAAATAGAGATATGATCTACAACCCCAAAACTAAAGAAACGGATGCAAAGATCCAATTCAATTCGATTCGATGTAGATTGATCTTACCGTTGTAATTCTGGTAGAGGTTTTATGCTGATAACGTGTTTGGAAACCCCCTGTCACTTGGTGTAGTCCAAATGGTTCTCGGAAGCGTCTCTCTTCTCACAGATCAATTGGGGGCCTTGCTTTCTTTCAGCCAACTAACACAACCACATATAACTTGTTTGCTAGAAGGTCCCTTCAATATATAGACATATCTAATGGGCTACGGTTTTGGTAATGGACCCAATCCACATAATGGGCTGCCAGATCCATCACTGGTTTCTAAAAAAAAAAATCCAAATTAATAATCACGGGTAATCCCCACGGTAGTTCCTCTGGATTTTGCATGGACCCGATGGACGGACCATGCAAGCGGCCGGTGGGCGCCCACCCGCCAACGAACGAGCTCTGTGCCGATCGAGGCCGGGCGCCACGTCGCCGGATGGTCGATCTCGCGGCCGGAGCCAACACGAGCCCCCCGCCGCTTCACTGTGCTGGCCCGGCCATGTGCTCTCTCGTGCTCCGCCGCTAGCTACCATCCAAGAGCGACGGCTGCGGCGGCGGCGGCCACCAGCGTGTGTCAGGAGATAAAGAATGGGAGAGGGACAGAGCACACCGGCCGGCCATGGCCATGGTCCGTGGGCCACCCGCGCCTGACCTAGTAGGTTAGGGACCCAGCTAGCGAGTAGCAGCACGCGATGTGCGGTGCAGTTGTGCTCTGCATGCCCATGTGCTCTACGCGGCTGTTCCCCTTTGCTGAGCTACTCGCTTGCGTCCATCGACTTCGTTTGCAGGCTTGCACTTGCAGCTCAGCTGCTAGCTGCACACGCGAGTCTACTCGATTGATAGTTTTTGTTCCACACCGTACACAGCCCGAATGCATGCAGCGGAGGTAGAGCGACAAAACAGTTCGAAACTGTTTATTTTAGCCGCGTTTCCACCTACAAGGTCAAGTACTTTTAACTTGTCGAAACTATTTTTTTCTAAATCTCAAATTCATTTGTCAAACCTCTTGAAACCAGTCAAATCAAACTTCAGGTTTATCAAAACTGCATTTTAATTACGACCATTCGTCCGAAATCTATATAATTTTATGCAAATTCTATACTCCATCTAATCACAAATATACGTCGGTTTACGATATGCACACCCAATTAAGCTTTTTAAAACTTAAGGGAATAAGTCCATATTGTGCCTCTCAACTATCGAGAAAGTAAATTCTACAACCTAAATTATAGAACCAATTATTTAACACCTATATTCATCCATATTATGTCATTTAACACCCTCGCTAGTTTAGGATAGTGGTTTTAGCGACATACATGTCAACTTGTTTTGTCTATGTCGTTTGCACACATGGCATAGTGAATTTAGGACTTTGAATTTTTTAAATATTTCTCAAAAATACTTTGGTGCGTAAGGATCACATAATTTTTAAGAATTTTTTTAAAATTTAAATAACTGAAATTAAATTTATTTTAACAAACCGATTCTTTAATAATAATTTATGCATCAAACTATTTTAAAGAATTTTTCTAGAATTTGTGAAGTCTGAAAATCATTAACTATGCCACTTGTACAAGTGACATGGACAAATCCGGATAGCGCATCACTAAATCACCATTCTAGACTATTGAAGGTGTTAAATGACCTAGCATTCATAGATGGTGGTGTTAAATAACCTATTTTCTTGTTTAGGGTTGTATAATGGACTTCCTCAATATTTTAGGGGGGGAGGGTGTAATATGGATTTATTTCAAATTTTAACAGTAGGTATCTTTTAAAATATTTATATTGGATAGGTGTCACGTGTGTACATTAGTCTCAAAAGTAATTGAATTATTTTTTATTTTTTAATAAATTGCAATAATAATTAATTTATATTTTAGGACAGTGTCAATATCTGAAATAATATTATTTGTGATCGGATAGAGTAATATATAAGGATTTCCTGAAAACCAACCCTCTACCGATGAAGTAACACAAGGTGATTTGAGAATGTACATACTGTCTCATTCTCGAATAATTGATACTTTTTGTTATAGTTTTATCCATAAGCCCTAGGTACTTAATTTCCTCTCTCTAAGATAGCCTCAGGTTGCCCCTATTTATTAACCCAGCCTATCAAATTTTTCTTAACAGAAATTATATATGCTAGCTTGTGATATTATTAATTTGAGGGTCTTTCAACCAAATTTTACCTACAATATAATCACCCAAAATTTCATAAATACTGACATATTATTCGGTTATCGATGCACTTTAATATTTTTTCCTTTAAAGTTTTAAGAAATATTGCATGCACACATATAGGTTATCTGTCGACTAATATTAATGTAAATGCATACAACATATATGCATTGTGTAATAGGTAAATTTTGAATTACCAGGTTATTTGCTCAACAATTTGGATTAATTTGAATGCTGCCGTGTCTTATCACACATGCTCTCACTCCTGACTTCAAGCTATTCCCAATTTGCAAATACAAGCATCCGAAATTTCAAATTAAAGATGGTGAGTTGGTGACCATGCAAGGTGGTGCATGTGTTTAATTGTATTTTACCTCGCATATTTCCACCATTAACACACACTCTCTCTCTATGCGAGTGATTTGAGTCTTTTAAATTGTGCAAATGGTCTGATTTGAAACGACCCACTAATTAATTTGGTACTAGCAATTAACTATGTCAATTTTTGGGTTTTTTTTTTGGGGGGGGGGGGGGGTGACATATATAGATAGAAGCAATATTGTTCCATCAATAAAATCATTAAAAAAATAACACGATGTGTTAAATAGCTTCCCCATGTTTTTTGAAAAAGTTGTTTGATGAACAACTTACTATTGGAAAAACTACCAGGACTACTTAAGCAAACAAAACATTACTCCCTCTGTTCCAAAATATAAGGCGCGGTTTGACTTGACTCAGTCTTCAAAACTATACTTTGATGTTTAATTTCTCTTATAGTATATTGTGTATAGAAATAAAATTATGATTATTAGAAAATACTTTCAAATACGAAACTAATGATACCATTTTTATATCACAAAATATATATATTGTTAGACAAATCGTTGGTCAAAAATGATGAAGTTTGAATATTGAAATACGTGCGCGCCTTATATTTTGGGACGGAGGGAGTACAACAGTACGTACGTAGTGATGATGAGTAAAGCTTAAAAGAATAATCAATTAATACGAAAAACCATCGATCAACAAGTGCTTGCAATTTGTGCAGGACAAATTAAAAGACTATATATAGCAACATATATGTACAGACATTTCAATGTACACGACTTTGACCTTCTCAGAGACGATTGACACTCCAAATTAACAAATTATGAACAGTCTACAACACAATTTAAACGCATGCATGCAGATACACACTACCAGAGAACTAGCCATTAGTACCGGTTAAGAACTGGCTTTAGTACCGGTTTTTGAACCAGTACAGGCCATCCGGGACTGATGCCCTTAGGCATCAGTCCTGGTTTCCTCAACCGGCACTGATAGTACTGAAACGAGGCATCAGTATCGGTTCATAACACGAACCAGTACTGATGGCCATCACGAATCGGTACTAATGCAAGGCCATCAGTACCGGTTCGTGGCTCCAACCGGTACTAAAAGCACACTATGGCCCTGTAGCCAATAAACCGGTACTGATGCCACTATCAGTACCGGTTCCAATCTAACCGGTACTGATGGACCGGTATCAAAGGCCAGTTTTCTAGCAGAGATATGAAAATTGTGAGCTAATTAGTTACATCCATGGTGCATATCCCTTTCCAAGATGCATCTAGCACAAAATTAAAACGCATTCATGCAGATACATGAAAATTGTGGCCTAATTAGTTGCATCCATTGTGCATATCCCTTTCCAAGATGCATCTAGAAGGGGCCCCCACTTGGTAATATCTTATACTCTCGTATACATATCATAATATTTGCTGGTCTTCACGGGAGCGTTACAATATCCCGTGCCACATCAATGTGAGCACATCCTCCTCCCTAACCACCAATCAACCAGGTATATATAGCCTAATTTTTAATTTGTTTATTCACTACAGTTAAAAAAAATCCACTCGTCACCATCTCGTTGCCATTTGTTACCAACAGGAGCACATCCTATATGCTCAAACCCTAGGCACAAATACGGCATGAAAATTCTTAATTACTACTCCGTCCGGTCACAAATAATTAACGTTTGAGATACATATTAGTCAAAATTTTGAAAATTGATTCACGAATATCCTTTTAAATAATTAGATTGTGCACATAAAATTTATATATGTAAATTCGTCTCAAAAAGTATTTCAATAATATTACAATTTTAGTGGATTTTAAAAATAAGTTACAATAGTAATTAGTGATCAAAATTGCTTTTTAGAGATTGTGTAAAGTTAAAAACGTCAAATATTTGTGACCGGATGAGTACCAATTACGTTAAAATTAAACACAAGGCTTGGTTTGGTCGCTTTCTTCGCTGACCTTTTCTTTTACTACCTTGCATGTAATTTCACCATGCTAGGTTTAACTTTTAACCCTGAAGGACAAGCGCTGGCCTTTTACATTTGCATGCATGCATCCTAGCTACCTGTGCGATCTATCTCTGACATGCATATATGTCATGGTCTCATGGACTTGTGATCTGTCACAACTTCACTGGTACAGATAATGTAGCGAGAGAGAACGTAAATATATATCTTGTGGCTTGTGCCCTGGCCGCCCGTAAAAACTATAGAAATTGACTGTAGTTACTATCCCCATGCATGGCTGTACAATGCCATATTTTACAAGAATGTGGACAACAATTAACCAACCAAACCCACAGCTAGCTCACTACTAGCTACCAGCCCTCGCTGCCGTACCAGGAGAGGCCGGCGGCGTGCTCCTCGGGGAAGAAGCCGGCGCCGCCAAGCTCGTCAGTGGCGGCGCCGAGGAGGCCGCCTTCCTGGTCCAAATGAGATTCATGGTACAGAGAAGGGAAAGAGGAGCTCAACGCACTCGAGGAGGCCAAGAACGAGGTGAACCCCGTGAAGCTCGGTTGGTGGTGGTCGAAGGCCGCGCCGGAGTACGGCGAAGCCTCCTCGTTGAACACCGCGCTGGAGTCACTGTCCGTCGAGCCGTCCTTGTAGATTGCGGCTGCCACCGCTGCCACCGACGGCCGCTCCTCGCCGCCGGATTCCTCCGGCTTCACCGACATCTGCCTCTCCACCTTCTCCCTCAGCTCCCTTATCTGACACGAACATGGGCACGGCGTCTTGCTCATTCGATCGAACGAAAGGGGATGGCATCTACTGCATCTGCAACGACAACGATTAGGATTTGTGCGTACCTCGGCCGCGAGGGTGTCCTTGTCGCGGCGGAGGGAGTCGCACTCGTGGCGGAGGGCGTCGTGGCGGGCGCGGAGTGCGGCGAAGTCGCGCTCGATCTGCTTGGTCTTCCAGCGCGCGCGGCGGTTCTGGAACCAGACGGCGACCTGCCGCGGGTGGAGGCGGAGGTCCCGCGCGATGCGCGCCTTGCGCTCCGGGTCCAGCTTGTTGTCCACCTCGAAGCTCCGCTCGAGCGCGCGCACCTGCTCCGCCGCCAGCCGCCGCTTCTTCTCCCCGAGGCCGCACGCGCCGCGCCCCCCGGCGCCGCCGCCGAGCTCCTCCTCGTCGTCTTCATCCTCCTCGTCGTACGCGCCCACGGCAACATCGTCGACTTCTTGGCGCTCCATGTACCTGCTTTCCTCTGCAACCAAGAGTAGGCGAGAGTAAACTAATGGCCATGTTGCATATCTTACGTTACCAAAAATCTGCATACATCTCCGGCCCGTTGTCAATTTGCTGTCTCGATCACCTTAACACACGCATATTACGCATAATCCAATAGCTAATTTCAAAAATGCATAGTGGCTTTTATTCTCACAATCTACTATATGAACTATGAACCATTGATGTGATGAAAATCAAACGAATGGAATTAGAATCCCCAAAGCATTTATTTGGGACATTTTATGCATGAAAGGGAATATAGAAACGGAAATAAACTGTACCTTGTTGATCTGTGGTTTCTTGGCTTGCCATGGAGTAGCCTCTGCAGGTGGGCCTCTTCATGTGTGCTCAGTTCTTGAGAATGAAATGAAGTAGGGAGGAGATGGGATCTGAGAGTAATTTGGCAGGATGAGAAGAAGTCTCTTCAATTCTAGAGAGAGAGAGAGAGAGAGAGAGAGAGAGAGGCAAGATGGTGAGGGAGAGCTTGGATCTACAAGCTGGCAACTATAGAGAGAAGTAGCTAGGCAGGGAAACAAAATGATGCAAGAGGCCAAGGAGGTGTATATATATAAATAAAATTGAAGCATCGGTTGGGTTGGGGCATGTGGGTGGTGCCGAGATGGCATGTGGCAGAGATATTTGATGCCCAATATGTTATTATTGACAGGTAAGGGTTATCTAGTTTAATGTTTCCATTTCTCTTAGTCCATAGTTCATATGATTCTTCACATGTATACCGCGCATACTTGGTCTTGCGATGAATTTTATGTTTTTTCGGAAATCAGATAGCCCTAGTTAATTCTAAACACTAGATTTTAAAATCCACAAAGTTTTACTGTATTGAATATGAAAAAGATGCATTGGGCGTCTTACAACATTATAAATTTCAGATTTGAAAAAAAGTTGGCTAACTAAAAAAATTATATGTGCATAAACATTCTAAATTTATTCTGATTTGCAACACCAAGGCCTTTAAGGCTTGAACTCATGCCTGCATCAGCTACCAAAATTTTGCAGGGGGTAGGGGAAGAAGCCGGACAGTGCAGTCCTGCATTATGGCCATTGAGTGCTACAAACCTGCATGTCTGGTAAATTCTAAGTCTTGTGTCTACCAGTTTATCATTTGAGATATTTTTTATAATGGAATTGCGTTTTATGTTGAATTACGTGTTCAACTACAGCATGGAACCTAAGGTAGCTTATCTTGAATTCTTGGGCTTGGAACAAAGTATCTTGATGGGTTAGATAATCTAACCATGGTTAAGGATAACTCTAGTTTAGCTAACGTGCAATGAGACTCCAAGGAATACAATATATCTCCTAACTTATTTTCTTCTAAATTTTTAATATCGATAGATCGAAGACTATATGTAGCTGGCGAGTGTGAACTATTACTATTTTTTTTTTGTCTATCTTCAATGCCCGTACAAGCAAGCAATGTCGCAGATACTACTAAGTCAATTATAATAGCTGGGGATTATACGTAAGTCGTAAATAGACTTACTCAAATGTGAACACAAACAGAATACAGAAGAAATTAACATTCAATAACTCGCTTCTAATTAAACATAGGTAAGAGAGTTCTATTTTGAACTGAAAATCAAACCTTCTTGTACTTGTAACACTTACATCAATTAGCATGAACACGCGTACCTCTTGGAATGGTGTATACAATATAAAATATAACTTAAGTAAATACCCATGATTTTTTTCTTATTTTGTTTTTGCAATGAATGGTGTAAACCATAAAAAATACATTGTATGTTGGCTGCATGTGCATGGAAAATTACTCAGTGTAAAATAGTGAGAAATAAACGTATAATTAAGTCTTCTTAAAAGCGTGTAATTAAGTCTTTAGAGCAAGTCCAAACGTATAATCAAGTCTTTAGTTAGCGGATGGATGTGAAAAAACAGGGTGTCATAGATCCTCTATCCCATCCCCTAAATTAGGGGAGGGTAGTGTTTTGCTTCCCATATTTGCGATCCCCTATTCCATCGCCTAAACATTTAGAACATTTAAAAATAGTTTTTTCTTCCTCCCATGAGGTAAAATATTTGTTTGGTTTAAACTAAAAATTTTCCAAACATTAAATGAAAAGGATACTATTTGATTTTTTTTCACCTTTGAAAAAAAAATTAAGAATTGAATTTTCTTAACTTAAATATTTTTGAAAATTTGGTCATAAACTTTAAACGGGGTGAGCCAATGTACATGGGCCAAAATTTGGTCATTAACCAAATAGACCCAAAGTTTTTAAAATTGGTAGTGAGATAAGCTAAATATTATAACTCTCCCATTAAATAGAATATATTTAACTATAGGTGGTGCAATTTAGGAGATGAATGTTGGAGCAAAACTAAAATAGGGGTCCCCTAAAACTTATGAGGGGATTCCCTAAAATTAGCTTTAGGACACTACTAGAGAAATGGCCTTTTATACCGGCACATCAGTACCGGTTATGCATGAACCGGGATTGATAGTTACATCAGTCCCGGTACAATGGTCTACGGGTCCGGAGGGAACATCAGTACGGGCTGAAGACACCAACCGATACTAATTTTTTAACATCCATGCCGGTTGGTGTAAGATATCAGTCAAAGATACTTTTACCTACACCTTTGAGTAAGTGTCTTCGTACCGCCTCGTTCTAATCTTTTTCCATAACACGATGTTAGAACTAATTAGTTACCTACGTTGCCATATATATGTACAGCTTTAACTGGATTCTTCTCATTATCGAGCTAGATCGTAGCATGATCACAGTTATGGACTCGATGAGGAGACCAATTGAAAAGTACCAAAACTTGATCGACATGCTCAACCGGTATTCTTGTTCTTTCCATTATTGTGCTAGTTCTACTCCATTTTAAAAAAATTCTAATCATGTTCAATTTGCAATCACATGTGTAGTGCATTCGCACGGTTCCGTACTGAAATCGTGGGTGAATTCAACGAGGAATTCGATATTACACTTGCCTCTCGAGTATGTATGCCATCATGGTAGCTTTTGAGTTAGTTAACTTCATTTCCATGAATCCATTTCACGCTTTTAGCTTTTTCACCACAAATCTGGCGTCAGCCGTCGGGCACCAATATATGCGGCTACTATGTGTGCCATACTATGCACATCCTGCCCGAAGGTGCTAGCGACTTGCAAGGTTCATCCGATTTCTCGGCGGCGAAAGTGAGAGTGATCCAAGAACAACTCGGCGGCTGGATTTTCGAAGAGGTCATAAATCCGAGAGACCAGTTTCACGATCCAGCAGCAAATAGATGGGCCCTTCGGTAAAGACCGGTGAACTATCGACATCTATGGCTACCAAGAGCGATGCACATAAAGATCACGATGAAGGTTCTGTAATTAAAGTTGTAATGAATGTTATGTGAACTATATATGTGTACTATATATAGGCATGATTGATTTATTGTGATACCTAATAGTTGTAATTAAAGTTGTTAATAAAAGTTCTGTGATTTAATTATCAGTTAATTATGCATGATTGATTATATGTGCTTTAATTAATTGTGACTTAGCACACACACATATAATAATAATAATAATAATAATAATAATAATAATAGACTTAACACACACAGACACATATATAATATATATTACCTCACACGCATATATATATATACACACATATATATATTATTTATAGCTCAGGTGGTGGCTGCTCAGTATCGGTTGGAGGAACCAACCGGGACTGAACAACAGC
Source organism: Olyra latifolia (assembly GCA_036346145.1). Lineage (NCBI taxonomy): Eukaryota > Viridiplantae > Streptophyta > Magnoliopsida > Poales > Poaceae > Olyra > Olyra latifolia. The sequence continues at coordinate 39,842,530 of CM070532.1, forward strand.
TTATCTGTACCAGTTGGTGCCTCCAACTGGTACTGACAAGGCTTCGGTGACGCACAGGCTAAAGCCACGTGTGCCTGATCAGTACCGGTTGGAAGAACCAACCGGGACTGATCAGCAGCTTATCAGTACCAGTTGGTGCCTCCAATCAGTACTGACTGGGGCTTTGGCGAGGCACGGGCTAAAGCCACGTGGGGCCTCCGACCGGTACTGATACTATATCAGCACCGGGTGAGAGAACCGGGACTGATGCCATGGGGCATCAGTCCCGGATGGCCTGTACTGGTTCAAAAACCGGTATTGATGGCCGTTGTGAACCGGTACTGATGGCCAGATCTGTAGTAGTGGGGGGATGGAATTTTAGGGGAACTCTTGTACTTGCTCTTAATTAAATGTCAAACTATTCACTGTTGTTACATGGCCGGGAAAAATTTCATGATCGATCAAACTTGATTGCACTATGGATAAAATGAGTCAAAGTCGTACAACGATTTTGGTCAACCGTTATTTCTTTTCACCGGTTATCTTTTCATTGTTTATGGTCAACCGGCTATCCTTTTGATTTATTGAACGTAATTACAAGGTGCACAAGCTAAGATCAGTATATAACATGCGGTGCTAGTGCAAAATAATCTCGTCAACCGACAGCTGCAAATTAATTTGGCTAGTAATTGAGTTGAAACTAGCTATTGCACATTTGCACTACAGCTTGAGACCCATCAATTTACACAAGACTCATCACGTGTAACCTGCAGGTCCTTATCTCCCCCTTGCATCCGTCTAAAATCAACCTCCTCCATCCATTCCATAAGCCTAGCTAATTACCATGGTAGCAAGCCATCTAGCTAGCTGGTCGCTGTAAAAGTTAACTTAGCAAATTCTATCATAGAATATAATTAAATCATATAGCAGTGTATTACTGTTAATTAAATGTCAGCGTAATCACCTATTATATATATATCCAGCTACTTGTGACGGTACATGCAGTACGTGAGGCCTCTAATTTCTGATGGATTCATGTGGTGTCGAAACGTGGCACGAACTGCGCAGCCAGGACGCAACCACCAGGCCGGCATCCGCAACTGAAAAGTGCACCTCAGGAACCATACCGTGGCCCTACCCGAATTGTAAAGTCATATGATTAAACAACTAGCTAGGGCGTTAATTACAAGAATCCACCCCTAATGAACCTAGCTATATATACACATATCCTGAGCAAACCTAGCTCCTAATAACACCAAAAGCTTTACATTATTAGCTATATATCCGGTCCATGTAGATCGATGGATCGATATATCACTACAGGAATCTATGTAATTTTCGTAAGCCAAGAACCGACAAAATAGCCAAAAGCGACCAAAATGTTTTGGATTCCTGTAGTGTATATATGCTCTGCTATAGCTATATGGATAGGCTGATGATCATATTCTTTTCGCACCACTTCTGCTCAAGCAAGAAGAAGAGCTGGCTGATCATACGGCCAAGTGTAGTCCACGTGGATTCTGGAACAGCGAAAGCATCGCCACTGACGAATCATCTCTTCTTGCCAGCGATGTTTATCAGCTCTATGTGGCTGTTCATGTGATCAAAGGAAAGGATGCATGGTTCAGTGCTACCTGCTGCTAGAGAAAGATCACTGGCCATATACACCACATATGCTGAAGTCTAGTTTGCAAGCTGCATGCATTTCACCCGCTATCTGAACTTGGTATGGTGTGAGGTAGATTAGCCAGCACTCGAAAAGACAGGCCAATTTGATGGGCCGTCGTACCTGCGTGCATGAGCAGTACAGGGCACCGGCCACGCCGCGACAGAACGCAGCAGAGACTTCACTGTTTGCGATTTACTCCAAGTCGACAGCCGCAGATGGAGGCGAACGTGCGTGCCTCCATTTCATTGGGAGCAGCTACATACATATATATATGCCACGTCCATGTGCTATCTAGAATGGATATTATATCAACGTGATGGTCTACTGTCTAGACTCCGAAGTGTCACTTGATTTCTGGATTTGAGCTTTATATGCCCAGCTGATCATGAGCATCGCCAGTGTGTGGTAGATGAGAAAGTGAGAACAAATTAATACTCTCCCCGTTTCCATTTACTTGGCACTCTTGACCAAATCACGCATATATCAATAGGTGATCATATTTTTCGTGAAATGTGACCAGAATGGCCCTCGTTACTCTCACGTACAAGAAACGAGACAAACCAATGGGGGTGAAATGAATAGAGCCAGACCATCTCCAACGGTTTATGTATAATTTGATATAGTCGATATAGCTAATTCGATCCGTCTTTTGGCTTTCTATGTTCACACCTTCTCCAATAGCCTCTCTATATTTGGGTAACTATCCTATTTATTCTATATTTTATTTTATGGCAGTTAACCATCTCTAAGTTCCATCCAAATGTACACAATTTACAACATGCTTTTGCAATAAAATGAAGCAGTTTCACATGATTGATCCAAATAATTAAAATTTTGGTTTTCCATTTGGAGTTTTGAAGATTTGTACAATGAGGACTTCTGGCTTGACGGCAATGCTATAGCCGAACGTACGAAAGTTTTACAGAGTTAGAGCATCCACACCAGAAACTCTATCCCTATTTTCTCTCTTTTCTACTCTATTTTCTCTCTCCATTACTCTAAATTTCTTCACACTTTACACTACACCCTAAAAGATTCCTTCCCTCCACCAGAAACTCTATCTCTAGAACTCTATTTCAATACCCATATAGGGTTTCTGCTACGGATGCTCTTACAAAAGTTGTCCTACGTTACAGCTTCCTACACTACCTACTCTACCTATTGCCTACTACCTAGCAGCACGGGAACACACCGGCCAGTCCTCCTCCTCCTCCACCCTTCTTGCCCTCATCATCGTGGCCCGGTCTGAGTTGGACTTGAGCCAACAAGGGCACCTGTAGTAGTCCCCATCGAGGTCATCGAATGGCAGCCTGGGTAGTCGTGGCAGTGGCGGCTAACGCGTTTACATTTGACCACGGCGCTGGAGGAAGAAGGCAGGATCCGTGCCCATACCTGCTGAGCAAGGAGCTGTTGCACTACAAGAATTGCAGTGAAAACTGACCACGTGAATCTTTCTCGACGGCCACAGGACAACCGTCGATATCATAAATCTCTCTCGATGGCTACGAGATAGCCGTCGAGTTATTGAACCTTTATCGATGGCTTAAACAGTAGCCGTCGATACAGACACGACCAGCCGCACGGCACCGCAACGATGCATTCCAGACGTTATTCTCTATCGATGGCTAACGTGAAGCGATCAATAAAATGAGAGTGGGAAACCAAAAAAAGAACGAGCAGGTTGGCAGACAGGGGCTCTCTTGACGGCTGCACCCACGACCGTCGATACAGAACATGGTAGGCCAAATCCCACGCTGAGAGGCAAGCATGGTACGTAGGGTCGACAGAACCTAATAAAAACCATGCGCACCCTAACATGTCGAGAAACACTTAAGGGCGCACTGGTTAAGGGAGTTGAGCTCACGGCTGATCACCCGCGAGGTCACGGGTTCGATCGCCGTGAGCTCCTCCTTTTTTTTCAAAAAACTATCGGTCTCGACGGTTTTGAAGCGGGCCGTCAATACAGCTCCTTGGAAGCCTAGGGCGATCGGCTAGGCCACCTGTGTGTGCCAGGTAGACCAGGCTAACTTGTATCAACGGCCTTGTACGCTGCCATCGAGAGAGCTTGTGTTTTGATAAATTTTTCCAAATTCATTCATGTGGTGGCCTATACGGCTTGTAATCATGAACGTAGGCATTGCAATGTTTAGGAAAGTAGTTGTTATAGATTTGAATTGTTTAAAATTTAAAATGATTTTGATTTAGTAAAGTATAAGATGCGTATATGTGTCTTAAACATGAAAATAGCTTCGATGTAACTTTAAACGTGTGAATTGTTCAAAAATTAAAGGAAAATTCAAGTTTTGAACACGGCACCACGTAGAGTTTGAATTGTTCTAATGGTTTGGCATGATTCGTGTGGCGGTGGGATGAAACCGACAAATTTGAGAGGATTGTCTCGGAACGTCTATAGACACTGAATCCCGCTGGTGACTCGATCAGGACGATTAGAAAGGGTTCGATAGTTCAGGAATTCAAAAATTTTTGAAACTTTTTGATACATGCTAATTCATATATGGAGCAATATAATCAAAAGTTACGGTCAATAGCATCAATATATTTTTTTATTAAATTCAAAATAGCCGGCGTTGACCACCGGTGGCCAAATAAGGTAGGGCCGTCGAGTCAGAGACCTGTCTCGACCGCCTCATCGTTAACCGTCGAGAAAAGGCATCTGTATCGACGGTTGTAAGAGGAAGCCGTTGAGACAGATGAATTTTAATGGCCAACCGACAAATGGCCCTTGAGAGGATGTGCCGATGGTTTTATGGGAAACCGTAGATACAGAGGCTCTATATCGACAATTGAAATGCAGGCCGTCGAGAGAGACTGCTCTAGCCCATCCGGCCCATACAGCCGCTATGACGAATAATATGGCCCGTTACCATAGGCTGTCTCGACGGTGTTAGAGCAGTCGTCGAGACAACACGTTGTTTATGAGTGCCTATGGCTCGGGACTTGGGAAGTTTTTGCCCAAGTCCCAACCCCACGCCCCACCGTCTCGCTATGTCAGCCGCCTTGAGCCTCACCGCTGGCTCTTGTCGTGCTTCCTGCCCTCGCCTGCCTGGCATTGCGCTTCGCCCACAACCAGCCGTGTTTCGCTTCCGCCCAGCCGTCTTGTGCTTGCGCTTGCCTCGCTCGCATGCTCGCGATCGCCGTCATTTGGGGAAGAAGGAGAGAAGAAAAGGAGAGGAGTAGAGGACAGGATAGGAGGAGGGCCGCCGGGAGCAGGAGCGATGGAGGACACCGAGAGCAGCGAAGAAGAAGAGGAGGAGGAGGAGGAGGAGAACGTCGCTCACTGCCGCTGACGCCGACACCAAAAATGGAATGTAATGTCTGTGCTAAATTTTTTTTTAAGTTTGGAGATTAGTCTCGACGGTTGCTCACCCCGTCGAGACTAATCTCCTTAATTAGTTGCATGTTTAGACTAATGACAGTGTAATTAGGGTATAAATTGGTAGAAATTGATATAAATCGATAAAAATTGATTGAATTGGTGAAAAATTATAGAAGTGGATATGAATTGATAGGAATTACGTAAATTGCAACAAATCGATGAATTTGTTAGAATATTCCATGTAGAATTAGTAGAACTTGGAAGAATTAGATAGAAATTGGTACATTTTGCAATAGGTTGCTTCAGCGGATGGAAATTGTTTGGATTTGGTACAAATGGATAGAATTAGATAGAAATTGGTACATTTTGCAATAATTTGCTTGAATTTCCAAAAATTGCTTGGATTTGGTAGAAGTGGATATAATTTGCTAGAATATGCTATAAATTGCTACAATTTGCATGTAGTTGATGAAATTTGGTATAAATTGATCGATTTTTCTAGAAATATGCTATAAATTGCCGCTACGTTGATGAATTTTGCTAGAATTTATTGTAAATTGCTCGCATATGTTATGAATTAATGCAAATTGCAGGTGCTTGCTAAAATAAAAGTTGACAATGTCTTGTTTCTTGTGTTTCCTTACGAAATGTCAACCTAGCCATACGTCACTCATTCGGGAATGTCACAAACCGTAATAAAGCAGGACGGTGATTCGTCCGGCTCAATTAGACGAAGTGGAGAGCGTTTCCGAATTGTCCAGTGGACTGCCGTATAGGGCGTTCCAGTGGACAGCCTACGAATGATGGTTTGGTTACGACATGATGTGGTACCCGTGGATTTCGAGTCGAGATTTCGACGGCATAACATAAGTGTTGGGGCGCCGGTAACACACCCTAACCATCGTTGCACCAGGGGATCCTTAGGATTATGCTGCCGAAATTTCGACTCGGATCCATGGGTCCCATAATGGTCGTAATCATTCCGGCATACGTGAGTGGGTTTAGAATCCTTCCCAAGCCTTCCTAATCCGGATGCTGACATGGTCTGTGTGGGTTGAAGAGCGATGGAGCAAGACAGGAGTTGGATGTATGATGGTTGGAGGCTGGGTGGACAACACACCGATGAGTGGTTCGAGAAGACAGGAATTCATGCGTCGTGCTTTCGAGGCGATGACGGACACACCCGTGACCTGTCGGTGTGTCCAATGCAATAACTGTCGACAGAGATCCTGGAACGAGCTAACAGTCCTTCTCAAATAGTGTTTATGATTTTCACCTACGAATTTTTGTGCATTTCATAAAACACGCTGATGAGACCATCAGCACGAAGGAGGCCCAGGACATCTACCTGCAGCTCGACGACTATGACTGGGTACGTCCTAAGTGGGCGAGGGACCCGGCAGCTTGGGCTGCCCTCGAAGAGAAGTGGGCTAACAAGGACTTCATCGCGAAGTCCCAGAAGGCTAAGAAGAACTGGGCCTCCAAGGAGTACAAGACGAACCTTGGGATGATGTCCATTCCCCAGCTGGGGAAGAAGATGGTAAGATCTCATCTCTTCTTTAATTTTTTCTTTTTTTTTGCTAACTTCGCATTCCATTCCTGCAGGTGCTAAGTGCTATTGCGGCCTTTAAGAAGGCCCACATTCCGAAGGCTAAGCCCGGCACCCAGCCCGTGTGGACCCCCTAGCGCAGGCCAAGCTGGTAAGTGTCGACGAAACCTACCACATTTAGTACAATTGTAGTTTACCTAAGTCTAACTTGAAACCATGCAGAATAGCTAATAGGAGGCGTATACTTAGGAGCACGGCCCGGACAACTTCTAGGAGGATGCGCCCCTCGACCCGGTGGTGATCCACAAGCACCTTGGCGGCAAGGCGCACGGGAGGCTTGTGCTCGGAGGGGACCACCTCAGGTGAGCAAGTTAGCATGTTAGATGTTATTCCTTTAATAACATTGATGTTTACAACTAACCATGGTCCTCCTTAATTGCAGATCCCAGGATTACATGTCCGAGGTCTAGGCCTCCTAGAATGCCCCCAAGAGCCTGTGGGAGTTCGAGGCTTGGATTCGCCAGGAGATGGATCAGCGTGTGGCGGAGGTGGAGCAGCGAGCGGCGGAGGAGAGGGCGCAAATGCTGTAGACGTTCCAAGAGAGCCTAATGACTGCTAATAAGGAGCAGGAGTAGAGCATGGAGGAGATGAGGCGGTGGATGGAGATGCAGTGTGGGGTAAGCCACTACGACCATCTCATTTCATTTCACCTGAACCAACAATTCTTTAACTAATTGTGTCACGAACGTGTAGGCCAGCTCGAGCGGGACTGCAGGACGCAAAGGTGACTGTTCAGGATCGGCGGCTCCAGCTCGACGCAACGGCACCGAGGACGGGTCCAACACGCCGATAGACCTCTGCGATGACACACCATCCTCCTCCTGATCGGATCGGACTACTTCTCTTTATTTTTGTGCATTCTATTATACATTCGATGTTTTCGATTGCAATCGTGATGATATGTGCATATGAAAATCTTGATCATATGGGTTGAAATTGTGATGATATGTGATGTTTTGCTGAAGTATTGGTGATATGTGTGATGATATGTGATGTTATGGTTATTTTTTGTTGGAATTTTGATTATGGATGTATATTTGTGTGAAATGTGGGGATTATGATATATATGCCGGGTATGTTGGGTTTGCAGGTGCTATCGCTGCTGCTGGGATAGCATTGGTGGCTAAATTGAAATTTTTTTAGCCATCCCAGCAGCAGCGGCGGCAAGTAGAAATTTTTTTAGCCATCTGTCCGGCTCTTTTTTTTTTTTTCTTCAAATCAGTTATTCTCGACGCCCACCTAGTAGGCCGTCGAGACAGGTTGTCCCTGAGGTCACCAGGGGTACAGCCATTGCCAGGTGGGCTCAGGGACTAATATATCTCGACAGCTTAGCTAAAGCCGTCGAGAGAGTGTCCCTCGGGACCCCTGAATGTGCGGCCACTGCCAGCTGGGCCTCGTGGATCAGTTTCTCTCAACGGTTGGAGTGGCCATCGAGAGAGGGTGGCCCTACGAAGCTCTGCTGGCTGCAGTTCTCTCGACTGCTCCCGATGCCGTCGGGAGAGATTGCCCTGCCACTTGTCCAGGGTCCCCTCGAGTGATCGAGTTCTCTCGACTGCTGCCATGTCGTCGAGACTGCTGGAGACGGAGCTGCCGAACAGCCAGACGGCCATCATCCTAGTTGTATCGACGGCTTTTCTTATGGCCATCGATAAAGACTGTATTGACGGCTCTCCCGTCGACACAAGATGTCTGTTTTGACCTCTCAGGCCCGACGGCGGTTTCTCGACGGTCGGCCATCGATACAGTGTTGTATCGACAGCTTCCTTGGTTGTCTCGACGGTTTAGGCCGTCGAAAAATATGGCGATTTGCGTAGGGTCGTCGTGTCAAGTAGGCCCAAGTTAGCAACTCCAAAGCATGTCGGGCTCATACCTGACGGTGGGTTCAGCTTCTGCGATGGGGACGGAGCTAGGACAGAGGTGGTGTGGAGGCGAGGAGGGGTAGGGTTGGAATCAGCGACGCCGTGGCGTTGAGCCATCCAGCAGAACTGGCTGCCAGACGCATAATGAAAGCACTATAGCCTAGCTGCGATGGCAAGAAAGGCATTTGCTAAAGAGGATGGGCTAGGAGAGGGGCTGAAAGTAGGAGGCGTCAGTGGAGAGGAGCCATATTGGATTTTATACCGCCTCACCGAAATCAAGAGCATCGCTCCTGCTACGCATCAGCATTAATTGTACCTGCATTCACTCCCGCGCTTGGTCTTCAAGAGGAGCATGGAAGAGATTTGTAGTTCCTGCATGTGGACACAGGGCGAGGATAGCGAGAGGAGAGAGGAGAGAGGTCACTAGCGAGCTCGCTGAGGTTAGTGAGGCTGTTGGAGCTGTGCACGGCTCGCCATTTGCCCCTTTCTTGGCAAATATAGCGAGAGGTTGCTGGAGATGGCCTTAGTGGGGGTAGTTTGGGTAAAAATTGCATTGGGATGCATGCGTATACTAAGGGCATGTTTGATTGGTGCCATACTTTGTCTAATCTAACCTTAGATAAGTGTGGCAAGCCACACTTTTGTGGCTGAAAAAATCAGCGCCACCCCTTAGGCAAAGTGTGGCAAAAAAATCAGTCTATGACACGTGGGTCCGATTGCTAAGAAAGTGTGGCAAGCCACAATTGATGGCAAATTGTTTAATTTCTTCACATGCATGATCGAAGTGCTTGAAAAAGAAAGGCGAGAACGACCGATATATCAGGGATTTGGTCCGCCCTCAAAATTTGATATATAGGAAAGGAAACCATACGGGAAGTACTGCGTCGGTAGGGCACAAAACCCTGCATGCCCCCAAAGTCACAGGCACTTAATTATACTATGATCGATAAATAATTAAGAAACAAAATCAAGACACGCACTTATAACAATGCAATCAGCATGCAGGGCTATACTTACGTGCATTATTAAGTGTAGCTTAGTTCCTAGGTAGGGTTAGTAGATATATAGGATTATTGTAGCCAGATAAAGACTTATCAGTGCTGCATCTTATGACAATGATGGATATACAGTGTGGTGTATTTTTTTTTTGTACGTGGTTGTGGCCCATGAGACCGATCGACATCCATCGTGTCGATCGGTCACAATGGCCATGGAAATGGAATCCCTAGCTACTCCCTCTTGGCTCAGAAATGTCTGTGGCATGAAATGCGTGCAAGTAAAAGTTTTTAAACATTAAATATAAATATCTTTGTAAACATTTAAATTGGTACACGAAAATCAGTAAATTCATCTTAAAAAGTACTTATATGATATTATAATCTTATCTTGATTTTTTAAAATAAATTTTAAGATAATTTATTGTCAAAGCTGTATTTTAGGAACCACGACATCCAGAACTATGGCAGTGTTCTTTTTAGCGTTTGTGTTTGCTTATAAGATAAAAATTTGTTATTTTCGTACAAATTAAATGCTTTGACGTTTGGTAACCAATTTTGTAGGTCTTACTATTTCTTTTTAAAGCTCTCAAAACCATTTTTTTTATAATTTTTTGATCTCTCGGATGTCCTTATTAAAGAGCTATAAATTTTCAGTTTATAAGCAAACGCAAACGTAAATGCTAAAAACAACACTGCCATAGGCTAAGAAAGACCACAGAGGAAGTAGCACGCGGTGCATGTCATTCAAAAAAAAAAAAAAAGAAAGAAGAAAGAAAGAAAGAGAGCGATCGAGCTGCGGCTGGCTGGTAACTAAAGCTGATTTAAAGTGATCGATGATGGCGAGATATTGGAAGCGAAAGAAAACGACGTGCATGACGAATGCGATGTGTATGTGCGCGCGCACCTAAAAGCTGGCCATGCATATCTTTAATTTGTTCCCATGTAGAAAACAAGCATGGAAATAATTAAGGCGGGGAGAGGAGAGATCAAGGCCAGTTAATAATTAAAGTACCACTAATTATTGAGTAACACTACTATATGGTGATGTAGCTAGAGGATGATTACTTGATTAGGGCTCTTAATTAGCTTCTTTTCGCTTGGGTGCTTTGTTAGGTCAGAGAGAGATATATATATATATATATATATATATATATATATATATATATATATATATATATATATATATATATATATATATATATATATATATATATGTATGTATGTATGTATGTATACGCGCGTAGTTGGTTTTACATAGATGATCTATCTGCCCATGCACATGATACGACCAATCCGGATACGTACGTAGGTCACAAAACTCTAGCAGATCGATAGAGCACTATACAATATAAGCAACACATGCAAACTATAGCAGTACAATTATATATAACAGAATATTACGGTGGATCTGAGACAGCAAGTTGCTGTCCCTCGATCGTCTCAACAAGAATAGATGTCAGCATCTGATGATGAACGGAAGAGATAGCTAAAGCTTCTGGGCACTTAAAACTATGAGACGATGACGCAGGCAGTCTGGCTCAGGCAGTGAGCAAACAAACTGCGTGGACAGCCATGCTCCCACCAACCGGAGAGAGCATTTTTTTTTCTTCAGTGAGAGGTTACCAACTGATCTGATGGATCGATGAGTAGGGTAGGGATTGGCAGTGAGGTGTGTCCAACATCATGACTCCACAAGAGTGGGCATGCATAGCATAGCAAAACAATTGGTTTGTGCCACTACACAGGCAGTGCTCATGCCAATTGGACAGACCGAACTAGCTTGGCTCGGTTTGGCTCGGTTCCACTCGGCTTGCGAGGACTCGGCGAGTTAGAGAGGAGGGGTAGAACATTCTCTGGCCGGGAGGTCACGGTGAGGACAATGAGGGAAGAATAGGAGGCCGCCATCACCATCTTGCTCAATGCCCAGCTCGGTGACACCCTGCTCGGCATTGGTAGGAGAGAAAGGAGAGGAAGGTGTGATGGCAGAGCCTTGCGTTTGCCGATGAGGAAGGTGGTGGCTATGGTTATGCGGGAGCCTATGCAGACGTGTAGAGGGGAGTTGGAGGCTGCCAAGCTGGTTAGGGTTGGTGTGGACAACATGGGTTTCGGGTATCCAGAGATATATTATTGGACGTACCACCTCTTTGGGCCGAGTCACACGGATCTTCCAGAAGGCGGGCTTGGAGGCTGGCGCAGCCCGACTTGTTCTACAAGGAAACGAACTCGTCTCCTACTCGAATACATGGAGATAGATGTAACCAACCCGGTTATATTTTTATCTTCCTTATACGGATTAAGGAACCTATCTGTAACCCGACCCCTTGCACTATATAAAGGTGGTCGGGGGTCCCTAGTTAGAACATCCAATCATCTAGCCATGTGACATCTCATTGTCCTTGAGATCCACCATAATACAATCCACGAGTACAGGAGTAGGGTATTACCTCACCTCGAGGGCCCGAACCTGTATAAATTCGGCTCCTTCTGCTACCATCGAAGTTGTGATCTTTCGCACTGCCCCATAAAATACATTGCCGACACAAATCGTCTACAGTTGGTGCGCCAGATAGGGGAGCGTCAAGATCAACTTCATCAACTTCGATGGCTTCGATTGGCGGATTCGTCTTCACCTACGCCCCCGGCCAAGGCTTCATCTTCGGAGATCTAGGCTTCATCGCCGGTGACTTCGGGGAATTACGGTTGTGTGAGCCAAACCTCATTCGGTTCACGCATTATCGGGGGAGGTGGTACGCGATTCCGGCCGAGCCTTGCCGCCTCAGGATCTTTCCCCTGGATTCCGATCCGGAAGAGATCCAATCTGATGATGACGATTCCGACTGGCCTACCATAGAACTCCCTACGGTTTCGGTCGGGATCTATTGCCTCTTGCTTTACCAGCTCCTTCTGCTGATAAAGAACCAAGTGGTGACCTTGTTCCTGGTCTGGACCACGCTCGGATCCAGTCGGGAATCACAATCCCTCAATCGTAGTTCACCCTATTCGGATTAGGAAACTCGGCCACTGTTTTTCATGAGATAACACATCGGCTTTTCCAATCTGGGCTAAGGAGCGGAACACGTCAAACACAAACTGGGACGAGTTTTCTGAGTCTGGGCTCAAGGATAACTCTAACCAGGTCAACTTCCCGAGTGGACATGCCATTCGGATTGCTCAATTCGGCTGCAAGATTTCAGCAGATTCGCTCTGCCGAATCTCAGTCGGACCCTCTTTTGACCAAAGATCCGGCACGAGAAGTGGGAGTCATAATCACTCCCATCGACGAACCAACAAATCGGGACCAGTTGGGCCTCTCTTACTCGGAGTCCGAATCGAAGGAGAGCGTCAACGGCTTCCCCGACTGTCGCGGTATCTATGTGCTGGATGGACAAGCCTCCGGATCGACTCGGCGCCCCGTGGACGAGGCGGGAGCTGAACACAACCAGGGAGGCGGAGAAGACCTGCGCGACAAATTGCATGGTCGCGCATGAGAAGTTCGGGAGGAACTACTTCAAGTCCGTATGGGAGACCACTCCGTCTTTCGTACGCCCCAGCAGAACATCCTCGCATGTAAGACCCTCCTGGACAATGTTGGACCTTTGCTTGGAGAAAACAGCTCCGCTACGCCGATCATGGATCAGATCAAAGCCATGGTGACGGCAGCGGCAGTCCAGGGTACTCGGGACCAACAGGCAGACTCGGTCAGAAGCCAGACTGCCACGAGTAGTACTCGGCGCAGTCGGCACACGCCATCTCGCGGGCAAGACGCTCGCCGAAGTACAAGTCGCGACCTTCGCCACGACATCGAAGCCCGGCGGAGGGAGCAAGAACAAGACCGGCGCCACACTCCGCCACGCTGGATCCTTCCCGCCAGTCTCCTCCTCTTGGGGACGGATCGATTGATGGGATCAAGACGTTCACACCCCGACTTCATCAGGTAAACTGGCCCGAAGGGTTCAACCCCAAGGAAATAGTGAAATTTGACGGGGAGTGGGACCCAGAGGCTTGGTTGCAGATTTACTCTTTGGCAATCAAGGCCGCGGGCGGAGGATACGATGTGATGGCAAACTATCTGCCCGTCATGTTAACTTCTCCAGCTCAGGGTTGGCTCGCAGGCCTTTCAGAGAACTCGATCGGTTCCTGGGGAGAGCTTTGCGACCAATTCGTCGTTAATTTCCAGGGCACTTACGAGAAGCCTAGAACCCAATGGGACCTTTATCAGATTCATCAGAAAAATGATGAGTCGCTAAGGGATTTCATTCGGTGTTTCACCAAGAAGAAGAACACAATCCGGGAGATTTCGGAGGCGGTCATCGTCGCGGCCTTCCAGAAGGGAGTTCGCGACCCCGACCTAATCAAGAAAATATCTCGGAAGCCCCCGACCACCATCAAGGAGATGTTCACCCTGGCGGATCGATATGTCACCGCCTCGGACGCTCTCGCTGAGCATCAAGAGGATCACCCGAGCAAGAATGAGGGCAAGAAGGACAAGCCCGAATCATCCTCCAAGAAGGATAAGAAGCGCAAGGGTGAGGAGTTGGTGGCGGTCGTGGACCATGGTCGGCAAAAGCCGCCTCGGCCCGTTAACTACAACAAGGTAATGGAGGCACCGTGTCCTTTTCATCCAAATGGGAAGCACGCGGCGAAGAATTGCAACGTCTTGAAGAGTTTCGCTGAGGAGCACAACAAAGATGCTCCGAAGGACGCCAAGCGAGACAACAAGCGTGACCCTCCTTAGGGTGACGCTTGTCCAGAAGCTGAGCGTGAGCTCAATTACATATTCGGGGGATCGAATGCATACGAGTCCAAACATAAGCAGAAGCTTACTACTCGGGAAGTTAATGCAGCTGCTCTGGTGACCCCCGAATACCTTCGATGGTCCGAAGTTCCGATTAAGTTTGATCGCTCGGACCACCCTGACCACATCCCTTGTCCGGAAAGATATCCACTCATCCTGGATCCTGTGGTATGGGGTGTCCGTCTTCGTAAAGTCTTAGTTGACGGCGAAAGCGGATTAAACATCCTTTTCGTCAAGATGTTCAACGAGATGGGGATTCCAAAGTCGGCGCTTCAGAAGACTGGCGCGTCGTTTCATGGCATAATCCCAAGAACCTCCTCAGTGCCGATTGGGAGAGTCACTCTTCCGGTCACTTTTGGCACTCCGGACAACTTCCGGACGGAAAACCTCAGCTTCGAGGTGGCCGATTTCGAGACTGCGTATCACGCAATCTTGGGAAGGCCGGGCTTGGCCAAAATCATGGCCGTCCCACACTACACCTACTTACTCATGAAGATGCCAGGTCCGTGGGGCGTAATCACATTCCGCGGAGACGTCAAGTTCTCCTATCTTCTTGATAGGAAAAACTGCGACTTCGCCCAGTCAACCGAAGCGGCCGACGAGTTGGACAAGATCCGGCAGGCGGCCACCACTCTCCGTGACGAGGGCGAACCGCCAAGCAAGAAGCCATCTAAGTTAGGCATCAAGCCTGAAGAAGATGTCAAGCGTATTTCGCTCGACCCGTCCGATTCGGCCAAAACGGCCTTAATCGGGACAGGGCTCGATCCGAAATAGGAAGAGGCGCTTGTCACCTTCCTCCAAGCGAATCGAGGCATCTTCGCTTCGAAACCGTCCGACATGCCTGGTGTCCCAAGGGAGGTGATCAAGCACTCTTTGAATGTACACGACAAAGCTAAGCCAATCAAGCAGCGGCTGCGTCGGTTCGCACAAGATCGGAAGGAAGCCATCAAGACGAAGATCACCAAACTTTTAGCCGCCGGCTTTATAAGGGAGGTGCTCCACCCCGATTGGTTGGCAAATCCGGTACTTGTACAAAAGAAGAACGGTACTTGGCGCATGTGTGTCGATTACACCGACTTAAATAAAGCATGTCTCAAGGATCCGTTCGGACTTCCTCGCATCAACCAGGTGGTTGATTCCACTACCGGTTGCGAGCTTTTGAGCTTTCTGGATGCCTACTCAGGCTATCACCAGATCAGCTTAAAGGAAGAAGATTGTATCAAGACTTCGTTCATCATTCCGTTCGGGGCTTTCTGCTATTTCACTATACCCTTTGGGCTGAAGAACACCGGAGCAACGTACCAGCGTTGCATTCAACGATGTTTCCACAGCCAGCTCGGGTGCAACGTGGACGCATACGTTGATGATGTTGTCGTCAAGTCTCGGGTAACCTTCGACTTGGTCACTGACCTATTGGAGATATTCGAGAGCCTGTCGGCATACAACATGAAGCTGAACCCGGAGAAGTGTGTCTTCGGGGTCCCTTCGGGAAAGCTCCTCGGTTTCGTGGTATCGCACCGCGGAATTGAAGTTAACCCGAAAAAGATCAAAGCTATCATGGAGATGGCCCCCCAACGTGCCAAAGGGACGTCCAGCGTCTAAATGGGTGCATGTTTGCACTCGGCCGATTCATCTCGCGACTCGGCGAGCGTGGGTCGCCCTTCTTCAAGCTATTGAAGAAGCAACAAGACAAGTTCGTCTGGACACCTGAGGCATAGAAGGTTTTTGACGATCTCAAATCGTTCCTCACCTCACCGCCTGTCTTGGCATCTCCTATGCCACAGGAACCGCTTCTGCTATACATTGCGGCCACCACTCATGTAGTGAGCGCCGCGGTGGTAGTGGAGCGTGAAGAACAAGGACGCGTCTACAAGGCTCAACGCCCGGTCTACTTCATTAGCGAAGTATTGGGCGAGTCTAAGGTACACTACCCGCAGGTGCAGAAGTTTCTGTATGCGGTCCTGATCGCCTCTCGGAAGCTGAAGCATTACTTTCAAGAACATCCAATTTCGGTGGTCACTTCTTTCCCTATCGGAGAAATTCTCCATAATCGGGAAGCCACTGGGAGGATAGCAAAGTGGTTGGTGGAACTTGGGACTTTCGAGCTCTCGTTCAAGCCACGCAGCGCCATAAAGTCGCAAACTCGCCGACTTGCCGCCGAGTGGACGAGATGCTGAGCTCCCCGCCGTCGAAGAGGCCGAGAAATCTTGGAACATGTACTTCGACGGCTCTCTCCGCGACGGCATGCTGGGTCGGCATCGTTCTTATATCGCCTAAAGCGAACGACTCAATCGTCCTCGATTCGGTTTCGGCTTCAAACAACGCAGCCGAGTACGGGACGCTCATCCACGGCCTCCGTATTGCCATATTGCTCGGCATCCGACGATTGGTGGTTCGTGGAGATTCCCAGCTTGTGGTGAGCCAAATGCAGAAGGATTGGACTTGTGTCAACGACAACATGACCGCCTACTGTCAGGAGGTCAGAAAGTTGGAAGACAAGTTCGATGGGTTGGAGCTTATACACATCCTGCGTCGAGACAACGAGGCAGCTGATGAGCTTGCAAACATGGGTTCTAGTCGGGCGCCAGTCCCGGCTGGAGTCTTCGTCCAAAAGCTTCACACCCCCTGCATCACACCACAGGAGCAACTACCCCAACCAGAGGAACAACAACCCAAGCCAAAGGTTCTTGCCCTCGACTCGGATTGGATGCAGCCATACTTGGAGTACCTACAAGAAGAAAAGCTTCCCGACGATCGGGGGGCTGCTGAGCAAATTCAACGTCGGAGTCGTGCATACGTGGTGCACGGCGAATTCTATACTGCAAAGCGTCTTGGCATATTTCAAAAGTGCATACCGAGTCGAAGGGACGCGCGCTATGCGTGAAATTCACTTTCGGGCATGTGCGGCCATCACGCAGCATCAGCTACATTGGTCGGAAAAGCCTTCCGGCTAGGATTTTACTGGCCAACCGCGGTTTCCAACTCAAAAGAGATCGTCCGCAAGTGCGAGGGTTGTCAGTTCTTCGCTCGGCAGATCCATGTGCCGGCCCAAGAACTCGAGACGATGCCCATCACCTGGGCGTTTGCAGTCTGGGGGCTCAACATGGTCGGACCCTTCAAGAGGACCCTAGGTGGTTTTGAACACATCTTCGTCGCCATTGACAAGTTCACTAAATGGATTGAAGCCAAGCCTTGACCAAGATTACGGTGGCCAAAGCCACCGAGTTCTTTCAGGAGATCATCGGTCGGTTTGGCGTGCCATCTCGGATCATCACGGATAACGGCTCTCAGTTCAGAAGTGACGAGTTTCAAAGCTGGTGTGAAGATGTGGGCATAAAGATTTACTTTGCTTCGGTGGCACACCCAAGGAGCGATGTGCAGGTCGAGCGCGCAAATGGCATGCTTCTACAAGGTATCAGGGCGCGAATCTTCGATCGGCTCAATCCATACGTGGCCAAATGGATGAAGGAATTGCCTGCCTTACTCTGGGGGCTCCGTACAAGCCCTAGCCGAGCTACGAGGCAGTCTCCCTTCTTCCTCGTATACGGGTCTGAGGCGGTCCTTCCAACGGAGCTACAGTTCGGGTCGCCACGAGTTCAAAGGTTCAATGAGGACGAGTTAGAGGCCAGTCGGATCGACGAACTCGACCGATTGGAGGAAGCTCGAGATGCTGCAACAATTCGGTCGGCCAAGTACCTCCAGGGTCTGCGTTGTTACCATGATCGTAATGTTCGAGACCGCGCCTTCTCAGTTGGAGATCTGGTCCTTCGAGTCAATCAATCGATTGGCCATAAACTCTCTCCACGCTGGGAAGGCCCGTACATTATTGACTCAATGACACGCCCGAGGGCTTACCGACTGAGGCGTGAAGACGGCGCTCTCATGGACAACTCATGGAACATCGAACAATTACGTCGGTTCTATACCTGACGACCATTGTACACACATTTACAGATAAATAAAGATATGTTTTCTTTCACATTGTCTTTCATTCATACAATTCAGCTTCTGACTTGCTACTTATTTGTGTTTCAATTAAGTAGTAAATCGGGGGCTACACCTAATTAGGTGCGCAATCGCGCACCTAATCTCTTTTATCTAAAACTTCACCTGACTTGCTCCCTAGTCGGATCGACTAGCCGATGAAGTCGTGGGGCTACCTAATTAGGTGCACAATCGCGCACCCCTTCTCTTAGTGAGGATAAATTGACTTGCTCTCTAGTCGGATCCCGACTAGTCAGTAAGTCGGGGCTACACCTAATTAGGTGCAGTCTGCACCTAATCGATACCTAATCGTCTTTTCGATATTCAAGTTCATGTTAAGCCTAAGTTTTATTTGTTCCGAGTAACGAAACTCTTGTCTCCTAGCAACACTCATACTTCCCGATTGTGTCCTTGGAGACAGAGCTCCGCGCCAACTCCTAACGTTAAGGCATGTGATGCGTTGGGCAGAGTGCTTAGTAAAAGAAACCTAACTTGCTCAGGCAAAATACATGACTCGGATTAAGAAAAGACGATTAGCATATATTATATTGAAAAGAAAATCATGTGCATTGGTAATTCACATCGAGTTCCTACATCTAGAGGAGTCTAAGCCTAGATGGCCTCTGTGCCAATTACGAGGATGGCGGCGAAGCGATCGATGATCACCCCGGCCACTTCGCCAAGAGCTGGGGCGACTTCAATCAGAACCGCGGCGCTGGTGGCGTCGTGGGCACGACCTCGGACCAGAGCCTCGACGATCTCGTCGGCCACCTCGGCGAGAGCCGGGACGACCTCGATCAAGACCGCGACGATCGCAACGTCGCGGGCGCGGGCTTCTTCCTCAGCGACCTCGGCGAGCGCGAGGTCGAACTGCGCCCAAAGCTCCGCCAACTCTACGTCTTACATGGGAGCACGCGGAGGAGAAGGAGGGACGGGGGGAAGAAGTCTGGATGAGAAGCGGTCACCGCTCCGGCCTCTTTTTATAGCCGAAATCGGGAAGTCGAACCGATTCCGAGAAGTAATGGCATTGGGGGGAACCCCTATGAGAGCAGTTCCCGAGATTTGACGCGGATGTCTCTGGGAACATGGCGCAACAATCAAAGCGACGGTTGGCATCCCGGTAGGCGGTGCTAGGGATGCCTCGTAGCGGTGGGAGTATGGCGCACACTTATTAAAAGACCACGGGCGACGTTTCGTCTCCGCGCTGGGCGCGAAAAAAACGAAGCCCTGGGTTCGTTGCTGCAATATTCGGGCCCAGACTTAGGTTCTAGAGAGCACACCCCATGTGGGCCTGTACACGGCATAACTTGTGTACAGGTGCCGCTCAGATCAAACCTAGTTGGAAAAAAGGGCGCGTCACCGGTTGGGCCTTATGCCAGTCGTCAATTTCCTGAGGGCTGGGCGCCTCGCGGGTAATTAACCTAGCCTTGATGTGCCCCCCGGGGACATAAGTCGGTTTGGCCGATCGAGCGAACATCAAAGGCTACTTCTCGGTTGGGTCTCAGTGGCACATCTCCGGATCGTTAGTCATCAAGGCGAGGACCACTTGAGGACCTCAACTTGGAGGCGGGCGTATTCTTCCGAGAATCATTAGCTTGACTCAAGACTAGTCGTCAGACACTGAACGCCCTACGCGAAGTTGTGGCATGTCCCTATTTGGACCGAATGTCGGGTTCTGCCCGTCAGACTCGAATGTCATAATTCGTAACAGGGAGGATAACGCAGGGTGACACTGATCACTCGGCAACATCCACCTTTTGGTATGCCTCCTCGTGGGACCAATAGCCGAGATCTTGATCCGTCGGGCTAGGTACCGGACATTTTTAAGACTTGAGATTTTCTTGAGTCCATTACCTTGATGTTGTTTGATCGCCGAGTTACTCAAATAAGTGGAACTTCATCAGTCAAACGAAGAGTGACATCACTCGGGCTGTATTTGAAGGACTGCAAGCTAAACCCGGAATCAAGACAATCCAGTCACGAAGCACTCGGGGGCTACTGTGGACAACATGGGCCCCGGGCATCCAGAGATATATTATTGGACGTACCACCTCTTTGGGCCGAGTCACACGGATCTTCCAGAAGACGGGCTTGAAGGCTGGCACGGCCCGACTTGGTCTACAAGGAAATGAACTCGTCTCCTACTCGAATACATGGAGATAGATGTAACCAACCCGGTTATATCTTTATCTTCCTTATACGGATTAGGTAACCTATCTGTAACCCGACCCCTTGCACTATATAAAGGGGGGTCGGGGGTCCCTAGTTAGAACATTCAATCATCTAGCCATCTGACATCTCATTGTCCTTGAGATCTACCATAATACAATCCACGAGCACAGGAGTAGGGTATTACCTCACCTCAAGGGCCCGAACCTGTATAAATTCGGCTCCCTGTGCTACCATCGAAGTTGTGATCTTTCATACTGCCCCATAAAATACATTACCGACGCAAATCGTCGACAGTTGGTAGTTGGGCAAGTTGAGCCATGATCCACTCCTAGGGTGATGCAGGCTCATTTTGAGCTCAAGCTACAAACGAGACTCAAATCGGGCTCATTTACAGAAGTGTTGAGCCAAATAACAAGCTGAGCCTAGCCGCTCGCGATCCACAAGCTAAAGCTTTGTTTTGTATGGTTTATTTCAATCGGACGCAAATCCTCTGACTTAAGCCAGAGGATCACGAAGCATGGGAAGTGTTGGATCGAGCGTGGACAGCTAGATTATAAGTTAAGTGAGGCAGGACTGAGCGTTGGATGGAAAACAAAGGGATGGATCGGAGCTGTTGGACCTCTTACTAAGTCCAAGGATATGCATCCATTTCAATCGTATTTGGCTTTTCCTCGTTAAAAAAACTGCTTTTTTAAAAAGCAATTAAACGACTCGGCTTCTCAAAACCATTCGAAGAATCGTGGTGTAGCAATAGAGAGGAAACACTACAACAGAAATACCCTTTGAAACCGCCTCATCTATGTCGGTTCAAAGAAAATCGGCAGTGATTAGTTATCACTGCCGGTTTGCAAACCAAGGGGTAGGAAAATTGGAGCATCAGTGCCGGCTAGGGGCACAAACCGGCAGTGATAGTTTCACTGCCAGTTCCTATTAAAAACTGGCACTGATGTGGAGTATCAGTGCCGACTCACATGCACTAATATGAACCGGCAGAGAAAAGCCATTTTCACTGCCGGTTTTATACACCCTTCCTGCCCACAGACTAGAACCGGCAGTGATAGTTATTATCACTGCTAGTTCTGTAAGATTTCCCGCCAAATTGTTGAACCGGCAGTGATAATAACTATCACTGTCGGTTTTGTTTAAAAACCAGCCGTGATGTATTCTCTATAAATAAGAGCTAAGGTGGAAGGTAAATTTGTCTGCAGATCGGTGTGGGCTATGGGTGGTGGCACATTGCGGCTATGAGGCATATTTGAGCTCCAAATTTTGAAGGCTAAGCGTGGAGATTCCAAATCAAAGCAATTGTGTTAGTTTTTTGTTGCACGGAGGCTCTAAATCCAAGCAATTGTGCTAGTTTTCATCGCGTGGAGGCTCCAAACCCAAGTACATTTATTTGATTTAGTATATTTCAAATAATTTAGTCGGTTTTTATAATTTTAAGTAATTTAGTTGAAGTATAAGTACATTTATTTGATTTAGTATATATCAAATAATTTAGTTGGTTTTTATAATTTTAAGTAATTTAGTTGAAGTATAAGTATATTTATTTGATTTAGTATATTTCAAATAATTTAGTTGGTTTTATAATTATAAGTAATTTAGTTGAAATATATTTTCATTCTTGGGTAGGGTGTCAATATTTATCATAATCTGAGATGACCGAGTTAAATAGAGATATTGTTTGCTGTGAATTTTTAGTTCGTATTAAAAATCTCCTTAATTACCAAATAAAAAATTAAAAAATTTGAATAAAAAATCTATGGTATATTATTTGTATTCTGTTGAGTAAGAAAAGTTGTATATCCTGTACAGTACAGTACATAATGTGCCTCTTTGGATTACTACGTTGATATAGTCGCTGATGTGTGGGACCAGCTTTAATTACCCGTATAAGTGTGCTATGAGAAAGCATATTTTGTTAAGTACATCTTCTGCATGGCTGCCTTAGCGGTGGACTCTCTGATCGCAGTATCCGGTGATGAACTTCTGGGTGAAAAGTAATTTGGTTTATTTATATAATTTCAAATTATTTAGTTGATGGAGTGAAAAGTGGATTTTGTTTATTAATTTATGTCATTTCAAATATTTTGATTATGTATATATATGTTTTTACATATGATAAATATATCCATAGGTAGTATAACATTAAACTTTTGTTCTTTATTGTAGATGGATAGGAGATGGATGTATGATGCAGACCGTCGTAGCCCAGAGTTCTTGAACGGCGTGGACTCGTTTCTGAGGGCTGTTAAGGCGTACAAGTCAAATACCCAGTTGGAGTATATATGTTGTCCATGTGTGGATTGCAAGAACGAGAAGCAGTTGCTTCAAAGGGGTTTCAAAGATCGATATACATGTTGGAGCAAGCATGGTGAAGAAGTTGACACTGAACATCAGGACTCACAACACACTGCCGAAGACGCCGGTGGAAGCGAGATGTAAACTGACGACGTTAACGATGTGGTTGTCGACGATCCCAATGATGACCTAGATAAGATGCTGCGTGATGGGGAAGGGCAATTCACCACTGAAAGACAGTTTCAGAAGTTCCAACGTATGGTATAGGACTCGAAGACACATTGTATCCGGGATGCAAGAAGGATCACACGAAGCTGCACATCGTGTTGACACTGTTGCAGTTGAAAGCAAGCAACAGTTGGTCAGATAAGAGTTTCGATGAGTTGCTACTTCTCTTGGGTGACGTGTTTCCGGAGGGGAACGTTATGCCTGATACCACCTACCATGCCAAGCAAGTTGTTTGCCCATTGGGATTAGAGGTATAGAAAATTCATGCATGTCCAAATGACTGCATCTTGTATCGCAAAGAGCATGAGGAGTTAGATACGTGCCCAGTGTGTGGAGATTCACGGTACAAGCGGCGCAATGATGCAGTTGGTGCGAAACAGAACAAGAAGGGACCACCGGCGAAAATAATATGGTATTTTCCTATAATCCCAAGGCTGAAGCGATGGTTTGCGAACAAAAAGCAAGCCCAATTGATGCGATGGCACGTCGATGAGCGTAAAAATGACGGAATGCTCAGACACCCAGCTGATGGTGCGCAATGGAGAAACATCGACAGAAAATATAATATGACCTGAGGAATATAAGGTTCGGGCTGAGTACGGATGGGATGAATCCATTCAGGAATGTCAGCAGTCGTCATAGCACTTGGCCCGTCACACTATGTATGTACAACCTACCATCTTGGTTGTGTATGAAACGGAAGTATATTATGATGCCCTTATTGATCCAAGGGCCAAGCAACCGGGAAACGATATAGATGTGTATCTGAAACCGTTTGTTAAAGACCTAAAAGTGTTGTGGAACGGTGGTGTATGGGTATGGGATGAGTTCAAACGAGAGCACTTCACCCTGCGTGTAATGCTTTTCGTAACAATCCAAGACTGGCCTGCCCTAGGCAATCTATCTGGGCAGGTTACAAAGGCTACAATGGATGTGTGGTGTGTATGGAGGGAACTTCAGGTCGGTATCTAACCAACAGTCGAAAAACGGTATACACGGGTCACCGTAGGTGGCAACACCGGGACCACCTATATCGGAAAGATAAGAAATATTTTGATGGGACTGTCGAGACTGATGCTGCTCCAGAAAGTCGCACTGGTAGATAGTTATTCAACCTAGTAAAGGACATCGAATTTATCTTCGGAAAGGGACGGGGCAACAAAACTACCACGAAAGAAGGATTGTGGAAAAGAATCAGTGTTTTGGGAACTCCCGTATTGGAAGGATTTGGATGTTCGCCACGCGCATGACGTCATGCACATAGAGAAGAATGTGTGCGAGAACATTCTTGGACTCTTAGTAGGCATACCTGGCAAGACTAAAGATACAAGTCTTGAGCTGTAAGGACCTTGAAGAAATGGGCGAGGAAAGAGCTACACATAGTACACCATAATGGAAAAAAACTCCTTCCCCCAGCTTGCTACACACTCAGCAAGAGGGAGAAAATTGACTTGTGCACTTTCTTCCATGGAGTTAAAGTCCCGTCCGGTTACTCTGCCAACATGAAGAGGCTAGTAAGTATAAAAGATTCGAAGATACTTATTGGCATGATGAAGGCCTATGACTGTCATATGATGATGACGCATATGCTCGCAGTTGCACTTAGGGCAATTCTTCCAGAAAAAGTACGAGACACAGTGATAAAAGTGTGTTCTTTCTTTAATGCAATTTCACATAAGGTCATCGATTCGCAGAAACTGGACAAGCTGCAGGAAGATGTGGTCTACACCCTATGCCGGCTTGAGATGCATTTTTCTCCAACATTTTTCGATATGATGGTTCACCTCATAGTTCATATCGTCCCCCAGATACGGGTTCCTGGGCCTGTGTTCTTACATTTGCAAATGTACCCTTTCGAGAGGTTCATGGGGGTTCTTAAGAAACATGTTCGTAACCAAAATCCGCCAGAAGGCTGCATGGTGGAGGGATTGACATCTGAGGAGGTCGTTGAGTTTTGCATTGACTACATGGATCTCAAGCCGATTGGTGTGCCTGTTTCCCATCATGAGGGAAGGCTACAGGGAAAAGGTACCATTGGTCAAAAAACACAGCGTACTAATGACATAATATCTTTTGTGCAAGCACATTTCGCAGTTCTTCAACAATCAGTGGTGGTTGCTGAGTATTGCGATATGCACATGACAATTCTGCAGACGAATAACCGAAGAAGTCGATGAATGGATCGAGAGAACCACGAAATAAATTCGATGATCGGTTCTGTGAGACATGTCATGGGCATGCAGATGGTCTCTCTTGAGTTGGAAGTGTTGGCCCGAGGACCGTCCACTACAATCCTTACTTTCCAAGGATACGAGATCAACGGTTACACATTTTACACGAGAGCACAAGATGACAAGAGCACTAATCAAAATAGTGTTGTCCGTACAGATGCATGCAACAACAATGGCTGTATGTAGATGTACTATGGGTTCATAGAGGAGATCTGGGAGTTGGACTATGGAGCTTTGAAAGTCCCTCTTTTTCGATGCCAATGGGTCCAACTCCATGCGGTGGTGGAAAATGACAAATATGGCGTGACTATCATGGATCTTAAATGTGTTGGATATAGAGAACAATCATTCATGCTTGCAAAGGATGTTATGCAAGTATTCTATGTCAGTGACCCGGCCAACAAAGACCGCCATGTGGTTAAGAGTACGGAAGATTTCCGTACATATAATTTTTTAGTCATTGGATTAATCAATAAACACACGTGGAGCAAATCCCCGTGGGAAGCCCATGGGTGGCTCTGCATGCATGCATGCAATGAAGTCAGCGCTGATGCCAGCGAAGGTGACATATATTTCTTCTGTTTTTTTATTATATCTTTTAATTGACACATCCGATTGACGAGTGGTTTTCACCTACGTGTTACTGACATTTTTACGAACAAAACTAGACCGGTCTTGATATATAAATTTATTCTTTACTACTTTTATATAACACTTTACTACATACATATAGTGACGTTGTATTCATAAAAATAATAAAGTTATGCTTATTGAAATAGTAAAGCCACCGTGTGGCTAGTCTCAATGTATAAATTTTTCTTTACTACTTCATATATAACACTTTACTACATATATTTACTATTGTATTACATACATGTAATAAAGTTGTATTTATAAATGTAGTAAAGTTGTGTTTAAAAAAATAGTAAAGCTACTATACGTATACCGTACATAGTATGAAAATATTTTTAAAAAAATTTTATATAGCAAGTGTGGTCTAGTTTTGTTCAAAAAAATGTTAGGAACCCATTACTGAAAACCGTTTGTCGATTGGAGCTTTCAATCAAAAGATATGGTGAAAAAATAAAAAAAAATCATTACATGCATGCTTGGACTAGGAGAGAGAGAGGTGATGTCATCATGCATGCATGTTACCTGTGTGAGAGGGTGGCGTGAATTTTTTTCACGTGGATCTACGAGGATTAGATCTAATCTAAATCGTGTGGTTAAAAAAGTATGAGTACGGAAGGGCTCCGTACTCTTAAGAGTACAATAGTCTTTTTGTATATATATATAGTATCAAAATTTCCCTTTTGCAATTAGTCTTGACAGTGACAGAGCATGTGAGATCTATTGTATCAAAAGTGATATCTTGTTTATTTATGATAGATGTAGTATAGTGCAAGTGATATCTTGTTTATTTATGATATATGTTTATTTATCTTGTTAGACGAAGGACACCCTCCGCGACGGCCCTTTATCGTCGGCACCTTGAAGCGTAGCTGCCGGTGAGGTAATTCCGATCCCCACCGTCTATACGGTCATGCCGAGTTGTATTTGTGTGTGCTATAGTTTTTCGAGATTTGAATTAGTGGTGGAGGGCATTTTACTTTATAGCGCGTGGGCAACATCCAAACTTACTAAATTATTTGGCACAGTTGTCACATCAATGGGGTCCACATAGATATGTTGTGTTTTCAATTGCCCGATGAAATGTGTTACGAACTGCATTTGTTCTCCGCGCACCCCCCTCCCCCCCCGCCTGACAAAGACAAAACAAAGCAAAAAAAACAAAAAAGAGTCCGGCGGAGGTAGGATTAAAATTTTAAAAAGGGGGAAACCCAAACAAGAAGGGTCAGCGCATGGTGAACAGTTGGAAGGTGTAGGTGTCGGAGCATGGCGTCGGGGTGTCGGTGACTAGTCTGCATGTGTCGGTGACTACGGGGTCTCTTGCTGACTGTGAGTCTTCCTCTTCCGACTCATCAGTTGACATTGAGATCGATCTGGATTAACCCCGTGACTCTTTCTTGTCAGACTTTGTATGGTTTGAGCAATGTTGTAATATTTTTTATTAATTTTGTTGGGAACTATTTGTACTTGTAACATTGTTGGTACTGTCATATTTTTCTAATATTTTGAACTATCCAATCTACATTGATGTGTGCATACGGTTTGAATATAGATTGCTCATTTGAATATAATGATTTTAAATATGTTACGTGGTGTGAATTAGTTTGTTAAATATGTAGATACTTTTCTATTTATGAAAGCTATAATGGTATCTCAACAAACCGACGGATCGAACCATGAGGCAACACCACAAAGGAGTTGTAGTCCCAGTGATTATCTCAACCTGGACCAACATCGTGACGCCAATGAGGTAATTAACACATATATTTATACAAATTCATTTGTATATGTGTTGGCCTCGGGAGATTGAAATTCATTTGTCTATCCATTTACTTGTCCCAGGCTCAATTGATTGAAACGAATGTTGAATCATCTCGACGTGGTCGTGGCCCTAGCAAGATGCCCAAGGGGAGAACGGTTATCACCCAGATGTCGACAATCGGAGAACCTATCACCCCGATCGCGATCGGGCCATACAAAACTACGTGGGGTGGTCGTTAGGGATCATGTCACAATAAACTTTCGAAGATGGAGTGGCCGAAGAGATGAGCAGTATGTGGTGCCTAATAAGGTTAAAGACTTCTGTTGGGGCAAGATGAAAGAAAAGTTTGAGTTCCCTGAAGGGACAGAAGGCATAGCGAAGAAACGCGCGATGAATATAATGGGCATCACGTTCAAGAACTGGAAGGGCAAACTGAATAGAGATTTTGTTCAGAAACGGAGGACGCTAGACTTCAACTTATTTCCACTATTGAAAGATTTTTGGGATGAATTTGTCGAGTTCAAGATGTCCGAGGACGCAATGCAGTTAAGCAAAGCTAATAAGCTTAACGCGGATAAGAATATTTACCCTCACACACTCGGGTCACGTGGTTACATCAAAAAAGTAGCCGAGTGGGAGAAGAGGGAAGAAGAATTAACAGCTAGTGGTGTCAGACCTGCGACGGCCGAGTGGGTCCCACGTGCGAAGCATTACCTTTATGGAAAGGGGGCTATACTAGTAGATGATGGATCCTTAAACTTTCGAGGCCCACGGGACAAGAGGTAACAGAAAAGATTGTGGATGCGCATGCTTAGTCGTCCCAAGGCGATTTCAAGGCTAGCAGGGAGAAGGATGAACTCACCCTGGCTCTAGGAAACAAGGAACACCCGGGTCGCGCGTGAGGCGTTGGCTTGGTGCCTTGGGTAGCAGCCTTCCCCCGGGATGCTTCCATCTATTGTAGTCGGAAGAGGAATGCTGAATATCGAGATGCGGCAATGGAGCAAATGAAAGAAGAATTGAGTAGAAGCATACGAGAGGAGATACAACAAGCTCTCACCCGAGAACGGCGCAATTGTCGATGTATTCGGCAGCCCCGGGGCTCGACGGAGTAGTTGTGCCTCTAGAGGGCTTGTGGAGACTGATCCTAACACCCATTACCCTGTGGACGACATCAAGGAACCGACTACATGCAAGCTGTACGTGCAGACTCTAAACTTTTCAACAAAGGTGGCCACCGGGCAAGCTTTTCCATCAGGGGAAGGTGTTGAGCTGCACAACCGCCCCATACCGGCCGGCTATGGGAAAGTCTGTATTGACAATATACTTTCCAAGAGGTACCGAAGACTTGAGTTGGACTTCCCTGGTGAGGAGAGGAAAAACACTCTAGGAGACAACCTACACGGTTTCGTTGCGTGGAGAAAGCGATACATAGTTTTCGGCTCGGACTCAAAAGAAGATGATGATGAAGAAGAGCCGCGAAGAGATCTCCCCCTCATCATGCAAATGAAACAAGTCCTCCCCCAGCACCGGCAACAAGAAGCGCAAGTCCTCCGCAGGCTCCACCCACAAAAAGCCCTACTCCCCAACTGCTACCAACAAAAAAAAGGCAGCCGTACCTATCAAACGACCTACTCCCAAACGGCCACCTACAAAAAATTCAGCAGCGTCATCATCTCACATATCACAGTCTTCACGGAAATCGCAAGCGTTTGATGATTCGCCTACACCCTCAACAAAGGAAAAGGAAATCAGTGGAACAATAACATCTTTGATGACTCGTCCAGGTCAGAGTGCCGAGCACTATGAAGTGCCTGAACAAGCTTGTGAATTTTTCATTTCCATGGCCAACAGTAAATAGACGGGGTCCTCGGAAAAGCGAAAGTCAGACTACGAGCGTATCTCACAAAAGCCTGACATGGTGCAGTTTGGAATTGATAGGTTCCGTGCAGAAGCGGGACTTATGCCAGCTCAACTTGCAGAACTACAATATGGAGATGATGAAGATATTCTGGTCGCACCTCTTAGATGGGGTTTCAATTAGGCAAACCATTGGTCCCCCCAACTTGGCTCCCTGGTCTAACAACTAGACTACGTCAACTACATGACTGGTACATGGAGTACAGCAACATGGGCTGCGAAATGTTCTCCGCCAATCTCAAAGATGAATATCACAACGGGACTACGATTGCAGGTGGAACTCGATCAATTGTATCAAGCTGCATACCAAAGAAGGCGCCCTCGACGTCAGCATGCTTCGGTGCTGGACTCTGTAAGTGTGTTGCGTATAATTCAATATTGTCTGCCATTATATTGCCCTCATAATTATTTAGCTTTTTTCCTTTGTAGAATGGAGGCTCAGAAATGCAAGAGAGAAGATATTCAAGACATAGGGTTTCTCGATTCTGGGATGGTCAACGAAACACTCGTCAGGGACAACTATCAAACAATCGAGGACTATATAGCTAAAGCCTTGATCAAGCAAGAACTAAAGAGTTCGATACTACTGCCCTACGCGTTCAAGTATGTGTCATATACCCTTCTTGTTGTATAATTTATTAGGGATAAGATGTTACTGCTATTTCATTCTCCACATGTGAAGTTTTCACTAGATCATACTTGTCATCGTGCTATTGGATTGCAAGATAGTTGTCCTCAATTTGAAAAGAAAACTCAAGAAAGTTACCAACCCATCGTAAACTTGCTCGACAAGCAAATTCTATCATCTTTCTAAGTTGCTAAAGTCTTTTCCACGTTTCAAGTAATGTCGAATTTAAAACTGCTTATTGATATCCTTAATTACTCACGCACAGGGCTTTTAAACGATATTGTCAAAAAAGTAATCGCCACTATCCTTATCAGAAGAAATTCACGGTCAGAATCAACTTTCTGTGACGCATTGAAACAATATTGTCTCTTAATTCCTACTTATGAATCTGAAAATGGTTTATAAATATATTATTTCTCTTTCTCGGTGTCACAGCAACCCCGCAACAATCTCTGTGGGTACTATGCGGCAAAGTTCATGCACAACTTCACTTTGGGGGCGTGTTGGGCACAACTAATATTGAGGTCTGCTAAATTTGTCATAAAACACATGCAATGTTGCATATATAAATATTCCATGCATGTTACTCAATAAATAATATATGTCTTCGATTCTTTGGATGACGGCGTTTGCAAATATCCACAAGTTAAGCTCTTGGCTAATGAACTCCTAGCAATTCAAGAACATTTCATTTGGATTCATTGTTACCGAGATTCTCGATCGAGGCAACGAATTTACAATCTGTTGGCGAGTCATGGCTAGGGCGGACAAGGCAAAAACTGACCTAGCTAGTGAGGGGAAAAGGGTTGACCCAGCTAGCGGGAGGCAAAGGAAGGCTGACCTAGCTAGTGGGAGCAAAAGTAAGACTCACCTAGTTAGGGGGAGCAAAAACAAGTCTCTACGTTGAACATTTTAGTTGTTGTAATTAAAAGCTAGCTAGATGTAACCTGTGTGTGCATATGTACATATATATCTTGTTATATTATATATTAATTATGACCGTGAATACTTCATTAGTCTAGTAATTAATATATCGTAATAACACATGTTTGTGAAAAATAGAAACTAATATACCAAATAAAAATATCACTGATGTTTATACAAATCCGAGCACATAAATATTTTTTAAAAAAACTCCTGAAGATACTATCACTGCCGGTTCATTAATACAAAACTGGCACTGTTGTGGGGGCTGCAATGCTCAGTTTTGAAGCGCCCCCAACTATCACTGCCGGTTTTTACCATGACCCGGCAGCGATGCCATGCCTGGCATCTGTGCTGGTTCTATAACCGGCAGTGATAACGATGGTTATCACTGCCGCTTACAGAGTGCCGGTTTAGAAACCGGCAGTGATACCGGTTCTGAACCGGCACTGATGTAGAAATCTGTAGTAGTGAAAGATGCAATCTAATACTCAAACCAATTTCTAATCTACTAAAGCGGAAGCAATCAATCTATTTAGAACAGTGGATTAAAAGAACATGCAGAACTAAAAGATCAATCTACAGGAGCACAAAGAAAAGAAATTACTTTTTTAAACCCATACTTACTAATATATCAGCACGGGTACATGTGTTCCTTTCACTCTCTTTCTAACCTGCTCACTGTTCTCGTCTCGCGCCTCAACCCCAAGCACGTAGCCGCGGCCTGCGGTTTTCCTTCGCCCTCTGCGATCTGCCTATTTTCTTCCACGACGACTACCGTCGTCCGTCGTCGGCCGCCTCCGTTTTTTTTCCCTCGGAACCCTCGCGTACCCTTTTATCCTTCTGGGCCCAGCACGCGCTTGCGCTACGCATGGCAATGGCCCATGGGCCGCAACCTCCCAAGGGCTGAACCGCACGTGGGCCTGCTCGCTTGCATGCACCACACCGCGCTCCAACCAACGTGCACAGCCACAAGCCATGCATTGCCCTACATGCGTAGGTGGGCCCGCTTCCTTTGCATGCTCCTGTTGCCAACGTGCACAGCTCTGCCTTCTGCATATATGCACGTACGCTAGCTCGACGTATATGACCTCCCCTAGATCTGCATGCTCCTCAGCTATCGTGCATGCTTCATCCACACGCGCCGGCGCGCACACAGCCACCTGCTACATGCTGCTGCATGCACACATGCCATGCTCCCTTGGCCCCAATTGCATGCTGCCTCTTGCATGGCCTTGCATCTCCGACGTCCGCGTTCGCTAGTCTAGCTCGAGTCTCATCTCGTCTAGGTCTATATGTGCCTGAGCCGTTTGTGCCGCTACCCGACTCCAGTTCGATGCCTTGCAAAATAAACCAACACAAAACACACTTCGTTTTTTCGCAAATAGGTTAACCCATCACAAAATATTGTTATCTTGTCAAATCAACTCAAAACAAAATCTCAAATCAACATTGAAGATATTGAATCGGCTTCTTAAATATTTTGGAACCCTAATCAAACCAAATAATCCAACTTCTTGAAGCCTTCAAATCTAACATTTTAGTCACAGAATCAATCATTCCAACATAGGGCTAGGACAATTGACCAAGCTAACCTAACACATTGTGTGTGTGGTGGAAGATGGGTGATACTTGCCAATAGGAGCTTGCTTGAATCACCACTCCTACACGGCGCACATCCTCTACCTTAAGGATGATGCATGTGTCGTTCCTAAAATTTAGACCGCATGGATATACCAATCACTCTAACTCGAACACACAACCTTTGCTCATCGTTCTTGCGATCTGGACTGTCCGGATAAAAGTCCGTTTTAGATCAAGACAGGTGATCTTTGCTAGTTTAATGTGATACTTTGTGTGCTATTATTTGAACCGTGTAATTTTAATCAGACAGCCAGAGCGTTTGCCGTTTCATACCTTTATTGAACAAAAACGAAGTACGTGTGTCCCATACAACCCAAACTATGTCACCAAATCGAGGTTAATCTTGATATACCCTCGTTCGATCCCCCACTTAGTAGTTAGTAGTGCTTTGATCGATTTTGATCGGCAGCATTAGCCTGGTTTGAAAACGTACTGGGAGTATACGATGATAGCTTAATTTAATGATCACACGGTGTGACATGTTTTCTTGGATATTTATTTTACCAACGGGGGGAGCCCAGATCGGGTATTGCAGATGGATTTGGCCTCAAAAGAGCGGCAACTTGGTACTGGCTCTTTGGTGCTGACTTCAGGTCATTTCTTGGAGGGAGAGAAGTCCTACCTACTACATAACATCCCTTCCATACCGCCTCATCACTGCCAGTTCATCGAGAAACGGCAAGGATAACTTATCACTGCCTGTTCCTATTCGTAAGTCTTAGCGGCGAGAAAATTATTGGGGCTTTAAAAACCGACAGTGATAGGAATTATCACTGCCGGTTCAAGTCATAAACCGGTAGTGATAATGGAGGAAGTATCACTGCCAGTTCAACCAGCACTGATAATGGATTATCACTGCCGGTTCAAGTCACAAACCGGTAGTGATAATGGAGGGAGTATCACTACCGGTTCGTACCGGCACTGGCACTGATAATGGATTATAGCTCATTTTTAGAAATTCATAACTTTTTTATACGGAATCGGATGGAGACAAAATTTATATGAAAATTGTAGCTCTCGACGAGATCTACAACTTTGCAGTTGACAAATTTTTTATTTGAAGTAATTTAGATGCCCAAATAATCGTTAGAACATTCAGACAACAAGGGTCAAAAGGAAAAATATGCCATTATTCTCTATAAGCATTGATAGGTGAGTTGATAAGGATGCTTCGCGTGACCTGAGAAGTCGTGGGTTTGACCACGTTAATAGCACCCATGCATATCTCGCGCGAAAAAACTCATGACTGTGTGTGACTTATGACTGTATACATGTAGATGGTAATACTAGAGTGCAAGAAATTTTTTATCTTTTTTAAAGCAAAAAATGGGACATACTATCACTGCTGGGATGTAGTATCACTGCCGGTTTCTGAATCGGCAGTGATAACCAGGTTATCACTGCCGCTTATTCACTGCCGGTTCAAGAACTGGCAGTGATGACGTTTTCTGTAGTAGTGCCTTGGAGGGTGAGAAGGCAAAAGAGTAGGCTTGCATATTCTGTGATGATACCTAGAAGAAGCATTCGTCTCCAGCAGGGATAGCAGATGAGGATACTCTTCGGAAGGCAGCTAGGTGAGCCGCTTGTCGCAACGTCAAAAAGAAAAGAAGGTACACTTTCTTTAATAAGGTTATTTCCTCACACATATGTGCATGTTCAAGATAGTGATCCTGACATGGGTGGATTTGATAACACTCTCAGACACCTATGTGGTGATGACACTGAGGCATTTTATGATGAGAGCTTAGATCAAATTTATAATGATCTAAATGTTGTCCCTTGAAAGAAAAAGATACCCAAATTCGGGTTAAGAGTAGATTATCTTGAGTATCTAAAAAACAGAGGAATTCATCTAAATTGGGTTAAT
This sequence comes from Olyra latifolia, assembly GCA_036346145.1. Classification (NCBI taxonomy): domain Eukaryota; kingdom Viridiplantae; phylum Streptophyta; class Magnoliopsida; order Poales; family Poaceae; genus Olyra; species Olyra latifolia. The sequence goes on from CM070532.1 coordinate 39,877,064, forward strand.
ATGAAAGGCATTTTTGTAAAAGCAGAGGTCTATACGACTTGGCTAAACACAGATACCTTTCACATCTTTTGTTAAAGAGCAATGCCTTGTTTTTGTTGCTATCCTCCAATCAGGTCATGCTGATTTTTCAGATGGGTCCCTTAAAAAATTATGTGGTGGTCTGGATTATATGTGGCATATAAAGGCCCCATGTGGGTGCTCTGGAGGTATTTTGCTTGGGGGTAAACCTAGATACTTTTGACATTTGGTCAATTGTAGAAGGGGATTTTATGTTAAATTTGCCCTAAGAAACAAAGTAGATGATTTCAAGTTGGTGTTATTTTCAGTGTATGGCCCTACATAACAACAGTTTAAAGATAAATTCTTATCTGAATTGGCAAATAACTGTAGCAAAGAGGTATGGTCTCTACTCATTGGAGGGGATTTTAATATTCCAAGAAGGGCTAATGAAAAAGGTAAAGGAAATTTTGATAATAGATGGTCATTTCTTTTTAATGAGTTAATTGATACATTGGATTTGTTAGCAAAAATCAATGAACTTGATAAAAAAAAGTTAAAATGGTATCTATTTTAGATCTAGATTTCAAACATAACCTCAATATGAGGCTAGTATGTTTGTTGAGAGAAGAAGAAATGAAATGGTATCAATGGTCTAAGGAGAAATTTATCCTTGAAGGGGACAATAACACAAAATTTTTCATATTGTGGCAAATGGGAAACATAGAAAGCAATGAATTTTAGAAAGCAATGAATTTTTTGATTGCTACAAGATGAGGGGGGTTATTGAGGGTGAAGAGAAATCTTAAGAATTTCATTACTTCTTATTATAAAGGTCTATTTGGACCACCGGATATGAATCATATTTCTTTGAATGTGTCTATCAGGGATGGCATCCCTTTGGTGGATGATGTGAAAAATGATTAACTAGTTTAAGAATTTTCTGAGCAGGCAGTCAAAGAGGCGGTTTTTCAGATGGATCATACTAAAGCTCTAGGTCCAAATGGATACCCAACTGAATTTTATCATTTTCTTGGAAAGTTATTAAGGACGATCTTCTGGCTATCTTCTCATATCTCCGTAAGGAACAACTTCCCCTTCATTGTCTGAATTTTGGGGTTATTACTCCTTTGCCCAAACTACAAGAAGCAACAAAGATTCAACAATATCTCCGATCTGTTTGCTTAATGTCACCTTTAAATTTTTCACTATAGTTGGCACTAACAAAATTAAGAAGGTCGCTGACAAGGTAGTTAGATCTACCCAAATAGCTTTTAAACCTGGCCTAAATATTATAAAAGGGGTGGTAATTATAAATGAAACCTTGTATGAGATGCACATGAATAATTTTAATGGGCTTGTTTTGAAACTAGACTTTGAGAAAGCTTATGACAAATTTAAATCGTCATTCCTCTAGCAGACTTTGTGTATGAAAGGCTTTCAGATAAATGGTGTAATTGGATATACAGTTTTTGTGACTCGGGAAGTGTAGGTATCAAAGTTAATGATGATATTGGCCCTTATTTTCATACTAGTAAGGGCTACGCCAAGGTGATCCGCTTCCACCAATTTTGTTTAGTACTATGGCTGATATACTAGTGATTCTTATAACTACAGCCAAACGAGGTGATTTTACTAATGGAGTTATCCCACAATTGGTGGATGATGGTACCATCATTTTATTGAATCCTGATTTAGTACAAGCAGTGAATTTAAAATTGATTGTGAGAGTTTTTGAGTAGCTTTTAGGCCTCAAAATTAATTTTTATAAGAGTGAAAACTTTGTTACAGTGATGCTAAGAATTATGAAGATCAATACACATGACTTTTTAGGTGTTATAAGGGATATTTACCATTTAAATATCTTGGCATACCAATGACTCACAAGAAACTTAGCAATTCTGACTGAAAGGTCATGCAAGATAGATTTGATAAAAAGCTTAGCAGCTAGAAGGGACGAAACCTATCTACTAGAGGAAGATTGGTCTTGCTCAATTCTGTCCTTAGTAGTTTATCGATGTTTATGATGTTCTTTTGTGAAATTCCACATGGAATGTAGAAAAAATTGAATTATTTTTTATCCAGATTTTATTGTCAAAGTGATAGTACAAAACAAAAATACCGTCTAGCAAGATGGAATATTGTCTATTGTCCTAAAGACCAAAGAGGTCTAGGTATTCCTAAGATGAACATCAAAAACAAATGTCTTCTTTGTAAGTGGTTGTTCAAGCTTTTAAATGAAGATGGCATTTGAAAACAACTGCTTAGGAATAAATAATTAATGAGTATATAAGACATTAACTCAGGTTGAGTCTCGTCCTAGAGAGTCTCATTTTTGGAAAGACATCATGAAAGCTAAAAATGAGTTCCTCCACTAGGGATCATTCCATTTGCGGGATGGTTCTCAGATTCGTTTTTGGGAGGATAGCTGGCTTGAGTCATAAATGTTCTTAAATGTTCTCAACGAATCTCCCCTCTGTATTTCCATTCGAAGGGCCTTAGTTGGCCAAAATCTTATTGATTGAAATACCTTAGTGTTTTCTATATGTAATATTCATCTTGAACAATAGAGGAACAAATTTTGTTAGAAGCTTAATAGAACGGTCAATTCTCAGTACAATCCATGTATCGAAAATTGATCAATAAGAGTGTCCTTTATACTAATCAGTTGTTATGGAAATTAAAACTATCTCTCAAGTTAAAAATATTTTTTTGGTATCTTGAGAGAGGTATTACTCTTACAAAAGACAATTTAGCAAAGAGATCTTGAAGGGGTAGTCAGAAATGTTTCTTTTGTAATACGAATAAGACCATTCAACACCTTTTCTTTGATTGTCTATTTACAAGAGCTATCTGGCCTCTTGTTTACATAGCTTTAGGCTTGAGTTCACCTCGATGTATTACACATATGAAGGGCCTTAGTTGGCCAAAATCTTATTGATTGAAATACCTTAGCATTTTCTATATCTAATATTCATCTTGAACAATAGAGGAACAAATTTTGTTAGAAGCTTAATAGAACACTCAATTCTCAGTACAATCCATGTATCGAAAATTGATCAATCAGAGTGTCCTTTATACTAATCAGTTGTTATGGAAATTAAAACTAACTAATCAGTTGTTATGGAAATTAAAACTATCTCTCAAGTTAAAAATAGTTTTTTGGTATCTTGAGAGAGGTATTACTCTTAGAAAAGATAATTTAGCAAAGAGATCTTGAAGGGATAGTCAGAAATGTTTCTTTTGTAATATGAATAAGACCATTCAACACCTTTTCTTTGATTGTCTGTTTGCAAGAGCTATGTGGCCTGTTGTTTACATAGCTTTAGGCTTGAGTTCACCTTGATGTATTACACATATGAAGGGCCTTAGTTGGCCAAAATCTTATTGATTGAAATACCTTAGTGTTTTCTATATGTAATATTCATCTTGAACAATAGAGGAACAAATTTTTTTAGAAGCTTAATAGAACGGTCAATTCTCAGTACAATGCATGTATCGAAAATTGATCAATCAGAGTGTCCTTTATACTAATCAGTTGTTATGGAAATTAAAACTATCTCTCAAGTTAAAAATATTTTTTTGGCAACTTGAGAGAGGTATTACTCTCACAAAAGACAATTTAGCAAAGACATCTTGAAGGGGTAGTCAGAAATGTTTTTTTGTAATACGAATAAGACCATTCAACACCTTTTCTTTGATTGTCTGTTTGCAAGAGCTATGTGGCCTCTTGTTTACATAGCTTTAGGCTTGAGTTCACCTCGATGTTGTGACATCCTAATAAAATTATAATGTCACATATTAGCAAATAAAGAAAATAAAAACCAAAAACATAAAATAATAATAGAAAAAAAGGTCCTGACAGGCTTGGATAGCCTAATTAGGCCCTAACTAGGCCCAAAACCCAATCCACCTAGTCCTAAACCCCCTAGGACTCTAATTTGACCAATTAAGACCCAATTCTAGCCCAATACCAATTCTACCCATATTAGGACTGATCCAAGTCGACCTAAGCACTATATAAACCCCCCTAGGGTTCCCTGGTCGGCCACATCATCCCCAATCCTCGAAACCCTAGCCGCCACCTCGATTTTCGTGCAAAACCCGAAGCAAACCGAGGTAATGCTCCTATACCAGTGCCCAATCGCAAAATCCAAGGCCAAGACGTTGTAGAGCTCGTCGTACTGGTCAATTTGACTATATGGATCGCCATATTTGACCAAGAATTGAAGGAGATATGAGTCGCCGAAGAGATGGCCGGAATAGTAATCCCGGCGAGCCGCCGACGAGCCAACCGCCGCCGCCCGGAATCCGCGCGCCGCCCGCACTCCCACGCGCGCCGCCAACGCCCGCTTGCCGCGTGCCGCCCGCTGCCCGCGCGGCAGACGTCTCAAACGCGCCGCCGCTCACTCGCGCCGCCGTGTCCGGCTTGCCCGCCAGCGTGACGCCAGCCCACGCCCGCCAGCGTCGGCACTGTTCCCAGCGCCTCGCCCAATCCCCCGCGCGCGTGGCCAGCCGCCGCCGCCGCGTCAACCGCCGCCGCCGCCCAAAGCCCGGTTTCTCGGTTTTGGAGCGGTTAACCGCCGATTAACCGGGTTTAATCTTTCGATCTTTTCGAATTTCCATAACTTCCCGAATTGTTTAGGGAGTTCCCGAACTCCAAATTAGATGATTCCAGAGCCTAAAATCACAAATAATCCCAAGAATTTTATATATTTTTACCATACTGTTTTCTGTATGTTTGATATTTATTGTTGTTTATTTAATCTTTCGCAGAGAACCAAGCGTGTACTGTTTGTCCGGAGACGCGTTAGAGCCATTCGAGGGAGGTGACCCGAACCTAGCTTCTTGAAGGCAAGCTAGATTCATGTTGAAACCCTAGTTTGCTAAATTTTAATTATTTCATGATTACTTATTTCGCATGCTTCAATTATCATCACATGTGCCGTTTGCTCCGAATCCATATTAGCACTCTACTAATATGAAGTAGCCTTCCATTGATAGCCTATTTTGGTACTGTTTTGCTAGCCTATCCTTGTATAGATGCTTAGTCTAGCTTCTGGGATTGGTAGTTGATAGGTTTCACTTAGTAATAACTGGTATCCGTGGAGTTCGACTTCGTGGTACTGTTTTTGGATAAACCTAATCAACTAAAATCAACGTGGTGTGTGTTGATTTGAGGAGACCCAGAAGAGGCGGATTTTGGGCTTGTGGTTGAGACGTGCAGGTCTCCTCTGTCATGTAAGGACCGAATACTTGTATTACCAAACCGGACTTGAACCGTACAGCCACTTGTGCCTTCTGGCCCTGACCGTTAGCTGTGGAAGCTTGTTTCCGCTGTACTCGTAGTGGACGGACGTGATTCGCGATCACCGGTTCGAATGGTTTAAATGGGGCTAACCTCATGCGGTGCGCTATCGGTCCGGTGAAGGAGTCGCATATTTGTCGGCTTTGGTCGAAGTGTACCGTGTGGGGCGCGAAACCAAAAGAAAGGGTACGAGATTGGGGACAGTGGAACAGGAACGGTTTTGTCTTGTTTCTCTCGGGATGAGACAGGGCTTGTGGGGAACGTGTACACACTCTGCAGAGTTAAAACTATCATGGTAGCCGTGCCCGCGGTTATGGGCGGGGAAAGGAGCCTAATTCAAGGTAGTCCAATGTGTTTTAATTAAATAACTTGATGTAGTGTAGGCAGGGATTGTCTCTCTTGGAGCTGGTTAGCCGTCCTTTGGCTACGCTCATGTGTTATCAGGCGTTCAATGAATCAAGAACAAATAAACAAGTAGATAGGTGATATTTTAGCAAAATAACCATACCCATCCATTGACCTTGCATTCATTTATTTAAGGACCGCTTGCTGAGTAGCCGTGTACTCATTATATGGACCACGGATATTTGTTCAGGTCAAGATTTCAGCAACGGTGCCAGCTGTGACCAGGAGGGTCAAGGTGATTAGCCGCGCGTTCCGGGTCAACCTCGGGATGTCATCGCTTGATCTTCATTGTGTTATTTTTATATGCTTGAATTAAACCCTGTGCAAGACTATGTATTTGTCTATGTCGACTGGGATGATATTTATGTAAACTGTTAAATTCTAGTTAAATGCAATGCTTGCGATGATATTCCAAATGTCCTTGAGTGCAATACTAGCTATGGTCTTTTGGAACTAGTATTCGGTAACTCAAGCCGGTAGAAATACCGGGGTGCACGACAGATTTGGTATCAAAGCCAGGTTGACTCTAGGATACCGTAGTGAATTACCTAAGACCCTAAGGAGCTGAAAACCCTATTCAAAAATAGTTATAAATTCTCTTTTCCTCATATTTATTGTTCTCTCACCCTACCTAACTAGTATGCCTCTTTCCCTTTTAGATGGTGCAAATATTGGATGAAGAAGGGATGCCGTTGCTGCTGAATGGAGTATTGGAAGAACTTGGGTTCGAGGACCCGTTGCCTGACTATGACTGTCAATTGGTTCAAGTGGACACCTTCATACAGTGGAGGTGCAAGCTAACCATAACCCCCAGGAAGCGCGACGCCGAAGAGACTCCAATGGTGTTTAACGCGTTCACGGACGATGAGACTGAGTCACATCAAATGGTGGCCCGTGAAGCAATCCTACACCTCGGTGACATTTATGAAGGGGAGTTAAAAGGAACCCAATACCACTATCTGCCGTGCCGACATCGCTTTGCTGCCAGGAGCGAACCAAGTGAAGTCCACGGGTTCACCCAAGAATCCAACAAGCAGTTAGTAAGTGAAGCACGATACGCGAAGAATCTTGACCGCCTGTACCAGGCCAAGGCCGACCAAGCGGAGAGGTTGATCAAGGAATTGGACCACATCAATAAGGAGGGGCAGGATAAGAAGGAAGCGTATACGAAGGAAAGGAGAGAATTCAACCAGGCGAAATGGGCGCAGGACATGCGCATTGCAGCTGGTGAATTAATGAGGATCGAAGTGGAGAAAAAGGAAGAGCAACTCGCAAAGGACAAAATCACGGTGGAGAGCTTGAAGAAAGCGCTAGAGCGCAAGAGGAAAGTGTATAAGGAAGAGTATGACAACCTGCAAGAAGACCTCGACACCGTCATGGGATGGGGCGAAGAGCTCCGCGAGAAGGAAAAGAAAGTCAAGGAGCGCGAGAAAGAAGCAAAGAAAAAGGAAAGAAGCCTCGACGAGCGAGCTAAAGAATTAGAGCAAGCAAATGAGGACATGAAGGAGTATCTGAACTTTAGGATGGACAAAATGTATGAAGAAGAGAAGGCCTTCGCGGAGCAAAAGCGAAGATGGGAAGAAGAGCACAAGCCCTCGGAAAGGAAGAGACCCTGCACGAGGAGCATTACTCGAGCCCCTAAGAATTAAGATTGTATTAGCCTAAGTCGTATTTTAATGTTTGGAGTGGACCGTATCAGTTTAAATTTCCCAGTGTGATACGGCTCCTCAGTACTTTAGCATATTAATGGAATATTTACTAGTTTAATTTTGATGGTTGTGAATTGTTTAAATTTATCATAGCGACACGGAGTTCAAGAGAAGAATTGAAGTCGCGAGGAAGAGCAAATAAAGAAGTTGAAGATGGAAGGATTCCACGGCAAGGGAAAATTGTTTTTCCAAAAAAAAAAAACGTCGACGTCTGCATCGTGCGGCGTCCGTCTGAAGTTTAAAATTAGTGTTTTCTTCTTTTAGAAACTAATTTTCCCCACTAAAGTGAAACCTAAATTACTCCCTAAGTACCGGAGATTAAATAGCTAGTAATAAGGCGATAATATAATAATTAATTGTTGCTGTGTGTGTACATTATGTGATGATTTGCGTCTTAAATTGCAACTAAGCGGCATCCGCTGATGCGCTTGGTACTTGTTGGATCTTAATCATTTGGATCTTTGTAATGAGTGCTAGAAAATTGTTTTCGCAAACTATTTTCGTTAAAGGATGTCGCTACCGTCTTAGCTGTTCATCTTTCCTAGTACTTTCTTGGAGCAGATGCCGAGAGGAAGAGGAAGGGGTCGCGCCATGCCCATAGGCCGAGGACGAGGTCATGGACGTCGTGCCGCAACACCAGCTGACAGTATGGAAGAGGCTGCAAGCCAGAATCAGGATCAAGTTCAGCAAGAGGAAGAAGCCGCTCCTCAAGCCAATGCTGCTGCTCAGCAAGCTCCGCAGGCCGCCGCCGCTGCACCGCAACAACAACCTCAACCTGCAGCACAGCAACAGCAAGACGTATTGGTCCTGCAAGCACTGAACCTGATTGTGGAAAGGTTGAACAACCCGCCGGTTCCACAACCAGCACCTCAAGCCGCACCGCACCACCCTCAGTCTAAGTTTAGCGACTTCATGAGGACAAGGCCGCCACAGTTCTCAGGGACTAGGGATCCGGCAGAAGCAGATGACTGGATCAAGGATGTGGAGAAGAAACTGTACTTAGTGGATTGCGATGACTACGAGAGTGTCCAGCTTGCCACCCACATGCTGAAAGGGAATGCTGCCCACTGGTGGGAAAATTACTGCAATGCCCACCCAAATTATCATAACCTGATGTGGGATGAATTTGTAGAGCTTTTCAAGAACACCTACGTGCCCCAGAGCATGCGGGATGAGAAGAAAAGGGAGTTTGAAAACTCGTCGAGGAAACATGACTGCCGCCAAGACATCAACAAGTTTATTGAGTACATCACGTTATGCTTCAGACCTGATTCCAACAGAGAAAGCCAAGATCTGGAGGTTTACAGGAGGCACCGGACGTTGTGCTTGGTAAGTTCCTAGTGAACTCAGTACCCGTTACCGTATTATTTGATTCTGGAGCTTCGCATTCATTTATTACAAAAGACTTAGTGGTTAAAAATCAATGGGGAATAGTACCATTAAAACAACCCCTAATAATTCAATCCCCGGGGGGATCCATGAAAACAAGTATGGGATGTCCAGCAGTAGGAATAGAAATTGAGGGTTCTAAGTTCTTGTCGAACTTAATTATGTTGGATTCCAAGGGAATACCAATCATTTTGGGAATGGACTGGTTGATGAAGTACAAGGGATAGATCGATTGTGCTAGCCGAGCAGTCACCCTGACCAACACCGATGGTACACAAGTCCGATATGAGTCAACCATGTCAGGCAGTCCAGTTGGAACAGTGCATCAGCTAGAAGTGAAAGCGACCAGCAAGGAGCGGCCGCCATTAGAGGAAATACCGGTTGTTAGTGAGTATCCAGACGTGTTTCCGGATGACCTGCCAGGGTTACCACCCGACCGTGATGTGGAGTTCACCATTGACCTGCAGCCAGGCACAAACCCAATATCACAACGGCCGTACCGCATGAATGCCAATCAGATGGCTGAGGTGAAGAAGCAGATACAAGAGCTGAAGGACAAAGGATTTATCAGACCCAGTACGTCACCATGGGGCTCACCGGTGATATTTGTGAAGAAGAAGGAAGGCACACTCAGGATGTGTGTAGACTACCGATCACTCAATGAAGTGACCATCAAGAATAAGTACCCTCTACCTCGAGTGGATGACCTATTCGATCAATTAGAAGGAGCCTGTGTGTTCTCGAAGATTGATTTGAGGTCCGGGTACCATCAAATCAAAATCCGAAAGGAAGATATTCCGAAAACGGCATTCACCACTCGTTACGGGCTGTACGAGTTTTTGGTGATGTCTTTTGGTCTTACTAATGCCCCGTCGCATTTCATGAGTATGATGAATAAAATACTTATGGAATATTTGGATAAGTTTGTCGTGGTATTTATCGACGACATCCTGATTTATTCGAAGAATGAGAAAGAGCATGCCGAGCATCTTCGAATAGTCTTAGACATTTTGAGGAAGAACCAGTTGTATGCCAAGTATAGCAAGTGTGACTTCTGGTTGAAAGAAGTGTCCTTCTTAGGACATGTCATTTCAGAAGGGGGAGTGTCAGTTGATCCCTCTAAGGTCAGTGAAATTTTGGACTGGAAGGTACCAAAGACGGTGACCAAGGTCCGTGGATTTTTGGGAATTGCTGGATATTATCGCCGATTTATCGAAGGATTCTCGAAGATCGCAAAACCTCTCACACAGTTGTTGAAGAAGGATGCGAAATTTCAGTGGACCCCTCAATGTCAAGAAAGCTTTGAAACCTTGAAGAGCAAGTTGACCACCTCCCCGGTTTTGGTATTGCCAGACCTACATAAGGACTTCGAGGTGTATTGCGATGCATCATTGCTAAGATTGGGTTGTGTGCTTATGCAAGAGGGAAAAGTAGTAGCTTACGCTTCCCGGCAATTAAAGCCACATGAACTCAGGTATCCGACTCATGACTTGGAGTTAGCTGCAGTTATGCATGCACTAAAGATCTGGAGACATTACCTAGTCGGGAATCGTACGGAGATATACACCGACCACAAGAGCCTCAAGTACATTTTCACTCAGCCAGATTTGAATTTAAGGCAGAGAAGATGGCTTGAGCAGATAGCGGATTACGATGTTGGGATCCATTACCATCCCGGAAAGGCTAATATAGTTGCCGATGCATTAAGCCGAAAGCCGAGGAATAATTGCCTGAGGGTCGAAATGGAGAAGTTAAATCTGGAGGTCGTGGCACAGGGATGCCTCTATACGATGGAAGTACAGCCCACACTAGAGGAGAAAATTAAACAAGCCCAAGGAGATGATGAAGATACCATCGACATAATTGTTAAGTTGATACTGGAGAGAGCCCTAGGATTTAATATGGACAAGAATGGAATTGTTTGGTTTGGGAAAAGAATCGTGGTACCAAAGAAAGGACTCAGGGAGTTGATTATGAAGGAAGCCCACGATTCGGCATATTCTATACACCCGGGTAGCACCAAGATGTAGTTGGACTTGAGAGAAAGTTATTGGTGGTCAGGTATGAAGAAGGACATTGCTGAACATATAGCTCTATGTGATGTCTGTCAGCGTGTGAAGGCTGAACACCAACGGCCAGCAGGATTGCTCTAGCCACTACAAGTTCCGCAATGGAAGTGGGAAGAAGTCGGCATGGACTTCATTGTTGGATTGCCAAGAACCCAAAGGGGTTATGATTCAATATGGGTTATTGTCGATCGGCTGACTAAGGTAGCTCACTTCATACCAGTCAAGACAATCTACCGAAGTCAAAAATTAGCGGAATTGTACATGTCAAGAATTGTATGCCTACATGGTGTGCCAAAAAGGATAGTCTCCGATAGAGGTACACAGTTCACTTCAAGATTTTGGCAACAACTCCACTCCTTGTTGGGAACATATTTAGCTTTCAGCAGTGCCTATCACCCTCAAACGGACGGGCAAACTGAAAGGACCAATCAGATTTTAGAAGATATGCTTAGATCAGTGGCACTAACAGATTACAAGAGTTGGGACGAAGCACTTCCCTATGCTGAATTTTCATACAATAACAGCTATCAGACAAGCATACAGATGTCTCCTTTCGAAGCATTGTATGGTCGAAAGTGTCACACACCCTTGTATTGGAGTGAGACAGGAGAAAGGAAGTTGTTTGGCCCCAAAATTTTAAAAGAAGCTGAAGAAAAGGTCAGGATGATCCAACAAAGAATGAAGACGACCCAGTCACGACAGAAGAGTTATGCCGATAAACGCCGAAGAGACTTACAATTCAACGTGGGAGATCATGTGTACCTAAAGGTGTCACCATTGAAAGGACTGCGCCGTTTCCACGTGTCAGGGAAGCTATCACCCCGATACATTGGACCATTTGAGATCACCGCCAGAAGAGGAGAAGTTGCCTATCAGTTGCAGTTGCCACCCAACCTGTCTGGTGTTCATAATGTGTTCCATGTTTCCCAACTCCGGAAGTGTTTGAGAGTGCCTGAAGAACAAATGCCCTTGGAAACGATGGATTTGCAAGAGGATCTGACTTACAAGGAAAGACCAGTTAAAATTTTGGAGGAAGCTGAGAGGCGTACTCGCAGTCGTGCGATCAAGTTTTGCAAAGTGCAGTGGTCCAACCACACCGATGAAGAAGCCACCTGGGAGCGACAAGAGGTCTTGCAGGCAGAGTTCCCGGAGCTGTTCAGGAATCCTTCCGAATCTCGGGGTCGAGATTCTCCTTAAGGGGGGGAGGTTTGTGACATCCTAATAAAATTATAATGTCACATATTAGCAAATAAAGAAAATAAAAACCAAAAACACAAAATAATAATAGGAAAAAGGTCCTGACAGGCTTGGATAGCCTAATTAGGCCCTAACTAGGCCCAAAACCCAATCCACCTAGTCCTAAACCCCCTAGAACTCTAATTTGACCAATTAAGACCCAATTCTAACCCAATACCAATTCTACCCATATTAGGACTGATCCAAGTCGACCTAAGCACTATATAAACCCCCTTAGGATTCCCTGGTCGGCCACATCATCCCCAATCCTCGAAACCCTAGCCGCCACCTCGGTTTTCGTGCAAAACCCGAAGCAAACCGAGGTAATGCTCCTATACCAGTGCCCAATCACAAAATCCAAGGCCAGGACGTTGTAGAGCTCGTCGTGCTGGTCAATTTGACTATATGGATCGCCATATTTGACCAAGAATTGAAGGAGATATGAGTCGCCGAAGAGATGGCGAAATAGTAATCGGCGAGCGCCGACGAGCCAACCGCCGCCGCCGGAATCAGCGCGCCGCCAGACTCCACGCGCCGACTAACGCCGCTTGCCGCGTGCCGCCCGCTGCCGCCCGGCGACGTCCGCACGCCGCCACTCGCGCCCGCCGCGTGTCCCGGCCGCTTCGCCGCCATGACAGCCAGACCACCGCCGCCACGCGTCGGCACTGTTCCCAGCGCCTCTGCCCAATCGCGCCAGCGGCTAACACGCCGCCGCCCGCGTCAGCCGCCGCCGCCGGCCCAAAGCCCGGGTTTTCTCGGTTTTGGAGCGGTTAACCGCCGGTTAACCGGGTTTAATCTTTTCCAGTCTTTTCTGAATTTCCATAACTTCCCCGAATTGTTTAGGGAGTTCCCGAACTCCAAATTAGATGATTCCAGAGCCTAAAAATCACAAATAATCCCAAGAATTTTATATATTTTTACCATACTATTTTCTGTATGTTTGATATTTATTGTTGTTTATTTAATCTTTCGCGTAGAACCGACGTGTACCTGCTGTCCGGGAGACGTTCCGGAGCCGTTCGAGGGAGGTGACCCAGAACCTAGCTTCTTCGAAGGCAAGCTAGATTCATGTTGAAACCCTAGTTTGCTAAATTTTAATTATTTCATGATTACTTATTTCTGCATGCTTCAATTATCATCACATGTGCCGTTTGCTCCGAATCCATATTAGCACTCTACTAATATGAAGTAGCCTTCCATTGATAGCCTATTTTGGTACTGTTTTGCTAGCCTATCCTTGTATAGATGCTTAGCCTAGCTTCTGGGATTGGTAGTTGATAGGTTTCACTTAGTAATAACTGGTATCCGTGGAGTTCGACTTCGTGGTACTGTTTTTGGATAAACCTAATCAACTAAAATCAACGTGGTGTGTGTTGATTTGAGGAGACCCAGAAGAGGCGGATTTTGGGCTTGTGGTTGAGACGTGCAGGTCTCCTCTGTCATATAAGGACCGAATACTTGTATTACCAAACCGGACCTGAACCGTACAGCCACTTGTGCCTTCTGGCCCTGACCGTTAGCTGTGGAAGCTTGTTTCCGCTGTACTCGTAGTGGACGGACGTGATTCGCGATCACCGGTTCGAATGGTTTAAATGGGGCTAACCTCATGCGGTGCGCTTATCGAGTCCGGTGAAGGAGTGCGCATGATTGTCGGATGGTCGAAGTGTACCGTGTGGGGCGAAACCAAAAGAAAGGGTGAGATTGGGACAGTGGAAACAGGAACGGTTTTATCTTGTTTCTCTCGGGATGAGACAGGCTTGTGGGGAACGTGTACACACTCTGCAGAGTTAAAACTATCATGGTAGCCGTGCCCGCGGTTATGGGCGGGGAAAAGAGCCTAATTCAAGGTAGTCCAATGTGTTTTAATTAAATAACTTGATGTAGTGTAGGCAGGGATTGTCTCTCTTGGAGCTGGTTAGCCGTCCTTTGGCTACGCTCATGTGTTATCAGGCGTTCAATGAATCAAGAACAAATAAACAAGTAGATAGGTGATATTTTAGCAAAATAACCATACCCATCCATTGACCTTGCATTCATTTATTTAAGGACCGCTTGCTGAGTAGCCGTGTACTCATTATATGGACCACGGATATTTGTTCAGGTCAAGATTTCAGCAACGGTGCCAGCTGTGACCAGGAGGGTCAAGGTGATTAGCCGCGCGTTCCGGGTCAACCTCGGGATGTCATCGCTTCAGTCTTCCGCTGTGTTATTTTTATATGCTTGAATTAAACCCTGTGCAAGACTATGTATTTGTCTATGTCGACTGGGATGATATTTATGTAAACCGTTAAATTCTAGTTAAATGCAATGCCTGCGATGATATTCCAAATGTCCTTGAGTGCAATACTAGCTATGGTCTTCTGGGACTAGTATTCGGTAACTCAAGCCGGTAGAAATACCGGGGTGCACGACAGATGTATTACACATATGAGGGGTAATTGGTTATCAGGAATATGTGGTTCTATGAAAAAAAACATATTTTGATTGGTATTTCTTTTTTTTTGTCTAGTTGGCTTTATCGAAATGATTTGATTTTGACAAATGCAAAGACGTTACTTTCATTCTAGGCATTTTCAAAGGAGTTTACTAGCTACAACATTGAGCATCACTACAGCCAATCTCTAGATCGCAAATCTACCATCATGGCGTGCCAATCTTTAGGAGTAGTATCTATGAGTTGTTTCAATAATTGTTATGGTTGGAGGACTTGTAATAGACTTGGTGCTGCTTGACGTTGTTCGGTTTTCGAACTTTGTTTTCATTTTGTACCCCTTATAAGACAATTGGGCTATGTGCATCTTACCCTATAGAGGACGGAAGCAATTCTATTATTAAAAAAATTTATTTTAGCACCGATCGCCTCATGCTTATGCATCATTATCTCAGCATGACGGTGAGACAGACAGCTAAAGCCGGCTGCCTGTTTCAGCTTTTATTGAAGAGGTGAGCTAAAAATTTTGGGACTTGAGAACTTCAGAAGGCAGCTTCTGAAGAGTAATGAACATTTGATTTGACCGCGCTTAAATGACTACAAGAATTCGAGGTGTTTGGCTTAAAAAAAAAGTCCATAATCGATAATCCGTAATCCATAATAAACTGAACAAACATCTTGAGCCGATGAACCCATCCGTGGTACGCAGGGAACAGGGGAAGCTCCCTCCAACCTAAAAGTCTCTCTTGTGATCACAGGAACATAATGTACATACGAATATACAAGCCATATTTTAAACACATATAGTGTATACTTGGCCTCATATCAAACATGTATGGTATAGATAAGATTACTATTAGATCAAATAAAATATATGACTCACCATAGTCTATGTATGTTCGTCTTAAAAAAAAATCCTAGGACGTAAATGCATTTGCAGCGACGAGCCTAAGAAAAAAATAACCTTACGCTCATATGCCTGTTAAAGTGTAGAACTCTCTAGAAAACTATTCCCCTTTTAGGGAAACTCGGTGCTAGCATCTCACACACAAGATGCCATCATGTTCCCTTTGTTCGGTTTTATACCTAAAAACAATTAGGGACCGACTAAGTGTAAGTTGACTGAAAAAAAATAAGCGTCAGTCGATTTTGGTAGCCCACCGGCTCGGGTACGATTTTGGTAGGCCACTGCACGCGGGTGCGATTGGTCATCTGTTGGACTGTTTTAACGGTGCGTAGTTTATGTCTGGACCAAAATTTATAGACAGCCTATCTATAGTTTTTTCTTTGAGCAAGCTTGCATCAATTGCTCCCTTGTTTGCTTTTTTTTTTCTTCTTTAAACAGCAATTCTGTTTGTCTTAATGTGTGTGTTATTCACAAACTTTTGTTTCTTCACTTCTCCGTTCAGACTAGAAAAAGTATATAAATACACCAAACTGTTTAGTATACACTTTTTTTAATTACAGCCTTGTCTCTTTAGGTAAACAAACAAAAGAAGTATCAACATCGCCGTGAACACGGAGACAACATCCACTGTGCCTGAAACAAAAAAATTTAGAAGTTCAAATTCTTATATGTTGAAACAATATATAAGTGCAATTAGAAAAAATTACACCTAGAACACTATATAAGTTGCGCATATTCATTGTGTGCAAATTCCGTACAAATAACATGCAAAAAAAATAGTTACTCTTGCAATAAACCTGATACATGCATATTAAACAGTAAAAATGAAACATGTACACTTATAAGTTGAGCATAAATAAAAATAATATATTAGTGCAATTAGAAAAAATGACACCCAGAACGCTATATAAGTTGCACATATTCATTTATGTGCAAATTCAATACAAATAACATACAAAATAAAAATGGTTACTGTTGCAATAAATCTGGTACATGCATACTAAACAGTAAAAAATGAAACGTGTGCATTTATAAGTTGCACATGTTTTATGTGAAAAATACAGTACAAAAATAACATCCAATAAAAGCATATAGTCTTGCAATTATTTGATAACTTCAGCAAAATATGACATATTGCATCTGCTCTTTGCCCTTGGAACAATTGTTTGATTTTACGTGCCTTTGATGTCATTACAACCTTTTGTCTCTGCATGTCCAAAAAAAAGAAAAAAACCTCATTAAATGCGATGTTAAAACAAATAAATGAGAATAATACATTTTAAATAAAAATATGAATTATTATAACACAAACCGGCTTGCCTCCACTAGATTGCCGATGCAATTGACAACCCCGAATGGACATAGGACAGGCACGGTCTTCAAGAAATACAAATTAATTCAATATTTCCACACACACATCGTTACGCTAACCCAGTTTTGCCCTCACGCCCTGGCGTGACACCCCACACAACTGTGCGTCACACACGAATCTCAGCACACTGAATCAACGGCTACAAAATCGATTGATAGTTATTTTATTTTCAGTTGCCTGATGAACAGCAAAAACGAAACAATTATGGATCACATGGGATGTGGGCATAGTGATGACAGGCTATCTATAATATGCGTTTGATGGACCATGTAGGATGTGGGTCATGGACCTTATTGGGCTTCTAGCGTAGGAGCCCACGGTGGGGCTATATAAAGGGAGATGGCAGAGGTTTGAGAGACATACCACTTTTAGATTTTACTCCTCTACCGAACCTAGACATCGTCTCTCAGGTCGCATGTGCCATTGCTAGCATGCCACATGCGGAAGGATTCTTCACCCCACATGCGTGAACTATGTAGAGGCGCTGCAACTGTGACGCTGATCGGGGCGATCACGAGGAGATGTGATTGGCTACTTCTGTACGACTATGCGCAGATTGTTGAACTAGCTTCGTCGAATCTTCTTCTGCTGCACTACATGGCAATTGCTAATGATATATGACCATCTACTTGTAGAATTTACTGGATTTTTGCAGTTGAATTTGATTCTATGCTAGCATAGCATACCTGTATTTTACTTGAGTGGTATTAGAGCTATCCTATGTAGTGTTTGATCTCGATTGATTGCATATATGATACGCAAGTAGACCTATTGATGGATCAATCGTCCAATTGGTTTGATCAAATCAAACAATTGCAGCTAAGTGAGCAGCCATACGCGACGATGTCGGGCCGGCAGCTAGGTCGCCGTGCTGCTGCGGGGCACCCGAGCATCGTGGAGATGTCGATGTCACCTAAGCCGGGTAGCTGCCTCGGCGCGTGGGCACTGTTGGAATATATTGGCTTGGCCCATCTATTTAGTAATAATTCCTAAAAAATATCAAATACCCACATATGAAACGGGGTGTGAGAACTCTTTAGTACCACATGGCTAGCTGAAATAGAGAGACACTAATTTAAGTAGTGGAGTATGATCCATCTCAATAGCTCACATGGGGAGGGAAGAGAAGAACACGCGCTTGCCTTGCCCTGCCGGGCCAGGGCGGGATGGCGTGGGCGCACAACACTTGTGTGAATAATCCCCCGAAATCGGGTCCGGTTGCTTGCGTAGGCATGATCTCCTTTTGCAGTTTTATTTCTTTTTGCTCTTTGAGAAAAATACGGAATCGGTTACGAGTTATGGAGATCATGCGAGTCCGATCGTGGCACATCTTATGACACGTTCGATCATCAACTCATCCCATATAAACCATATGGCCACCGTCCGGGAGAAAGAGAAAAGAAACTGGGTTTTTTTTGCATCTTTCTGTCTTCTGCTCCACCACATATCAACTACTCTATCCCATTGCACCGGTGATCAAGAGAGAAGGTCTTTGCAACCTATCACCATCTTGAGATTCTACACCGGGAGATGGCGAACAAGGTTTTTGGAAAGCGCTCCGCGCGATTGCTCACGATCTGCTTCCTCTACGTCATCACCGCGATCTGCTCCGGCTACCACATCATCCCAACGGGTTGTCTTCATCTCTTTCTGGTTTTACTTCGAGGAAGATTAGTATGAACTGCTCTATGTCTTAGAGGGTGTTCTTTGGGCTTATGAGTTCTGACATATCTGTCTTATCTCTAACTTCGAGAATTTTTCGAGGTGGTCTCAAGAGTCGGATAGCCTTGAAATTTAAGATGTAGGGATGACTTATCTGACTAATATTGACTCGTCTGACTTTTTATTACTTTTGAATCCGTTTTATTTTTATCTCGTATGCGAGTCTAAAAGCTCCCTAAATCCTAAATTTTAAGGCCATCCGACTCTCGACGCCACCACGGGAAATTCTCGAAATTCGAGATAAGACAGATAAGTCAGATTAGATAAACCCAAAAGAACAGGGCCTTAATTGACAGTTTTCTATTGTCTTTTTTATGAGTATATTAGAGGAATATATTTGTACATCTATTTTATCAATGTCTACAATATATTCATGCAGCATAATGTTGTTATTTAATTAGTTTGTGCTTATGGTTTATTTAATTAAACCTAGAAGTGTTGATTTATTCATCCGACACCGGGCAGTATAGCCCCTCCATGCACCGTCGCGCGAGCCATGAGGCCTGATTCCTGCGTAGGCGCGAGATGCATGTGTGTGACGCGTGTGCCTGCATCTCGCGGCGCTGAGCATGTGCGGACCACGAGGCGCTCCTCTGCCTTGAAGCGTTTTCTGCATGCATGCATGCAGACGGGGTATCAGGCTAATTAATTAGGCTCTCATTTTCGATTAATCTGATTAATCCAAGCTAATTAGATTAGCTGAGATTGCATGTTATGAGTTGTGATGTGTTGTTCAGCCGGCCACAAGGTGTCGTCTGCATGCGTAATGTGACCCGGCCAGTCTCGACACTGCAAGATGAAACCCAAAAAAGAAAGACTAATTAATTAGATTAGTCTCGAATATGGTTAATTTGATTAATCTAATTCATGTGTTTTGGATCAATGCACACTCGGTGTGCCGGTCCTTTTGGATATTCGTATGCAGTCGAAAAAAAATTCTTATGACTGCTTGCAGCATGCGAGACGGACATGAATTGGATTCATGGCCTAAAAATTCACTAGGTAGTCACACTTTCGGGTCAAGCCACCACCGAGGCTTCTGGCTAGGGGTGAAAACCGTAAGGATAGTTCCCGACCGATTCAGTCGGATACGGATTCGGATAGGCTCGGATTGAATTTTTCTTGAATAGTTTTGGATATGGATATTTTTTTTCTCAGATACAGATTCGAATTAAGGAGAGCCATATCCGACAGATACAAATATGAAAACGGATTATCCGGATTACTCTTATTTGGATATCCGGTTTATGTGGGCCAAGCCTAGCCTACTATCATCCTTCATTACCTTCTCCAGTTCTCGCTGGACCTAGTGAACTGCGTGCGCGCGCGCACACACACACGAGGAGAGGAGGCAGAGCTAGGGCATCCTCCCCGGCCCGCCGCCTAGACTCTCCGTCGGCCGACGCTCGTCGCCTAGAGCTTTCCCGGCCCGCCACTCGCCACCTCGGGCTCTCCTCGGCCATCCTCGCCAGCTGTCGTAGGACGCAGCGTGCTGCCCACCCTGAGCCCCTCGCCGTCCTGCCCGAAGCCCTCCTCGCGACCTCGCCGGCCGACCCAAGTCCCTCTTTGCCGGCCATTGCAGCGTGCCGTGCCTCCCCCGAGCCCCTCACTGCCTTGCCCGAGGTCAACCGTGGCTGTGATTTCTGTTGAGTGTTGACTATCATTGGCTTATGCATTCAATTTCAATCTATTTGTGCTAGATCTGTGCTTTGTTATGGAATCATCAAGCAGCGGAAGTGTCACACAGAAGTGTCAAGCTTTGGTGGCGGAGACACAACCACCTACCGCTGCTGAACATGTGGGCAGTCGCAGTGGGAGTGCAGCCACTCCTGGTGCGGACGGTGGTAGTGGTGGCAATGCCGGAGATGCAAATGCAGGAACAGGAGCAGCCGAGGTACCTATTGATGTTGACAATAGCACTGAGACCAATCCTCCTGCGAAGAGATTGAAGAAATGCAGCTCTAATGTTTAGGAGCACTATACAAGGTATAAAGTTGAAAAGAAAGGACCAGATGGTGTAGTGGTTACTAAGCATTGGGCTCAATGTCTTAAGTGCATTTACAAAGCGTGATGTGAAGGTTCAAGAGGGACATCCTCCTTTTGGAATCACTTAAGTAACAAGCACCATGTGCAATCAGGTCAGCATTTATTAAAATTGAAGAAGAATGAATGTGACACTAACAATGCAAGTGTGTAAACATACAGGTATGATGAGGCTGATAGTCTAAGAAAATTTTATTTGGTAATTATCATGCATGAATACCTGTTTAACATTGTTGAGCATGAATGCTTTGTGGAGTTTATCAAATCATTGCACCCTAGCTTTCTAATTAAGAGTCGCATTACTGTTCGAAAAGATATAATGTCAATATTTGGAGAGGAAAAAAAGGTTGTATGAGTACTTGAAAAAACTTCAATGCCGATTTAGTACAACTATGGATATATGGACCTCAATTCAAAATAAAGGTTACATGTGCATCACAGCCCATTGGATAGATGGCAACTGGTGCATGCAAAAGAGAATTATTAAGTTCATGCATGTAGAAGGGCATCATTCTGGAAAGAACCTGTGCACACAATTTTATGATTGCATTGTGGATTAGAATCTTGATAGGAGACTACTTGCACTTACTTTGGATAATGCATCAGCCAACGATGTGTGTGCTAAGGGAGTAGCACATAAACTAAGGAAGACATCATTGGTATGTGATGGTATTTTCTTTCATGTGAGGTGTTTGAACCATATCTTAAACCTTGTTGTATAAGATGGATTGAAAAATTGCACCGGCAATAGTAATATTAGAAATAGGGTTGCAATTATAAAATGCTCTCCCTTGCAGTATAAGGAATTTATTAAGTGTGCATCAGAATGTGACTTACATACAAAAAATGGCTTGTCCTTAGATGTTCTTACAAAGTGGAATTCCACTTATCTAATGCTGAAACATGCTATTTATTATAGGCATGCTTTTGATAGACTTTTTCTATGCCATAGAAGCAAATATGTTCATTGTGTTCCAAATAGCCAAGATTGGTCCATGGCAAAATCATTGGCAACATGTTTAAAGAGATTCTATGATGTAACTTAACTCTTTTCTGGCACTTCATATCCAACTGCAAATATGTTTTTCACTCATTTTTGTAAGATTAAGCTTGCAATTGAAAATTGGTGCTATAGTCCTGATCAAGTTGTAACTTCAATGGCACAATGCATGAAAGTTAAATATGATAAGTACTAGGAAAAGTCCAACTTGGCTCTTGCTGTGGCATGTTTTATAGTGAAAAGATTTACTAGCAGAATGCTCAATAGAAAATTGATAAGCTCATGAGTACTATTAGTCAGCTCTTCTAAGCTTATGTGTCAACTTCACATGAAGCTACACTGAAAACAACATCTAGCACAATCACTACGCAGAATGTTGTTTCTCAAATGGACATGGATCAAATTGAGAGTGATGATGAACTTGATGCAGACCTTGAAAGGTACTTGCAGATTAGTTCTTCCACTGATCAATGCACAAAAAATGAGCTGGAAATGTATATGGAGCAACCAACAAAGCAGTGGACAGTAAAAGATAAAAAGGAATTTGATATTTTGTCATGGTGGAAGCTAAAGCAGCTTGAGTTTCCCACTCTCTCTTGGCTTGCTCGAGATGTCTTGTCTATTCAAGTCTCTATCGTTGCTTCGAAGTCCGCATTTAGTGCTGGTGGACGTGTGGTTGATCCTTTTCGCAGTCGTTTAGATCCTGAGGTTGTGCAAGCTTTGATTTGTACTAAAGCTTGGACTGTTGCATCTAGAACAAGGTAATATCATATTTTACAATTGTGATTTTTTAGTTTATGTGCAGCATGTGAGTGACCTTTTAAAATACTAACTTCTTTTGTTAATCAAGTAGATCACAATATTAGTGGATCTGTCATATCTGAGATGGACATGGATGTTATTGAGTGGCGTTTTGCAAGCATGCTAACAATGGTTTGCATTTCTTCTTTTGTATGAAACTATACATATGTTCTAGCATGTTAACCCTTTGCCTTACTATTCATAAGTCATATAATTTTGTTTGTTCTAGGAGCAAAAGACTATTCATAAGATTGATGAATGTGCACTTGTCATATGTTATTGCTTATTATGTTTTAGATGACATTATTATTACCTGTTTGAATGACAATGTATCGCCTATATGCACTTATCATGTGTTATTGTTTTTTATGTTATGGATGATAGATTGATCATGTAATCGTTAATTGAACGTCATATGTGTTTTAATTGAATTTAGATGCACAATTTGCATGTCTTGTGATATCTAGAAAAATATTCGTAACCGTATTCAATTAGATTAGAATCCGATCCGTGTTCGTTTCCGATGGTATTCGTATTTGTATCCGTAACCGAGCTATCCGTATCTGTATCCGTATTCGAGAAAAAACATGAAAACAAGTGTGATATGGGCGATATCTGACCATATCCGAACCATTTTCACCCGTACTTCTAGCTGCTACACCATTTCCGTGGCTTGGCAGGCTGCTGGGCACCACCACCAGTTATGGTCCTTTCCCATGCGCGGGAGAGTAGCTAGCGGCCAGGAAGGTACCCTAGCCGCTACGGTGGTTGGGCCTTGGGCTCTTCTCTCTTTTTGGCGATTTAGCAAATTAGACCTTGAGTGTCTTAGTTATTGTGCTGAAGGTTAGCTTTCCATAATTTGCCGGCAAGCCATTAGGAGATACAATATTTATGCACAATGATTGATTGTGTTTGTTTTATTGTATATAGTCCCTAAAGATCATAGTAATCAATGTGATTGATTAATGGCAATAGGACTGAGGAGATTGGTCTAGAATTAGGTTAATGTGATTAATCCAAGAAATTTTCTTAGGGCGAGATTGTGAATAAGATTCATGTGACCGCTTCGTAAGTTATTTGCAGACTTTTTATAGGTGTTACATGTTCAAATTGCCCAATGGGATTGGATTCTATGCATAACTTGTTTTGTGAAGGAATATTTGTCAATAGTATGGCTCTTGTGTATATAGTGCATGTGAGGGTTATATTATGGCTTATATATTTTCTTGTGATGCTTGATGCTATCATATATATAATTCATTGCTAGCGGTAAGGAATAATGGTTTAATAGGACAATATGATGACATCAAGCAGGTGGCTCCATGGATAGGAAGCGTGGTTATAGAGATTGCCATGATACGGGACATAGTATTCATAGTTTAATATGATTATCTATGAATATTTTTGTTGTTATATTTTTAATCATGTTAATATCTCAAATGTTTTAGCATGATTCTCCCTCAGAAAACTTAAGAGTTATGCCCTTATAATTACTACATCTATAAGGGTCTTGATCGTTCTTGTTAGTTCTGCCAAAGAAGGGTGCTCTTAGTGTTCTTGATCAAATAGGGTGGATGTCGGACATCCACATACATGGTGTTGCTCTTACTTGACCAAGCTATCAAAGCGGTTTTGACCTTTGAGTCATGGTGTTAGGAGCCAGGGCATTGGATATCATCCAACAAACAAGAATCACATAGAGATATGATTAGGACAGTGTTGCTTACCTATTTCACTGAGTTTCTAACAGTGATACCAAAGCTTACTAGAGTTTAGATGAATGTGGATCTTGTCACGCTATAAGTCAGTAGAGGGAAAGTGGCTTTGGTGGAAGTTTATTTTATTAAATTGTTTAATGACGGCTACACAACATGAACATAGTGTTTAACATTTCTTAATGTCTATAACCTCCTGCTATATTGTTTGAGATATATTCTTGATAGGAGAATCTTGATAGAGCATACTAATTGATATCAAAATCTGAGAATTGTTGTTAGATTAGTAAGAAGGAATATATGTTCTAAAGAGTACTATCTAGATGAACTATCTAATGCAGTTTAAATTAAAAATGTGTTTATTAGAAACATTGTAATGATTTTCTTGATGTTTACTGTCTCATTCTTGCGACCATAAACTCTGAGCTTTAAAAGTAATATGATATCAAAGATGTCTACAATATGATTATGAATTCTGATGGCATGTTTGAGAACCAGACAAGGGTGAAAGGATTTGATCCCTAAGTCATTATTTCTGTACTAGTTAACACAAGAAAATTCGGCCAGCCCTCATATGGTCAATTTGATTGATTACATTGGGTGTTCAAATTATTAGATTTTCCTCTTTAGCTAATGGTTACTATTGATGTGATTATCTGGTTGCTCTCTCCGAGTATTAAGCTAGACATTTTGATGAATAGGTTGAAGAAATCACTAACCAAAATGTATAGGCTGCATATCAATAAAGAAAAGTATTGACAAAAGTTTTAATAATGTGATGATGGTTCAAGAGACTACTCAACTTAAGAAGGAGAGTTAGTCGTATGGTGAAGGGAAGGCGCAATTTCAAGATACAATCTCAAAACAATAAATCTAAGCTTGTGAAGCCAAAGATTGGTGCTATCCCAACATCGCCATTGTTCCCCTAGGCAGCGCCTAGACCCGCCTAGGCGGTGCCTAGACGCTAGGCAGTGGCGTCCCACCCCGCCTAGGGCCTAGGCAATGACCTACGCGGCTAGCCCGCCTTTATAGTCCGAGACAGTAACTAAACAGTTCAAGAGGCAGCCTTACGAGGTGTCTAGTTGATGATTATATGGTTTTAAATGGTGATTAACGATTATGGCTTGATTATCTAGAAGATTTTATTTGAAAAAATAAAATTTGTCCTTTAACATCTTAAATACGGCATATAACGAGTAAATCAGTTTGGCCGCCTAGGCGGCGCCTAGTGTGGGGCCTGTCCTTTAGCCCACCACACGATCTGCACTAGTCCCTGGATCAGTACACTAGTGCACACCTTTCACATAGCCGGAATCATTTCATACAAGCGGAAGTCTTATAATTACACAAATACCTGTATTAAGCCCAAGGGCTATTAAGTATTACAAACGGCGCATTGGCCCAAATAGTCAGAAAGTCCAAAAGATCAGAGTACGCAAGACCCAAAAGATCCAAAAGGGTCTCGTGTCGGCTATGCCTAAGCACTTTCGATTGGAGGCGCCCTATGCCTGCGCAGTCGTCGCCGAAATCTGTCCTTCATCTTCATGGTAGGCGTCTTGATCCTGCTCATATTCTCCATCTAAAAGAGAATATGAATGCGAGGTCAGTGTCATCCAAACACTGGCGAGCTATCACCCAACCTGATGCAATTTTAGTGATAGGGGTTCCAAAGGGAAGGTTGGGGGTTTATTTGTTTGCAGAAAGCAAGTTTTCTAAATCAAAGCCTATGACTTAGCACTTTTAACTCAAAGTTCTGCTAATAATTATTTTCATCATTTTAATTCACATTTCACAATCCACATTCCACCAACCACAGTCCACAAACCACACACCAGTCCTTAGATCTACTGCACACACCTGCCATCTCATTCCGGTGTGGCGCACCGTTAATGGATCTTCGCCCGGAAAGTGCCGTTCTTCCCTAAGCCGGGTTGCCACGCGCGCACTAGAGTCACGGCTCCACGACACGTAAGACCTAGATCATCCCACGGATGACGACATGATCTTGTCTTCACCTCAAGCATGGCAGCGAGCGAATGCGCCCGCAGTCGTACTACCCCTGAATCCACAATACTTGCACTACGCGCGATGGCCCCGCGTTATGGTGATAGGAACCAAATCCGCAGCATTTGGTCACGACTTTCAGCTGTGTGCCTCCTCGCACACCCGTCCGGTCCACTCTCGAGTCACATCGGATCCGGCCACCCACACACATTCACATTCACTTCCTTCTTCTGCTATCGTTCCTCCGTGTGCCCTGCACACAATGTGGCGGAACCACCCCTGGTGGCAGCGATTGGCAGCTACGCGTGTTGCCCCGCGCTCCTCTCAGCACCGCGTCTGTGAACGATAGCCCTCTTCACATCACACCAGAAGCCATGCTACTTCCACCTTAACCACAAGTCGGACCACGTCCGCTTTCCCAATCACAACCACAACACACACACACTGGCATGCCAGGCCCAATTTCCAGTTCCAGGTTCATTATGTAATTATGTCCGATGAATGTCGGTTCACCGTTCCGAGGCCAATTTAAGCCCAAAAGTATTAATTGGACCTAAGCAATATCTAAGCAAATTTTAACCAAGACTTAAGAGTCTAAAATTGTTTTATTTCACCTAGCTGGCTATCAAGGGTGATTTTCAAGGCAATCATTCGTAAAGTCAAAGGACAGATGAATATTATCAAGGCAATATCATCGAGGTAGAACAATAACAAATGATAATAAGGCATGATAAAACATGATTAAGCAAGTAGGTATTATTTACTTAAAAAGCATGCAGTTTAGTACTGTAAATAAAATATTTAATAAAACTGGGAATCAATATGATCCATTAGAGTGTTAACTTGCACTAGGGAAAGCTGACTTTTCCTAATAAAAGCAAACACTTTTATGGCTTAACATGTTAACTCGCACTAGGGAAAGCGCATCCTCTCCCTAGTAAAAGCAACACTATTAAGGGTAGGTATTAACTCGCACTAGGGAAAATCAAGATTCTCCCTAGTAAAAGCAATCCTTAGAGGGTGAATGTTAACTCGCCTTGGTCCTGAGAGTAGTGGGGATCTTCTTGCTGCTCTTGAAATGTCCGTGGGCTCTTCTGCGTCTATTAGCTGATGCAATTGAAGAACAGAATAAATAAAACTTCAACATGCAATAGGAAATTATGATGCATGAAATGCTTGTGCTATGTCTAACGATCTGCGGCTGGTGATATATCATATTCTAGATATCGAGGAAGTTCCATGAGTCTACTTCTAAACAGTAACTTACAGAAGATAACGGTGGTGCGGGCAATATGAAAATGATATGCGATGATGCATAAGGCTACCCATAGTCTACCCATAGAATTAGCCAATAGACGTAATAAGCAAAAATAGATTTCTGTATGAAGAATTTCCTTCATCAACTCAGCTAATTAACTAACTATATATAGGGTAGGTGGGTTGTCGCAAATTTTAACTTGGTATTAAATTCCCATAACTTGCGGGTCTTATTTACCCTAGTTAAGTAATTAAGTAATCCATGTTTTACTAAGTCCTCATATTTTTAGTAAATTTTATTTAGTTTGACAAGGTTTCTCTAAAATTTTGAGATTTAATTGAAATCATTTGGTATTTAAAATAATTTAGGTTCTATTCTTGTAATATTGATACATAAGGAAAAAGGGTAAACTTGGCTAAATAATTACCCCGTGGGTATTAAAGGTCCTAAAAATGGGTCAATAATTTCTTAAAATTCCTAAGTCATGATTATATCTCACTGAAATTTTCTCATGAATTTAGGGCTTTTTTAAACAGTCAAAACAATGGAAAAGCCTATTTATAACTTACTAAAGAAGTGAGTTTTGATTTATCTAATAGGCTGAAAAAGGGGTCAATAGTCCAAATTAAAATTTTACTATGTGTATCATGTTATTAGAGACTATTCTGTATCTTCTCAGATTTTTCCTAAGTCATTTACTATATTTATTTACTCAATACCCCCTTTTTGGGTTTATTCCCTAAAGGAAAAATCCTAGAATAGGACTAGGTATTTAAACAGAGACACAAATTAGTCTTATAATTCCCTTAAATATTTTTAATAAAGCCATGATGCCTTCTAATATTTAACATAATTTATCTAGAATTTTTAGAGTCATAAAACTATGCTTATTAATTCTATTTTATTTCTTGGTATTATCTAAAAGGATAAAAGACTAGAAAATCCCTTGTGCACGATGTTGGGCGGCCCAAGCGCAGCCAGCGTGAGAGGCAGGCGAACACGGCTTCCGTAAAGCGCGAGTCTTTAGCGAAAGCGTAAACTAAGTTACGCGACCATTATATATGACATGTGGGGCCACGGGCCCACAAGTCGATCACCAATGACCGCCCAGAGGAGGTCATCTTCAACCTCGAGTGGGCAGGGCTGTGGCCTTAGGCGGCGAGGCAGGATCGGCGCCGCGAAACCATGGCGGCGGGGTCCACGGCCAAAACGAAGTTACCCACGGGTCGCGCTCCGAAGACACAGACGCAAGACGGCCAGCCAGCTGCCTCTGGCGCGGCGCGAGCGAAAGCGGCGGCGGCATGGCGTGAAATAGTGCCGATGATGTAGGGCCTAGGGGCTCCGGGATGGGTCTTCTGACATGCAACGAGGGAGTGGGTACTACCGCAAAGTCGTCATGGCGGGAGAAGGTCCCAGCGGACCGGCGACGGAGAGGTGGCGGCGGCGAAGTGGCTCACGGCGACAGCTCGCTCCGATGGAACCTAGAGCAAATGGGGGTTGAGGACATGGGTGTCATGCCCCGGAGAAGCTCCGGGAGCGAGCGATTGGAGCGAGGCTCACCGTGTAAGGAGAAATCAAGAAAGGGGCAGAACTTGGGCAGCGGCGGTCAGGCGATTTTCGAGCTCGACAGAGCCTCAAGCTCGATTGGGCGAGGACGAGGTAGAGGATGTAGGTGGCAAGCTGTGGCCGGAATATGGTGGCGAATGGTGGACTGAAGTGAGCGAATCGTGTCGCCGAAGATAGGCGGCCAAAGTGAAACAGGGGCGAAGAGATGGTGTGAGCCTTGGCTTGGTTTATATAGGCACGGGATGGTCTCGGGATGGCTTGGAGAGGAGGGTGGCTTCGCACGGCGAAGCCACGACGAAGTCCAAGGCAGAGAAGGGGAGTGAGGTAGAGCAGATGGCAGTAGCTGCGGGAGCTCCATTAGGCGTTTAGGCGGTGAAGCGGCGGCTCGGCGCCTTAGGCGAAGGTAGCTCGTCGATTGGCCATGAGGCGGTGGCGTCTTGACTTGGGCGTGAGGGAGAGAGAGAGAGAAGAAAGCGTGAGGAGGCGTGAGAGAGAGAGAGCCGAGAGAGAGGACACGGGAGTGATAGAGCTTGAGCAGAGAGTGCCCAATGAGAGAGGAGACCGAGAGAGGTAACAGAGAGGAGAGAGAGAGAGAGACCTGCTCGTGGGCCCCACCATAAGTAGAGTTCTCTTGACCAATCAAGATGAGGGGATTTCTAGGAATATCCCAAAATAACCTCATAGGTTTCTAATTTAAATTGGAGTCCCAATTCGGTTTAGAGTTTTGAATTTGAGATTTCCATAACAAGAGTAAATGTTGTTTTCATGTGTTGATTTCTTTAGGTCACAAGAGGGCTAGGTTTAATTTTAACCATAATAGGGATTAAATTTTCTAAATGAAAGATCTTTCATATATATATATATATATATATATATATATATGTGTGTGTGTGTGTATATATGTATATATATGTCTATTTCTTATAGGGTTGTAACTATTATTAATATTAGTAACAGTTTCCATTAGTCATGAATCTCATGATTTGATTAATACTTGTGCAAAACTAATTCTTGAGTTTTACATATCAAATATGGTTCGAGTCGTTATTCCTTATATTTTGGATATTAATAATGTGTTTTGGATTAACACCATCTTATTGGGGATTTAAATTTGATAAATTTGCTGGAGTTTTTATGGAGAGTTTTTAGGAAAATTTCTTGATTTTCGTCGATTATCGAGATTTCTATTGTAAAATTTTTAATAAGTGTAAAAACAATATACTTATAAGCATGCACAAATCTTATGCCCAAATTTGGGTCGTTACAAATCCTACCCCCCTAACAATAAATCTCGACCTCGAGATTTGATAGTCTAGAAGGTAAGTAGGATATAGAGGTTGCATTCCATCGTTCTTTCCACAAGGTCCTAGGTAAGCTCAATAATTTTAATTCTTCGAATACTTGGTAGCCTTGAGCCTTGGTAACTTATGGTGTCAATCCTTGGGAGGAGACGATCTCTATCTTGAATTATTAGTGAGTTATTGGTACTTATATCTTGGCGTTAAGCCCTTTGTTCTATTAGTTAGAAGGGAGATGAGAGGATTAGCTCTAGGACAAGGGTGATAAGGAACAAGGAGGAAAAAGGTCGAGTGAGTAGCGAAAGAAACTTTTATCTTTGTGAGGCTAGATTATGGCCTTGTTCCCGAGGTTAGCACCTAAAAGGTAGTCAATCCATTCTCGGCATTTGTCACTATGCACTAAGCCTGCAGACACTTCTTAAGAAAATTATATCTAAGTTTGGTTCTATCATACATCATGCCTCATCCATCTATCATAGGGCTCTTGCCGAGTGGTCCAAAGGCGTCCATTGTCATTGGCTATTCCGATGATCACTTCAATCCATGTGTCGGGAGTGACCATTTGGTCAAACTCAAATCTAACCTTTTCCTTAGAGGTTCTATCGACACATGATTGGGTGGCCTTAGGGTTTCGCCATATGATCTTATATCTAGGGGCTTATCTAAGGAAGGGTCCATAGCCTTTATTTATCTACATATTCCTTAAATATGGATGAATGAGATACTATAGAATCAAAAGAACAGGGCGGGTTACGATGGATTCCCCAGTACCTAGTTGAACTCCACAGGTTTCTTTGGCATTTTCTGCAGAGAGTTGGTTGAGTCTTCCACGGCCATAAGTTGGAGGGGTTGTTTTTGGTGGAACTGTTCCCTTGCCCCGTCCGGACTGTGGGGCATTGTTTGTCGGGCACTCGAAGGCGAAGTGACCAGGCAGATGGCACCTAAAGCATGTGCCAGCTGCTTTACCCTCTGTTGACCAACTAGGTCGGGAGGAACTGTCGAGGGTCTTGGCCTTGGTGGTATGGAGGGCGGTAGGGTCCTCTGCGATGGTTCCTTCTTGTGGACCGGCCTCCACTTGCGTTCTTGGTGGCTTCTTCTCCCTTAAGCTCCTTCTCCAGAATGAGAGCCTTGTTCACCAGGTGGTGGAAGTTGGGGTGGTCATGCAAAATGAGCTTTGACCGGTAAATTGGGGCCATCCCCTCAAGGAATTTGTCCACCTTTTCTTCTTCGTCCGCTATATCTTGTTGGGCATACCGTGCCAGCAGGTTGAATTTCGTCAAGTATTCATTGACCGTCATGCCTCCTTGTCGTAGAGTGCGGAATTCTTGTCTCTTCATCCGGAGCACTCCACGCGGAATATAATTTTCCCGAAAGGCTCTTTCAAACTCAGCCCAAGAGATATTCTGAGCGGCTGTCCACAAGTTTGGAACTTCATGATGTTCTTCAGCTTCATTGTCCTCGCCTTCTTCGACATTGTCACCATCTCCTTGTTCAGCTTCTTCCTCATCATTAGCCTCTTCTTCTTCATCATCCGTATCTTACGGCGGGTAGCTAAGTAATTTTCCCACCAAACCTCGGCGGGTCCTTCAAACAGTTGGGTGGCGAATAACACCTTGTCCTCTTCTGGGCAGCGTACTAAGTTCAGCTTGCGGATGACGGTCCTCAACCAATCCTCCGTGTCGGTAGGTTCAGTGGCATAGGTGAAGGTTGGAGGCTTAGTTCTCATGAAATCAGCCCACTTAGATCCTGGCGATCTTTGTGCGGCATCTTTGTCGGCTTGTTGGCTTTCTAGTATGGCACCAAGCATCGTGCTCGGTATGCCAAAACTTGTGCCGTGGTGGGATTGCCAACCGGTGGTGGTGGTAAGTTGCTGGCCTCGACCACGGCCCCGGTTGTTAGCGGCGCGCGGCACCTCGACCTCTTGCGGCACCACGACCACGAGCCATCTGCGAGTTTTCACTGATTTAGATGCAAGTTCTATATGGTGATATGCATGCTTGATGACCATAAAATCCAAGAAAATCCAAATGCAGGCCAAAAGCGAAGAAAGGACACATTTATACATAATTTTGGAATAGTTCGACTAGTACTGTAGTTTCTACCAATCATCTATTATGGCGATAAAAATAAAGGAAACTACATCTATCTTTGTGGTGGGTTGTATGGTTGTGGCTGAATCATGGCCCTTCCCTCGTGTCTCTAATGGTGAGAAAGAGGGTAGATTAGACCTTTGGATCAGGAGAGAATTTAAAAGTGGCTCTTGTTTGAGATATATACAAGGTATATAAACTTACGTGGGGGAGAATATGAGACAAGATAGAAGCTTAAAAAGGTCGGGTAAGAGGAGATATGAGAGAAAAGTTTCCCAAAATCTTCTGGAAAGATTGGAATGCAATTCAGGAGGAAAGAATACAACATATTTTTATAAATGGTGTATTTACAAAAATACCCCTTTTTTTTTGTTTAATTATGGTAAGCTAACGGCCAAGGTCTAGGGGTCCTACAGTCGTATGCTCTGATACCAGCTCTGTGGGGCCTGTCCTTTAGCCCACCACACGATCTGCACTAGTCCCTGGATCAGTACACTAGTGCACACCTTTCACATAGCCGGAATCATTTCATACAAGCGGAAGTCTTATAATTACACAAATACCTGTATTAAGCCCAAGGGCTATTAAGTATTACAAACGGCGCATTGGCCCAAATAGTCAGAAAGTCCAAAAGATCAGAGTACGCAAGACCCAAAAGATCCAAAAGGGTCTCGTGCCGGCTATGCCTAAGCACTCGACTGGAGAGACGCCCTATGCCTCGCCCTGGTCGTCAGCGAAATCCTGTCCTTCATCTTCATGGTAGGCGTACTGATCCTGCTCATATTCTCCATCTAAAAGAGAATATGAATGCGAGGTCAGTGTCATCCAAACACTGGCGAGCTATCACCCAACCTGATGCAATTTTAGTGATAGGGGTTCCAAAGGGAAGGTTGGGGTTTATTTGTTTGCGGAAAGCAAGTTTTCTAAATCAAAGCCTATGACTTAGCACTTTTAACTCAAAGTTCTGCTAATAATTATTTTCATCATTTTAATTCACATTTCACAATCCACATTCCACCAACCACAGTCCACAAACCACACACCAGTCCTTAGATCTCCGCACACACCGCCATCTCATTAGGGTGTGGCGCACCGTTAATGGATCTTACGCCCAAGTGCCCGTTCTTCCCTAGCCGGGTTGCCACGCCCGCACTAGAGTCACGGCTCCCTGACACGTAAGACCTAGATCATCCCACGGATGACGACATGATACTGTCTTCACCTCAAGCATGGCAAGAGACAGGCAGTGCCCGTGAGGTCGTACTACCCCTGAATCCACAATACTTGCACTACCGCGCGATGGCCACGCGTTATGGTGATAGGAACCAAATCCCGCAGGCATTTGGTCAGCGACTTCCCGCTGTGTGCCTCACTGCACACCCGTCCGGTCCACTCTACGAGTCACATCGGATCCGCCACCACACACATTCACATTCACTTCCTTCTTTCGCTATCGTTCCTCCGTGTGCCCCGCACACGATGTGGCGAACCACCCCTGGTGGCGGCGATTGGCGACTTACGCGTGTTGCCCGCGCTCCTCTCAAAGAAGCGTCTGTGAGCGATAGCCCTCTTCACATCACACGAAGCCATGCTACTTCCACCTTAACCACAAGTCGGACCACGCCCGCTTCCCAATCACAACCACAACACACACACACCGGCATGCGAGCCCAATTTCAGCCTGGGTTCATTATGTAATTATGTCCGATGAATGTCGGTTCACCGTTCGAGGCCAATTTAAGCCCAAAAGTATTAATTGGACCTAAGCAATATCTAAGCAAATTTTAACCAAGACTTAAGAGTCTAAAATTGTTTTATTTCACCTAGGCGGCTATCAAGGGTGATTTTCAAGGCAATCATTCAGAAGTCAAAGGACGATGAATATTATCAAGGCAATATCATCGAGGTAGAACAATAACAAATGATAATAAGGCATGATAAAACATGATTAAGCAAGTAGGTATTATTTACTTAAAAAGCATGCGTTTAATATGTAAATAAAATATTTAATAAAGCGGGAATCAATATGATCCATTAGAGTGTTAACTTGCACTAGGAAAGTGACTTTTCCTAATAAAAGCAAACACTTTTATGGCTTAACATGTTAACTCGCACTAGGAAAGCGCATCCTCTCCTAGTAAAAGCAACACTATTAAGGGTAGGTATTAACTTCGCACTAGGGAAAATCAAGATTCTCCTAGTAAAAGCAATCCTTAGAGGGTGAATGTTAACTCGCCTTGGTCCCGAGAGTAGTGGGGATCTTCTTGCTTGCTCTTGAAATGTCCCGTGGGCTCTTGCGTCTATTAGCAGTGCAATTAAAGAAGAAGAATAAATAAAACTTCAACATGCAATAGGAAATTATGATGCATGAAATGCTTGTGCTATGTCTAACGATCTGCGGTGGTGATATATCATATTCTAGATATCGAGGAAGTTCCATGAGTCTACTTCTAAACGGTAACTTCAGAAGATAACGGTGGTGCGGGCAATATGAAAATGATATGCGATGATGCATAAGGCTACCCATAGTCTACCCATAGAATTAGCCAATAGGCGTAATAAGCAAAAATAGATTTACGTATGAAGAATTTCCTTCATCAACTCAGCTAATTAACTAACTATATATAGGGTAGGTGGGTTGTCGCAAATTTTAACTTGGTATTAAATTCCCATAACTTGCGGGTCTTATTTACCCTAGTTAAGTAATTAAGTAATCCATGTTTTACTAAGTCCTCATATTTTTAGTAAATTTTATTTAGTTTGACAAGGTTTCTCTAAAATTTTGAGATTTAATTGAAATCATTTGGTATTTAAAATAATTTAGGTTCTATTCTTGTAATATTGATACATAAGGAAAAAGGGGTAAACTTGGCTAAATAATTACCCCGTGGGTATTAAAGGTCCTAAAAATGGGTCAATAATTTCTTAAAATTCCTAAGTCATGATTATATCTCACTGAAATTTTCTCATGAATTTAGGGCTTTTTTAAACAGTCAAAACAATGGAAAAGCCTATTTATAACTTACTAAAGAAGTGAGTTTTGATTTATCTAATAGGCTGAAAAAGGGTCAATAGTCCAAATTAAAATTTTACTATGTGTATCATGTTATTAGAGACTATTCTGTATCTTCTCAGATTTTTCCTAAGTCATTTACTATATTTATTTACTCAATACCCCCTTTTTGGGTTTATTCCCTAAAGGAAAAATCCTAGAATAGGACTAGGTATTTAAACAGAGACACAAATTAGTCTTATAATTCCCTTAAATATTTTTAATAAAGCCATGATGCCTTCTAATATTTAACATAATTTATCTAGAATTTTTAGAGTCATAAAACTATGCTTATTAATTCTATTTTATTTCTTGGTATTATCTAAAAGGATAAAAGACTAGAAAATCCCTTGTGCACAGTGTTGGGCGGCCCAAGGCGCAGCAGCGTGGAGAGGCAGGCGAACACGGCTTCGTAAAGCGCGAGTCTTTACCGAAAGCGTAAACTAAGTTCTGCGACCATTATATATGACATGTGGGGCCACGGGCCCACAAGTCGATCACCCAATGACCGCCCGAGGAGGTCATCTTCAACCTCGAGTGGCAAGGCCAGGGCCTTAGGCGGCGAGGCAGGATCGGCGCGCGGAAGGCCATGGCGGCGGGGTCCACGGCCAAAACGAAGTTACCCGGGTCGGGTCCGAACCCGAAGACACAGACGCAAGACGGCCCCTCTGGCGCCTGGCCTGGCAAGCAGCGAAAGCGGCGGCATGGCGTGAAATAGTGCCGATGATGTAGGGCCTAGGGGCTCCGGGATGGGTCTTCTAACATGCAACGAGTGGGTACTACTGCAAAGTCGTCATGGCGGAGAAGGTCCCAGCGGACCGGGCGACGGAGAGGTGGTGGCGGCGAAGTGGCTCACGGCGACGGCTCGCTCGATGGAACCTAGAGCAAATGGGGTTGAGGACATGGGTGTCATGCCCGAGAAGCTCCGGAGCGGCGATTGGGCGAGGCTCACCGTGTAAGGAGAAATCAAGAAAGGGGCAGAACTTGGGCAGCAGCGGTCCGGGCGATTTTCCGAGCTCGACAGAGCCTCCAAGCTCGATTGGGCCGAGGACGAGGTAGAGGATGTAGGTGGCAAGCTGTGGCCGGAATATGGTGGCGAATGGTGGAGTGAAGTGAGCGAATCGTGTCGCCGAAGATAGGCGGCCAAAGTGAAACAGGGGCGAAGAGATGGTGTGAGCCTTGGCTTGGTTTATATAGGCACGGATGGTCTCGGGATGGCTTGAGAGGAGGGTGGCCAGAATGAAGCCACGCACGAAGTCCAAGGCGAGAAGGGAGTGAGGTAGAGCAGATGGCAGTAGCTGCGGGAGCTCCATTGGGGCGTTTGGGCGGTGAAGCGACGGCTCAGCGCCTTGGGCAGAGGGTGGCTCCGTCGATTGGCCATGAGGGCGGTGGCGTGCGGCTTGCAGCTGGGGCGTGAGGGAGCAGAGAGAGAGACAGAACGAGCGTGAGGAGCAGAGAGAGAGAGCCGGAGAGAGAGGACACGGGAGTGATAGAGCTTGAGCAGAGAGTGCCCAATGAGAGAGGAGACCGAGAGAGGTAACAGAGAGGGAGAGAGAGAGAGAGACCTGCTACGTGGGCCCCACCATAAGTAGAGTTCTACTGACCAATCAAGATGAGGGGATTTCTAGGAATATCCCAAAATAACCTCATAGGTTTCTAATTTAAATTGGAGTCCCAATTCCAGTTTAGAGTTTTGAATTTGAGATTTCCATAACAAGAGTAAATGTTGTTTTCATGTGTTGATTTCTTTAGGTCACAAGAGGGCTAGGTTTAATTTTAACCATAATAGGGATTAAATTTTCTAAATGAAAGATCTTTCATATATATATATATATATATATATATATATATATATATATATATATATGTGTGTGTGTGTGTATATGTATATATATGTCTATTTCTTATAGGGTTGTAACTATTATTAATATTAGTAACAGTTTCCATTAGTCATGAATCTCATGATTTGATTAATACTTGTGCAAAACTAATTCTTGAGTTTTACATATCAAATATGGTTCGAGTCGTTATTCCTTATATTTTGGATATTAATAATGTGTTTTGGATTAACACCATCTTATTGGGGATTTAAATTTGATAAATTTCTTTGGAGTTTTTATGGAGAGTTTTAGGAAAATTTCTTGATTTTCGTCGATTATCGAGATTTCTATTGTAAAATTTTTAATAAGTGTAAAAACAATATACTTATAAGCATGCACAAATCTTATGCCCAAATTTGGGTCGTTACACCTAGCGCCTCGCCTAAGCTGCCTAGGTGCTAGGCGGCCCCTTTCCGCCCGCCTAGCGCCTAGCACCTCAGATAACCATGGACATCGCATAGTTGGACTTTCGAAAAAGAGAGGTTTATCTTCGCTGTTTTGTTGGATGTTGTGAAGGAAAACGGGTAGGTTACGCTAGTGCAATTTTAAAAAATTTCTACCGCGATCACCCAGAATATCATGCGAGTAGAAGATCATGAATCGTTACCCTTGATGCGCATCCGCAACGGAAGAAGAGTTGGAGCAGCCAGTTCCAATGTAGAATGCATCGAGGTACAGGAAGTAGTTGTTCACGTTGAGCCATACTCCTCTTGCTCGCCAATCACCACCGTAGCAATGCCGCACGTACTACCGTGGAAAACGTAGTCAACCTCGCGGACCTTCTCCTCCTTGTCGCTAGTCAGTGATGCAGCAACCGCAGCAACACCTCTACGGTATCCACACGTCCAGTGGTGGGACGACATGCTAGGGTTTGTAGGAGGGCAGTAGGGCATGAAGGCTAGGGTTTCGTGGTGGCGAACTAGCTTAGCCTATCGCACCACCCCATGCCTCCCCTTATATAGAGTGCACTAATGGGCTTCTACGCTAGAGGCTCATCAGGACTCTAATTCTTCATGGATCAGTATCCACAAAAGCCACCTATAGATCTAATCCATTAGGTATGTTCCAACTCGTTAAGTGTGTGACCCGTTAAGTTCATGCGCAAGCGGTCGTAGTCCCAGAAACCCTTTTTTGAACCACAAGTCAATATCAGTTCACATAATGACCCTCAAATGCACAGAAGGATCATATCGGATGAATCTAGATATACTCATATACTGATCCCTTTGTCACATGATACTAGTCAAGCTCAAGGTAAGATGCGTACCATCCTTGTGGCAAATGTTGAAAGCATAATTAACTATTTAATCATATTGACATGACCATACACTTTCCAATCCAACCACACCGAGGGTCTAGAGATATCTCTCCCGTTATCAAAGAAGGGCAAATTTCATATTGATCACTCATACTCCACGCCATATTTCTTTGCATACTCGAAAGCTATCTTTATAACTACCAAGTTACGATGTAGCGGTTGATGACCCTAAAGTATACAACTACATATGCTAGGACTTAATGGCAATCTTAGATCTAAAAGATCATACAGATATACAACTCAGGACACACTGATGGTACATGCAAGATAACAGTCCCAGTAGTGTCTCGGAGTAGGTCTATCCAACACCATGTTCTCTAACATGTGTCCATATTATTGATTTGATATCCCTATATCTACCAATACATGTGCTAGTCAAATCATTACTATCCGACATGACGATACGAGAACATGATTATTTAGAATAACATCACATAAACAATGTGTCTCACAACCAAGTCATACTTGATGAACAATGTAAATGATATTTATTCATTTAACAGATAACACATTATCCAAAAGTATATAAACAAAAATGTGATATAATCATCTCCATGGTCGTCTCTAGGGCATATAACTAACACGTTGGCACACTATGAATATCTCAATCCTCAAGATTAATGTTAGAATTAAATAATTGTTATTATATTCCTGATATAGGCAAAATCAATATTTTTTTTTCATATTTGGGAGTAAAAGGTTATGAACCGCAAAAAAAAAACAATTGTTGTTCAATTTATTTTATTGATTTACTCTATGGCTATGCTCCATTGATGAATGGATGTATGTTTTAAAATCCTGAGAATATATCTGTGTGATGAACAAATTTTGTCTTCCATTATCTCTCTTAGGGTACACTTTGCAAATATTGTGTTCACATTGAATAGGGTCCATCAAGTCATAAAGAAACATCATATGAGACACTTTGAATGTGTTCACTTTGAATAGGGTTCTCATTCGTCGCTATGCTTAAGTCTTTCTGGAACTATCTAGCTATTCTTTCATATTTTGATATGCAATATGAATGTCAAAATGACTTTCCTAAAAAGAGAACAAAGTGAGGATACGTACTTGACATGACCTAGAGATTTTGTTGATCATTAAAATGCTAGAGAGTTTTGAAAGTTTTGGATACCCATATATTGAAACAAGTATCTTGGAGTTGAGATGTTTATTTTGATGAAAAGATCAAATAGTTTGGCTAATTCATCAAGATAAAAGGAAGTCTTCTTTTTGCCAAAAGATCTAGCGGGAGCACACTTATTTTTCTAATCTTATGTACGTATGACATATTTTTAATCGAAAGTAATATTCCTTTGGTTGAATCTGCCAAGTCTTAGTTAAGAAACGGTTTCTCTACAAAAGACATAGGACAAATCATATGTTTCCCATAAAGATCTGGAGAGATAGGTTTAAAAGACTAATAGGATTGAGCCTAAAATGTATGTTGACAAGACGATGAATGGTTCAACGTGCAGGAATGAGTTCTTGTGCACATCACAGTGCATAGCAAGAGTTAATGTCTTTAGATACTTGCTGAGCTTCACAAATGCTAAAGAAGGGTTTCATGTCCTGTTCATTAAGGTGAATAACAACGAATATGCATATATCAATCAAATCCGAGGTGAATGTTACTGGATACTTTTAAAGAACATTCTGAAATACTTGAGTTGTATTATGAATGTGTTCTTTTTTGTTGGTGGTAAGGAAATGCGACATGTAATGGTTACATCACGCGCTAATTCCAAACCGACATTATATAGAGGTGTACTAAACTGGAAGTGTTATATAGTACACAAATATTTACCACGATCTCTACATAAAGTGCACATGAGCAATGGATATTAGATATCCAATTAGTAGACTCTAGTGCAGGTGAAAAATTATTGGTGGTAAGCCTCGTAGAGATCACTGTATCACTTCTATGTTTATGATTTTTGCATAATATGTTATCATGGTTCTTTGAATAAACATCATTTATATTTATTAACAAGTATGACTTGTTTGTGGAATTCTTTAGATCATGATGTTATTCTAAATTGTCTCTGATCTTACATCGTAATATAGACAAATTATTACTTCAAAGATCAACACATGTATTGATTGATTATCACGTTCCTAGTTCATGGATATGGAGATTTCAAATCAATTATGTGAACATATGTTAGAGTACATGGGGTTGGGCTGACCCGCAATGAGACGCTTCAAGAATTTGTTATATTGTTAAGTGTCATTAGTTGGTCTCATACATAGTGATCATGGGATCCTTAGGCCTAATATCGTCATTGATTCCTAAAATGCATATTAGTTTACTTTAGGGGCTACGAACGCTACACCATAACTAAGTAGTTATAAAGGTAGTTTCTAGGTATGTTATAAAACATGTCATGTGGTGTGAACGATCAAGATAGAATTTTTCCCTTCTTTATAACAAGAGAGATATCTCTTGTTCCCTTGATGTGGTTGGATTTGAAAAAGTGTATGTCCATACCAATGTGATTAAAGAGTTAATCACGATGATTTAAGTGTTAATCATAGTTTGAAATCTACTATAAGATCGAGTGAATGGTTGGGCTATCATAGGGATGACACATCTCTCGTTTTGAGCTTAATTGGTACCATGTGGCAAAGTGATCGTTACTTTAAACACTACTGTTTCGTAAGATTTGATCTTTGTGTGTATTCAAGGGTTGGTATGTCCTGTTAGGGGCCGCTGCCAATTTGTGGGTCAAAAAAAGAGTTTCTGGGTCATGGTTGAGTACATACGAACCTATAGGGTCACACGCTAAGGGGGTTGGAATAAATCATTGTATAATTGTCTATTGTACAAGTGAGAGATTGTTAGGTTTTATGCCTAATAGCAATCATGGCCACATGGGTTGTATGCTTAGTGATGACAGGCTACCTATTACATGGGCTTATAGGGCCACATAGGACGTGGGTCATGGACCTTATTGGGCCTCTAGTGCAGGGGCCCACTCACTACAAGAATCCAGTTTTAGGGCGAGTGTGAAAATAAATGACCGAGTGCACACTCACTACAAGCATGGGTTCGAAATCCCAATGGAATGCCTTGGACCGCTATTTATTAAACCAATCAAAATTATGTTTTTCTCTATTCTGTTTCAAAGATAGGCACAAGATTATTGGAGATGTAGTCACAGGATTATTGATTGATTAGTGGGTTTGAGACAGAATAGGTGCAAAACTTTATCTGAATAATTGATTAGTGGGTTTCAGGCAGAATAAAGTGAACAAACATGTATACTACCTTTTTTCTTGAATTCCCAATGTGGTGTGACAAACTGATAGTCAGTTGAAATATGTTGGGGAAAGTATGTGGCTCATGGAATTTCGGTAAAATTACTTACCCGCGACCCCACAGGAGGTAAGCTCGGGACCGGCAAGCTCGCGTCCAAGCTTGGTAAGCTCGGGCCCGGGCTTCCCCGCCTCGGAAGCTCGGGCCTCTTGCTTCCTCCGAGCTTCTGAGGTACGAAGGGACAGGACCCAAAGCAAATCATCACGCGCATGACAGATACGCCGTCCCGAGTCATCAAGAATTAAATGCGCCTTTGTACCAAGGAGCGCTGCCGCGTTTTCGACGGTAGGCGGCGGTCCGTCAACCGCCCGCATGGGCAAAGACACGTGCTGACCGGTAGCGGTCCGGCTCGGTGATCAAAGGATTGCACTCGATTGCCCGGTGGATTCGGTACGCTACCGGCATGGGAAAAAGGCAACGACTAATTCAGCGGACGGTAAGAAAGTTACAAATGGCGGAGGGTGCCTATAAAAGGGGCGCATAGGCCACAACAACGAGGGCTTCACTTCGACACACAACTCACTTGGAGAATAGCTACTGTAGAACAGGAGCACTTGCACTTTCGTAGGAGCTCTAGTCCCCGGCAGTAGTTCTCCGCACCTGTAATCAGAGGAGCACACGACGCAAAGGCCTTGAGCACTTATCGTACTCAAGCCCAGCTTCCCAAAGCCCGGACTTCACCCCTTGTACTCGTTTAAGCTCGGCATTAAACGAAGATCGGACGTAAAATTTGTTATCCCGCATGGAGGCTCGAACCAGATAAAACACTCGTGTCATCGTTCCCCTCCATCTGGTCTTGACACGCCAGCCGTGTCGGGACCAAGCTCTTTTCCTTCGGCAGTGTCCGGCCACAAGGCCGGGCCTCGGACCGGGGGACAGGGCCGCCTTCGGGCCTCGCACCCCCTTTCCTTGCTCATTGGCGCTGCGGAGGTTCGCCTTCCCGCCGACACCGGGCGCCCACCGTGGGGCCCGATTTGATCCTCTTCCTCGACGAGTCGAGGATGGCCTTGTTGTCTTCGGCGACATTGATATGTGGACCTCAACTCGACGATTGCGGACGATCTCGACGACGCCGACGAGTCGTATGAGGAATGGCGGTGGTATCCTCGCCGGAGCTCGGTCCGACGAGATGGAGGTGGAGGCAACACCGCCTCAGAGTAGTGTCCGCTCCCGGCTTTGTTAGCACTTCACGACCACGTCCAAACCCTCATGGAGGGTTGGAGGCACCGCCACGGTGCCATATCCGGCGACCGTCGCGCATTCGCGCCACGCAAGAGGAGGACCCGGCCTGTGACGCACCGGGCCACGCCGGCCGCCGAGGCGGCGGCAATGACCAACGGAGCCCATGGCGATTGAGGGTGCCGAGGGCACGTCTCTCAGGTGACACCGACATGTCCCTTCGCGGAGCTCGCCTCATGTCATGTCTTTGCGGCGGCGTCAGCGGGCGACCCGCGCCAACCACGCGTCTTGACCAAGCGAAGAGCACCGCCGCATGAGGCCGCCGAAGCCTTTGCCGGGTCGGTTAGGCGAACCCCGGCGGATATCCGCCGCAGCTGTTGGTTCGACGCCGCCGCGGGCTACATGCGCCAGATTCGCCCACCACTACCGTCACCAACCCGATCTTTGCTTGATCGCCAGAGGGTTAAGGCTATTGCCCAGGTCATGCGTGACCTGGAGAAGGACCCGCGAGGGTTCACCATGGCCGATCTAGGCGCCGCGGTTGCTGACGGCCTAGAGGAGCTCGCTGGGGATCTCGGCGTCCACCTCCAAGCCGATCGCAGACACCGGTGGCTCCGAGGCGACGCTGCCGAGCATTCGGTCGCGCGGCAGTGTCCACGCCCACAGCGGACGGCGCTCCTCGGCAAGACACCGGCGGAGTTTTTCCGCCCGGCCGCCAGCGGTCGAGCTCGCCCTGGAATAACGGGCCGCCTCGATGCGGCTTTCCCGAAGCTTACGCGAGGCCCCCTGGCTCCGCAAGTTTAAGCCCGAGCATTTAGAAGTTCGACGGGAGCAAGAATCGACGAATATCTCGCCGCTTATACTACCGCCATCCCGCCGCAGCGTAATGAGGCCGTAATGGTCAACTACTTCCCTACCGCCTTGAGGAATGGCTCAACTCGGCTGTTTAACCAGCCGAGGGTTCGACACGCACTGGGAACAACCGCAGGAGGCACCGGACAAACTTCGTGGTCGCTACGCTTCGAAGCCCCAGACCTCAAGCTTGTGGTCCAAAGGGCGGAGAGGGCCTCGCAGGACTACGCCCGCAGTTCGCCCAGCGCGAACACCATTCCGCCGATCTCGACGAGGCCATCGTTGAGGCCTTTAAGGAGGAGTGCAGAACACCTGTTTCACCGAGGACCTTGAGCTCCATCCACCCACACCGCAGACCATTTATTTCGTCTTTGCGGAAGGATACATCAACGCCGAGGCGGTGGAGCGCAAGAGAGGAGAATGGAGGAGAAGGCGGCGGCCGGACCGCACCGATGCCAAGAAGGACGGCGCCGAAGAAGAAGAAGAAGAAGAAAGAAGAAGAAGAAGAAGGAGCCCGCCGCCCCGCCACGCCACAGCGTAGAGCCCGAGAGGCCCGCTCCCGAGCGATCGCCTCCGCTGCCGGCCGACCGGCGGTGGCGGAACGGCGGGCGCGCCTGTAAGCGGCGAAGCTCCCTAGCCTCGACCTCGACCGCCCAGAGGCTAACCCTCCGAACAACCGCCATCGCCTCCTCCATCGGCGAAGACGCCATGACTCGCGAATTACAGGACGCCGCGCGGTTGAGGATTCTTCGCCGGGCGCGGCCCATGCCCGAGCTCCCGATCATGGGTGCCGGACGGCCGGGCGCCTCAGGCGCCCATGGCGACGCTTCCAGAGGCTCGCG
The DNA here is from genome assembly GCA_036346145.1 of Olyra latifolia. Lineage (NCBI taxonomy): Eukaryota > Viridiplantae > Streptophyta > Magnoliopsida > Poales > Poaceae > Olyra > Olyra latifolia. The sequence goes on from CM070532.1 coordinate 39,921,826, forward strand.
ACACGCTGTCGTGATATTCGGCGGCGCCGCTTATAGCTCGCGACGCGAGCTTAAGGCACGCCGGAGGTTTACCATCTCGAGAAAGGTAAGCCCGGACGCACTTCGCGGTGGTCCCACCAGTCAATCACTTTCTCCGGGGACGATTGTCCCCCTGGAATGACCAGGCCCCAGCGTCTGCCGCTGGTACTCTGTCCCACCATCAGCAACACACGGGTCGATCGCGTGTTGGTAGATGGCGGGAGCTCCCTGGACATCGTCACTGCTCAAGTTCTTCAGCAGATGCAGGTCCCGCGGTCCAAGATCAAGTACATAGCCATCCCTTTCCACGGCATTGTCCCTAGGTCGTCCCTATAGCCGATCGGGCAAATCGTGCTGCCTGTAACGTTTGGGACCCCCCAGAACTTCCGGACGGAGTACGTCACCTTCGAGGTGGTGGACTCCGAGCTCCTATACAACGCCATCCTCGGACGCCCCGCGCTGTCCAAGTTTATGGCGGCTACCCACCATGGCTACCACTGCCTGAAGATGCCGACCCCTCATGGGGTCATCACGATCAAGGGCAGTCACAAGGCCGCAATGGCTGCGACGAGCGCCTTGGCCATGGTCGGATAGCTCCTCGAAGCGTGGGCGGCCAAGGCCGAGCGGCCACCGTCCGCCCTAAGGTGGCCTGCAGCCGCAGGAGCCCACTAAGGCGATCCCCTCTCCGAGGACGACCCACCAAGGTCGCCCACGAGGGTCAACCTCGAGTCAAATAGGAACTCGAGCTCGTTACCTTCCTCCGCTAACGCAGACGTGTTCGCGTGGGAACCGTCCGACATGCCCGAGTCCCAAGGAGGTCATCGAGCACAAAGCTAGCTGTTCACCGACAAAAGCTCGTCGACAGGCCCTACGGCTTTTCCCAAAATGGAAGGCCGACATCATCCAGAGCAACTTGGCAAGCTCCTCCAAGCCGCTTCATCCGAGAAGTCGAGCATTCCGACCGCTAGCTAATCCGGCCGCCGCCAAGAAGAAGGGCGGAAATGGCAAATGTGCGCCGACCATCGCAACCTCAACGCCGCTTACCCTAAGGACAATTTCCGCTTTGCAGCAAGATAGACCAATCGGTCGACGAGCGGCGGACTCGGCGCTCATGAGCTTCTCGGACGCCTACTCCGACTATCACCAGATCGTGGCTTGGCACGGAAGACGAAGAGAAGATCGCCAGAATACCTTTTGGTACCTTCGCTACACGACCATGTCTTTCGGCTCAAGAACGCGGTAGCCACGTTCCGGCGACTAATGCGTAAGACGGTCCTCGATCGATAGGGCGAACGAGAGGTCTATGTAGACGATGTTGTTGTAAAAGCAAAGTCCCGGGACCATGTGACCGACCTTCAGAAACTTTTGCTAATCTTAGAAAGCATCGAGTTGTGAATCCTAAAAATGTGTCTTTCGTGGTCCGATCCGGGATGTTGCTTGGCTATGTGATAGGAAAGGCGAGTATCGGGGCAAACCCCGAGAAAATCGAGGCCATCGAGAATATGAGGTCACCAACCTGCACCAAGGAGGTACAAGCCCTCACCGAGCGGATGGCGGCTCTCAGCAGATTCATATCTCGTCTCGAGCGCAGAAGGCACCTTTTTGTAAGATCCTGCGTAAGCACGATGGTTTCGAATGGACGGAAGAAGCCGAGGCCGCTTTTAGCGAGCTAAAGCGTTACCTATCCACGTCTCCCGTCTTAGCCACGCCAAAGCTCGGGGAAGCTCCACTCCTCTATTTGGCGGTTGCCCCGCAGTCGTAAGTCTTTGTACTAGCAATGAACGCGAGGGCAAGCAACAACCCGTCTACTACGTAAGCGAGGTACTTCACGGGCCTAAGGAGCGGTACCGAGGTTGAAGCTCTTATACGCCTTTGCTTATGGCCTCGCGAAGTTGCGCCACTATTTCCAAGCCCATCCACCATGTCCGACAAGTTTCCGTTAAAGGACATCATTCGAACCCAGACGCGAACAGAGGGTCGCAGTGAAATTCGTCGAGCTTGGTGAATTTGACATCAAGTTCGCATCACGAACAGCGATCAAATCCCAAATCGTGGCCAACTTCTTGGCTGAGTGGACCGGCCCGGGCGACCCTTCGGGAGGCTCGCCCGAGCTCGCAAGCCAAGAAGCGCACTGGACCATGTTTTTCGATGGGTCGCGCCAATTCGAGCGATCAGGCTGCGGGTTTGTTCTCATCTCCCCCCAAGGAGAACAAATTCAGCATATCGTCTGACTTCATTTTCCCAAGAACGAACAATCTTTGCGAGTACTGAAGGCCTCCTAGCCGCTACTGAGCTTGCATCGCGCCGCATAAAACGGCTAACGGCGAAAGGGGATTCACAGTTGGTCGCGTCGCCAAGTAAACAAGGAGTTTCGGTGTTATGACGACTCAATGGCGCGACATTTGGCGAATGAGAAATTTGGAGAAACACTTCATGAACTTCGAATTGTGTTACGTTCCCAGACTGGCTAATAGCCTGACCGATAAGCTCGCAAAGCTTGGCTCCTCACAAGAAACCGCCCCGGCGGGGGTGGTCGTGCAGCACCTACTAAAGCCCTCTATTCCTCTCGGAGAAGAGGCCCCGAGAAGACGGTTGCCTCGACCCAAACGACCGTACCGTTTGTTCCTAGAGCGGCGGACACGGATGACGCCATTCGCCCAGTTCTTGACGCAAGGGACACCGCCACAGAGAGACCGGTGAGAAATCCGGCCCAAAGACAAGCCCGACCTTACCGGATTACTCGGGGCTTGTTGTACCAAGGGGTTCTAACGGCGTGCTTTGTAAGTGCGTGACCCAGAGGAAGGCAAATTTCTCCTCCAAGACATCCATGACGGATCTCGGGGCCCACGCCTTTCGTAACCCTAGTGGGAAAAGCCTTCGCATGGGGTATTATCGCCAAGCTGCGTTGGTCGACGCAAAGGAGCTAGTAAACGCCGCCACCGCCAATATCATGCTCGGGTATCCCACCACCAAGATACGAAGCCGCAGACTATCCCGCTAACTCCGCCATTCTCAACTTTGGGGATGGACATACTTGGTCCGTTCCCGAGGCCTAAAGGGCTGCACACACTGTTTCGCCGCCATCGACACTTTCACTAAGTGGATCGAGGCCGAACCGATGTCGAAAGCATATCCGCCTAGACGGCCAAGAGGTTCCTTAGGAACAACATCGTGATCAGTTAGGCGTCCCAAGTAAGCCGATCACGACAATGGGACACAGCTCACAAGCGAGCTATTCCAGACTCATCGCGAAGAGCTCAAGATGAAGGTCGCCCTAGCTTCGTAGCTCACCCACAAAGTAATGGTGCAAATGAAGCGCGAACGAAAGCAGATCATGCAGGCATTAAGCACCGAGTATACGACGCTCGCCGAATCAAAGACACAACTGGGTAGAAGAACTACCCTCCGTGCTTTGGGCAGCCCGAACAACCTCTAATCAGACATGGCGAAACCCCATTTAGACTTGTATACGGCTCGAGGCGGTCCTACCCGCCGAGCTAAGAATTGGTTCAGCTCAGATGATTTTGCAGGCGGATCGACAACGACGAGGAGCGGTTGCTGGACCTCGACTTATCTGAGTCCTGCCGCAAGCAAGCACTACTACGAGTGGCAAGATACCCAAGAATCCTGCGGCACGCACCAAAAAGGTCTGAACCGGACCTGCGAGTGGGCGACTGGTTCTAAGACGAAGTTGAGAACCTCGCTCACGCCAACAAGCTCACCCTAAGATGGGAAGGTCCGACACTCGTCAGATCGGCCGCATGCCCGGAGTCAGAAAGCTGCTATGCCGGACGGAGAGTCATCAACACTCTCGAACATCGCTCAACCGGAGGTTCTACACTGAGAAAAGGTCGAAGTCTCCATTCCCCCTGTCTTTGTTTCCTTTTATTCATCCCACTATTCCTAGAGAGCCCCCAAACCAACCCAATGACCCAAACTCATGATCGGGCTTGGGAGAAAGCCCGGCCGCTCCAAGACACATCACGGGATAGTGGCTACGCAGGCCAACCCCGGATTCCTTGCACACGGTAAGCCGACATCCATCGCACTCGCAAAATCCCCGCGGGGACACGCTTTCGATTCTATACCATAAGCCCGCATAAAACTCGCGACAGGGCCCGGATACCTCTAGAGTCCAACAACCGCCTCTCGCAAAGGGACAGAGCCAGACCACAAGCTTGCTCAAAAGTGTGCGGTCTCTAAGCCCACCAGGGCTTCTCCTAGAAGCTCGGACATGGCTCTGGGATAGGGTCGATTTTTCAAAATTGATCTTCTCTAAGCCACGCCCGAGCTTCTCCTTAGAAGCTCGGACATGGCTCTCGAGGGCTAGGGTCGATTTTTCAAAAATTGATTTTCTCTAAGCCACCTTGAGCTTCTCCTTAGAAGCTCGAACATGGCTCTGGGGTTAGGGTCGATTTTTCAAAAATTGATCTTTCTGCCACGCCGAGCTTCTCCAGAAGCCTCTGACATGGCTCTGGGTTAGGGTCAATTTTTAAAAATTGATCTTCTCTGCCACGCCCAGCCTCTCCTTAGAAGCCCTGACATGGCTTGGGCTAGGGCCCATTTTTCAAAAATTGATCTTCTTTAAGCCACGCCCGAGCCTCTCCAGAAGCTTCGGACATGGCTCGGGGCTAGGGCCCATTTTTCAAAAATTGATTTTCTCTAAGCCACGCGAGAGCTTCCTTAGAAGCCCTAACATGGCTCGAGGGTTGATTTTTCAAAAAATTGATCTTTCTAAGCCACGCCCGAGCTTCTCCTTAGAAGCCCTGACATGGCTCGAGGGCTAGGGCCCATTTTTAAAAATTGATCTTCTCTAAGCCGCCCGAGCTTCTCCCAGAAGCTCTGACATGGCTCTGGGCTAGGGCCCATTTTTCAAAAAATGATCTTCTCTAAGCCACGCCCGAGCTTCTCCTTAGAAGCTTCTGACATGGCTCATGGCTAGGGCTGATTTTTCAAAAATTGATTTTTCTAAGCCACGCCCGAGCTTCTCCAGAAGCTCGGACATGGCTCTGGGCTAGGGTCGATTTTTCAAAAATTGATTTTCTCTGCCACCTGAGCTTCTCCTTAGAAGCCCTGACATGGCTTGGGGGCTAGGGCCCATTTTTCAAAAATTGATCTTTCTAAACCACGCCCGAGCTTCTCCTTAGAAGCTCTGACATGGCTCGGGGTTAGGGCCGATTTTTCAAAAATTGATCTTTCTAGCCACGCCCGAACTTCTCCTTAGAAGCTCGGACATGGCTCGGGGATTAGGGTCGATTTTTCAAAAAAAAAAATTGCAATCTTCTCTAAGCCACGCCCGGGCTTCTCCTCAGAGGCTCGGACATGGCTCTGGGTCGGGTCGATTTTTAAGGGTCGATTTCTTATATAATTTTTAAGATCAAATTCCCAATCAAAGACTTCCGATCTCCTCTAAGCCACGTCCGAAGCTTCTCCTCGAAGCTCGGACATGGCTCGAGGGCTAGGATCGTAGGACTATACTACGTTTTCAACCCTTTCTTGCCTATACGACTATTAGCGCTCGCTTGCATGCGGGAAAAACAACAAAACAAAAGAGAAGCAATGACAACCACCAACAATTTTATTAAGAAAGGGTTCGGGATGACCCACAAGACGGTTACACTTAGCCCGACCAAAGGGTCCCGAAACCCGACGATGACATCGCCACCTCGGCAAGCGCCGGCAGCCTCGACTAAAGTCGCGGCGGCAATGGGCGTCGCGGCACGGGCGCCGACCAAAGACCTCCACCGGCGGATCAAAGGCCGCCAAGACGCTGAACGACTTCAACAGCGCCTCGACCGGGCGATATCACAAGCAAGGCCTCCTCCGCAACCTCGCCATTGCAAGGTCGAAGGTCGCCCAAGCCTCCGCCAACTCCGGTCGTAAGCCATGGAAGCAAGAGGAAAGGTACGAAGAAAGAAGTTCGATAAGAAGTGACCAACCCATTGGTCTCTTTTATAGCTGAGATTTGGGAAGCCGAGGCAATCCCGTATAATGGCGCTGGAAGCGGTTTGACGTGGAACCGCTTCCAAGATCGAATGCGAATGTCTCTTGGGACACGGCGCGACGATCAAAACGACGCTCGCATCCCGGGAGAAGGCGGACCAAAGAGGTGACGGCGAAAGAAGTCAAAACAAATCAACTGCATTGATAAAAGGTATTTATAAAGGCAGCCGGATTATCACCCAACAAAAGAAAAAGGGGCCTACGGCTTAGGCCGCACCGAGCTTCGGCTCGCCAAGAACTCATCGTTTGGCCTCAAGGTCGAGGAGCTCCTTCTCTTTCGCCCGGAGGTCTGTGATTTTGACCGTAAGGTTTCATTGGCGACCTCCAGCTCAAGACGCATCCCGTGGGTCTTGATGAGACCTCCGTCGCGATTCTTGGCAGCCTTCGTCTCGGGAAAGCTCATGCAAGGAGGTCGCGCTCCCACCGCGTGAGCAATTCACGACTGCAAGACGCCTCCATCGACCGGAGGCGCTCGAACTCAGGGCGCGGTCGCGTTCGCCTTAAGGGCCTCCAATGATCGGCAAGAAACCTCCTTGGCGTCCTCCTGCGCCACGGCTAAGGTCGCCTCAGCCGCTGCGGCCCGGGCCTACAGAGCTACCGCCTAGACTGAGCTCGAGCGAGCTTCCTCAAGCTCGGCGCGTCGGCGTTAACTTCTGTTGCCACCGCGGTTTTCCGATCAAGAGCCTCTCGTTTGGCATCGTGCTTAGCCTCAAACGAGCGAGCCATATCGACAAGTTCGCGGGAGATCTGCACCCGGAAGACAGACTGAGGAAGTGGAGGACCAAAGCAGGGAAAACAGAAGACAACAAAAACCAAACCCGGAGACACTTACCCGCTTGGCGACCGCCACGACCGCGACATCGTACCGAGCATGCGAAACGCCCCTGGGCGAGGAGAGCGCCGTGACCTGGCGACCCGGGCTGTCGCCCGAGTTGCTGGGCCCCTCGGCCACCTCTCCCGCAAGCTCGCCGCCCCCCAAAGAAGCTCACCAAGCCTCCCACAGGCTCGGCCACCTCTCCCGCAGCTCACCAAGCCTCCCGCAGAGCTCTGGCCTCTTCCCCGGTTCGCCAAGTCTTCCGCAGCTCTACCGCCTCCCACTAGCACGACCAGCCTCCCGTCGGCTCGGCGACCTCCCACGAGCTCGGCAAAGATCAACCGCATGAGGACACGGCTCGGGAGGGAAGTCAGTCTGCGTCCAGGCATCCACCGGAGGTCCTCTCCCCAGACGGTTCGCCAGCCATTCCTTGAGCGTTTGGCCAGGGACTGGCCGGAGCCGGATGGCCTCTTGGTGACTCCATATGGCGACCCAAGGTGGTGCTCGACCCACGATGACGTCGCCGAGATCCACCCCGAGACGGTCAACGGAGCCACGCTCCATAACCGCACCGGGACGATGCTCGTAGCCGTGATGACCCGGACTGGCCAGTCCCAGCCGAGAAGAAGAGTGTCGCTCACGTCCAGTGGGGGAACGGGTATGTTGCTCCTAGCAAAAAGCTCCCGAATGCCGCGGATGTCGATCGGGCGCCACCCGGTCGAGGTTCGCCCCTCGACGCGGATTGGCGCCAGGCGCTCGGGGCCGAGGTCGGTTTCCACCTTCACAAGCGCGGCCTGAGGGCGCACGTCCTTGTGCGCTACCAGCGGGAGGACGAAGGGCCTCGAACCCCGGAGGCCGGGTTTGCCCTTGACAGGCTCATTCTCCCGGGCCACTACCTCTGGTCGCGCTGGGATAGGCTCCCCCGCTTGAAGGGACAACGCGACTGAAGAAACAAGGGAGAATTAGAACACGATCGACCCGAGGGCCATAATCAACAGAAGAAAGGAAACAGAAAAACCAGCAAGCACGAGCAACTTACGTGCAGCCGCGACGGCCTCCTCGGTCATCTCGTCGTCGGAGTCGTCGTCGCTCAACACCAACCGACGCCTCTTCGGCGCCAGCTGGATGCCCGGCGCGCCGGCCGAATCCCGAGCCCGGGAACCCCCGGCCCGGGCTGGGTTGGGGACGGAATCGCTGGCCGAGGCGATGCCGCCGGGCGGAAGCGGCCTTGCCCGAAGCGACCACCGGTTTTTCACGGGCGATCGCCGCCCACTACCGTCCTTTTTCGCGACTAGGGCTAAGTCAGATCACCACGGCCGTCGGGATGACAGCTCCCGGGGCAGCCACCGGCGCAGATGCAGCAGGTTCGGCCCCTACTCCCGCTTCCCTCTGCGGAAAATAGGCGCAGGCGTCAACACGAGAAAAGCCGCCCCAGGCGCCTAAGCCCGTAGAGGCACGCACTCGCCCAGACGCGTTAACGCCCGAGCCTGATGGCTCGTTATGGCTCGCAGGCAAAAGGAGCCTCACGAGCACGACTCGGGAAGAAGCTCGGACAAACGACTGCAAGAGCAAGAACAAATACTCACGGGAGGTGCCTTCGCGGAAGAGGTCGTCCCACCCGCGGATCTCGAAGAAAGGGCAAACCCGCTTCCTCAGCGGGCTCACCCGGTGCCTGGTGAAGTCGGCTACGATGTCGAAGCCGTTGAGCCCCCGGCCGGCCAAGTCTCAAATCTTGGCCGCCAGGGCTACCTCCGCCGGCTTTAGCATAGGCCGGGGCATCGGCACCTTCCCGGGGTTCATGTTGGCAAATCAGAATCGGCAGTTGTCGGGCTTCTCGGCGTAATACCACCGCGACGCCCACCCCTCGACATTCTCCTTAGCCTTGAACATCGGGTACGAGGACTTCATGTCACGGCGGAGCTTGAAGTAGGCACACCCGCCGCGACATTGTGTCCGCCGGTCGTGGTCACTCGTAAAAGTGGAGGAAGAGGTTGACCGTCGGCTCCACCCCGACGAATGCTTCGCAGAGGTGCACGAAGATCGTCAAGAACAGGATCGAGTTGGGATTGAGGTTCACCACCGATCCCAAGACTGGCCGTAACAGATTCGACGAATCGGACTCGGGACCCGAGCCCATGAATCGCAAAAGCTCAAAGCAAACGAACTCCTTACTCTTGGCGCAGAACCGCCTCTCTGCGGCCGCCCTCCACCCGCCGACCTCGACGAAGCCGGCGGCTTCATTGCCGGATCGTCAGATCGGTGAGGAGGCTCCGCGTGAAAGGCGCCATCGGGAGGAGAAGGATCGGAAGGGAAGATGGCGGAGAGGCAGATAAAGGAAGAAGACGGAGGAACGCAGTAGCACAAGAAACACGAATGGCACAAGAAGGCGTGAGAAGAAATGGCGAAAAGGGAAACCACCTGATATAAACCGGCGAGGGGAGGCGAACCATCACCTGTCCGCCGGAAGACGTGGAACTCGAGGAGAAGGAAGCGGCGCGCGCGAACCGCGCCGATTTGGGATTCCCGCCGAGGATGCGGGGGCCCCGCGCGCGCGAAAAACCAAGCTTTTCGCCCAAGGGCAGTTACTAGATAAACCTCTGAGCGGCACGTCACCGTCCCGCTCGAGGCTCGGGGACTAGCTGTTGGGGAAAGTATGTGGCTCATGGAGTTTCGGCCCACTTACTTACCCGCGACCCCACAGGAGGTAAGCTCGGGACCGGCAAGCTCGCGCCCGAAGCAGTAAGCTCGAGCCGGGCTTCCCGCCTCGGAAGCTCGGGCCTCTTGCTTCCTCCGAAGCTTCGAGGTAAGGGACAGACCCAAAGCAAATCATCACGCGACAGATACGCCGGGTCCCGAGTCATCAAGAATTAAATCGCGACTTGCACCAAGGCGCTGCCGCAGTTTTCGACGGTAGGCGGCGGTCCGTCAACCGCTGCATGGGCAAGAGACGTCTTGACCGTAGCGGTCCGGCCCGATGATCAAAGGATTGCACTCGATTGCCCGGTGGATTCGGTACGCTACCGGCATGGGAAAAGGCAACGACTAATTCAACGGACCAGCGCAGGCTACAGTGGCCGAAGGGCGCCTATAAAAGGGGCACACAGGCCACAACAACGAGGGCTTCACTTCGACACACAACTCACTTGGAGAATAGCTACTGTAGAACAGGAGCACTTGCACTCTCGTAGGAGCTCTAATCCTCGGCGGTAGTTCTCCGCACCCAGGTAACTGTAGGAGCACACGCACGCAGTGCCTTGAGCACTTACTGTACTCGAAGCCCGGGCTTCCCAAAGCCCAGACTTCACCCCTTTGTACTCATTTAAGCTCGGCATTAAACGAAGACTGGACGTAGGGCTGTTATCCCGCAGTGGAGGCCTGAACCAGGATAAAACACTCGTGTCATCGTTCCCCTCCATCCGGTCTTGACGCGCCAGCCGCGTCGGGACCAAGCTCTTTTCCTTCGGCAGCGTCCGGCCACAAGACCAGGCCTCGGTCCGGGGGACAGGGCTACCTTCGGGCCTCGCACCCCCTTTCCTTGCTCATTGGCGCTGCGGAGGTTCGCCTCCCAGTCGCCGACAAAATATATTCAAAAAGTATGTCTTTTTGCCTCTGATGTGATTTCTCTCTCATATTTTCCAGGCTTGTTTGTAATGACGAAGGGGCCCTATTGGTTGGCAAAGTCATCGAAGCAACTACCAAGGCCCAAGGGCATTGTTGAAGGCAGTGAGAGGTCATTTCCAGCCAAGGAGAAGGAAGGTGCAGAAGAAAATACGTAGGACTTTCTCAAGTTCCTGTCGAGTGGTAAGCCATCAAATAAAAAGCATAACAAAAAATAATTGGAAAAACAATAACACTAAAGCCAACTCTTTATGTCGGCCTGCCCGTTAATTCTTCGCGAATGGGATTTGAAGTTAGCTGGAATAGGATTGAAGTTACCTAATCTTTCTTCTTGTCTTGAAATGACCAGAAACCATTTTCTTAGAGCGATGAGGAATTCTTTACCATGTCAGCACTATCTAAAACTGCTGGACCTGCTGGTTTTGTTAATGGAAAGCTTCCCCAATGCTCATCTAACTAAGCTTTTCCCCAATAAAGTGACAGTCCAGCCACAATAAAGTGACAGTCCAGCCACCTGGAGTATGTTCTTTAAGTCATTAGCTTAAGCGCTGTACAAATCCAGACCCTTCAAGTGATTTGCAATTTTCCCTGTCTAGCGAAAGGTTTCCCATCTAATCTTTCCAGCTGCACCAACTTGGCTATAAGTATTCTCTTTTGCAAATAAATGATCATTGCACTAATATTGACCATTGCAGCCTTAAGCATGGAGTTGATATGTTGAAAAACATCCAATCTGGCCCCAAGAATAATAACAAAAGGAAGTCACTCAAGGTTGTGACTTTCTTTTAATATATCTATTTTAGTAAACATCGTTTTACAACTTGAGTGCACAGTTCTTCTAGCACACTTGTACACCTACTTCGGAACATGTTTTTGAGACAAATATTAGTACTTTTGATCATGCTGCTGCCTTGCAGGGTTCTAGCAATTGTTATAATGCATGTAGCTTACTATTATCCTCTGCAATGATGTCAGGATATCGCTACGGAGAATGAATTTGAAAAGAGGCTTCTTGCTGATGTTACCCCTCCAGATGAAATAGGTGTTACTTTGAGGACATTGGAGCATTAGAAAGCATCAAGGAAACTCTGAAGGAGTTAGTGATGCTGCCATTGCAAAGGCCTGAATTGTTTTTGATTTGTGTGCAGCTCTCGATCCATTTAGAGTGAGACAGTTTATTGTTCCCTACTTCCCTTTAATATTTTAGACTATTTTTGCAGATATATCCCAGTCAATGAGCACTGAATGAACTCAAGGGGAGTACCTAGTTGTATTTGAAAAGGATAGATAAAACAAATATAGCAAGATGGTTATCAACGATGGTGTTCTGTTTTTACATATAATGTTCATTTATATTATTTTAGTTCACAGTGAATCGACTGATGTCATGTTGTTATTATTACAACAGCCATATAAAGGAATCTTGCTTTTTGGTCCACCTGGCACGGGAAAGACAATGCTTGCTAAAGCTGTGGCAACAGAGGCTGAGGCTGGTGCTAATTTCATAAACATATCAATGTCAAGTATTTCTTATGCTTTGTGTATAGATAATTTGTTGAACTTCGGACTTCATTTATGATATGTGCACTTAAGAATATTTTGGAGTCATGTTGAATGAATATGTAAAATGTTTGTGATATGTGTATTATATGTGAATGTGCGATGGAGTTACGTTTTGTGGATGGGTTATGGTGTTGTTTTCGTTATATCGGTTTAACGTATAATGTGAATTGATATTGTTTATTGTGGATGTGTATTATTGAAATGTGAATTGATATTCTGAATTTATTAAAAATTTGAACCATTTCTTTGGTAGCTAGGGAAATTAGCTATCCCGAGAGTGTACTCGGCATAGCATGAGATCCTGACTGTGCACTCGGCATAGGGCTATGCCGAGAGTGCACTCGGGATAGCCTTCAATCCTGACTGTGCACTCGGGATAGTCTATGCTGAGAGTGCACTCGGGATAGCCTGCAATTCCTCGACTGTGCACTCGGTATAGTGCTATGCCGAGAGTGCACTCGAGATAGCCTTATGCCGAGTGGGCACTCGGCATATATGTTGACGTGGCGCTAGCCTGTCTGCCACGGGAGCAGGGGATGGCATTCGGAATCCCAGGGCTATCCCGAGAGTGCACTCAGGTCACATTTATTTTTTCCGAGAGTACACTCGGCATAGCCTACTTTTCCCGATAAAATAACGCCGAGTGCGCTACGCCGAGTGTGCCCACTCAGGATAGGCTATCCCGAGTGTTTCAGCCCCTATCCCAAGTGTGAAAAACACTCGGGCCAAATCTGCAGCCTTGTAGTGACTATGAGCTATATAAAGAGAGGCGGTGGAGGTTTGAGAGTCAGACTAATTTTAGATTTTACTCCTTCATCGAACCCAAGCCATCGTCTCCCATGTCATGTACGCCGATGCTAGCACGCCGCATACAGATGGATTCATGACCCCAGATATGTGGACTATGTAGAGACGCTGTGATCATGGCGATAATCAGGGAGATCAAAAGGAGGAGACATGATTGGCTACTTCTATATGACAACACGCATATTGTTAAACCTACTTCATCGACTCTTCTTCAGCTGCACTGCGCGTCAATTGATAATGATCTATGATTATGTACTTATAGGATTTCCTGAGTTTTTGCGGTTGAATTTGAATCTACGCTAGCGTAGCATACCCGTATTTTTCTTCACTTCTTAGACTCCGACGACCTCGTCGGGGTTGGAGGTGAGGGCGACTCAATTTTTAGGATGGTAAGTTGTATATAGACAATAGATCTAGTCTCTGCTAGTCTTTAGTGTGTTCCTCGTCTTCCCGTCATCCTTGGTGGCTATGAGGGCGTCACAGTAGCTTTGGCATCCAGTGAGCCATTTGCTTCGCATCGATCCCGACAGCATCGACGGTATTGGCATATCTTTTTGGAATTGTGTGTTTGAGGCTGTTTATCATCATCTTTTTTTGCACAATAGAACAAGCTTGGGATCATCCTCAGGTTACGTTTTAGATTCCATGTCGACAGCTTCAACGTTGGCAATAGCGGAGGCTTTTTTTTGGACCATTGTCACTAAAGGCTTCAGTGGTGGTGGTGCCAGATATGGACTTCCTCTGCCATTCTAGATGATAGATTCGTCGATGCTCCTTCAGTGTTCTAGATGTGTCTTGATGGTTCGATCAAGATGATGGATAATGCATGTGGCTCAAATTCAGCATCCACCGAAGCAATGTTGGACACAAAAGAATCCACGACCTCCTCCTGCTCTGCCTGGGAAGAACACCTCTTGTTCTCCTCCACAGTCATGGTGGACTATGGTGGCCACAGGCAGTGTGCCCCACTTGGAGGTGACAACAATACAATGATGCCTTCACGGCTGCATAGGTAGATTGGCGTAAGATTGTAGCACTCGAAGAGCATGGGGTTGGCCATTAGACCATGGCAATGATAATGGCGCTGCTAGGAGCAGGGGTATGAATGGGTATCCCATTAGCACCATAGTCGCTACTCATTACTCAATCGAAATCCTCCGCGTTCTAATAGTGGATGGGGCTATATGTGTTTGGTTGTCGGCAATGGCTAAGGCAGGGCCTTTATATCGAAACAGCGAGTGTGTTTGTGTACCACTTGTGTGTGCATGTGCCTGCCTGTACCCAGCAATCCACTAGAGTGTAAGAAAAAGCAACCACCTTACACCTTCCCAAGCTAACGATGAGCTTGCTCTTGCTCTGTGCATTTGATCAGGGTGATGTGCATAGGGCAAAGTTGTCGAAGGAGTAGAATAGTGGAAGCACCGGCATAGGAAGCCAGATCCGGTCATGGAGGAGGGAGGAGAGGTGGGAATTGGAAGAAAGCAAGGAAGGTAAGGTGCAGGGCTGCTTCATTAGCGTAGTCTAGGGTTCCTCCACGACGGTGGTAACCATAGAGGTAGGGTCTCGAGGAGGGAGGACGAAGGAGAGGCGGGGAAGAAGAAAGAAGTTGCAAGGGAGGAGAATTGTGGCCACATCAACACCAAATTAGCATATGTGAAGCACACATCACACGGACCTATCCAAACAAAATAAAAACCGTGTTTTAACAAACCATTTATGCCATTTTAATATTTGAGAATGGAGGATAAAATTGACATTTTGCCACTCTCTAAAGTGAGCTATGCCATTTTGCCACCCTAATTCACTGTCATTGACACAGATTACTACACATGTTAGTGAGAAGAAGTGGCAAATAAGTAGTGCTAAAATGTCAAATCCCTGAGAATGGAGGGAGGAAGAGAAAAAGTTGTATTGGGATCATGATGTTATGACTCATGCTTACAATTCTCCAAAATTTGGATAGACATTTTCTATCCTATAAAATTCCTTTGACGTAATGATTGTACTCCTATATATCAAACGTATTTATATGTTTTTCTTCGTTGGATTTGATTCGTGCGTTCCTTATATAGCTAATATAAATACGTTTATTAGAGCCTAGTGGAATTTATTTGAGGCCTAGTCCCTAGGCTGTTTTATTAGAACGTCTCCGACAAGAGGTCCTATGTGGATACTTATTTTTAATTATAGAGATTTTCTTTAAAAAACCAGCTCCAACAAGAGTTCCTATTTTTTTAAAAAGTTCTTAAAATAGGATACAGTCTTGACTAAAGTACCCATATTTGAATACGCCGTCTCTGCCCCCAAATACTCTTCGCTTTCTCCTCTTTACTTTTTCTCGCACCCTTGACCGTTGCTTCTGCTTGATCTGCTGAGTGCTATTGATCTGCTGAGCACCATGCGTCTGCTTAGATCTACTAGCTGCTGCATGTACGAACTCAGACACACGCACGTACCAAGCCAAGCAACAGTGCCGTAAACTGCATGCAACGGAGCCGCCATATATACGCTGCAAGAAATGCAGCCGTCGGATTTGCATGTACGAGTCTATCGTGGATTCACGAATCCGCACAAGCAATTTTCCTCCGATACACTCGTAATATTGTAGGTTAATTAGGTGTTGTTTAGGATATATTGTTAGAGTCATTATATATTTGTAAATCGAAAAAGTTTTAAAGAGTTTATTGGTTCATCGTTGAAGATACTCTCGGAGCCTAGCGAAATTTATTCGTTTCAATCCATGCCCGTAGCAGACTGTCGCTCTTATCGCTGCGTATCCGTTTGACTGGCCTTGGATATGTCTGCTCTTCTTCCCATGCGATACTGGGCCGTCAAGCTCGCTATTTAGGCCTCCACAACATGCATGCGTAATTAACACAGTTTCTGTGGCCGTTATCATATGACCGACCAAACAAGTATTTTTTTCGATAAAACCAGACAAGAATATTAAAGGGAAGCAAGATGAGTGCTTTTCAGGCCTAATGCCCAGTATAAATATAAACGCCAGTAAACTTTTCTGAGCTAAGCTAGAGAAACTTCTTGGATGAGCTAATATTTCATTTACTTTACACTGATATCGTGTTTTTACACCTAGAAAAAAAAATCATGCGAAGAGACCCGAAGTTTCTCACGACGAAAATTAGCTTTCCACCTCATAATGTAGCATCACATGCGTAACTTTACTCAATGCTCGCCCGCTTGCATGCCTTTGTTGTGGCCGCTCACCCATGCTCGGCATGGACAGTGGATACATGAAGGCATCGCTCAGGACATGTCCAGCGGTACCCCATATTGAGATGCCCATCAATCAACCGTGGAAGTAAAATTTGGAACATATTGATGGAGTAAATATAGAAAGTGAAAAGATAAATAGTGATAAGACAATAAATAGTAATAGTATAATGTCTCAACACTGTAGATGAATAGTGATGAAACAGACATAAATGGACAACTGCTGGAGATGGCATCAGCAAAGCGCAAGAAAGACACTACTATCGATGAGTTAGCCCGTGTTTTGTCACAAACCGTTTGTTTTTATAGGGATTATAAGTTCACTCGTAATTTTTGCTTAAAAGTTACCTATGTTTCCTTTTAAAAAAGAAGTTACCCATGTTTTGGTCTACTGTCTACAGTTGGGAAAAAAAAATGAAGAAAATTTGAAAGGACCCGGGTCCTTCCCAGGTTGGAAGGACCCGGCTTCCTCTCCCTTTTTCTTTTTTTTTCTTTTTTGTTTTCTTTTTATACGTTGTTTAAAAATTTTAAAAAATAGAAGGTTTGCAAAAATGGAACCATGCCTGAATAAAGAAGGTCTATAAAAAATTTGGATGTTTTTAAATTTTTTTTGAAATTCGAACATCTCCTTTGCAAACTATCTTTTTTGGGATTTTTAAACTGTGTAGAAGCAAAGAAAAAGTTTAAATTTCAAAAAAATTTCAAAAGCATCCAAACTTTTTATGGACCTTCTTTACGCAGGCATGGTTCCATTTTTGTAAATTTTCTATTTTTAAAATTTTTAAACGGCGTAGAAAAAAGAAAACAAAAAAGAAAAATGGTGAGGAAGCAGAGTCCTTCCCAGGTTTGGAAGGTCCTTCCAAATTTTCTTCCCAAAAAAACCACGGACAAAACACACCGACCACCACAACGGCTAGCTGCCGTGATCCGAGGATGTATCAGCAATTCGCAATCCCATCTGCACCGTCCATCCTAGATCCAACTCTTCCGCTTCCGCCACGTGTCCCGTGTGCTCCCTTCAACTAGTCGTTACTCGTTAGGCACGTTCCTGCCTGCCTGGTCCCCGCCCCAACGTTCGGAACCCTACCGATAAAACGACAGGTGGGTCCACATGATATTTGGTCCCACGTGCCAGCGAGTATGGCTGAACTGACCACGTGTCCGTACGCAGTGGTAGTCCACTCCAACGGCTCGAAAAATATAAAAAAGAATTCGAGCACGCAGCTGTCACGTAACGAGAAATACGCCTATAAATACCTCGCCGCCCTGCACCCTTCGCCTACCACTCGATAAGCACATCTCACAGCGGCACAGATCTCAAAGCACTTGCTTCGACTTCCTCAGTTCCTCCGAGCACTATCCATGGCCCGCCTCGCCGTCCTCGTCGCGTTGCTCGCCGCAGCCGTGGCCGTCTCGGCTCAGGCTCCCGGCGCGTCGCCCGTTCCGGCGCCGAAGATGCCGCCCCCAGCGCCGCCCAAGATGACCCCGCTTCCTCGGCCGCCGGCCAAGGCCCCGACCCCCGCGGCTCCGTCGCCGATGGCCTCCCCGCCCGCGCCGCCAGCGGAGACCCCGGACGTCTCCCCTTCCACCTCCGCCCCAGTCTCCGGCCCTGCCGGCGCCGGCGCCGGAGCTGCACTGTCCCCCGCCGGACCTGCGCTCCCCCCCACTGGCTTCTCGTCCTTGACGAGGAACGCCGCCAGTGCTGTCTCCGCCGCCGCTAGTTTCGTCACCATCGCCGGCGCCGTGGCCGCCGCCGTCGTGTTCTAGTCCACATGACCGTCGCCGTGATGCTCTGCTGTTGATACTTGCCACTCCCTCCTTCTTTCGCGATTCTTTAATTTATTCGTTCATTCGGAGCCATGGATTGCCATGAGATCGATGTATGCATTTTGCTTCACGAGGAAGATGATTCGATGGCTATACCGAGATTACATTCCAATGTTCTTCCGTTCTGGCTATACATCTCTGTTCTTGTTTCGTCCTTACAGCACTGAACCATTCTACGAGTATCCTCATGAAAGACTCGAATTTGATTTGGATGTTTTGTCTAATGGTTGCTACTCTTGTGCTGTGCTTTCTTCCCATCCACATCCACAACCGGTTCCATCATCGCCTTCACGTCCTCCTCGATTTCTTCGACCTGCATAAACATTTTTTCAAGAAGACGTTGTGTCAACTTCTACTAACAACTGCATAAACATTTCTTCATTTTCATAATCAGACAATCTATGGCCACCCGTAGGGAAAAATGGCAGCTTTCGGCAAGATTGCAGAGAAGTGTAATGGCTGAACGAGAAATTCACAATATGAATAGGACTGCGGATGTGTGGTGATTGGAGTGTGTAGGTGCCTTGTGGAGTATGTCTCGTGCAAGATGAGCCTCGGCCGCAACTTCCTTGGACACGTGCTGCACGAGCACAGCAGCGCGCCGCAGCCGCCCGTCCTCCGGCAGCTGCTCGGCCACCTCCGCCGACGCCTTCTCCGCCGCCGCGACCACCTCCTCCACGACCTCCGCCGCCTCCTCCGCCATCTCCACCTCGCCTGACAAGTGATCCACCCGTCCATTGATGAAATCGCACCAGAATAGTAATCCACACCAAGTTCGGTCCATATATAGCTGCTTGGGAAATTACTCGTGATTCGCAGTAATGGCGCCGCCCATTTGGAGTGCAGGAACGGCGCCGCCACGGCCACGATCGAACCGATCGCCAATCTCGCCCTGATGAAGAGACAACGGCAAGATGATGCAGATCAGGAGTGAGGACCGATCAGTATCAGTTGTTACACACTGATCGAAGTCATCAAGAACTGCACAGTGCTTAACTACCAGGTGGAGAACGGCGTCGGTTCTTGAGCCTGCCGTCGCGGCGGAGCTGCAGGTCGTCTTGTGCCAGAGTACACACTGCTGCTGCTGCTTCAAACAAGCACAGCGAAAAAAAAATCAGATTTTTTTATATAAAAAAGATGAACTGACCAAACCTACGGACGTACGTGTACTCCCTGCAGGTGCCGCGGGGCGGACCGGAGCGTGCCGCCGCGTCGCCGGCGGCGGCGGGCAGATCGTTGCATCCTAGTCGGGTGGTGCAGCGGAGCTTCCGGCAGTAGAGCGACGCGAGCGACCTGACGAGCGACGACATGTCCGCCGGCGCCGGCTCGATGGTGAGCTGAACAGCTAGCTGCTACTCTGCTAGGCGACAGTGTGCTATGGTAGAATGTGATGGTGTGCTATGACTAGTGTATTTATGGCACTATGAGTTGTGATTTTTCAGGCAAGATGAAGCTTGCAAGGCATGCGATCTGATCTGACTGAGCTGGTGAATGGATATGCGGATACATATACACAGCTTGGAAGAAAGCGTACGCCTAGTGACTGAGGCGTCAAGCAACAACGCTGCCAATCCAGACGTACAGGCTTGCAAGCTACAACGGAATGGATGACAGTTAACCCCGCTTCTGTTTAATTGCTAATTACAATCAATAGAGGCACTTGACCATTTACGGATACTGGCACGTCAGCCACAAACATGATTTTTTTTTTTTTTTGAGGGAACATGGAAATTTCTAGGCAGCGAAAGGCTGATGAGCTCCACGGCCCGCGGCCCACGGCCGAGCCCAGAAGGTTAGTTTCGTAACACTACTAACCGTTCCAGCCCATTCCAATATCAGGCCGTCATGGACTCATGGTATGACTTTTTTTAATCCCCAACACATGTAACAAAAAAGGCGGGCGCCACTCGTCGGACGTCCGATGGGAGAGCTCCATCGGACGCATGATGTCATGGTGACATCATCATGGGAACTTAGAAAAATAACTATTGAAATTTGAAAATGCACTAATAAAACTTGGCTACAAATACTGATAAAACTTGTAGAAATACTAATGAAATTTGGCTACAATACTGATGAACTTACCAAAATAACTACTAAAACTTGAAAAATGTACTGATGAAACTTGTCTACAGTACCGATAAAACTTCAAGAAGTGCAGTTGAAACTTCAAGAAAATACTAATGGAACTTAAAGAAATGCAATGAAACTTGGTTAAATATTGTTGAAACTTGAAAAAGTTCATATAAAACTTAAAGAAATAACAATAAAATTTGGCTTATATGCTGATGAAACTTGAAGAAGTGCCAGTGGAACTTGACTAACTGCTGATGAAACCTCATGTTTCAATGTTGTTCAAAAATCACTCAATGCAAAATAAGAAAGTTTCACGAGAACAAAAGTAAAGTTTCATAGGCAAAAACCCAAGTTTCATATATACATGTCTTATGTTTCGTGGCAAAAATAGGGGTACATCTTCTCCTAGCCTTCTTCTCCAGATCCGGCGAGCTCGGCGTGGTGCTCACCGGAGCTGGCCACCACTCGCGCCGCCACCGTCCATGACGCCAAGACCTCGGCCGCGATCAAGCGTGATCCCGAGGGAGGGTGGCTCGGGGTTGGGTACTGAATCATGAGGTGTCCTCCGACACCCGGATCGGCGGCAGGGAGCACTCTCCAGTAGCGCTAGGACCCGGCGCAGCCGGGGCATCCACGTCGAGCCAGACTTGGCCGCACATAGAGGGCGTGTCCCATCACAGCCGGACGTACTCCCGGCAGCGCAGCCAGAGGTGCGCCGAGCCCGTGATTCCCAAGGCGATATGGCCAAGTGCGAGCGGCGAGGACGCGTCGTAGCAACCAGCACCCTGAGGTCATCGGCACTGGGAGGGGGGGAGGCGAGGAAGAGTGAATCTTTGGCCAAGCTAGTATCGAGAACCTCATCGCCACCACTAGCAGCCTGCTCCAGTGACTGGCCTGGAGCTCAACGTTTGAGTGTGGAGCTGTTGTTGGGCTGCCGAGGAGGCATTGAGGCTGTCGTCAATGAGGATGCTGACTGAGCACGATGTTGAGGAGAGGATTGAGGAAGGAGGAAGGGTTGCAGAGCATGCGTGGTGGAGATTGGGAATGGAAGGGGGATTGAGGAATTGTTCTGTTCATGTTGCTACGTGAAGAAAAGGGAAGAGTAAGAGTGAGAGAGAGCATGGGCTGAGGAGGAGCAACGTGCGTGTAGACTACATGAGTAGACGGCGGTGTGAGGAGGAGCCACGCGTGAGGATGGGCCGAATGCGTGCGTGCAATGGGCCGAAGGCGCGCTCCCGAGCAGGATCGAACGTCTGTCCTGGAGAGTTTCCCAACAAAAAAATCACTACCATAGTACCATTGTCAAATCCTTTAAAAAAAGCCCCTCTAGTATTTTTGTTTTAAATACCACTAACAAACATTTCGTGTAATTTGAAGGCCGTAAATTGCAGAATAATATTTGGGAAAGAAATGTGAGGCTGAAATTGAAATGTCACAATTAATAATCCTCCAGTTCTTTGGGTTCTGTTCTGTCAGAGAGAGTCCTGTGAATGATGCCTAACTCGTCCGGCTAATGCATTGCTTCTGTCATCCGGCACCATCACTAGTCTTTAGGGCATATTTAATGGTGGCCCTATATCTTTATTGTAGCTAGTCCTATTACTATAGAAAATGGTGTTGTTAATCGTGAAAATAGGGTTAAGAGTAAAAAATATTAGAGAGTGATATGTGGAGAGCAAATATATAAAGGAGTGAATCTCACTCCCTTGAAGCTGATAAAAAGATTATCAATACAAGGAAGTGGATACCTATTCTTCATGGTTACCTAGAACAGCTTATGAGTTGAAATGCAAAGACGTCCGTCCTTTTTCACAGACAATACGGGCGTGGAGATCAACACGGTTGAATTCACCTAGAAGTTCTTGTAAGTGCTTCTTATACTCTTCCATTTATGTTGTTGCATCCAATATGGTTGCTTAAGGCTAGGTCAAGATCAATGCCTAGGTTCTAAACGAGTAAATAAGCGTTGAAAAGAGGGTCCGAAAAGCTTATCCTGACCTAGGAGACGACGACAAAAGTATAGCTAAAACTATACCATAGTCTCAAGTATTACCTACCAAAGACTTATGGGCCTGTTTCGTTGGTGTCTAAAATTGTCACGTCCAAGAATAGATGTTTCCACATGTATGGCGCAACTAACTTTGTGGTAACTAAATTTTGTTTGGTTTATAGCCACGACTAATTTTAGACATAGCTAAAAAAAAAACAGCAAATATTTGGTTGACAACAAATAACTCGGCAAACTCATCAAACCGAGGCAAATCTTTTAACACCATGGAGCACCACGGTAGAAACACGTAATTAGCTTGGCCTGATTTGAGCATGGAGCAGCAGAAGTGCAGGACAAATGAAGATTTGAGCAGCATGACTTCGACATGGAGCATAGAGCAGCATGGCTCAAATTCTGTCAAGATTTGAGCATGACAACAACAGAAGTGCAGGACAAATCAACTATGATTTGAGCATAATTTCCACCAAGATGAACAAATCGACCAAAACATGCAAACACTACCAGCGATTTGGCTTTCACAAACGGTTCCATACCACTTTTACAAGCGGTTACCTGCTTGTAGTATTGCTGGGACCGGGTAAAAAGAGAAATAATTTTATGGGAGGAGTGGAATTCGAACCCAGGACCTCACCTTTCTCGTGACCCATGCCTCACCCTACTAACCAACTCATCCCACACGTGCTCTCTGATAAGATAAGGCAAACTTTCCTTTTAGCATTTCAAAACTAGACTTTTACAAGCAATTCGGGACACGAACCCCTTGTATCCCGAACCGCTTGTAGAGGGTTCGTTTTCCGAACCCCTTGTAAAGCTTGTAGCCTTTATAAGGGGTTCGTGTCCCGAACCGCTTGTAGAACTTTTACAAGGGGTTTGGGACACGAACCCTTGTAAAACTTGGCTTTATAAAGGGTTCGGGACATGAACCCCTTGTAAAAGTCCTATCCTGATTCAGACTTTTAAACCGCTTGTGACGGCACTATCACAAGGGGTTCGCAATGAACCCCTTGTGATGTGTCCCTTGTGATGCCTATATCTCTAGTAGTGAAATCATAAGCAGGCCATGAGGACGAGACTCATCAATCTGTTGTTCTTGTAGATCGGTTAGGAAAGTGTGGTCGAACTCAAACAAGGACAAGAAATCAGGCGATGCATCAGAGCAAGGTAAATCCAGATCTACAAGAAAAGTAGAGCAAGAGTTCAGGATGGGAAGAGAGGTTGGGGATACGGGGATAGACCAAAGGAGAAACGGACTCACCGATCGGGGGAATTGCAGCGCTCGAACAGAAGCCGTGAAGAAGGCGGTGCCCATGCAACACCTGCAAGGGACATGGCTCGTTCTGTTGCCCGCCGGATCCTAGCACTGTGTGAGGATGGTGGCTCACTCTATTGGCTGGCGGAGAACCTGCATGTGGCGCCGGCGACGCACTACTAGAGAACTGCCTTTTAATACCAGCTCATCAGTCCCGGTTAGGCATGAACCGTGACTGACATTCACAACAGTCCCGGTTGAATGTTAATGGACGCAGGGACGGGATCGATCTTGGTTTGAGACACCAACGGGATGATGTTCTGAATCAATCGGTTTGTGTTATAAACCGGATCGATGGTGATCGCAATAAATGCAAACGGCCAGCGGGTGGGAAAGGAAGCACAATACCGGTCTATGTGTCCAACCGGGATTAGTATGCCATATTTGAACTCCTGTTGCAGGCGGGAAGGCAGCATAATACCGGTCTGTGTGCTCAACCGGGATTAATATGCCATATTTGAACTCCTGTTACAGGCGGGAAGGCGGTACAATACCGGTCTGTGTGTCCATTCGGGATTAGTATGCCATATTTGTTCCCCTTCCTTCCTCTCCCAGTCCCGACTCTGCCCGACCAAGAACAGTACCGCCGGCGGCCAAGAGCTTCAAGAAAGGGGAGGTGCTGCCAAAATTTCAAAATTTTGGTCATTTTACTCCAAGCCAAGTTAATCGAGGTTAGTGCATCATTCCTCAGTACATTGGATGTTCAATGGAGCTTCTTCTTTGCTTGAAAAATAAAAAAATTTAATCTTTTGCCATGATCATTGAATGATTATGAATGTAAAGATCTAGCTCAATCTTTTGTGGGATTATGACGTATCTCGCATTGGAGGTGTAATCTAGGATTTTTTCTCATCGATGGATGAAGAATTTTGTTATGATCATTGAAAGACTATGAATGTAAAGATCTAGATCAATCTTTTGTGGGATTATGATGTATCTCGCATTGGAGGTGTAATCTAGGATTTTTTCCCATCGATGGATGAAGAATTTTAATGAATGTCCTTTGATTTAATTATCAGCTAATTATGCATGATTGTGATACTTATATGGGTTTTAATTAATTGTGATTTAACACATGCATGCATAAATAAAATAAATATAATAGGTAGGGGCCACAGATAATAAAATAAATATAATAGCTAGGGGCGTGGCAGCCGCATGATATCATCATTACAGTCCTGGTTGGACACACCAACCGGGACATTAATGTCCCGGTTGGAAATAGGAACCGGGACTTATTTAAGTCCCGGTTGGAGACACCAACCGGGACTGATAGGCTCCCCGCGCCAACAGAAATGGGCCTTAGTCTCGGCTCGTTGGGAACCGGATGATGCCCAGAGACATCGATCCGCATTGGCGCCCGGTTCAGAACCGGATTGAAGCCCGTTCCGAACCGGGACTGAAGCCCGATTCCCCAGTAGTGACGTCCTCTTGCCCCTTCCACCGCCAAATGCCCAAACCCTAGGCGTCGCCATTGCAATCAAGAACGAGAGCACACGAGCCGCCAACTTGTGGCGATTGTTTTCCACGCCACGCGTTGGTGAAAATTACCTGTGGCAACATAGGGAATGCTGTCTAGCTTCCTGTGGTGTGCCTAGATTTAGCCGTGAACCGAACACCCGCCTAACCCACTGTGGCTCGTCTAATCTTAGTCGTGGCAAAGTTAGGCTATGAACCAAACACCCCCTTCGTATCAATAGTAAAGACTATTCAAGATCGACTAGGTTATTCCTCGAGACCAAAAAGCTAGATGAGGAGAGCCCATTTTACTGAGAATGTTGTTCTTCGACCTAAGGTGATGGCTGAATTGCAGGGTATGGAAAAGTGGTTTTCGAGAAAGCAGCTCCTACCTAGGAATCATAATAAGTCTTATTATATGTGTTTGGGTCCTTTGGGGGGTTATAAAGGCAGGCGACAAGAAGACGGTCACCAGTTTGTTGGCATAGACGATGGCCCCTCATGAAGATCTGATGGAATCAACGATCTTATGAGGACCTCTTACTAGATGCAGCTCAAGCGCGCTACCGTAAGGGCGCGAGTCTGAGTCAAATGAAAGGATAGGTTGGACATTGGAATCTTCCCCAATTGAAGTGGCCTAGCCTTGATCAAGTTGAAGGAGCCAGAGCAGCGACGAGCGAGTGACTGTAGTACCGGAGGGGACAGGAGTTAGGAATTAAGGAAGGGACAGGAAAAATCACTGCTGTGAAAAAAAAGCGCTGATTTTTTTTTTTTGGAAAAGGAATAGGTTCTACTTCTAAGAAATGGAATCTAGTTCTCCTAAAAACTGTTTCCATCCTCGCTACGGTCTAGATTTGAGTATCAACATCATAGAAATAGGACAGTTTTAAACAACCATCCCTAAATGAACCCCTAAATCGAGTGAGATGGCACCCCTCGACCGGGAGATCTAACCATTCCGTATTTGCTTCCCATCTCCCTTTCTTTTTAAATACTGGACGGCGACCGAAGCCCCGGTGAACGGCGGCTATAACTATAACGTTCCTAAGGTAGAAAAATAAGGTATGAGAGATGAATAGTAAAATAGGGTTATGAATAAGAGGTGAATAGTGAGTGAATAGTAAAATAGGATTAGGAAATAGAGCCAAGAAATAGGGCCACCGGGATACTTATTAACCATGCTCTCAAATTCCATTGATCATGTTTACTGTGGCAAATGTAATATCACCGGGAATGCGCCAATGAGACAAATTCTTTGCTTCTTTCCGTTTGCTTAACAAATTTTTAAGACCTACAATCACTTGTATTTGTTAACGGAGGTCATGTTTGGAACACGGGATTTTCCCCCATTCTCTAGGAATCGAAATGTTTACATTTAAATATCTGGTTGATTCCCATGAAACTCCTGCGCTTCGAAACATGTCATTTGCGATTGCCAATGCCAATGCCCACATAATAAGGGCCTCTTTAACTCGTAGGACTCTAATGGTAAGAACAAGAAAAACAGAGGAATACATTGATGCTGTAAGATTGGATACTCGATTCATAGACGGAGGGAAAAAAAAGTAAGAGTGCGGTTGTTTTTAGGAAATTAAGGACGCAATAAATTTCCTCTATTTTTAGCCCCTTTGGAACATCTTAGTTTCAACCACTTATGAATTTAGCGTAGTAAATAACCACAAGATCAAAGCAAACACTTAACTTTTTGAAGTTCTCCAAGCCGTCTCACGGAAGTTGTTAACAAAACGCTCCTTCTAGAATTGCACTTGTCTAGCCGTGCAACCACAGCCATTCTAAACGGGACTCGGTCTACTTTGCAAATCAAACATAGCGATTAAATCCTTAATTACTAACAAGAATCTGACTTTTCCCCCTCCAAATAAAAACGCCCCTAATAAAAATGCAAGATTGCCATCATACCTGCTACCTGGTGGAATTTATACATGGTACTTACTCCTTCATGAATTTGTTTACGCCTCATAACTTGCTATCTAGCCGGAGCCCTACCTATCCTCGTCACACATAACCAGTGAGACCGCGTAGAGTATGTATATTGCTACACATCCACAGTCTCTAAACCATGCCATGTTAGATTTTAGCTGAGGTGGATGAGAGTAAAAAAAGAGAGAGAAAAGAGTCGTCCTGCATGCATGAGTTTGATGCTAGCAGCAAAAAAAAAAAATTGGGATGGCATAGCGACGACTTAGTGACAATTACCAATGAAAGCCGACTCCAACCACACATGTACGGGATCAGGTGCGGGCCGCGCAGGAACTCCACCCAAATTCGTCTCTTCGTTTCCTATGAAAAAATAGGGTTGCCTATTTCCTCCTTGATTCCTCACCTCCCCTGTTTCCTCGTGTGGCACCCCTTCCCCTCTTGACCGGTGCGCGCCGCCGGTGGCCCTCTCTCCACCGGCGTGCGCCGCCACCGGCCTCCTCACCACTGGTGCACACCAACTGCAGCCTCTCCACCAGTGCACGCTGTCGCCTGCACCCCTCTAGCAGTGCATCGCCATTGGTGACGGCCTAGCACTAATCTCCATCCGATCAAAAAAAAATGGCAAGATTTGCTTTCTTTAGAAGCGCTGGATCATGTTCAGCTCAAAAAGATTTATGTTCAGATCATGTTTCTTGTCCATATATTGCTGGAATCCCAATATTCTAAAATATATACGTGTTCAGATCATGTTTTCCTTGTTCAGTTATTGTATATATGACAATTTGATTTGCCACAAAATAGCTTATCTTTTATAGATGATCTCCCTGCCATTAGAATATATACTACAGGATTTCTTGTAAACTGACTTTGGCTCTCTATTTTAGGTTGCCGTACTAATCACTACCCGGATCGCCACATTTCTCAATGGCCAAATCCGTCGAGACAGCCAAGGAAGCCGTCGAGACAACACTGTATCGACAGCCGACCGTCGAGAAATAGCCGTCGGGCCTGAGTGGTCGAGACAGACATCCTGTGTCGACGGGACAGCCGTCGATATAGGCTTTATCGACGGCCATAAGGGAAGCCGTCGATACAACTGGAATGACAACCGTCTGGTCATCAGGCAGTTCCATCTCCAGTAGTCTCAACGGCATGGAAACGGTCGAGAGAACTCGATGACCCGAGGGGACTCTGGACACGTGGCAGGGCAATCTCTCTCGACGGCCTTGGGAGCAGTCAAGAGAACTGCAGCCAGCGGAGCTCCGTAGGGCCACCCTCTCTCGACGGCCACTCCAACCGTCGAGAGAAACTGATCCACAGGCCCAGCTGGCAGTGGCTGCACCTTCAGGGGTCTTAGGGACACTCTCTCCCGACGGCTTTGGCTCAGCCGTTGAGAGATATTAGTCCTCTGAGCCCACCTGGCAGACAACCTGTCTCGACGGCCTACTAGGTGGCCGTCGAGAATAATTGATTTCTAGCAAAAAAAAAAGAGCTAGACAGATTGCTAAAAAACTTTCAATTTAGCATTGCCGCTTCCTAGCAAAGATGGCGACACTCTAAACCCAAAATTCCTAGGGCGAAATGCAACACACTGCAAACCCAAAATACCCGGCATATCCCCACATCTCACACAAATATATATCCATAATCAAAATTCCAATAAAAAATAACCATAACATTACATATCATCACACATATCACCAATAATTCACCAAAACATCACATATCATTACAATGTCAACCCATATGATCAAGATTTCACCAAAACAGCACATATCGTCACGATTACAACCGAAAACATCGAATGTACAATAGAATGCACAAAAATAAAGAGAATGTACAACAACTAGAAGTCTGGTTAGTCCGCTCGAAGAGGTCCTCGAACTACTCCTCCGTCAGCTCTCTCCCCACAAACTTCTTCCTTGTCCGACCCATCCTGCACGTAAATGGAAAGGTTAGTAACATATGTAAAAAAATCAAGGACACATGTAAAAAAATCAAGGACATATATAAATAGAAAGGTAGCAACATTTAAATAGATCAAGCAGGTATAAAAATAATTTAAGTGCATATGTACCATCAACTAGAAGTAATCTAAATCAACATCGAGAAGATCGTGCATTGACGGTTTGACGTCATCGGCTTCATCCTCCGCTACTGCATCATGTTCCTCTTCGACATCATCCTCTACTACGGCGTTTAGTCCATCCAGACCCACCCCAATATCGATCACAATTCCCCCCGTTCAAGCAATTTTCTTGCATCAGCCCTTCGTCGGCTTCCTTGAATGCACTCTCGTGTCGTCGGCCGTAGGCACAGGCAATTTTCCTGGGCATCAAACCTTGTACACAACCCACCACGTCTCTAACTCTTCCTTTGCAATACAAGGGTAGGGGACGTAATACACTTGTTTAGCTTGGTTAGCAAGAATGAATGGATCAAACCTTTAAGTCTGGATCTATGCTTAACCTCGACTAACCCAAGGTCATCCTGGCGCCATACGCCATTGGTGGGGTCAAACCAGTCGCAACAAAAGAGAACCACCGAGATCTCCTTGTTTTCATTGAATGTCAGCTCGAGTGTCTCTTGGATGACGCCGTAGTATTCAACCCCATCTTCCCCACTGCACAGGACCCCGCTGTTTACCGATAGCAAATTTGGCTTCAGACGCTCAGCAGGTGCGGACTAAATCCGGAAGCCGTTGTTATCGTATGTACCATAAACTTTCACGAAATGCTTGCAGCCACGTGACATAAGCTGAAGATCATTATGAATGCTGGTATGTATTTTGCACTGCGTGATAGATAGGGAAAAGAGTTAATAACCCAAGAATAGAAGTGATCGACAGAAAGGAAAAGTTCGAAGGCACTTATGTGTTTCTAGAACCAAGATAAGAAGTTGTTGCGGCTAGATCTAGCACCATCTGTCATGAGCTTGCAGAGCTGAGCTGCATTGGGTTCGGTCTTACATCACCATTCGACCTGTATAAATTGCTACTGCATGGCATCCATTTATTCCATGTTGTCGAAGATGTCCAACATTGCCACAACCCGTTCCTCCGTGGTGAGCTCACATGACGTATTCCGTCCGACCGGAGCGCCTTGGACTTGGAACAACTTTATGTCAGAATCAACTGTACAACCGACGATGTTATACCTCGGGATTTGAATGTTCATTTTTTTCCCTCACCAGGTATTTATTGGTGAAGTTAGAGATCTCTTGAATGTAGCATGCCTGTGCTATAGAACCTTCCACCCGGGCCTTTTTTTTCACACTTGCTCGGACACTCTTCAGATGTCGTTTTATTGGGTACATCCATCGATACTGGGCAGGTCCTTCGAGCCTTGCTTCTATAGGCAGATGATCAAGCAGATGCTGCATTGGGTTGAAAAAACCGGGGACATAAATCTTTTCTAGCTTGTAGACCAGCACAGCTATATCCTCCTTGAGCTTCACCATCTCCCCCCACTTTATCTCCTTAGCGCACAATTTTTCGTAGAAATAGCTCAACTCTGCTAGCATTCTCCAGACGTTGTGAGGGACGTACCCACAAAACATGATGGGCAGCAGGTCCCTCATGAATATGTGGTAGTCGTGGCTCTTCATACCATGTATCCTGCCTTGAGGAATGCTCAAACCATGACCAAAGTTTGACGCATACCCGTCTGGAAATTTCAACTTCTCTTAAAACCAGAGCAGCACTTCAGTCCTCTGTGCTTTGGTTAGATAGTATGGAGCCTTTGGCTTCTTCGCCCGCCCCTTCTATAATGTTCATTGACAGCTGACTGCATATCAACACACAGTCAAGACGTGCTTTGACATTGTCCTTTGTCTTGTTGGCGATGTCAAGATTTGTTACAAATATAGCCTCGGCAACATTTTTCTCCTGGTGCATGACATCGATGTTGTGAGGTACCAACAAGTCTTCGGTGTACAAGAGAGAGTACAGTGAGCACTTGTGTGTCCAGTGATGTGAGACTCCGTACCCCTCATACACGTCGTTGTTCCCTTCGACAAGACTGTTGTGCCAATCTTGTATGTCCCTTATTCCTAAACAGCAGCGCTTTTATTCTTTGACGGCCGTGTTCTTGCGAAATACATTCTTCTGCTTCCTGAAGGGATGGTTGGGCTTGAGAAATCTCCGATGACAAGTCAAAGAAGCAGGTCTTTCCACCATTCACCAGCTGGAATGCCTGTGTATCATCCAGGCAAATCGGACAGGACATCCTCCCATGGGTGCCCCAACCTGAAAACATGCCATACGCGGGAAAGTCATGGATTGACCACAAATACACTGCCTTCATGTGAAACGAGCTGTTGGTGTCTCGGTCTTATGTCATTGTCCCCTATTCCCACAACTCCTGTAGTTGCTTGACCAACGGACTCATAAAAAGGTCCAGATGTTTCTCAGGATTCTTCGGACTGGGTACGATCAAGGACAAGAACATAAACTCCTTCATAAGCAGAGACGGTGGCAGGTTCAGAGGGATCGCGAAGACTAGCCAACACTAGTACGATTGCGCGTTCATATTGATTGGAGTGAACCCATCGGTCTCAAGTGCTAGACGCATGTATCTTGGATCCGCAGCGAAAGCGAGGTGTTTTCGATCGAAGTGCTTCTAGGCTTCTCCACCAGACGGATGGACCATAACGTTGGCCCGCTGCCATTTACCTTCCACTCATCTGCTGTGATGTCCCTTTCGTCATGAAACACTGTTGTAGGCGCTTTGTCAGCGGGAAGTACCGCAGCACTTTCTTCGGCACACCCGTCATCTTGCTATTGCCATCCAAATCGATAGTTTCAACAAATCTTGACTCGCCGCAATGCTCGCACCTTGACTTTCCATCAGATTTTTCATATAGCATGCGATGGTTCGGACAGTAGTCGATCTTCTCGTACGACATTCCTAGTCCATTGATCAGCTTCTTCGACTCATACTAGTTCAACGACATCCTGTGACCTACAGGGAGGACGAGGCACCACAGAGCTAGAATCTCGTCGAAACAGTTGATTGGGAAGTTGAACTTAGACTTCCATGCCATTATGCATGATACCACCGACAACTGGGTCACTGTGGTTTTCTCATGCAAAAGCTCTTGCGCAAACTCAAGGAGATTCAGAAATTCATTCACTGACGGAGGGGGCTCTTCGTCCTCGAATTGTTCGAATTGGTGGCCATAATCCTCCATCATATCCTGCATCTGATCGATTTCGTCGACACCTTCTACGGGTTCTACTGGGGTAACCCGGGTTGTCTCGCCATGGAACTCCCATCGATAATACCCTACTTTGAACCCAACCTTGCATAGGTGCATCTCCATCTCGTCCCGGGATCTTTTTCTACAGTTATTGCAATGGACACACGGACAGGTCACGAGTATGTCTGTCGTCGCCTCGAAAGCAAGACGCTCGAATTCCTCTATCTTCTCGAACCACTCATCGGTGTGTTGTCCACCCCGCCTCCAACCATCATACATCCAACTCATGTCTTGCTCCATTGCTCTTCAATCCATATAGACCATGTCAGCATCCGGATTAGGAAGGCTTGGAAAGGGTTCTAAACCCATCCACATATGCTGGAATGATTACAACCGTTGTGGGACCCATGTACCAAAGCCAAAATTTCAGCAGCATAACCCTAAGGCTCCCCTGGTGCAACGATGGTTAGGGTGCTGTTACCGGTGCCCCATGTCGGGACCCGAAAAACGGAATCGAATCCCTACTGTGTCTTACCTGTACTAGTCCCTGGATCAAGTAGCTAGTACACACAGATATACAGTTTGGATCATCACCATTCAACGAAAAGTAATTTATTACATCAGAGTCGCATAATTATTACAAAGTTCAGGCTCCAAGGCCTAGCAGCGGAAATTTAAATAACAGTTCAACGCAATGGAAACCAAATCACAACTCCACAGGCATGCCCGAAGAATGCGCTCCTAGACGTTAGAGTAGTCTTCATCCTGAATACCATCAGCGAAATCCTCGTCTTGGTACACATCCTCATCGGCGTCGCATCCTGCTCGTTGGAATGAGCAGCCCGAGAATAAACTCGAGGTAAGTAATCTTAATTACTTGCAAGACAATGCCTAGATGCTAAATAGGTTTCAAGGAGGGTTTGGGGTAGTTTTGCATAAAGCTAACTTTCAAACCTTTAGACCTAGTTTGAGAAAGCGATTTTGAAATTGAAGTTTGAACTTTATAATTCTTTCTTTTGGAAAAGACAGCACCTACTGGCTTAACCAGATCATCATGGCACCCACCATGAAGACAACCACGCACATGCAACACCGATTGCAAGGCAAATTCCCAAAACAAAGAGAGGGGGAAGAGAGTTTTACAAAACTACAGTGGGGTAGCTTCCGTCGTTCACCCTTAACCATTGGGCGAGGCTTTCATGAAAGTTTACACTCTGCAGAGGTTGTGCGCTTTACCCATGAGTAGGTGGCTTCCTAGGAATCACCCAAAGGAAGTAGACACCACGAGGTCTTTCACCGCAACCTTCCCTTAGACCGGCATTCCCACTAAGGTTTCCACACCAATGCCCCTCTTGTGCCGATAGGTTCTGTTCTATGGACACATCTGAATACCCACTCCTAACCACAAAGGAAGGTTACATTCTTATGGACATATTCAGATGCCCACTCCTATTCCACGGGAATGCGGACTAAATGTCCGAAGGGTACTCAACCAGGACACCCCATCTGAGGCACTCAATGGTCGCCTTTGTTGAACTAGTCTAGGTACCACAAAGAATCGATCCTTAAGCCAAGCGGATATGGTCCAACATTAACCCAATCTCTAGCATATTGCCACCGAAAGCGATTGCCAACCACCTGCAACCATCCACCCGATTGAGAAACCATTTAAAAAGCCGGGATAGCACCCACTATCCCTACAAACAATTCGACACGGTAGCACCCACTCTAGGCCATTCAATTGCAATCAAGTTTGTATCGGGGTTGAACACAAAAGTAAGTCTCTAGATTGCATTTGCTAAGCGGGTAATGTAAAAATCACTAAACAAGGATGGCGGCAAGATTAAATAATATTAATTAGCTAAGGTTGATGAGATTGGTACGTGTATATCAATCATATAGGACTTATCTACAACTTAGCTTAAATATTGTTTTTAACTTTTAATTAGCATCTAGGTTTTGCAAAGTCTAATAAAATATTTATGAAAATTGGGTAATAGCAACATGGCACAATGGCTTGCCTTGATCCTGGTAGTTGGACTGATCAGCGGCGAAATCTCCTTCAGCGGACGGATCTAACGTTTAAAAGAAATACAATAAGAACCATGTGCGATAAAATATGATGCATGCATGACATGTCATGAGGATGATGCAAACAGTACATAACAGTATAAAATAATTTTATAAAACTTCTGAAATTGGTTTCATCATTTTTGGAAATCTCTAAATTAGTTATGATTTTTATAAGCTTAGTATTAAAGGTACAAAAGAGGGTTAAATAATAAATAAATTTCAAAATTTTACCAAAACAGTACAGAAATCATATTATAATATATCTAACTTTATAAAATAATTTTGGATATTTTTGGAGCTCTAGATTAATTTATAAAATTCCTACACATGCAAGAACTAATATAATTATTAAAAATTAAATTTAACAGAAACATATAAATAAATAGTACATAAAAATAGTACATAATTTTATGAATATAATAAAATTTATTTCACAATTGTCTGAATTTTCTACCATTTTCTAGGCAATTTACAACATCAAGTTAACTCTACAAATAAAAATAAAAGAAGGGAAGGGCACTCGGGCGTGGCAAGAAGGTGGGCAGCCCATTTGGCCACAAAGACGCTGTGAGGCGTCACCGATGGGCGGGGCCAGGCGTCGAGAGAGAGAGTAGGGGAGGCGCGCGGTCGCGGCTGGCGGCGGCCCGGCGGCAGCGACAAGGAAAGGAAAGAGGGCAAGAGGCGGCGCTCACGAGTTGGCGGCGAAGCATCAAGCGAGGCGGCGGCGACTCGACCTAGATCGCGTGGCGGCGAGCTTCGTGGCGGCGTTTGGCGCGCGACGACGGCGGCGGCGGCGCGGTAAGTACGGGCGGCGAGAGATTCTAATGGCGGTGGCGGCACGGAGTGTGAGGCGGCGGTCGGCGTCTTGGCGGCGGGCGGATGGAGAGAACGCGGCGGGCTCGCCAATGGGAGTTAGGGGCGGCGGTGGTCTGCGGGGTTCCTAGGTGGGTGGAGATGGTGGAGATGCTCACCGCGATGCGGAGCGCGCGACGAGCCGATGGCGAAGCAGGATGGCGGCGGCCCCGGCGAAAAATGGAACTCGGCGGCGGCGATTTAGCGGGCGTAAACGGGTCAAGGAGGTGGCAAGGAACAATTCCCATTAAAGGATCGAAGGTCGATTCTCACCGGAAGATCGGATTTGGCGAGGAGGCAGAGAGGTTGAAGGAGATGGATACTTGGCTCCTGCGCTGCGTCGTTTGTAGATGAAGAACGACGTAGGGGGGGTTTAAGTAGGGGATTAGCACGAATTCTAGGGGGATTAGGATAGGAATCAAATGGGGTTTGGAATCTACTATAATTAGGGAGGGCTTTCTATTGATAAAGATGGAAGGGGAGGAATTAGGGGGGTTTCCAACTTGTCATCTAAATTCAACGTGAAAGAGGGAAGAGAGGATTACATGTGGGACCCACATGTAAGAGAGAAGATATTTAAATATAAAAATCAGACTTTGGTTTTGGATATAATGTTAACATATACATTTATGCTATAAATATTCAAATAAAACATCACATAGTCAAAACAATAAGAATATATTTTTATTATGTAACTTTGTTTAAATAAAACATTTTAAAATATTTTTCCAAGGAACATACTCATTTTAAAAGGGTTTTGAATTTCGAAAATTTACAAATGCAATGCAATGCATGTATGCATGATTTTGAAAAAAAATGAGGATGTTACAAACCTCCCCTCCTTAAACGGAATCTCGACCCCGAGATTCGGAAACTTTTTCAAAAAGATCCGGAAACTCTGCTCAGAGATCTTCTTCGCGCTCCCAGGTTGCTTCCTCCTCGGAGTGATTGCTCCACTGCACCTTGCAAAGCTTGATCACCCGATTTCTGGTCTGACGAGTAGCTTCTTCCAAAATCTGAGCAAGGTACTCTTGGTAAGACAGTCTGCTGCAATTCCAAGCTGTTCTAAGGGCATCTTCTCTTAGGAACTCTTAAGCACTTCTGGTGAGACACATGAAATCGTCGTGAGCGTCGGCGATTGAGGGTAATTCGGTGATTAGCCACCGCCTCTTCTTGCGGGATCTTGTATGGTCCAATGTAGCGGGCGCTTGCTTTCGTGACTCAAACGCTTAACTCCTTTGGTTGGCGATACCTTCAAGTACGAAATCTCCAACGGCAAAAGTTAGGTCTCGTAAATCGATTATCCGCGTAACTCTTCGGCGGCTCTGGGCGATCTTTAGTCTTTGGCGAATTTCTCGAACTTGCTCATTGGCTTCCTCCAGCAGATCAGGACCAAACACCTTTCTCTCACCGGTCTCCTCCCAGTAGAGAGGGGTTCTACACTTTCGACCATAGAGGGCTTCGAATGGCGACATCTTCAAACTCGATTGATATCCATTGTTATATGAGAACTCAGCATACGGCAAATGCTTATCCCAGTTCTTAACATTTGCCAATGCACAGGCTCGGAGCATATCCTCCAATATTTGATTGACTCTCTCAGTTTGGCCATCGGTCTGGGGATGGTAAGATGTGCTGAAATTGAGATTCGTTCCCATCAAACCGTGCAGTTTTTGCCAAAACTTGGAGGTGAATTGAGTTCCTCTATCCGAGACAATCTTCTTTGGCACTCCATGTAAACTGATGATTCGGGACATATAGAGTTCGACAAGTTTGTCTCCCCGGTAGGTAGTCTTCTTGGAATAAAGTGGGCCACCTTAGTGAGTCGGTCCACAATAACCCGAGATCGAATCATGTCGGTTTGTGTCCTTGGGAGTCCGTAATGAAATCCATACCAATCTCTTCCCACTTCCACTCGGGGAATCTTTAGAGGCTGCAGCAATCTGCGGGGCGTTGATGTTACTGCTTTGATTCGCTGACAAGTATCACACAAGGCAACAAATTCTGCGATATCACGCTTCATGCCCGTCCACCAATATGATTGCTTGAGATCCGAGTACATCTTGGTATTCCCGGGGTGAATTGATAAAGGTGAGTCGTGTGCCTCTTTAAGAATCAAGTCCTTGAGTTCCTTCTTGTCAGGTACAAAGACCCTTCCTTTGAACCAGAGGACACCTTCTGCGTCTAGGGAAAATCCGAGTGCTTTCCCACTAGATAGCTTCTGTTTGACTTCTTCGACATCTTCGTTGTCCTTTTGTGCTTCGCGGATCTGATACAAAAGAGTAGACTGAAACTCTAGCACACTTGGACTTCCTGGCTCAACTATTTCAAGATTTAACTTCTTCATATCTTCATAGAGAGCAGGTTGACCTTCTTTGACAGAAAGAGTATTGCAATAACTCTTCCTACTAAGGGCATCGGCTACGACATTTGCTTTGCCAGGATGATAGTGAATTCCAACATCATAGTCTTTTATTAATTCGAACCATCTTCTTTGTCTCATATTCAGGTCTGGTTGGGTGAAAATATATTTTAGACTCTTGTGATCTGTATAAATTTCTGTTCGGTTGCTCACAAGATAATGCCTCCAAATCTTTAAAGCGTACACTACGGCAGCTAGTTCCAGATCATGAGTCAGGTAGTTGACCTCGTAGGCCTAAGCTGTCGGGAAGCATAAGCCACAACTTTGCCCTCTTGCATTAAGACACATCCTAGGCCTTGCTTAGAGGCATCACAATAAACCTCGAAGTCTTTTTGAATTTTGAATATCGGGCAAAACAAGCACTGGGGCTGATGTCAATCTCTTCTTGAGTTCTTGGAAACTCTTCTCAATCGAGTCCAAATAAACTTGATCTTTCTTTAGGAGCTGGGTAAGAGGTTTGGCTATCGAGAGAAATCTTCGATGAACCTTCGATAATAACCACCAATCCTAGAAATCCACGGACCTTAGTAAGCTGTAGTGGGTTGCTTCCAATCAAAACATCTTTGACTTTGCTTGGATCCACAAACAACTCCTCATTTGTGATAACATGCCCTAGGAAGGCAACTTCTTTTAACCAAAACTCGCACTTGCTAAATTTGGCATACAAGCGATGCTCTCTCAACCACGCAAGACTAGCCTCAAGTGCTCGGCATGTTCTTCCTCGTTCTTAGAAGATCAAAATGTCATCGATAAATACTACCACAAATTTATCCGGTATTCCATAAACACCTTGTTCATCAAATACATGAAGTATCTTGAGGCGTTGGTTAACCCGAAAGACATGACCGTAAACTCGTACAAGCCATAACGGGTAGTAAAAGCGGTCTTGGGGATATCCTCTCTTCTTATTTTGATCTGGTGATATCCTGACCTTAGGTCAATCTTGGAAAACACACATGCCCCTTTAAGCTGATCGAATAGGTCATCGATCCTGGGCAATGGGTACTTATTCTTGATAGTAACCTCATTCAAAGACCTATAGTCCACACACATCCTTAAGGTCTCGTCCTTCTTCTTGACAAAGATTGCTGGGGCTCCCCAAGGTGAAGCGCTTGGGCGAATAAAACCCTTCTCTTCCAACTCTTCCAATGGTTTCTTCATCTCGGCTAGGAGATTTGCGGACAACCGATAAGGTGGTTAAGCTATCGGTGCCGCATCAGAGCTAACTCTATGATGAACTCTACATCTCGATCTGGCGGCATGCTGGTAATTCTTCGGGAAAACATCTGGAAATTCTTTAGCAATTGGGGTGATTCAATGCTATTCCGTCACCGTTCGAGGAACTCGTGGCTCTCAGTGAGATCTGAATAAAAGCTGGCAGTACTCCTTCACTATTGATCAGAGAAATGGCTCGGTTGGCACAGTCAATCTGCCCTTGATACTTGGTTAACCAATCCATGCCTAGAATTACTTCTATCCCTTGGGATTCTAGGACAATTAAGTTCGCTAGGAACTTTACTCCGCTAACTTCTAATTCCAGTTTCGAACATACTTTATCGGTTCTCACGGTCCGTCGTGGACTGAATAATCATAGGGTTCCTTAGGTTTGTAACATCCCACTTATTTAATTCCACAAAACTTTTTGCAATGAAAGAATCGATGCAGGAATCAAATAGAGCGTGGTCGGTCTTGAATTAACAAGAAACTTACCAAGCACAACATCTGGGGCGTTCTGCGCCTCTTCATGAAACATGGTTGACTTGGCCTCTGCCGATGGTGGGGTCTTGGTCTGCGGCGTTCCTCGGCCTCTTCTGAAGGCCGTGGTCGCGAGATGCAGATCAAGGTTGAGCAGCACGAGTGCCAATGGCTTCTTTGTGGACACTTGTTAGCATAATGTCCCCATTGATGACAAGTGAAGCATCGCTGACTTAGTTGTTACGAGGGTGCGAGCATTAAGAGCTTGACGAGGTGTTTGCTCAGTTGGGCGAGTTTGGGAAGCTGGCGTCCTTTGCACTTGCTATTGTTGCAGAGCTGAAGGCCGATTGGACTGAAACTGGGTGAATCTGGGCCTAGAGCTGCTTGAGCATTGGTTTTGTTTCTGCGCCATCTTCCTCTTGCGCTTTTCCATACGCTGGCGCTCGATATCCTCAATTACCAATGCCTTGTTTACCATTTGCTGAAAGGTAGCAAAGTCATTGGAAGCAATGAGAGCTTTGATGTCCGGGTCCATGCCTTCCATGAACCTCCATATTTTATCGGCCTCATTAGCTACTTCTGTGGTGGCATAGCGGGCCAAATGGTTAAACTTGTTTAGATATTCAGTAATAGACATATTGCCTTCTTTGGAGGCGGTGAAATTCCGCCTCTTCATTTCCATGATTCCTTGGGAGCGAGCGAAGCGATGAAAGCTTCAGAGAATTCCTCCCAAGTAATCGCATCGGCGATACGGTGAGTAGCCACGAAATTGTCCCACCGGATAGCAGCATCACCTTGAAGTTGGTGTCCAGCAAAACTGACACCCTCATGATCAGCACACTGAGTCATGTCCAGCTTCCTTCTTATCTCACGAAGCCAGTCCTTTGCAACAAGAGGCTCTGCAGATCTAGTGAACACAGTAGGCCTAGTTCTCATGAAGTCGCTGAACTGGATTGAAATTTGATCTTGAGGTGGTTGGGCTTACACAGAGCGGCGAGGTTGTTCGGGTTGTGAGCAATGGCACGAATAGCTTGCGGATGCATCTCGAATCTGGTTAAGCCGAGGAGGATGGCGGTGGTGGTGGCAGATTCTGGTTTTTGGAACAATGGGAGTGGGTTGACAAAGGGTGCACTCCATTGCTGAGTTGAGCTTGAGCGGCTTGTCCAACAGGAGGTGGGTTGGGTTGTCGGCTGACCTTGACCACGGCCGGCCAGCGAAGCTCGGGTGTCCACCATCGGACAAACAAATTTTGAAAATAAGATACGAGAAGGAAACCAGAGGGATACTATAGGGAGGTCATAACATCTATGCAATCAACATCCAAATAGCACACCAAAACACATAATTCAAAACATTCTTAGTTCAAAACCAAAATTTGAGAAAGCTACATCACCAGGGCCGATGTAGTCAGTCTCTTAAAAAACCTTTAGAAAGCTAACATAATAATTAAGGCGTTCTACGATTCTATCTCTACAGGGGACCTAAACTTAGCGTTTTACTCGAAATCTGGGTCTTCATCGAACACACGCTCCATGGGCTCCTCTTCATTGTCTTCTGGGGTCTCGGCCCTCCTGGCCGCGAAAGAAAGAAGGTGAAGACAAGGTTCGGTATTTTAAGATTTTGAAACAGGGGAGAGAGTGGTCAAACGATTTTAGTAAAGAAGTAGGTAACAGATGAGGATGTATCAACAAGGATTTTTGGAAAAATAATTTTTTTATAGTAATATCATAATTCAAAATTTCTTAAACTACTCCACCTATCTAAGGTTCATCCTACAACCTGGCTCTGATACCAACTCTGTCGAGACCCGAAAAACGGAGTCGAATCCCTACTGTATCTTACCTGTACTAGTCCCTGGATCAAGTAGCTAGTACACACAGATATACAGTTTGGATCATCACCATTCAACGAAAAGTAATTTATTACATCAGAGTCGCATAATTATTACAAAGTTTAGGTTCCAAGGCCTAGCAGTGGAAATTTAAATAACAGTTCAACGCAATGGAAACCAAATCACAACTCCACAGGCATACCCGAAGAATGCGCTCCTAGACGTTGGACTAGCCTTCATCCTGAATACCATCAGTGAAATCCCCGTCTTGGTACACTTCCTCATCGGCATCGCATCCTGCTCGTTGGAATGAGCAGCCCGAGAATAAACTCGAGGTAAGTAATCTTAATTACTTGCAAGACAATGCCTAGATACTAAATAGGTTTCAAGGAGGGTTTGGGGTAGTTTTGCATAAAGCTAAGTTTCAAACTTTTAGACCTAGTTTGAGAAAGCGATTTTGAAATTGAAGTTTGAACTTTGTAATTCTTTCTTTTAGAAAAGACAGCACCTACTGGCTTAACCAGATCATCATGGCACCCACCATGAAGACAACCACGCACATGCAACACCGATTGCAAGGCAAATTCCCAAAACAAAGAGAGGGGGAAGAGAGTTTTACAAAACTACAGTGGGGTAGATTCCGTCGTTCACCCTTAACCATTGGGCGAGGCTTTCATGAAAGTTTACACTCTGCAGAGGTTGTATGCTTTACCCATGAGTAGGTGGCTTCCCGGCTTCCTAGGAATCACCCAAAGGAAGTAGACACCACGAGGTCTTTCACCGCAACCTTCCCTTAGACCGGCATTCCCACTAAGGTTTCCACACCAATGCCCCTCTTGTGCCGATAGGTTCTGTTCTATGGACACATCTGAATACCCACTCCCAACCACAAAGGAAGGTTCTGTTCTTATGGACATATTCAGATGCCCACTCCCTATTCCACCAGGAATGCTAGACTAAAAGTCCGAAGGGTACTCAACCAGGACCTGCCCATACAGGCACTCAATGGTCGCACTGTTGAACTAGTC
Organism: Olyra latifolia; assembly: GCA_036346145.1. Classification (NCBI taxonomy): domain Eukaryota; kingdom Viridiplantae; phylum Streptophyta; class Magnoliopsida; order Poales; family Poaceae; genus Olyra; species Olyra latifolia. Next base: position 39,963,602 of record CM070532.1, read on the forward strand.
TAGGTACCACAAAGAATCGATCCTTAAGCCAAAAGGGTATGGTCCAACATTAACCCAATCTCTAGCATACTGCCACCGAGCAGTTGCCAACCACCTTGCAACCATCCACCCCGATTGAGAAACCATTTAAAAAGCCCAGGATAGCACCCACTATCCCTACAAACAATTCCCGACACGGTAGTACCCACTACCGGCCATTCAATTTGCAATCAAGTTTGTATCGGGGTTGAACACAAAAGTAAGTCTCTAGATTGCATTTGCTAAGCAGGTAATGTAAAAATCACTAAACAAGGATGGCAGCAAGATTAAATAATATTAATTAGCTAAGGTTGATGAGATTGGCTGTGTATATCAATCATATAGGACTTATCTACAACTTAGCTTAAATATTGTTTTTAACTTTTAATGAGCATCTAGATTTTGCAAAGTCTAATAAAACATTTATGAAAATTGGGTAATAGCAACATGGCACAATGGCTTGCCTTGATCCTGGTAGTTGGACTGATCAGCGGCGAAATCTCCTTCAGCGGACGGATCTAACGTTTAAAAGAAATACAATAAGAACCATGTGCGATAAAATATGATGCATGCATGACATGTCATGAGGATGATGCAAACAGTACATAACAGTATAAAATAATTTTATAAAACTTCTGAAATTGGTTTCATCATTTTTGGAAATCTCTAAATTAGTTATGATTTTTATAAGCTTAGTATTAAAGGTACAAAAGAGGGTTAAATAATAAATAAATTTCAAAATTTTACCAAAACAGTACAGAAATCATATTATAATATATCTAACTTTATAAAATAATTTTGGATATGTTTGGAGCTCTAGATTAATTCATAAAATTCCTACACATGCAAGAACTAATATAATTATTAAAAATTAAATTTAATAGAAACATATAAATAAATAGTACATAAAAATAGTACATAATTTTATGAATATAATAAAATTTATTTCACAATTTTCTGAATTTTCTACCATTTTCTAGGCAATTTACAACATCAAGTTAACTCTACAAATAAAAATAAAAGAAGGGGAAGGGCACTCGGGCCGGCGGCGCAAGGTGGGCCGGCCCATTTGGCCACAGCACGCGCGGGGAGGCGTCACCGATGGGCGGGGCCCAGGCGTCGGTGAGAGAGAGAGAGGGAGACGGCGAGGTCGCGGGCGGCGGCAGCCCGGGCGGCGGCATGGCGGCGGAGTGAAGGAAGAGGGGGGGCCAAGGCGGCGCTCACGGGAGGCGGCGGCATCAAGCGGCGGCGTGGCTCGACCTAGATCATGGCGGCGCGAGCTGCAAGGGCGGCGGCGCGGCGCGCGACGGCGGCGGCGGCGGCGAGTACCTGGCGGCGAGAGGATTCTAATGGGGTGGCGGCTACATGAGTGCCCGAGGCGGGCGGCGTCTTGGCGGCGCGGCGGGCGATTGGAGAACACGGCGGCGGGCTCGCCAATGGGAGTTGGGGCGGCACGGTGGTCTGCGCGGTTCCTAGGTGGGTGGAGATGGTGGAGATGCTCACGCGGTGCGGAGCGGCGACGAGGAGCCGATGGCGAAGCAGGATGGCGGCGGCCCGGCGGCGAAAAATGGAACTCGGCGCGGCAGTAGCGGCGGCAAAAGCGGGTCAAGGAGGTGGCAAGGAACAATTCCCATTAAAGGATCGAAGGTCGATTCTCACGGAAGATCGGATTTGGCGAGGAGGCAGAGAGGTTGAAGGAGATGGATACTTGGCTCCTGCGCTGCGTCGTTTGTAGATGAAGAACGACGTAGGGGGGGTTTAAGTAAGGGATTAGCACGAATTCTAGGGGGATTAGGATAGGAATCAAATGGGGTTTGGAATATACTATAATTAGGGAGGGCTTTCTATTGATAAAGATGGAAGGGGAGGAATTAGGGGGGTTTCCAACTTGTCATCTAAATTCAACGTGAAAGAGGGAAGAGAGGATTACATGTGGGACCCACATGTAAGAGAGAAGATATTTAAATATAAAAATCAGACTTTGGTTTTGGATATAATGTTGACATATACATTTATGCTATAAATATTCAAATAAAACATCACATAGTCAAAACAATAAGAATATATTTTTATTATGTAACTTTGTTTAAATAAAACATTTTAAAATATTTTTCCAAGGAACATACTCATTTTAAAAGGGTTTTGAATTTTGAAAATTTACAAATGCAATGCAATGCATGTATGCATGATTTTGAAAAAAAATGAGGATGTTACAAACCTCCCCTCCTTAAACGGAATCTCGACCCCGAGATTCGGAAACTTTTTCAAAAAGATCCGGAAACTCTGCTCAGAGATCTTCTTCGCGCTCCCAGGTTGCTTCCTCCTCGGAGTGATTGCTCCACTGCACCTTGCAAAGCTTGATCACCCGATTTTTGGTCTGACGAGCAGCTTTTCCAAAATACGAATCGGGTACTCTTGGTAAGACAGGTCCTGCTGCAATTCCAACTGTTCTAAGGGCATCTTCTCTTTCGGAACTCTTAAGCACTTCCTGAGCTGAGACACATGAAATACGTCGTGAACGTCTGACAGTTGAGGGGGTAATTCCAGCTGATAAGCCACTTCGCCTCTTCTTGCCAGGATCTTGTATGGTCCAATGTAGCGGGGCGCTAACTTTCCGCTGACTCTGAAACGCTTAACTCCTTTGGTTGGCGATACCTTCAAGTACACGAAATCTCCAACGGCAAAAGTTAGGTCTCGTCGTCGATTATCCGCGTAACTCTTCTGACGGCTCTGGGCAGTCTTTAGTCTTTGGCGAATTTCTCGAACTTGCTCATTGGCTTCCTCCAGCAGATCAGGACCAAACACCTTTCTCTCACGGTCTCCTCCCAAGAGAGAGGGTTCTACACTTTCGACCATAGAGGGCTTGAATGGCGACATCTTCAAACTCGACTGATATCCATTGTTATATGAGAACTCAGCATACGGCAAATGCTTATCCCAGTTCTTAACATTTGCCAATGCACAGGCTCGGAGCATATCCTCCAATATTTGATTGACTCTCTCAGTTTGGCCATCGGTAGGGCTATGCGAGAGATCACGACTTGTTGGTAGCACCGGAAGCAGGATTTATACAGGTTCAGGCTCTCTATGAGAGAGGTAATACCCTACTCCTGTGCTCATGGATTGTATTGTGGATGTCGATTACAATGTATGTTCTCGTCGGGATGGCACGAGAACAGACAATGATCTTGGGTGTATATTGTGTACTGTCTCTCTAACTAGGGACCCCCGACCCCCTTTATATAGTGCAAGGGGTCGGGTTACAGATAGGTCCTCTAATCCGTATAAGGGAGGTAAAGATATAACCGGGATGGTCACCTCTTCCTCCACATATTCGAGTAGAATACGAATTCACTTCCTTGTAGAGCAAGTCGGGCCGCACCATCCTCCAGGCCTGTCTTCTCGAAGATCCGTGTGATTTGGCCCAAGGAGGTGGTACGCCTAACCGCCTATCTCCATATACCTAGGGGCCATGTTGTCCACAGTAGCCCCCGAGTGCTTCGCGGCTGAGTTGTATTGATTCTGGGTTCAGCTTGCAGCCCATCAAATGTATCCCCAGTGACGTCACTCTTTACTTGGTTGATGAAGTTTCGCTTGCCAAGTTACCTACTGATCAAACAACACAGTTGCAAAGGACTCAAGAAAGAATCTCAAGTCTCAAAAAGATGCTTGGTATCCAGTCCGACTGGTCGGTATGCTGGCTATTGGCCCTAAGGAGACATACCAAAAAAGTGGATGTAGCCGAGTGATCAAAGTCACCCTGCGTTATCCTCCCTGTTGCGAATCATGACATTCGGGTCTAACTGGTAGAACTCGACATTCGGTCCAACAGGGGACATGTCACAACTCGTGTAGGGCATTCAGGCTCCCCGACCCGACTAGTGCGGAATCAAGCTGGTGATTCTCGGAAGAATACGCTCGCCTATAAGTTAAGGTCATCCGAGTGTTGTCCGTCTAATGACGAACGATCTGGAGATGTGCCACTGAGACCCGACTGAAGAAGTAACTCTTGACGTCCAATCTGATTAAGAAATCAGACCGACCATTGACCCTAGGAGGTACGTCAAGAGCTGAGTTGTAATTTGGGAAGCGCCCAATCCTCAAATGCTGACAACCGACATAAGGCCTGACTGGGGCACGCTATCTTTCCCGACTGGGTATAATTCAAGTGACACCTGTACCCGAGCAATGCCGTGTACAGCTTGTGGCTTATGCAAAGCATGCTACTCGGAACCCAAGGCAATTAGGCGCCCTGACCCGACTAGTGCGGAGTCAAGCTAGCGATTCTCGGAAGAATATGCCTATCTCCAAGTTAAGGTTACCCGAGTGGTGTCCGTTTTGATAACGAACGATCCGGAGATATTCCACCGAGACCCCACTGAAGAGGTAACCTTTGATGTCTGGTCTGGCTAAAGCCAAACCGACTACTGTCCCCAGGAGGCACATCAAAAGCTTAAATCAATTATCCAAGAGGCGCCCAGTCTTCAGAAATCGACGACGGGCATAAGGCCCAACCTGGGGCACGCCCTTTTCCTGACTAGGTTTGATCCGAGCGACACTTGTACCCGAACAATGCCGTGTACAGCTTGCGGCCCACATGGGGCATGCCCTTCGGAACCTAAGTCCAGGCCTGAACCTTAAAGCAATGATTTTAGGGCTTCATTCTTTCCCGCTCAACACGGAAACGAAACGTCGCCCATTTTCTTTTAAATAAAGCACGCCTGGACATTTGAACAGGTACGCTTGCATTGTGCGCCCGAGCCTGTTCGTCTTCACGAAACGCTCCCGCTAGGGTATGTCCCGAGAGATATCCGCGTCAAATCTTGGGAACGGTTCTCATCGGAGTTGCTTCCCGATGCCGTTGTTCCTGGAATCGGTTCGACTCCCCGATCTTGGCTATAAAAAGAGGCCGATGCGTTGACCGCCTTTTATCCCAAACTTCTTCCTACCGTCCCTCCTCCTCCGCCTGCTCCCGTGGATCACAAGAGTTCATGGTGGTTCTTTGGGCGGAGTACGATCTCGCTCTCGCCGAGGTCACCGAGGAAGAAGCCCATGCCCGCGACGTCGCCACCGTCGCGGTCTTGATCGAGGTCGTCCCGGCTCTCGCCGAGGTGGCCGATGTGATCGTCGAGGCGCTAGTCCGCGCTCGCCGACATCTCCTGTAATTGGCCTGTAAGCCATCTTGAAGTTTAATAAAGCTGTTTGTTTATATGTAAACGATTCTTTTTGATATAAAATGACCTAATTGATCTCTCTTAACTGAGTTCTGTATTTTGCCCAAGTAGGTTAGGTTCCTTTTACTAAGCACTCTGCCACGCGCATCAAGTTCCTTAGCGTTAGGAGTTGGCGCGGAGCTCTATCTCCAAAAACGCAGTCGGGAAGCATGAGTGTTGCATGGAGACAAGAGTTTCGTTACTCAGAACACTCAACACTTAGGTTCAACAAGAATTCGAAGATAGAGAGATCGATTAAGTATAGAATAGGTGTAGTCTGCACCTAATTAGGTGTAGCCCCCGACTTACTGGCTAGTCAGAATCCGACTAGGGAGCAAGTCATTAATCTTGATGAAAGAGAAGGGGTGCGCGGTGGCGCACCTAATTAGGTGTAGCCCTCGACTTACTGGCTAGTCAGAATCCGATTAGGGAGCAAGTCAAGTTAACCTTAATCAGAGACCAAAAAAGGTGCGCGATTAGCTTTCAATTAGGTAACCCCGACTTACTACTTAATTGAAACACAAATAAGTAGCAAGTCAGAACTGAATTGCACAAGCGTAAAGACAATATGAACAAAAACTTATCTTTATTTAATTGTAAGTATGTGTACAACGGTAGTCAGGTATAGAACCGACGTAATTGCTCGATGTTCCACGAGTTGTACATGAGAGTGCCGTCTTCTCGCCTCAATCGGTAAGCCCTCGGCGTGTCACCGAATCAACGATGTACGGATCTTCCCAGCACGGAGAGAGTTTGTGTCCACTTGATTGATTGACTCAAAGGACCAAATCTCCAACCGAGAAGGCACGATCCCGTACATTGCGATCGTGGTAGCGACGCAAACCCTGGAGGTACTTGGCCGACCAAATTGTTGCAGCGTCCCGAGCCTTCTCCAGTCGGTCGAGTTCGTCAATCCGACTGGCCTCTAACTCGTCCTCATTGAACCTTTAAACTCGGGGTGACCCGAATTGTAGCTCGGTTGGAAGGACCGCCTCAGACCCATACACGAGGAAAAAGGGAAACTGTCCCATTGCTCGGCTAGGACTTGTGCCAAGCACCCAGAGCACGGCAGGCAATTCCTTCATCTATTTTGCTGCATATGGTCTGAACCGATCGAAGATGCGCGCCTTGATGCCTTGTAGAAGCATGCCGTTCGTGCGCTCGACCTGCCCATTGCTCCGAGGGTGTGCCACCGAAGCAAAGCAAATCTTTATGCGCACATCTTCGCACCAACTTTGAAACTCATCACTTCTGAATTGAGAGCCGTTTTTCGTAATGATCCGAGAGGGTACGCCAAACAGACCGATGATCTCCTGAAAAAACTCAGTGGCTTTGGCCGCCGTAATCTTGGTCGCAGGCTTGGCCTCAATCCATTTGGTGAATTTATCAATGGCGACCAAGATATGTTCGAAACCACCTGGGGCCTTTTTGAAGGGTCCGACAATGTCAAGCCCCCAGACGGCGAACGGCCAGGTGATTGGGTCGTCTCAAGTTCCTGAGCCGGCACGTAAATTTGCCGAGCGAAGAACTGACAACCCTCGCACTTGCGGACGATCTCCTTTGCGTCAGAGACGGCAGTTGGGCAGTAAAAGCCTTGACGACAGGCTTTACCAACCAATGTCGCTGAGGCAGCGTGATGGCCGCACATACCCGAGTGAATTTCATGCAACAAGGCGCGTCCTTCGGACTCAGATACGCACTTATGAAGTATGCCAGAGGTGCTTCGGCGGTACAGAATCCCTTAATGCACCACGTATGCACGACTCCGACGTTGAATCTGTTCAGCAGCCCCCCGATCATCGTGAAGCTTTTCTTCTTGCAGATACTCCAAGTATGGCTGCGTCCAATCCGAGTCGAGGGCAAGCACTTCTGACTCGGGTGGTTGTTCATCCGGTTGGGGTAGTTGCTCCTGCGGTGTGATGGAGGGGGCGTGAAGCTCTTGGACGAAGATCCCAGCCGGGACTGCTGCCCGACTGGAGCCCATGTTTGCGAGCTCATCTGCCGTCTCGTTGTCTCGTCGCAGGATATGTATAAGCTCCAACCCATCGAACTTGTCCTCCAACTTTCTGACCTCCTGACAATAGGCGGTCATGTTGTCATTGACACAAGTCCAATCCTTCTGTACTTGGCTCACCACGAGTTGAGAATCCCCGCGAACCACCAATCGCCGGATGCCGAGCGATATGGCAATACGGAGCCCGTGGATGAGTGCCTCATACTCGGCTGCGTTGTTTGAAGCTGGAAAATGAATCTGGAGAACATACTTGAGCCGTTTGTCTCCAGGTTGTATAAGAACGATGCCACCCGCATACCTCGTCGAGAGGCACCGTCAAGTACATGTTCGAAGCTCGGCCTCTTCGACGGTGGGGAGCTCAGATCTCCGTCCACTTGGCGACAAAGTCGGCGAGTGTTTGTGATTTGATGGCGCTGCGTGGCTTGAATGAGAGCTCGAAAGCTCCGAGTTCTACTGACCACTTAGCGATTCTCCTAGTGGCTTTCCGATTATGGAGGATTTCTCTGATAGGGAAAGAAGTGGCCACCGAAATTGGATGTTCTTGAAAGTAGTGCTTGAGCTTCCGAGAGGCGATTAGAACTGCATATAAAAACTTCTGCACTTGTGGATAGCGTACCTTGGACTCGTCCAATACTTCGCTGACAAAGTAGACCGGGCGTTGAGCCTTGTAGACGTGTCCTTGTTCTTCCCGTTCTACTACCACCGCGGCGCTCACTACATGAGTGGTGGCCGCAATGTATAGCAGAAGTGGTTCCTGCGGCATGGGAGATGCCAAGACAGGTGGCGAAGTGAGGAACGATTTGAGATCCTCAAAAGCCTTTTGTGCCTTGGGTGTCCAAATAAACCCACGCTCGCCAAGCCGCGAGATGAATCGGCCGAGTGCCACCATGCACCCATTCAGACATTGGACATCTCTTTGGCACGTTGGGGGAGCCATCTCAATGATAGCTCTAATCTTTTTCGGGTTAGCTTCGATCCCGTGGTTCAACTTCATGTTGTATGCCGACAGGCTCTCGAATGTCTTCGTTAGGTCAGTGACCAAGTCGGAGGATACCCGAGAATTGACGACAACGTCATCAACGTATGCTTCCACGTTGTGCCCAAGCTGGTTGTGGAAACATCGCTGAATGCAACGCTGATACGTTGCTCCAGCGTTCTTCCATCCGAAAGGCATGGTGACGTAGCAGAAAGCTCCGAACGGAGTGATAAACGAAGTCTTGATACAATCTTCTTCCTTCAAGCTAATCTGGTGATAGCCTGAGTAGGCATCCAGAAAGCTCAAAAGCTCGCAACCGGCAGTGGAGTCAACCATCTGGTCGATGCGAGGAAGTCCGAACGGATCCTCAGGGTATGCTTTATTTAAGTCGGTGTAATCGACACACATGTGCCAAGTACCGTTCTTCTTTTGTACAAGCACTGGATTTGCCAACCAATCGGGGTGGAGTACCTATTTTATAAAGCCGGCGGCTAAAAGTTTGGTGATCTCTGTCTTAATGGCTTCCTTCCGATCTTGCGCGAAACGACGCAGGCGCTGCTTGATCGGTTTGGCTTTGTCGTGTACATTCAAGGAGTGCTCAATCACCTCCCTCGGGACACCTGGCATGTCAGATGGCTTCCAAGCAAAGATGCCCTGATTCGCATGGAGGAAGGTGACGAGCGCCTCTTCCTATTTCAGATCGAGCCCTGTCCCGATTAGAGCCGTTTTGGCCGAATCGGACGGGTCGAGCGAAATACGCTTGACATCTTCGTCAGGTTTGTCAGGTTTGATGCCTGATTTAGATGGCTTTTTGTTCGGCAAGTCACCCTCGTCGCGAAGAGTGGTGGCCGCCTGCCGGATGTTCTCCAACTCAGCAGCCGCTTCGGTTGACTGGGCGAAGTCGCAGTTTTCCCTATCAAGGAGGTAGGAAAACTTGACGTCTCCGCGGACCGTGATTACGCCCCGCGGACCTGGCACCTTCATAAGTAGGTAGGCATAATGTGGGACAGCCATCAGCTTGGCCAAGCCCGGCCTTCCCAAGATTGCGTGATACGCAGTCTCGAAATCGGCCACCTCAAAGCTGAGGTTTTCCGTCCGGTAGTTGTCCCGAGTGCCAAAAGTGACCGGAAGAGAGATTCTCCCAATCGGCACTGAGGAGGTTCCCGGAATTATTCTGTGAAACGGTGCGTCGGTCTTCTGGAGCGCCGACTTTGGAATCTTCATCTCGTTGAACGTCTTGGCGAAAAGGATGTTCAATCCGCTTTCGCCGTCGACCAAGACTTTGCGCAGACGGACGCCCAATACCACGGGATCCAATATGAGTGGATATCTTCATGGACAAGGGATGTGGTCTGGGTGATCCGAGTGATCGAACTTGATCGGAACTTCGGACCATCGAAGGTATTCGGGGGTCACTGGAACAACTGCATTGACTTCCCGAGTAGTAAGCTTCTGCTTACGTTTGGACTCGTATGCATCCGATCCCCCGAATATATAATTGAGCTCACGCTCAGTTTCTTGGTAAGCGTCACCTTGAGGAGGGTCACGCTTGTCGTCTTGCTTGGCGTCCTTCGGAGCGTCCTTGTTGTGCTCCTCAGCGAACCACTTCAAGACGTTGCAATTCTTCACCGCATGCTTCCCATTTAGATGGAAAGGACACGGCGCCTCCATTACCTTGTTGTAGTCATTGGACCGGGGCGGCTTCTGCCGACCATGATCCGCAGCCACTACCAGTTCCTCACCCTTGTGCTTCTTGTCCTTCTTGGAGGACGGTTCGGCTTATCCTTCTTGCCTTCGTTTTTGCTTGGGTGATCCTCTTGACGCTCGGCGAGAGCATCTAAGGCGGTAGCATATCGGTCCGCTAGGGCGAACATCTCTTTGACAGTGGTTGGTGGCTTTCGGGACATCTTCTTGATTAGGTCGGGGTCTCGAACTCCCTTTTTGAAGGCCGCGACAACGACCGCTTCAGAGATCTCCCGGATTGTGTTCTTCTTCTTCATGAAGCGTCGAATGAAATCCCTTAACGACTCATCTTTTTTCTGATGAATCTGATAAAGGTCCCACTAGGTTCCAGGCTTCTCGTAAGTGCCCTGGAAATTGGCGACGAATTGGTCGCAAAGCTCTCCCTATGAACCGATCGAGTTCTCTGGAAGGCCCGCGAGCCAACCCTGAGCCGGAGGAGTTAACATGACTGGCAGATAGTTTGCCATCACGTCGTATCCTCCGCCTGCGGCCTTGATTGCCAAAGAGTAAATCTGCAACCAAGCTTCTGGGTCCCGCTCCCCGTCAAATTTCACTATTTTCTTAGGGTTAAACCCTTCGGGCTAGTTTACCTGACGAAGTCGGGGTGTGAATGCCTTTATTCCATCAATCAATCCGTCCCCAGGAGAGGGATACTGACGGGGAAGAATCCGGCACGGTGGAGTGCGGTGTCGGTCTTCCTCTCGCTCCCTCCGCCGAGATTCGATGTTGAGGCGGAGGTCGCGACTTGTACTTCGACGAGCGTCTTGCTCACGAGTTGGTGTGTGCCGGCTGCGCCGAGTGCTACTCGTGGCAGTCTCGCTTCTGGCTGAGTCAGCTTGTTGGTCCCGAGTACCTTGGACAGCCGCTGCCGTCACCATGGCTTTGATCTGATCCATGATCGGCGTTGCGGGGCTGATTTCTCCAAGCAAAGGTCCAACATTGTCCAGAAGGGTCTTACATGCGAGGATGTTCTGTTGGGGCGTACGGAAGACCGAGTGATCCCCATACGGACTTGGAGCAGTTCCTCCTGGACTTCACGTGCCCGACCGTGCAATTTGTCGCGCAGGTCTTCTCCACCTCCGCGGTTTTGTTCGGCTCCTGCCTCCTCTATGGGATGCCGAGCCGATCCGGAGGCTTGTCCATCCATCACATAGACGCCGCGAAAGTCGGGGAACCCGTTGACGCTCTCCTCCGACTCGGACTCCGAGTAAGAGAGGCTCAACTGATCCCGATCTGTTGGTTCATCAATGGGAGTGATGATAACTCCCACCTCTCGTGATGGATCTTTTGGCCAAAGAAAACCTGACTGAGATTTAGCAGAACAGATCTGCTGAAATCTTGCAGCCGAATTGACCAATCCGAGTGGTATCATGGCATCAACTCGGGAAACTGATATGGTTGGAGGTGTCCCCGAGCCGGAACTCGGGAAACTCGTCCCAGTGTGTGTTTGTTGCGCTCCGCTCCTTAGCCCAGACCGAAAAAGACGGCGTGTTATCTCATGAAAAACAGTGGCCGAGTTTCTCAGCCCGAATGGGACGTCGGACAACTGTGAGGTCGCGATTCCCGATTGGATCCGAATGCGATCCGGTTCAGGAGCAGTATCGCCAATTGGTTCGTTACCAGTGGAAGAAGCTGGCAGAACCAGAAGCTCGTAATTCCGACTGGGACCGAAGGGAGTACCTACGGTGGGGTAGTCGGAATCGTCGTTGTCAGATTAGATCTCTTCCGGATCAGAATCCGCAAGAGGCAACCCGACATGGTGTGGTTCGGCTGAAGTCATATTCAGCGTCCCCCGGGTGTTGCCCGGCTGAGATAGCCGGAGTTCCCCGAAATCGTCAGCGAGGAAGCCGAGATCTCCGAAGATGAAGCCTTGGCCGGGGGCGTAGGTGAAGACAAATCCGCTGATGGAGGCCATCGAAGTCGATGAAGTTGATCGTGACGCTAGCCCCTACCTGGCGCGCCAACTGTCGACGATTTGCATCGGCAATGTATTTTATAGGGCTATGCAAGAGATCACGACTTGATGGTAGCACCGGAAGCAGGATTTATACAGGTTCAGGCCCTCTATGAGAGAGGTAATACCCTACTCCTGTGCTCATGGATTGTATTGTGGATGTCGATTACAATGTATGTTCTCGTTGGGATGGCACGAGAACAGACAATGATCTTGGGTGTATATTGTGTACTGTCTCTCTAACTAGGGACCCCCGACCCCCTTTATATAGTGCAAGGGGTCGGGTTACAGATAGGTTCCCTAATCCGTATAAGGGAGATAAAGATATAACCGTGATAGTCACATCTTCCTCCACGTATTCGAGTAGAATACGAATTCACTTCCTTGTAGAGCAAGTCGGGCCGCACCATCCTCCAGGCCTGTCTTCTCGAAGATCCGTGTGATTTGGCCCAAGGAGGTGGTACGTCTAACCGCCTATCTCCATGTACCCGGGGCCCATGTTGTCCACAGACGCCCTATGCGGCAGTCCACTAGACAATTTGGGAATGCTTTCCACTTCGCGTAATTGAGCCAGACGAATCACCGTACTGCTTTATTATGGTCTAGGACGTTCCCGAACGGGTGACGTACGGTTAGGTTGACATTCGTAAGAAAACACAAGAAACAAGATATTGTCAACTATTTTTTAGCAAGCACCTGCAATTTGCATTAATTCATAACATATGCAAGCAATTTACAATAAATTCTAGCAAAATTCATCAACGTAGTAGCAATTTATAGCATATTTCTAGAAAAATCGATCAATTTATACAAAATTTCATCAACTTCATGCAAATTGTAGCAATTCATAGCATATTCTAGCAAATTATATCCATTTCAACCAAATCCAAGCAATTTTTGGAAATTCAAGCAAATTATTGCGAAATGTACCAATTTCTATCCAATTATATCCATTTCAACCAAATCCAAACAATTTCCATCCATTGAAGCAAGCTATTGCAAAATGTACCAATTTCTATCTAATTCTTCCAAATCCTACTAATTCTACATGGAATATTCTAGCAAATTCATCGATTTGTTGCAATTAACGCAATTCCTATCAATTCATATCCACTTCTATAATTTTCCACCAATTCAATCAATTTCTATCAATTTAAATCAATTTTTACCACTTTATACCCTAATTACACCGTCCTTAGTCTAAACATGCAACTAATTAAGGAGATTAGTCTCGACAGGGTAAGCAACTGTCGAGACTAATCTCCGAACTCTAAAAAAATTGGCGCAGGCGTTACCTTCCGTTCGTGGCGTCGGCGGAAGTGAGGTGGCGAGATTGCGGCCTCCTCCTCGTCCTCCTCCTCCTCCTCTTCTTCTTCACCGCTCCTCCTCCTCCTTCCTCCTCTTCTTTTTCTTCACTGCTCCTCCTCTTCTTCTTCTTCACTGCTCCTCCTCCTTCCTCCTCTTCTTCTTCTCCACTGCTCCTCCTCCTCCTCCTTTCTCCTCCTCCCCCCCACTCCTCCTCCTTCCCTCCTCTCCTTCTTCCTCGGCGACGGTGACTGCAAGCGGCGGTGGTGGCAGGGCGAGCGTGGCACAGGGCGGCGGTGAGGCGCGAGGTAGCTAACGGAGCGAGGCGGCGGGGCACGAGGTTGGGACTTGGGCAAAAACTACCCAAGTCCTGAGCCCTAGGCAGTCAAAAACAATGTAGTGTCTTGACGGCCGCTCTAATGCCGTCGAGACAGCCTATGGTAACAGGCCATATTATTCGTCACAGGGGCTGCCTAGGCCAGCTGGGCTACCTTGGAGTTGTCACAACGGCCTAGGTCAAAACCGTCGAGATAGATAATTTTTTCAGAAAAGGAGGAGCTCGTGGCGATTGAACCCGCGACCTCGCGGGTGATCAGCGGCGAACTCGACTCCCGTAACCAGTACGCGCTTATGTGTTTCTTGACCTAATTGGGCGTGCATACTTTTTATTAGCTACTGCGGACCACGCGTGGCTCTTGAATGGGCCAGCTGGGCTGGAGCAGTCTCTCTCGACGGCCTTATTTTCAATCGTCGAGGTAGAGCTTCTGTATCTACGGTTTTCCACGAAACCGTCGACACGGCCTCTCGAGGGCCATTTGTCGGCTGGCCGTCAAAAGTGATCTGTCTTGATGGCTCACTCTTACTACCGTCGATACAGATGGCTCTAGACGGTTATAGGATAGGCCATCGAGACAGGTCTTTGACTCGACGGCCCTACCTTATTTGGCCACTCGTGGTCAACGCCAGCCTTTTTGAAATTTAATAGGAAAATATATTGATGCTATTGACCGTAACCTTCGGTTATATTGCTCCATATATGAATTAGCATGTACTAAAAAAGTTTCAAAAAAATTTGAGTTTCCGAGCTATCGAACCCTTTCTAATCGCCCTGATCGAGTCACCGGCGGGGTTTAATGTCTATACACGTTCCGAGACAATCCCCTCTAGATTTGCCGGTTTCATCCCACCGCTACATGAATCATGCCAAACCATTCGAACAATTCAAACTCTATGTGGTGCCATGTTCAAAACTTGAATTCTTTCTTTAATTTTTGAACAATTCGAACGTTTCAAGTTAAATCAAAACTATTTTATGTTTAATACACATATACACGTCTTATACTTTACTAAATCAAAATTATTTTAAATTTTAAACAATTTAAATCTATAACTACTTCCTCAAACATAGCAATGCCTAGGTTCATGATTACAAGCCGTATAGGCCACCACACGAATGAATTTAGTAAAATTTGTCAAAACACAAGCTCTTTCGACGGCAGAGGACCAGGCCGTTGATACAGGTTGGCCTAGCCCACCTGGCAGACACAGGCGGCCCAGGCGATCGACCTGGGCTACCAAGGAGATGGCTTGACGGCCCATCGTAAAACTGTCGAGACAGATATTTTTTTTAAAAAAGGAGGAGTTCGCGTTGCTCGAACCCGCGACCTCGTGGCACTACTACAGAAAAACATTTATGAGACGGTTATTTTTTGTTATTTGAGACTGTTTTAAAATGACTTATTTGACACTAGTCGCAAAAGACTTCATTCATATGAGATGGTTTACAACTGTCTTATATAAGCGAGTATATATGATATTTTTTATACGCAACCGTCTTATATGTCATACCATAGGAAACACTAGAAATTGTGCAAAAAAACTAAAAATTGGTGCAAAAAATTACAAAAAATATACTCTTCGACCTAAAAACTACATTATAGCCTCCTTTAATATTCTACACAAGTGGGATCATTTATCAAATGAAATACAACTATATGTTCTATATAGTATTTGAACCCATAATCTCTTGACTCTAACATAACCCACCTAACCAATCCACCTCAAGTAACTTGTTATCTTATATATGATGTGCAGGCCTTTGTATCCTTGTTGTTCAAATATTTTGATAATTTTTAGGCATATAAATGGCTTCAAATACAAAATTTTTCAACTACAAAGTTGTAGATCTCATTAAGATCTACAATTTACATATAAAAGTTGTTCTCATCTGATTTTGCATGAATAAATTAAAATTTTTCTAAACTAATGGCTCACTTATGGAAGCATCGGTCTTAATCTCTCATATTGCCCCTTACCTATATTTACCTTACTTTACATGAAAAAATTACAAAAATTGCGTAACACATATGAACACCGAATATGTAACTGATCCAAATCTGAATATTTAATAGATACACATAACAGACATATTTCAATTGATAACCGCCTCATATGATATACCCATAGAAGTCACTTTCTAGCAAAGAAATGACTCTTATTCCCTAGCCTTATTAGAGACATTTTTTGTTTGGAAACCATCTTAAAAACATCTAACATATGAGATACTTCTTCTAAAACCGTCTTCAAAACATCTAACATATGAGACACTTCTTTTAAAACCACCCCTTTCCTTGCGTCGCCACATAACAAGAGACGGTTCTAGAATAGGTACACCGAAACTGTTTTAAAATGTGCTTCTTATATTACTCATTCTGTAGTAGTACGGGTGAGCAACAACGAGCTCAACTCTCTTAATTAGTGCGCCCTTATGTGTTTCTCGACATATAAGGGCACACAGGTTTTTTATGAGCTGCTATCGACCACGAGTGGCTCTTAAATGGGCCTGGTGGGCCATTGCTCTTGACGGTCCGCTTCCTGGCCGTCAAGATAGCATGCGTACCATGGCCCACCTGTCAGAGGGCTCTCCTAGACTCTCAGCGCGGACTTTGGCCTACCATGTGCTGTATCGACGGTCATGGCTGTAGCCGTCGAGAGAGCCTGAGCGCGCCAACACGCAGTTTTGTGGTTTCCCGCTCTCCTTATATCAACCGTTTGACAATAGCTGTCGATAGAGACTAACGCCGTGAGTGCATCGTTGCGGTGCTGTGCTGCTAGTCGTGTCTGTATCAACGGCTATCATTGGAGCCGTTGAGAATGATTACATCACTCAACGGCTGGCGCTTAGCCGTCGAGAGAGAGTTCAGGTCTTGATGGGTGTTCTGTGGCCGTCGAGACAGATTGGCGTGGTCAGCTTTCGCCATAATTCCTGTAGTGAATATCCTGCATCACTTGAATTTGAGTTTGTAGGCTTCAGATATGGTTGGTGCTTTCACACAACCTAAAGCTTATGTGAACTGATTGCCACAAAGATGATATGTACACTTGATCACCACAATTTTTAAACTCCACGTATTTATTAAATGACTATGTATGGATTGTCTCTAGAACTATCTCTAGGTAACATGGCAATGGTTACATACAGTTGTCTGAGCTAGTATACATGCGCTTAGAGAAGTATCACTGTAGCATGCAATACACGTACTTTTTTCCTTGCCAGATTCGTGGGGCCATGGCTGCACTGCTCACTTCTGAGGATTTGTTTCCACGTCAGAGACACGCAACATGCCCAATTGGCTGCCACTGCAGCAAGAGCATGCATGCATAGTACGATTCCTCAGCCACTCACTGTACATGCATGCAAGACGCAACCATTAGTTGGCCACTCATTTGTAAATCGAGTCCTGGACGCTTTTCAGGTGGTACGTACCTGATCAATGGAACCTTTCTCTGTGACCTTTTGGTGGTGTGAAAGTGATATACTGTTGTGTGTGTGCTTGTGTGTGTATATATATATATATATAGAGAGAGTTTTGCTATAGTGCTTTGCAAAGCACATATCTCTCCGTGTTTTGCACTGTGTTTGAAAAATCTGAGACTTAAACAGCCGATCCGAACCATCCATCTTGTTTAACTCATTAAAATCTCATTACCAACCAAATTTTATATTTTTTGAAATTTTTAACCTTTTGTTTCATATTTATGAAAATCCACAATCTAAATAGTTGTAGAGTCTAGTTTTGCTATGGTACTTTGCAAAGCGCTATGTTTAAAAAAACTGAGACTTAAACGGCCCATCCGAACTGTCCATCTTGTTCATCTTTTGAAATCTCATTGCAGACCAAATTTTATATTTTTAAAATTTTTTAACTATTTATTTTATATTTTTCAAAATCAGTCTTATTGGAGGTCTACAACTACTTAGATCGTGGATTTTCATAAATATGAAATAAATAGTAAAAAATAAAAAAAATCAAAATTTGAATGGTAGTGAGATTTCAATGAGATGAACAAAATAGACAGTTCGGATCAACAGTTAGTCTCAGATTTTACAAATATAGTGCAAAGCATGGAAACTTATGTGCTTTGCAAAGCACTATAGCAAAACTCTACACACACATATATATATATATATACACACACACAAAGACTATTGTACTCTTAAGAGTATGGAGCCCTTCCGTACTCATACTTTTTTAACCACACGATTTAGATTAGATCTAATCCTCGTAGATCCATATGAAAAAAAAATCCACGCCACCCTCTCATGCGGACAACATGCATGCATGATGACATCACCTCTCTCTCTCATAGTACAAGCATGCATGTAATAATTTTTTCATTTTTTCACCATATCTTTTGATTGAAAGCTCCAATCGACAAACGGTTTTCAGAAATGGGTTCCTGACATTTTTTTGAACAAAACTAGACCACACATGCTATATAAAATTTTTAAAAATTATTTTCATACTATGTACGGTATACGTATAGTAGCTTTACTATTTTTTTAAACACAACTTTACTACATTTATAAATACAACTTTATTACATCTATGTAGCACAGTAGTAAATATATGTAGTAAAAGTGTTATATATAAAGTAGTAAAGAAAAATTTATACATTGAGACTAGCCACACGGTGGCTTTACTATTTCAATAAGCATAACTTTATTATTTTTATGAATACAACGTCACTATATATATGTAGTAAAGTGTTATATAAGAAGTAGTAAAGAATAAATTTATATATCAAGATCGGTCTAGTTTTGTTCGTAAAAATGTCAGGAACATGTAGGTGAAAACCACTCATCAATCGGATGTGTCAATTAAAAGATATAATAAAAAACAGAAGAAATATATGTCACCTTCGCTGACATCAGCGCTGACTTCATTGCATGCATGTATGTAGAGCCACCCATGGGCTTCTCGTGGGGGATTTGCTCCACGTGTGTTTCTTGATTAATCTAATGGCTAAAAAATCATATGTACGGAAGCCTTCCGTACTCTTAAGAGTACGTTAGTCCAAACCCCGTGGATAGCACGGATCTCTCTGTGCTATCCATAGCACACTAGCTATTCTCTCTCTCTATATATATATACACGCACACACACACGCAGCTACCATTCTTGCCTTGTGCTTTTTTATAGGAAAATTAAGATATATACCATTACAAAGTGTGGTATTTCAGAATATGCCAATAATATAAGGACCCAGGATCCACATGTCATTTATAACTCGAGTGACATATTTGGAAACGAGAACTGCTAACCAGCCAAGAATCATTTTTAAACACTACCAGCGATTTGGTTTTCACAAGTAGTTCCAAACCACTTTTACAAGCGGTTTTGGAACCGCTTGTAAGCAATCGCTTGTGATGCTTTCCGGGATATCACAAGCGGTTTTATATCCGCTTGTAGTACTGCTGGGTACCGATTAAAAAGAGAAATAATTTTTGGGGAGGAGTGAGATTCGAACCTAGGACCTCACCTTTCTCGTGACCCACGCCTCACCGTGCTAGCTAACTCATCCCACACGTGCTCTCTAATGAGATAAGACAAGCTTTCCTTTTAGCATTTCAAAAACTAAACTTTTACGAGTGGTTCGGGACACGAACCCCTTGTAATACCCAAGCTTTACAAGAGGTTCGTGTCCCGAACCGCTTGTAGAACTTTTACAAGGGGTTCGGGACACGAACTCCTTATAAAAGTCCTATTCTGGCTCAACCTTTTGAACCGCTTATGATGACACTATCACTTGTGATGTGTTTCTTGTGATGCCTATATCTCTAGTAGCGAAAGTTTCCTAGAAAGAACCAGGATTGTGGGAAGAACAGCTGAGATGGGGCTCAAGCAAGAGGTTTCTGATTGATTGGTCGTGCTTATGGATGGGACGCATTATGTATGGTCTATTAATTTGTTTCTGATCCAAACGGCCTTTTTAGCACAGACAATGATGCTATAATAGCGAGGGAGCAAGAGATTCCTAATATTTGATCGTGTTTTTTTTTAGAAATGTTTGATCGTGCTTTTGATGGGATGCATTATGCATGCATGATTTGTTTGGTTCTAATCCAACGGCCTTTTCGGCGTAGACAAGGTTGCTACAATTTAGCCGGGCGCGGAAAAGAAAAAGGAGATTTCTGAATACATGTGCTCATGATGAGACATATTGTGCATGATCTATTTGTTTTTGATCCCAGGGTGTTTTCGGCACAGATAACAAGTTTAATTGCTGCAAGTAGGGTTTTGTTTAGGTGCCTTGTCATGTTTTCCCTAGGGAAATCAATTAATCCATGCAGAGAGAGGATTTTTGTGGCACTCAACTTCCCACAGAAATAATCCTCAGCGTCCCCGCCCCCTCCTCTGGGGGATCCAATAATCCTAGTGCCTAGCACCCCAACGGGCCAGCCCCCAAGCATCTGACGAAAACTAGATGCTGATCTCTCCGATTGTTGCAATGGAAAATCCCCAACCTTTCTCTCTCTTCCTCTCCCTCTCTCTCCGATTGGTCCTTCCTTCTCTCCACGAAATCCCTAATCATCGGAGAGCCGTCGTTGCCATCACCGTGGTCCTCTCCTGCGTTGTCCTTCTCCTTGTTCCTTGCAGGTGCACACTATCCTTCTCAACCTTCACACTCGCGATCCTTCCCCATTTGAAGGGCAACACCTGAATCAGAGTGGTCAAGGGCAAGCTGGAGATTGAGGTGTGCCGTGGCGAGCACCAGCGATCAAGGCACCAACATCCCACGGTGTGATGGGATTTTTTTTCTCGTGTTGTTAGGCATTTCTTTTAACCCCGTGATTTGGCTGGGATAGAGTTGGATTTCTTTGTTTTGAGAGTCGCCTAAAAGTGCATGTAAACATTTCTAGGAAGGTTTGCCTCGGGGTTTGCCCCAGAGATTTGGCTAGGATCCCCGCCGGGATTTTGCTTTCCAAACAAGTCTTTAGTGGGACACATAACAATCGTTGTAGATTTATATTGAAGGGACCATGTTTTTGAACTAGGTTTACTCATATGCCACCACTGGCATATGCAAACTACGTGAATTTGCATGGATTTTTTTTTGGAATTTTTGAAAGAAACACCTAAAATATTGCGGGCCATTCATTTTATTTGATCCACTAACCTAGTTATCTCTTACCCATAGGTGTAAGACTATGAGTATATTTAAAATGTATATATTTTAAAATGTGTACCGGCTCAATTTTTTTTATGTCCTGTAAATGGCGAAAAAAGTCACAGCTCATATTTATATATTTACTAGGGCTTGAACAATGCCTGCACAATCAAGTGCCATTATACATACAAGCATCTCCCCCAGGGCAGAGCTGGGAAGGTAGGCAGTACAATTCACAAGACAGTTTTGGCATCAACTAAAGCCTGCCTCCCCAGAATCTCATGCACTGCAGCTGCAATCTCCTCCACAGAGCCAATCTTGCATTCATCCTCCACCTTCAAAATCCAGACCACAAATCAGTCCTCAACCTCAAGTTAGCATTACCAAGACACCAATCTTTCTCACATATATATACCAAGACAATAAATCAGTCACTGACCTTGAGGCTGAAGGAGTACATGACCATGGCATCAGCCGTGGTCATGTTGAGATGCAAGGTGGTGAGCCCTAGCTGCTGGAGCCCGGCGACCAGCTTGAGCAGCGGCCTCGGCCGTCGCGGCACCTGCACCTTGAGGTTGGCGTGGCCCTCCACCACGCTCGCCTCGATGTCGGCGACCGCCGGCGTCTCGGTCTTGATCATGCGGGGGCCAGCATTAATGTCGCCGCCGCCATGGGAGGCAGCGGAGGCGGAGTACTGCGGAAAGGAGAAGAAACCTGCAAAGGGGGATTTGCCGGCGCCGTCGGTAGCGACGCCGTCATTCTTCTGGCCCTTCTGCACCTCAAGGGATTGGAGCAGCTGCTCAAGCTCCCTCACATAGTTGATTGCTCCCCCGACAATGGATGCCTGGTCACCCTGGCGTGAATGTGTGATTCAAGAAATCAATCCAAAATAAAGAAGTGAAATGTGAGCTACGATCAGATTCAGATCGTGACGCATTTCACCATGGATAGAATCGAATTCTGAGTGGCTTCTTCTTTGAGGTGAAATGAATGCGTACATACCCTGTGTGCGTAGGAAGGCGGCATGAGGGAGCGGAGCACGGCGAGGTACTCGTTCATCTGCCGCCGACGGTTCCGCTCCACCGCAATGTGGGTCATCCTCTGGCTCTCGATCTCCTCCTTGTTCTTGACGACCTTGGCCCGCCTCCTCTTCCGTCTCGCCTTGCCCTCCGCCTGCACTGGCGGCGGCGGCGGCGCCTCCGACGAGGCCTTACAGTTACAGTCCGCCTCCCACTCCTCCACATTCTGCACAAGCGAGGCGAACAAGGGATCCCACTCGCCGAAGCCGCCGACGGCCGCGTCGCCGCCGCACCACGGCAGCGTGTAGGGTGCCGGCTCCTTGCACCCGTAGCTGAAGTGGCCCTGCGGGTACACCACCGCCTCCAGCGCCATTGTTCCCCAGTGCTCTTGCTTGGTGGTGTGGAGTGTGGACAGAACGAAGCTTGGCAGCCACTCAGACACACACACGCAGCAACAACACAAACGACAACAGGATGGCACAAACTAACACACGATGACACGACTACACGAGACGCAAGGCATGGTGGTGATCTACGGGGATCGATCGATCGAAATGGAGGTTTTATAGGGGAACGAGGGAGACACAGCAAGGGTCCACGTGAGAAAGATGGGGCGCCTGGTTTTTGTGCTTGGGGGAATGGGACCTAAATGATTTAAGTAACAAGTAGGGATCAATAATATTCAGTGTGCAATCGGGGTTGCATTGCATTGCTTCCCTTCTGGGTGGTTACATTTCCCAACATTCTTGGATTGCCCATTTCTCAAGAGTGCTAAAGTAGGTGCCAATGGTAAATTTTCTTGATACAACATATCAACATACTGCCCCTTTTGTTTTTATCAGGCATATTGTGGCTAGGCACATGAATTATGGATGTTGCTGAATCAAGAGAAAGACAAAGACGAGACACAATCTTATTGTATTGCTACCCATGCTACAAATACCTAAAAAAATAAGTCCACCGCGTAGACACTCATAACACACTCGACCATAATTTTTTGCAGATATATGAGAGGGGATAACTTATGAGATTAACATTTATAAATGTAGAAGAGATAAATGTGATAAATAATGGTATATGAATAACATCAATAAATTATATGCATGCCTTATATTTTTGAAACAAACTTGAAATAATTATATACCTTAATATTTCGAGACAGAGAGAGATGTGACATTAACTGAATGTATTAAAAAGAAAAAAATTCTATATAAGTGCTATTGCCAATATTATTTAAGATGAAAACACATACACACAGAGATATATATATCTCTAAGTTTTGATATGACTCAATGTAGTAAACAAGAATTGGTTGTACCAAGACGTATACTTAGAGCAACTGTAGCAGAAATAGATATTTAATGTTAAGATACCATCTTTAATATTTTTAATACTGCCTCCGTTTCTTTATATAGGACGTATTTTAGTTTGAAAAAGTCTTTGAAGGATATTTTAACCATTCAAATTCTCTTATTATATATTGTCAATGTATACAAAATCATATTGTATCAAAAGCTATTTAAAATACAAATTTGTTGGTACATATTTTATATACTAAAGATACAGATAATTTGACTAATTATTGGTCAAAGTTTACAAAGTTTGACTTTTTCAAATCAAAATACATATTATAAAAATAAATGAAGGAGTATTACTGATGCATATTTGTTTATCTTTCACAATGCACTATGCATATATTTAAAGTTAACATATATACCATATTTAATATTTTTATTTTAACCATTAATTAATATATCAATTTAGATTGCCAATACACTCACTTTTCTGTTTTGCTTGCTTACATAAATGTTCTACCATCCCAATGAAAGGGGCTCATGTTTATTAAATAATCACACCATATCCCCTGCCCTGACATTGTGGCCCATTTGCTGCCAAGTGGAACGACAAATAGGAAGGTGAATGTCATGCGAAATTTCTAAAATTCCAATACACCATGTCCACTAGCCCAGACAACGAAGGATAAATACAACACAAGAGCACAGAAAGTTGCATACAAAATCTAGAGGATGAAATAATGTAGATTATATGATTGACTATGCTATTATATATTGCTATTCGATAAATACAAATTAGCTACATAGCTTGGCAGCTGGGCTCCCCAAAGCAACATCATGTGCATTATCTATCCTATGGCAGCACATATATGACAAATAATTTTACACCATTCATATGCGCAAACCAGACATAATTATCCATTTTTCATAGGACAACCTGACACATTGCCTGTCAAAAATGAGTCGTGGTATAAATCCTTGTTGGATTTAAACATAGTGCTTTTAGATTAGCTATTTTAGATGATATATTAACTCTTTTACACGAAACAACGTACGGAATCCTGTGCGATGCACTACTACAGATCTGGCCTTCCATATCGACATATCAGTACCGGTTATGCATGAATCGGGATTGACAGTTATATCAGTCCCAGTTTAACGGTCTACTGGTTCGGGGGAACATCAGTGCCGACTGAAGAGACCAACCGGTACTGATTCTCTAACATTACACCAACCGGTGCTAAGCAGGCTAGCTGGCTCAAGGGGCTACTTAGTACCGGTTGGTGTACCCAACCGGTACTGATGTTAAACCATCAGTATAGGTTGGTCTCTTAAACTGGTACTAAGCAGCCTTATTTGAACCTTCTCTTCCCTGCCTCCTACCCACACTCTGCCTGATCAGGAACAGTGCAGCGCCGGCCAAGAGCTTCAAGGAAGGGGGAGGTGCTGCCAAAATTTCAAAATTTTGGACATTTTACTCCAAGCCAAGTTAATCAAGGTTAGTAACATCGTTCCTCACTACATTTGGTGTAAAATAGAGCTTCTTCTTCGCTTGAAATGTGAAGAATATTTAATCTTTTCTCATGATCGATGAAAGATTATGAATGTAGAGATCTAGCTCGATCTTTTTATGTAGGTTCCAATAACTTGTTGTGTAAGTTTGGAATTTGCTTAGATTAGATGTAGCTCGCATTAAAGGTGTGGATCTAGCTAAATTTTGGGTTTTGGTTCCATCGATCGATAAAGAATTTTAAATTTAGACTTTGATCTACCAATTCATTCATTATAGGTGTAGATCTAGCTCAAATTTAGGTTTTGGTTCCATCGATCGGTTAGTATTTTGAATGTAGATTTTGATCGACCAATTCGTTTAATAGGTTGCAAAAACTTGATGAGTCTAAATACCGGAGAAAATAATCATTATAAATGACTAATAACCTTATTTTATTTTTTGAAAATTATCTTACTGTGGAATATGTATGATTTATTATTTTTATTAAGCAAAGAAGAAATAATTGAATTTATATAATAAGATGAAATTTTATCATGAAAATTGAATATGTAATGAAGTATTGACATTTTAAAAATATTAACCTTTTAATGAAATTTCACCTCAAATTAAATTTATCAACCTAAAATTTCTAAATAAATTTAATATTGGTTTAATTTGAATTTTGTGAAATGTTCGAAATTCATTATTGGAAAATGAGCTAACAGCTGCCTTAATGTAACATAATGTAGATGGACCGGCGATGGATGTACATGGACCAACGCTCCTCGGAATTCTTGCAGGGTTTGCAAGCTTTTCTTTGTGTGGCCGATGCATACACGAAGTCAGATTACATATGTTGTCCATGGATAGACTGTAAGAATGAGAAGGAGTGGCCAAAATCCAGCCACCTTCACTTCCATTTGCTCTTAAGAGGTTTCAAACCAAACTATACCTGTTTGACCAAGTACGGTGAAGAAGAGACTATACGGAAAGATGGTGAAGAAGAAGAGGGGGACAACAATATCCTGGATGCTTGCCAACACGGTTCTTTTGAAGATACATTGGGGGAGTTTGGCGATGATGACCTAAACCAGATGCTGCTTGATGGAGAGGGAGAATACCGATGAAAGACATTACGAAAAGTTCCAGCGACTGTGGGAGGACCACGGAACACTATTGTACCCAAACTGCCGACAGGGCCACAAAAAATTGTGTACCACGCCAGAACTAATGCAATGGAAGGCGACCAATGGATTGTCTGATAAGGAATTCGACGAGTTTTTATGCCTCATAAAGAAGTTGCTTCCAGAGGGTAACACGCTGTCTGAAACTACGTACGGTGCCAAGCAAGTTGTCTGCCCTTTAGGGTTGGAGGTATAAAAGATACATGCATGCCATAACGATTGTATCCTTTATCGTAATGAGTACGAGGATTTAGAAGCTTGTCTGGTATGCAAAACTTCGAGGTATAAGACCAAGCGTGATGACCCAGGCGAGGAAGAGGGGCAGCGTAAAAAGAAGAGACCCCCCACTAAGGTGGTCTGGTATTTCCCTATAATCCCCTGGTTGAAGCGTTTATTTGCGAGCAAAGTGCATGCCTAGATGATGCGCTGGCACAAAGAAGATCGTAAGGACGACAGAAGGCTAAGGCACCCCGCTGATGGCTCTCAGTGAAGAAAAGTCGATAGACAATACCCGGACTTTGCTGAGGATGCGAGGAACGCAAGTTTTGGGTTGAGCACGGTTGGGATGAACCTGTTTGGTGAGATGAGCAACAGTCACAACAGTTGGCCCTAGACTCTATGTATCTACAATCTTCCTCCTTGGCTGTTTATAAAGAGAAAGTATATTATGATGCCATTGCTTATCCAAGGGCCGAAGCAACCTGAAAACGACATCGACGTGTTCCTCAAACCGTTGGTTGAAGATCTGCTAATGCTGTGGACCGATGGTGTACATGTATGGGATGAGTATAAAAGAGAGAACTTCACCCTACGTGCATTGCTATTCGTAACCATCAACGACTGGCCTACACTTGGTAACCTGTCGGGCCTATCTATCAAAGGATATAAAGCCTACATTCAGTGCTTAGAGGATACGGACAGCAAGTATCTGAAAAACTCCTGAAAGGTCGTGTGTATGGGCCACTGTAGGTTCCTCCATATGAAGCACCCGTTACGATGGAAGGGTAAGAATTTCAATGGGACAGAAGAGAAACGTAAGAAGCCCCTACATCGCAGTAAGACACTTGTGTTTTCTCTGGTAAAAAGATCTGAAAGTAGTATTTAGAAAGGGTCCTGATAGCAAATCTGTCCCGACTGAACAAGCTCATACGAAGTCCATTTGGAAGAAGTCAATATTTTGGATCTTACCTTACTGGAAAGACCTAGAGGTCCGCCACTCACTGGACTTCATGCATATCACGAAGAATGTCTGCGTGAATCTGCCAGCTTCCTAGATATGTAGGGCAAATCAAAAGATACACTTCAAGCACGAAATGACCTGCATCTACTGGGACTCAGGAACGACCTACATCCGGAAAAGAGAGCGGAAGGGCAACATCACCTCCACCCCGTGAACTTCACTCTGAGCAAGGAAGAGAAAAAACATGATTAAGTTCTTGAACAGTGTGAAGGTTCCTTCTGGATACTCCTCGAACATAAGGAGACTCATAAACATGAAAGAGAATGTGGGCCCTAGCTCCGAAGAATAAAATCCAGAATCCATATTTGTGCACATAGCATTAGACCAAGCAAGCTAACACTGCACATAAATATTACATTGAGCGGGAATCAAACTAGCCAATCTTTACAGTTATATTACATATAAGAACCAAAAATATTATCTAAAGTTCAGAATGCCCGGCCAGGCAGGGCCTGTTATTACAAACGAAAATCCAAAACTATCTTTGGACAGCTAAACAGAAGCGGAAGTAGCAGGACGGCAACAGGTAAGTGACTGGAGTGGACCTTTAGTCGTCGTGTGGTCCTTCTTCTTCTAACCCGTCTTCTCCACTAAAACAGTCGTATGGATCCTCGCGGTCATCCTCTTCACCTAAAATGTCAGTGGGTGCGAGTGTGAGCGCATTCAACCGCGCTCGCAAACCAAAATCTTACTGGATGCAATTCATAGATGCAGGGCCAACTTTGGTGGGGGTTTAGATATCTTTTGTTTGCTCCAAATCACGCTTCAAAACTTTAGAGTTAAAAGTCCTATTATATATGGCATTTGTGAAATCAAAGACGTATCGGGTCATATATGTATGCCAAATACTTTAGATAACATCAAAACGGCGATCACGTATCCTTAACCAAGGATCACGTGTTACACGTGGCAGACACATACCATTGCCATGGACATGGTCTCCACAATTGGCGGACTAGCATCCATCACCATGGCAAGCTATCCCCGACACTATGGCGAATCCGTGCCCATACTACAACTGGCGCACGAATCCCATCTTCTGGCGAACCCATGCCCATACAACAACTGGTGCATGGTTCCCAGGCGATGGCGGTAGACTCACCCTCTTCGTCAAGAGGCGTGATCCCCTTGAGCTCAACTATGGCCTGGATCGACAAATCGAATCAATAAATTCTCATATAATTGCGACTTTGTTCACACTCAGGTTTTGCAGATACCCGAGTGTATGGATTGTTTCCATAGTCTGTCGAGTGCAAGGAATACTTCGGAACGGGGCTCGACACATTCCCATAACCATGTACTCGAGATATTCACTAATATTAGACTGTCCAACATGAAGCCATTCAGATGCTTCAATGCTGTAATCTTAATCAGAGGATTGTAGCTCTGTCGTGGTACACGTCATGCAAATGATGGGACCGAACCATAGAGGTACCTGCTCCGCGTATGGTGTTTGTCGGGATCAATTGGTACTGTTGATAGCAGTCTATACCGTTGCACTTGCACCGTTGATAGCGGGCTATACCGTTACTTATATTGACCCGTCATCCTAGGACCGTACCGTTGACAGTTAAGAAAGTGATCCATGGACTCTAGACTTAAACAGGTCTAAGCCATGTTCAAAGGCTTATTAGCCATAAAGTTTGGTTTTCTAAACCTTAGGTTCTCAATGGACAAGACAGGAAAAGTCAAGGAAAGGGTTATGCTTATAAGCACAAATTGTAAAGAGGGATTAGCTAGACTGGCTCTATTAGCATTTTGAAATTATCATAATGTATTTAAAAATTCATTTGGCATGCAAGCTATCAGTGTAAATCAACACAGTTCAAATAGAAAAACTAGGCGAAAAGGAATGGTCAAGAGATTTTGGCTCGCCTGTTTCTTCGTAGTCCGGATCTTGTACTTGATCTTCATCCAACAGGTCGTCGGTCGTCTTGTTCTCTAAATTATTAACCAATTCAAAATAAATATTTTGGCAACAGATGGATAAGGATTGTTAGGGAAAGGGTTATTTGTAATCTTGCGTAGATTTTTTCTACTTGATTATTTATCGATGTATTATTCTTATTACATAGGTTTTGGGATGAGAAATGTATAAAATTTAATTAGAGTTTAAATTTTAAGAAACTTTATAAGTATGTATATTTTTACCCTTTTTGATTAATTTCTTTTTAGTATATATATAATACTTTTAGGTGTTTTCCTATTTAGTTTATTACTTAGTTTACCTAGTTTTTAATTTTTATAGTTATTAATTCTACTGTAGATCACTAGAATTTATTTTTATTATGTTCCTTGAACTTTGTAGTATTTTATAAAATTTTTGCATAATTTTTGGAGGACATTTAGTATTTTTAGAAATTACAAATCAATATATAGATTTCTTTTATTTACTAAATAGATTAAAATCTCTGAAACAGTAACGGGCTGAGCCCGTTCTCGTTTCGGGTTGATTCTTGCATGAGAAAAGCCCAAGGCCAAACGGCCCATGCGGGCGGACGCGAGACGGCCCATGCGGGCGGACTCTCTCGTGCACGTGCCAGCTGACCAGTGGGCTCCACTGGTCGGCGACGGGGCAAGACTGACGTGTGGGCCAGGAGGTCCCACGGGTCGGAGACCGAACGCTGTCGGGGTGAAGGTGCACTTCGCCCAAGCGTCTTCCATAGTGGGAGGCGGCCCTGACGGGGAGGCGCGGTCACTTGACCTGACGGGTGGGTCCTTGGGCCCACCTGTCGGTCTCGGGTGAGAGGGAGTCGTGGGGATTTTTAAATCCCTGCGCAATGTGGCGCTAGGTCCCGCCTGGCAGCGAGAGAGGGGAGGACGTCATGCCGACGTTGATCCGCCGCCTTTTCCGGCCGAGCTCCGGCGAGGTCTCCGGCGTCGGTTCTAGGATGCTAGGGGGCCGATCTTAAGTGCTTTATGTGTCCTACGGGCTAAGGCATCTAGGCCCAGGTCGTCTCGCCGGGGATTTGGCCGGCGGCGAGCCGGGACGGCGGCGCCATGGCCGGAGCGGCCATTAGCTACGGTGTGATGATGCTAGGCCAATTCTAGGTATGTTCATGCTTAAATTTTGAACGGGTAAGCTTCGCGGAACTATGGGATAGCTCACCCGATGCTTGATTGAGGTTGAAACGGCCTGGGTCAGGCTGGCGGCAGTGAGGCCGAATACAGAGTGAGGAGGGCTTCGTCGGCGGCTTTCCCTGGTGACCGAAAGCTCGAACTCGCCCCCGGGGAAGGTGGGCGACGGCTTGGGGATGCTTCAGCCCAAAGATGAGAGCTTGGGCGGCTACGGCTCGCCAGAATTTGGAAAGGGGGCAATACGGACCGAAACGGGAAAACGGCAAAATTGCACGTCGTGCTCCCTTTTATAGGGTCGCCGAGGTGGCTAGGGGCAATCCCGACTTCCGTGCGACAGGGGTGACGTTGGGATTTCACCAGACGGAGAAGGATTTGGCCAGGGTATCTCCCTAGGTGGCCTATGTTATGGCGGCGAAGTGGAACTCACCACCGAGTGTCCCGTGATGATGGCACGAGGGGTGAGGTGGCGCGGCGTGGCGGCTCGCCCATGCTGACTCATTAGCATGGGTCGAGTTGGACCGGGCGGCGCCGGCGGACTCGGTCAGCTAGTCGGGCGCACCGGTGAGCGAGGCAGAGCCAGAGGAGGAAGAAAGGGGGCGCGCCAGGATGGGCTTGGCTGGGCCGGTCCGGCCTGGGCTAAGGCTGAGGCTGGCCCAGCTCGGCCTGGGAGAAATTGAAAATAAAATTTAAATAGGAATCTAGGCCTATTGGGAGAAATTTAATAAATTTCCAGAGATTAAGATTTGTTAAGCTTTATGCCATTTGGTTTTCTGTTAATATCCTTATTAGGGGAACTTTCTTTTTGCTAATAATTTGTTTTATCATTATTTTCCTATGTGTTTATTTTAGAAATTCTAAACTCTTACCCCTTCCTCTTTTATTTATAGTATAAATATAATTTGTTTATACATTTTTAGTGTTTTATGTTTATTTCTTGTTTATTATCTTTATTATTTTCTTTTATTAATTATTTATTTCTTTATTTCTAAAAATTGGGGTGTTACAAAGCCTACCCCTCTTAAAAGAATCTCGTCCTCGAGATTACTAACCTTGGAGTAAACAAGAAAGGGTATTTCTCTTGAAGTTGATCTTCAGGCTCCTAGGTGAGTTGACTTCCAGTCTGATGACTCCATAATACCTTGCATAGTCGGATTGTTTTGTGTCTGGTTTGTTTTTCTTTGATATCGAGGATTTGCACCGGATGCTTAGGAAGAACAGGGTCTATCTGTTTTGAGATTTCTTGAGTTTCTAATGGAGGTGCATGTTCTTCAGGTCGTCGTATGCACTTTCTGAGTTGGGACACATGGAATACATCAAGTATTCCGCCTAGTTTGGATGGTAGATCTATCTGGTAAGCCGGTTGGCCTTTGCGGTCTATAATTTGATATGGTCCAATATATCGTGGAGCAAGTTTTCCCTTGACTTGGAATCTCTGAACTCCTCGAAGTGGGGAAACTTTGAGGTATACCTAGTCGCCGATATCAAAACTTAGTTCTCTGCGCCGACGATCGGCATAACTTTTCTGTCGTGACTGGGATGCTAACAATCTTTCTTTTATTATCTTGACTTTTCTTCTGCATTCTGTAAAATCTCTATTCCAAATACTCTTCCTTCTCCAGTTTCTGACCAAGACAAAGAGCATCAAAGGGTGACATTTTCAAACTGGCCTGATAACTATTATTATATGCGAATTCTGCATAAGGTAAACATGTGCTCCAATCCTCTGAAAATTCTAAAGCACAAGCTCTTAACATATCCTCTAGTACTTGATTTACTCTTTCAGTTTGCCCGTCTGTTTGAGGACGATAGGCAGTACTAAAGGTTAAATTTGTTCCTAGAGCAGTGTGTAGTTTTTCCTAGAATTGAGAGGTAAATTGACTGCCTCTATCAGAAACTATTATTTTGGGCACTCTATGTAAGCACACTATTCTGGCCATATATAGTTCTGCTAACTTGCTACCTTTATAGGTAGTCCGAACCGGTATAAAATGGGCTACTTTGGTCAATCTATCTATTATTACCCATATCGAATCATATCCGGTTCTGGTCTGAGGTAATCCCATTATAAAATTCATGGTTACTTCTTCCCATTTCCACTCTGGTATTTTTAATGGTTGTAACAATCCGGCAGGCTTTTGATGTTCAGCTTTTACTTGCGGACAAATATGACATTTGGCTACAAATTCAACCACATCTATTTTCAAACGGGGCCACCAAAATTGGGCTTTGAGGTCCTGATACATTTTGGTGCTACCCGGATGGATAGTATACGGAGTTTCATGAGCTTCTCTCAAGATTTGTTCTTTAAGAGCTAGATCATGAGGGACGAATATCCGTTTTCCGAACCAAATAACTCCTTGATTGTCTTGTAAAAATCTTGATCCTTTATCCTTAGATATCATCTTCTTCATTCGTTCTGAACTTGGATGTCCTTTTTGCTTTTCTTTGATTTGGTCTATTAGGGTTGGTTGCAACGTTAATGTTCCAACCGTTCCTTGATTTACAAGACTCATATTCAATTGATAAAACTCTTTAGTTAAGGGTACAAGTATTTGCCATTCATTCAAGGCATTGCATTTTGGCTGTCGGCTTAAAGCATCAGCCACAACGTTAGCCTTGCCTGGATGATAATGGACAGTCAACTAATAATCCTTAATAAGTTCCAGCCATCGTCGTTGGCGCTGATTTAACTCGGGCTGAGTAAATATGTACTTTAAACTTTTATGGTCAGTATAAATTTTACAATGAATACCAACTAAATAGTGTCTCCAGAGTTTGAGTGCATGGACAACGGCAGCTAATTCCAAATCATGGGTTGGATAATTTTCTTCATGCTTCCGAAGCAGTCTAGAAGCGTAGGAGACTACTTTTCCATTTTGCATCAATACACATCCAATTCCTTGCTTTGATGCATCACAATAAATTTCAAATTCTTGGGTGATATCAGGTGTTGCTAAGACTGGGGCTGAAGTTAGTTTAGTTTTGAGCTCTTGAAAACTCTTCTCCGTATCTTTAGTCCATTCAAACTTTTTATCTTTTTTAAGTAATTGGGTCATAGGCTTTGCAATCTTGGAAAATCCTTCTATGAATCTTCGGAACTATCCGGCTAATCCCAAAAAGCTCCTAACTTCTATAACTGAAATTGGAGATTTCCAATTGGTAACAGCTACTACTTTAGCTAGATCCACTTTTATTCCTTCTGCTGATATAATATGTCCTAGAAAACTAATCTCGCTTAGCCAAAAGTCACACTTACTATATTTAGCATATAGCCGGTGTTCTCGTAGCTTTTGCAAGACTAGATGTATATGTTGGGCATGTTCTTCAGCACTTCGAGAATAGATGAGTATATCATCAATGAATACTACCACAAATTTATCTAGATATTCCATAAGGACTTTATTCATTATGTTCATGAAGTATGCAGGGGCATTGGTCAAACCAAACGACATAACAGTGAATTCATAAAGTCCATATCTGGTAGTAAAAGCAGTCTTTGGAATATCTTTCTCACTAATTTTAACTTGGTGGTAGCCTAAACGAAGATCTATTTTGGAGAAATGAGTAGCCCCCTTAAGTTGGTCAAACAGATCGTCGATCCTGGGCAAGGGATATTTATTTTTAACTGTCACTTCATTCAAGGCTCTGTAATCCAATACCAATCTTTTAGTCCCATCTTTCTTTCCAACAAACATAGCAGGGGAACCCCAAGGAGAGGAACTAGGACGAATAAAACCTTTAGCTTCCAACTCAGCTAGTTGTTTCTTTAATTCTTCCAGTTCTAAGGCATTCATCCAGTAGTAATTTTTGGAGATTGGGGCTGTTCCAGGTATAAGATTTATGACAAATTCCTCATCTCGATCTGGGGGCATTCCTGGTAATTCTTCTAGGAAGACATCAGGATAATCTCGGATCACCGGAACTTCTTCCTTAGGAATTTCTTTTATGGAGTTTACAAATGAATCACTAGATTTTGGGGTATCTACTTGGATTTTGGCCGGATCATACGGCCATTTATTAATAGTTATAGTTCGATTAGCATAATCAATCATTCCTTCTTATTTGGTTAACCAATCCATTCCTAGAATTATATCTATGGTTTGAGTAGGTAGGATTAACAGATCAGCCTTAAGGGGTATCCAATCTAAGATTAAGTCTACCTCTAGACATGCTTTGAGTGGCTAACAAGGATCCTCCAGGGGATGATAGAAGTATTGGTTTCTTTAATGTGAGTCTAGGTAAATGATTCTTATCTGCCATATTTTCAGATATAAACGAATGCGAAGCTCCAGAATCAAAAAGTATTTTAATGGGGCTTGAGTTAAGAGAAAAGGAACCCATTAAGACTCCGGTAGCTTCGCGGACTTCCTCTTCAGTGATGTGATTAACTCGACCACGCCCTTGGACTATAGATGCTGTCTGTCGCAAGCGAGTTCCTCAAGCTGGTCCTTTCTGAACAACATTGGACGGTTGAACTCCTTGGTTCTGAGTAGTTGTTGTGTTAAGGCGAGTAGCTTTTTCAAGGTATGTATTGGCAAAATGCCCTGGTTTTCCACAATAAAAACATGTAAAGTTGGGAGTACTTCCAATGTTTCTTTGGCCTATTACTGCGGCCGAGGAGCTTCTGGGCGGAAATCCCATGGAGCGTGACTTTTCATTGCTAACGTAGCGTCTCTAGGCAAAGTTGGGTCTTCATTGGTTTGCTACAGGTGTCGAAGGTTTAAAGGGCTTTCGTTGACTGGTACTGGCACCCTTCTGAGCAATCCATTTTCTTTTTCAGAAATTTTCCAACCCTTTTTTTTCATTTTCCAATATAAGGGCTTTATTAACCATGTGTTGGAAACTCGGAAAATCATGAGCACTTAGTTTATATTTTATCTCAGGATGGAGGCCATCTTGGAACTTCTCAATTTTGTCTTCATCATTCTCCACATCTTTAATGGCATATCGGGCAAGGTGAGTAAACTTTGTCAGGTATTCCGTCACTGTCATGGTTCCTTGTTTCAATTCCTTAAATTCAGCTTTCTTCATTTTCATTATTCTGTTTGGGATGAACGCATTGCGAAAGGCTTTAACAAATTCATCCCAAGGGATTCCTGCTAGTGGAGCTTCTTCTTCTGGTATGCCCCAGTTTAGGGCATCGTGTTGAACATTATCATTCTGATTGTTTTGAACAACTCCTTGATTTTCAGGTTGTTCTTCATCTTCATTATCTGTCTCTTCAGCTTCTTCTTCCTCTTCCTCAGCTTCTTCCTCAGACTCTTCTTCTTCCTTCTCTTTTGTTCTAGTGGCCATATAATTGTCGCACCAGCTAGCTGCTGCTCCTTCCAGTAGATGAGTGGCAAAAAGTACTTTATCTTCTTCACAAATCCTTACTAGTGCTAACTTCTTTTCGATGGTACGAAGCCAATCATCTGCTTCTAAAGGTTCTGTTGCTTGAGAAAAAGTAAGTGGGTTTGTTCGAAGGAAGTCTCCAAGTTTGGATCCATTTCGACCACGGTTTCCTATCTGGTGAGTTACTAAAGCTTGGAGAAGTCGGGTCTGGTGAGCCGTTACATCTGCCATAGTTGGATGAACTGGAGGGGGAGGAGGTATTGGGTTTCGGGCACGGCCTTTTCCTCTACCCTCTGCCTCACGGCGACGAGGACGAACTCCAGCATTCACTCTAATTGTTTTACGAGGTGCCATCTGAGAGATAGGAAGATGAAATTTTATTATTACCTTATTTATTATGATATATAGTTATATATACTTATACTTTATAATTACATAGCTTAATCTTTGCAATCTCACAAAAATCGAAGAAATCGAGAAAGGGAAAACATCATACGTATATAAGGGGTATCAAATGTAGTACAGGATCGGAGTACAAAATCGATCACTGACTGGCCATGAAAACCTAATCTCAAACTGCGAGGTATCAACACTCGCCTCAGCTATCTCTACAGCTGAGTACAAACCAAAAGACTATCTACCACGAGGGTCTAGATACTGCTTTCCTACACAACCACTAGTAGTAACCTAACCCTGGTTCTAGCAGAGGTGTCTAGACACATCACTCTACTGTAACCGAAACTAGGAGTACCGCTCCTCCTCGTAGCTCGACTACAGGCTTCAAGGGGTACAAAACTCTACAAGAGTAGTACTCAAGTAATCTTGTTGTCTAAAACTGCTCTTGGTGGAACGCCGCGACCGGTCGCAGTCTGAGCTCCCGGCAGAAAGAGTATTGGAAGAAGGTCCTGGACTGGTGGCTCCACGAGAAGTCATCGGCTAGGTGTCTCTGGTGCCAGTGACGCTCCTCGTCACTGGTCGGTGCTGGAGCGGTAGGGTGTGTCGGCGCTTGCGCACTGGCAAGCCGCCTACTAGACGCATGTGAGAGGATCCTGGACCAGAGGATCCCACCGTCGGAACCCAAGTCGTAGGCGTGCTAACAGCAGCAACAGGAACTCCCTGAAGTGGGGGTGCTGTAACCGGAGCAAAGGTCTGTGGTCCAAACGGTCCTGTAGGTGGTACGGGTACAGCAGGGAAAGAAAAGAATCCAGGGTACTCTGATCGGGGAACGGGGGTAACACGTGGAGTCCAGGAGCTCGGGGTCCAGAACGTGGTCCTAAGGTGTCCGGCACTCCGTGCCAAGGTGCAGGTGCAGGGATAGCAAAGGGTGGCTGTTGTAGGGGAAGCTAACTCTGGTGTTGGGGCTGTAACAGGGTGTGGTGGCGGTACTCCGACAAAGGGCTAGGCTGTAGTAGCAGGTGGAGGTACAGGACCTACAGTGTCGGTAAACCGTAGAGAACGGTAAACCGCGGCGAGCTGTGGGGAAACTGACTGCAGTAGAAAGTAAAGCTCAGCTACGCACGGGTCGGCACTCTGCAGGGTGTGCTGAAGGGTACGGTACTCTGCTACTGTGTCGGCAAGGTAAGCACAGGTGCCAGTAGAAAAGGACTGAAGTGCTGCAAGGTAGGGGTTATCATCCCCGACTCTCCAGGCAAGTAATGGTCATGTGCCGTCTCTACACGCGGGCCAGAAGTGTAAGACGATCTCACGCAACTGCGTGCGGTACCGCCTAGCCAAGCAAGCACTGGCCTCAAAGGCAACCGCCTGCACTGCTAACTCAGGAGTAAGGTAGGCCATGTCGGTACTAAAAAGGAGTACGCTGTTGGTCTCCGTAGCAACGGTGACCTCAGCGTGCCAAAGGTACAGGGCTCCTGCCTCAATCCTCTGTCCTGTGATCAGAGGCCCTGGGGGAAAACCTAACACCTCACAGATCCTATGTAACATGCGGAGGGTCTCCCGCGAGGTCCTGCTCGCTCACCCTCGAAAACAAAGGTGTCCCCAGTATCAGAGAAAGTGAACGCCATCTCTGAAAACCAAATTTTCAAGATAAAGTAAAAACGAGAGCAAATATAAATCCAAGAACAGAAATAGAAATAAAATAAATCATCTTATTTAATTAAAGTATTCCCGCAAGTATATAGATATATGTTTTAGTATTATTTTAATAACATAAATCTTGTTTATATAGTTTATTTTACTTAACTTTGAAATTTCAAGTTATCGACCAAGGCTAAAGGCTTCTACAGTCACGACGCTCTGATACCAGCTCTTGTGGGTCCCGGCTCCGAAGAATAAAATCCAGAACCCATATTTTTGCACATAGCGTTAGACCAGGATCAAGCTAACACCGCACATAAATATTATATTGAGCTGGGATCAAACTAGCCATTCTTTACAGTTAAGCATTATCAAAAGATCAGGATGCCCGGCCAGGCAGGGCCTGTTATTACAAACGGAAATCTAAAACTATCTTTGGACAACTAAACAGAAGCGGAAGTAGCGGGACGACAACAGGTAAGTGACTGGAGTGGACCTTTAGTCGTCGTCTGGTCCTTCTTCTTCTAACCCGTTTTCTTCACTAAAACAGTCGTATGGATCCTCGCCGTCATCCTCTTCACCTAAAATATGAGTGGGTGCGAGTGTGAGCGCATTCAACCGCGCTCGCGAACCAAAATCTTACTAGATGCAATTCATAGATGCAGGGCCAACTTTGGTGGGGGTTTAGATATCTTTTGTTTGCTCCAAATCACGCTTTAAAACTTTAGAGTTAAAAGTCCTATTATATATGGCATTTGTGAAATCAAAGACGTATCGGGCCATATATGTATGCCAAATACTTTAGATAACATCAAAACGGCGATCACGTAACCTTAACCAAGGATCACGTGTTACACGTGGCAGACACATACCATTGCCATGGACATGGTCTCCACAATTGGCGGACTAGCATCCATCACCATGGCAAGCTATCCCTGACACTATGGCGAATCCGTGCCTGTACTACAAATGGCGCACGAATCCAATCTTCTGGCGAACCCATGCCCATACAACAACTGGCGCACAGTTCCCAGGCAATGGCGGTAGACTCACCCTCTTCGCCAAGAGGTGTGATCCCCTTGAGCTCAACTACGGCCTGGATCCATAGATCCAATCAATAAATTCTCATATAATTGCGACTTTGTTCACACTCTGGTTTTGCAGATACCCGAGTGTATGGATTGTTTCCATAGTCTGTCGAGTGCAAGGAATACTCCGGAACGGGGCTCGACACATTCCCATAACCATGTACTCGAGATATTCACTAAGATTAGACTGTCCAACATGAAGCCATTCAGACGCTTCAATGCTGTAATCTTAATCAGAGGATTGTAGCTCTGTCGTGGTACACGTCATGCAAATGATGGGACCGTACCATAAAGGCACCTGCTGCGCGTATGGTGTTTGTCGGGATCAATTGGTACTGTTGATAGCAGGCTATACCGTTGCACTTGCACCGTTGATAGCGGGCTATACCGTTACTTATATTGACCCGTCATCCTAGGACCGTACCGTTGACAGCTAAGAAAGTGATCCATGGACTCTAGACTTAAGCAGGTCTAAGCCATGTTCAAAGGCTCATTAGCCATAAAGTTTAGTTTTCTAAACCTTAAGTTCTCAATGGACAAGACAGGAAATGTCAAGGAAAGGGTTATGCTTATCAGTACAACTTGTAAACATGGATTAGCTAGACTGGCTCTATTAGCATTTTAAAATTATCATAATGTATTTAAAAATTAATTTGGCATGCAAGCTATCAGTGTAAATCAACACAATTCAAATAGAAAAACTAGGCGAAAAGGAATGGTCAAGAGATTTTGGCTCGCCTGTTTCTTCGTGGTCCGGATCATGTACTTGATCTTCGTCCAACAGGTCGTCCGTAGTCTCGTTCTCTAAATTATTAAACAATTCAAAATAAATATTTTCGCAACAGATGGATAAGGGTTGTTAGGGAAAGGGTTATTTGTAATCTTGCGCACATTTTTTCTACTTGATTATTTATCAATGTATTATTCTTATTACATAGGTTTTGGGGTGAGAAATGTATAAAATTTAATTAGAGTTTAAATTTTAAGTAACTTTATAAGTATGTATATTTTTACCCTTTTTTGATTAATTTCTTTTTAGTATATATATATATATATTACTTTTAGGTGTTTTCAACCCAAAGATGGGAGCTTGGGCGGCTACGGCTCGCCGGAATTTGGAAAGGGGGCAATACGGACCGAAACGGGAAAACAGCAAAATTGCACGTCGTGCTCCCTTTTATAGGGTCGCCGAGGTGGCTAGGGGCAATCCCGACTTCCGTGCGACAGGGGTGACGTTGGGATTTCACCGGACGGAGAAGGATTTGGCTGGGGTAACTCCCTAGGTGGCCTGTGTTACGGCGGCGAAGTGGAACTCGCCACCGAGTGCCCCGTGATGATGGCACGAGGGGTGAGGTGGCACGGCGTGGCAGCTCCCCATGCTGACTCATCAGCATGGGTCGAGTCGGACCAAGCGGCGCCGGCGGACTCGGTCGGCTAGTCGGGCGCACCGGTGAGCGAGGCAGAGCCAGAGGAGGAAGAAAAGGGGAGCACCGGGATGGGCTTGGCTGGGCTGGTCCGGCCTGGGCTGAGGCTGAGGCTGGCCCAGCTCGGCCTAGGAGAAATTGAAAATAAAATTTAAATAGGAATCTAGGCCTATTGGGAGAAATTTAATAAATTTTCCAAAGATTAAGATTTCTTAAGCTTTATGCCATTTGGTTTTCTGTTAATATCCTTATTAGGGGAAACTTTCTTTTTGCTAATAATTTGTTTTATCATTATTTTTCCTACGTGTTTATTTTAGAAATTCTAAACTCTTACCCCTTCCTCTTTTATTTATAGTATAAATATAATTTGTTTATACATTTTTAGTG
The DNA here is from genome assembly GCA_036346145.1 of Olyra latifolia. NCBI lineage: Eukaryota > Viridiplantae > Streptophyta > Magnoliopsida > Poales > Poaceae > Olyra > Olyra latifolia. Next base: position 40,003,852 of record CM070532.1, read on the forward strand.
CTTTATGTTTATTTCTTGTTTATTATCTTTATTATTTTCTTTATTTCTAAAAATTGGGGTGTTACAGAGAATAAAATAGTACACCTGAAATCTCACGATTGTCACACGTTGATGACATAGTTGCTCCCAGTGTCGGTGAGAGGTTGCCGAACTGGTACACGGGACAATCATAAAGTTGTGCTCGTTCTTCAACGCGGTGTCGCAGAAAGTCATCGAACCGAATAACGTATTTAAGCTGTAATATGACGTGGTCGATAGTCTGGTCAGCCTTGAGATGATCTTCCCTCCGTCCTTTTTTGATATTATGGTCTATCTCATGGTCCACATTGTCAAAAAGATAGAAATTCTCTGACCCGTGTTCCTGTATAGTATGTTTCCTTTCGAGAGGTACATGGGTGTCCTAAAGAAATATGTTCGTAACCGGTCTTGTCCAGAAGGCTGCATTGCACAGGGTGTTGGCACAGAGGAGGTGATTGAGTTTTGTGTCGATTACATTGTTGATCTAAATCCGATTAGCATCCCTGTATCACACCATGTGGGGAGGCTACGGGGAAAAGGGACTCTAGGAAGAAAAGAATTCTTTAGCGATGATCTACTTTCATTTAAACAAGCACATTTCATAGTTTTGAAATAAGCAACTGTAGTGGCTTAGTATATCCATGATCATGAGATGATTCTACGCGACCAATACCCAGGAAGTCAAAAAAGTGGATCGCACTAGAGCAAATGGATCGTTTCGGCGGTTGGTTACAAATGCAACTGATGGGCTACCGGACAGACAATGAACAGTTGAAACTCTTGGCTTAGGAACCATCCATGATAATCGTATCATTCCATGGGTATGAGATAAATGGGTACACATTTTACACGACTGCCCAGGATAGCAAGAGCACTAACCAAAATAGCGGCGTCCGTTTAGATGCCTTGGATAAAAATGAAAAGATGGACACCTACTATGGTTACGTAGAGGATATCTGGGAGCTCTAGTATAGACCTTTAAAAGTCCCTCTGTTTCGGTGCCAATTGGTCAAATTGACAGCCGTTGAGATTGACGAGTATGGTATGACAACTGTGGACCTCAAGCAAGTGGCCTATAGGGACGAACCGTTCGTGCTCGCCAATGATGCGACATAGGTATTCTATGTGATGAACATGAACATCAAACCAAAAAAGCAGAATGACAAGCCTACTATAAGTAAGAAGCGGAAGGACAAACCTATCGAAGATAACAAGCAGAAGCAGAAGACTAGCGGCAGTGATCAGCCAAGACGCCACGTGGTTCTTCCAGGTAAAAGAAGGATTGTCGGAGTTGAGGGCGTCACAGACGAAGAAGAGTACAATCAGTTTGACGAGCTACCTCCTTTCATGGTGGACGTAGACATTATTGTCCTGAATAATATAAAGGAATCCCCTATGTACGACACGATCATAATGAAGGATCACTTGTAAAACAAAGTATGTTAGCAAATAAGTCCAACCGTGTTGTATAAACCCGTGTATGAATTATGATTTTTTATTAAGCAGAGAAGCAATAATTGAATTTATATAAAAAGGGTGAAAAATTATAATTAGATGGTTGGAAAATAATATTGTAAAGAATATATGAATTTTTAATATTATTGTTGAATTGTGGAAACCATAAAAGGAATTTATAATGACTAATAACCTTATTTTATTTTTTGAAATCATTTTAGTGTGGAATAAGTATGGTTTATTATTTTTTATTAAGCAATGAAGCAATAATTGAATTTATATAAAAAGGTGAAAATTTATCATAAAATATAAAAAATTAATGAGAAATTTCAAGGCTCCCAACTCATTTTTATATATGTCAATTTTTCATATTTTTATGAATTTTGTGATAATTTAATTTAATTTTTATGGGCTCCCAATAGTTTTCTATAATTTTTGAGAAATTAATGGCAAATTACTACCACTGACATGTGGGACCCACCAGAAATGGGCCCATATGTCAGTGAGCACATCCCTTTCTCCTAGTAAGGGTACAAAAGAGGTTTCGCGTCTGGTAGGGGGGACAAAATTCCCTCCTCTCCCCTGGCTAGAAGCGTGCGCTTGAGGGTGGGCTCCTCGGTCACGGGTTCGAGGCCTGCTCGCGCCGCTGCCTTCTTTTATTTTAGAGGAATCAATCCCGGTTGGTCTAATCAAGCGGGACTGATGTGAGTAGTCAGTCTCGATAGATTACACCAACCAGGACTGATGGTCCCTAGGGCTCCATCAACATGGAAAAAATACTTTCTGGGCTCCTTTGTGGATTTCACTATGTGCATAGAAATACTTGGGAATTATGATTTTTATTAAGCAAAGAAGCAATAATTGAATTATATAAAAGGTGAAAAATTATAATTAGATGGTTAGAAAATAGTATTGTAATGAATATATGAATTTTTAATATTGTTGTTGAATTGTGGAAACTATAAAAGGAATTTATAATGACTAATAACCTTATTTTATTTTTTGAAAATCATTTTAATGTGGAATAAGTATGATTTATTATTTTTATTAAGCAATGAAGCAATAATTGAATTTATATAAAAAGGTGAAAATTTATCATAAAATTTGAAAAATTAATGAGAAATTTCAAAGCTCCTAACTCATTTTTATATATGTCGATTTTTTATATTTTTATGAATTTTGTGATATTTTAATTTAATTTTTATGTGCTCCCAACTATTTTCTATAATTTTTGAGAAATTAACGGTAAATTACTGCTACTGACATGTGGGACCTACCAGAGATGGGCACATGTCAGTGAGCACAACCCTTTTCTCCCAGGAAGGGTACAAAAGAGGTTCGCACCTAGTAAGGACGAACAAAACTCCCTCTTCTCCCCTGGCTAGCAGTGTGCACTTGAGCGTGGGCTCCCCATGCGGTCAAGGGTTCGAGCCCCGTTTGTGCCGTTGCCTTTTTAATTTGGGGGAATCCATCCCGGTTGGTGTCCCGGTTGATTGCACCAACCAGGACTGATGGTCCCTAGGGCATCCTACATGGGCGGGTTGATGGGGGTGTCGGTCCCGATTGGTGTAATCAACCGAGACTGATGTGAGCAATCAGTCCCGGTGGATTACACCAACCGGTTCCCTAGGGCACCGGCTAATGGGGGCGTCGGTCCCGGTTGGTGTAATCTACGGGGACTGATATAAGGTCAGTCCTAGTGGATGACACCAACCGGGGCTAATGCCCCCATCATATAAATTGGATAAGCCAGAGAGGTTGGAGACTTATTCAACCTCTGTGTCTGCAACCTCTCTCGCCGACACCGCCTCCAACCCCCGCCATCAACGACCCCACGCGCGCCGCCGTCCTCCTCGCCACCGACGACCCCGTGCGCGCTGCCGTCTTCCTCGTCTCCGACGACTCCGTGAGCGCTGCCTTGCTGGCCCCCAGCGTCGCCCTGCTTGCCCAGCGCATCAAGAAGGCCAGCCCCAACAAGAAGGTGATGTTATGAGAATATTCGAATTGATTGGATCATCCTATCTATAATGTAATGGTAAAATGGTGTATTGAGATTGTTTGCTGATTCCTGATGGCTCCTCCAAGGAAAAAAGTCAAGAGGAAACAATGAATATACTTGTGTCTGTCTACTGCTCCTAGTAAAGTACCACCAAGTACAAGGCAGTGCAGATGCAAATAACATTGCTCCAAGTATCAAATTTAACATGATGAATCCATTTCAAATTTGACATCATACCTATGGAGTATGGATAGAGGAACAATCCGCAGTGGAGTACTTTATTTTGGTGGAGAGCATAGAATTCAAACAAGCAACAATACAGTTCCACATATTGATCTACTATTAAATAAATAGATTCCATATAGAATCATCCTTTTGATTGAACAAGCAACAATATAGTTCCCTAATGTGCTTTACTTAGATGGCATTGTTAGTTTAGATCTTGCTGCAATCCAACTACAGGAGATGTATATGCCAATTTTATAGCAAATTTGAATTCTGAGATGTATATGTATATACCAATTTTATAGCAAATTTGAATTCTAAGATGTATATGTATCATGTGAAATGTAATGTATGTGAATTGTAAGTATATGTGAAATGTAATGTATATATCGTCCTCGTCGCCGTCGCTCGTCCTCCTCTACCCTGTCTTCCCCACCGCCCTCATCGTCGTTGCCGCCCGTCCTCCTCTACCCCCTCTTCCCCACCGCCCTCCTCATCGTTGCCACCCGTCCTCCTCTACCCCCTGTTACCCTTCTCCCTCCTCGCTATCGCCACCTATCCTCCTCCACCCCTTTTTTCTCACCGTTTATGTATAAGTATATGTAAAATGCGCAGGTATACTTTTGTTGATCTTTTTTCGTTAATTTTCAGTGCCTTCTTCTAGCCTACGAAATAACGATGGCGGGAGAAGCATTCGATGGAGACGAGCTCGTGAGAAGTTTGATTTTGGAAGATGATGTTTATGAGCTCGCTGAGGCCGCCAAGGCTGCAAGGCCCGTCGAGACCGATGAGGCCCCAGAGTCCGCTAAGACGATCATGGTAATTAAATCGAATGTTTATATGCTGGTTCTACTATCATGCTAAGCCAACATTCTAACCCGTTCATTATTGTACCATATTTTTAGATCAATCAATCGAGTAGGCAATCACGTCAGCGAGGTGAAAGCAAGAAGTCGAAGGCAAGACATGTTATCACCGAAGTCGGCGATAATGACCAACCTCTTGCACCCCTGGGGGCACTTGGGCCATTCAATTCGGCATGCGGCGTCCACGTCAGGGACCACGTGCCAATTAGAATCGCGAGATGAGAGAATGTCCCTGAAGATACGAAGAACATGATATAGACCGATCTGAAGGAGACTTTCACCTTCCCCCAAGGGACCAAAGAGAAGGTGAAGAGTTACACGTTGAAGAAGATGGTCATCACATTTCAAACATATAAAAAGAAGTTGAACATGGACTACATCAAGAAGAACCGAACGCCCGACTTCAACAAGTACGTAAAGTTGCAGGATCACTAGGATGCGTTCGTGAACTACAAGAATTCGAATGAAAGTCAAAGTATGACCGAAAAGAACTGCCAGAATGCTCAAAAGAATCAATACCACCACCACCTCGCTCCTGGTGGTTACCGCCAGGTGATGTCCAAATAAGAGAAAGGGGAATAGGAACTGCTGGCGAAGGGTGTCGCACCCACGACAATGGAATGGCCAGACAGAGCGAAGAGCTGGTTCTATGTTCACGACGGCAGCCTTGACGATGCTGGAAACGCGGTATTCGGGAAGGTGCTGACAGATGTGGCCAGAAGACTTGTAAAGTCGATCGAGGACTCTTTCCAAGGTACTTTCATGCCAAACAGGGAATGACGAGCTTACAAGGGCCCTACAAAACCCAGAGCACCCTGGACGTACACGAGGCGTTGGCGTTGTTCCGTGTAAGATTGGTTTCGCTAAGGATGCCGAGACCTATAGGAGTCGGATAAGAAGAAAGTCCCGATAAGAACAACAGCTCCTAATGTTTGAAGAACACCTAAATCAAACACAACAGAGCATGAAAGAAGAGGTCCAAATGAAAATTTTCTATAAGATAAGGTAGTCAGAGCCGAGGTCACTAAATTTTTTAAACCCAAGTCACCAGAGAAGAAGGTTCAGTCTGGTACGGAATAATTTCTAAAAGGCTTGAGGACAATGAAAAATTTGAAGGATAAAAAGAAAAAACCTCATGTCTCTGACTACGAGCGCACATTTGTCAAGGAAAGGTACAAGAAGAATATGTCACAGGAGATGATGTCATCAACTGATCAGAAGGCCAAGGAGATGCTAAAATTTATCGAAGAAACTGGTCTTCACCTAGATCAAGTATTAGGCGACTTGCAGATTAAAGTTGCACAAGTCAGATAGTCATTTACACCGGACGCTTCCTTGGTCAGGCGTAAGGAGTTTGTCCAGCTACCAACTAGGATGCGCCAATTCCATGAATGGTACTTGGATGCGTTCAAGCATGGCCTACTATCATTTGCCGTCAAGTACAAGGAAGAACTTTTTTTCACGGCGACCGTGAATTTTATGTCAAATGGCAAATAATGTACGAGCTATACTAGACAGACACCCTCGACGAGGCCATGTTGAGTTGCTAGACTCTGTAAGTGTCTTTTTAGTTGCAAAAATCCATCGTGCGGGCCCTTACACTATACTAACTTGCAAGCCTAACTAATTTCTTCTTATGTAGAATGGAGATACAAACATGCAAAAGGGAGTGCATTTTCCACACAGGCTTCTTTGACCCTTTAGTTATCAATGAGACGACTATTACATTATGCCCTGCCGATACAGACACCAACATATACAAGGGGCTAATAAGTCAAAGATATCAGTCAATGATACTTTTACCCTACAGCTTTGAGTACGTGTTTTCGTACCGCCTCGTTCTAATCCTTTTCCATAACACGATGTTAGAACTAATTAGTTACCTACGTTGACATATATATGTACAACTTTCACTAGATTCTTCTCATTATCGAGCTAGATTGTAGCATGATTACAGTTATGGACTCGCTAAGGAGACCAGTTGAAAAGTACCAAAACTTGATCGACATGCACAACCGATATTCTTATTTTTTCCATTATTGTGCTAGTTCTACTCAATTTTAAACAAATTCTAATCATGTTTAATTCGCAATCAAGTGTTTAGTGCACTCGCACGGTTCTGTACTGAAATCGTGGGCGAATTCAAGGAGGAATTCGATATTACACTTACCTCTCGAATACGTATGCCATCATGCTAGCTTTTTAGTTAGTTAACTTTATTTTCATGCATCCATTTCACGCTTTCAGCTTTTTTCACCATAGATCTGGTGTCAGCCGTCGGGCACCAATTTATGCGGGTACTATGTGTGCCAGTCTATGCACATCCAGATCGGAGGTGTTAGCGGCTTGCAAGGTTCGTCTGATTTCTCGCCGGCGCGAGTGAGAGCGATCCAAGAATAACTCGTCGGCTAGATTTACGATAAGGTCGTAAATCCAAGAGGCGAGTTTCACAATCTAGCGTCAAATAGGTGGGGCTCTTCGATAAAGCCTGATGAACTGTCGGGGTCAACATCTACGGTTACCAAGAGCAATGCACATAAAAGATCACGATAAACATTCTGTAATTAAAGTTGTAATGAATGTTTTGTGGACTGTATATGTGTACTATAAATAGGCATGATTGATTAATTGTGATACATATTAGTTGTAATTAAAGTTGTTAATAAATGTTCTGTGATTTAATTATCAGTTAATTATGCATGATTGATTATATGTGCTTTAATTAATTGTGACTTAACACACGCGCGCGCGCGCACACACACACACACATATATATATATATATATATATATATATATTAGACTTAACATACACAAACACATATATAATATATATTACATCACACGCATATATATTATATATTAAAGCTCAGGTGGTGGCTCATCATTACCGGTTGGAGGCACCAACTGATACTAATCCGCAGCTTATGTTGGTGCCTTCAACTAGTATTGATAGGGGCCTCGGTGACCCACGGGCTAAAGCAACGTGTGGCCTCTAACCGGTACTGATACTATATCAGTACCAGGTGAGGGAATTAGAACCGATGCCATTCAAAAACCGGTACTGATGGACGTTTTGAACCGGTACTGATGGCCAGATCTGTAGCTGTGATGGGTTACATCTTATCCTCACTAGCTACCTAGCTGCATATAAAAGCCAGGTCCTTGTTGCATCCAGCGTTTGCAGCAGCTAGCAGCGATGCAGCATGCATGATCTCTATACTGGAGCTCATGTGATGTTTCACTGCAAAGCATGTCTTTCACAGGCTTTAGTATGTGTATAGAGGACGCCCTTGTCTGATGTAGGGTGGGTTCTCTTGAGCTTATCTTATCTACTTATTTACTGTAGCACATCACTTGGGAAGATAACTAGGTATCTCGAGGCGGTTGGCCTTCAATTTTGGGATTTATTACTTTTTGACCGCCTTTTTATTAAAAAGGCGACTCATAAGCCTCTAAATCCCAAAATTGAGATAAGTCAAATAAGGCTACGAGATAACTACTTATGATGTGCTACAAGAAATAAATAGATAAGATAAGCTCAGAAGAACCCACCCGTAATGTCCTGTATTTTTCGTGCTCGCCCCAGTTTTAACTTGTCCTGACCGTTGTAAAAACCTAGCTACTTTGCATATATGCCAAGCATGTCCCAATTTCTCACGGTCAAAAGGATTGGTATTAGACTTTCAGCACAATAACTTCACTAGAATTATATATAAATACTTAGTAAGGATATTTTATAGATGCACAAACTATTTTAGAGCATTCATTTTACTTGATTCAACACTGAATAGCAAGCAGCCGGCGGCCAACCAGCCAGCAAGACTCCCTTCTCTTTCCTCTCTCCCTGCATATTCACTTGGTAAGGATGAAGAAAAGAAAATGGGACATAGAGACGCAGTAGAAGGAAAGAAGGGAGAAACACAGACACGGGTGGATAAGGACACGGACACGCTGGAGAAATATTACCATGCATGAAGATCTGTCTCCGTGACGTCGTCAACTATACAATCCAGCAAAGAGCCAAGATACTTCCTCCAAAATTAATGAAACCCCCGGAAAAGCTCGATATATAGTTTGCTTTTTGTGTATGGAAGATTAGTCAGAAATGTCTTTCATGATGTTATTTAACTGTTGATAGTTGCTTTCAATTGAAAGTTGTTTATAGACAATGACACAATTCCCAAGTAAAACTGAGTATTAAGTACAATTGTAATTTATTTTAGAAAACTCAATAATACTTTGAAGTGACTTCCCCATCGGACAATGGGAAGCGTTTCAAATGTTTTGGTAGTTATTCAAAAATGTTTTAATCCATACGAGCAATATTTCACAATAGCAAATAAAATGTTTATATTTTTTACATGTTTCGCAAGAGCAAACAAAATGTTTCATAAGACAAAATATTTTGGTTATTTACATAAGCAAGCAAAATATTCATGAGAGTAAACAAAATATTTCACAGAAGCAAAAAAAATGTTTCAGTATTTTTTACGGGTGTTTCATACACACATGGTGACAAGGTTCACTACCACATAATAGCTCATCACTGGCGGTTCTAAACCATCATCACTGGCGGTTTTAGAACTGCCAGTGATTATACGACAGTGATGATCCTCGATTATTAGTGACGGTTCACAAGAACCGCTGGTGATGTTATATTTCAAAAAGAAAAAATAAAAAGCACCAGCCATAGATCTGGTGGCTGGTTGCTGTGGATGGACGGCGCCGGTGGTGGAGCTCGGTCGAGGCGGTGCTGTTGGGGGAGCTCGGTTGAGGCGGCGCCGTTGGGGGAGTCCACGTGGGAGCTCGGTCGGGGCGGGGTTATTGGGGGAGCCGGTGGTGGAGCTCGGTCGGGGCGGCGTCGTTGGGGGAGCTCGGTCAAGGCGGGGTGGTTGGGGGAGCCGGCGGTGGAGCTCAGTCGGGGCGGCGCCGTTGGGAGAGCTCGGTTGGGGCGGGGCGGTTGGGGAAGCGGGCGGTGGAGCTTGATTGGGGCTGCGTTCGCGGGGGAGCTCGGTCGGGGAGGTGCCGTTGGGGAAGCTGGTGGATAGAGCTCGGTTGGGGCCGCGCCGTTAGGGGAGCTCGGTCAGGGCGGCGCCATTGAGGAGCTCGTTGGGGACGGGGCAAGTGGGGAAGCCCACGTCGGGGAGGAGAGGGAGAGGGGGGAGAGAGAGAGAGAGAGAGTCGGGGAGGGGAGAGAGGGAGAGAGTTGTCTCGAGAGATGGGAGGAATTTAATATGTATTGGCTACGGATTCGAGGAACCCCGCGAGGCGGTTTAAATTTTTGGCCAATTCCCCGCGCGCGTGGTTACTTTTACTGGCGGTTTTCTTATAGAACTGAACTGCTAGTGATAGTGAAAGTATTACTGGCGGTTCTAGGATTGAACCACCAGTGATACTTTTATTGGCGGTTTTTTTATAGAATCGCCAGTGATAATGAACTTATCACTGGTGGTTCGATATCACTTTCGGTTTTTTTGGGTTCCTGGGCGAAGTGGGGCAGAGCAGGACGGGCCACATTATTGATGGTTCTAGATGAATCTGCTAGTGATGAGGGGTTAAGGATAAGCATTTCTATAATAGTGGTTCCACGTGTGCATCTTCCCCAACCAGCCCTTCTGCCTCGTTTGGCACACTTATCCTAGTGGCAGAGCTCTAAGCTGGAGCGTGAGACCACATCTTCCTCCATGCCATCTCCTTCCTCCTCACATGGCCACTCTAAGAGGAGGAAGGAGAGCAGATGGGAGAGAAGGAGAAGAGGCATGAATGGAGCGCCGGCTCGTCGCCCTAGCCGTAGCACCAACTCGTTCATGCTAGTGGAAGAAGGGGAGAGGAGGAGTGGTCTAGAGCATGTGTTGTGGAGTTTGGGAGGAGGAGAGATAGGATCAGGGGAGAGTGGATTGCTCTGCTGTACCCGTGTGAAAAAAAGGGGAAAATAAGAGAGATCACAGATGATTACAGTGAGATGAGAAGACTGCGTGTGCCTTTGGTGGAAGTACAGTGAGATGATGTACCTAGCTTCAGACAATGATGTACCCTAGCTCTAAATGTTAATAGCAACTTCGATAAAACTATAATATTATAAAAGTATTTTTCAAGGAATATATTGGCGTGTAGCTATCTCAAAACATGCTAGGTTTTCGTATACTAACAAGTATTTTGCTCTTTCGGCAGCAACAAAAACAGCCGTGTCAGCAGACAATTCGACGAAAGGGAAAGATGCATGCACCAAGCTTGCTTTTCGAGTTCAAGTGAATATCCTTGTCACTTCCCCTTTTGGCAAATCAGTGAAAAGAAGAGATTAAACTCCACGCCGTCCACTGTAAATTTCACCACATTAATTTTCCACTTTATATATAGTAATTATTATTTTGGTTAAAAATAGGTTTTCTAGCTAAAAAAAAAAACTATCAACCCATACAGACTCCTACTTGGAGTATTAGTACTAGTGAATAATGAAAAAAGTATATTATATATATGTACAGTGCATCAAATAAAATATTTCTTATACATTACCTTTACCGCACCACGCTCCTCCTCCTGCTGCTGCTGCTATTTTGCATAAACTATAAACTATATATCTATAAAATGATAGGGATTGGGGTCTCCTTGCCATGGCCACGTCGGCCGGATGACGCCGGCCGTCCGATCGTCGGGCGAAATGGGATCCGGCCATCCGTTCTTAGGTTATATATAAAAGCATTTCTTTTCTGTTTTCTCTATGAAGCGGACGGAACGGCTGGCTGGCCGCCCGCGCCATAACTCAATCCATCGGCCCGAGTTTGATCCCCGGCCACGCACCTTTTTCCCCGTTACGTTCATTCCTGGCTTCTTCTTTTCTTTTTTCCCTTTTCTATTTTCCTTTTTCTACGCCTTTTAAGAAATCCAAAAAATAGAAAGTTTACAAAAATGGAACCATGCCTACACAAATAACTTCCATAAAAAGTTTAGATGTTTTTGAACATTTTTTGAAATTAGAAAATTTTTTTCTTCCTCTGCCTTCTTCCCTTCTTCTTTTCTTTTTTTCCCTTTTCTATTTTCTTTTTTCTACGCCATTAAAAAAATCTGAAAAATAGAAAGTTTACAAAAATTGAACCATGCCTACACAAAGAACGTCCATAAAAAGTTAGATGTTTTTGAACATTTTTTGAAATTAGAAAATTTTTTTGCTTCCTCAGCCTTCTTCTTTTACTTTCTTTTCTCTTTTCTATTTTATTTTTTCTACGCTGTTTAAAAATTCCAAAAAATAGTAAGTTCCATGGAACAATGGCTCCACAAAGAAGGCCCATAAAAGACTTATATTTTTTAAAAAATTTTAAAATTAGAACAATTTTGAAATTTAATGGACGTTTTGCTCTCTTTTTGCTCTTCTATTTTCTTTTTCCTATAAAAAATGTGTGCCCATCCTATTTAGGTGACTTTGAGGCAAAGCAGGACGACCGTGCCGTGGGCGCGCGTTTCTTCCTAGTATAACATGAAAGGAAAAATATACATTGTTTTACAAGCATTGGAACAGGCGGCTGTTTGTTGCATATATATAAGAAAACACCACGGAGATTGGAAACAGGAATCACACACCAGGCCCTAAATTATTCTTTCGGCTGACAACACGCGATTTCGTGGCCACGGTGCCGACGTGCGTGTCTGCATCTGTAAGTTGAAGAATAAGAACAAATTGTCTCCTGCTGCTAGGTATATAAAAAAACTAAGACCAACAAACGTTTACAAAAATAAAAAATTATATTGGCACTACACATGGATGCATAGTATACTTGACAATACTGGGACAGGTCCAAGAGGAGAGACCCGAAACCGGTAACTGAGTGAAACTAGGGGCAGAACACCGGATTGGCCAGCTGAAATATTTTGTTGGATCTCCAGGTGTTCGAGGTGGACAAAAATAATTCCAACACGATGCTGTATTGCTGTCCTCATATCCCTCTTTTTCCTCTCTTTTTTGCTGCCCTGACACGCCTGGAATCTTACGTGGCCTGATTAAAATCATTCTCTGATGGCATCGATCACACTGTCTGATGCTACATGGTCTGGTGTGATTGGCTTCATGGCTTGTGAGATAAACAGTGCTAGTACTTTTCTTGATCTGTGTTCTTGTTCATTGATTACGCAGTATAGCTGGAACATGGAAGCTAGTCTTTTCTCCATGGGGAATCTTTTCGTGCGAAACCTAGCAGACTATCAGTATATATGTACAACTGAATTGTAGGAAAAATTATGTCGGGGTGTACGGTTTCATGTGTTATATATGTTCGCATAACAGGCCAGCTGGTTACACATAATAATCTTAGTCCATGGAACAGTTATACTAGTTGTAGATGTTCAGTGGGCAAATCTTACAAATTGTTTGTTCCCAGCAATTTTGAGATTCCACGCAAGTTCATTGGGTAATGGGTGCTATATAAAATACGCACATTCCTACATTTGATCATAATTGAGTTAAGTTTGTTGTAAAACTACTCTTGCAGCTATATACAGTTTCCCATACAATTGTAACAGAGGACGCTTTGCTTACTGTTCTTTTGCTCAATCTAGGAGATATATTAATCTGCACTAATAGTAACCAGGTCATAAAAATGGTTAAGTACTTCTGTTTTTAGCTATATTGTTTACAGAATAATTTCCCTTCACCTTTTTACACGTTTGAGTACTTTAATTTTATGCTAAATTATTAATTAGCAACGAATCCAAGCAAATCTAGGAAGTGTTTTTTTAATAAGAATCTAGGCGGTTTCTTTACTGTCACTAGTTACTTAATTTATAATATGGGATGCGCCTATTATTCTATTTATCGATCGGTATTACCCCTTTAGCACTTTTCCACGTATCAGTTAGTCCAACCATCCATCGTCTAATCCATAATGTACAGACGTGGGTTGTGGGACTATTAATTATTTAATAGAGGTGGATGCATGGGACTTGTAGATACTTAAGGCATGCACCATTGATCAAGAAAAAAGTACTATTTTGGTTCTTGAACTATGGTCCTCGACCTATTTTGATCCGTGAAGTCCAAAACCAGTAAATTTGATCCCTCAAGTATGAAGGTCGATCTGACTCATCAGCACAACAATTTTGGGTGGTTTTCGCTATTGTGGTGCCCACACGTGTTGTTTTCGCTTATGTGGTGCACACGTGGCATGACATAGAGATTATTGGCGGACCACTCTGAACACAATTTCAGAGGTACCCCTTCTCAGACATGCCTAGTGAAACAGCTCGTGGCTCTAGCGAATGAGTAACCTGAATGGGAACTCAACACTTGGCCTTAGACGCACAGAAACTCATGGAGGATATTTCCTTTTGCCTTTTCAGAATGAGTAACCTGAATGAGAACTCAACACTTGAACCCCTTTACAATTACACAAGTCTCCTTATTTATAAGGGGTGATTTTACATCGGAAGGAACAAAATGTCCATACAAATCTGCAATAGCAGGGATACATTGTATTTCGTGCTAAATAACTAGGATATACCCGCGCCAAACAGCTAAAGAGGGGGATAAAAATGTCCTTGGATTTTTATTCTAGAGACCTTTGCACTAGAATGACCCCCCACCGTCATATTAATGTGAGGGCCTAAAGGAAAATTACATGTCTCGGGCGGTTATGACAATTCCTCTCTTAAAAGGATCCAATGAAGTTTATTCAGACATAAGCATGACCCCCCTTGCATTGTGTTTGTCTCTTGGGCTACCTTAGCCACTAAGTTTGTTCTTCTTTCATTAGGCTCCATTGGTTAGGGCAAGGTGAAGCCTGGGACCGGTTTCTTTAAGGCCTACAAGCGAGGGTCCTCTCATTCTGCTTCACCTAGAGGGTTGATTTGGGACACTCCTGCTCTACTCCGGTGATCCCGGTGAGATAGGTGTGAGGGTCCTGCGAAGCTCACACTGATCTGCTTCGCATTGGTGATTGGTCTGGGACCTCTTTGCTTCATTCGAAATCATTAGCTTATACGGGGTGGGTGTAGTGCCCCTACAACAGAGGTATTTTTAAGTTGACATGGCAAGCATGAGATGGCTTGGAGGTCAAAAGGTATAAATAAAAAATCGTGATCTAGTATCTCTTCTCTTCGTCTATCCTCTATTTGTTCCTTGCTCTCCCCGATGTGAGCAACAAATTAAGGAGGAGGGGGGCATTCCTAAGCAACCGTCTAGGTTCGCTGGCGCTAGCCTAGATGACTGCCGCGAGCCCACTAGCTAGGCTGCCTTCCACCTCCTCCTTTCTCTCTCTCTCTCCCCCTCCCTTCCTTTGTATTATCTTTCTCTTAGCACCCGATGGCCTACGTGCCGCTCGTAGCACTGGCCGGCTGCCCTATATTTGTTGTGGCTAGTAGATGCCGCTATATCAGCACCATCGCTACTCTCTCTCTCTCTCTCTCTCTCCCCTATTGGTTCGCCTGGTCCCCTTCACACCACCACCTATCTCCACCACACTAACCTTGGGCTCTGCACCACGACACCACCTAGTGTTGATCTACAACTAGAATGAGGTTCAAACTGATCTTGAGCTAGTCCAGGCTATTTAGGATTGAGCATGGGATCGACTCAAATTAGTACCGACCTTGGAACCATTGGCTACGTGGGGAGAGAGTGAGGACAAGGTGAGAGGCCACGTTGTCAACACATGGAGTGGGAGAGGGAGTCAGGACTCAAGGAAGGAAGTGGAAGCTAGGTTTAGCATGGTCGTGAGGAGCCAGAATAAAAACGAGGAGTCGAGAGAGGCGAAGGATATCCAAAACGAGGAGATGAGAGTGAATCTAGAACGCTAAAGGGAGTATGAGATTGTGTCACTATGGTATGGATCGATCATGGATGGCTATCGGCTACTTAGGATGAACTGTTGGGCTTGTTAAGTTAAAGGAGGCTGCCTCCTATCGAGGCTAGGTTGGCCTCGACGAGCTACTTGGGCTCGACGTAAGCTCGACTCAAATCGGCTCGAGCTTGAGATCGGGCTTGAACTTTGCTCATTTTTCTTTAGATCTTGATCCAATATTGAGTCGACTTCGATTCAATCCCGAGAAGCTCGTGGAGGCTAATTTGGTTATGCCCTATCTACAACACAGTCATGGTGCTAGCCTCTACCTTGTCGAACGCGCATCCATCAACCTTGGTGAGACGAGGAGGGCGGAGGCCCAACCACAAGGCGCAGTTGGGATGGTTTCACTCTTATGGCTCAGGGCTTTGGAGGAAGGGGGAAGGCGACTTCAACTGGCACTTGTGGCATGGAACTTGCCTTGGTGATGGCGGGATCCCAACTATGAGAAGGAGAAGATAAAAAGAAGAGAGAGAGAGAGTGGGGGAGAGAGATAGAGAGAGTGTGTGTGTGTGTGAAGAGAGATAGAGAAAGGAGAGATTTGAGTGACATCAAGTTGGTCTCTCCATCTTCTCTGCCTTGCAAGCACCATGTAACATTTCAAGGCAGTGAAAACCATAAACGTGGACGCCATGTCAAAGAAAACCCTCAAAACCAATGTGTTGACCAGTTAAAGGACCATATGTGTGTGGACTTCAGGGACAAAGTATGTCCGGTTTTGCATTTCAAAGACCAAAATGGGTCGAGGGTCATAATTCAAGGACTAAAACAATATATTTCCTCAAATGATAGATGTACTACATATATAATGCAAAGTTTGTCTTACCCCACAAAAACATAGGATATGGTTCCATTCATTGAGGCTGAAGTTTTCACTACTATAGAATATGTCGTCAGTGCCGGTTCCAAACAGTCATTAGTACTGGTTTTGAACCAACACAAAACAATAGGCACTGATGTTGCTAGACATAGATGACCCATTTTCTGTGCCAGTTTGTAGTTAGAAATAGCACAGATAAACTTTAAAATATTTTTTATTTAGCCTAACTAGCACCACACCAGTGCTAGGTAGGCTACTACTGCTACCTACGTACTACTATACAGCCCTAGCTAACTAGCTATCTACATGAAGGCGGCATAGTCGTTGTCGCCATCGCTGCTCGCCGGTTCAGAGTCAGACTAGCCCCGGACGTTGTCGTCATGGCCCGCCGCCTCTTCACCGTCTTAGGAGAGGTATCCCCGTCATCGAACTCTCGGGTGAATCCGATGGCAGCCTCTTCCTCTAACTCCTTCTTGGAGGAGTCGGTGGGGATGAGCACTTTGTCGTCGTACTCTGGCTCCTTCTCAAAGGTGTCGGAAGGGGTGAGCTTCTTGCTGGCGGGGCCACACATGGAAGGATCTGTAGATGCACTACTAGAATCGTAGGGTTTGTCGACAGCCAAAGCTGTTGAGAGAGGTCAAGAAACTGTCGAGATCGCTTACTCTCAACGGCAGGCCGTTGACAAACATTAGTTGAGAAAGACCGTCTATATTGACGGTACAACCATTGATAGAACCTTTCTTGATGGCTAACCACGCCGCCGTCGAGCGAGGTCGAGAGATGGCCAGTTGGCCGTCAAACAGCTCTGTCTCTCTCTCTCTTGATGGCCTAGAGGCAATCGAGAGAGGCAATTCCCACGGGATCTGGGGCCACCTCTCTCGACGGCCACGCGGTCTCAAGGTGGTCGAGAGAAGGAACCCTGGGATATCGCTAGGCCTACCTCTCTTGATGGCGGGCCCACGGCCATCGAGAGAGCTTGGGTCCAGTAGGTTTCCTAGACCCCTCTGTCTTGACAGCCTAGGCCTGGCCGTCGAGACTAAGTGAATTCTAGCAAAAAAAGAGCTACTAAAATGGCAAAAAAAAAATCACAATTTTGCAACAGCTGCTGCTAGGGCAGCAGTAGCTGCACTTGCAAACCCAAAACAAGCCCACATAATTCATAATCCCTCGAATTGCACACATATTCATCCACAATCATAATTTGAAGCAAAAACAAACAATATATCACAAATATACCAAAACATGTCCATCCATCCATATAGAAACTAAAAAATGCACACATATCCATCCATCCATTCATCCACAAACCAAAACAAGTCTAGGAAGCCAGCGAGTGGTCGTCCCTTAGGAAGCCGGAGACGAAGTCCATCGTCTAGCTCCCGGACACGTCGTCTGCCTCCTATGAGTCTTCGTGTCGAGCCAATGCTGTAGCGGCCGATCCCGAAGCAGCACCAGGAGGCGGATTGCTCGACGAAGCCTACACATTTGCAACACATTAGGTAAAGACTTGTAGCGTCGAAAGAAACAAAATGAGGTGGTCGTAGTCACTTACCCAAGTAAATCTCGACGCCGTCTCCAATGCGAGGATCCTCAAGATCATCTCTTCCAGTGCCTATCTCTGCTCCTCCTCGCGCTGTCACCGCTCCTCCTTCTCCATCCTCAAGCGCCTCTATCATCTGCTGCTGCTCCCTCAACCTGTCCTCGTTCTTCCTGCGGACTCGGGCCTCAAACTCGCACCGGCTCTCGGTGGCGTCCTGAGAGGCCTAGACCATAGGCATGTAATCCTGTGACCTACAATTAAGATTAAGGACCGTGGTCAGTTTCAAAATCAATGGTTTCAAACAAATGACACGTTAGATAGTAATTAGCTCACGTGAGGTGGTCCCCTCCTATCGCTAGCCTCCCGTGCGCCTTGCCCCCCAGGTGCTTATGAATCACCACTAGGTCGAGGGGCGGGGCCTCCTAGAAGCTGTCCGGCCGTGCTCCAGAGTGCATGCTTCCCAGTAGCGATCCTGCGTTGTTTCGAGTTAAACTAAGGAAAACTACAAATCTACTGAGGGTGAAAATTTTTGTTGACACTAACCATCTTCTCTTGCGTGTGGGGGTTTATCACAGGCTGGGTGCCAGGCTGCTTAGGCTTTGGTGTGTGGGCCTTCTTCCAAATGTCCAACACGGCAGGTACCACCCCGATACTTAACGCGTACAAGAGGGGAAAGAAAAGTTAGCCAAAAAAAGATAGTAAAGAAGAAAACGGAGCTTGCTATCTTTTTCTTGAGCTGTGGAAAGGACCACTTCCCTGTGGCCTTGTAGTAACACTTCGAAGCCCGGTTCTGCTTGGCCTTAACAGACTTGTCCAGGAACTCTTTGCTCGCCCACCTCCGACCAAGAGCCCTCCATGCCACCTAGTAGTGCGTGGTCCACTCAGGCGGCGCCTAGGCGTACTCGACAGCCTGCAAGTACGTCCTACGGGCCTCAGAGTTGCTGATCCGCTCCTGACGCTCTCTCCTGAAATGTACAAGCACTTCACAGCTATACAAAAAGTAAATACCAATTTGCAAGATTTATAGTGATATAGTTGCTTATTTGTAGAACTCCACCACCGCGATACAAGCGCTGTACATCAGGTCCTGGACCTTTTGCTTCATGTTCTTATTTAGGACGGGCTCGAAATCCACCTCAGTCAACCCAGTATGGGGACGGCACCTGAGCTAAAATTTTACAATAGAAGTAGATTAGCAACATGATCACAAATCAAAAGGTAAAGTCGATTAGATAGACTTACCCAAAAATCCCTCAGGCAATGGGCAGCGGCGGTCGAGGTCCTATGGGGGCAAGTTTGTAGTCCTTCCAGCTATATGCTGACCTGGTGACGTCGCCCACAATCACCATGCCAGGGTAAAACTTGCGGACCAAACCGTCCAACGTGTAGCCCAGCTACTTCTTCAGCGAGGCATCCACTGTCGACATATTATTATAGAGATTGTAAGGGTGTTAACAATTTTACATATGAAAATACGTTATTGAAGCAAGGCTTTTAAACGTACCTATCCCCATCGATCACAATGGGGATCCTCGAGCTAGGGTCTGTTGGTGCACTGGGGACCTTGTTATGGCCCCTCTTCTTCCTAGCTTCCTGCAACCCACTCGCCTAGTCGTCCCCGAACCCCTCAGTAGGCTCCAGCTCCTACCCAGTCCCCTGACCAGACCCCTGCCTAGACTCTTGTGCCTGGGTGTCACCCTGTCCGAAGCCCTGCGACTCCTCGTACTCCTCCATCAGGTCATCCAACTGCTTGTCCGTCATGGGGTCCCGACAAATTATCATCGAGATCGAGGCATCCTGCACGTAAATGGAACATTAGTAACACAATTAAAAAAATCAAGCACATATATAAATGGAAAGCTAGTAACATTTAAATAAATCAAGCAGATATACAAATAATTTAAGTACATATATACCATCCACTAGAAGTAATTTGAATCGACATCGTCCGGATCGTCCGTTAACGGTTCGACGTTATCAGTTTCATCCTAAGCATCGCATTCCTCTTCGACATTGTCCTCCACTATGGCGTCTAGTCTATCTAGGCCCAGGCCAATATCTAGGCGAGCAGTCGGAGCTCGGGAAGGCGGCGGCTAGGTGAGATGGCTCAAGACTTGGGCGTTTTTGCCCAAGTCCCAAGTCCCGAGCCCTTGGGCGTTCAAAACTTGCCACCTCTCTTGATGGCTTCACTCAAGCCGTCGAGAGTAGGTGTTGGTAATGGTTAGCGCCACCCCTCTCTCGACGGCTCCTAGACCCAGCAGCCATCGAGTCCGACTAGGTAGGGCCAAAAACCTAGCACATCCATGGGACTATCTCGACAGCTTCTATTAGGCCGTCGAGACACGTGCTTGAGGTCAAGCCCACCCTGAGTGGGTGGGTTGGCCTGTCTCGACAGAATCAAGTTTGAAGTCGTGGGCCATCGTGACATGCACCGGGTAACGAGAGAGGTCAAGCTCTCCATGAGCTCAGCCGATGTGCCATCTTTCTCGACGGTTTCAGCCGCTGTCGTCGAGAGATCGAGCTGTCTCAAGGGCTAGTTTTGCCCTAGCCAT
This sequence comes from Olyra latifolia, assembly GCA_036346145.1. NCBI lineage: Eukaryota > Viridiplantae > Streptophyta > Magnoliopsida > Poales > Poaceae > Olyra > Olyra latifolia. Next base: position 40,024,155 of record CM070532.1, read on the forward strand.
CCAGAGATCCCTTTCTCGACAGCTTCCGTTGACTACCATAGAGAGAGGGCCATCTGTCTTGATGGTTATTCAGATAGGCATCGAGACAAAGGTTTGACTTGACGGCCCCCTTCTTGGTCGACCGGTGGTCACCCCAGCTGTTTTGAATTTTCTAAAATAATGTATTGATGATATTGACTGTAACCTTCGATTATATTGCTTCATATGTGATTTCGCACGATTGAAAAAAGTTTCAAAAAAATTTGATGTTCCGAGCTTGGGGTCTATGTGTAATCGCCTTAATCGACTTACCGGTGGGCTTTAGTGTACCTTCGTGTTCGAGGATCATTTTGTACAACTATGCCGGTTCCATCCTACCGCCACACTAAACGTAAAAATTTATCAATCTCAACTCGGTGACATCTTCGATACTTGATTTCTTGTTTAAATTTTCAACAATCCAAACAATTTTTATTAATGCAAAGGAATTTAACAATTTTCCATCGTTACAAAGTACATTTAAATTACTTTTTCATGCTCGCTGATTGGAAAAATATAGAGATTTATTGCAAACTAGAAGAACTATTTCTATGAACCTTGCAATGCTTACTTTGATGAATGCAATCTGTATAGCCACATGTATGATAGTTTGGCAAACTTTATCAAAAGCCAATATCTCTCGACAGCCCACGGGTAGGCAGTCGAGAGAGGTGCATGGCCTACCTATCAAGTGACCAAAGCCAACATCCCACTTGACATCTCTCAGCGGCCTCCTGTGGGCCGTTGAGATAAGACCTTGCGCGGTAGACGGCTGGTCCATTTTTTCCCCTTCCCGCTCACGGCTGACGGTTGGCCGTCGAGAGAGGTTAACACCGTGAGACTGTCCGTGCTCCCATGCAGGGTCGCTGTGCCTCTCGACGGCATAAGTTAAAGCCGTCGATAAAGATTTAAGGACTCGATGGCAGACTGGAGGCCATCGAGAGAGTTAATTTCTCTCGACGGTTGATCCGCGGTCGTCGAGAATGCTGGGCACAATCAGCTTTCATTGTGATTCCTGTAGTGATGGATCCGATGATGTGGCTCGCTGTCGCTTGGGCGCCGGCTCATCCTCACGAGGCTAGCTCTTCATCGGCGGTTGACTCCTCCTTGCGGGACATCGGATCGCCGGTAGGCCATGGTGACTATGGCAAGGCCGGATGAGGCGGCGGTAGAGAGGGTTTCGGCAGTGCGGCGGATAGACAGGGATGCGTCAACAGGGGGGCGGGTGCGAAGGGCTGTGGCGACAAGGGAGAGGAAGGGGATTGGGCCATGGCGGAGTGGGAAGAGGAGAGGCAGGGATCTAGGAGTGATGGAAGGGGATAGGAATGGAAGGGTCGATTAGATTATATAGATGTGACAGTGATAAAAAATGCCCATGAGACACCTCAGGAGACGAAACGTTATATGTGCCAGTTGTAATTTCCAACCGGCACTTATGAATACGAAGCGACACGTCTATTCTCTTGAAACACAGAAAAATCTTTATATGTGCCGATCATAATTTCCAACCTGCACATCTATAAATATTATATATTCTGGGTTCCTATACGAAACAACACATATGCCTAGTCGTAATCAGATGCGTCATATATAATCAGATTAACCATGTTGGTTTTTAATAACCACCAGCACATCAAAGGTTTTGCGGCACATATTCTTCAATGCACTGGTCCACTGAAGAATCGGTACTAGTATCCACATTTGTGCTGGTTCAATTTGAACCGGTACAGTCATAAGGACCTGTCGTTGGAACTAGGTACATCAAAAGTTCCATCGAATTTAAATTCAACAGACCTTGCCAACCTTAAAAACAAACAGGTGCATTTTATGAAAACAGATAACATCAAAAGCGCACTAAAATATATACATTCGCATGTTCGTACGTATATTGCATCCAACGTGCGCGGTACAGGTTAGCTCACTGAAACCATTTCCTGAGCACTGTTTTACAAGTTGGTAAATGTCGGGACCCGGCCGAAACGACCGAATCTCTCTGTGCATCCCGTACTAGTCCCAAGGATCAACAGCTAGAACGCACAGTTTAAACAGAGAGATATATTACTAGCATAAGTAAAATGTTACATAACAGGGGCAAAGCTCTAGTGCAGTACATACATGGTGACACACAGGCCATGAAACAGAGTACAGCAAAATATAATATATGGGCCCACACAACAGGGCACAACAGTACTACTACTAAGTTCCATAAGCACTAAGACAATATGAAGCGGCCCTAGTCTTCCGAGAAGTCCTTAAAGTCATCCGTCTCGTAGTCAGCATCGGCGTCATCGTACGGTGGGTCTTCCATGAAATGTCCCTCGACTGGAGTTTAGAAAGAGAAGGAAAAATGGCAAGAGTGAGTATAATTGTACTCCGCAAGTCGGAGAAAAAGGTGTGGTATGGGAAAAAGGTGTGGTATGGGCTTAGTACAAAAGGAGGCTTACGACATTTGCAGAAAGCCAATTTTTTCAGGTTTTATACTTAATTGTGGCGAAGCAATTTTGAAAAGAAAACCCTTCTTGATGAAATATAAATTCCTCGACTGTGAACTGTCCTTCGTCCAGGCCATTTGCATTTCCATTTGCAAATCTATTTAATCCTTTTCCAAAAATAAAACCCCTTCCTTTTGAAAAGAATGTCTACCATATGAACACTCCCTTCACATGCTCTTAACCGTGAACACGGCTATCATAATAGTTTTAACTCCGTAGAGTGTGGACACTTTACCCTCAGGAGGTATCACACCAACGGTGTGAATCACAAATCCATTTGGGCTAAAAGCCCTAATAGCACTTGCTTCGTGAGTCATTCCTAGGCACCTAGTGGGAGATCGGTCCAACGGCCCTGGTCTTCACATTGTACAAGAAGGCCAAGGAAAACCGGTCCCAGGCCCCGACGAACGGGGATATGTCATCTTCGCCCGTACAACCCAGATGTCCACGAAGGACAGCACCACCAGCGAGTAGGCACTAGAGGTCAAAGCTTTATCGGCTAGGTCCATCCCATAACGGAACCTGAGGCTGTACTGTAAGGCTTAGTTTGTAGGTTTATAGGAAAAGCGGTTCTTAGACTAGGGGAGGAGTGCAGGCACCAACCCAAAACCATGCATACTTGCACCATACCGTCAACTGGATCCTCCCTAGTGAGAGTATTTTAAGGGGAGAGACAGAAAAATAACCCAATCCCGGCATTTTCCTAATGCCACATTTTACTGAAAAGTTTCTTTATAAACATTGCAATATCATACCAATGGTAGCATTTAATTCGCAAGAAGCATTTTTATCCTATTCCAAGAGTAAGCAAGGTGTCGAGGTATTTTATAATTAACCCTAAGGTGCAAAATTAACAAGGGTGTGAAAGTCATTTCATATTTTCTGGGTGTAGCTAACTCTAGCAACTATTCATTTTAAAGATAGCATGCAAGTTTAAAATTCAACAAATTCCTTTAAATCAGACAATGGTTCATTCAACATGCGTCAAGGGGACTTGCCTTGGTTGTACTCCGGGTGAGGGTAATCTCCTTCGGCAGCGGGTTCCACGAACTTTCCGGGTCCTATCTGAAGGGAATGTGCCCTAGAGGTAATCATACAATGATTGTATAACGTCTTTGTTCATGTACTTATGATAATATTGCTTATCGGTTCCATGAATTGATGTCACGACTTTGTTCATCAAATACAATTTGGTTGAGACACATTGTCATTGTGATATTGTTCTAAACGATCCCTGGTCCATATCATTACGAGGAGCGGTAATGATCTGATCAGCACAAGTATTGATTGATGGTACTATTTCACATACCATAGATATGAAGATATCAAATCAATAATGTAAACACATGTTAGAGAACATGGGTGGTTGGACAGGCCTACTCCGAGACGCTGCTGATATTGTTATCTACAAAGTGCTATCAGCGTATAGTCTCGAGTGGTACATCTATATGGTCCTTAGACCTGAGATCATCATGGAGACCCAACTTGTGGAGTCATATGTTTTAGTGTTATCAAACGCTACACCGTAAAAGGGTAGTTATAAAGATAACTACTGGGTATGCCACGAAGCATGGCGTAGGGATGTGATTGATCAAGATAGAATTTGCCCCTCCTCGATAATGGGAAAGATATCTCTGGGCCCCTTGGTGTGGATGGATAAGGAAAGCACACGGCCGTGCTGATATGATTAAAGAGTTAATCATGATATTTATATCCATCACATTGGTGAGTGAATGATCGAGCTATCACAAGGGTGGTACATATCTCATCTTGAGCTTGATTGATATCGTGTGCCACAAGGATCGGTATGTTGAATGTATCAGGGTTCAGTCGATGAGATCATTCTATGCATTCAGGAGTCAATATGTATTACTAGGTGCCGCTATTGATCTGTGGATTGGAAAGGAACTTTCCGGATTCACGACTGACTTGCACATGAACCTAACGGGTCACACACTTAACGGGTTGGAACATATCTAGTGGATTTGATCTATTAAGAGAAGGGTTTGCACGCGGATCCGCGTAGGAATTGGAGTCCTAGTGGGTCTCGACTTGAGCCCACTAGCACGTCTATAAAAGGAGAGGCCTAGGGCGGCGCCGTGGTGGATAGACGAGCTCTCACCAAGCCCTAGCCGCCGCGCCCCTCCCGCTCCCCAGAAACCCTAGCCGCATGGCGAGGTGCTAGCACATCCCGCACGGTGTTCCTGCTCGGTACGTGTGGATACCGGTAGAGGCGCTGTCATACACGGACGCGTTGTTCGGTTGGATCTTTGCGGACCACTCGGCGATCAGTACGATCAGTCCGGCGACCAGTCCGACCACTCGACGATTAGTCTAACCAGTCCGGCAACCAGTCCGACCACTCGGCGACCAGTCCAACTACTCGCCGACCGCTCGGCGATCACTCGGACCAGTCGGTGAACTACTCCGAGCACTTGGCGACCAGTTGGCGAGCACCACGTGTGCTGCTCGGATTTGATCAGGACGTGTACAACTACTTCCATGACGCATGCACATCTGCTTGCATCAGCGCGTTAAGGGTAACGATCTGTGATCCCCTACTTGCTTGTGATCTTGGGTGTTCGAAGTAGAAATTTTTTGATTTGTGCTAGCGTAGCCTACCCGTTACCCAACAGTGGTATTAAAGCGGATCATGTGTAGTTTCAGATCTAGATCAGGCACATATGGTGATATGTTGCTATGTTGTTCACGGGTTGATTGGATCAATCGGTATTGGGATGTTTTAGAGGTATGAGTTGACAACGCCATATGCCATACGATCAAAAGATTAGTTCGCTTCATTTCAGATTCGAGCCACGCATTGCCCCTACCGGCTGGTAACACCATCGGGGCTACGCGTGTGCCGAACAGATCGGAACAACAGATCGAGATCGTATAGGGCCGCCGTCTTCTCAAGGGGGACCTTGCGCAATAGATCGATTTCATCGGTCTAGTGAAAATTGAGCCATTTTGAATGGATCGGATTCGGCTTGATATGATCAATCCGATGAGATTTTCACAGCGTTTTCATAGATGTGATCTATGTTTCCCTGAAAATGCCGCAGGCGCTGCCGTGAATAGAGACCGAGTATAAATTAAAACTGGTTCACTTCGTGCGCTAGAATACGATTCTACGTCTAACTTATTTTTGCAGGGAATGATGTGAGAAGTATGGACCCTTTGTGTATGAGATGCATGGCTGTTATTTTCATGACCTGCGTCTCATGGTTAATTGCAGCTGAAGGCTGTCTTGTTATTGTACAACGGCCTGCGTGCCGGCATGCGATGCATTGAACCCTCATGTATATTTGTTACTAGCTGTTAGGTGTAATAGCTTTATACATAGTCATGGAGGTTTCAATCTTGATGGCCTAGTAGACAAGGAAGGGGCGTGGAGATGGTGATCTTTGTGTCATGGGCCATACCTGTTCACAGCTTAAATTGTTCTCTGTGATGGTTTTTCCTTGCGCTGCTATTCTTTCTCTTCATATGCATTGCTCCCCTAGGTGGCGCCTACACCCGCCTAGGCGGCACCTAGGCGCTGGGCAGTGGCATCCCGCCCCGCCTAGGGTCTAAGCTGTGACCTAGGCGGCTAGCCCGCCTTTGTAGTCCGAGACAGTAACTAGGCGGTTCAAGAGGCAGCCCTACGAGATGTCTAGATGATGATTATATGGTTTTAAATGGTGATTAATGATTATGGCTTGATTATGTAGAAGATTTTATTTGAAAAAATATAATTTGTTCTCTAACATCTTAAATACGGCATATAACGTACAAATCTGTTTGGCCGCTTAGGCGGCGCTTAGCGCCTCACCTAGGCTGCCTAGGCGCTAGGTGGCCCCTCTCTGCCAGCCTAGCGCCTAGCGTCTCGAATAACCATGTTCATATGTGGTGAATATGATAATCTGATAAGAATAGTTTCCCTCAAAAATTAAGAGTTTGATGCCCTTCCAATAGCTGCACCTATAAAGGTCTTGTACATTGATTGGTAGTTTCTGCCTACGCAGGGTGCCGTCAATTTCCTTGATCAATAGGGTGAAGTCGGACTTCACACTCATAGTATTGGTTTACTTATCGGGGCTATCAAAACAGTTTTGGGCCTCGGGGCATCAGGAGTTGGGAGCTAGGGCACTCGATGCCACCCAACAAACAAGAGTCACATATGATGTGATTGGCAAGGAGTTTCCTACCTATGTCATTGCATTCCTAGGAGATGCTCAGTACACTAGGGCTTTAGTGAATATGAATCTTGTCCTACAGAAAATCACCAGAGGGAAGGTGATTTCAGTGGGAGCATCTTTTATTAAAATTGTTTAATGGAAGATTAACATGAACATGATACTAAAACTTTGCTTATTTCTGTTGTAGATGGTTAATAATGCTGTCCAAGCAAATCCTGGTTTTAACTTGCGATCTATTTTGGAGAGAGAGAATCTCTCTGAATCAAATTTCATGGATTGACATCGAAACTTGAGAATCGTTCTCAAGCAAGAGAAAAAGGAATATATGCTAGAGGAGCCGTATCCAGATGAACTGCCTGACAATGCTACTGCTACTGATATGCTACTGATAGGCGTGCTTATGTGAAGCATACCAACGACTCACTTGATGTTAGCTGTCTCATGTTTGCCATGATGAACTTTGAGCTTCAGAAGCAATATGAGTCAGCAGATGCCTACACTATGATTGTGGGTCTCAAAGGTATGTTTGAGAACCAAGCTAGGGCTGAAAGATATATGATATCCAAGGCCCTGTTTGTGGGCAAGCTGGCTGAAGGTGGTGCGGTCAGCCCTCATGTGATCAAGATGATTGGTTACATCGAGAGGTTGGAGAAGCTTAGTTTTTCCCTGAATCAACGGTTGGCCACGGATGTGATTCTTCAGTCGCTCCCTGCGAGCTTTGAGCCGTTCATTTTGAACTTTCATATGAACAGCCTGGAGAAAACCTTGACCGAACTGCATGGGATGCTGAAGCAAGCAGAGGAAAGCATTAAGAAAGGCTCTAATCATGTGATGATGGTTCAGCAGGATGAGAAGAGGAAGCGCAAGGCTAAAGCCAACGGTGAGGATAGGTTCCAAAACCCGAAGCCAAAGCTTAAAGGAAAGCCAAAGGCTGGCCCTGCTGCTTTGGACAAATGTCACTACTGCAGTAACAAAGGGCATTGGAAGAGGAATTGCAGAAAGTACCAGGAAGATAAGAAGAATGGAATTGTTCTAGCTTCTACTTCAGGTATTAATGTTATAGAAATTAATCTTGCAACTTGTCCTACCGAATCTTGGGTATTTGATACCGGGTCGATGATCCATACTTGCAAATTGTTGCAGGGACTAAGGAGGAATAGAAGTTGTGCAAGTGACGAGTTGGAGATTCGCGTATATAATGGAGCAAAGGTTGCTGCATTGGCCGTTGGTATCTACCCCTTATCGATACCATCTAGTTTAGTCATGGAATTGAATAATTGTTATACATTTCTGCCTTGAGTAAAAATATTATATCTTCTTCATGTTTGGAAGAAGATGGATTTGACTTTGTAATAAAGAACAAATGTTGTTCTATTTACATGAATAGCTTGCTCTATGGTAACTGTCCATTGGTGAATGGATTGTATGTGCTAGATCTTGATGATGTTCCTGTTTATAACGTTAATGCTAAGAGACTCAAAACAAGTAATTTGAATTCTGCTTATCAGTGCCTTTGTCGCTTAGGCCACATAAATAAGAAGCGCATGGAGAAGCTCCATAGGGATGGTCTTCTTGATTCATTTGATTACGAATCATTTGATACATGCGAGTCTTGTTTACTTGGCAAGATGACAAAGACTTCTTTCACCGGTTCGGGTGAGAGAGCGAGTGACTTATTGGCCCTTGTACATACTGTTGTGTGTGGGCCTATGAGCACTATGGCCAGAGGTTGTTTTCAGTATTTCATAACTTTTACCGATAACTTTAGTAGATATGGCTATATCTATCTAATGAGGCACAAGTCTGAATCTTTTGAAAAGTTCAAAGAATTTCAGAATGAACTACAAAATCACTTGGGCAAGACAATTAAATTTCTACGATCAGATCGTGGAGGTGAATATTTGAGCCAAGATTTTAATGATCATCTAAAGAATTGTGGAATTGTTCCGCAATTGACTCTGCCTAGAACACCCCAGTGGAACGGTCAGTCTGAACGGAGGAATCGAACTTTATTGGATATGGTTCGATCTATGATGAGTCAAACTGATCTTCCTTTGACATTTTGGGGACTCGCTCTAGAAACAGCTGCATTCACTTTGAATAGGGTTCCATCGAAATCTATAGACAAGACGCTATATGAGATATGGAGCGGGAAGCGTCCCGTGTTGTCTTATCTAATGATTTGGGGCTGTGAGGCTTATGTAAAATGTATGATGTCTGAAAAGCTCCACGCCAATTCTGATATATTCTTCTTTGTGGGGTAGCCGAAGGAAACCCGAGGGTATTACTTTTATAACCGGGAAGAAGACAAAGTGTTTGTCGCCTGAAATGGTGTCTTTCTAGAAAACCTGTTTTTTGAAAGAGCCAGTGGGAGCAGGGTGCAACTCAAAGAAATTTGAGACATATCTAAAAATGTCTCGGCTCCTACTGACCCTCAGCAGGATGTGCAAGCTGTTGCAGAACCTGTGGAAGAAGCGACAGCCCCACGTAGGTCTGCGAGGGCAAGCCGCGCTCCTGAAAGGTTTATGTTCCTCACAACGAAGCGGCGGGACATATTATTGTTGGACAATGATGAGCCTAAGGACTATGAGGAAGCGATGGTGGGACCGGACTCTGAGAAATGGTAAGAGGCCATAAGATCCGAGATAAAGTCCATGTACGATAACCAAATATGGAACTTGGTTGATCTGCCTAATGATGTAAAAACTATCGAGTGCATCTATAATGGTGTAAAAACCCATTTGGTCATTAATAAAAAGATAGACATGGATGGAAATGTTCACATCTATAAGGCACGGTTGGTAGCTAAAGGGTTTAAGCAGAGTCATGGTGTTGACTATGATGAAACTTATTCATCTGTTGCCATGCTAAAGTCTATCTGGATCATGCTAGCGATTGCCATATTTTATTATTTTATGACTATGAGATACGGCAAATGGATGTCAAAATGGCTTTTCTGAATGGAAATCTAAGTGAGGATGTGCATATGACATAGTTAGAAGGTTTTGTAGATCCTAAGAATGCTGGCAAAGTATGCAAGCTTCGAAGGTCTATCTATGGACTAAAGCAAGCATCTCGGAGTTGGAATCTTCGTTTTGATGAAGTGGTCAAAGAGTTTGGTTTCATCAAGAATGAAGAGGAGCCTTGTATTTACAAGAAAGAAAATGGGAGCACAATTGTGTTTCTGATCTTATATGTGGATAACATATTGTTGATTTGAAACGATATTCTAATGTTGGAAGTTGTTCAATCTTATTTGAGGAAATATTTCTCGGTGAAAGATTTGGGAGAAGCAGCTTATATTTTGGGTATAAAGATCTATACAAATAGATCGAGGAGGCTAATTGGATTAAGCCAAAGTACGTACATTGATAAGGTATTGAAACGGTTCGATATGCAGAATTCCAAGAAAGGTTTTCTGCCAATGTCACATGGTGTTAATCTTAGCAAGACTCAGTGTGCTTTAACGCCTGATGAGTAAGAGAGAATGAGTCGGATTCCATACGCTTTGTCTATTGGATCGATCATGTATGCCATGCTATGTACGTGCCCAGATGTGTCTTATGCTCTAAGTGTTACGAGCAGGTACCAATCGAGCCCTGGTGAAGGTCACTGGGTAGCTGTAAAGAACATCCTTAAATACTTGCAAAGGACTAAGGATATGTTCTTGATCTTTGAAGGTGAGGAAGAGCTTGTTGTAAAGGGTTACACCGATGCTAGCTTCCAAACTGACACAGATGATTCTCGATAGCAATCCGGTTTTGTATTATATCTCAATGGTGGGGCAGTGAGCTGGAAAAGTTCTAAGCAAGAGACAGTAGCTGATTCCACAACAGAGGCCGAGTATATTGCGGCTTCTGAAGCTGCAAAGGAGGCGGTTTGGGTCAGAAAATTTGTTTCTGAGTTGGGAATAGTCACTAGTGTATCCTGTCCAATGGACCTCTATTGTGATAATAGTGGTGCCATTGCACAAGCAAAGGAGCCTAGGTCTCACCAAAAATCTAAACATGTACTCAGGCGTTATCACCTGATTCGAGAGATCACCGATAGAGGTGATGTGAAGATTTGCAAAGTACACACAGATCTCAATGTAGCCGATCGGATGACAAAACCTCTTCCACAGTCGAAGCATGACGCGCACACAAGAGCCATGGGTATTCGATACTTACATAATTGACTCTAGTGCAAGTGGGAGATTGAAGAGAATATGCCCTAGAGACAATCATACGATGATTGTATAACGTCTTTGTTCATGTACTTATGATAACATTGGTTATCGGTTCCATGAATTGATGTCACGAGTTTGTTCATCAAACATGATTTGGTTGTGAGACACATTGTCATTGTGATATTGTTCTAAACGATCCTTGTCCATATTATTAAGAGGAGCGGTAATGATCTGATCAGCACATGTATTGATTGATGGTACTGTTTCACATACCATAGATATGGAGATATCAAATCAATAATGTGAACACATGTTAGAGAACATGGGTGATTGGACAGGCCTACTCCGAGACGCTGCTGAGATTGTTATCTACAAAGTGCCATCAGCGTATAGGCTCGAGTGGTACATCTATATGGTCCTTAGACCTGAGATCATCATGGAGACCCAGCTTGTGGAGTCATATGCTTTGGTGTCATCAAACGCTATACCGTAACAGGGTAGTTATAAAGATAACTACTATGTATGCCACGAAGTATGGCGTAGGGATGTGATTGATCAAGATGGAATTTGCCCCTCCTCGATAACGGGAAAGATATCTATGGTCCCCTTGGTGTGGATGGATAAGGAAAGCACACGGCCGTGCTGATATGATTAAAGAGTTAATCATGATATTTATATCCATCATATTTGCGAGTGAATGATCGAGCTATCACAAGGGTGGTACATATCTCGCCTTGAGCTTGATTGATATCGTGTGGCAAAAGGATCAGTATGTTGAATGTATCAGGTTTCAGCCGATGAGATCATTCTATGCATTCCAGGGTCAATATGTACTGCTAGGTGCCGCTACTGATCTGTGGATTAGAAAGGAACTTTCCGGATTCACGACCGACTTGCACATGAACCTAACGGGTCACACACTTAACGGGTTGGAACATATCTAGTATATTTGATCTATTATGAGAAGGGTTTGCACGCGGATATGATCCGCATAAGAATTGGAGTCCTAGTGGGCCTCGACTTGAGCCCGCTAGCACGTCCATAAAAGGGGAGGCCTGGGGCAGCATCGTGGTGGATAGACGAGCTCTCACCAAGCCCTGGCCGCCGCGTCCCTCCCGCTCCCCAGAAACCCTTGCGGCGCGGCGAGGTGCTAGCACACCCCGCACGGTGTTCCTGCTCGGTACGTGTAGATACCGTTAGAGACGCTGCCGTACACGGACGCGCTGTTCGGTTGGATCTTCGCCGACCACTCGGCGATCAATCCGACCAGTCCGGCGACCAGTTCGACCACTCGGCGATCAGTCCGACCAGTCCGGCGATCAATTCGATCAGTCCGGCGACCAGTCCGACCACTCGCCGACCGCTCGGCGATCACTCGAACCTGTCGGCGAACTACTCCGAGCACTTGGCAACCAGTTGGCGAGCATGACGTGTGCTGCTCGGATCTGATCAGGACGTGTACGACTACTTCCATGACTTGTGCGCATCTGATTCTGCTGCATCAGCGCATCAAGGATAACGATCTGTGATCCTTACTTGCATGTGATCTTGGGTGTTCGCGGTATAAAATTTTCGATTTGTGCTAGCGTAGCCTACCCGTTACCCAACACTATCCTCGCACACAATACCATACAACAAGCATAACTCAGCAACTCTTCTTATAAAACATTCACATAAAGAAAATATGCCTTTAGCATTTTTGGAAATTTCGTTTTAATCCCTATGGAGCTCACTAGATTTCTAAACATACTCATTCCTTCTGAAATGTAAGGTTTGATATTTTTCCTAGGTTCAGGGGCCTGTCTACTATTTTACATAATTTTTCCAGAATTTTTGGAAGTATTTTGCTATTTTTAGAAATTCTATTTTTATTTTCTGGTTTTTCTAAATTAGGAAATACGGGGAAAACCTAGCGCAGAGTTGGGCTCGGCCCAATAGTGCCCGGAGTGGCGCATGCAACACGTGGCTGTGTGGACGCGCCGCGCCGTGGGGGCGCCAGCTCATGGAGAAGGCGTGCTTCTAGGAGTACGTCTCCACTTAAACTGATGGGTAGGTCTATCAGGCCCACCCGTCAGTGACGGTCGAATGATACGCAGGATAACCTCGCGATTAAATGCTATGGGTCCCGCGTGTCAGAGGCTCGTCACTGGGCAATTGTCAATTAACGGCTAATCGCCCAGGCCCGCCGGTCAACGACACTGATTGGCGGTCTGGCACCTACATCGTCTTCCTCCAACTGTGCGTGGCTGGAGAGGGAAGACCAACAACGCACTAGCTTTTCGGGCCATATCGGCCGGCGAGCTTGGGGAAATGGGTACTAGGCCCCATGGCGAGCCCAATGGGGTGACGGTGTCACCGACGGTGGCCTAGATCGGCGGCGCCGCTAATGATAGCTGCGGCGAGCACGGTTCACCGTGGCGCTGGCGATTCTTGGGCCCTTGGCTAGGCGCAGCGGTTGCTCAAGCTACTGAGAGGCTCTGAGAGGTTACCTGAAGTAGTGGCAAGGACGGGGGTGGCTCGTTTTGTCCTAGCGCTGTGGAGGTTGGCAGCGATCAGAGCAGGGCTCTGGCAGGAAGTGAACTCTAGCTCATCCTAGGCCAAATCAGGGGTATGGGGGTGAGGGCGATGTTTCTAAGATGCTCTTCGAGCAATGTATTGAAATGAGACTTACCGGCGGCGACGAAATCGGGAAGGGGGCAGTTCCCGGCCGGCGGCACTTTTCGAGCTCTCGGCGAGCTGCAAAGGGAGAGGGGTCGATTAGAAGGAGGACGGGGAAGTAGGAGGATGCGCGTGCCGTGCACGGTGTGTTTGCGCCCTAGCGCGCGGTGTCGCGACGTGGGGCTTGGCGAGGCGGTAGGGGAAGAGGGAGGCCGGCCCGGCGCAGCTGGGCTATGCAGCGCGCTGCTAGGCCGAGGCGCGCAGGAGCGGGCGGCGGGGAGCTGGGCCAAGGCGCGCGGGAGCGGCCCAAGTGGGCGCGCGCACGAGGGAGAGGGAGAGCAGGCCGGGAGAGAGAAGTGGGCCAGGGCTGGTTTTCTTTTTCTTTTCTTGTTTTTCTCTTTTCTCTTCTTGTTTTCTTTTTATTTATCCTATTTAGAAATAGGTTTTGGGTAGTGACATTTTATAAGTTCTAGGATTATGTCCAGTGGTGAGATTTAGATTTTACCAAAAATTTTCTTGTTGCTTTTCATTTTGAAAAGTTAAATTCCCTAGCCTTGGACTTTACTCGCCTAATAATAAACCATTTCTTTTATTTGCAAAACTTAAACAGTTCAATCTTTATTTTCTTAATAAAAATTGGAGTGTTACAGTAAACCACGGTCGGTCTGTAATTGTCTTGAGCTCCACCATGTATGTAAACCATCTCCTTTCTTGTTCCAATAGCTTGCACGTTATAATTTGTCTATGCGACTGCCATATTTTGCAACCATCTTTTGCAGTTCGACATGCACAAAACTGCAGATGAGATTAGCGCATACTAACGGTCACGATGACACGGTTTAATTGATGGGATTTTCATGCATGGACTTATTCTCGCTGGTTGGTCCACTTTTAGGACTGTCTATTACTCACGCCGGTCACAAATAAACTTCATTTGGATACTGATGCTATAAAAAAAACTTTGGACTCTAATTAGTATTGCAATTAATTTATCTATATAGACCTAATAAATTATAATATTATGGATGTACTTTTTGAGACCAATCTACGTATGATTGTCATGTATCCAATCTACGAATTTAGAAGATGTCCATAAAAAATTTTAAAAGTTTAACTATGTGTAAGCATGGCAAACCGATCGATAAATCTTTGTGAAACGCCATTTGCAGGTATCTGGCGTGATTTTAACTCCAAGTGATGCCTAGCTGCGGACTGAGCCGTAGCTCAGTGGCAGCGCGTGCTGTTGGCACCATTGCCCGCGCACGTCCGAGTCTCCGGACGCGCGTTGCATCGTGTGGTTTCCTGGAATTTAATACCTGGGTTGAGGTACATGTCCTGGGATTATATCCTAGGGCGTACACGCGTGGTCATTCAGTAGGACTATGCGTGCCGGCGTAAGGCGGTCTTGAGCCTCTGATCCTAATTTTAGCGTGTATCTTAGATGTGCACGTGTGTGTAGTGTGGTGGTGTGCATGTGGCGTGAGTTGGGTGTGTTGTACGCTCTCAAAAAAAGTGATGCCTAGCTAATCAACTATACCATTAAAACGATAGGCATTGGGGCCTGCTCGCCGTGGCCACGTCGGCCGTCCGATCGTCGGGTGGAATGGGATCCGGCCGTCCATTCAAACGTTTTATATAAAAAAATTTCTTTTCTTTTTTCCCGACAACGCGGGCGAAGTGGCCGGCTGGTCACCCGGGTTACATTTCAGTCCGCTGAGCCAGGTTCGATTCCCACCGACGCACATTTTTCCCAGTAGTACTGCTTCCTTCCTTCTTCTTTTCCTTTTTTTACCTTTTCTATTTTCTTTTTTCTACGCCGTTTAAAAATCCCGAAAAATAGAAAGTTTGCAAAAATGAAACCATGCTTGCACAAAGAAGCTCCATAAAAAGTTTGGATATTTTTGAAAACTTTTAAAATTAGAAAATTTTTTTGCTTCCTCTACCTTCTTCTTTTACTTTCTTTTTCCTTTTCTATTTTTTTTAAGCTGTTTAAAAATTCTCAAAAATAGTAAGTTCGCACAAATGAAACCATGCCTGTACAAAGAAAGTCCATAAAAAGTTCGGATATTTTTCAAAATTTTTTAAATTACAAAATTTACCTTTTCTATTTTCTTTTTTCTACGCCGTTTAAAAATCCCGAAAAATAGAAAGTTTACAAAAATAAAACCATGCTTGCACAAAGAAGCTCCATAAAAAGTTTGGATATTTTTGAAAACTTTTAAAATTAGAAAATTTTTTTGCTTCCTCTACCTTCTTCTTTTACTTTCTTTTTCCTTTTCTATTTTTTTTACGCTGTTTAAAAATTCTCAAAAATAGTAAGTTCGCACAAATGAAACCATGCCTGTACAAAGAAAGTCCATAAAAAGTTCGGATATTTTTCAAAATTTTTTAAATTACAAAAAAAATTTGTTTCCTCTGCCTTCTTCTTTTTTACTTTCTTTTTTCTACACCTTTTAAAAATTCCAAGAATTCGAAAGTTTGCATAAATAGATTCATGTCTACACAAAGAAAGTTCATAGAAAGTTTAGATTTTTGTACCAATTTTTTAAGCTAGAAAAATTTTCAATTTAAAAAGATATTAACCCCATAGGGATTGTCAAATGTGTATCCACGTGTCCCTTTACTAAGGTAGTAGGAATTTGAGCCTGGATGAGCTATTCGCATGGCGTTTATCCATCTGTTGGACAATTAATCCGGATGGCCAATCCATAGTTGCCCTTTTCGGATGTAGCACCCTCGCACAGCGGCTGCGATGCCCCTCCCGTGCTATATGCATGCATGGGCATGCAGTGACATCAGCAACGATGTCAGCAATTAATAGAGATATCTTATTTTTTCCTTCTATAACTTTTGACTCGAGACTCCAATTCATGAACAATTTTCACCAGTGTGTTCCTGACATTTTTTACGAACAAAACAAGATCACACTCAGCAGATAAATCCAAAATATCTTATGATTGACTACTTTGGCATAAATGACTTTGTTATGGCGTGTCACATTGTACCTAACCATTGTGGCAAGCCACCTCTATTAATTTTGTTGCCCGTCTGATCATTTGTGTGATGCAGAACAAACCGTCCAACCTACTAATATAAAAAAAATACATATTAAAGCACGTAAAATGAGCTCTCCGTTAAAGCTACTTAAAGTTTTCTCCCTTGTCCTTACGCCACGTGTCACTCATATCTTCTCACCATGTGAGGCTCTCTCATTATGCCATGTCGTCTTTAAAGACCCTAATATCACCCTTACCTTGTGCCAGTTGTCCGATAAAACGTCTCCACCTGATCACCCACATTGCACATATCGAGCAATCTAATAGCAACACAGATTTAGCCGTCTTACCTACTAACGTTGTGAAAAAACACTTCCATTTCGTAAAATCTATCCGCACTTCACATGTAACCTACAAACTTTCGAAAAAAACCTTCCGGCTTGACGGAACAAAAAGAATTATTTTCATCAATCGTCTATATGCATACAAGTTGTATTTGCTATTAAAATTGTTTTTTCAGATAGCGGCGCGCCAATTAACGGTGCGCAAATATTTCTAGTTAGTAACAAAATTCGAGTGCATGAGTAGCTAGGCTACGAAGTTGTCATGCTCAGCATATAGGGCGATCGTATAGACGAGTGATTGCAGAGATTGTCTCGGTGCGAGAGGTGGACGTTAGCCAGTGATCACATAGTAAAAAGGATACTAGCTTGCTAGCTATAGCTAGTGACATGACAGGCAAATCTTGTTGTTTGCATCAGTAACTGTATTTGGGCTCTTGCTAGATGAGTACATGGGGTCCTACCTATAGCAAGATTTATAGCTGCACGTACAGTACTGTACAGTACCAGAGGTTGCAATATTATTATAAGAGATATGATCAATATCTGATCAACCATCTAGGTTGTGGGTCCCTAGCAACTAATATTAACTTTCCTATCTACATATACTCGAAATAGGAAAGGAGATTTCTAATCGGCTATAACAAATTATAATAGAAAATCTTATCCAAGAAGCCGATTTAGGAAAGTTTTGGAAGACAATGTTGTCAAATTGACTACATAGTATATTTTTAGCATGTTTGTCGTATATTGCTTTCAATCGACTTGTTTCGCATCGTCTTCTCGATCGACTTCAAGGTATAACCTCATGTGACTACTGTCTCGGTTAAGACTGTGCTTGGTTTATTAGAATACAATCTTTGGCGATGTTGCTAGGCATCGTCATTTCATGCAAATGGTTAGATTCTACCCTTGTTCTATCGGCTTGTAGCTTGCTATTTAGCCGATAGTTTGTTTACCCTCTTCCTATTGGTTTGATTAACTTGTTAATCTAGCCGATAGACTGTTTATCCTTCGTTCTATCAGCTAGATGATCTAATTGGCTAGTTGATAGTATGTTTAACCCCTTTCTGCTATTTTATTGATTTTATCGGCTTAGTAGTAGTCTGTTTACCCTTCGCTCTACTATGTGGTTTATTACATCGGCTTAGTAGTAGATTATTTTCCCATCGAATCTATTGGTTTAAACATCTATTCAGATTAGTAGTTTCTACTGCCTTCGGATCTAGCTGTATGAATATCTATTTAAGTCGATAAATCTCGCTACCTTTAGATCTATTGGACTTTTGACCTTGTCTTTAAGTTTGGTAGGTTATTCTAAGTATCTTGGATTTAATTGGCTAATTAAAGCTTAAGAATTTCTTTACTTTGCCAATTAACAGTCAAATTGGCTGACATGCCTTGGACCCTAAACTTGGTGCTAACAGGGTTATAAAACCCTAATTTCAGCACAAACACACTTTTTGGCATGTCTGATGGGACTAAGATTGGACAATATAGCCAATCGTTCTAATGGCTCTGAGGAACCTATCCTTGCCATAACCGACACTGATCTCACTAAGAAACAATGTCAGGATATAGCTCACATAGAGGAACTAAGACTTTCTTATCTCAGCTCATTCTAAAAAGGCCGACGTGGTGCTCTTGTGCAAAAAACCAGCTTTCCAACCATTACTCAGGATTCATCAATTAGCCGATATGAAATTACCCCCGATGATATATCAGCTATGTTTAATCAAACTTTCCATTCTTTGACCAATCAGTCATCTGCATTTATGACTACTTTAAGCTAATGCTTGCTATTAGTGTGAAGAACATAACGCAAAAACTTGCGTCGACTAGGAATCTACTAAGTTTGGTAACAACTTTACCGACTTATCTAGTCAATCAAAATCATGTGCTTCAGCCAATATTAGGATCAAGGACAATGATTCCACAAGCATAGGCTAACTAGCATTTCTCGATGGGACAAGTTGTACCACAAGTCAATTAACATAGGACCGATTTTCAGACATTTGGTTTGACGGCTGCAATGAAGGGAATGTGCCCTATAGGTAATCATACGATGATTGTATAACGTCTTTGTTCATGTACTTATGATAACATTGCTTATCGATTCCATGAATTAATGTCACGACTTTGTTCATCAAATACGATTTGGTTGTGAGACATATTTTTATTGTGATATTGTTTTAAACGATCCCTAATCCATATCATTGTGAGGAGTGGTAATAATTTGATCAGCACTTGTATTGATGGTATTGTTTCATATACCATAGATATAGAGATATCAAATCAATAATGTGGATACATATTAGATAACATGGGTGGTTGAATAGACCTATTCTGAGATGCTGCCAAGATTGTTATCTACAAAGTGCCATCAGCGTATAGTCTCGAGTGGTATGCCTATATGGTCCTTAGACCTGAGGTAATCATGGAGTCTCAGTGTGTGGAGTCGTACGCTTTAGTGTTATCACACGCTACACCGTAACAGGGTAGTTATAAAGATAACTAATAGGTATGCCACGAAGCATGGCGTAGGGATGTGATTGATCAAGATGAAATTTGCCCCTCCTCGATAACGGGAGAGATATCTCTGGGCCCCTCGATGTGGATGGATAAGGAAAGTGCACGACCGTGATGATATGATTAAAGAGTTAATCATGATATTTATATCCATCACATTGATGAGTGAATGGTCGAGCTATCACAAGGGTGGCACATATCTCGCCTTCAGCTTGACTGGTATCGTGTGGCAAAAGGATTGATATGTTGAGTGTATCAGGGTTCAGCCGATGAGATCATTCAGTGCATTCGAGGGTCAATATGTACTGCTAGGTGCCACTATTGCCGACTTGCACATGAACCTAACGGGCGATACACTTAACGGGTTGGAACATATCTAGTGGATTTGATCTATTAGAAGAAGGGTTTACGCATGGATACGATCCACGTAGGAATTGGAGTCTTAGTGGGCCTCGACTAGAGCCCGCTAGCACGTCCATAAAAAGGGAAGCCTGGGGCGGCGCGGGAGTGATTCACGAGCTCTCATCAAGTCCTAGCCGTCGTGCCCCTTCCGCTCGCCTGAAACCCTAGCTGTGTGGTGAGGTGCTTGCACACCTCGCATGGCGTTCCTTCCCTGGACGTGTGGATACTATTAGAGGCGGTGCCGCACGTGGACACGCTGATCGGTGGAACCTCCGACGACAACGACCACAATGACCTCGCAGTGCTCGGCTATGACCATGTGCTGCTCGGTGCTATTTTGGAACGTTTGACGACTAGCAAGGAGGAGGTGTTCGGTGTGTACAACTACTTTCTCGACACGCGTGACTCTGCTTCCGCTGCCTCTACGCGTCAAGGGTAATGATTCGTGATCCTCTACTTGCATGTGATCTTGGGTGTTTGCGGTAGAAAATTTTCAATTTGTACTAGCGTAGCCTACCCGTTCCCAAACATCCAGGGCCGACAACTATTCAGTTGATTTACATTTCAGTTAACTCGAAGGTGCGTATACACAATGACCCTCGAGTGCAATCTATAGGGAATACTACTTTCATGTTGTGGCCAACAGCCTCACAGTCGGCCCAATTTGCTCCGCAATCAGCTTATACACCATATAGAATGTCAGCTGTGCAGCCGGTCGATCTGACACAAATCACTACATGAATTCGATTTAAATTCGTCGGCCAAATACTGACGAAATTAGCCTAAAAACCGATGAAAGTAGCTATTTTGATCGGTTTGCCCATGAAATTACACAGACGAAAAGCACAGAGACGAAATTACACTACCTTTCGTCGGGGGCCGACGAAATTAATTTAATTTCATCGATTTTGTCTGGCTAACAAAATAATAATTTGAAAACTAAGGCAATGGGTTAGGTGTGACGTGGCTTGTAATTTCGTCGGCCTAGGCCGACAAAATTAAATGCCACATGGCTTCCATTTGGCCACTACTGTGTGGCACAATTAATTTCGTCGGTCCAAGCCGACAAAATTAATTGTGGTACGTGGGACAGTGCTGGGTCGTGGCCCAGTAAATTCGTCGGCCAAAGCCGACGAAAATAGTAGGATTTATCTGAAATGCTAGAAAATTCAAAAAATTCCCCAAAACCATAGATAATTTACCATAATTTCAGAAAATTGTCAAAAATCATAGATACAATTCACATCCCATACAATTCTTCACAACATAATTTGGACACACATAAATCACTGTATCACATGTAACCATCGTATGTCACACGTATGGATATTTAACCATTTGCACAAAGCGCACCAAGACGCACAGTACACGACACATTTTGAGAAAGTACGTCACACACAATATAATTTCACATAGTTCATGGTCGCAAACATGCATGCATAGAAGATTATAATTCTAGCTCCCTGAAGCGTGAAACTCGTGACCACTACCTGCATCGCCTCCGGAGTTGAGGTACTGGCCAACCGACGGTGACCCCGAAGCACTAGCAACATCGTCTCTAGCCTAAGCACCTGCGGGAGGAGGCAGACACGGTGTCGTGAAACCCTAAAGGAAACAAAATGTCAGAGTTAGATTTTTCATTGAGCCAAGATATGAAAGAAATAATAAGTGAATGCAAGGTACTGGGTGTGGTGGCAGGAAGAAAAAGGCAGGAGGCTGAGGCGGAGATCAAAATGTAGGCATGGTGAAAGGCGTTCCCAAGTGAGCAAATAACACCGCCTGATAACACCATAGATAGAGCAAAAGTGCAAAACTTAGTCAGTTATTGATCTTTTCATCCTTAAGCGCAACAAAAACCATGGACATAGCAAAAGAGCATAATTTTGCTAGTAATTTGAACTTTTCATCGCACACAAGCAATAAATATCACATTTAAGCCATTTACGGTCTTTTTCATGAATTATCGAGATACGAAGACTAAATTAGCAATTCTAGACCTTAAGAGCTACATAAACCATGGAAAGAGCAATAGAGCATAATTTTGGTAGTAATTGAACTTTTCATCACACACAAGCAACAAGTATCACATTTAAACCATTTAGGGTATAATGAATTACCGAGCTACGAATAGTAAATTAGGAATTAAAGGCCTTAAGGGCTACACAAATCATGGATAGAGCAAAAGAGGAAGACTTCGCTACTTATTGACCTTTTCATCTCAAGGAAGCAATAATTATCACATGTAAGCCATTTATGATCTTTTTAATGAATTATCGAGATACGAAGACTAAATTAACAATTCTAGGCCTTACGGGCTACACAAATCATGGATATAGCAAAAGTATATAATTTCACTAGTAATTTCACTTTTCATCGCACACAAGCAAACAAGGATCACATTTGAACCATTTAGGGTCTTGTTAATGAATTATCGAGCTATGAATGCTAAATTTGCAATTAAAAGCCTCAAGGACTAAATTTTGCTAGTTATTTAAATTTTCATCGCACAAAGGCAACAAGTATCACATTTTAGGCATGTAGGGTATTTTTCATGAATTTTTGAGCTAGTTAGTTATTAAACTTACTTTGAGTTGTTGTTGCTACTGTGCCTGATAAGACATCATGTACTCTTGGGATTGCCTCACCCACTCTTGCTTGCTTCTCATTGCCTCCTGCTGCTGGTTCAACTGCTCCTCCAGTCTCGCCTCGTGAGATCTACGAGAACTGCCTTGCGAAGATGGAGACGACCTCGCCACGGCTAATGCTTCGCTTGAATCGATGACCCCGTTGAACATGGGAAACCTTCCATGTCTTATACCACCACCGCTCGAGTACAAAGCTATCGGGTCGACTTCTTCTTTCCTCCAATCATAGTCGTCCCCATGACATTCGACCATTGCCCCTCCGTACCGAGCCTATAGTTTAATTAGTTTGGTCAATATTTTTAAAAGATATTTAATTAGAGGCGTGTCAAGAATATTTACCAAGTATTCCGTTGCTGTCTCGCTGCACAGTTGCTTAGGGTGTGTAGGATCAACTCCGAAGTTTCCTCGGATATATGTCTCAATATAGCTTGGCGCAACGCCCCGCTCATCCTCCTGTAATGCAATGGTGCATGGTATGTGTTAATGACCACAATTATATAGAAAATATAAGTAACTTGGAATATGAACAAACGATTATATACGATTTGGCGTGCTAGATAAAGATGTCCATCAGCGCCATATCGTTGATTTACCCTAGGGCCCGCCTGCTAGTTGCTCCTCTTCTTCTTCGACTAGTCGACAAAGGCAATCGAGGACCAGTAGGCACAAAGTGCCGACCAAGCATCAGGGCACTTCCTTGGCCAAGGTATCTCCACCTGAGATACTCATCCGCTCGAAGGTAGATTGATGAAGCCCCTAATTTTTTGTTCATGTCCTCCTTTTTGACGATCTTGTAGTGGGAGCATACCGCTGAGATATGAGCATTGGACATCATGTCCTTCACCACCTTCGTAGCAGCCTTCTCAAAAACACTTTCGGCCTTGGCCGCCAACACTCGCTCCTCTCCTTCTGGCAAACAATATCTCTTCTAATTGTTGAAAATTTTGAGTTAAACACTATATTAATGAAATTAACAAGCGACACAAATGAAATTAACAAGATTATATATATATTACCCAGAAGTAGATCCAAACCCTCTGTGCAACAGTACCATGTTGGCCTAGTGAGCCCATTTTGTTACCGATTGAGAAACTCCTCCAACCACCACCAACCCTCGATAGTGGTACTAACAGAGAGTCCCCAAGTTAGCATTGTTAGGCCTTAGGCGATTCCTGCCCTCTCAAGCAAGATCAATCCATTTCCTACAAAATTCAATTTGAGTTAAACGAATAAAGTGAAAAATTAACTTTATTTCTTACTCACCAATCACCATGTGGCTTGATCTACTTCCGCGCCCGGGGATCCGAAACTGCTGGGTAACCATGTTATTTGACCTATGCCTGAAATAGCAACAACATGATAATGTAACTATGGTAATCATATTAACAAAATGATACTATTTGATTATAAGTACAAATAATTACCTGAAGATAGGTGCAGCTTTGTCGTCTTCCCCATCCTCCTCATTCTCCACCCCTCGTCATTTTCATTAACCTCTATGTCCTGGACCTCATCCTCCTGCTCCAATGGATGAAAAGGAAACATAATTAAACAATATTATATAACGGTTGAACCTAGAAATTAAAAAATATTACATAACACCTGAAAACACTACCTCCTGTGGAGCAGCCTCCTCAGGTGGGCGAGCCTCAAACTAAACTTGCTGAAGGCATCCCGCCAACTCTCTCTGTCGGCTCAGGTGCAAAGTGCTGTCCCTGAAGAGAGATCCACCTGCTGAGCCTGAGGAATCCTTCTTCGAAGATGAAGAGCCATCCTTTTTTGAAGAAGACGAAGAGCCATCTTTTTTCTTTCCCTTTCTTAGATGAGAAAACATCATCCTGTTGAAAAGATATGTGTCGGCGACTGTGAGGCGAGCCTCCGCAGGCTGATAAGCAAGGAAAGGGGTGTGCGAGACCCGAGAGCGGCTGCCCCTCTCGACCGAGGCCCGCGGGTGCGGGCGCTGCGGAGGGAAGGACGTGTGTGTGACACGGGTGTTTTTATCCTAGTTCGGCCCTCCTCTGTCGGATAACAGCCTTACGTCCAGTCTTCGTATAGTATCGAGCTTAAACGAGTACAGGGGGGTGAGACTGAGATTTGGGAAGCCCGGGCTCGAGTACAACAAGTGCTCGAGGCACTATATGTGTTCCTACAATACCTGGATGTGGAGAACTATCGCCTAGAACTAGAGACCCTACACAAGTGCAAGTGCTCCTATTCTATGGTGGCCAAGTGCTCTCCTGTGCGTACAGTCTCTCTCCCGCCGGATCCATCTGCTGTGGCCTGTGCGCCCCCTTTTATAGGTAGCTCCCGGCCACTGTAGTCTGGCTTCAGTTCGTTGTGAAGCACCGTGTTGCCTCCTGGTCACTGGTTGTATTCTCCTGTTTCGCCGTGCTGCGACATGGCAGACGTACCAGGTCCACCGGACATTCGGACGTGTTTTCTCAACTTGCTAGGATCAGTGTTCGGACCGACACACGGTAATACGTGTCTTTCTCTATGGGGGCAGACGGTAAGCTGACCGCTGACACGACTAGCCACCAACCCGTCAGTGGCTTGTGGCAGGCGTGCATCGGTACTGCGGTCGCTTTTAACTCGCGGTGACATGCGGGACCCGCGGCGTGCCTGCGGGCGGTGCGGCGCAGTCCGCGTTAGGGTCCGAGCCCCGGGCTTCGGAAGCTTGGGGAGCGAGAGGCCCGAGCTTCAGAGCGGGGAAGCTCGGGTGCGAGCTTTCCAAGATCGGGCGTGATCTTATGAAGCTCGCGCGGGCCCTCTGCTGAGCCAAAGGTAGGTAAATGGACCGTGTTCCCCGGCCGTACTTCCCCAACAAGCTAGCCTCGAGCTCAAGCGACGAAATGTCTCGCCAGAGGTTTATTGGTAATCGCTTTTGGCGGCATCGCGCTTCTTGTGCGTCTTGCCTCGGCGGAATTTCAACCGAGCGCAGTTATGCACACCGCTGTCTTTCCTTCGGTTTCCGCGCCTTTGGCAGACAGGCGGCGGTTCATCTCCCCGCACTGCTTATAAGATGCGGTTTGTTTCCCCACGTTGCTTTCTTTACGCTTTCTTGTCTTCTCTGTGCTATTGCCTTCTCGTCCTCCAATCTCTTCGCTTTCCACTATTTCTGCCCACGACCTTCTCCCCCTAATGGCGCCCTTCACCCGGAGTCTCATCTCCGTGGAGGCCTTGAAGGAGATGACCGCAGCCAGCTTTATTGACATCGGTGACTGGAGAGCGGCCGGCGAGGAGGTGATCCCAGCGCCCGAGGACATCCCAGCGCCCGAGGACGACGAGGTGGTCTCCTTCGAGCTTTTCGCCATCCACGGATTCCGGGTCCCGGAGTCCGACTTCCTCTCCGCCATCCAGGCGCAATGCGGGATCGAGTTGGTGAACCTCAATCCCATCTCGATCCTGTCTATGGCGATCTTCGCGCACCTCTGTGAAGCGTTCGTCGGAGTGGAGCCGATGGTGAGTCTCTTTCTCAACTTCTACGAGCTCACCACGACCGGCGGGAGCGACGCGGCTGGGTGCACCTACTTCATGCTGCACCGCGACATGAAGCCCGCATTGGGGGGTGGACGTCGCGGTGCCACTACGCCAAGAAGCTCGGCGAGTGCCGGTGCTAGAGTCGGCGGAGGCGGTTACGGTGGACAAGATTCGGAAGCTGGCCGGCCAAAGACTGAACGACTACGATATTGTGGCCGATTTCGCTAGGAATCGGGTGAGCCCACTGCGAAAGCGGGTTCACCCCTTCTTCAACATCCGCGGGTGGGATGATCTCACCCACGAGGGCAACTCCCGTAAGCCTCTTCACAACCTTCGGCCTTACACCCGAGCTTCTTCTTGGTGCATTCTAAATATTCTTTCTTTTCTTTGCAGCCATGCCTCGGGCCGAGGTAGCCCGGATCGTAGGGCTTCTGCTGCCCGCAAACCACAACGAGCCATCGGGCCTGGGGATTCGAAATGTCCTCGAAGAGGACAATGAGGTTCGTACTTCTGCAAGCTTTGCGCCCTTCGGGCGGTCTTTCTCGGACACGTACTGACGTTTTCCTATTTTGCTCTAGGGGGAGGCGGATGAGGAGGCCAGACCCGACGACCTAGCGCTGGTGGCAGCCCCAGGGGTTGTCTCTTCAGTGGGCTCGGTGGGCGGCAGCCGTGCGGGCTCACACCAGGCGCACCAAAGGCGAGCTGTGGGCACGCAACCACCTCAAGGAAAACGGACTGGGGTCACCCGGCGGGATAAGGCCGTCAGCGCGGGACGGCCGCCCCGGCCATCATCTGCGGCTGGGAGGTCGGTGCCCTAGGTGCCTGCTTCTGTTCTTGACCCGGCCCAGGCTAAGGGCTCTCGAGACCAGGATTCCACCGGAGCGCGGGACACTCAGCCGGCGTCGAAAAAGCATCAGTTGATGTTGGATGGGAGGCCCGTGGACGTTGGGTCGACGGAGACAGATCTCGAGCTCGCCTGTAAGTTGTCGCGTCTTTGATCTTCCTTCCCTTCCTTCGATGTCGCGCTTCCTAGGTTGACTGTGGGTTGTTTTTTGATTGTTTTTGTCGCCAGTCGCTATGTCTGTCGGGGCGAAGAGGATTCTCCCAGTGCGATCGGAGGAAGTGACCCAGGAGAACGAGCCCCACCCGAAACACAAAAGGTGTTGGGGCTCGGGGGCCTACTACCTTCCGCCGGTGGTGCGTAGCGATGTACGCTGCTAGGCCGCCACTGTTTAGGTGGAAGCCGACTTCGGGACGCTGACCTTGGCGTCGCTCCAAGTTGAAGGGCGGACCACGTCCGAGTGGCGTCCGATCGACCTCAACGGCTTGGCGGAGTTCTTCTCGCAGCACAACCGGCCTATCCCGTCGCTGGACTCGAGTGACATGCTCTTGTTCGGTTGGAATTGGCCGGTCCGGGTCATCATGCCAATCGACACCGTCCCGGTGCGCCTGCCGAGCGTGGTCTCGTTACTCGTCGCGGGATGGATCATGACGACACCGGCGTGGGTTGAGGAGAAGCTCATGCTTGTCGGAAGCCGCCAAGGAGAGTCCATCTAGCTCCGGCCTGTCCCCGGTCAGTCCCTCGCTGAGTGGGTGGTAAGCACCAAGGTGGCCAATCTGAAGGCGAACTTCGGGGTGCAAGTAGACCTTGCAATCGGGCCATGCCTCCTACTATCGAGGCGGCTGAGCCCGTGGAGGAGGTGGCCGAGCTCGCGGAGAGGGCGACCGAGCCCGCGAAGGGGGTGGCACCGGCTTTCGCTGGCGAGGCCGAAGCCGATGCTACGGAGGAGTCCGAGGAGGAGGCGAGCAGCTCAAGAGGCGGCTCCGGCAACTTGGTTGCAGCGTCGCCCGCACCCAGGCGTGCTGCCTGTCCCCTGCTCGAGGCCGACCTTGCGGCGATCATGAAACGGGCAAGTACCTCAGAGCTTGGCTTTCGAATTCTGTTTCGATCATACTTGGTTTTTCCTTCTTCTTGAGCTCGTCTTCCTGGTGTAGGCCTACCGCAAGGTCATTGGTCGCGTGTGCACGTCCAAGGCCGAGCAAGAGGCTGTTCAAGAGGCCGTGATGACGGACGGTGCGCTTTGGTGGCGGCGGGCCAAAGCCATGCGCGTCGAGCTGGAGGAGGTGCGCTTGGCCGCGGTCCAAACCGTGGCCGTGGAGGCTCATGTTTTCCCAACTTGCTAGAATCAGTGTTCGGACGGCCACACGGCAATACATCTCTTTCTCTATGCGGCGGACGGTAAGTCGATCACGACACGACCGCCACCAACCCATCGCGCTTTTGGTGGGCGTGCACCAGATCGCGGTCGATTTAACTCGCGGTGACATGCGGGATCCACGGCATGCCTGCGCGCGGTGTGACGCAATCCGCGTTGGGGTTCGAGCCCCGAGCATCGGAAGCTCGGGGGGCGAGAGGCTTGAGCTTCAGAGCGAGGAAGCTCGGGTGCGAGCTTGCTAAGCTCGGGTGCGAGCTTATGAAGCTCACGTGGGCTCTCTGGTGAGCCAGAGGTAGGTAAATGGGACGTGTTCCCATGGGCCGCGTACTTTCCCACCGGCCAGGGAGGTGCTTTGCTGACTCACATCGTCGAGACCTTCAAGGAGGGGGTACTGAATACCCGCTTCACCGAGGATCTTGAGCTCCACCCGGTCCACACCGCGGCCGATTTGTTTCGTGCCGCGGAGGGATACATCAATGCCTCCGAGACAGTGGAACGCAAGGGAGGGAGAGCAGAGGAGAAGGCGGCGGCCCGGACTGGAGCAGACTCCAAGAAGTCCGATGCCGAGAAGAACAGAAGAAGAAGAAGGAGCCCGCTGCCCTGAACTACGTCGCAGCAGTAGAGCCCGAGAGGCCCGCTCCTCCCGAGCGACCGCCTCCCCGTCCAGCTGGTCTGGCGGGTGGCGGAAACGACCGCGGTCGGGCCAAGGATAGGGGTGAGCTCCCCAGCCCTGGCCTCGACTGACCCAGGGGAGAACCTCCCGGACAACCGCTACTGCCTTCTCCATTGCCACTATGGCCACGACTTGCGTAACTCCGGAATGTGGGCAGCGTGACTAGAACATTTCTACGTCGGACGCAGCCCCATGCCTGAGCTCCCTGACAACGGGATTCCGGATGATTGGGCTCGCGGGCACATCGCCGTGACCTTCGGCGGCGCGCCCGCCTACGGCTCGCGCCGTGAGCATAAGGCTGCCGCCCGAGAGGTTTCCACCTCGAGAGGGGTAAGCCCGGAGACACACCCATACGGTGGTCCAACCAGCCGATCACTTTCTCCGGGGATGATTGTCCTCCCGGAATGACGAGGCCCTAGCGTCTGCCGTTGGTGCTCTGCCCTACCATTAGCAACACGCGAGTCGATCGCGTGCTGGTGGACGACGGAAGCTCCCTGGACATCATCGCGGCCCAGGTCCTAGACCAGATGCAAGTCCCGCGGTCCAAGATCAAGGATATAGCCATTCCCTTCTATGGCATTGTCCCGGGGTCGTCCCTGCAACCAATCGGGCAGATCGTTCTGCCTGTAACGTTTAGGGCCCCCAGAATTTTCGAATAGAGTACGTCATCTTCGAGGTGGTGGACGCCGGGCTACCGTACAACGCCATTTTGGGTAGCCCCGCCTTGTCTAAATTCATGGCGGCCACCCACCATGGGTACCACTGCCTCAAGATGCCGGCCCCTCACGGGGTCATCACGATCAAGGGCAGTCATAAGGCCGTGATGGCTTGTGACTAGAGCGCCCTAGCGATGGTCGGATAGCTTCCTAAGTGCGGCCTGGCCAAGGGCGAGCGACCGCGGACTCGCCCTAAGGTGGCCCTGCAGCCGCAAGATCCCACCAAGGCAGTCCCCCACTCTGAGGACGACCTTGCTAGGGTCATCCATGTGGGGGCCAACCTTGAGTCCAAATAGAACTCGAGCTCATCACCTTCCTCCGAGCTAAAGCAGACGTGTTCGCGTGGGAACCGTCCGACATGCCCGGAGTCCCAAGAGAGGTAATCGAGCACAGGCTAGCTGTTCAGCTTGATAAGAAGCCTGTTAGGCAGGCCCTGCGATGCTTTCCCAAGTGCAAAGCCGACATCATACAAGAGCAGCTTGGCAAGCTCCTCCAAGACGGCTTCATCTGAGAAGTCGAGCACTCCGACTGGCTCGCTAACCCAGTTGTTGTCAAGAAAAAGGGCGGAAAATGGCGAATGTGCGTCGACCATCGCGACCTCAATACCGCCTGCCCCAAAGATAATTTTCCCTACCAGGGAAGACGAAGAGAAGACATCCTTCGTGACACATTTTGGTACCATCTGCTACACGACCATGTCATTCAGTCTGAAGAACGCGGGAGCCACGTTCCAACGGTTAATACAGAAGACGGTCCCTGATCAGATAGAGCGCAATGTAGAGGTTTACATAGATGACATCTGTCAATGAATTATGTCGGTATTATACTTTATGGGGCTATGCATAAGACCAAAACACGATGGTAACATAGGAGATAGATTTATACAGGTTCGGGCCCTCTGCGGTGGAGGTAATACCCTACTCCTTAACTCGTGGATTGTATTGGGGTTGATCTCGATGGATCAATGTTGACGATGGCTATGGATCGATGTGATCACTCCTATCGAACTAGGGGCCCCTGCCTCCCTTAATATAGTGGAGGGAGGTAAGGTTACAAATAAGTATTCTAGTTGGTTATGAAAACTGGGGATAGAGATAGGAAGTCTATCCCTATCCTTTCTTGCCGAGTACGTAAGTACCGGATTACAACTGTGCCTTTCTTGTGATACAAGTCGGGTCTTCATGCGGGGCAGGCCCGTCTTCTAGATGCTAGGCGTGACCCTGCTCCGTGAGGTGGTCCATCTAATTTGTCTCCGTGAGGATACCCGAGGACCATGTTATCCACAGTAGCCCTCGAGTGCTTTACAGCCGAGTTGATGCCTTCTCGGATGTGTGTCGACCGAGTCATACTTCAAGTCGAGTATCTCGACCGAACCTTCTATGCCGAAAGTGCTCCATTGGCATGCAAGGAGGTTGTGAAGAGCTCAAGAGAGCTTTGCGTGTTGAAATCTCAGTGACTCCCGGCCCAATTTCTGGAGTCTCGAAGTCTGCGCGATGGTTGACATTGCGGCGTGAGTAGAATGTCGACGAATCGCCCTGTCAGGTAGCTTGATGTGAGAAGTCGGCAGGTGTCCTCGGCAATGCGCGAGAAGCCGGCGTAGTAAGTCGGCACGGTTGTCCTCAGCGCAGTGCGCGAGAAGCCGTAAGTTGCCGAAGCAGTGAGTCAGCGTAAGGAGTCGGCGTGGCTATCCTTGGCGTAGTGCGCGAAAAGCCGAGCCGTAGTTTGCGCTCGGGGCGCTGGAGTAGGCATGCAGTCGAGCCACATAATGCACTCAGGGTGCTGGTGTAGGCGTGCAGCTGTACCGAAGTTGGCGTTGGCGTGGAGCCATGCCGTAGATTGCTCTCGGGGCACGGGTGTTGACACGTAACTGTGTCATGGTCGGTGCTTGTAGCGTAAACACTTCCTTGAACCCCTATAACATGTACATGTAGGATTTAGGCAGTATCTGAATATGAAAAGATTTGATCGGATATAAAATCCGACTATCTTTATGTGCGAAATAGCCATTTTTTATTTTTCTTACTTAATGATTTTTGTTAGTCCGAGTGGTTTTTCTTTCTTTTGTCATGCACTCTGCCCGAGTAGTCTAGCCCCGAGTGTAGGGGGTTGGCACATGGCTTTTTATCCTAGACACGTGTTTGGGTGACGTAGAGTTTGCTGTGTTATGGGTCCAGAGCTTCACTACTCAGAATTATAGCGCACTCGGATTTCACTTAAATCACTAAGTAACAAAAGCAAAAAATAACTATGAAAAAGATAGGTGCGCACAAGTGCACACAATTATGTGTAGCCCCTGACTTACTGTTTAGTTGAAATTCAACTAAATAGCAAGTCAAGAAATAACACGAGTTTATATGTGAAAAGATTATGATGATGAAAAACTTAGCTGCTTTGCTGACGATGATGTCGTCTTTGCTTTTGAGCTTTTAGCCTCCGGGCGTATCACCTTGTAGGCTTGAAGCGCAGACGTGGGCTTGTATCCGTGCCGAAGTTAACGTAGTCATGCAGCCGAGCCGTATGATGCACTTTCGGTATGGCGAGACATGCACCATGCAAAAAGGTTGCGCCAGACGCTGGCGTTGGCGTTGAAGCGTGCAGCCGTCGCGAGTTTGACGTAGGCATGCAGCCGAGCCGTATGATGCACTCGGGGTGCTGGCATAGACGTGCAGCCGTGCCAAATGTTGTGCTCGGGGCGCTGGCGTTGGCGTGAAACCGTGCCGAGTTTGACGTAGGCATGCAGCCGAGCCGTATGCACTCGGGGTGCTAGCGTAGATGTGCAGCCGTGCCGAAGGTTGCCCTCGGGACACTAGCGTTGGCGTGAAGTCGTGCCGAGTTTGACGTAGGCATGCAGCCGAGCCGTATGATGCACTCGGGGTGCTGGTGTAGACATGCAGCCGTGCCAAAGGTTGCACTCGAGACGCTGGCATTGGCGTGAAGCCGTGCCGAGTTTGACGTAGGCATGCAGCCGAGCTGTATGATTCACTCGGGGTGCTGGCATAGATGTGCAGCCATGCCAAAGGTTGCGCTCGGGGCGCTGGCGTTGGCGTGAAGCCGTGCCGAGTTTGACGTAGGCATGTAGCCGAGCTATATGATGCACTCGGGGTGCTGGCGTAGATGTGCAGCCGTGCCAAAGGTTGCACTCGGGGTGCTGGCGTTGGCGTGAAGCCGTGCCGAGTTGACGTAGCGATGCGTACCGAGCGAAGGTTGCGCCGGTGCTAAGCGTGGCGTCAACTGCCGTCGTCAAGGTTGCACTCGGGGCGCTGGCGTTGGCGTGTAGCCATGCCGAGTTGACGTAGCGATGTAGCCGAGCCGTATGATGCACTCGAGGTGCTAGCGTAGGCGTGCAGCCATACCGAAGGTTGCGCTCGGGGCGCTGGCGTTGGCGTGTAGCCGTGTCGAGTTGACGTAGGCATGCAGCTGAGCCGTATAATGCACTCGGGGTGCTGGCGTAGGCGTGTAGCCGTGCCACAAAAACCATCTCGCATTATCCTGCATTGTACCCTGTGGAGACAATGAAAAACACGAGTTGTAGAGAAAAAACTGGATTGTAAAGCAATATGCATGATGTCCAATTATGTATTTTTATTATGTCAAATTGTCGTCCTTTTTTCTTTTCCGTATTGATTTACGCTTCTCCGAGTATATTTAATTCCTTTTGTTAAGCACTCCTCCTAGCTCATCAAGTCCCTTAGCGTTAGGAGTTGGCGCGGAGCTCTGTCTCCGGACACGCGTCAGGAAACCCAAATTTTGCATAGGAATCAACGTTTCACTATTCAGAATGTGTGACACTCGGAATCGGTAAAAGTTAACATGGAAAAGAACAAAAGAAACTCGAAAAGAGATGGGTGCAGATAATGCACCTAATTAGCAAGTCAGGAGATAAATGATAATGATGTAATTGAGTATAAAAATAGACAACTTAGCTGTTGATCGTGTCGTCCTTACGCTCGAGTGAACGAGCCCCCGGGCATGTCACCTTGTCAGTGCGGCTGTCCTCGGCGTCGTGTGCGAGAAGCCGGCTTAGGGAAGTCGGCACGGCTATCCCTGGTGTCATGCGCGAGAAGCCGGCGTAAGGAGGTCGGCGCTACTGTCCTCAGCGTCGAGCACGAAAAGCCGGTGCAGTAAATCGGCGCGGTTGTCCTCAGCGCAGTGCGTGAGAAGCCGGCCTAGGAAGTCGGCGCGGCTGTTCTCGGCGTTGTGCGCGAGAAGCCGGTCTAGAAAGTCGGCGCGGCTATCCTCGGAGTCAAGCACGAGAAGCCGGCCTAGGAAGTTGGCGTGGCTGTTCTCGGCGTCATGCACGAGAAGCCGACGTAAGGAGGTCGACGCTGCTGTCCTCAGCGTCGAGCACGAGAAGCCGGCGTAGTAAGTCGGCGTGGTTATCCTCAGCGCAGTGCGCGAGAAGCCAGTCTAGGAAATCGGCGCGGTTGTCCTCGGCGTCGAGCTCGAGAAGCCGGTCTAGGAAATCGGCGCAACTGTCCTCAGCGTCTTGCGCGCGAAGCCGACCTAAGGAAGTCGGCGCGACTGTGCTCGGCATCGTGCGCTAAAGAATCCGGCCTAGGAAGCCGGCGCGGATGTCCTCGGCATCGAGGACGAGAAAAGCATACCTAGGAAGTCGCGCGGCTGTCCTCGTCGTCGTGCGCGCGAGAAGCCGGCCTAAAAAGTCGGCACGGCTGTCCTCGGCGTCGTGTGCATAAGAAGCCGGCCTAGGAAGTCGGCGTGGCTGTCCTCAGCGTCGGGTGCTCGAGAAGCCGGCCTAAGGAAGTCGACGCGGCTGTCCTCAACGTCGTGCGCGAGAAGCCGGCCTAGGAAGTTGGCGTGACTGTCCTCGGCGTCGTCTGCGTGAGAAGCCGGCCTAAGGAAGTCGGCGCGGCTGTCCTCGATGTCATGCGCGAGAAGCCGGCCTAGGAAGTCAGCATGGCTGTCACGGTTTCAACCGAAACCTCTTCTATCGTCATCACGGTAACGTCTCTCATCTTCTTCTCGCTCCCGTCACTGAGCTTCAATGTCTTGGCAAAGGTCGCAGTTTGTCGTTGTTGCCGGAGCAACTAGTGGATGCGGCGGTAGTTGTTGTCGTCGTTGCCGCAAGTCGGGGGTGTAGGAGCCGCAAGTCGGCGTCGCAGGAGACGCCAGTCGAGACGTCGTAGAAGCCGTAAGTCGGGATGGCGTAGGAGCCTCGCCGTGATCTCCGGGATGAGATCCACTTTGTCTTCGAGGTCCGCCATGGCCTTGCCGAGGTGCACCAAGGATCGCCGAGGCGCCGAGCGAAATTCACGTCGAGCTCCATCTTCGCGCAGGATTCACGTCACCTCCGTGCAGTCTGTCTTCAAATGGTCGCCACGGTCTAATCCGAACTCGGTTTTCGATGATCTTGGACTCGTTGGAAAGATAACGAGATTATAAGCTTTCCAAGGCATCTAAAACCACCCTGAAATTCCTTTCGAGTCAACAGCAAATCACGTTTCATCCACCCTGAACTTTCATCCAGATTCTAGACGCAAATAGATCGCATCTCCTTCTTGCGTTCGCTTCGCGGTTGAAGTTGGCTTCCGATCGTATCTGATCCGATTCTTCGAGGACAAGTTTGCCAAGGTTGTTGATGATGAAATCCAAATCTTTAAAATGGAAAACTTGGCCGAAGGTGAATTCGACGGCACTGCCACCGAGAGATGCCATCGAGTTTGATGAAGATGATCTTAGCGCTGCCCCTACCTGGCGCCCCAGGTGTCGACAAATTATGTCGGCAATATACTTTATGGGGCTATGCGGAAGACCGAAACCCGATGGTAACACGAGAGATAGATTTATTCAGGTTCGGGCCCTCTGCGGTGGAGGTAATACCCTATACATGTGCTCGTGGATTGTATTGAGGTTGATCTCGATGGATCAATGTTGACGATGGTTATGGATCAATGTGATCTCCTACCGAACTAGGGGCCCTTGTCTTCCTTTATATAGTGGAGGGAGGTAATGTTATAGATAAGTATCCTAGTTGGTTATGTAAATTGGGGATAGAGATAGGAAGTCTATCTCTATCCTTTCTTGCCGAGTACGTAAGTACTGGATTACAACTGTGCCTTTCTTGTGATACAAGTCGGGTCTTCATGCGGGGTAGGCCCGTCTTCTAGATGGTAGGCGTGACCCTGCTCCGTGAGGTGGTCTGTCTAATTTGTCTCCGTGAGGATACTCGAGGACCATGTTATCCACAACATCGTTGTAAAGAGCAAGGTCCTGCCGGATCATGTCACCAACCTTCAGGAAACATTCACTAATCTTAGGAGACATCAAGTAAAATTGAATCTTAGAAAGTGTGTTTTCGGTGTCCGGTCTGGGATGTTGCTCGGTTACGTGATTGGAAAGGCAAGTATAGGGGCTAACTCCAAAAAAATCGAAGTCATCGAGAATATGAGATTGCCAACCTGCACCAAGGAGGTGCAATCCCTAACCAGGCAGATGGCGGCTCTCAGCAGATTTATATCTCGCCTCGACGAGCGCAGTGCACCTTTCTACAAGATCCTGCACAAGCATGATGGTTTCGAATGGTCAGCGGAAGCTGAAGCCGCTTTCAGCGAGGTAAAGCACTACCTGTCCACACCACCTGTCCTAGCCACGCCGAAGCTCGAGGAAGCCCTACTCCTCTACTTGGTGGTTGCCCCACAGGCTGTGAGTGCTATACTAGCAGTCGAACGCGAGGGCAAACAACAACCCATCTACTACGTAAGCGAGGTATTGCACGGACCTAAGGAGCGGTACACCGAGGTCTAAAAACTTTTGTACACCTTGCTTATGGCCTCACGAAAGTTGCGCCACTATTTCCAAGCCCATCTAGTTATGGTCCCAACGAGCTTCCCGCTAAGGGATATCATTAGAAACCCCGACGCAAACGGGCGAGTTGCAAAGTGGACAATCGAGCTTGGTGAATTTGATATCAAGTTCGTTCCATGCACAACAATTAAGTCCCAAGTCGTGGCCGACTTCCTGGCTGAATGGACCGAGCCGGCCGACCGTCCCGGATGCCCGCCCGAGCCTGCAAGTCAGGAAGTGCACTAGACCATGCTCTTTGATAGGTCGCGCCAATTCGAGCGATCAGGTTGCGGATTTGTTCTCGTCTTCCCCCAATGAGAACAGATTCAGCACATAGTACAGCTTCGTTCCCCGCAACGAACAATGCTGCGAAGTACGAAGGCCTCCTAGCCGGCCTACGAGCATGCCCTGCGCTCGGCATAAAACGATCAACAGCGAAAAGGGATTCGCGGTTAGTCGTCTGCCAGGTAAACAAGAAGTTTTAGTATTGCGATGACTCAATGGCGCGATACCTGGCAAAAGTGAGAAAGCTAGAGAAACACTTCACAAACTTTGAAGTGTGCTACGTTCCTAGACTGGCTAACTGCCTCGCCGATAAACTCATAAAGCTTGGCTCCTCACAAGAAGCCGCCCCGGCGGGGGTGCTCGTGCAGCACTTACTAAAGCCCTCTATTCCCTCCGAAGAAGAGGCCCTGAGAAGACGTTTGCCTCAACCAAAACGACCAGTATCGTTTCGTTCCTAGAGCAGTGCGACACCTGGATGACACCATTCGCGCAGTTCTTGACGCATGGGACACTACCATAGGATACAGTGGAGAAATCCTGGGTCCAAAGACAAGCCTGACCTTACCGATTACTCGAGGGCTTGCTGTACCGAAGGGGTTCTAACGGCGTACTTTGCAAGTGCATGACCTAGGAGGAAGGCAAATTTCTCCTCCAAGATATCCACGACGGGATCTGCGGGGCGCACGTCTTTTTCAGAACCTTAGTGGGCAAGGCCTTCCGCATAGGATATTACTGGCCCACTGCGCTGATCGACGCAAGGGAACTAGTGAAACGTTGCCCAGCTTGCCAATACCATGCCCGGATGTCCCACCAGCCAGCATACGAGCTGCAAATATCCCGCTAACCTGGCCATTCTTGACGTGGAGAATAGATAAACTCGGTCCATTCCCAGAGGCCTAAAGGGGTGCACGCACCTGTTCGTCGCCATCGACACTTTTACTAAGTGGATCGAGGCCAAACCAGTGTTGAGCATATCAGCCCAAACGGCCAAAAGGTTCTTCAGGAACAACATTGTGGCAAGGTTTGGCGTCCTGAGTAAGCTGATCGCTGATAACGGGACACAGTTCACAAGCGAGCTATTCCAAGACTACTGCGAAGAACTCGGCATGAAGGTCGCCCTAGCCTCGGTGGCTCACCCACAGAGCAAAGGCGCGGCCAAACGTGCGAACGGGCAAATCATGCAAGGCATTAAGCACGAGTCTACGATGCTCTCGTCGAACAGCGCCAAAACTGGGTAGAAGAACTATCCTCGGTGCTATGGGTAGCTCGGACAACCTCTAATCAAGCGACTGGAGAAACTCCATTCCGGCTCGTATACGACTCGGAGGCGGTCCTACCAACCGAGCTAAGGCTCGGTTCAATTCGTGTTGATTTTATAGGTCAGATCGGCAACAACGAGGAACGACTATTGGATCTTGACCTATCCAAGTCCTGCCGCGAGCAAGCACTACTGCGAGTGGCAGCATACCAGTAATCCCTACGGTAGCACGCAGCAAAAACAGTACAGACCCGGACTTTGCAAGCTGGCGACCTGGTTCTAAGAAGAGTTCAAAACCTAGCCCACGCCAATAAGCTCATCCCGAGGTGGGAGGGTCCGTACACGGCCGTATCAGCTACACACCCGGGGGCTGTGAGACTGGCTATGCCGGACGAAAGAATTCTCAATAGCTCCTGGAACATCGCTCAACACCGGAGGTTCTACACTTGAGTCAACGTCGTAAGTTTCCTTTATTACCCCTTTTCCCGTTTTTGCCTCTTCCTAGTAAACCCCTAACAAACCCCAGATACCTAACCTATGATCCAGGTTAGGAGAAAGCTCGGGCTATCCCGGCATACATCGGCAGGTTAACGGATATGCAGAAGCTACACCCCCGGGATTCCCTTGCACACAGGTAAGCCGATATCCATCGCACCATGCAAGACCCCGCGCGGGCAAACGCTTTCCAGCCCTATACCATAAGCCTGCATAAAATTGTTGAAGCCCGGGATAACTCAAGAGTCCCAAAACTCTGCCTCTTGCAAAGAAACAGAGCAGGGGCCACGAGCTTCGTTCTAAGGTCACGGTCTCTAAACCACGACCGACTCTCTATCCATCCAAAGGCTCGGCCGTGGTTTGCGGACTAGGGTCGATTTTTTCAAAGAATCGAACTTCTCTAAACCACGACGGACCCTCTGTCCATCCAGAGGCTCGGCCGTGGCTCGGGGGCTAGGGTCGATTTTTTTCAAAAATTTTATCTTCTCTAAACCATGACCAACCCTCTGTCCATCCAAAGGCTCGGCCATGCCTCGGGGACTAGGGTCGATTTTTTCAAAAGAATCGATCTTTTCTAAACCACGCCCGACCCTCTGTCCATCCAGAGGCTCGGCCATGGCTCGGGGCTAGGATCGATGGGGCTATACCCCGACCTTTAAATCCTACTTGCCTATACGACTACTTGTGTCTACTCTGTGCATGCAGGAAGGGCGACAAAGGAGGGAGACAAACAAACAAGTATACTGCTTTCAAAAATAAAGTCACAAGGACGATGTAGACTATAGCAAAAGGAAGAAAACAATACAAAGGCCTACGGCCCAGGCTGACACCTGAATTTGCGGAGTTCGGCCGCAGCTTCATCATAACGGTCCTAAAGTGCGAGAAGGGCCCACCGATCATCTTGGGCGGCCCGCGCTTCAGTCTGCAATGCTTCGTTAGCCGCCTCCAGCTCCCGAACAGTGTCCTCATGGGTCTTCAGGCTCCCCACTGTCGCAGCCGCCGCCGACTTCACTCGGGACAGCTCCGTGGAAAGGAGGTCGTGCTCCTCTGTAGCTCGAGCAACTTCGGCCACGCGGCGCACCTCCATCGACCGGAGGCGCTCTTCAAACTCGACGGAGCAGTTGCGTTCGGCCTTAAGCTCCTCCTACGACCGACGGGACTTCTCCCCAGCTTTATCCCGTGCCGCGGCAAGGACCGCTTCCGCCACCGTAGCACGAGCCTCCACAGCCACGATCTGGACTGCGGCCAAGCGCGCCTCCTCCAGCTCGACGTGCATGGCTTCGGCCCGTCGCTGCCAAAGCACACCGTCCGCCATCGCAGCCTCCTGATCAGCCTCTTGCTCGGCCCTAGACGCGCACGCGCGACCAACGACCTCGCGGTAGGCCTACACCAGGAAGGCGAGCTCGAGAAGGAAAAACCAAGCATGATCGAAACAAAATTTGAAAGCTAAGCTTGGAGGTACTTACCCGTTTCATGATCGCCGCAAGGTCGGCCTATAGCAGGGGCCAGGTAGCATGCCTGGGCGCGGGCGACGCTACAACCAAGTCGCCCGAGCCACCTCTCGAGCTGCTCGCCTCCTCCTCGGACTCCTCCGTAGCCTCGGCTTCGGCCTCACCGGCCAAAGCCGGCGCCACCCCCTTCGCGGTCTCGGTCGCCCTCTCCGCGAGCTCGGCCACCTCCTCCACGGGCTCGGCCACCTCGATGGCTAGGAGGCATGGCTCGGGTGCAGGTCTACTTGCACCTCAAAGTCCGCCTTCGGCTTGGCCACCTTGGTGTTTACTACCCACTCAACGAGGGATTGACCGGGGACAGGGGGGAGCCGGATGGACTTTCCTTAGCGGCTTCTGACAAGCACGAGCTTCTCCTCAACCCACGCCAGTGTCGCCACGATTCATCCCGCAGCGAGTAAGGGGGCCACGCTCAGCAGACGCATCGAGATGGTGTCGACTGCCGTGGTGACCCGGACCGGGTAATTCCAGTCAAACAAGAGCATGTCGCTCGAGTCCAGTGGCGGGATAGGCCGGCCGTGCTGCGAGACGAACTCCGCCAAGCCGTTGAGGTCGATCGGACGCCACCTGGACGTGGTCCGCCCTTCAACTCAGAGCGGCGCCAAGGTCAGCGTCCCGAAGTCAGCTTCCACCTCAACAGTGGCGGCCAGGCAGCGTACATCGCTGTGCACCGCCGGCGGAAAGTAGTAGGCCCTCGAGCCCCAACATCATTTGTGTTTCGGGTGGGGCTCGTTCTCCCGGGCCACTTCCTCCAGCCGCACCGGGAGAATCCTCTCCACCCCGGCGGTCATAGCGACTAGCGGCAAAAATAAACAACCCACGATCAACCCAGGATGCGCGACATCGAAGGAAGGAAAGGAAGATCAAAGACATGACAGCTTATGAGCAAGCTCGAGGTCTGTCTCCGCCGACCCGGCGTCCACGGGCTTCCCGTCCAACATGAGCCGACGCTTCTTCGACGCCGGCTAAGTGTCCCGCGCTCCGGCAGAATCCCAGTCCCGGGAGCCCTTAGCTCGGGCCGAGTCAGGAACAGAAGCAGGCGCCCAGGGCACTGACCTCCCGGCCGCAGACGACGGCTGGGGTGGCCGTCCGGCACTGACGACCTTGTCCAGCCGAGAGTACCTAGTCCACTTCCCTTGAGGCAATTGCATGCCCGCGGCCTGCCTTTGGTGCATCTGGTGCGAGCCCGCGCGTCTGCCGCCCGCCGAGCCCGCTGAAGAGACGACCCCTGGGGCCGCCACCATCACCAGGGCGTCGGTCCCAGCCTCCTCATCCGCCTCCCCCTGCGAGCAAAATAGGAAAAGGTCAGTACGCGCCCGGGAAAGACCGCCCGAAGGGCGCAGAGCTTGCAGAAGTACAAACCTCGTTGTCCACTTCGAGGACATTCCGAATCCCCGAGCCCGATGGCTCGTTGTGGTTCGTAGGCAGCAGAAGCCCCACGAACTGGACTACCTTGGCCCAAGGCAAGGCTGCAGAGAAAGGAAAGAATATTAGAACGCACCAAGAAGAAGCTCGGGCAAAAGGCCGAAGGTCGAGAAGAGACTTACGGGAGTTGCCCTCGCGGTA
Organism: Olyra latifolia; assembly: GCA_036346145.1. NCBI lineage: Eukaryota > Viridiplantae > Streptophyta > Magnoliopsida > Poales > Poaceae > Olyra > Olyra latifolia. The sequence goes on from CM070532.1 coordinate 40,065,583, forward strand.
AGATCATCCCACCCACGGATGTTGAAGAAGGGTTGAACCCGCTTTCACAGTGGGCTCACCCGATTCTTGGTGAAATCAGCCACAATATCGTAGCTGTTCAGCCCTTGGCTAGCTAGCTTCCGAATCTTAGCGGCCGAAACCGCCTCCGCCGGCTCTAGCACGGGGTGCTGCAGCATCAGCTTCCTGGGGTTCTCGTTCGAGAACCAGTGCCCACACACGCCGAGCTTCTTGGTGTAGTACCACCGCGACGCCCACCCCCCAACGTTCTCCTTGGCCTTGAACGCCGGGTACGCGGGCTTCATGTCACGGCACAGCTTGAAGTAGGCGAACCCTGTCGCGTCGCTCCCGTCGGTCGTGGTGAGCTCGTAGAAGTTGAGGAAGAGACTCACTGTCAGCTCCACTCCGACGAATGCTTCACAGATGTGCGCGAAGATCGCCATAGATAGGATCGAGTTGGGATTGAGGTTCACCAACTCAATCCCGCATTGCGCCAGGATGGTGGAGAGGAAGTCAGACTCCAGGACCCAGAATCCGTGGACGGCAAAAAGCTCGAAGGAGACCAGCTCGTCGTCCTCGGGCGCTGGGATCACCTCCTCGCCGGCCGCTCTCCAGCCACCGATGTCAATAATGCCGCCAACACCCGTTCCTCTCCTTTTGGCAAACAATATCTCTTCTAATTGTTGAAAATTTTGAGTTAAACTCTATATTAATGAAATTAACAAGTGACACAAATGAAATTAATAAGATTATATATATTACCCAGAAGTTGATCCAAACCCTCCGTGCAATAGTACCATGTTGGCCTATTGAGCCCATTTTGTTACCGACTCAGAAGCTCCTCCAACCACCACCAACCCTAGATAGTGGTACTGGCAGAGACTCCCCAAGTTAGCATTGTTAGACTTTAGGTGATCCCTGCCCTCCCTGCCCTCCCAAGCAAGATCAATCCATTTCCTGTAAAATTAAATTTGAATTAAACGAATAAAGTGAAAAATTAACTTTATTTCTTACTCACCAATCACCATGTGGCTTGATCTGTTTCCATGCCCGGGGATCCGAAACTACTGGGTAACCATGTTATTTGACCTATGCCTGAAATAGCAACAACATGATAATGTAACTATGGTAATCATATTAACAAAATGATACTATTTGATTATAAGTACAAATAATTACCTGAAGACAGGTGCAGCTTCGTCATCTTCTCCATCCTCATCCCCCTCATCCGCAGCCGTTTCCCCATCCTCCTCATTCTCCACCCCTCGTCATTTGCATTAACCTCTATGTCCTCGGTCTCATCCTCCTACTCCAATGGCTGAAAAGGAAACATAATTAAACAATATTATATAACGGTTGAACCTAGAAATTAAAAAATATTACATAACACCTGAAAACACTACCTCCTATGGAGCAGCCTCCTTAGGTGGGCGAGCCTCGAACTAAACCTGCTGAAGGCATCCCGCCAACTCTCTCTGTCGGCTCAGGTGCAAAGTGTTGTCCCTGAAGAGAGATCCACCTGCTGAGCCTGAGGAATCCTTCTTCAAAGATGAAGAGCCATCCTTTTTTGAAGAAGACGAAGAGCCATCCTTTTTCTTTCCCTTTCTTAGATGAGAAAACATCATCCTGTTGAAAAGATATGATTCAAAAGTTAGTATAAGAAAATAAGAACATGCATAAGTAAAGGAATAGAAATTTAAATATTTAATTGCACTTATTAGAATTCATCGTCCTCGTGATATTAATTGGCGACATTTTACAAAGTGTGACGATGCCTCGTGTTACAATCTATTTGTGAGTCATCGGGACAACGACGTGTTTGTTTTTTTTCTGCACATCCTAAACAATAACATCTTCAGGGTCGCTGATCATTTGATCAAGTGACATCGCAGTGTCTACTTCAAAAGAGCATGGCTAATCGCCTTCCTGGTATGCTTCATGTACAGGGTTGTCGAGCTCACTTTCACCGTACTCGTCGTCACCAAGGATGGACAACTAGCCAGGAGGGTTTACCTTCTGAACAACCCACCATGATGCCAAGTTCGGTGTTAACGTCCATGGATATGACATATAATACACCTTTTCAAGGACAAAAGGATTGTGTTCTGTCAGACGCGATGCATGGTTAACTTCGATCATGCCAATTTTGTTGTTACATTTTGTGCCTGTTTTAGGATCAATGCTAAACCAATCATAGTAAAAGAAGACTATTAGTAGGTCTTTTAACCCCCCGAACTTCAACTCTACTATGTCTTGAATAACGCCATAAAAATCAGTTTGGCCAGCATCCGCACCATACACCGTAGTGGCAACTCCACTATTTGTTGTGGCTACTTGTAGATGTTTTGCTTCAAATTTTGCGGAACGGAATCGAAACCCATTAACATCATAACGTCCAAAGCTCCTTGCCGTTATGCTTCCATGGGATAGCTGTCTTAGGTCCTCATGAACGCTACTCTCAGCCATACACTGCAAGGTTTGGACATTAATTAAGGCGTTGTTCAACACAACGAGTTTTATGCAAGTGTAATAAGAATTTACATGTTTTCAAAACCAAGTAACGAAGTTAGGTCCACCACGTAAACCATCACATCGTAATGCATCAAGTTGTTTAGAGTAGGTTGTTGTTTGGATCTCCACTGTTGGTGATCAAACAACCTGAAAATTACCCAGTAAGTTTACAATCTATATAAACAAATTTTCAAGGAAACTAAATGCAAATACTTACTTGAAGTACTACACCATTTCCTCGATGTTGGTGTACATATACAGCAACGCAACATTCCAATCTTCTGTAGACAACTCATAGATTGAACTGGCACCTATAGCTTTGTCGTTCCACTAGAATATTACAGGGGTTTCATCAGAAGTGTGATACCACAACACATGAGCATTAATGTTTTGTTCATCTGTGAAATATGTGCTCGTGTAGTATGATATCTTCTTAAGATAGAATGCTTCTGCGATGCATCCTTCCACCCATGCTTTGTTACCCACGATTACCCTGAGCTTTTTAAGGTTCCGTTCTATAGGGTACATCCATCAATATTGTATAGGCTCACCAACCTCCGCTTCATATGGCAAATGCATCAACAGGTGTTGCATCACATTCATAAAACCTGGTAGGAATACCTTCTCCATCTTGCATACAAGCATTGGTATATCTTTCTTCAACTTTTTCATCATTGATTTGCTAATTTTCTTAGCACATAACTGCTTATAGAAAAAACTAAGCTTTGCTAACATTGTCCAAGGTTCTTTTTTGAAGTAACCACGGAACATTACAGGAAGTAGACGTTCCATGATAATGTGGTAATCATGGCTCTTAAGGCCATTAATTTTGCCAGTTACGATGCTCACCGCTCTTCTTAGGTTTGCAGCATAACGACCAGGAAATTTAACATTCTTCAACCATGCTAGCACCTCCCTTTTTTCTATGGGTTCAAGGCAATATAGAGAACGTGGCTTCCCCGTACACCCTGCGTGATCTGGTCGCACCTCAAGGGTGGTTGGTCACATATCTCAGCCATATCTTAATGGGTCTTCATGTTGTCTTTTGTTTTGTCCTTGAAGTCAAAGCAAATGCTGATAATACTTTCTGCAACATTGCTTTCTTGATGCATATCATCGACATTGTGCCTGAGAATTAGGTGGGTGGCATAAGGGAGACACCAAATACTTTTTATGTGAGTCCAATTGTTTGTCTCTTTAAACCCTTTGTGTAACAGCCCAGCTGTTAAATTTCGCATAGCTATGCATATCATTATCATGTTCATTCGTTTTTATGTTGGTTTACAAAAATTTTGCATTCAACCACCATGCTCTATGGTGGGAACGTAAGGCTTTTAACTTTAAACCCTTTGGACAAGCCACTAGAGTAGTGAGACCGGGCCCGACAGGCATGTTCCTTAAATGTCCGAGCTAGTTGTAGCTTGCCCGATCAAGGTAGAGTTCACCCGAGCTCTATCGAAGCAAGGTAGTGACTGTGCCGGACTTCACCAAGCTCTACCTGAGCTTGGTTGCTACCCATCCGAGCTGATAATCACTTGTCCGAGCTAGAAGATGTCCGGAGGAAGCTGCCCGAGCTATAGACGGTCGAACTGAGCAACAGGGGACCTGACCGGGCAAGGAGAAGCTCAAGTAAGCTCGTACCTATTCACACAACCCAGCCACCACATCTATTCTTTATTCCTTTTTGCCCTCCGACAGTATCAGCCGAATCTTCCATCCACTGGCTGACTTAGGCGGTGCTGTAGGCAGCCCAGACCCTCATCTTTTCTTACCCGGAATCTTACCCGCAGCCTCCCTATTACAAGTGGGACCTGGACCTACTTGTCAATGGGAGAGTATACCTCTATTTAAGCCCCTCTCCACCCTCTTCAACCAGCCCTTACCCTCCTTCTTCCCACGTCCAAGTTCTGGACAGCAGCAAGAACAGCAAGCTGTTCTTCATCTCCACCTCCACCATTTTCAAATCTCCATCCAAACCACCAAGAATCTACATAGGGTGTTATATATCATTGGAAAGCTGAAATCGTTGGCTATCCATTCCACTCCATGGTAAGCACATGCACAAAGGTTTGCCATGGATTTCTCTTCCTTTCCTCTTTGCTGTTCGGTTTTGGGACAACAAAGGCGGATTTCGTTTTCTGCCCATCTATGTCCTCTTTCTTCAAATCCAGGTCATGGAATGAGAAGGAGTAACATTTACATTTCCTAGGCTTCAAGTACATCCAACTCCCTTGCACGTTCATAAGGATTTGGGTGAGTTCTTGCTGCCTATCTTCATCTACTTCACTGTTTTGGACAGCAGTGAGGTTCTTTGCAATTTTCTCATCTTGCATGTCATTTTCCCTCACATGCAAACTCGGAGATGACCAAGAAGAGTTCATGCACGAGCTAAGGAATGTCTAGGAGCAGATCCACGCTTCTGGAGTTGAAGGGACCTCAAGGAATAAGCTGAAGAGTTGCTGAACCGTCCATCACTTCGATCTCCTCATCTTTGGGCTCTCTATTTTTAAGCAAGACCTTTCTTGCTATGTGAGAACCCAGTACTCCCTCTCATTTCTTTTCTTCACCATTTAGCATTCATGGCTAAGCTGTTCTTTGGTGGGAACCGAAACATTAGAACCCCAGATCTGAAAACAGCCTGTTTCAGCCTTTCTTTTAATAGCAGCCTAGTAAATAAATTCTATAAAATCAACCGTAGCTCAGATGAAAAAATGTTCTACATGAAAATAGTGCGCCAGGAAATTTCCTACAACTTTCATGTTAAGCCCGAGCTTAGCGGAGCTTATTAGGATCCCAAAAGTGGCTCGTATTAAGCAATGTACAAGCTAAGTGACTTTCCCGAGTTAGAGCTAGTTGAGCCCGACCTTGGTCATGTCCTAGCCGACCAAGCTATGCCATATCCAACCTTAGAAACCCACTCTGGACCAAGGCTACATCATTTCTGAGCTAGGAGGCTCATTCCCGAGCTACCTAGATCAATCCCGAGCTTAGTCCCTACAGCCCCGAGCTAATTTTGCACCCAATCTTCAAATAGCTCGTTCTCACTCATCCGAACTCGGATTTGGGTGATTCTTTTTGCAAAATTTGCATTAGATCATGAACTTTATGAATCTATAAAAATATTTGATTTTCCTATTTGTTTGGCATTTATTTGGATTTTATTGCTACCGAACATTAGGAACCAACGTTTCGGAGGAGCACGGACTTGACCCAGAAGCTCTCCCTGACTACGACCAGCAACAAGACACTTATACTCCCCTCATTTGACTCACCATATTGATTCTCTATTTACATGCATTGATTTAATTATATCGTATCACTTGTTGCATGCTAATTCCGAGTATGTTATTTGTTGCGTAGAAAGTAGTTATGTCCTACTAAGTGGTTCGTACCTTATTAGGCTTGACACCCTTATTCCTTTGTAGCCTAAGCAGGTACTATTATTTATGTTGTGTCACGAATGCTTAGCAATGCTTAGAGTCAACAAGGTAAAGCGATCAGTGGAGTAGTCCACTGGTCGTGTGATTCAATTATTGATGTACTTAATGTTCGGTTTGGATTGATGAGTATTTGGATTACGTGTGATCTAAGTTGGACTCGAACGGGTGATAGGGGATGATGGGAGGATGGATCCCGAACATGTAGCCCGTTTGGGTAATTAAGGACCGAACATCGGGTACCTTCCTCTCAAGTACTATACGTACGACCACACGTGTTTTATGGGGACACTTGGCTGACTTCCTGTGCATGCTTGAGCCTTTGGGTACCAACGGGACAATGTGTTTATGGGTGGGGTGGCAGGGTGGACCATCCCTGATGTGACCTTGTGCTTGAGTGTGATGGGCCTTGGACAAATCCACTGCAACGGTTAACTCCCTCCTGCACTCGTGGAGTGGGGACTGGATAAAGTTAACTCGGGTGACCCAATGGACTGGCATGTACATCTAGGAGGCTTCGGCATGGCTTGCTATGTCGTGTGGGTAAAGTCGTACACCTCTGCAGAGTGTTAAACTGTTGGAACAGCCGCGTCCCGGGTTAAGGACGAATCTTGAGTTGGTTAAGCTGCCAGTTTTAGCACTTGGTTACTGGTTCTGGTTATTTGGTTTGGTTATGTTGTCATTTCCGAGCACTGGGTTGCTCGTGGTGTCACTGGTCGGATAGAGACCAGGGGACGGATAGAGTCCCGGGTATGTTTTGATATGGCCGGATAGAGGCTATGGACGGATGGAGTCGAATGGATTGATGATGGTGATGATATATTGATGAGATGATGATATTATTGCTAGTCACATTGCTTTAAAATGTTTTATTCAAATGTTATTTACAATCTACTTATGTTTACGTCTTGCAAATGTACTTTATGCTTAAATTGTCATACTAACCTTCCATTGGATACATTATTCATGAATGAGGATATACATTACCTCCTAGTGCTGAGTACCATCTGTACTCATACAAGTTGCTATTATTTCAGGTGATTATGACCCCGTGCTTGAGAACTACTACCAAGCTGAACACGGTGAAGCTAGCGGGCAAGCGGAGTTCTAAACTTCCAGTCGGTTGCCCTTGGGTTATAAGGCATACCTTGCTGGCCCTTTTGGTTTTAATATGATTAAGTCTTCCGCTGCTTTGTTGTTGAACATCTTATGTTTCCGCTGTCATAAAACTCTAGATTATGTTAAACTTATTGTATGGACAACAGTCCATACCCCGTTGTAATATAAGTTTATGTCCCTTACCGTTTGTGTTGTGTTATCGATTCACATGAGGGTATGTGTGTGATGGTAGCTGATCTTGGGAGCCATCACAGAATGCATATCCGGTACCCAGCTTCACTTTCGTTTCAATAGAGTTGGCTCACATAAGTTGTTGCTACCCGGTTTGGGAGTTAACCTACCCGGCTTGCTCTCGGATAGCCCGTAAGTTGATTCTTGACCATAGGGGCAACAAGTGGGTGATTTCTCTATTGAGCCGAGTGTGAAAAAGGGGGCGCCACAGGGGTAAAGACCTTCCCCCCTTCAAAAGAATCTCGTCCCCGAGATTCAGTTGTCTCGGTAAAGAGGTGAGGATAGGTTGCTCGGAGATAGTTTTCTTGTTCCCATGTGGCTTCGTCTTCAGTATGGTTACTCCATTGCACCTTTAGGAACTTCATGGTCTTGCTTCTGGTCACACGCTTTTTCTCATCAAGAATGCGAATGGGGTGCTCTCGATAAGATAGATTGGATTGAAGGTCAAGATATTCCAACTTGGTTGCCTCAGTTGGAACTCGGATGCACTTCTTGAGTTGAGAGACGTGAAAGACATTGTGTACGTCGGGTAGTGAAGAAGGGAGATTTAATTCATAAGCCACTGCCCCTCGCTTCGTTGTGATTTGGAAAGGGCCAATGTAGCGAGGCGCTAGCTTTCCTTTGACTTGGAAACGATGGGTACCCTTCAAAGGGGTAACCTTAAGATAGACATGATCGTTTACTTCAAAGGTAAGCTCACGTCGGCGACGATCAGCGTAGCTCTTTTGGCGAGATTGCGCTGCCCGCAATCGTTCTTGGATCAGCTTAACTTGCTCTTCAGCTTCAGTAACTACGTCCGGGCCATAGAATGGTCTTTCTCCGGATTCGAACCAGTTGAGAGGAGTCCTACATTTTCTTCCATAGAGAGCTTCGAATGGAGATATTTGAAGACTAGATTGATAACTATTGTTGTAGGAGAATTCAGCAAAGGGTAAGCACTTGTCCCAATTTTTATCATAAGAAAGGACACATGCTCGTAGCATATCTTCAAGTACTTGATTAACTCTTTCAGTTTGTCCGCCGGTTTGGGATGATAAGCCGTGCTAAAGGATAGTTTGGTTCCCATTGCACGGTGAAGACACTTCCAGAAATGTGAAGTAAATTTGGGGCCTCGATCTGAAATAATCCTTTTGGGAACACCTGAAGGCAAACTATACAAGAAAGATAATGTTCAGCCAAGTCCTTAACACGATAAATGGTTTTGACAGGAAGGAAGTGAGCAGATTTTGTTAGTTGATCGACTATTACCCAAATGGAATCAAAGCTCTTTTGGGTAGTGGGTAGACCAGTGATAAAGTCCATTCCAACTTCATCCTATTTCCACTCGGGTACGGGTAGAGGTTGAAGAGTTCCTCCTGTCCGGAGATGGTCAGCTTTTACCCGTTGACATATGTCACACTCGGCAACATACCGGGCAATCTCCCACTTCATGCGAGTCCACCAAAGCCTCTGTTTCAGATCTTGATACATCTTAGTTCCTCCGGGGTGGATTGAGAGAGAAGAATTGTGTGCTTCACTAAGGATGGATGCCTTTAGCTGCTTGTTGTTAGGCACCACTAGGCGTTTTCCAAACCATAAGACACCTTGGGCATCCTCGGAGAAACAATTAGCTTTGCCTTCCTTCATTTTAGCTCGGATATAGGTCACACCTTTATCATTCTTTTGGGCATCCTTGATCTGATTGATAAGGTCAGGTTTTACCTCCAAAGCAACAACAAATCCTTGTGGAACCATTTCCAAACCGAGCTTCTGAAATTCAGTGCACAAAGCATCCGATTCCAACTTAACCGAGATGCAATTGCATTGTGATTTCCGGCTTAACGCATCGGCAACCACATTGGCTTTGCCCGGATGGTAATGAAGACCTATATTATAGTCCTTGATCAACTCGAACCATCTTCTTTGTCTACCATTCAGATCTGACTGTGTGAAGATGTACTTGAGACTCTTATGATCGGTATAGACCTCGCAGCGTTTTCTGATAAGGAAATGTCACCATATCTTAATAGCATGCACTACTGCTGCGAGCTCGAGGTCATGGGTAGGATAATTTACTTCATGAGGTCTTAATTGCCTGGATGCGTAAGCCATGACCTTGCCTTCTTGCATAAGGACACAACCAAGGCCGAGGTGAGATACATCACAGTAAATGTCAAAACTCTTGTGAATGTCCGGTAGGACTAGGACAAGAGCGGTGGTCAATCGGTCTTTCAAGGTTTGGAAACTCCTTCACATTCTTGTGACCATTCAAACCTCTTATCCTTTTCAAGAGTTGGGTCAATGGTCGGGCCATCTTGGAGAAATTCTCAATAAATCGCCGGTAGTAGCCGGCAAGATCAAGGAAACTTCGGATTTCAGTGACTGTAGTGGGCTGTTTCTAATTTAGTACATCTTGTACTTTGCTCGGGTCTACAGCCACTCTGCCTTCGGATAGGATCTGACCAAGGAAGGCAACCTCGTTTAGTCAAAACTCACACTTACTGAATTTGGCGTAAAGTCGGTGCTCTCGGAGTTTTTCCAATACAAGCCGAAGATGCTCTTCATGCTCTTCTTCGGTCCTTGAGTAGATAAGAATGTCGTCGATGAAGATGACGACAAACCTTTCAAGAAATTCCATGAAGATGGAATTCATGAGGTTCATGAAGTACGCCGGTGCATTGGTCAAACCGAAAGACATGACGGTATACTCGTACAAGCCATAGCGAGTAGAGAACGCCGTCTTGGGGATGTCCTCTGATCTGATTTTGATTTGATGGTATCCTAATCTCAGGTCAATCTTGGAGAATACACGGGCTCCAGTCATCTGATCGAATAGATCATCAATCTGAGGCAGTGGATACTTGTTCTTGACCGTGACTTCATTCAGCGGTCGATAATCCACACACATCCTTAAACTATCATCCTTCTTCTTTACGAATAGCGTCGAGCATCCCCATGGTGAGGAGCTTGGGCGAATGAAGCCTTTCTCTTGCAGCTCCATAAGTTGCTTCTTCAGTTCTGTTAGCTCGTTGGGAGGCATCCTATATGGCCGTTTTGATATTGGGGCGGTCCCGGGCAGCAATTCGATGACAAATTCTACCTCCCGGTCAGGTGGCATCCTAGGTAGTTCTTCAGAAAAGACATGTGTTTTTCCCCATAAACACGTAGATCTTGCCGGCTACTACCGGCGATTTATTGAGAATTTCTCCAAGATGGCTCGACCATTGACCCAACTCTTGAAAAGGATAAGAGGTTTGAATGGTCACAAGAATGTGAAGGAGTTTCCAAACCTTGAAAGACCGATTGACCACCGCTCTTGTCCTAGTCCTACCGGACATTCACAAGAGTTTTGACATTTACTGTGATGTATCTCACCTCGGCCTTGGTTGTGTCCTTATGCAAGAAGGCAAGGTCATGGCTTACGCATCCAGGCAATTAAGACCTCATGAAGTAAATTATCCTACCCATGACCTCGAGCTCGCAGCAGTAGTGCATGCTATTAAGATATGGTGACATTTCCTTATCAGAAAACGCTGCGAGGTCTATACCGATCATAAGAGTCTCAAGTACATCTTCACACAGTCAGATCTGAATGGTAGACAAAGAAGATGGCTCGAGTTGATCAAGGACTATAATATAGGTCTTCATTACCATCCGGGCAAAGCCAATGTGGTTGCCGATGCGTTAAGCCGGAAATCACAATGCAATTGCATCTCGGTTAAGTTGGAATCGGATGCTTTGTGCACTGAATTTCAGAAGCTCGGTTTGGAAATGGTTCCACAAGGATTTGTTGTTGCTTTGGAGGTAAAACCTGACCTTATCAATCAGATCAAGGATGCCCAAAAGAATGATAAAGGTGTGACCTATATCCGAGCTAAAATGAAGGAAGGCAAAGCTAATTGTTTCTCCGAGGATGCCCAAGGTGTCTTATGGTTTGGAAAACGCCTAGTGGTGCCTAACAACAAGCAGCTAAAGGCATCCATCCTTAGTGAAGCACACAATTCTTCTCTCTCAATCCACCCCGGAGGAACTAAGATGTATCAAGATCTGAAACAGAGGCTTTGGTGGACTCGCATGAAGTGGGAGATTGCCCGATATGTTGCCGAGTGTGACATATGTCAACGGGTAAAAGCTGACCATCTCCGGACAGGAGGAACTCTTCAACCTCTACCCGTACCCGAGTGGAAATGGGATGAAGTTGGAATGGACTTTATCACTGGTCTACCCACTACCCAAAAGAGCTTTGATTCCATTTGGGTAATAGTCGATCAACTAACAAAATCTGCTCACTTCCTTCCTGTCAAAACCATTTATCGTGTTAAGGACTTGGCTGAACATTATCTTTCTTGTATAGTTTGCCTTCAGGTGTTCCCAAAAGGATTATTTCAGATCGAGGCCCCAAATTTACTTCACATTTCTGGAAGTGCCTTCACCGTGCAATGGGAACCAAACTATCCTTTAGCACGGCTTATCATCCCAAACCGCGGACAAACCGAAAGAGTTAATCAAGTACTTGAAGATATGCTACGAGCATGTGTCCTTTCTTATGATAAAAATTGGGACAAGTGCTTACCCTTTGCTGAATTCTCCTACAACAATAGTTATCAATCTAGTCTTCAAATATCTCCATTGAAGCTCTCTATGGAAGAAAATGTAGGACTCCTCTCAACTGGTTCGAATCCGGAGAAAGACCATTCTATGGCCGGACGTAGTTTGAAGGTCAAGAGCAAGTTAAGTTGATCCAAGAACGATTATGGGCAGCGCAATCTCGCCAAAAGAGCTACGCTGATCGTCGCCGACGTGAGCTTACCTTTGAAGTAAACGATCATGTCTATCTTAAGGTTACCCCTTTGAAGGGTACCCATCGTTTCCAAGTCAAAGGAAAGCTAGCGCCTCGCTACATTGGCCCTTTCCAAATCACAGCGAAGCGAGGGGCAGTGGCTTATGAATTAAATCTCCCTTCTTCACTACCCGACGTACACAATGTCTTTCACGTCTCTCAACTCAAGAAGTGCATCCGAGTTCCAACTGAGGCAACCAAGTTGGAATATCTTGACCTTCAATCCAATCTATCTTATCGAGAGCACCCCATTCGCATTCTTGATGAGAAAAAGCGTGTGACCAGAAGCAAGACCATGAAGTTCCTAAAGGTGCAATGGAGTAACCATACTGAAGACGAAGCCACATGGGAACAAGAAAACTATCTCCGAGCAACCTATCCTCACCTCTTTATCGAGACAAGCTGAATCTCGGGGACGAGATTCTTTTGAAGGGGGGAAGGTCTTTACCCCTGTGGCGCCCCCTTTTTCACACTCGGCTCAATAGAGAAATCACCCACTTGTTGCCCCTATGGTCAAGAATCAACTTACGGGCTATCCGAGAGCAAGCGGGTAGGTTAACTCCCAAACCGGTAGCAACAACTTATGTGAGCCAACTCTATTGAAACGAAGTGAAGCTGGTACGGATATGCATTCGTGATGGCTCCCAAGATCAGCTACCATCACACACATACCCTCATGTGAATCGATAACACAACACAAACGGTAAGGGACATAAACTTATATTACAACGGGGTATGGACTGTTGTCCATACAATAAGTTTAACATAATCTAGAGTTTTATGGCAGCGAAACATAAGATGTTCAACAACAAAGCAATGAAGACTTAATCATATTAAAACCAAAAGGGCCAGCAAGGTATGCCTTATAACCCAAGGGCAACCGACTCGAAGTTTAGAACTCCGCTTGCCCGCTAGCTTCACCGTGTTCAGCTTGGTAGTAGTTCTCAAGCACGGGGTCATAATCACCTGAAATAATAGCAACTTGTATGAGTACAGATGGTACTCAGCACTAGGAGGTAATGTATATCCTCATTCATGAATAATGTATCCAATGGAAGGTTAGCATGACAATTTCAGCATAAAGTACATTTGCAAGACGTAAACATAAGTAGATTGTAAATAACATTTGAATAAAACATTTTAAAGCAATGTGACTAGCAATAATATCATCATCTCATCAATATATCATCACCATCATCAATCCATTCGACTCCATCCGTCCATAGCCTCTATCCGGCCATATCAAAACATACCCGGGACTCTATCCGTCCCCTGGTCTCTATCCGACCAGTGACACCACGAGCAACCCAGTGCTCGGAAATGACAACATAACCAAACCAAATAACCAGAACCAGTAACCAAGTGCTAAAACTGGCAGCTTAACCAACTCAAGATTCGTCCTTAACCCGGAACGCGGCTGTTCCAACAGTTTAACACTTTGCAGAGATGTACGACTTTACCCACACGACACAGCATGCCATGCCAAAGCCTCCTAGATGTACATGCCAGTCCATCAGGTCACTCGAGTTAACTTTATCTAGTCCCCACTCCGCGAGTGCATGAGGGAATTAACCGTTGCAGTAGATTTGTCCAAGGCCCATCACACCCAAGCACAAGGACGCACCACGGATGGTCCACCCTGCCACCCCACCCACAAACACATTGCCCCGTTGGTACCCAACGGCTCAAGCATGCACAGGAAGTCAGCCAAGTGTCCCCATAGAACACGTGTGGTCGTACATATAGTACTTGAGAGGAAGGTACCCGATGTTCAGTTCTTAATTACCCAAACGGGGCTACATGTTCGGGATCCGTCCTCCCATCATCCTCTATCACCCGTTCGAGTCCAACTTAGATCACACGTAATCCAAATACTCATCAATCCAAACCGAACATTGAGTACATCAATAATTGAATCACACGACCAATGGACTACTCCACTGATCGCTTTACCTCGTTGACTGTAAGCATTGGTAAGCATTCGTGACACAACATAAATAATAGTACCTACTTAGGCTACAAAGGAATAAGGGTGTCAAGCCTAATAAGGTACTAACCACTTAGTAGGACATAACTACTTTCTACCTAACAAGTAACATATTCGGAATTAGCATGCAACAAATGATAGGATATAATTAAATCAATGCTTGTAAATAGAGGATCAATATGGTGAGTCAAATGAGGGGAGTATAAGTGCCTTGTTGCTGGTCGTAGTCAGGGAGAGCTTTTGGGTCAAGTCCGGGCTTGTCCGAAACGTTGGTTCCTAATGTTCGGTAGCAATAAAATCCAAATAAAATATCAAACAAATAGGAAAATCAAATATTTTTAGAGATTCAGAAAGTTCATGATCAAATGCAAATTTTATAAAAAATAATCACCCAAATCCGAATTCGGATGAGTGAGAACGAGCTATTTGAAGTTTGGGTGCAAAACTAGCTCGAGGCTGTAGGGACTAAGCTCGGGATTGATCTAGGTAGCTCGGGAATGAGCCTCCTAGCTCGGAAATGATGTCGCCTTGGTCCAGAGTGGGTTTCTAAGGTTGGATATGGCATAGCTTCGTCGGCTAGGACATGACCAAGGTCGGGCTCAACTAGCTTTAGCTCGGAAAAGTCACTTAGCTTGTATATTTCTTAGTATGAGCCACTTTTGGGGGTCCTAATAAGCTCAGCTAAGCTCAGGCTTAACATGAAAGTTGCAGGAAATTTCCTGGCACACAATTTTCATGTAGAACACTTTTTCATCTAAGCTACGGTTGATTTTATAGAATTTATTTACTAGGCTACTATTGAAAGAAAGGCTGAAACAGACTGTTTTCAGATTTGGGTTCTAATGCTTCGGTTCCCACCAAAGAACAGCTTAGCCATGAATGCTAAATGGTGAAGAAAAAAAATGAGAGGGAGTACTGGGTTCTCATCTAGCAAGGAAGGCCTTGCTTAAAAATAGAGAGCCCAAAGATGAGGAGATCGAAGTGATAGACGGTAATCTGTCCAGAACTTGGTTCAGCAACTCTTCAGCTCATTCCTTGAGGTCCCTTCGACTCCAGAAGTGTGGATCTGCTCCTAGACATTCCTTAGCTCGTGCATGAACTCTTCTTGATCATCTCCGAGCTTGCATGTGAGGGAAAATGACATGCAAGATGAGAAAACTGAAAAGAACCTCACTGCTGTCCAAAGCAGTGAAGTAGATGAAGGTAGGCAGCAAGAACTCACCCAAATCCTTGTGAACGTGCAAGGGAGTTGGATGTACTTGAAGTCTAGGAAGTGTAAATGTTACTCCTAGTCATTCCATGGCCTGGATTTGAAGAAAAAGGACATAGATGGGTAGAAAATGAAATCAGCCTTTGCTGTCCCAAAACCGAACAGCAAAGAGAAAAGGAAGAGAAATCCATAGCAAACCTTTATGCATGTGCTTACCATGGAGTGGAATGGATAGCCAACGATTTCAGCTTTCCAATGATATATAACACCTTATGTAGATTCTTGGTGGTTTGGGTGAAGATTTAAAAATGGTGTAGGTGGAGATGAAGGACAGCTTGCTGTTCTTGCTGCTATCCAGAACTTGGACGTGAGAAGAAGGAGGGTGAGGGCTAGTTGAAGAGGGTGGAGAGGGGTTTAAATAGAGGTATACTCTCCCATTGACAAGTAGGTCCAGGTCCCACCTGTAATAGGGAGGCTGCGGGTAAGATTCCGGGTAAGAAAAGATGAGGGTCTGGGCTGCCTGCAGCACCGCCCAAGTCAGCCAGTGGATGGAAGATTCGGCTGATACTGCCAGAGGGAAAAAAGGAATAAAGAATAGATGTGGTGGCTGGGTTGTGTGAATAGGTACGAGCTTACTCGAGCTTCTCCTTGCCCGGTCAGGTCCCCTGTTGCTCAGTTCGACGGTCTATAGCTCGGGTAGCTTCCTCCGGACATCTTCTAGCTCGGACAAGTGATAATCAGCTTGGATGGGTAGCAACCAAGCTCAGGTAGAGCTCGATGAAGTCCGGCACAGTCACTACCTTGGTTCGATAGAGCTCGGGTGAACTCTACCTTGCTCGTGCAAGCTACAACTAGCTCGAACATTTAAGGAACATGCCCGTCGGGCTCGGCCTCACTACTCTAGTGGCTTGGCCAAAGGGTTTAAAGTTAAAAGCCTTACGTTTCCACCATAGAGCATGGTGGTTGAATGCAAAATTTTTGTAAACCGACATAAAAACGAATGAACATGCTAATGATTTGCATAGCTATACGAAATTTAACAGCTGGGCTGTTACACTTTGTATCCATCCTCCGAGCGGACTAATCGTCTATGCTAATCAATAATCTCACGCCCGTTTTGGTGGACCCTTAGTATTGGTGGTGTCTTTGCGAAATGCATTTCTCTGTGTCCTGAATGAATAATTGAGAGACGTGAAACGTCGGTGACAAATCAAAGAAGCAAAATTTACCACTGTTCTTAAGACGAACGGCATCTGTATCATCCATGTATATTGGACAACATAATTGACTGTGCGTACTCCATCCTGAGAATATGCCGTATGCAGGAAAGTCATGGATAGACCAAAGGAATGCTGCACGCATGTTGAAGTACTCTTTTCTATGGTTGTCATATGTCTCCAACCTGTTTCATAGCTCTTTTAACTCTTCGACCAACGGTTGCATGAACATATCTAACTGTTTTCCAAGATGATCAAGTCCCGGTATGACAAGGGTTAAAAACACATACTCATCTTTCATGCATAATGAAGGAGGAAGATTGTACGGAATCGCAAATATGGGCCAACATGAGTGCTAGGACGCATTTGTGTTGAAAGGTGTGAATCCATTGGTTGCCAACCCAATCCGCACATTTCAGGGGTCCTTGGCAAAATCCGCATCATATCTATCTAATGCCTTCCAGGCATTACCCTCAGATGGATGACCCATCAACTCCTTGTTAACGCGGATGCCTTCCTTGTGCCACCTCATATGGTTCGCAGTCATCCTAGATAGGTACGACCTTTGTAGCAAATTTGTGAGAGGCATGTACCATAACACCTTCACCGGTATGGATGTTCTCTTTATACTCCTATCTCCGTTAACTATCTCCACATACCTAGACTTTCCACAGAATAAACAATGATCCTCCTTCTCATTTTCCTTCCAGAACAACATACAATTATTGACACACATCGATCTTCTGATAAGGCATCCCTAGGTTAATTAAAAGTTTCTTAGAGTGATAGAAGTCTTTCGGCGTCTTACGAGGATTCGGTACAATGTTAGTTACTAGGTCCACAAGATCATTGAAACACGCTATAGAGAAGTTGTACTTCGATCTTATAGCCATAATTCTTGTAATTGCCGCAATTTGGGTCACGTTTGTGGAGCCATATAAACAATCTTCCGAAGCTGTAAGAAATCTAAAGAATTTCTCGACCTCTAGGCCAAGAACATCCTCAAATTGCCGAATGAAATCATCCATCATTTCACCCATCCTATCATCTTCCTCATCAAAACTACCAATCGGATTTGATGCCTCTACTTGCTTTGACTCACCATGCTCGTACCATGTAAGATAATCTAGCATGAACCCGTATTTGCACATATGATGCTCCATCTCCGTCTTGAACTGTCGACTAAAGTTTTGACACTTGGAACAAGGACACTTGCTCAAACCACCACCAAGAGATTAGCCATAAACATGGTTCACAAAAGCCTGTGTGTTTACCATCCATTCTTTCGCGGGCATCCTGTTGCTTCTCCAACCATCATACATTCATCGCCGATCATCTTCCATTTTTGATGCTACTAAATGCATGAATTACTGTGAAAGTAGGTTTGAAATCCTAATAACAGTTGTAGGCTATGATAGGTCCTAAACCCACCCAGGAGCAGACGACAAAGCGTGGTTTGTATGACATGCTGTAGGATCCGAACGAAATTTTGGCAGCATAACCTCGCTGTTCCCCAAGTGCACGTCCGATTTTTGTGCATCGGAGAACAAAAAGGTTATGCTACCGAAATTCTGTTTGAATCGTACGACATGTCATACAAACCCCGCTTAGCCGTCCATTTCCAGGCTGTCTAAAAACGTGGACAATTTCGGACCGACACAGCTCACAACCTAATGTGAGCCGTGTCGCTCCCGAACGGGTGACGTATAGGATAGGTGACTTGTATTGTGACTTGACATATCAACATATAAGTGACATCTAATTAAGTCTCATGATCACACAAATATAGCATGTTATTTTCAAGTTCAACATAACATATAAATTGCAGGTTAAACATAACATAGCAATTTAAAATTTAGGCATCGCATTTTTATAAATGTTATATTTTGGTTCTCAGTTATCACATAGTTTTAGATAAATCACAGAGCTAAACATAGTATATTATTATAACATTTGTATCACTAAGTTCAACTATGAGAATTTCATAATTACTATATAATATTCTAATTTATTTATAGCCTAGCTAAAGATTCAGCATTTTATGATCTAATATTATTCTAAATTAAGTATCAACAAAATGAGACATATAGTATAATCTAACCTTCATGATGGCTAGGCAGGCAGAGCGGAGCCAGTAGGTTCAATGGGGTGGCAGTGCGGGTGGTGGATCGGGACTACGGGATAGGTGGTGCGGGGGCGGGAAGGGAAGCGGGTGGTGGGGTGCGGTGGGTCACGGTGGCATTAGGGCAGGGGAGGGACGGCGGAAACGCCGGCGCCGGGCGGGGCGGCGGGGAGGGCACGGCGTTGCGAGAACGCGGGGGCAAGGGGTGGAGTGGGGGGAAGGGGTCGGCATGGGGGTGAGGGGGTAGCAGCGCGGTGGTGTGGGGAGCGGCGGCGCTTGGCCGAGGAGACGACAAGGAGGGGCGGTGCGGCGCGGCGGGGATGCGGCACAGCATGGAAGGGAGGCAGCAATGCGGCAGCAACTTAGGGGTGAGGTGGCGGCGGCGGTGGCGGCGACATGGGGACGAGCCGACGAAGGCATGGGAACGAGGTAGTGGCGATGGTGCAGAGACAAGGCAGCGGCGACGGCGCGGGGGTGATCTAGAGGCGGCGTGGGTTCGAGACGGCGGTGACGGCTCTAGATGAGGCGGCAGCAACGGCGACGGTGTGGGGGCGAGGCGGTGGCTGCAGCGGCGCGGGGGGCAAGAGGATAGGTTAATTTGGCCCGGCCCATGTACGCTCCCCAATTTTCATTAATCGCACTATTTTTGTCGACCTAGCCTGTCAAAAATATGACGGTTGCCATGTGGTCAACTTTTTGGCTACCATCTGGCTCATGCGGGAATTTTTTAGAAAAATTAATTTGCCGGCCAAGGCTAACGAAAGTAGTATGCCCACCACATGACAATAGATTGGCTTCCACTGTTGGGGAACGGGTAGGCTACACGAGCATAATTTCAAAATTTCTACCGCGATTCACCCAACATCACATGCAAGCAGAGGATCACAGATCGTTACTCTTGACGCGCCGATGCAGCGAAAGCATATGTGCACGCATCGTGGAAGTAATCGTACACGTCCCGATCAGATCTGAACAGCACGCGTTGTGCTCGCCGACTGGCCGCCAGGTGCTCGGGGCTACTCGCCGACTGGTCCGAGTGGTCGCCGAGTGATCGGACTGGTCGCCGAGTGATCGTCGAGTGGTCAGCGAGTGATCGGACTGGTTGCCGAGTGCTCGGCGTAGATCCAACCGAACAGCGCGTCCGTGTACGGCAGCGCTTCTACCGGTATCCACACGTACCGAGCAGGACCGTCGTGCGGGGTGTGCTATCACCTCACCACGCGGCTAGGTTTTCGGGCGAGCGGGAAGGGCGCGGCGGCTAGGGCTTCGTGAGAGCTCGTCTCGCGCTTGCCGCGCCGCCCCAGGCCTCTCCTTTTATGGACGTGCTAGTGGGCTCAAGTCGAGGCCCACTAGAACTCCAATTCCTATGCGGATCGTATGCGCATGCAAACCCTTCTTCTAATAGATCGAATCCACTAGATATATTCCAACTCGTTAAGTGTGTGACCCGTTAGGTTCATGTGCAAGTCAGTCGTGAATCCGAAAAGTTTCTTTCCAATCCACAGATCAATAGCGGCACCTAGCAGTACATATTGACCCCCGAATGCACAGAATGATCTCATCAACCGAACCCTGATACATTCAACATTCCGATCCTTTTGCCACATGATATCAGTCAAGCTCAAGGCGAGATATGTGCCACCCTTGTGATAGCTCGATTATTCACTCATCAATGTGATGGATATAAATATCATGATTAACTCTTTAATCATATCAGCACGGCCGTGCGCTTTCCTCATCCATCCACACCGAGGGGCCTAGAGATATCTTTCCCGTTATGGAGGAGGGGCAAATTCCATCTTGATCAATCACATCCCTATGTCATGCTTCGCGGCATACCCAGTAGTTATCTGTATAACTACCCTATTACAGTGTAGTGTTTGATAACACCAAAGCATACGACTCCACAAGCTGGGTCTCCATGATGATCTCAGGTCTAAGGACCATATAGATGTACCATTCGAGACTACACGCTGATGGCACTTTGTAGATAACAATCTTGGCAGCATCTCAGAATAGGTCTATTCAACCACCCATGTTATCTAATATGTATCCACATTATTGATTTGATATCTCTATATCTATGGTATATGAAACAATACCATCAATACAAGTGCTGATCAAATCATTACGCTCCTCATAATGATATGGATCAGCGATCGTTTAGAACAATATCACAATAACAATGTGTCTCACAACCAAATCGTATTTGATGAACAAAGTCGTGACATTAATTAATGAAACCGATAAACAATGTTATCATAAGTACATGAACAAAGACGTTATACAATCATCGCATGATTGTCTCTAGGGCACATTCCCTTCATCCACCAGGCTGACAAACGGATTTTTTAAAAAAAAATGGAAAAATTAAATTCGTTAATGGCAGCTAACGAAAATATTTCAACAGCTGACACGTGGACTAAGTTCGTCGGTCTTGGCCGACGAAATCAATTCAAAAAATTTTGAATCCCCCAGGCTAGTCGAAAAGCAACTATATTCATCGGTTTGGGTCTCGGCCAACGAATATACCTATAATTTCATCGGTTTGGTCCTGGCCGACGAAAATATGTTTGTAAAATCATCGGTCCTTTTTTGGCCGACGAAAATATATTTGGCCGACAGAATAGCTTCGGTTTCCTGTAGTGAATGTAGTCCACATGTAAGCATGTTCCTAGGGGGCAAGTCAAATATGAACATAGTTATCGGCCGTTGTAAACATTGGCTACTTCACCATTACTTATGCCGATGAGCCAGGCTATATCACCTTAGTTACGGATGGACATGCAAGCATCGTATCAGGTGGCTCCCATGGTAACAACCTTTCGGCCGATGTGTACTCTTACAAACCCAATGGTGTATGTGCCTCAGACTAAGTCTCAAGTACATACCATGAGAAATACGACACAAGTGTGCTGGTCATCGACTCCACAGTCGATCTCATATGTCCCTCAGCCTAACTATACTCCGTACAGAAATTCTCCTGTACCCTAGATCGGCTTGGCACTTCCATGCTGCACACCTATGTATACGCTCGGGAGGCAAGTCGACCGTGGATTTAAATATGAGATGCAGACCGTGGGAAGAGTTACCCCGATGCATATGCAATTGTCTTTACAGCTAGACCGGTCTACTTCACGGCCGATTTATGCACTAAATGATTCGTCTGTCGTCCAACCAGTCAACTTGGAACAAATGCAAGTAACCCATGAGAATTTACCCAAGGGCAAGTTAATTATCAGGCACAACAACAATAGGCTAGTATGGCCGATCAAATCACCATAGTTCTGAGAGATCAATTTGGCATTTAGCCTATGGACAAATATATCAATTATAAGAAGCCTTATCTTGCACACTTGGATCAAGCACCGTACCTAGCAGGTTTCAAAGTTCTTGATTTCACCAAGTTCTCAGGAGAAGGTTCTGCTACTACAAGGAAACACATTGGCCATTTTTGGCACAATGTGGAAGCTAGTCGTTATGATGCATTCAGGATTAGGCTGTTTTCTTATCTCTATCTGGTTCTGTATTCACTTGGTACACTACACTCCCTACCAACTCGATCAACATTTGGGTAGATCTTGAAAGTCGATTTCATGAATATTTTTTCTGACAGCTTAGAATTGAGGATATCAATTTAAGTGTTGTCCAACAGAAATTTGGGGAATTGGCCAACAACTATATTAAATGAATCAAAGATGTGCGGAATCGCTGCTATAATGTGACTCTACCTAATAGACAACTAGCCGATTTGGCATATCAAGGACTATTGCCCCAGATTAGGGAGAATTTAGTGGTCAAGAATTCTCTTATCTGAGTCATTTAGTCTAATGTGTGTTGGCTTATGAGATCCAATCTACAATGGACAAGGACGACTTTGTTCAGTGTGAGTCGAATGAGTCGTTTGATGAAGAAACTATGCAAGTCGATGCATATCTGTTCCCAGTCAATATGGTAGATTGCTCAGAGGGGGGGCAGCATCAAGGAAAAGGAGAAAGTCAACAATGTCCAAGATAACAAAGAGTACATAAAACCAAGAGATGGAAAGCTTTTAAAAGTCATGATTGGCCAAATGCAAATAGAGGCCAACTATGAAACAGGCTTAAAGGCTATGAAATTGAAGGGACATCTAGAAATTGGCAAATGGTATAAGGTAGAAAAAGCCAAATTGCCTTTGAAGCTTATCTACAAACACAAAGTGACATTTGCGCACTTGATGGAAAAATATGAGCTAAGGTCTTCTCAAAGTCGTGTGCTCCAAGCCGGCGGGTTGGTCCTGACATGGCTCATTGCGAATGTTCATTTTTCTGATTCTGCTAGGAAAATAGCATGACAATACCATTGGCTTGGGATTGTGCTATCCAACAGTTTCAATATCATCATAAGGATAATCGAAATAGGAGCCCAAGTGTAAAGAAAGGAGTGTCGGCCAAGGATAAGTTATCAAAGCAGACATGATCATGGAAAGCATGCAAGGATGAGGGTAAAACTTCAAATGAGAATATGGAAGTAATATAAGACAGCCGATTGAGCCAAAACCGAAGTGGTGTCCTAAAGGTCTATCTATGTCTCAAAAAAGAAGGTTAGAAAGATTGATGACCCAGGAGAAGCGTGAAGCTGATAGGAAAGATCAAAGAGATGAGATGTTCGATGAGGGTCGTCCTATCGGCAAAAGCATAAAACAAGTATGGCACTGTAAAGGAAAAAGATAGTGTTCACGGCTATGCTTGGGATTCTGCGCAAGAAAAGATCGAAAACAATTAAGCAAATTTCTTGAATAGCGCACGGAAGACGATATCGGCTATAAATGATATGACAGGAAAATTAAAAGCAGATGGTGAAGATTTTTGGAACATGATCCTCATATTTCAAAAATGGGGGCATGTGTTGACACCCAATTTTGGACATAGTTGAAATTTTTAGAAGCTTTTAGAATACTTGGTTAAGAAGTCGATATCAAAGAGTATTCTAGAAGAATTTGGATCAAACACAATTGGCTTAGAGTCCTAATAAGGAAAAAGATTTCTAATAAGCTACGACAAATTAAAATAGGAAACATTACCCAAGAAGCCGATTTAGGAAAGTTTGTCTAGATCAACGTAGTATATTTTAGGCAAGTTTTAATTAAGTTTCTATTTAGAGAGAGCCTTAGTTGTATATTTAGTTGGTTAGAATATATATAGTAAGTTAAGAATTCTAGTTGTATTGTATCAAATCCATGTATCGGGTATAAATATCTAACATATGTATTAGAAAAAGAGCCCCCGACCAATCAATCTACTATCTAAATGCAATTATCTTTTCAATTCTTAGGAGTAGTAGTAACTTAGTTTTGTCGTATTTTGCTTTCGATCGACCTATTGTATATCGCTTTCTTGATGGACTTCAAGGTACAACCCTAGGTGAGTACAACCTCGGTTAAGTCTAATCTTCTCGCTTAGTATATCAAAATACTATCTTTGTCGATATTGTTGGACATTACTATTTCTACTCTCGTTCTATCAGGTTGTACCTTGCTATTTAGCCGATAGTCTGTTTACCTTTATTTTATTAGTTTGATTAACTTATTAATCTAGCCGATAGTTTGTGTATCTTTCGATCTATCAGCTAGACGATCTAATCGGCTAGTTGTAATCTTTTTATCCTCTTTCTGCTATTGATCTTATCAACTTAGCAGTAGTCTGTTTACCCCGCACTCTACTATATGGTTGATTATATCGGCCTAACAATGTATTGTTTACCCTTTGAATCTATGGGTTTGAACTTCTTTTCAGATATATAGTTTTTGCTATTTTTGGATCTAGCGGTTTGATTATCTATTTAAGCCGATAGTTCTCGCCACCTTTGGATATGTTGGACTTTTGATCTTGTCTTTAAGTTTGATATGTTATTCTAAGTATTTTAGATTTAATTTGCTAATTAAAGCTGACTAATTTCATTACCTTGCAAATTAACGCTCAAATTGGCTGGCACGCTCTAGACCCTAAACTTGGTGCTGGCGGGGGTTACAAAATCATAGGACCACAGTGTGTTTAAACCGACCGTCAAATTTCGGCGTGAACATTCAGTGGAAACCGACACGAAACTGTATCTGATTTCAGCAAAACCACAAATCCATGTGCCGCGATGCCGGGCTGTTAACCAGTGCAAATATGACTGTTAATTATTCTGTGCGAATCTTGGAGAAATCCTGTGCGGGTTGGGGTATAGTAGGTGATCGATTTTCATTATCTGATCATTGGTTCATTTGCAGTGTGTGATTGCAAAGTTTGGAAGCATATTATATTGCTAGCTCCCTGCCGTCTTACTTTTGTTCAGTGACCTATCGGCGGTCCCTGTCTGTTTAAACAACTTTCCAAGATGGATTAGTTCAGTGTACTTGATGCATGCGTGCATATAACTGCTGCAACTTGGGATGTTATAGTTTGTTTAAGCCTGATCATTTCAATAAATTCGGCGCACTACTTTACTTGTTGCTTGCAGAAAGAAGGTTACAATTGTTTTTCAGAAGAAGACCGGTTTCAATTAACATTGTAGCTAGGCCAAAGGCAAAATAGAGCAGCATATTGTCTGCTTTACATATCGACATGTAGGGATCAAAGCTACGATACTGGGTCTACATATTTGCTGAATATTTTTTTATTTGGTGTGCACAAACAAACATGCATGCAATGATATTAATTATATTTGGCTATTTTGCATGGTATATTGGCTTACCAATTTTAATTTGGTATTACTCACCACTCGCACATGACTTGTTTAAGAATTTGGCAAGAAAAAAAGCCAAGTGACTATACTATTAACCCATTTAGACAGAATATTGGCAACAAATCAACCAGATGCATTCCAACTAGGGATAAGATCAAGTATACATAAATGGTACGGTTGCTGCTGTGCAGGTGATGGCTAGGGTTAGAAAACCTAGTTACCCAAGGAGCCGACCTATTGGGATTGGTTTTTTTAAAAAAAATCAGGCCAAATATCTCAAACATATTAACGCATTTTAGGTTTTCTATTATGAATTTGAATTTGAAAATTTGTAATTTGCAGTGGTTTTGAATCATGGTTTGAAGAACCGGCACTACCAGGGAACCGGCTACTACAACCGGTTCGAAACAAGTTTTAGAACCGGTTTTGGAACCGGTTGTAGGCAACCGCGAGTGATACCCTCCGGGTAACACTCATGTTTCTAACCGTTGTGGTACGACACCACAAGCGGTTCGAACGCTCCTGGCAGGTGGTGGAGGCGCCACATGGGTGCTCTCTACAAGCGGTTCAGACACGAACCGCAGGAGACCTCTCACCAATGAGCGGAGGCGCCACGTGTGCCATCTCCACAAGCGGTTGGACTTACGAACCGCCAGGAGAGCCTCAGAGGCGCATCCTCGCCACGTGTGCCCTCTCCACAAGCGGTTGGACATACGAACCGCTTGGAGAGCCTCAGAGGCGCAAAGAGAGCCACGTGTGGCCTCTCCAAGCGGTTGGAGTTACCAACCGCTTGTGGAGAGGCCGAGCGTAAATTATATTCAATATAGAATATGTTCTGAGGGGGGGTTTTCAATATGAAGTTTGACAATAAAATTAAATACAACTACAATATTTTTTCACAATTAAAAATATAATATGATGTGTACTCGATCATTCACACAACCACAATTAAGTTCATTTACACAATAATACGAATGAATTAAAAATATGTACATACATGAAATAAGCATGAAATAAGGAGCACATGCACTGATTAAAGCAATGTTTATACATTTCAAGAGTACAAGGGTGAATCTTGAGGTCATTTGTTGCCTGCATCGCTATGTGTGGCCTTCGATGATTTCGATATTTCACCTGTCCTTAGAGAAGGACAATCTCTCCATCCCTTTGTGTGGAACTCGCCTTTGGTTGATATAATCTCGTCGACAATGAAGCCGATAAGTTGTCCTTGAATTGCTGCAACCCGGTGAGGCGGGATCACACCTTGCACATCGAGGTAAGGCTGCCAAAATAGGAAATAAATAAATCTATGAACACGTAAATTGTAAGTACTAAGAAATTGAGATGCATCATTAATTTCGATGCATCATTACTTTGGTATTTTTGACATACACGCACCTCGTCGTCTATTTTGGGCACATCACCGTGGCAAAGATTTTGCATGTAGTGGCACACATAATAGCCACATAAGTTGTTTCCACCGCTTGTTGTATAACCTATGATGAAATTTAAAAAGAATACAACTATTGAGATGAAAAACTATCAATAAAGAATATGAATTAATTAGTATGCTTTATTACGCACTCGAGTGCTTAATTGAATTTGTGAATTCGTTCTTGAAAGCTCCTTTATGCTTCTTTCGAACTTTATGAATGCCCCGTGATGCGTTAATACATGAATAGTAATTATTAGAGTTTGAATTAATTAAATAGCTAGGCATTTCAATATAATAAGGAAACCATCTTATAAAATAATATATACCATACCGATTTAGCGCGTCAATGATATATTGATATTTTTCCTGTGGTTTCCTTTTTGAGTCTTGAACAATGATCTTGCTATTATCAAGCATGATAACAAGAAGGACCCAATGAAACCTATTAATATATTCAACATATATATGTAATTAGTCATATTATGTATGCTTTAAAAAGCTAGGAATGAGAGGTTGTGAGGAACGGATATATCGTACTTTCGAAGTTGAAGGGCAAAAGTATGTATGGTTTGTAGTCTTTGTGTTAAGAGTGCATCCAAAATGTACTCGTCAACAACCTTTGGGTCAGATCCGATGATGACCTCGTTGACAATCTCGGGTCTATGAAGCCGATGTTGAAGTCACCCAGTCTTCTCAATCGTTGTATCTCCATTCTACATAGAAATGAAAAAACTATTAGAGTTGCAACTTTCTGGTACGAGGAAGCACATGGTAAACTTATTAGCCTGACACTTACAGACACCAGCAGCTCATGAGAGACACGTTGACAAGCGTCCTCGATGGTAAACTGGTAGAAGTCTTCAATTCTAGCCATATTTGGTTGTCCCCGCGATAGAAATGTTCGTTTGTGATACGGAGGGGGAACATATTTCTTTCTTGAGCGGACTCTACCATGTACCATTCATGAAATTGCCGCATCTTGGTTGGTAAATCCTTTATGGTTTTAGGGTTAACCAACTCCCGGCCCAACTTATATTGCCATCTCACTTCTGCCATTGGGATATCATCTGTTAATCCAAGAGCTTCAATTTGCAGAACCGAGGTTTGCCTCTTTCATGAATTGTTCAAGCTGTTCTTGCTCTTTCTTCTTCTTCTTTGCCTCTCGCCTTAGCCCGTTTAGACTTCGTGTAGCCTTTACTATTGTCCGGTCGTGGTCTCGACGTCAGAGGCAATGGCGCTGCATGGGATGTCGCAAGTGTTTTGAAGCTTTTCGGTCAATTGCTTGTTTTGGCCGCACCTTAGGTGCGAAGTGTGCAGCAACCTGCAGCAACAACTTTGCTTGTCTCCTCGTCCGTCATATCATATGCCCTTTTTGAAGGTTCCTTTGACCTTGTTGATCGGCTGGAGTGGCCCTTCTGGGGAGGAGGATGGCTCCTTCTTATTTGAAGCTTCTTTCGCGGAGGAGATGGTGGGCGTGCTTTTCCTTGGGGGTTCGTTTTTGTTGGAGGTTTGGTGGAGTTGGGCTTCTGCGTGGAGCAGTGGTGGAGCAGAGTACTCAGACATTGGCGGCGAGGCATTGCGTGGAGGTGACATTGGAGGAGGCATGGTTTGTCGTTAGGAGGAGGCTTCCTCCACCGGCTCCAATTGCTCGATGTCTCGCGGTGGAGATGACACCTCCACGCCATCTGCAAACATGATGTACCGTTTTCGCCAGAGGATGATACCGTGGAGGGCCTGTCCAAGCTTGGCCACCTCATCGCCTCCAGCAATATCGAGCATAAGATCTTCAAATCCGCTTAACACCTCCTCCACGGCGACTTTCGAGTAACCGGGGTATCTCATTGCAATGAAATGTCGGCCCGGCTCTCATCGGGAACGCCATGCCGTAAGCCACCTTTATAGAGAGGTTTCGCGCCTGGACATGTAGCTCACACTGGCGGCGAACCTTGATGTCGTCCACTGGAAAATGGCCGAGGTCATCCCCATCAGGTGCCGCGGTGGACGCCAATACATTGCTCCGCCTGTGAGGCTGCGGTGATCATGGCATTTGGCGATTGCTCGGACTGTTCCTGAAGCTTGCCGAGGGCTATCTCGCACTTGTTGAGCAACTATGTCGCCGATGCTAGCCGGGTAGCTCTTAGCTCCCTTTCCAATTGGCTGTATTTGTATAGCTCTCTGGTTTTGCTTCTTGCTCGGCTCTCATGACGTTTGGGAATCCTTTGCGAATCCGTGCTTCCATGGCGCCGACGAACCAATACCTCTTGTCCGTCCCGGTGCTCCGGTTTTGGAGGGCATGTGTCACCGTCATTCTCCCTATCTCGTCACTAAGGAACTGACCGAGGCGTTGAACGGCTTGTACGATCCTTTGCCCAACATCCTCGCACTCTCGGTGCCATCACCAAGCCGCCATCATCTGCAAGGGCCCCCGTGAGCCATGAACCAATTTCGCAGCGAAATTCCCATCAGCGAGAGCAGGTGGTGCATCCTGGCCAATAATTCTTCCTCCCGCTTCTCCCATTTCGGTATAGCATTGATGTAACCACCGGAGCCGAGATGGTGGTGGTACTTCTTCTTCGTGCATTTATCTTGTTCTTTTGGCTCATGGCTTGGCCTTGAGCCGACAAACTTGTATTCCTCAAACGCTTCCCGGTGATCGCCGGCTTAGGAAATAGATTGAAGTCGCCTTTCACCTTCTCGCACATACTTGGCATTTAGAGACGTCTTCCAAGACTGAAATACGGTTTCCATCTTTTTCAAAGTGTATTTCTTTACTTTGTCTTCGAACCCTTCAGGGAATTTGAAATTGTCCTTAATATCTGTCCACAATAGCTCCTTGGTAACTTGAGGGACTTCAGCCCATTTCTGGATGCTAATTGGGACGTGGTCCCTTACATGGAAACCACAAGCGTTGTTGAATGGCCCAATTGCTGAAAGAGGGGCAATCGGCATCCCGTCGGAATTAACATCGGTAAATACATGCTTTGCCGACGGCTTCTTGTTAGGTCCTCGCTCGATTGGTTGCTCGATGTACCTGCTTAAATTACGAGAAAAATATGAGTGTGTTTAGATTGCTCGAAGGCGGCGTGTACGGGGCATTATTGTGGCATTACTCGCTGGCCCCGGTGTCCACGGCATCACCGAACACAAGGTAGTAGCATTACCGTCGCTTGGTTCACAAACCTCATCGGCAGCTAGCGTTAGCGCCACCTTCATCGTATTCTCGATGCTACCCTCCGCGATTGAGTCGAGGATGAACCGATTCTCATCGAAAATATCGTTGGCATTGCTCGGTTGCTCCATCTATATATCATAATTGCGAAACAATGTTAAGAACTGATCGCAACTTGTGCACATGATAAAAGAAAGCATAGACAGATGAACTGATCGCAACTTGTGCAGATGAACTGATCGCAACTTTGCGGATCAAAGCCACTAATCTCTCATCCAAGCCATGCCGTATTCGTGTGAAATTTGATGGTTTTTTCGTTAGAGATACTACCTGCGGTTCTTAAAACTTACGTGATGTCTATTGACACGGTTTTTGAAATACAACTTTGATCACTAATTATATTTGTACTTTTTGGATAAACGGCATAAAATATGATATTATAGAAGTGCTTCTAAACGAATCTATATGTATGGTCCAAAGTGCTCCCTATCTCTCTCTAGCTCCCTCTCTATCTCTCCTCTCTCTCTAGGTCTCTCCCTATCTCTCTCTAGCTCCCTCCCTATCTCTCCCTAGCTCTCTCTAGCTCTCTCCCTATCTCTCTCTAGCTCTCTCTCTAGCTCCTCTCTATCTCTCCCTCTCTCTCTAGGTCTCTCCTATCTCTCTCTAGCTCCCTCCCTATCTCTCCCTAGCTCTCTCTCTCTCTAGCTCCCTCCCTATCTCTCTCTAGCTCTCTCTCTCTAGCTCCCTCCCTATCTCTCCCTAGCTCTCTCTCTCTAGCTCCCTCCCTAGCTATCTCTAGCTCTCTCTCTCTAGCTCCCTCCCTATCTCTCCCTAGCTCTCTCTCTCTAGCTCCCTCCCTAGCTATCTCTCTAGCTCTCTCTCTAGCTCCCTCCCTATCTCTCCCTAGCTCTCTCTCTCTCTCTAGCTCCCTCCCTATCTCTCCCTATCTCTCTCAGTTTCCCGTTGGGACGATTCATCGAACACCCTGTGTGCACACATGAAACAGAGGCAGAGTGCGTCGTGGGCGTGGGCAACCTAGGTCCTCCGGGATTGGGGCGCGGGGCCTTGTCGAGAGGTCGACGGCATGATGGAGGTCTCGACGGTGAGGCGACGACGCCGGCAGCAAGACGGCGGTGGCGAGGCGTCGACGCAGCAAGACGGCGGTGAAGAGCCGGCGAGCGACGTGGGATCTCGGAGAGATGCGGCGACGAGGCGCGCAAGACGGTGGAGGAGGCGTCGAGCGCGCTGGGGCTCGACGGAGATACTGGCGGAGCGACAGAGCAAAGCAGCAGGGACGGCTCGGGACTTAGAAAAATTTTGGGGAGATGTAAGCGCGAGGAAGACGAGCTGAAATATATAGGATAGACCCTCTAGAAGCGGTTCAGAAACGAACCCCTTGTAAGGGCCCTCTACAAGCGGTTTGTAGTCCCAACCCTTTGTAGAGGTCACTTACAAGGGGTTCAATATCTAACCGCTTGTAAAGGCTATCCGGATTGTCCCGCGTGCCTTCTGTTTGGTGGCCTTCTACAAGGGGTTCAGATTACGAACCGCTTAGAGGTTGCCTTCTACAAGGGGTTCAGATTCTGAACCGCTTGTAGAGGGGTGGAGAATGTCTTCTTGCGCTCTGTTTGGTCGCTTTACAAGGGGTTCAGATTACGAACCGCTTGTAGAGGTTACCTTCTGCAAGGGGTTTGTATTACTTAACCGCTTCTAGAGGGCTTTTCTCCTTTTTATTTAACTGACTATTGAGTAAAATGTTTAAAATTTCAGTAATTGTGTTTCATATTTTTGTAAAAATGTTTAAAATTTCAGTAATTGTGTTTCATATTTTTTAAAAATGTTTAAAATTTCAGTAATTGTGTTTCATATTTTTTAAAAATGTTTAAAATTTCAGTAATTGTGTTTCATATTTTTAAAAATGTTTAAAATTTCATGCTTGTGTTTCATATTTCATTATAATGTATAAAATTTCGTGGCTTAATTTCTATATATATGCTTCAAATATACAAGTTTCATACAGAGCACATCTTAACTAGTAACATACTTTGTCTTTACAAGTGTGCCTTCGTTATGATCATGGCGTATATATGAGACATCGACATCTGTGTCATTCAGACACTTATGTCGACATCCACCGCAAAAGGAGGAGCTCGTCGAATCGACTATACTCTTCCTCGTCTGTGGCGTCCTCAACTCCGACAATCCTTCGTTTGCCTTGAAGTACCACGTGTCGCTTTGGCTTATCCTTCTGCTTCTTAGGTTTGGTTGACATGTCCATTACGTAGAAGACTTGTCTGACATCATTGGCGAGAACGAATGGTTAGCGCCTATAGCCTACTTGTGTGAGGTCTACGGTTGTCATGCCATATTTGTCGATCTTCACGCCGCTTGAACTCGGTTTAACCCATTGGCACTTGAATAGAGGACCTTCAAAGGTCCATAGTCAAGCTCCCATATCTCTTCTATGAAACCATAATATGTGTCCACCTTGCCGGTGTTGTCCATGGCGTCTATCACGGACGCCATTGTTCGTTCGTGCTCATCTTATCTCGGGATTTCGTGTAAAATGTGTAACCATTTATCTCGCACCCTTGAATGTCACGATTTCACTAGATGGTCCCCGAGCCAGCGTTGCAACCTGTTCATTGTCGACCCTTTCGAAAGGATGTAGTTTTGTAACCAAGTGCGAATGAATCCATGTGCCTCGGTGTTATCCAATCCTCGACCTTCCAGGAATTCGCGGCATAGAATACTCTTGTCTTTGAAGGACATAAGGGCCACTACAAGAGATTGTTTGAACAAGTGAAATGTGCTTGTTTAAAAGTAAGAAGATCTTTGTATGCAAGTGCTTTCCGACCTAGTGTCCCTTTCCCTCGAGCCTCCCTCATGGCGTGATATAGGGACACCAATCGGATTTAGATCATTAATGTAATCCACACAGAACTCAATCACCTCCTCTGTGCCATACCCCTCGGCTATGCATCCTTCCGGACGAGATCGGTTACGGACATACCTCTTTAGGACACTCATGTACCTCTCGAAAGGAAACATGTTGTGTAGAAACACGGTCCGAGAATACCTATCTCCTTGACAATGTGAGCAAGTGAGATGAACCATAATATCAAAGAATGCAGGAGGAAAGATCATCTCAAGGCTAACCACACTTTGTACCACGTCATCCTCAGTAGCTTACTTAGTTTATCCGGATCAATAACCTTTTGCGAAACCGCATTGAAAAAGGAACACAGACTTTGTGATTGTCCCCGGACCCACTCGGGCAAAATACCTCTCACGACCATCGGGAGCAAGCGTGTCATCAACACAAGACAGTCATGGGATTTCGGTGGACGATTTTATTCTCTTTCATGTTTATGAGTCTCTTTACATTCGAGGAGTATCCGGAAGGACCTTCACACTTGCTCAAGCACTCTATCATGCTTTTTTCTCTTCTTTGCTTAGAGTGTAGCTCGCAGGATGTAGATAATGTTGTCCTTTGCTGTCTTTTTCGGATGTAGATCGTTCCTCGCCCAAATGTTTTAGATCCTCCGACCTTGCAAGTGTATCTTTCGATTTGCCGTACATATCTAAGTATCCTAACAGTTCACGCAAACATTCTTCGTGATGTGCATGAAGTCAAGTGAGTGACGGACCTCCAAAACTTCCCAATAAGGCAAGTCCCAAAATATTGACTTCTTCTTCCACATGGGTGCTTGACCTTCCTCATTCGGTATAGATTTTCTCCCGGGACCCTTTCCAAAAACTACTTTCAGATCCTTGACCATAGCAAACACACGCGCCCACTTCGATGCTCGGGCTTAGCACGAAGGTCCGGTTTCCGTTGAAATTCCTGCCTCTCTTCCGCAACGGATGCCTTGTAAGAAGAAACCTCACGGTGGCCCATGTACACAACCTTCCGAGAGTTTTTGAGGTACATGCTGTCCGTTTCATCTAAGCCTTGCGCGCAGCTCTATATCCTTTATAGTTAGGCCGACAGTTACCAAGCGCAGCCGTCATTGATGGTAACAAACAACAATGCACGAGGGTGAAATATTGTCTTTTGTGCTCATCCCATACCCGTACACCATCTTCCCACAATGTTACGAGATCTTCAACCAATGGTTTCAGATAGACATCGATGTCGTTCCGGGTTGCTTGGGCCCTTGGATCAACAACGGCATCAATATGTACTTCCGCTTCATGCACAACCAAGGAGGAATGTTATAGATACATAGTGTAACAGGCCAAGTGCTATGGCTATCGCTCAACTCGCCGAACGGATTCATACCATCCGTACTCAACCCAAACCTTATGTTTTCGCCTCATCCGCAAAGTGCGGGTATGTTCAATCGACTTTCCTCCACCGGGAGCCATCACGGATGTCTAAGCATCCCGTCGTCCTTACGCTCTTCTTTGTGCCAACGCATCATCGGGCATGCGCTTTGTTAGCAAACGACGCTTCAATCGGGGATGACAGGAAATACCACACCACCTTAGCAGAGGTCTCTTCTTCATACGCTCCCCATCTATTTCACAGGTCGCCACGCTTCATCTTGTAACGCGATTCTTTGCACACTGGACAAACATCAAAATCCTCGTACTCATTGCGTATACAGATACAATCGTTAGGACATGCGTGTATCTTCAGACTTCTAATCCCAAAGGACATACGACTTGCTTGGCTTCATATGTAGATTCAGCAGAGTGTTATCTTCGGAAGCAACTTCTTTATGAGTGATAACAACTCATCGAATCCCTTATCCGAGACACCATTCGTGGCCTTCCATTGCATTAGTTCGCAGTGGTGCGCAGCTTTTTGTGGCCCCGCCTACGCTTTGGGTACAAAGGAGTCCTGTGGTCCTCTAACATGCTTGTTGGAACTTGTCGAATTGTCTTTCATCCGTGTAGTCTCCTCTCCGCCACGCAAAGATCTGGTCCACTCATCATCACCAAACTCTCCGAGTGTATCTTCCACGTAACAAGATGTGCTGGCGCCCGGGATCTGTTCAATCCTCTTCTTCTTCCTCGTCGTCTTCATCATCTACCGCTAATCCTCAACTTCGCCATGGTTGGTCCAACAGTATAGTTTGGCATGAATCCTCTCATGATCAAATGGTTCATAACCCGCCATCGGTGGGAGTGCTCCTTCTCATTCCTGCAGTCTACACACGGACAACATATGTAGTCACTGCTGCAGCAAGAAGGCAACGGCCGCATCCGAAAAACCCCGACGCCATCAATGAACTCTCTGGAGCGACGGTCCGCATTGTACATCCATTGCGGTTCATCTACACCAAGTTATATTTTATTAAAAAATTTAGTTACATTTCAAAATATAAAGCTCACAAGCACCGAGATCTACCTTTCTAATTACTTTTTGTTCTTCTTCGGTCTACAATTAAAGACAATATTTTTTGTTGCAACAAAAAATCCACCTACACTAATTCTTTTTGTCCTTCTACATTTATTGAACTAAAACTAACTAATTGTTACATTTTTAAAATTATTTCTTCTCCTTCTACAATTTTCAACCTATTTATTTTTCCCTTTCTACCTTTGTAATTTTTTTATCTTTATACATTTTTAACTAAACCTAACTAAAATTTTTTACCCTTCACATTTATTGCACAAATAAATAACTAATTGTTACATTTTTAATTATTTTTAATCCTTCTATAATTTTTAACTAAATCTAACTAATTATTTTTCCCTTTCTACCTTTTTATTTTTTTCCTTCTAATTTTTGCCATATTTATTTCATACTCCAATAATTAGTTCCTAAAATTAGGGTGATCAAGCTAGCTAGAAAATTTATCGTTAAATTTTGGATTCTAAAGCAAACAACTTCATTTTGAGATCAACTCCTAAAATTAGATGATCAAGCTAGCTCAAGAACAAGTTAGGTAGCTAGCAAACAAGCAAAAAAACTTTTCACTTGGTGAAGCTAGCTAGCAAACAAATACACACTTTTCAACAAAGAACAAATCAACATTTCTCCACATCCAATGCAAAAAACAACAATACTTAGGTGAGAAGGATGTTAACATGACGTTACTAACCTTGAACCACTTAATTTGCAGCTAAATCACCTCAATTGAAAAATTGGGCAAGACCTCCCTTGAACAAGACTCGGCCCTTCCTGTTAACACTTCCTGCTCACTGGTCTGCGCCCTGGGAGGAAGAAGATGTTTTAAATGCGCTGGCGGGATGGTTCTACAACCGGTTTGAGAGACAAACCGCTTCTAGAGCTTGCCTTTTACAACCAGTTTGTGTCTCAAACCGGTTCTGGAAACCCACAACCGGTTTGGGACACAAACCGGTTGTAGAGGTGGGACTTTACACGCGGTTCTTGTTTCAAACCGCTTCTGGAAGCCCTCTCCCGCCCGTTGCCCACGAACCGGTTCTAGTACGAAGATTACAACGGGTTCGCACCAAACCGCTTCTGATGGACCGGTTGTGATGCCCAATTCTGTAGTAGTGCGGGCTAGACCAGTAATGTTGAAAAGTCGATTCTTTTAAAAACCTTGGCCCCGTAAATTCTCCACGAGTCACATGTTGCTAGAACTCAAGGATGAGCTGCGAATCCATATCCTCTTTTGCGCATCACTTAATTCACCTTATTCAATTCTTACCTAGTAGATCGATTCAGCTCCCGAGATCGCCACCTACACCATGATCCTCTACCCGTGTCCATGTCGTGAAAGAAGCATCAAACCCTAGTTTGAAAGTTAATTTTCTGGTTCAAAGTTCAACCTTTTAGTTAAGAAGCCCACAATCCCAAGTCCCAGTTAAATGTTAGAATTTTCAATGAGAACTTCAATTTATATTTAATATTTATATTTAAAGAAAAAGTACTGTTTTGGTCCCATTTGGTTTCTATTTTGGTCCTTGAACTATGTCCTTTGACCCATTTTGATCTTTGAACTCTAAAATCAGGTTAACTTGGTCCTTAAAATATCAAAACTAGGCACAAATGGTCTATGAATCATTCAAATGGTGGTTTTAACCGGTTAAAGGTGGTTTGACCAAATTGTTACATGCATTTCTATATGAAAATATTTTATGAAATCCAAACTAAATTGTAAATTTGTGTTCCCAATTATTTTACAAGCTCATAAAATGTTTTCACATATTTTACCACATTGTATTAATTTTTAAAAATTTTATAATAGTCTTTGAAATAGGACAAAATTATTGAATAATTGTTATGTGAAAAATTTCTATGAGATTAGTAATCATAAAAAAACTCGGATATAGTATTTAATTTGGATTTCGTGACATGTTTATTGAACACATGTTTACTGCTAAAATTAAGTTATTGACCGTGTTATTATTTGAGCTCAAGTTTATACAAAGTAGGAAAAATATTATTTTTGTCCTAAATTATGACACTCCATCCATTTCGGTTCCAACTCCAAAACCGAGTTAGCTCGGCCTTCAAAATATAAACATTGTGCATAAATGGTTCTTTGACCGAGTCAACAGCTAGCGGTTTTGATTGGTCAAAGGTGGTTAATTTCAATATAATGTTATATGTATTTTTACATAAAATATTTCACAAATTTTTATATTTGAGCTTTTTATAATTGCCTAATCTTATAGAAATTTTACATAGTTTTGCTAAACTTTACACAATTGTCCAGCATTTTGTCCTATTTTTATGACTACTAGAAAATGCTAGAAAATTTTAAAATTTAATACAACACGGTTTATACATGAAAAAGTTCTATGAACTTGTAAAATAGTCAGGAACTCAAATATAAAATTTATTTTTTAAAAAAATATGCAAAATAAATATAGTGCTTTCATCAAACCACCTTTGAACAGTTAAAACCACTATTTAACTAGTTAAAACGACCATTTGCGGGGTTAAAGGACCATTTGTACTCGGTTTAGTTCAGAACTACTGCGATCTAATTTTATGATATTTTTTTGAGAAATTAATTTAATGGTAGTTAATAACGGCAATGTGTCGGCACGGACATCCTGGCCACTTTTTAGAATTCGGCGTCTACACACATCCTGGCCATAGTTTTTGTCTTTGCTGGCGGTGGTAGTGTCCTAATTCTTGGAACCTACCTGCTAGCCATAGCTAGCAGATACGTACACGGCGCAGCCAGGCATGCATGTGTTCATCCGTCTCATCCTGCCGGTTCCCCATCTACCAATATAGCGATTAGTGTATATTTTCTTCCTCTAGATTCTGAATGCGTAAGGTTGCTGGATAGCGCGACAAAGCATGATTTCTAACCTTTTAGACACGTTTACGAGACAAAAAAAAAAGATTCAAAAATTAATAAAAAAAGTGTGAGATAAGTCAAATAAGACGTGTGTCTTATTCGATTGATCTCACTTTTTTTATTAATTTTTTATTTTTTTTATCTCGTAGGTGTGTCTAAAAACTTCTAAACACTAAACACAAAGGGCACCTAGCTCTCGAGGCCACCTCGAAAAATTCTCGAAATTACGAGATAAATCAAGTAAGCTAAAAAGAACAGCCTTTTAATCTTTAGAGCTGAAAAACTGCTGTGTAGATTGTAATCTGAAATATTAAGGGCCCTCGAAAAGAGGCTCAGAAAGGCCAAAAAATTATTTAAAAATAGTTTTTGAGAGCTTTAAAAAGAACCACTATAAACCTTTAAAAAATATTACAAAATGTCAAAACGTTTGACTCATACAAAAATAAAAAATTTAAAGCTGTAGATTAATCTACACAACAATCTGATTTAAGTTGTAGATTATAATTTGATTTTAAATTTCAAGCCATGACCGTCGCCTCCTCTTTTTCTGTAGGCATGCACGAGCCATCTCTTTAGAACATAAGACTTTTTATATAAATTTCATAAAATCAGTTCTATATATTCTTGTATGACAAAAAAGAATTTTGATCATGTGTTAAAACCACTAATAAAAATACAAGTTCCACTAAAAGAAAAGCTAGATATATATATATTTGTCTCAATAATAGGGAAATTAACGGAAGACATGACGGCAATCTTGATCCCATGATCTACATTACCTAACTGCTGTGCTGCATGCCATGCATGATGCACAAAGCAAGGTGCCTGCTCTATGAGAGGGAGGCGACGAGCAAAGCATCTCGTGACGGCATGCATGCACGCCGAATCTCTACCCGTACACAAAAGCTTCCCCAGCTGACACCGCGGGCCCACGCACACCTAGTGAATCGTGATTGATCATGCTACATAGCTACCCGGTGCAGCTTTTGTTTTCTCCCCTGTTAACAATATGACATGGCCGTCTGATTGTCACAGTTTCTTTTTTTCTTTAAATTTCTCTGCATGTTACTTCTACCTTGTTCATGACTTTACGGTGACCTCCATCAACCTGCGTGCACCTCATGACATACCATGGTTATGTCATAACTCACATCATCACTGGTTGTTTTTGAACCGACACTAATATACAAATACTAATAATATACCAACACTAATATTAAGTGTCCTGATAGTAATAATACACCGATCCTGATAATCAAGAACCGCCGTTCATAATTCAACTATCAGTTGTTGCATCCCAAACCAAAAAAAAATTATTAACAACATTATCATGACATTATTCCACGGGAGAAATGAACGTAAATAAAACTGGATGCAAAATTCTTCATTGTGATAACTCATCTTCCACTGCGGTTTACTGTAGTGCCAAAAACATTGTAGCAATATATCTACCTTGTCCCTAAAATCCAACTGTAACGAGCAATGCATATAAGCTCTGCTTGTTTTGGCTTGTGAAGTTGTGGGTCTGAACCACATGGCAGGGCAGGGATGCGCCTCCAAATTCCGACATATCTAACTCTGTCTCCAGCAAGCATGTGACTCAATATTCGGGCTAGGGAACATCCTAGCTTTTTGCCTGGTCCATTTGAGTGGTGCAGTGCACCTTATTGCTGCGTGAATTTAGAGGTGATCCACACTACATTTCGGTAGCAAGTGACATGGCTATATCATGGATTCACATCGCCGGGAGGAGAGAAGAGGAGGAAGGAGTCTTAATTTCATTGCTTCAATCATCAAGCAAAAGTTGCAGCCACGGTTCATTGCTAGCCAAATTTAAATTCCATGAGTGTTTGATAATATTGCTGCCGATTGGCATCCTTAGTTTTATAGTTTCAGCTGTTGAGATATATATTCAACGATCCTCTCACAAAAAAGGGGGGTATGCAGCGTATAAGTGATACCAAATTTATGTAGAAATAGTTGACACCTAGCTGCCTCTTCTCTCTCTTTTCTATGAGAGGGGAGGTACATTACTAGTTTTGCGAAAGCAGTAAGAAACTGTAACATAATTGGCAGCATTCGAGAGAAAAAGTAGCAACCAGATCATTTTGGGCCCAGCACATTAACCTATTAATAGTAATAAGGCCCAACACATTTTGGCCCAGTTTCACATGGCAAACAATTTAGCGCGTATAATGAGTGGCATTTCCCCCCTCTTTTGGATGTGCTTCTTTGAATTCGTTACTTCGTTTGTATCGCTAGTATGTGATGTCTATCTTTTGCTATTATTTTTTTTACACTTCGATAAGTAACATACTTTTCTTTCGACTTAGATAAATTCTCTTGTTGCAAGAGTCCAATTCACAGAGCTTTTAATTCACATTTTTATAGAGAAAATATCCTTTATTAATTATCCCAATAAAACTTGACATAGTTGATAATTTAACTAACCACATAGAATCCTAATCAGTGTCGGATCGGAATCCTTATCATGCACTGATCGATATACCGACAGTAATAATAGGATATTATTAGTGACAGATCTAGTTTGGAACTGCCACTAGTAACAACACTGCCAGTGGCAATTGAAGTATAGAACCGCCGTTGATAATGATGTCATCAACGGTAGTTCTTCTTTGGAACTATCACTGATAGTGATGTCATTAGTGACGGTTCTATTATTGTTACATGCATTTCTATATAAAATATTCTATGAAATCCAAACTAAATTGTAAATTTGAGTTCCCAATTATTTTACAAGCTCATAAAATGTTTTCACATATTTTACCACATTGTATTAATTTTAAAAATTTTATAATAGTCTTTAAAATAGGACAAAATTATTGAACAATTGTTATGTGAAAAATTTCTGAGATTAGTAATCATAAAAAACTCGGATATAGTATTTAATTTGGGTTTCGTGACATGTTTATGTAAAAATACATATAAAATTTTGGTCAAACCATTGTTGACCAGTTAAAGTGCCGTTTTTTTGGATGAAAGGATCATTTGTATCTGGTTTTGATATTTCGAGAACGAAATTAACCTAATTAAGAGTTCAAGGATTAAAATGGATCGAGAGGGTTATAGCTGATCATGAACGGAAAAAATAATTTTTCCTTATTTAAAAGTTAACGTCATGCAGAAAATAAATTTAAAAAAATCCCAGCTGACAGTCAAGATGGGTTGAATGTTGAGGCGAAAAGGATACGTGTGGGAAAGAGGCGTATGGGTACAGCCCAAAGAGGTTATAATACAACGAGAGTACATATTTGTTTCAATTCCTCTCCGTCTTGTCGGATGTCCGTGAACTTGCTAGATGACCTAACAGCTACATGATGTAAAAGCTTTGTCCAATGTAGCTTTGCTGTTTGGAACGATTGCTAGATGACCTAACAGCTACATGATGTAAAAGCGTCAAGAATTCTAAGAAGTGATTTCAGGATTTTAATAAAATGCTTAAGAATATAGAGCATTTCGTTCAGTTTAATGGTTGTTTTAGAGGCGGTGGACTAGGAATTTACTTATGTCACGCACGTGCGCACCCAGCCGAGCCTCTTGCTCAAACCTAGGTCTAGCAGCAGCAGCACCCAGACAGACCAGCTACCATACACTTGTGGCTTTTTTCTATAAGCTAGAAACTACTAAAATTAAGTTATTTACCGTGTTATTATTTGAGCTAAAGTTTATAGAAAGTAGGAAAAATATTATTTTTGCCCTAAATTATGACACTCGATCCATTTCGGTTCCAACTCCAAAACCGAGTTAGCTCGGCCTTTGAAATATAAACATTGTGCATAAATGGTTTCTTGACCGAGTCAACAGCGGTTTTGATTGGTCAAAGGTGGTTAATTTCAATATAATGCTATCTGTATTTTTACATAAAATATTTTACAAATTTTATATTTAAGTTTTTTATAATTGCCTAATCTTACAGAAATTTTACATAGTTTTGATAAACTTTACACAATTGTCCAGCA
This sequence comes from Olyra latifolia, assembly GCA_036346145.1. Taxonomy (NCBI): domain Eukaryota; kingdom Viridiplantae; phylum Streptophyta; class Magnoliopsida; order Poales; family Poaceae; genus Olyra; species Olyra latifolia. The sequence continues at coordinate 40,107,762 of CM070532.1, forward strand.
TTTTGTCCTATTTTTATGACTACTAGAAAATGCTAGAAAAATTTAAAATTTAATACAACACGGTTTATACATGAAAAAGTTCTATGAACTTGTAAAATAGTTAGGAACTCAAATATAAAATTTAGTTTTTTAAAAAAAATATTCAAAATAAATGTAATGCTTTTATCTAGTTAAAACAACCATTTGCGGGGTTAAAGGACCATTTGTACTCGGTTTAGTTCAGAACCACTGCGATTTAATTTTATGGTAGTTTTTTTTTTTGAGAAATTCTTCATGTACTTCGTGTTAACAAATTTTCTCAACCTCTATATGTCTATTGTAGGTGAATTTGGAGACAAATTGTTGCAATAATTTTCACCCACATCATATACAGTCAAAAAGAAAGGTACTATCAAAATGTAGATCAAGTGATTAGTCATCGCCACTTTTTTGTCATTGTTTATTTAATGTGCAGAGAGTTGAGTGCGACGTATCCGATCTAAATGTCCCATTGACCGAGCAACAAGATACATTAATGGTAAATTTTTTATTACTACATCTGTCGGCGTTTGGGAGACGAACCTCTGCAGGCCGATATGCAAAGGAGAGGAAGGAGGTGCAAGACTCGAGAGTGGCCCTGCCCCCTCCACCGAAGCCTGGGCGTGTCGAGGGAAGATGGTGGAAGAGAGTGTGGTTCGTCAGATGCTGACGCGGGTGTTTTTATCCTGGTTTGGGCCTCCATTGCCAGATAACAGCCCTACGTCCAGTCTTCGTTTAGTATCGAGCTTAAACGAGTACAGAGGGGTGAGGCCGAGCTTTGGGAAGGTTGGGCTCGAGTACAATAAGTGCTCAAAGCACTATGTGTGTTCCTAAAGTGACTGAACACGAAAAACTATCACCTAGAACTAGAGATCCTACACAGGTGCAAATACTCCTGTTCTATGGTGACTGGGTGTTGTTGCCCCCGCGCGCCTGCCTCTCTTCTTGTTTGTGGCATGTGCCCTCCTTTTATAGGCGGTCTCCGGCTACTGTAGTCTGACTTCAGTTCGGTGTGAAGCACCGTATTATCCTCTGGACACTGGTCGTGTTCTTCCATCTTGCCGGGTTGTGGTGTGGCTAATCTTTAGAGTCTACTGGTTATTAGGCATGCTTTCCCAACTTGCTGGGCTCAGTGTTCCGACGGCTAAGCAGCAATACGTGTCTTTCTCCTTAGGGGCGAACGGGCAAGCTGACCGTTGACATAACCGGCTACCAACCCACCAGCGGCTATAGCAGGCGTGCATCGGTACTATGGTTGTATTTAACTCGTGGTGACATGTGGGGCCCGGGGCATCCTACGCGCGGCGCAGCATAGTCCGCGTTGGGGCCTGAGCCTCGTCCCGAGCTTTGGAAGCTCAGGAGCTAATAAGCCCAGGTGCCGGGCTAGGGAAGCTGGGGCGCGAACTTATGGAGCTCGCACGGGCCTTTCCTTGGGCCAAAGGCAGGTAAACGGGTCGTATCCCCATAGGTCATGTACTTTTTCTAACAACATCTATTTCTTTTCTTGCATAATCTTAAGTTTCGATGTAAGAAATTTTTTTTATCTTGCATAACCATAGCATGACAAGAAGCAGAAGCACCACCAGGAAGATACTATGAAGAAGGGACAAGACCATAAAAAAAGATCTTTCCTTCAACAATGGAGGTATGTTATAGTTGCTTTTTTATTTCCTGATTCCTTTGTCGGACTAATTATGGTAGATCTTATTAATGCCTTATTTCGTGATGGCTGCCAAATTTCAATTTAGGTTGGGACCAATGTATTTCTCAGGACTACTAATAGATATCCAAATAAAATGCCAGTGGCATATGCTACTTTTTTAAGTAGTGATCCACATGTAGTAGTTGGTGGTGTCAAGCTAGGCAATGAATTTTGGAAAGTGCGTGTAAATCATCCTATTGAAGAACATGGGGTACTAGTAAGGCCATGTGAGAAATACAAGACAATCGACCAAGTCAAAGGGAAAGCAATTGCTTGGCCTTCATTTTGTGTATGTCAATTAAATATTTCTTCAATTGTGTTGCATTACACATGTCCTTCATATTTACATCCATATGTTTTTTGCTATTTTTTGTAGGTTGAAAAGATCAATGGTTGAATTATATATTTGGATGTTACTTCATCAAAAGGAATCACATGTAGTAGTCGTAGCAGTAGTTATTGTCAAACAAATTTAGTGGTAGTGTTAGTATGTCATATTTCATATTAGCGAACTTCGATTGTGAAAGGACCAGGATGTCGCCTAGGGGGGATGAATAGGCGATTTTAAATTTTATACTGGGTTAGAAGGTGAGAAAGCTTTAAACAGTCAGACACTCCGAAGATTGGTTAGGATACTCTGAATAGGTTCGGAGTATCCGACCCAGAAGTTCAGACTAACGACCTACGCAGTTAGGGTTTGCTCAAAACCTTACCAAACCTTCAGATCTGGGGATGCCATTTGCACACAAGTTAAATGAGTAGTAGACCTAGCTATAAAATTTGATCCACAAGAAATCTCAAAGCATAAGTCCACAAATTTGACAAATAACAAGAGTGCAAGTAAACAAAGCAAGATGTAAATTAGAGGGACAAGATTTGTTTCCCGAAGTTCGGATTCTTGAGGGAATCCTACTCTCCGTTGAGGTAAGCTGGGTAACACTTGAGCCCTGGTCTCTTTCAACCCTTTTCCTCACCAAAGGCCTTCAAGCCCCTTGGTTTCACTCCTTGTTCCTTCCCTTGCGGAGGCGGAACTAGCCTTCACAAACTTTCCACGACCACCACAACAAGCTTTGGTGGCTCGAGGGAGACTCCTAACCGTCTAGGAGTCCTTAACCTCCAAGAGTAATAAATCCGGCGAAATATGGAAGTAGAAGACAAATCGAGTGCTCCAAGATGAAATTCACAAAGCTTGACACTCAATTTTACCTCTCAACCCAACTAAGGATGGAAATCTTGAAGCCTTATGGTGGGAGAGGATTTAGGGGCTAGAGCTTGAGTTAGGGCTTGAGAAGGTGTAAATGCTCTCTATTGAATGTATTCCCCGTGTTGGTGAAGTGGGGAGAGGGGTAATAAATACCTTTGGCTTAAATCTAGCCGTTGTGTGTCTGCAGACATCGGATACTCCGAAGTTTAAGTCCGGATACGCCGAACTGTGCAGACTGGAAATAATACAGGTTCACATACTCCGAACTGGTTCAGATATTTCGAGGACATTCTGACTAATTCTAAATTAAGGACAGAAACTCGATTTTCTTGAAAAATCGGATACTCCGAAGACATTCCGACCTGAGTTCGGATACTCTGAGGACATTCCGACTAATTCTGAATAAAAGACAGAAACTCGATTTTCTTGAAAGTTTGGAAACTCCGAGGACATTCCGACTAATTCTGAATAATGGTAGAAACTCGATTTTCTTGAAAGATCGGAGACTCCGAGGACATTCCGACCTGAGTTCGGATACTACGAGGACATTTCGACCTAAAATTTTGCTGTCTCTTAAGAACTTTGATATAAATAAAAATTGAGACTCCCAACTTTATAAAAACTCATTTTGGAGCACTTGAGTAGTCTAATATCTATATTTCGTCGCATCCCTCTTAATAGTACAGCTTTATCCTTAGACTCAAAAATTAAAATAATATAAATGGTGTTAGAAAAAACCATATAACCTCATCTTAGGGGATCAACCACGTTCTTGGTCTTGAGCACAAAATTGAAGCTTGATGTCCTCCATCAATGCATTCAAGCCCACTTTAACTCTTCATGCATCAACCCTTGATGCATTGTGCATGATGATCTTCACCAAATGATTGATTACATCTTCGTCTTGTCAACCTTGACTCGATTCACCTCATGAGACTCGTCTCATTCGACTTTGACTCGATCATCCTCCCCGATGATCATCCCGCTAAATCGATCTTGACTTAGTCCTCAACTCTTGGTGACACCGTTGTCTTGTTGTCATCGACTTGACCGTTATCTTTCAAGATACCTTGGTCATCATACACACTCACGGGACCTAATTCTTTTCAAATCACTTATGAAATCCATTAGTCCCAAAAACTCAATAGATATAAATGTATATGATTGATAATCAACAATGTTTAAACTCAACACGTGTTTGACGATGAAGCTCAATATAAATGAAACACTTGACATAAGAAAGATCTCTACTTAGTGCATCATGATGAATATGCATTTGATCTATATGCATTAGAGATGTGATTGCCAAAAAGATGAACCAATTAAATCATGGCAAGAAGCACAATATTCACTTAATGATGCACATGAAAATATATTCAAGAATTGCACATGTACACATTCATATTTAAAGCAAGAGTGATGTTGTGAAACAATCTAGATTAAACTTCACTAAGAAAGTGCATATGAGAATATATGATTTAGACCTATATGCACTAACACAATTAATACTATGGTGAAGATTAACTAGATGGATCATATAAAAAACAATTAGAGCATATATCCATATTAGGAATGCAATAATAAATATGATAGAGTCAACATATTGCATATCTCGATTTGTTATCTATCCTAGTTGTATATATGAAACATATCTCGATAGGATGGATAGCTTAGTCACTTGACCTAAATAGTTCCTCCATATGGATGAGATTAAAAATGATCTTAATAACAAACTTGTTAATCTCATAGATGTTAAGAAAATATTAGAGGTTTGTCATTAATTAAGCACTAAATCAAATATTAAACGATATGTACCATTTATAGTGTTTGTCATTAAATATGTTTGTCATAAATCAAATGTGTTTGTTATTAATCACTAAAATCACACAAGGGTATATTGAACATACAGATTGTACTCGTGTTGCCAGTCTTATTTCAAATTTGATATGTACTTCATGATGATTCAGCTTTACTTCCTAAGTATATTGTCCTGTTGATTTATTACTTCGTGATTTATTGAAGTATGCTCATGAAGTATGCTTTTCTATTCAAAAGGGCAGATTTTCTAGCTATATCTGCTAATAAAATAATCTGTCAGTACATTATAGTGGAAGAATATATATACTTGCAGATCATGTTGTCATCTTTTAGCCTACGCAGATTCTCACAATGGTGTTATGTTATATGCTTGCCTTCTTCAGTTCTTTCGGACTAACATATTATTTTCATGTATTGTTTCACTGTACAAATTTTATTGCACTACCTCATGCTCAGCTACAACCCTTTGAGTTAATTCCTCTTAGAATTTTGATATATACTCACAAGCTTTCAATTTTTGAGCCATCTTATTTTTCTATATTTTTTCAGTTCAATAGAGACGTACTTAGCCTCTTTCAGTTGAGTTGTAGTCAACTAGGTGCGTGCCATTTGCAATGCTAACTGTGGATAACATGGTCCCTGAGTATCTCACGGAGACGAATTAGGCGGACCACCTCACGGAGCAGGGTCACGCCTACCATCTAGAAGACGGGCCTGCCCCGCATGAAGACCTGATTTGTATCACAAGGAAGGCACAGTTGTAATCCGGTACATTACGTACCCGGAAAGAAAGAATAGAAATAGACTTCCTATCTCTATCCACAGTTTCCATAACCAACTAGGATACGTACTTATCTGTAACCTACCTCCCTCCACTATATAAAGAGAGGCAGGGGCCCCTAGTTCAGCATGATTAGACAAGAGATGGTAGATCATTCTGGATCACATCGGTAGGAGGGATCACATCGATCCATAGCCATCTTCAACATTGATCCGTCGAGATCAACCCCAATACAATCCACGAGCACAGGAGTGTGGTATTGCCTCACCTCGAGGACCCGAACCTGTATAAATCTGTCTCCTGTGTTACCATCGGGTTTCGGTCTTACGCATAGCCCCATAAAATACATTGCCGACACAAATCGTCGACACTAACCTTCTACAATGTTTGTTTAGGTTGATGCCATATCGATCCTATAATTACTAATAGTATCTCATTATGGTTAATTTGGTAACAAGGCCTTATACATAATGTTCTTGTTATAATAATTCAGGAATACATTTTCTCACTATATACATTTATCCAAATTGACCTATATCACTATCATTAGAAATATTTACTTAATACATTATTAGGGAGATCAGATGATTTATATGTTTGATGTTTAAGGGAGTGGATATGTCTCTTCTTATATTATTTTTACTTTCGATATGTTTGGTACTGCATGTTTATCTAAGGATTTAACTGAAAGGAATCATCAGCTGCATACTTTTTTTTTTGTCAAAACTAATATGTGATGACATTTTGTTTGCAGCGAAGCTTTAGTGTTGTTAAGCTAACATATAACGGTCTGAAGTTGCCTTTGGCAACTAACTCGGAAGAAATTATCTTCATTGTTCAATTTCTTGGTACTAAGAAAATGTTTGCTATTTTTCTATTCAATTATTTTGCCAGAACAGTGCTGATTTTTGAACATCCTCTTTTATGTGGGATGCTATGACAAACTTCAGGTGCTTCAACTAGCTTTGCTACCTAAGAAGATTTCTTTGGAAATTTAATTTAGTTAGGTTGGCATTGTGAACACTCCAACCTACCTGATGGACCAGCACTACTATTAGCCATATAAGTGTCTATAGATAGAGAAAAAGGCAGACGGAGGTAGGGAAATACATTGTAATATTTTTTCGTATTGCAAGAATCTTGTACTTCGTCGAGGGATCTAGTAACAAGGATTGTCAAGGGATCAAAACACAAGGAAATTTTAGGAATAATGTAGTAGTCTTAGTCATATTTCATATTTTGGCAATAATTTATATCAGCTTGCAAGCATAGTGATGTACAATACATATATTTAATTGCAATGTAATCTACCTTTTGATCATTGTTCATTATTCCTTGTTGCTTGTGTTCAATTATATTGCATTATCAAGTAAAAATTATGTGATAATTATATTTTATTTACATATGGGCAATAAATAAATTATATTTACAAGCACAATTAGTTGTGTTGCAATAGACCTATTATGTGATGCTGACAAATTTTAACTATGGTACAAGTACATGTGATGCTAAATACATGTTGCTATTTTACATCACATATGTGTATGTATAGCAACACATAATTTGTGTTGCAGTGTATATCTCAGCAACACCACCTATAACATCATTTACATTATATGATGCTATGGATGCTTGCAACATATATACGTACATATAGCAACATACGTGCATGTTGCTATATGTCATTCCTGTTGTAGTGTGGGCGGCAATGGTAGTGGCACCCGTGTTGCCACCTTCATCCCCCCTAGTGGTGCTAACTGCATTCTTTTGGGCGGCATCAAATGCCTTGGCTTCTAGTCTACGCTCGCCGTCGAATGCCTCGGTTTCTAGTCTACGCTCTCCACGAACGACACCAGAAGTCGTTGGGATGCCTCAAACAGCAAATTTCGGGGGGCACCCCCTAGGTATAATGGGAATTGTAGCCCTCGAAGGTGATCACGATGGAAAAGCGCAAGCTAGGATAGTCAGTGGAATGAGGGAAAACCAATGTTATTCCAGTTGAGCCTGAGTTACAATGCATCTACAGGCTTGAACTTATGTTGCGTGATACATTTCTCTATCATGCCCCTCGGACAAAGTCTTAGGGGTAAAAGGTTTTTCGCCTAGTGATTTCCTACATGACTCTGGTCAGGCAGCTAAAGCAGGTGTGGAAAACATGGGCCCTGGGTGTCCGAAGATATACAATAGGACGTACCACTTCCTTGGGTCGAGTCAATTGGGCCTTCCAGAAGGCCGGCTTGGAGGACGGTGCGGCCTGGCATTATCTACAAGGAAACATATTCGTTTCCTACTCGAATACATAGATATGGGTGTAGCTGAATCGGTTATATCTGTATCTTTCCATATACGGATTAGGGATTCTATCTGTAACCCGACCCCTTGCACTATATAAAGGGGGTCCGGGGACCCTAGTTTAGCATCCAACTCCACATCTCACAATCATCATCATCATCCACCATAATACAATCCACGAGCACAGGAGTAGGGTATTACCTCCCCTCGAGGGCCCGAACCTGTATAAATTCGGCTCCCTGTGCTACCATCGTAGTTGTGATCTTTCGCATTGCCCCCTAAAATACATTGCCGACGCAAATCGTCGAGAGTTGGCGCGCCAGGTAGGGGCTAGCGTCACGATCAACTACGTCAGCTTCGATGGCTTCCATTGGTGGATTCGTCTTCACCTACGCTCCTGGCTAAGGCTTCATCTTCGGAGATCTCGGCTTCATGGCTGGTGACTTTGGAGAGCTTCGGTTGTGTGAGCCGAACTTCATTCGGCCCACACATTACCGGGGGAGATGGTACGCGACTCCAACCGAGCCTCACCACTTTGGGATCTCTTCTCTGGATTCCGATCCAGAGGAGATCCAATCTGATGATGATGATTTCGACTGGCCAACTGCTGGGTTTCCCTTCGATTACGGTCGGGATCCACCGCTTCTCCCTTCGCCAGCTCCTCATGCTGACGAAGCGTCGAGTGGCGATCCGACTCCTGGCCGGGATCGTTCTCAGATCCAGTCAAGGGTTACAATCCCTCAGTCGTGGACTGCCCTGTTCGGGTTTGAAAACATAGCCGCTGATTTCCATCGGACAACATGCTGGCTTTTCCAATCCGGGCCAAGGAGCGGGACACGACACACTGGGGCGAGCTTTCCGAGCCAAGGTTCGGGGACAACTCAAGCCAGGCCAAATTCCTGAGTGGCTATGCCATTCGGACTGGTCAACTCGGCTGAAAGTTTCCAGCAGATTCTTTCTGCCGAAACTCAGTCGGACCCCCTGATGACCAGAGATCTTGCACGGGAGGTGGGAGTCATAATCACTCCCATCGACGAGCCAACAAATCAGGACCGGTTGAGCCTTTCCTTCTCAGAATCTGAGTCGGAAGAGAGCATTAATAGGTTCCCTGATTTCCGTGGCGTCTACATGCTAGATGGCCAAGCCTCTGGTTCGGCCTGGCACCTTGCAGGGGAGGCAGGAGCCGAACCAAACCGCGAAGGCAGAGAAGACTTGCGCGACCAATTGCGCGGTCGTGCGAGGGAAGTCCGGGAGGAACTGCTTCAAGTCCGTATGGGAGATCACTCGGTCTTCCGTACACCATAGCAGAACATCCTCGCTTGTAAGACCCTCCTGGACAACGCTGGCCCTTTGCTTGGAGAAAACAACCCTGCATCACCAATCATGGAAAAAATCAAGGCCATGATAACGGCAGCCGCTGTCCAAGGCACTCGGGACCAGCCGGCCAACTCGCCAGAGCGATCTCTGAGTAGTACTCGGTATGATCGGCCTGTAGTCATGGGCAAGATGCCCGCCGGAGTGCGAGCCGTGACCTCCACCTCGACATTGAAGCCCGATGGAGATCGACACCATACCCCGCCGCGCCGGAATCTCCCCCGACGATCTCCTTCCCCCGGGGAAGGGTTGATCGACGGGATTAAGGCGTTCAATCCCCGACTCCGACAAGTAAACTGGTCCGAGGGGTTCAACCCTAAAGGCATCGTGAAATTTGACGGAGAACGGGATCCCGAGGCTTGGTTGCAGATTTATTCTTTGTCGATCAAGGCCGCGGGTGGAGGATATGACGTGATGGCAAATTATTTGCCCATCATGTTAACCCCTCTGGCTCAGAATTGGCTCGCGGGCCTTCCAGAGAACTCGATCGACTCCTGGGGAGAGCTCTGTGACTAGTTCGTTGCCAACTTTCAAGGCACTTACGAAAAGCCTGGGACCCAGTCGGACCTTTATCAGACTCATCAGAAAAAAGATGAGTCGTTAAGGGATTTCATTCGGCGTTTCACCAAGAAGAAAAACACAATCCGGGAGATCTCAGAGGCGGTCGTCGTCGCAGCCTTCCAGAAAGGAGTTCGCGACCCCGACCTAATCTAGAAGATGTCTCGGAAGCCCCCGACTACCGTCAAGGAGATGTTCGTCTTGTCGGATCGATATGCTACCGCATCGGATGCCCTCACTGAGCGTCAAGAGGATCACCCAAGCAAGCACGAAAGCAAGAAGGACAGGCCCGAGTCGTCCTCCAAAAAGGAAAAGAAGCGTAAGGGTGAGGAGCTAGTAGCTGCGGCGGGTCGAGGCGGTCTTAGCCGTCTCTGATCCGCCGCCGCTACCAGCTCCTCACCCTTACGCTTCTTGTCCTTTCGACCCGCCGACTATAATAAAGTCATGGAAGCACCGTGTCCTTTCCATCCAAACGGGAAGCATGCGGCCAAGAATTGCAACATCTTGAAGAAGTTCGCTGAGGATCACAACAGCGACGCTCCGAAAGATGCCAAGCAAGATGAAAAGCGCAACCCTCCTGAGGGCGACGCCTATCAAGAAATCGAGCGAGAGCTCAGCTACATATTCGGGGGATCGGATGCATATGAGTCCAAGCGTAAGCAAAAGCTTACCGATGGGAAAATCAATGCAGCTATTCCGGTGACCCCGGGTATCTCCGGTGGTCTGAAATTTCGATCATATTTGATCGCTCAGATCACCCAGATCACATCCCATGCCCAGGAAGATATCCACTCATTCTGGATCCTGTGGTACAGGGCGTCCGATTGCGCAAGGTCCTGGTTGATGGCGGAAGTGGATTAAATATCCTTTTCGCCAAAACTCTGGGCGAGATGCAGATCCCAAGGACGGCGCTCCAACATACAGACGCGCCGTTTCACGGTATAATTCCGGGTACCTCATCGGTGCCAATCGGGAAGATCACTCTTCCCGTCACCTTTGGCACTCGGGATAATTACCGAACGGAGAACCTCGGCTTTGAGGTGGCCGATTTCGAGACTGCGTATCACGCGATCTTGGGAAGGCCGGGCTTAGCCAAGTTCATGCCTGTCCCACACTATACCTATCTGGTTATGAAAATACCAGGTCCATGGGGCGTAATCACGATCCGTGGAGACGTTAAGTTTTCCCACCTCCTTGATAGGGAAAATTGCGACTTCGCCCAGTCCATTGAGGCAGCAGCCGAGTTGGACAAGATCCGGCAGGTGGCCACCACCCTCCGCGACGAAGGCGAACTGCCAAGCATGAAGCCAACTAGGCCAGGCAGTAGGCCTGGCAAAGATGATGAGTAAAGAGGCGCCTAGCGTTCTTCCGCAAGTTGATCAGGGCACCCTCACTCAGCGATATGCCCGGGGGCTCGCCTGGGCAAAGGAACATCAAGCAGTCACCTCGGTGCTATACCTAAATGACTATTGTAATCCATATTTACAATAAAATAAAGATAAGTTTTTCGCTCACATTGTCTCAACGCTTATGCAATTCAGTTTCTGACTTGCTACTTATTTGCATGTCAATTAAGTAGTAAGTCGGGGGCTACACCTAATTAGGTGCGCAATCGCGTACCTAGTCTTTATCTAACTCGACATTACTACCTCAAAGCTAGTAAGTCGGGGGCTACACCTAATTAGGTGTAGTCTACACCTAACCAATACCTAATCGATTTTTCTCTTTTAAGTCTATGATGAAGCCTAGAAATTTGTTCGGTCCAAAGCCATAACTTAAGCAGAGAAAAGACGGTTAGCATATGCCATGGAAGTCATATATATGGATAATTTACAAGTTCCTATATTTTTACAGGAAATCTAATTCTAAATTATCTAGAAGGCACTCGGCTGTCGGCTTCACTTCCTCGAGCAGCGCCATCGCCTTCTCTTCCGAGCAAGCGAAACCATCCTTGACAGCGTCAAGATCGATTCGAGGATAGTGCGACTTGATGATGCCCAGCACTTGACTGGAACCCGTCAGGCCGATTTCCCTGAGCCGCACCTTCAGCTGCTGGGGGGCTTCGGTCCACCTCTGGATCAGCTCGGCCCGAGAGCTCGGCTCGGCTTCGCCAGCATAAAGTTGGCGTCGAGTGGGTTCCACCGCTACCAAAAGCTCATCATATCGCGCTTGCTCAATCTTGGCGTTCTCCTGAAGAACGTCATACTGCGCCAGCGTCTTTCTCCTATGCTCTATCAAAGAATAGGGGGTACACGACTACGTAACCAGGTGAACATTGGGGGTTCAGAGCCGGTCGGATTCGGAGGCTTACCCTCCAACTCGGCGACGGCTTTGTTCTCCGACTTCTCCAAAGCCAGCTTCTCCGCTTGAAGTCTGGCGATTGTGGCGTCACGTGCTGCACATGATGCGGGACATAACGTCATCCAGACACACACTAGACAAGCAAACTCTGACTTAGATCAGGGTACTTACAGCGGAGGGAGCCCGCAAGGTCGAACTTTTCGTCCTGCAGCTCCTTAATCCGGGCCTGCAGCTCCCGGCGCTCCTTGGCTGCTTCGGTCCGGACCCCGATGACCTCCCCTTCTATGGATTTAATCCGCTCGATTTGGGAGAGGAAGTAATTGAGGAACTTGGTTTTCCTCTCGGAGTATTCACCAAGTTCCTACGAAGACGAAGGATGGTCACCGTCCTAACTCAAGCAAAAGGAGACTTACTCCACAAATAAAAAAGCTTACCCGAGCCATTCGGCCGCATTCAGCGGCATACTCGAAGAAGGTTTTCCTCATCTCTCCCTCGGTCTCGTCATCAATAAGGGCCCAGTTCCCGGCCTCATCCCTCCAGCCCGCTGAGAGCTTTGGCTCAGTCTCCTTTGGGAGAGGTGGGGGCTGACGGGGGATCTCCTCTATCATTGGCTCAGCCCCCGCGCCACCCTCAGCAGACGGACTCGGGTCAGAGGCCGCAGCGGTAGCACCTCCCGACTCAGTTCTCGGCGGCTTCGGCTGCTTTCTCTGGTGGGGGCACCCGACCGGCCGAGGAAGGAGAAGCCCCGACTTCGGCTGGCAGCTCGAGCCGGCTCGGTTGGGCAACTTGACGGAACCTCCACCGATGGTTTTCTAAAATAGAAAATATTTCGGTCATAGGAAATGCAAAGGAAGATAGTCGAAGGGTGGCAGAGTTGAGCTTACCGATCGGTGGTCTTAATCTTAATGTCGACGCCCTTTCGAGAGGAAGCTCCACTTGAAGAGGCGTCGGATGGGCCTCTCGGCCTAGCTTGGGGGGTTGAATTCTTCCCCCCCCTTTGGCGTCACACTGCCGCCAGTTCTTGGGGGGCGAGTCCCCTGACTACACCCGGAAGCAGAAGTTGGTTAGCCCGCTCCCTCTTGGGGAGCCTCGCCTACCTTTGGCCCCGAGCTTCGCGGACCGCGTCCTCCGGGCGGCGGCACATTTTCCTCTACTCGGAAAGCCGGGCCCTTGCCTTTCTTGGCAGCCGGAGTGCCTTCAGGTTCCCCCCTGGCCGCTTCCCGCCCTTGTTGGCGGGAGCATCAGGAGTTGGGGCCGCGGACACAAAAGCTTGTCGATCCTACATAGGAGCGTGGCACCCCCAAATATGTTTCAACAACGGGTTTGCCTGGTATCCAATGCAGGTAAAATATATACTCGAATCTTACCTCAGGAGGTGGATGGTTAAGAGAAGCTCACAGGACCTCGTGGTTTGAAAAAATGGTTCGAGAGCGAAGAACTCGAAGAGTCGATCGATGGTGTCCGAGTTGGAGATTGGGACATCCGTTTCTCTGGTAGAGTCGGATGCCCGGTGTACTCGAACCCGAGCCTGATCCTCTCCTTGAGTGGTCGCGGTAACCGCCAGAAGGAGACAGCAATAGCAACGCCGGTCAACCCCTCTTCTTTGAGATGTTGGATCAGGCCGAGCAATTCGGTCACCTGACCCATTTCAGAGGGAAGAGGGGGAGAATTCCAAGAGGGGGAAGCTCGGGGCTTTCTCCCATCGAAGCAAGGAAGACTGGGGGGGTTGGAACAGTAAAACCAATCCTGATGCCACCCCTTCAAAGAAGTCCGGAGCAGCAAGGCGAAATACTCCTTCTTGAGGCCGCTCCGGAGTTGGAATCCGGCCCCGCCGATAGCCTTAGGGGCGTTATCGGTGGGGTTGGCCTTCAAGATGAAGAGATGACAGAAAAGGGCGAAATGGGTAGCGATCCCCAGAAAAGCCTCACAAAGATGAACAAAAATCGAAAGTTGAAGAATGGAATTGGGATTCAAATGGAAAAGTTCAATTCCATAATGATGAAGCAAACCGCGAAGAAAGGAGGATGCGGGGAGTCCGAACCCACGGGAGAAGAAGGATTCGAAGACAACAGTCTCCTCTTGATGAGGAGTGGGGGAGGATTCACCTGCGGCGGCGCGCCAATCAATGAGCTCCGGCATTGGAAGAACGCCGGCATCAACAAGGGCCTGCAGCCGCTCGTCGGTGGTGTTAGAGGTTGCCCAGTCCCCGTCATTGGAATGTGGCGGATCTGAAGCTTGGCGATGGAGGAAGCACGAAAACCCTAGCAGAGGATTTTGGGGAAGTGAACGGTTCGAGCACACAGTGCGAGCGTACCAGTTCAAATTCCCCGGATGGTTTCACTTAAAAGGAAGTGGGCATCGTTTCGTTTCCGCGCAAGACGGGAAGGAAATAAAGCCCTAAAATTATCATTTCAAGACTTGGGTACAGATCTAAGTCCTCGAGGACATGCTCTATAAGGGCCGTGAGCTATACACGATTCACTCGGGTATGGATGTCGCTCGGGTCAGCTGTTGGGCTCATTGCCAGTCTTCAATTCGAGGATTGGGCGCTGCCCAAAGTCGTGACCCAACTTTTGATGTGCCCCCTGGGGACGGTAGTCGGTTTGGCCTTTCTAAGCTGAACCGCGCATCGGAAGTTCTTTAAAAAATTGTCCCGGTGGCATATCTCCGGATCGTTTGTCATCAAGACAAACACCACTTGGGTAAAAATCAATCCAGCTCTTGGCGTACCCCTTGGAGTCAATGGCTGGTCCGATTTTACAATCGGATTAGGCGTCAAAGAGTTACCTCTTCAGTTGGGTCTCAGTGGCACATCTCCGGATCGTTTGTCGTCAAGACAAACACCACTAGGAGGACCTCAACTTGGAGGCGGGCGTATTCCTCTTGGGATCACTAGCTTGTGTCCGCATTAGTCGGATCAAGGCGTCTGAACACCCTACACAGGTTGTGGCATATCCTATGCTGGATTGAATGTCGAGCTCTGCAAGTCAGGATTGAATGTCATAAGTTGTAACAGGGAGGATAACGCTGGGTAGCACTGGATACTCGGCAAAGTCCATTCTCCTGGTATGCCTCTCCGTGGGGCCGTTAGCCAGCATTCCGATCCGTCGGGCTGGGTGCCAGACACCCTTATTAAACTTGAGAATTTTTCTTGAGTTCTTTGCAACTGTGTTGTTTGATCAGCAGGTTACTCGGCGAGCAGATTCCGTCAGCCAGACGAAGAGTGACGTCACTCGGGTAAACATCTGAAGGAATGTGGGTCGAACTCAGAATCAAGACAACCCAGTCCCGAAGCACTTGGGGGCTACTGTGGAAAACATGGGCCCTGGGTGTCCGAAGATATACAATAGGACGTACCACTTCCTTGAGCCGAATCAATTGGGCCTTCCAGAAGGCCGGCTTGGAGGACGGTGCGGCCTGGCATTATCTACAAGGAAACAGATTCGTTTCCTACTCGAATACATAGATATGGGTGTAGCTGAATCGGTTATATCTGTATCTTTCCATATACGGATTAGGGATTCTATCTGTAACCCGACCCCTTACACTATATAAAGGGGGTCCAGGGACCCTAGTTCGGCATCCAACTCCACATCTCACAATCATCATCATCATCCACCATAATACAATCCACGAGCACAGGAGTAGGGTATTACCTCCCCCCGAGGGCCCGAACCTGTATAAATTCGGCTCCCTGTGCTACCATCGTAGTTGTGATCTTTCGCATCGCCCCCTAAAATACATTGCCGACGCAAATCGTCGACAGCAGGGGCTTGCTCGACTTTGTCATAGTGAACTCCTTTTTTCTCCCTTTCTTTAGCTTACTGATAGGGCCAGGAGTATGGAAGCCTTCACATCGTCTGTTTTTGGTCACTGAGTGCCTGCACAGCCGATTATTCTTCTTCGCGTAGTAGGGAACCGGCTTATGTCGGGGCAGAGCATTTTGAATCCCACATACTCTTTTTGACTGACACTCTTCATAGGAAAGCCTGCCTATTTATCCTGCACTCCCATATGGTGGCTTTTCTAGGACTTGGCTCTAGGAAGCGTGGGGATTGGGAAGCTCCCGTACGAGGGTTTGCCTTGGACTTGGCTCAGGGGAGCATGGGACCTAGGAGGCTCCCGCGTGGAGGTTTGCCTTGAACTTGGTTCCAGGGAGCGCGAGACCCAAGAGGCTCCCATGTGAGGGTTTGCCCTAGACTTGTCTATGGGGAGCATGAGACCCAGGAGGCTCCCGCGCGGGGGTTTGCCCTCGACTTGGCTCTAGGGAGCGCTAGACTCGGGAGGCTCTAGGGAGTGTGAGACCTAGGAAGCTCCCGTGTGAAGGTTGCCCTGAACTTGGCTCCGGGGAGCCTATTACCCAAGAGGATCCTATGAGGAGGTTTGCCTTGAACTTGGCTCCAAGGAGCGCGAGACTTGGGAGGCTCCCGTGTGGAGGTTTGCCCCGTACTCTCTAGGGAGCTTGTGACCTAGGTGGCTCCCACATAGGGTTTGCCTCGAACGTGGCTCTAGGGTGCACAAGACCTAGCGTGCGCGAGACTCGGAGGCTCCCGTGCGGAGGTTTGCCCCTATCTGGAGCATGAGACCCGAGGGCCTTACGCATAGGTTCAGTCCTAGACTTGGGTCCGCCGAAGAGCGTGGAGCCGGGGAGGCTCTCGTGCGGAGATTTGGGCCCATTGGCTCTCCTATAGTAAGGGGTGGGAGCATCTCCCATACAACACTGACCTATATGAATTGATCTGGTATGTTTTGATTCCTAGAAATTTTGGGGGTGTACGGACATGCCTAGCACCCAATTGGATCTGCTACTAGATGAGACATACCATGTGGTCCTTCACAGTCCACAGTGATGTCCTTCAGTCCATTGATGATTAGGCCAATTTTTCGAGCAACCTCGAAGAGGGGCAGGAGCTTTGCCATTTCATTAAAGAGGGAGAGACATTGAGTACAGGAGAGAGGGGTAAAGAGACAGAAGGGGAAGGAGAAGAATGCGACCCGACCGAGCGGAAGGTCGCCACACAACACCACCACGCAACCCTAGCCTCCTAGGGGCACTGCTGCTCCAGGAGGACGTCGCCGCAAAGAGCGAAGGGGACGACACCACTAAAAACGGCAATCCAGCTAGACGGCGGCCATCAAACAGCGCGATAGGATCTTCAGGGCGACGCCTTCAACAAGGGTGCGATGACATAGTTGCCGCCGTCGCCCATCTGCATGGTAGAACCAGGTTTTCACCCGAAGAGGCTCCGGAGGGTAGAGGTCACCACGACGATGCGTCCAAGAAGGGAACAACACCCAAGGGCATAACCATCATCGGCCCTAGCAAAAATGCCATGCAGGGCTTTTACCTGGAGCACCCACACCTCACGAGCCGCACTTGGAGGAGGCCCACATGCTAGCGGCCACTGAGGAACGTGTCACTGTAGGCCTTTTTACGGGAGGACGAGACATGGCCGATGGGTGGAGGCCGAGCAGGGGCATGCCACCATGGAGGAAGGGACTCGAGATGCCACTGCAGATAGCCATTGAGGAAGCCGCCAGCAGACTCCGCCGCCGTAGAAGGATGAAGCCGCTGCAAGCCACCAGGAAGAACGCACACCACCGCCGCAAGGGAAGGGGACAACGATGTCGCTTCTACCGGAGACCATTTTCCACGCTGCAGGTTGCCAAGGGGGTAGACAAACACATCGCTGTAGACCACCAAGGAGAAGAATGGATGTCGCCGCCACAAGGAAGGGGGTTGACAGCGACGCTTCAACCCAGGCCGCCAAGGAGAAGAACGGACGTTGCCACCACAAGGGAGGGGGACGACGACAACACTTCAACTAGCGCTCCACTGATGATAAAGCCGCCACCAACCGTAACAGGTCGCTAGGAACAAGAACGCACAGAGCCGCCGTAAGGGAAGGGGACAACGATGTCGCTTCTACTGGAGACCACTTGCCACCGTTGCAGGTTGCCGAGGGGGTAGACGATCACATCGTTGCAGACTGCCAAGGAGAAGAACGAATGCCGCCACCACAAGGGAGGGGGGTGACAGCACGCTTCAACCCAAGTTGCTAAGGAGAAGAATGGACACACTTCACCTAGCGCTCCACTGACGATATAGCCGCCACAACCACCGGAACCGGCTGTATCTGAGTCCACTACCGGGTGTTGGCGCTGTCGGCTCCAAGCTGGTGGGACGCACCACCACCCAAAGCTTCCGCGCCACCGCGCGGAGCCTCCGAGCATCACTTCGGCCTTCCGCCAACAACAACACTAAGGACCACCATCCTCTGTCGTGTCGCAAGGCTGCCTTCACCGACTCAGGCCCCCAAGGAGTCTCCACCCTTAGATCTGGCCAACCCCACACCGCAACAATGAGCTGCCTTCGGCATCCAAGCCCTGCCGCGCCAGATCTGACGGCCTCAGCGAAGGAGAGCGGCGAAGTAGCCATCGAAGAGGCAAAGCTTGCCAGATCTGGCCTCCAGTGCCGCCAAACTCGCCGGATCCTGGGGTCGAGGTCGAGGCCGCTCCTAGGAGTGAAGGTTGCAACTCCCAGGTGTGGGGAAGTCGCAGGCGTCGTGGCTTGACGAGATCCGGCGGCCATGAACGTTGCCGTCACCGCGCCATAGCCAATTAATGCTGCCTGTTTCAGACGTCTGCGGTCTGCTAACCATACATAGGCAGGACTGCAGCATTCTCAGTTTGTCATGTGGTGATCCGTGCAATGAATGAACAGTCTGATATGCATTTTCTACTTCTTGCCTCTGTTTCTACTTCCAAGTGCCACACAACATATTTTCCACGAGCAAAGAAACACCATTGCAACGAATAAGAACAGAAACAGAAACTACTGCATGGAGTCATTTTCCTCCGCAGCCCAAATTAACCATGAAACTATTTGTCTTTATTACACTCCAACGATCAAGGATTGTATACGCTAATGAGTTGTCAAGATATAGTTAGGTAACACTCTCCAAATTAACAGACTTTTAACAATTGACACCACCTGCCTGAGACAGGGCTGGCAGTTTTACCTAGCAGAGTAGGCCACACAAAATTACACTAAGAGCAGGACACAAATGCCTCAGTACCGGTGTTTCGTGGAGTAATCCTTGGGAGCAACCACCAGATCACGGCCCTTCCGAGCACCTCTGTAGGCGGTCTCCATGATGCCGATGAACTCTTGCTTGTCCTTCAAGACCCAGTTGACCTTGGCCTCTTTTTTCAGCTTAAAATTAAGCCAGCTAAACCTTAAAATTTATCATTTTTACAAGTCATACGCCATAATATTTTGTAGTTATTCCTTTGGGACATTTAGTGATTCTTTCCAAATATCACAAAAATATTTTTTAATATATTTGTTAGCCTTTGCCGAGTCTCTTTTTTGAGAACCCTCAACTTTTCTCCATAAGCTGATCCAACTTTTTAGCCCAATCAACAGTGCGGTTGTCTCCTGTCCCTAGATCAACCAGGATGTGCTTGTTGCGGAAGAAGAACATCAAAGTTGAACAATCATACAGCTCGTACATCTCGTTGAAGGCAGGGACCTGTGTTATGTCAACAAGGTAGATCACCGCAAAGTTCCTTATGGTCTCGTCTACCGACGACAACACCTCATCCATCTAAACATAAACGTACAGGGACGGAGTCAGAAGTAACATACAGCCAGTGCTAGATAGATCGATGTAGTAGAGCCAAAGCATTGTAGAAAGCCAAACGGCAAACTCGATCCATCTTTAAACCAACCAACTAGCTATAATCTGAATATTGTTTTAAAAATCTATAATCTAAGGCTATGACAACTTTTATTTTCGAAACTTGGCCATGGCCGATTTTATTAAGCAGAAGAAACAGGAACGACACTACCGACACTACGAGGAGTTTTAAGTACAAGTTCCCACACCAGCCTTCAGGTGATGAAAACCTGAGGTGATTACAAAAGAACTAAGATATCATTGTCCTTGATCGTTCAGCCACCTCCTCAATTACGAAGGTAACAAATATCATTTCCCCTATAGGACGTGTTATCGAAAATACGTCTATTTTATAGTTGCATCATGGCATTGCATCATAGCTAATCCTTAATTAAGCCTACTACAGTACTTGACACGAGGACGAACAGATTAAACAAGCTAGATTAGCAAAATCGCTATAATTATCATGCAAACAAACGCGACTATATTTTCCCGGCCCCGAGACACCTCTAGTTAACCCATACAATCACATGTCCTCTGTCGTGTTTCATGGAAAGGGTATAACCTTTAGTTAGATCCCAAGATTCAGTCTAGCTGCTCCAACATATAGGCAAGAGTCCTGAACACAGTAATTGAGACTGATCTAGTAGTTTCAAGTTTCAACTACAGCTTCGATTAATCTTCAATTAGTGTGATTCGTTTCAGAAGATGCTATTTTGAACAAATGAATTCAGCACCACCTTACATCATTTTGCAACGATTAGAAATAAGCATATTACTGTAGCAGATGCTTTCAATGATCACTCCCTTCATATTTTCTTTCAAAGATTTTATTGGGTCGAAATCTTATTAATTGGCAAAATCTGGTGTCCAATATGAACAGTGTCCAACTTAGACAATAAAGGGCTAAATTTAGCTGGAAGCTACATAAAAATGGTCAAAGCCCGGAGGCCAGCGCCGCATCGTCGTTCTGACAGCATGTACAGCTAGGGATGGAACTGGTACGGATATTTTTCGACCGACCGACCGACCGAATTGATTTGGGTGATGATTTAGATAGTTTCACAGATATCCAGTTGATTTCTCGGATAAGGATGTATCCGATAAGGATATGGATACAGATAATTTATATGGATACATATACGGATACAGATACGGATACAGAACACTGATTATCCGATGGATACGGAATATCCGAGTTTTTGTTTGGATAATGTCCGAATATGACAAACGGATATTATCCGAATAACACATATCAGAGACGGACTGGCGGAGAGGCCAGGCCATAGCTGCTGGGCACCGCCACTGTCCACTTGATTTTTCTTATTTGTAATTTATTTTTAAATACCTGTCGTAATTTAAATGAAATTCTCAAAATTTTGATTGATCTTTCTCCTAATTTTCAATTTAAATTTAGAAATTTTGAATTTGTACTGATTTAATAATATTCGTGCAAAATTGTTTTTAATTTTTGACATTTTCTTATTTTTAAAATTCCTAATTTTGAATTTAAATTTGGACCGATTTTGGGAAAAAAATAAAATTGGATTTTAAATTGTCCGACTAATGTTATTCGTATCCATGTCGATTTCGATCCGTATTTGATCTGTATTCGTAACCGATATTATCCGATATAATTTGTATTCGATTCTGTATTCGGCACTATTTGTATTCGATTCTGTATTCGATGAAAAATACGGATATGGACACGAATAGGACGATATCCGACCGTATCCGATCCGATCATATCCCTATGTACAGCCATGCCACCCGCACCACATTGGATCCCATCATCCTCACAACATCGTACAGCCACGCCGCCACCTCCGCGTTAGAGCCCGGCGGCCGGCGACGCGCCGTCGTCCCCTCTTGCGCCTCGGAGCCCGTTGTCTGCTGTCCTCCCTTCTGCATCGAGCCCATCGGCCGCCGCACATCATCTTGCTCTACACGGTTAGCCTCATCCTAATTAGCATCTTGGAGCCAGCAGCTACGTCGGGAGGAGTCCTTTCATCGCCGTCCTCCTCTCCTTCCTCCCTCCCACCCAAACCGGGAAATTTCCATTTATAACATTGAATTAGGAGGCCTATAAGAATTTAACATTAAATTGGATAGCCCTTTGCAATATAATCTTGGGCACATGAATTTCTTCATTTCATGACATTTGCGACATTTTCTTCACAAAATGCCCCTGTAGGACCCACGTATCATCTATCTTCCCTTTCTTCCTCCTCTTCTCTCTCTTCTTCCTGGCTTTCTTCTCTAGCTCTGATGACCTTCGACCTTGGCCTCCTCCGGAAGTCCGACCCCTCCGCAGCGAGCCCCTTCCTTCGTGCCCCTCTCCCACGGCGAGCTCCTCCACATGTGCCGGCGGCTCCATCCTCCACGGTGAGCCCCTCTCATTGCGCCCCACCTCCACGGTGAGCTCCTCCACATGCATCGGCGTCTCCGTTGTTGGAATTAAGTAGGCTTGGCCAATTAAATATTTTATAAATCAAAATAAATCTCTAAGGCCCATTCATGAAGGATGAGTGGTGGGAAGTTTAGTACCACATGGAAAGTTCGAGGGGAGAAATACCACCTTATATTTTTTGTAATAAAATTACATAGGCAAGGCAGTTGGACACTGTTCCCTAAGGGATGTGCCTAATGATGATTCTTCTAATGCGTGGCCAGCCTCCACCGTACTTCCTGTTCCCTGTCTTTCTCGGCTTCCAAGTTGGTCCCATCCTTCGCTTCCTCTGGGGTGCCAATCTTCGCCAGGCGAAGGGCATGCCTTCGAGGGATCATACGCAGGACGATCATGGCTTTGTCAGGAACCCATCTTCGCTCGCCCTGTGCCGGAGGGGGTGGGTGCATTCACCTCACAACAACATAAAAGGCGAGGTTAGCATGTGACTGTTAGCAAATCTTTCCTGGGAAGGGTCAAGTTAGATTCATCCTAGAAAAGCTAAGGGTTATTTGCACAAAAGCATTTAACCTAGAATTGTAAAAGCATTTGAGAATACATAAATAAATATCAATTCTCATGATTAATAGAGAAATAACCAAGTTCTCATTCTCATGCTCATGTTCTCAACGTTGTGGAAAACATGGGCCCTAGGTGTCCGACGATACACTACAAGACGTACCGCCTCCTTGGGCCGAGTTAATTGGGCCTTCCAGAAGGCAGGCTTGGAAGGTGGCGCGGCTGAAAATAACCTACAAGGAAACGAATTCGTTTCCTATTCGCGGTACATAGATATAGGCGTGGCCAGATCGGTTATATCTATATCTTCCAAACACAGACCAGGGTTTCTATCTGTAACCCGACCCCCTATACTATATAAAGGGGGTACGGGGCCCCTAGTTGAACATCCAATCTCTCATCTTGTAATCATCATCAGAATCCACCCCAATACAATCCACAAGCACAGGAGTAGGGTATTACCTCGCCCCGAGGGCCCGAACCTGTATAATTTCGGCTCCCTGTGCTACCATCGTAGTTGTGATCTCTCGCATCACCCCATAAAATACATTGCCGACGCAAATCATCGACAGTTGGCGCGCCAGGTAGGGGCTAGCGTCACGATCAACTACATCAACCTCGATGGCTTCCATTGGCGGATTCGTCTTCACCTACGCTCCCGGCCAAGGCTTCATCTTCGGAGATCTCGGCTTCATTGCCGGTGACTTTGGAGAGCTTCGGCTGTGTGAGCCGAACTTTGTTCGGTCCACACATTATCGAGGGAGATGGTACGCGACTCCGGCCAAGCCTCGCCACTTTGGGATCTCGTCCCTGGATTCTGATCCAGAGGAGATCCGATCTGATGATGATGATCTCGACTGGCCTACCGCGGGGCTTCCCTTCGGTTTTGGTCGGGATCTACCACTTCTCTCCTTACCAGCACCTTGTTCTAACGAAGGATCGAGCCGCGATCTGATTCCTGGCCTAGATCGTTCTCAGATTCAGTCAGGGGTCACGATCCCTCTGTCGTGGTTCGCCCCATTAGGATTTGGAAACTCGGCTGCTGTTTTCCATCGGATAACCTGCCGGCTTTTTCAGTCTGGGACAAGGGGTGGGACACGGCACGTGCACACCGGGACAAGCGTTCTGAGCCAAAGCTCAGGGACAACTCCTACCCGGTTATTTCCCCGAGTGGTTATGCCATTTGGTCTGGTCAATTCGGCTGAAAGATTCCAGCAGATTCGTTCTACAGAAACTCAGTCGGATCCTCTTTTTACTAGAGATCCTGCACGAGAGGTGGGAGTTATAATCACTCCCATCGACGAGCCAACGAATCGGGATTAGTTGAGCCTTTCCTTCTCGGAATCCGAGTCAGAAGAGAGCATCAATGGGATCCCCGACTTCTGCGGTGTCTACGTGCTGGACGGCGAAGCCTCCGGGTCAGCCCGGCGCCCCACGGGGGAGGCTGGGGCCGAACCAAACCGCGAAGGCGGAGAAGACTTGCGCGACCAACTACGTGGTCGTGCACAGGAAGTCCGGGAGGAACTGCTTCAAATCCGTATAGGAGATCACTCGGTCTTCCGTACACCACAGCAGAACATCCTTACCTGCAAGACTCTCCTTGACAATGTTGGTCCTTTACTTGGAGAGAACAACCTCGCAACGCCGATCATGGAACAAGTCAAAGCCATGGTGACGGCAGTGGCTGTTCAAGGCACTCGGGATCAACCGGCCAACTCGGCCAGAAGCCAGACTGCTACAAGTAGTACTCGGCGCAGTCGGCACACGAGGAGTCGCGGGCAAGACGCTCGCCGGAGTGCAAGCCGCGACCTTCGCCTCGACATCGAAGCCCGGCACAGGGAGCGAGACGAAGATCGGCGCCGTACTCCACCACGTCGAAATCTCCCCCGACGATCTTCTTCCCCCGCGGATGGGCTGATTGACGGGATCAAGGTATTCACCCGCCGACTCCGTCAGGTAAACTGGCCTGAAGGGTTCAACCCTAAAGGCATTGTGAAATTTGATGGAGAACGGGACCCCGAGGCTTGGTTGCGGATTTATTCTCTGGCGATCAAGGCCGTGGGTGGAGGATACGATGTGATGGCAAACTATTTGCCCGTCATGTTAACCCCTCCAGCTCAGAACTGGCTCGCAGGCCTTCCAGAGAATTCGATCGATTCCTGGGAAGAACTTTGAGACCAGTTCGTTGCCAATTTCCAAGGCACTTACGAGAAGCCCGGAACCCAGTGGGACCTTTATCAGATTCATCAGAAAAAAGATGAGTCGTTAAGGGATTTCATTCGGCGTTTCACCAAGAAGAAGAACACAATCCGGGAGATCTCAGAGGCGGTCGTCGTCGCAGCCTTCCAAAAAGGAGTTCGCGACCCCGACCTAATCAAGAAGATGTCCCGAATGCCTCCGACCACCGTCAAGGAGATGTTCGCCTTGGCGGATCGATATGCTACCGCCTCGGATGCCCTAGCCGAGCGTCAAGAGGATCACCCAAGCAGGCATGAAGGCAAGAAGGACAAGCCCGAGTCATCCTCCAAGAAAGACATGAAGCGCAAGAGTGAAGAGATGGTAGCGGTCGCGGAGCAGGGTCGGCTAAGGCCGCCTCGACCCGCTGACTACAATAAAGTCATAGAGGCGCCGTGTCCTTTCCATCCAAACGGGAAGCATGCGGCCAGGAATTGCAACATCTTAAAAAAGTTCGCCGAGGATCACAATAGCGAGACTCTGAGAGATGCCAAGCAAGATGACAAGCGCGACCCTCCCGAGGGCGACGCTTACCAAGAAACTGAGCGAGAGCTCAACTACATATTCGGGGGATCGGATGCATATGAGTCCAAGCGTAAGCAAAAGCTTACCGATCGGGAAATCAATGTGGCTATCCCGGTGACCCCCGGGTATCTCCGATGGTCTGAAATTCCTATCGTATTTGATCGCTCAGATCACCCAGATCACGTCTCGTGCCCAGGAAGATATCCACTCATCCTAGATCATGTGGTGCGGGGCGTCCGACTGCGCAAAGTCCTGGTTGATTTCGGGAGTGGATTGAATATCCTTTTCATTAAAACTCTGGGCGAGATGCAGATCCCAAAGACGACGCTCCAGCAAACAGAAGCGCCGTTTCATGATATAATTCCGGGAACCTCATCGGTGCCAATCAGAAAAATCACCCTCCCTGTCACCTTTGGGACTCGGGATAATTACCAGACGGAAAACCTTAGTTTTGAGGTGGCCGATTTTGAGACTGCATACCATGCGATCTTAGGAAGGCCGGGCTTGGCTAAATTCATGGCCGTCCCACACTATACCTACCTGGTTATGATGATGCCAGGTCTGCGGGGCGTAATCACGGTCCGAGGAGACGTCAAGTTCTCCCGTCTCCTTGATAAGGAAACCTGCGACTTCGCTCAATCCATAGAGATGGCGGCGGGGTTGGACAAGGTCCGACAGGCGGCCACCACCCTTTGGGACAAGGGCGATCTACCAAACAAGAAGCCGACCAAGTCGAGCATCAAGCTTGGCGAAGATGATGAGTAAAGAGGTGCCCGGCGTTCTTCCCCAGGTAGATTAGGACGTTTTCTCGTCGCTCGGCGGAGCGCCCGGGGGCTCGCCGAAATAAAAGAACATCAAGCAATCACGTCGGGGCTATACCTGACGGCTATTGTAATCCGTGTTTACAATTAAATAAAGATAAGTTTTCGCTCACATTGCCTCAACGCTTATGCAATTCAGTTTCTGACTTGCTACTTATTTGTATGTCAATTAAGTAGTAAGTCGGGGGCTACACCTAATTAGGTGCGCAATCGTGCACCTAACCTTTTATCTAAAACACGACTTACTACCTTAAAGCTAGTAAGTCGGGGGCTACACCTAATTAGGTGCAGTTCGTGCCTAATCAATACCTAATCAATTTTTTCTCTTTTAAGTCTATGGCAAAGCCTAGTATAAATCGTTCCAAGTAACAAAGGAACGTAGCTTATTCGGGCCAGAGCCATGACTTAAGCAGAGAGAAAATGGTTAGCATAGGCCATGTCAAAAAATGGAGAGTCATATACATGGATAATTTATGAGTTCCTACATTTTCACAGGAAATCTAACTCTAAGTTGTCCAAAAGGCATTCGGCGGTCGGCTTCACTTCCTCAAGCAGCGACATAGCCTCCTCTTCCGAGCAAGCGAAGCCATCCTTGGCAGCGTCAAGATCGATTCGAGGATAGTGCGACTTGACGATCCCTAGCACTTGACTGGAACTCGTCAGGCCGACATCCCTGAGCCGCGCCTTCAGTTGCTTGGGGGCTTCGGTCCACCTCTGGATCAGCTCAGCTCGAGAGCTCGGTTCTTCTTCACCAGCATAGAGTTGGCATCGAGTGGGTTCCACCGCCGCCAAGAGCTCATCATATCGCGCTTGCGCAATTTTGGCGTTCTTCTGAAGGACGTCATATTGCGCTAGCGTCTTCCTCCTATGCTCTGTCAAAGAACAGGGGGCACACGATTACATAACCAAGTAGACACCGGGGGTTCAGAGTCGGTCGGGTTCGGGGGCTCACCCTCCAACTCGGCGATGGCCTTTGCCTCCGACTTCTCCAGTGCCAGCCTCTCCGCCTGAAGCCTGGTGATCGTGGCGTCACGTGCTGCACATGGTGTGGCGCATAACGTCATCCAGTCACACGCAAGACAAACAAGTTCTGACTCAGGTCAGGCTACTCACACCGGAGGGAACCCGCAAGGTCGAACTTTTCGTCCTGCAGTTCCTTAATCCGGGCTTGCAGCTCCCGGCGCTCCTTGGCTGCTTCAATCCGGACCCCGATGACCTCCCCTTTCATGGACTTAATCCGTTCTATTTGGGGGAGGAGTAATTGAGGAACTTGGTTTTCCTCTCAGAGTAACCACCAAGTTCCTGCAAGGACAAAGGATGGTCACAGTCCTAACTCAAGCAAGAGAAGATTTGTGATCAAGTTCCTGCAAATCAAAAAGCTTACTCGAACCATTCGGCCGCACTCGGCGGCATATTCAAAGAGGACCTTCCTCATCTTTGCCTCGGCCTCGTCGTCAACAAGGGCCCAGTTCCTGGCCTCGTCCCTCCAGCTCGCCGAGAGCTTTGGCTCAGTCTTCTCTAGGGAAGATGGGGGCTGGCGGAGGATTTCTTCGACCATTGGCTCAGCCCCCGCGCTGCCCTCGGCGGACGGGCTTGGGTCGGAGGCCGTGGCGGTAGCACCTCCCCCGGTTCCCGACGCGGTCCCCGCCAGCTTCACTGATGGGGCACTGCATCGGGTGGAGGAGGAGGAGCTCCTTGACTCGGCTTGGCAGGCCCTGATGCCGGCTCGGTCGGACGACTTGACGGAACCTCTACCGATGGTTTTCTTGGAATAGGGAATACTTCGGTCAGAGAAGATGCAAAGAAAGACTATCAGGAGGTGGCGGAGTTGCGCTTACCGGCTGGTGGTCTTAATCTTGATGCCGGCCCCCTTTCGGGAAGAAGCTCCGCTCGAGGAGGCGTCAGGTAGGCCTCTCGGCCTAGCCTGAGGGGTTGAGTTCTTTTCCCCCTTTGGCGACGCGCTACCACCCGTCCTCGGAGGTTGGGCCCCCTGACTGCATCCGGAAGCCGAAGTTGGTTGGCTCGCTCCCTCTTTGGGAGACTCACCCACCTTTGGCCCCGAGCCTTGCGGACCGCGTCCTCCCGACGGCGGGATTTTATCCTCCACTAAGGGAGCCGGGCCCTTGCCTTTTTTGGCGGCCGGGGTATCTTCAGGTTCTTCCCCCGGGTGCTTCTCGCCCTTGTTGGTAGGGGCATCAGGGGTAGGGGCCGCGGATACGAAAGACCGGCGGCTCTGCATAGGAGCAAGGCATCCCCAAACAATAAGCTTTAACGACAAGATTGCGCGATGTCCAACACAAGTAAAAGAGTATACTCGAACCTTACCTCAGGAGGTGGATGGTTGAGGGAAAAACTCCTGGGGCTCCCAGGATTTGAAAAGATAGTTCCGGGAGCGAAGAAGTCGGAGAGTCGATCGATGGCGTCGGAATTGGAGATTGGGGCATCCGTCTCTCTAGTAGAGTCGGATGGCCCGGTGTACTCGAACCCGAGCCTGATCCTTTCCTTGAGTGGCTGCACGCGGCGTTTCGTGAAGGAAACAGCTACAGCGACGCCGGTCAGCCCCTCTTCTTTGAGATGCTGGATCATACCGAGTAACTCGGTCACCTGATCCATTTCAGAAGAAAGAGGGGGAGAGTTCCAAGAGGAAGAAGCTCGGGGCTTTCTCCCATCAAAGAAAGGAAGACTGGGGGAAGGATTGGAACAATAGAACCAGTCCTGATGCCACCCCTTCAGAAAAGTCCGCAGCGGCAAGGCGAAATACTCCTTCTTGAGGCCGCTCCGGAGTTGGAACCCGGCCCCGCCAACGGCCTTAGGGCAGTGTCGGTGGGATAGGCCTTCAGGAAGAAGAGATGGCGGAAAAGGGCGAAATGGGGAGCGATCCCCAGAAAAGCCTCACAAAGATGAACAAAAATCGAAAGTTGAGGAATGCAGTTGGGATTCAAATGGAAAAGCTCAATCACATAATGATGGAGCAAACCGCGAAGAAAAGAGGATGCGGGGAGTCCGAACTCGCGGGAGAAGAAGGATTCGAAGACAACAATCTCCTCTTGATGAGGAGTGGGGGAGGATTCACCTGCGGCGGCGCGCCAATCAATGAGCTCTGACGACGGGAGAACGTCGGCGTCGACGAGGGCTTGCAGCCGCTCATCGGTGGTGTTTGAGGTTGCCCAGTCCCCCGCCATCGGAATGCGGTGGATTTGGGGCTTGACGACGGCGGCGGTGCTAGGATTGCCTGGAGGCGACGAGAGCACGAAAACCCTAGCGGGGAGTCTCAGGGAGGCGAACGGTTTGGGGCGCACAGTGTAAGTGCACCGGTTCAAACTCCCTTAAAGGCTTCACTCAAAAGGAAGCGGGCAACGTTTCATTTCCGCGCATCGGAAGTTCTTTACAATTGTCCTGGTGGCACATCTCCGGATCGTTTGTCGACAGGACAAGCACCACTTGGGCAAAATTAATCCAGCTCTTGGCGTACCTCTTGGGGTCAATGGCTGGTCCGATTTTATAATCGGATTAGGCGTCAAAGAGTTACCTCTTCAGTTGGGTCGGGTCTCAGTGGCACATCTCCGAATCGTTTGTCGTCAAGACAAACACCACTAGGAGGACCTTAACTTGGAGGCGGGCGTGTTTCTCTGGGGATCACTAGCTTGAATCTGCATTAGTCGGATCAAGGCGCCTGAACACCCTACACAGGTTGTGGCATGTCCCATGTCGGACCGAATGTTGGGCTCTGCAAGTCAGGCTTGAATGCCATAAGTTGTAACAGGGAGAATAACGCTGGGTGGCATTGCTTACTCAGTAACATCCACTTTTTCTCTTGTATGCCTCTCCGTGGGGCCATCAGCCAGTATACCGATCCGTCGGGCTGGGTACCAGGCATATTTAAGGATTTGGGAATTTTTCTCGGGTTCTTTGCAACTGTGTTGTTTGATCAGCAGGTTACTCGGCAAGCAGACTTCATCAACCAGGCGAAGAGTGATGTCACTCGGGTAACATCTGAAGGACTGCAAGCTGAACCCCAAATCAAGACAACCCAATCCCGAAGCACTCGGGGGCTACTGTGGAAAACATGGGCCCTAGGTGTTCGAGGATACACTACAAAAAATACCGCCTCCTTGGGCCGAGTCAATTGGGCCTTCCAGAAGGCAGGCTTGGAAGACGGCGCGGCTGAAGATAACCTACAAGGAAACGAATTCGTTTCCTATTCGCGGTACATGGATATAGGCGTGGCCAGATCGGTTATATCTATATCTTCCATACACAGACCAGGGTTTCTATCTGTAACCCGACCCCCTATACTATATAAAGGGGTACGGGGCCCCTAGTTGAACATCCAATCTCTCATCTTGTAATCATCATCAGAATCCACCCCAATACAATCCACGAGCACAGGAGTAGGTTATTACCTCGCCCCGAGGGCCCGAACCTGTATAATTTCGGCTCCCTGTGCTACCATCGTAGTTGTGATCTCTCGCATCGCCCCATAAAATACATTACCGACGCAAATGGTCGACAAACGTCTCAACACAAGTTGTCATTCTCGTTCTCATCATCATAGATCATCTAGCAACGGCACACGGCCAGAATGACCTTACCCTGGGCAAATTAATTAAGAGGTGTAGTTACGATATGAAAAACCACCAAGACGCTCATAACGGGGAGCACAACCATTCGAATGGGTTAACACTCTGTAGAGATTATACGTTTTACCCGCAAGATATGATATCTCCTCCATGCTCTAGTTGCTGGGAGAAACATCATCACAAAACCCATGAGAAGACTAACCCTGAGTTTGCCATGGTCATAGCTGATATCGACAAAAGCACCTCGGAGTTACGTTTGGGTAATACACCAGCGATGATGTATCCCTCGGAGCCCCACCTACGGTGCAAGATGGTGACAACCCTGACGTTGCTCTCTCTCTAGATTAGGCCTGTCCCATACCATGCTTGCGTCGCACGAAGGAATTCGCAGTTAAATCCATCACGATCATCGGTCCTTATGGACTGGAGCGTTGACTTAGGTCACCCGTTCCGAGTTAAATTATTAGTTGGTCAAATTTTAATTAATGATGAATGAACCAAACCCTACCATCACCCAAATCATCACTTCTCTTAGCTCTCTATTACCATGCGTACTGTAATTTTTGTATAATTTTTAGAATTATTTTGATATTGATGTTATTTATTTGTTGTCTATTTCTCATTTTGCGTGCGCTAGATCATGTGGGCTACGAAGGAAGTTTTCTTGACACCACCGATGTTCAACAGAAACAAGGATATACATAAGGCAAGTATTTTCCCACTAGACTCCCAATTTTATAGTTTTCCCAAAATTTCTATGTTGATTAAAATTTTGTATGGTTAAATAGTGCCACCTATTGCGTGTATTCATTTGACATATGCACCCACCATCAATACCTTAACCCTAGGAGTATTTATTATGTTATTACCTACTATTTTTAAATAGTAGATGCTTAGTTATGCTCAGTTAGGTATTCAGGGATCAAATTCCACTTAACTGGACACAATTATTGATGAGACTAAGAGAAGTGATGATTTGGGTGATGGTAGGGTTTGGTTCATTCATCATTAATTAAAATTTGACAACTAATAATTTAACTCGAAGTGGGTGACCTAAGTGGAATTCTTCTTCTTAACATCATCATCGACTATGGCAGTGAGGTTGTCTGGGCCCCGCCCAATATCGATAACTGATATGTATAATATCCATAACATGAAGGCCACAAGTGCACCTAAGTATACATTATACTTATAATGTCTATCGATAAGTATGATTCCGCGTAAGAAACATCATGTTAATATGAACTATGGATATAGTTCTATTGCTTGGGGGGTTTTCACAGCCACACCTAGGTGGGAAAATCTCTCAAGGGGCAGAATACAACCAGACAGAACCCTGACCAAGACTTGTGGGGGAGGCATCTTGGCCTCCACCCCTCCTTATATAGGCCAACCAACTGAACCTCCACCCCTGATTAGTTGCTTACATCCTTAACTATCCTATCAAGGGCTAGAATTCACTCACTCCACTCACTCTCTACCCAGCCCCACACATGGGCTTTACATGGGCCACATAGGCCATACAAGGGGTTTAGGCAAAACCCGGTCAACCAGATGCAACGGGCCTTCATCTGTCCCATAAACCATGAAACCTTTTCCAATACCACCTGAAGGGCGTGGTAGATATGGAAGTTATGCAACTTTTCCAACAAGAATCACCCCAAAATCATTTCAGATGAATTTACTACATAATAAATAAGAAGGGCTGCATAGTGAAACTGAATCTGCCAAAACTAAGAAGAAAGTGCAAATCTTGATCTTGGTGTTCTTGGTGAGTTGCAAGATGAGTTGAATGATATGAGCATCCATAACATCTCCTAGATCAACAAGTTTTCAGCAAGTAGAAGGAGGGGAGATAAAAAAACATTGTGCAAACAAAAGCAACAAGAAAACTTAGATCAAAGCCATCGAACAAGGTAAGAACAAAGTTAAAACTTTGAGGAACTTAGTTTCTATTGCTTGGGGGTTTTTTCACAGCCACACGTAGGTGGGAAAAGCTCTAAAGGGGCATAATACAACCACACAAAAGTTGCGAAGAGGATATTCAAGAAGAATTCCCCCCAATCTTTTTCTTAGTTCGTTCGAATCTCGGGGTCGAGATTCCGTTTAAGGGGGGGAGGTTTGTAACATCCCTATTTTTCAAAAAATTTTGAAAATGCATCATCATGGCATCATCACATGTGAAACCAAACTTTTTAAAATCATTTTTGAAAAATGTGCATGTTACTATAAATATTTCCTCTACAAACCTATTTAAGGATTTAACTTATAAATATGTATATATAAATTTATCTCATTTGAAAA
This sequence comes from Olyra latifolia, assembly GCA_036346145.1. Classification (NCBI taxonomy): domain Eukaryota; kingdom Viridiplantae; phylum Streptophyta; class Magnoliopsida; order Poales; family Poaceae; genus Olyra; species Olyra latifolia. Next base: position 40,140,922 of record CM070532.1, read on the forward strand.
TATCTAAATTGCTACAAAACCTATTATTACAATTTTTGGATTAATGATTTCATTTTGGGTAGAAAACAACTAATTAATGGAACTCAAATTAAATAAAAGTTTGACATCAAATTTAAACTAATTAGATTTAGTAAAAATTTATTTTTGCCCTAGCACTAATTCCCTCTTATCTCTATGACAATTGGGCCCCACTTGTCATTCCTCCCTATTTGGAAATTCCCCATTTTTGCCCTTTCTCCGAAATGGGAAATTCCCAAAACAGCCCCCAAACCCACCTTCCCCTTTTTGCCCTCACCCTCCCACCAAATTACCCTGCCACCCCCTAGCCTCATCCCCACGCCACCTTCTCCCTCTCTCTCTGATAACTCTCTCTCGGACTCTCCTCCCTCTCACACCCTCACTGCTCCTCTCTAGCTTCGCCCAGGCGACTCCTCCCGGCCCGATCCCCTTTGGCACCCTCTCCCTCTCACCCCCGTTGTCCCATTTTTGCCGGCATGACCACCGCCGCCGACGGAGCTCATGGGAGGGCGTCATGGCCGCCCGTCCCGTGCACCGTCGCTCGCCGTCGCCAGAACCAATCGCGTTCAACGCCGCCGAAGACCATCAAGCCGAAGATCAAGTCTTTGCAACAAAAGGCAAGTGCTGAACCTTGTGTCCTATGGTTTCGAGATTCAATTTCTTAGAAGTTTACAAAATGCATTTTATATTTAAAACTAAAATGCTAATCACTTAGTCGCTTAGTTAACACCCAATCAATAATTATTCATTAAAATACTCCTTGCTACCCTAGGTTATTAAACTTGCTAATATTAAACTTCACCCTTGAATTAGGTTTTGCAATAATGCTTAGAAATGCTTAGTACTGAATTGTTGTTCATTCTTGATATCTGCAATTGTTAAATGCTTGTTTAATTGATGGTTTTAAAAAGACAATGGGTGCTGTCATGGGTGTAGTTGGGATAGTGGGTGCTATCGGGTAAAAATGTTTTGCAAAACCTGATCGGGGTGGATGGTTGTAAGGTGGGTGCAGTAAGCACGAGATGCGGGCCCAGTGTGGGAACCACCCTGGTCCCTAAGGACCGATTCCTTGAGGTAGACGAGCTAAGTACAACAGTGCGGCCGTGAGTGCCTGTATGGACGGGCCCTGGTTGAGTACCCTTCGGACTCCTAGTCAAGCATTCCAGGTGGAATAGGGAGTGGGCATCTGGATACGTCCATAGAGTCGAACCTTCCTGTGTGGTTGGGAGTGGGTATCCAGGTGTGTCCATAGAGGGAACCTATCGGCACAAGAGGGGCATTGGTGTGGAAACCTTAGTGGGAATACCGGACTAAGGGAATGTTGTGGTGAAAGACCTTGTGGTGACCATTTTTCCTTTGGGTGATTCCTAGGAAAAACCACCTCTCATGGGTAAAGCGTGCGACCTCTATAGAGCGTAAAACTATCATGGTAGCCGTGTCCACGGTCAAGGACGGACGACGGGGAGCTGCCTCAATGGTACTTCTTCTCTAATTGTTTTCAATATGGTGTTTCAAAGGAAAACCACGATTGCGGTCGTGTGTTTTGGTTTTTCTCCTCACAGTGGGTGCTGTGAGCGATGAGGGTGTTTACGCGGTGGGTGTCGTGTGTAGCCAGGTTGGGCAAAAACCGGTGGGTGCCGGAACTTCAAAGAAATTGATTTGAACCTTTGTTTTTCTCAACATGTTTTAAATCATTTTATAAAACCTTAGGTGAAATCTTGTAAAAACTGGCTTTATGCAAAAAGAACCCATAACTCTCCTTTGTCAAGCCCTAGATGCATGGTAGTCAGCCTTACTTGTTGAGTATAAAGTATACTCACCCTCGCCTTTTATGCGGTGCTGCTCATTCCAACGAGCTGGAGGCAAACAGCAATGGAACCCCGAGGCGGAGATGTACCACGACGAAGGATTCGCCGCTGGGATCCAAGACGAAGAATACCTCGACGCCTAGGATTGCGTTCCTCCCGCTCTGCCTGTGGGGATTTGCCTCGGCTTCCTTCTTTTGGAGTTTTCAGTTGTAATATAAGAACTTTCGCTTTTGTAAGGCCTTCGTGCCAAACTATGTAACCTCGCCATAAGGCGCACTCTGATGTAAACTTATGTAAATTAATCGTCATGGTTGTGATGCAAATTCTGTATCTGTGTGTGCTAGTTACTGATCCAGGGACTAGCACAGGTAAAGCACAGGTGGGACATCACCTCCACCGAGGGGGGGTCCCGACAGGGTTGGTATCAGAGCCTAGGCTGTAGGCCGCAACCTAGGTAAAATGGTTTAGTTCTAAGGACTTATTTAAATAATAAATCTACTTTCAATAGTTTTCGAAACTTATCATCTTCTGTTTTTCTTACTTAAAATTTTCGCTTCCATCTAGTCTTAACTTTTTCTCTCTTACCCTCCTCTGAATTATTTGTGCTTCAAAGCAAAAGGTTGCTTCTACAATCTCCCCTGGTTCAAAACATTTAGTCAACGCCTTTGCCTTATTAGGATATCTGAAGCCGCGAGTCATCGCCAACTGGAACAAGCCCACGAGAAGTATTCAAGAGCAGGGAAGCATAGAGAAACCAGACGACATCAAGAAAGCTAGATTAGTGTTAAGACTGCAGGAACCCTAAAACCTGTCATCGTATTAAACAACGTTGGATTTTCTAGCTGGATTTCAAGATAGTGTGCACCGACCCAGTCGTGTCGCTGTCACTTGTGTGTCTTTATGAGTCTTTTCGTATTTTGGTTGAACTGGTGTGTTGTGGATGTTATGATCTCCCCTGTTAGCTTTCTCCCTGCTTTTCCCTTCCTTATCTCATTTCCAACATTGCTGTCAGATGGCGGACACTCAGAATGAAGCTGCCGCTGGTCGCGGAAGAGAAAGAGAATTAGTAGTGGACGAACCCCAGGGTCAGTTTCCACCTGTCGGTCAGCCCCAGAATCAACCAGCTGCCGGTGACAATCAGGCCAATGTCAATCTGCCACCCCCACCAGCTCATCCTCCACAGTTTGACCAAATACTAGCAATGCACCTGCAAGCTCTCCAAGCCATCGTTGATAACCTCAACCACCTTGCCCGCTACATCACCACGGAAGTAGCTTCGAAATTCGACAAAATATGGGAATTCATGGAAGGAATGGATCCCAACCTCAGGGCTTTTATTGCTTCCAATGACTATGCTACCTCCCAGGAAAATGATCAATAAAGCTTCGGTTATGGAAGATATTGAGCGGCAACGCGTGGAGGAGCGCAAGAGAAAGATGACGCAATAGGAACACCAAGGTTCTAGCAGCTCATGGCCTCGCTTTTCTCAATCTCCACCTAATAGGCCCCCAATGCCACAGTTCCAGCAAGGTCAAAGGATGCCGGCAAATTAGCTTCAACAGATGACACAGTGCCCTCGCCAAGCTCCAACTCCCCAGAATCCTCGGAACAACACCACTGCAGGAGTTCGGTGTTTTAACTGTCGCCAGTGGGGTCATTATGCCAACAAATGCCCCCAGAAGTGAAAAAAGCGAGCTGCTCCTTCCAACTCCGGATCAACTGCTCGTGCACCCGCTGATGGAGAAGGCCATGGAGTTCCTCAACCCCCTAGGGCATCTCAAGTTGCCGAAAGAGGCCAAGTCAATCGTATCGCCGCGGAAGAAGCACAGAATGCACCATTCGGAAGACCCTCGTCAGACCCAAAACAAGATGATCAAGCTTTGCTTTCGGTGGAGCAACCACTCGGAGGACGAAGCGACTTGGAAACGCGAAGAGGATATTCAAGAAGAATTCCCCCCAATCTTTTTCTTAGTTCGTTCGAATCTCGGGGTCGAGATTCCGTTTAAGGGGGGGAGGTTTGTAACATCCCCATTTTTCAAAAAATTTTGAAAATGCATCATCATGGCATCATCACATGTGAAACCAAACTTTTTAAAATCATTTTTGAAAAATGTGCATGTTACTATAAATATTTCCTCTACAAACCTATTTAAGGATTTAACTTATAAATATGTATATATAAATTTATCTCATTTGAAAATATCTAAATTGCTACAAAACCTATTATTACAATTTTTGGATTAATGATTTCATTTTGGGTAGAAAACAACTAATTAATGGAACTCAAATTAAATAAAAGTTTGACATCAAATTTAAACTAATTAGATTTAGTAAAAAATTATTTTTGCCCTAGCACTAATTCCCTCTTATCTCTATGACAAGTGGGGCCCACTTGTCATTCCTCCCCATTTGGAAATTCCCCATTTTTGCCCTTTCTCCGAAATGGGAAATTCCCAAAACAGCCCCCAAACCCACCTTCCCCTTTTTGCCCTCACCCTCCCACCAAATTACCCTGCCACCCCTAGCCTCATCCCCACGCCACCTTCTCCCTCTCTCTCTCTGATAACTCTCTCTCGGACTCTCCTCCCTCTCACACCCTCACTGCCCCTCTCTAGCTTCGCCAGCGACTCCTCTCGCCTCGATCCTTGGCACCCTCTCCCTCTCACCCCCGTTGTCCCATTTTTTGCCGGCATGACCACCCTGCCGACGGAGCTCGCCGGAGGACGTCGCCGAAGCTGCTCCGTCCCCGTGCACCGTCGCTCGCCGTCGCCAGAACCGATCGCGTTCAACGCCGCCGAAGACCATCAAGCCGAAGATCAAGTCTTTGCAACAAAAGGCAAGTGCTGAACCTTGTGTCCTATGGTTTCGAGATTCAATTTCTTAGAAGTTTACAAAATGCATTTTATATTTAAAACTAAAAATGCTAATCACTTAGCTGCTTAGTTAACACCCAATCAATAATTATTCTGTTAAAATACTCCTTGCTACCCTAGGTTATTAAACTTGCTAATATTAAACTTCACCCTTGAATTAGGTTTTGCAATAATGCTTAGAAATGCTTAGTACTGAATTGTTGTTCATTCTTGATATCTGCAATTGTTAAATGCTTGTTTAATTGATGGTTTTAAAAAGACAGTGGGTGCTGTCATGGGTGTAGTTGGGATAGTGGGTGCTATCGGGTAAAAATGTTTTGCAAAACCTGATCGGGGTGGATGGTTGTAAGGTGGGTGCAAGAAGCACGAGATTGGGCCTAGTGTGGAACCACCCCGTCCCTAAGGACCGATTTCTTGAGGTAGACGAGCTAAGTACAACAGTGCGGCCGTGAGTGCCTGTATGGGCGGGCCCTGGTTGAGTGCCCTTTGGACTCCTAGTCAAGCATTCTAGGTGGAATAGTGAGTGGGCATCTGGATACGTCCATCGAGTCGAACCTTCCTGTGTGGTTGGGAATGGGTATCCAGGTGTGTCCATAGAGGGAACCTATCGGCACAAGAGGGGCATTGGTGTGGAAACCTTAGTGGGAATGCCGGACTAAGGGAAGGTTGTGGTGAAAGACCTTGTGGTGACCATTTTTTCTTTGGGTGATTCCTAGGAAAAACCACCTCTCATGGGTAAAGCGTGCGACCTCTGCAGAGCGTAAAACTATCATGATAACCGTGTACACGGTCAAGGACGGACGACGGGGAGCTGCCTCAATGGTACTTCTTCTCTAATTGTTTTCAAAATGGTGTTTCAAAGGAAAACCACGATTGCGGTCGTGTGTTTTGGTTTTTCTCCTCACAGTGGGTGCTGTGAACGATGAGGGTGTTTACGCGGTGGGTGCCGTGTGTAGCCAGGTTGGGCAAAAACCGGTGGGTGCCGGAACTTCAAAGAAATTGATTCGAACCTTTGTTTTTCTCAACACGTTTTAAATCATTTTATAAAACCTTAGGTGAAATCTTGTAAAAACTGGCTTTATGCAAAAAAGAACCCATAACTCTCCTTTGTCAAGCCCTAGATGCATGGTAGTCAGCCTTACTTGTTGAGTATAAAGTATACTCACCCTCGCCTTTTATGCGGGGCTGCTCATTCCAACGAGCAGGAGGCGAACAACAATGGAACCCCGAGGAGGAGATGTACCACGACGAAGGATTCGCCGCTGGGATCCAAGACGAAGAATACCTCGACGCCTAGGATTGCGTTCCTCCAGCTCTGCCTGTGGGGATTTGCCTCGGCTTCCTTCTTTTGGAGTTTTCAGTTGTAATATAAGAACTTCCGCTTTTGTAAGGCCTTCATGCCAAACTATGTAACCACGCCATAAGACGCACTCTGATGTAAACTTATATAAATTAATCGTCATGGTTGTGATGTAAATTCTGTATCTGTGTGTGCTAGCTACTGATCTAGGGACTAGCACAGGTAAAGCACAGGTGGGACCTCACCTCCGCCAAGGGGGGTCCCGACACACCCATTTTGACACAACTTCATATTCCCGAAGTAGGGTCCATCGATGATTTTGTTATCAGCCCTACAGGACCTACCCAGCTTTACCCACATATTGATCAGTTACATGGATGGGTGATATTTGTGTCTTTCTTACTCATTATACCCAAGTTTTTTATATGAGCGTAATCTAGTTGTATCCTCCCGACAACTAGTACCATTGTAGGTCTTGCATGGGATGTGCCCACTTGAGCCTTACCGAGCTTGGATCCTCGAAGGATGTTCCCAGCTCCAAGTGTTACCGGCTGGATCCATCATACTCACTACACCTGGCAACTCATATAAAATTCTTTTTCTCGCAACATTTCCATGTCTAGATAAGCATCCCATACTACTTATCCACATGGCAAATGATCAACTTATCCTACTCAATTAAATATTCCAAAACCTATTCTAGACTTCAAAGGATAGGGCTAATCAATAATAGGTAAGCTTTCTGGTTCTTGTATCTTGGCATAACCATTTTATAACACATGAAATAATAATTTGGCAATAGATAATAACTAAAAAGTAATATATATAATTAAATAAATAGGAATTCAATGTGCATCAAAGGAATAGAAACCTGCCTTGATCACTGATATAAATATTTCCTTCTTCGTAATTCTCCTCTGCAGGTGGTTCGACCCAATATATAGCTCTTTGCTCTTCTTCTATTTGTTAGAGAAAGAAGACAATAAATAGTTAAACTATATTTAAGAAGAATTTTTAAAACATAATGCAGAAAATTTTCTTTTAGAGCAATCCCAGATTTAAGGTCATTGTTTTATGTAAAATTTGGAGCTTGGGTAGGGTTCTAGGTTTTGAAATATTTTGGTTATTGATTTAAGGATTTTAGCTCCTTTTCTTTTTAAGGAAATTCCTAGAGAGAGAATAATACTAGTCTTGGATTTTTTTGACAAATCTCTTAGCATTATCCTACAAAATAGGAATTTTAATTTTTAAATAAGGGTAAGTATCTATTTTAGTATCCATAAATAATTTTCTACACTTTTTATTTAGGAAAGTAGGCTTGAAAAAGGTTTTATAAGTAGAAAACCAATATGTGGTATATCTTTTAGTCTAAAGGTTTATAAATTTTTTTTATATTCCTGTTATCTAAGAAAAATATCAGTTTAGCTTTACAGCAATCTTTTGTATTTTTGAGAGTTCTTAAAACTTTAAAAGAGAGGGATTTGATTTTTAAATTTAAATTTGGAAGGGATTTAAAAATATGGAAAAACTATTTTTGGATGTAAAACATCTTTTAGAGAAACTTTTATATAGGCACTTAGATCTAATTCGGCCTCTAAGAGCTTCAATTTAAAGGAATTTAAAATCTGAGCTGATGAACAGTAAGAAATTAGGATTCTTGAGCTCTGTGAATTGGGGATTTTTGATTTGTGGGGTTTGGATCCGATTAGCCTTAGGACTTTTGGTCTCTGGTGTATAAGCAACTGTTTGCCCCTAGATTTGGAGCTCGGGACGGCCTGAGTTGGCCGAACGGTGAGGTCCAGCGGTGGCACAAACCAGGAGAGTTAGGGATTCTTCTGTGGAGTTTTTAATCGGCTAAGATCAAGGATGCCTAATCTATGGAAGCTTATATGGAGTGTTTCTAAACAGAAATTGGATTATGAATTGAACTAGGGAAGTCTAGCGCCATGGTCAGTGGAACTTCGGCGCCGGTGAGGATGGGATCGGAATTGTAGTGCTTTTGAGTGGAAATTGAAGGTTGTTTGAGCTTTAGGGAGCTTTTAGGAAGTTTTTTGCTTTTGGAAGCATAGGTGAAAGATCATTGGAGCGCTCTAGCGGCGAACTCCGGCGAGAATGGCGACGGCAGAGTGAAACAGAAGAAATGCGGCTCACCTTCTTGCTTGTTGCTTGCCATGCAAGCTAGAGGCGAACCTCAAGAAAGCAGGTAAATTCTATACTTATAGGGAGAGGCAATTTGTCTTCATTTGCCCGGACGGATGAGATCGCCGGGATTTTTCTCACCGCGGCAGACTGCTCTCATTGCGGTCATTTATTGGTCACGCGCTAAGCAATGGAGGACTACGACGTGGTTTCGACACGGTTAAGCACCCAAGCGGGGCGTCGATAGGGCCGGATAACGCCAGCAGTAATGGCACGACAGCGGCATTTGGGGCAGGGGTCGCGGTGACGATAGATTGGGCCAGCAAGGGGTTTTCCGACCATGCCATGGGAGTACTCAAGTAGTACGAGTTCGTAGGACAATTTCGGTCGGGTTGGCATGGACAAACGGCCTTTGAATCGTGCGGTAATGATTACTCCGGCAAACTTCACGGCGGAGACGGCGGCGCTGCGAAGCAGAGTGGGGTGGCGACGACGGTGCGGGGAAGAACATGTCGCAGCCGTTGGATCCGGAGACGTGGCGCATTGGGAGCCGTCGGATTTCACTCAACCCAAGCGGCATGGCGCGCACGTGAGTTCGCCCCAGTTGGCTGGCTGACCAGCGGGTCCCTGCTGGCCGTGAGTGGAGCGCATGCGCGCGAATCAGAAACCGACGCGTGGCTACGAGGGGAATTTCTCCGGTGGGGCTTTTCCAGGAACACTTTCCAATTGGTTTTTAATTGCAGGAAGCTTCTAGAAATTCTAGAAAATCATAGAAAAATCAGAAAATTGTGAGGAAAATTTCTATAGATTCAGAAAAAGACCAAGAATCTTATACGAGTATAAAATTACCCTTGTACTATGAAAAATATTAGGGCTCATTTGGAAATCTTTTCCTTTTTATTTTTAGGAAATTCAAAAAGGGTATTTTAGAAATTTTAGGCATGTCTAAGGGTAAGGGTTTAAATCTAGGACATGCTCATGCAATTTTTGCACGAAAAAGTTTTATGTAAAATTTCGGGTTTGTCACATCCCCAAAGTCAGAAAAAGTAAACGCCATCTCTGAAAATTAAAACCAAATTTTCGAGATGGTAAGAACAAGAACAAAAATAAATCTAAAAACCAGAGCAGAAATAAAATAAATCCCCCCCTTTACATTCACACAAGTATGTGTGTATATATATACTTAGTATAGCATATATCTTATTTGTGTATTTATTATATATTTTGTAATAGTTTAGTACGGAATCTTAAATTTATCGACCGAAGCTAAAGGCTCCAACAGTCACGAGGCTCTGATACCAGCTCTTGTGGGCTCCGGCTCCGTAGGATAGAACCGGAACCCATTTTGTGCACATAGTGTTAGACCGGGATCATGCTAACACCGCACATAATTATTACAATAAGGTAGAATCAAACTTGCCATTCTTTACAGATTAATTACACATAAGGTCCAAAAGTATTTTCAGAAATTCAGAGTGCGAGGCCAAGTAGGGCCAGTTATTACAAACTAAAACCTAAAACTACCTATAGACAGCATGGCGGAAGTAGCAGGGCAGCCACAGGCATGTGGCTGAAGTCGACCTTTATTCATCACCTGGGTCTTCATCCTCAAACTCGTCTTCTCCGCTATAACATTCATATGGGTCCTCGCCGTCATCTTCCTCACCTAAAATGTGAGTGGGTGCAAGTGTGAGCGCGCAATCAAACGCACTCATGAACCAAAATCTTGACGAATGCAAATCAGTAATGCAAGGCCTCTTTGGTGGGAGTTGGGTTTTGGCCTGTGATTTGGCCGGCGGCGAGCCAGGACGGTGGCGCCATGGCCGGAGCGGCCATTAGCTACGGTATGAAGGTGCTAAGGCAATTTGTTCTTATTTAAGCCCAGATTTTGAGTGAGGAACCTTCGGGTCGAAAATGCGAGCTCGGACGGCTGCGGCTTGCTGGAATTTTGAAAAGGGGTAAAACTGACCGAGTGGGAGAAAACGGCCAAATTGGGGCATCGAGCTCCCTTTTATTGGGTCGCCGGCGCGGCAGAGGGCATTCCAGAACTTTGCGCGACAAGGGCGGTGTTCGAAATTTACCGGACTTGGGTGGATTTGGCCAGGGTTGTTACCCGAAGTGGCCTTAATCACGGTGGCGAAATGGAGCTTGCCACCGCACGTTCCGTGATGATGGCGAGGGGGTTGAGGTGGCGCGGCGTGGCGACTCCTCCCATGCCGACGCATCAGCATGGGTCGGACCGGGCGGCGCCGGGTTGGCTCGGTCGGGCACAAGGTGTGCCGGTGGGGAGGACGAAGCAAGAGGAGGAAGAAAGGAGAAGGAGGCTTCGGGGTGGGCCTGGCTAGGCCGGTCCGGCTTTGGGCTGAGGCTGAGGCTGGCCCAGCTCGACCTGAGAAGGGAAAAGAGAAAAATAACAAGGCTAGGCCCAATTAGAGAGATTTCATCGAATTTATCCAGGGATTTTCTGGATTTTTATCAAGTTTTTATATTATAGATTTCTCCCTTGAATTCTTTTTAAGAAAACCTTTTTGCCTAATAGTTTTTATCTTAAAATTTTCCTATATACTGATTTTGGGATTTTAAGTAATTATCCCTTCTTCATTATTTTGAAATTTTTGTTTATTATTTAAAATTTTCCACTTAAATGCTTAATTTAGTTTCTTTATTCATATTTAAGCACTTATTTACACATTTCTAAGTGTATATTGTGTTCATTTCTTTTATATTATTTTTATTATTTCCTTTTTCTTGTTTGAAGAAAATTGCGGTGTTACAATGCCTACCCCCCTTAAAAGAATCTCATCCTTGAGATTACTAACCTTGAGGTAAACAAGAGAGGGAATTTCTCTCGAAGTTGATATTCGAGCTCCCACGTGAGTTGATCTCCAGTTTGGTGACTCCATAGTACCTTGCATAACCGGATTGTTTTGTGTCTGGTTTGTTTTTCTTTGGTGTCAAGGATTTGCACCGGATGTTTGGGAGGAGTGGGTTTTATTTGTTTTGGGATCTCTTGCGCTTCTGGTGGAGGTGTTTGTTTTTTAAATTATCGTATACATTTTCTAAGTTGAGACACATGGAATACATCATGTATTCCACCTAGCTTAGCTGGTAAATCTATCTGGTAAGCTGATGGGCCTTTGCGGTCTATGATTTGATATGGCCCAATATATCGTGGAGCAAGCTTTCCTTTGATTTTGAATCTTTGGATTCCTCGGAGTGGGGAAACTTTAAGATATACCCAGTCGCCGATGTTGAAGCTTAGTTCTCTACGTCGACGATCGGCATAACTTTTCTGCCGTGATTGGGCTGCCAGCAACTTTTCCTTAATTATCTTGAATTTTTCTTCCGTATTTTGTAAAATCCCTATTCTGAACACTCTTCCTTCCCCAGTTTCTGACCAAGACAAAGGGGTTCGGCATCTTCGTCCGTATAGGGCTTCAAAGGGAGACATTCTCAAACTGGCCAAGTAACTATTGTTATATGCAAATTCAGCATAAGGTAAGCAAGTGCTCCAGTCCTCCAAAAATTCCAAAGCACAAGCTCTTAACATATCCTCTAGTACTTGATTTACTCTTTTAGTTTGCCCATCTGTTTAGGGATGATAGGCAGTACTAAAGGTTAAATTTGTTCCTAGGGTAGCTAGTGTGCAGCTTCTCCCAAAATTGAGAGGTGAATTGACTGCCTCTATCAGAAACTATTATTTTGGGCACTCCATGTAAACACACTATCATGGACAAGTATAACTCTGCTAACTTGCTACCCTTATAGGTAGTCTGAACATGTATAAAATGAGCCACTTTAGTCAATCTGTCTATTATCACCCATATTGAATCATATCTAGTTCTGGTACGGGGTAATCCTATTATAAAATCCATGGTTACTTCTTCCCATTTTCATTCTGGTATCTTTAAAGGTTGTAGTAATCCAGCAGGCTTTTGATGCTCAGCTTTTACTTACTGACAAGTATGACATCTGGCTACAAATTCAGCCACATCTATTTTTTAAACGGGGCCACCAAAATTGGGTTTTGAGATCTTGATACATTTTGGTGCTGCTCGGATGAATAATATATGTGGTTTCATGGGCTTCCTTCAGGATTCGTTCTTTAAGGGCTGGATCATGTGGGACAAATATCCATTTTCCAAACCAAATAATTCCTTGGTTGTCTTGTGAGAATCTTGCTCCTTTATCCCTTGATATCATTTTCTCCATTCGTGTCGAACTTGGATGTCCTTTTTGCTTCTCTTTGATTTGATCTATTAAGGTTGGCTGCAGCACTAATGTAGCGACCATTCCTTGATTTTCAAGGCTCATATTTAGTTGATAAAATTCTTTGGTCAGGGTTACAGGTAGTTGCCATTCATCTAAGGCATTACATAGTAGCTGTCGGTTTAAAGCATCAGCCACAACATTGGCTTTGCTTGGATGATAATGGACACTCAATTTATAATCCTTAATAAGTTCCAGCCAATGTCGTTGGCGCTGATTCAGTTCATGTTGGGTAAATATATATTTCAAACTTTTATGGTCGGTATAAACTTTACGGTGAATACCAACCAAATAATGTCTCTAGAGTTTGAGAGCATGGACAACAGCAGCTAATTCCAAATCATGGGTTGGGTAATTTTCTTCATGTTTTCGAAGTTGTCTAGAAGCATAGGATACTACCCTTCCACTTTGCATCAATACACATCCAATTCCTTGCCTTGATGCATCACAATAAATTTTAAATTCTTTGGTGATGTCAGGTGTTGCTAAGACTGGGGCTGAGGTTAATTTGGTTTTGAGTTCCTGAAAACTCTTCTCAGTAGCTTCAGTCCACTCAAACTTTTTATCTTTTTGAAGTAGTTGGGTCATAGGCTTAGCAATCTTGGAAAATCTTTCTATGAACCTTCGGTAATACCCGGCTAAACCTAAAAAGCTTTTGACTTCTGTCACTGAAATTGGAGATTTCCACCTGGTAACAACCACTACTTCAGCTAGATCCACTTTTATTCCTTCTGCCGATATGATATGCCCTAAAAAGCTAATCTCGCTTAGCCAAAAATCACACTTACTATATTTATCATATAGTCGATGTTCTCATAGCTTTTGCAAGACTAGATGTAAATGTTGGGCATGTTCTTCAGCACTTCGGGAATAGATGAGTATATCATAAATAAATACTACCACAAACTTATCTAGAAATTTTATAAGGACTTTATTCATTATGTTCATGAAGTATGCAGGGGCGTTGGTCAATCCAAAAGACATGATGGTGAATTCATATAGTCCATATCTTGTAGTAAAAGCAGTCTTTGGAATATCTTTCTCACTAATTTTAACTTGGTGGTAGCCTGAACGAAGATCTATTTTGGAGAAATGAGTAGCTCCTTTAAGTTGATCAAACAAGTCATGATTCTGGGCAAGGGATACTTATTCTCAATTGTTACTTCATTTAAGGCTCTGTAATCCAATACCAATCTTTTGGTTCCATCTTTCTTTCCAACAAACATAGTAGGGGAACCCTAAGGAGAGGAACTAGGACAAATAAAACCTTTAGCTTCCAACTCAGCTAGTTGTTTCTTTAACTCTTCTAATTCTAAGTCATTCATCTGATAGTAATTTTTAGAGATTGGGGCTGTACCAGGAATAAGGTCTATGACAAATTCCACATCTCGGTCTGGGGGCATTCCTAGTAGTTCTTCCGGAAAGACGTCAGGATATTCTCGAATCACCGGAACTTCTTAGGAATTTCTTTTATAGAATTTACAGAAGGATCACTAGACTTTGTGGTTTCTACATGGATTTTAGCTTGATCATATGGCCATTTGTTAATAGTTATAGTTCGATTAGCACAATCAATCATTCCTTCTTATTTAGCTAACCAATCCATTCCCAAAATTATATCTATGGTTTGGGTGGGTAAGATTAATAGATCAGCTTTGGGGAATAACCAATCTAAAGTTAGGTCTACATCTAAGCAAGCTTGAGTAGCTAATAGGGATCCTCCGGGGCATGATAGAAGCATTGGTTTCTTTAGTGTGAATATAGGTAAATGGTTCTTATGGGCCATACTTTCAGATATAAATGAGTGTGAAGCTCTAGAATCAAAAAGTATTTTAACGAGGATTGAGTTAAGAGAGAAATTACCCATTAATACTCTGGTAGCTTCACGAGCTTCCTCTTCAATGATGTGATTAACTCGACCACGCCCTTGGACTGTTGATGCAGTCCGTGGCATGTGAGTTCCTTGAGACGATCCCTTTTGAACAGCATTGGATGGTTGAACTCCTTGGTTCTGAGCAATTGTCGTGTTAAGGCGAGTAGCTTTTTCAGGGCATGTATTGGCAAAATGCCCAGGTTTTCCACAATAGAAGCATGTGAAGTTAGAGGTAGTTCCAATGTTCCTTTGGCCCATAGTTGTAGCTGGGGAACTCCTGGGCGGGAATCCCATGGGGCATGATTTTTCATTGCTGACATAGCATTTCTGGACAAAGTTGGGTCCCCATTGGTTTGTTGTAGGTGTCGAAGGTTTAAAGGGCCTTCGTTGACTAGTATTGGCACCTTTCTGAGCAATCCACTTTCTTTTTCGAAAACTTGCCAGTCCCTTTTTCTCATTTTCTAGTATAAGGGCTTTATTAACTAAGTGCTGAAAACTGGGGAAATCATGAGTACTTAGCTGATATTTTATTTCAGGATGGAGACCATCTTGAAACTTCTCTATTTTGTCTTCATCATTCTCCACGTCCTTAATGGCATATCGGGCAAGATGAGTAAACTTTGTTAGATAATGGCATATCGTTCTTTAAATTCAGCTTTCTTCATTTTCATTATTCCCTTTGGGATGAATGCACTGCAGAAGGTTTTGACAAATTCATCCCAGGGGATTCCTGATAATGGAGCTTCTTCTTCGGGTATGCCCCAGTTAAGAGCATCGTGTTGAGCATTTTCAGCTTGATTATTTTGGACAACACCTTGATTTTTTGTTTCTCGTTCTCATTATCAGTCTCTTCGGCTTCCTCTTCCTCTTCCTTAGCTTCTTCCTTAGACCCTTCTTCTTTTTCTTTCGTTCTGGTGGCCAGGTAGTTACCCTACCAATTAGCTACGGCTCCTTCTAAGAGATGAGTTGCAAAAGGCACTTTATCCTCTTCACGAATCCTTACTAGAGCTAGCTTCTTTTCAACAGTACGAAGCCAATCATCTGCTTCAAGAGGTTCTGTTGCTTGGGAGAAATTGGGTGGATTTGTTCGAAGAAAATTTCCAAGTTTGGATCCGTGACGACCAGGATTTCCTATCTGATTAGTTACTAAAGCTTGGAGAAGTCGGGTCTGATGAGCCATTACGTCGGCCATGGTTGGGTGAACCGGAGGGGGTGGTGGTATTGGGTTACGGCCACGGCCTCTTCCTCTGCCACCGGCTTCGTGGTGACGAGGGTGGACTTCGGCGTTAATCCTAACAGTTTTTCGGGGTGCCATCTGAAAGATGAGAAGACGAAGTTTTACAAGTAGTACTATATATATATTATATATGATGTAATAAATAGTTATAAAATTTTTATTAGCAACAATATAGTTTAATTCTCACAATCTTATTTAATCAGAAGAAACTCAAGGAAGAAAACCATCACACGTATATAAAGGGTATCAAAAGTGGTACAGCATCGGAGTACAAAATCGATTACTGACCATCCATGAAAGACCTAATCTCAACCTGCGGGGTGTCGTATCATCACCCGCCTCAGCTATCTCTGTAGCTGAGTACAAGCCCAAAAGCCGAACCTACAAAGAGGCCCTATATACTACTTTTCCTACACGGCCACTAAACAACCTAGCATTGGTTCAGCAGAGGTGTCTAAACACATCTCTCTACTGTCACCGAAACTGGGGGTACTACTCCTCCTCGTAGCTCGACTACAAGCTTCAAGGGGGTACAAAACTTTACAACAGGAGTAGTACTCTGGTAGTACTAACTATCTAAAAACTGCTACGGGTGAAAGCTCTGACATTGGTCACAGAAGTGCAGGCTCCCCGTAGAAGGAGTGCTAGAAGAAGGTCCTGGACTGGCGGCTCCTTGCGAGGTCGTCGGCTGACTGTCCCGGGTAGCTGTGACGCTCCTCGTCACAGGTCGGTGCTGGAGCGGTGGGGTGTGACGGCGCTTGCGCACTGGCAAGCCGCCTGCTAGAAGAACATGGGAGGGTCCAGTGCCTGAAGGTCCAACTGTCGTGGTCCAAGTAGTAGGCGCGCTGGCAGCAACGACTGGGGCTCCCTGGAGTGTGGGTGTCACAACCGGAGCCAGAGTCTGAAGTCCGAACGGTCCTGGGGTGGGTACAGGTGTAGTAGAGAACAAAGAGAATCCAGAAAACTCTGGCCTGGGGACCGGGGCACTGTGTGGGGTACGAGAACTCAGGGCTGCTAGACGTACACCTAAGGAGTCAGACACTCCGTGCCAAGGTACTGGAGCAAGTGTAGTAAAAAGTGGCATCAGAGCAGTAATAGTGGTAGTGACAACTGGTGCGGAGGCTAAGTCTGGCACTGGGGCTGTAACTGGGTGTAGTGGTGGAGGCACTCCAACTCAGGGCTGGGCAGTAGTAGCGGGAGGAGGTACAGGACCAACAGTGTCGGTAAATCGCAAAGAGCGGTAAACAGTGGCAAGCTGTGGGGAGACTGACTGTAGCAGGAAGTAAAGCTCGGCCACACACAGGTCGGTGCTCTGCAAGGTGTGCTGAAGAGTGCGGTACTCTGCTACCGTGTTAGCAAGGTTAGCACAAGTGCCTGTAGAGAAGGACTGAAGGGCTGCGAGGTAGGGGTTATCATCCCCAACTCTTCAGGTGACCAACGGTCCCGTGCTGTCTCTACGTGCAGGCCAAAAGTGTAGAACGGTCTCACGTAATTGCGTACAGTACCGTCCAGCCAAAGACACACTAGCCTCAAAAGCAGCTGCCTGAACTGCCAACTCAGGAGTAAGGTAGGCCATGTCAGTGCTTAAGAGGAGTACGCTATTGGTCTCCGTGGCAACGGTGACATCAGCGCGCCAGAAGTACAAGGCTCCGACCTCGATCCTATGTCCTGTGATCAGAGGACCTGGGGGAAAACCGAGGACATCGCAAATCCTATGCAACATGCAGAGGGTCTCTCCGCGACGTCCTGCTCGCTCTTCCTCGAAAACAATGGTGTCCCCAGAGTCCGAAAAAGTAAACGCCATCTCTAAAAATTAAAACCAAATTTTTGAGATGGTAAGAACAAGAACAAAAATAAATCTAAAAACTAGAGCAGAAATAAAATAAATCCCCCCTTTACATTCACACAAGTATGTGTGTATATATATACTTAGTATAGCATATATCTTATTTGTGTATTTATTATATATTTTATAATAGTTTAGTATGGAATCTTAAATTTATCGATCGAAGCTAAAGGCTCCTACAGTCACGAGGCTCTGATACCAGCTCTTGTGGGCCCCGTCTTCGTAGGATAGAACCGAAACCCATTTTGTGCACATAGTGTTAGACCAGGATCATGCTAACACCACACATAATTATTAGAATAAGCTAGAATCAAACTTGCCATTCTTTACAGATTAATTACACATAAGGTCCAAAAGTATTTTCAGAAATTTAGAGTGCGAGGCCAAGTAGGGCTTGTTATTACAAACTAAAACCTAAAACTACCTATAGACAGCATGGTGGAAGTAACGGGGCAGCAACATGCATGTGGCTAAAGTTGACCTTTATTCATCACCTAGGTCTTCATCCTCAAACTCGTCTTCTCCGCTGTAACATTCATATGGGTCCTCGCCATCATCTTCCTCACCTAAAATGTGAGTGGGTGCGAGTGTGAGCGCGCAATCAAACGCGCTCGCGAACCAAAATCTTGTCGAATGCAAATCAGTAATGCAAGGCCTCTTTGGTGGGAGTTGGGTTTCTTTTATTTGCTTTAAATCAAGCCATAGAATTTTAGAGCTAAAAGACTATTGATATAGCTTTTCAAAACCAAAGACATATCGGGCCGCATATGTATGCCAGATTCATCAGATACTAATGTACCAGGATGGCGACTACGTATCCTTTACCTAGGAATACGTGTCCCTCGTGGCAGATCCATACCATTGCCATGGTCATGATCTCCACAAACGGTGGACTAGCTCCCATCGCCATGGCGAGCTATCCCCGACGGTATGGCGAATCCGTGCCCATACTACAACTGGCGCACGATTCCCATCTTCTAACTAACCCGAGCCCATACTACAACTGGCGCACGGTTCCCAGGTGGTGGCGGTAGACTCACCCTCTTCTACTAGAGGCGTGATCCCCTTGAGCTCAACTATGGCCAGGATCCTCAGATCCAATTAGCAAGATCTCAGAAGTTTGTGACTTTGTTCACACTCAGGTTTTGCAGATACCCGAGTGTATGGATTGTTTCTTTGGTCTGTCGAGTGCAGGGAATACTCAGGAACGGGGCTCGACACATTTTCATAACCATGTACTCGAGATATTCACAAAGATTAGACTGTCCAACATAAAGCCATTCAGATCCTTCAATGTTGTAGTCTTGTTCAGAGGAAATGTAACTCTGTCATGGTACACATCATGAAGATGATGGGACGGTACCATAGAGGTACCTGCTCCGTATACGGTGTTTGTCGGGATCAAGTCGTACCGTTGATAGCGCGCTATGTTGTTGCTCTTGCATCATTGATAGCGGGCTATACCGTTACTTCAGTTGACCCGTCATCCTAGAACCGTACCGTTGACAGCTAAGAATTGATCCATGGACTCTAGACTTAAGCAGGTCTAAGCCATGTTCAAAGACTTATTAGTCATAAAATTTAATCTCTAAACCTTAGTTCATCAATGGAGATGATGGGAAAAGTCAAGGAGAGATTCGTGTTTATTAACACTGCTCGTAGAAGGGAATTGCTAGACATGCTCTATTAGCACTTCATATTAACATAGTATACTTAAAAGTTCATATGGCATGCAAACTATCATTCGGAATCAACATAGTTCAGATAAAATTTAAGTAAAAGTATGATCAAGAGATTCTGGCTCGCCTGTTTCTTCGTAGTCCGGGTCTTGTACTGATCCTCGTCCGGCTGGTCATCTGTCGTCTCGTTCTCTAGAGTATCGAATAATTCAAAGTAAATATTTTGCAAAAGATGGATGAGGGTTGTTGGGGAAGGGGGCTACTTAGAATCTCACGCAGCTTTTTCCTACTTGATTATTTATATAACTTATATTTCTTATTATATAAGTTTTGGGGATGAGAAGCATATAGGCTATAATTTAGTTTTTACTTAATTAAATATATTTAGATAACTTTATAAATACCTATTCCTTTTTATTATGTTATCTTTATAGGTAGTATCATTTTGAGTATTTCCTATATTATTTATACTTGCTTAAATTACTTACTTTTAAATTTTAAAAGTAATGGTTTTGCTGTAAACCTCTTTAAGTTAATTTTATTAGGTTTCTTGAGTCTTTTAGTATTTTATAGAATTTTTACCAAATTTTTGAAGGTCATATAGTACTTTTCGAAATTGTAAACTACTATCTAGAATTCTTTAATTATTAAATATGTTAGAAACTGTTAAAACAGTAACGGGCTCAGCCCGTTTACATTTTGGTTTGATCCACGGAAAAGAAGGCGGCCCATGGCCAGGCGCGCGCACTTCTGCGCAGGAGCCAGCTGACAGGTCGGCTCCACCGGTCGGTGACGGGGCTGTGACTGACGTGTGGGCCATATGGACCCATGGGTCGGAGATCGAGCACCGCGCGGGGAAAGCGTACTTCGCCCGTGCGTCTTCCACGATGGGAGGCGGCTCTGGCGTGGAGGCGTAGTCACTTGAACTGACGGGTGGGTCCTCGGACCCGCCTGTCAGTCTCAGGTGAAAGGGGGTCGTGGAAATTTTAAAGTCCCATACCATAGCGCTAGGCCCTGCCTGGCAGTGAGAGACGGAAGCACGTCGGCACGACGTCAGTTTGCCGTCTCCTCTGGCCGAGCTCCGGCGAGGACTCCGGCGTTGATTCTAGGGCGCTATAGGGCATGGTTTAGCTGCTTTATGATATCTACAGGTTTGGATTAGGTAGGCGCAGGTCGTCTTGCCTGGGATTTGGCCGGCGTCGAGCCGGGACGGCGGCGCCATGGCCGGAGCGGCCATTAGCTACGGTATAAAGCTGCTAAGGCAATTTGGTCTTATTTAAGCCCAGATTTTGAGTGAGGAAGCTTTGGATAGAAAATGCTAGCTCGGACGGCTACAGCTTGCCGAAATTTTGAAAAGGTGTAAAACTGGCCGAGTGGGAGAAAACGGCCAAATTTGGGCATCGAGCTCCTTTTTATAGGGTCGCCAGCGTGGCAAAGGGCATTCCAGACCTTCGCGCGACGAGGGTGGTGTTAGAAATTCACCGGACTTGGGTGGATTTGGCCGGGGTTGTTACCCGAGGTGGCCTTATTCATGACGGCGAAATGGAGCTTGCCACTGCACGTTCTGTGATGATGGCGAGGGGGTGAGGTGGCGCGGCGTGGCAACTCCTCCCATGCTGACTCATCAGCATGGGTCGGACCGGGCGGCGCCGGGTTGGCTCGGTCAGGCACAAGGCGCGCCGGTGGGGAGGACGAAACAGGAGCAGGAAGAAAGGAGAAGGAGGCTTCAGGTGGGCTGGTGGGCTGGCCCAGCTTTGGGTGAGGTCGAGGTGGTATTTCGACCGAGAGGGAAAAGAGAAAAATAAAAAGGCTAGGTCCAATTAGAGAGATTTAAACGAATTTATCCAGGGATTTTCTGGATTTTTATCAAGTTTTTATATTATAGATTTCTCCCTTGAATTCTTTTTAAGGAAACCTTTTTGCCTAATAGTTTTTATCTTAAATTTTTCCTATATACTGATTTTGGGATTTTAAGTAATTATCCCTTCTTCATTATTTTGAAATTTTTGTTTATGATTTAAAATTTGCACTTGAATGCTTAATTTAGTTTCTTTATTCATATTTAAGCACTTACTTACCCATTTCTAAGTGTATATTGTGTTCAGTTCTTTTATATTATTTTTATTATTTCCTTTTTCTTGTTTTAAGAAAATTAGGGTGTTACAGGGAGGTGCTTCAACTTTTTAATGTGGAGCTGTCTCAGCTCATGCCGAACACCATCACCCGAATGGCGGTACTGGACTGGGCTTTCCACTCCTCCGGTCACCAGCTGACAGGGAGGATTTTCACCCAAGTGGAGGACGCCTTCTGGCAGCCAAAGCATCAGAAAGCCACCGACGAAGATGCCCAATCCTGCTTCGGCTCCCTAAATTTCCAAACGAAGCGGCCCCTGATCAAGGAGATTCCGGTGGCGACGACCAAGGGGAAGTGGGAGTCGGGCTGGACCAAGCGCTGGTACTACCAAACCCTCGACGACAAGGACGCCGCCCTCTGCACAACTTCGGGCCCGGTCCGCGCTCCCCGTTCGCCAAACCTGGTCGTGGAGCGTTAAGAAGCGAAGCACCTGGCGTTCCTAAGGGCCCTCTGCCACCAGAGCACCATGCGCGGCCTGGTGAGGAACTCCCTCGTCACCACGGAGCTGTCGAAGGGCGGCACTTTGGCTATCGTCCAGCCAGAGGGAGTCTAGAATCGCGAGCGTGGAGCAACCGAGAAGCAGGCGTGTGAGCTCCTTGGCCCCTGCCGGCCAGCGGAGTATTAGGCAGCAATGGAGGCAGTTGAAGCCTAGTGTTGCTCTCGATTTCTGTACTAGAGGCCTCGAGTGGTGCTCAAACCTAGGGGCAGGGGTGGTTCCCCTCCCCCGGCAAAGAGAGCGAGGGTCATCGTTGCTTGGCTATGTTTGGTTGGGGGGGTTTGCACTTTCTTTTCAATATAGCAGTACCATTACAATGTGAGATCGTGAGGGTGAAATAAAACCATATCCATAGTTCATATAAATGAAATGAAACCATATCCATAGTTCATACACATGTTAATACAACATGGTTAACTGTTAACATACTTTGTTTTAACAAGTGTTCCTTCCTTGTGATCGCGGCGTATATAACGAGCTTCCTCATTATCATCCTGGACATTTATGTCAACCTCCACTATGAAAGGAGGCAGCTCGTTGAATTGATTATACTTTTCTTTGTTTGTGACATCCTCAACTCTGACAATCCTTCTTTTACCTGGAAGAATCACGTGGCACTTTGGCTGATTGCTACACTTGTCCTTCTGGTTCTTGCTACTGGTAGACTTGTCATTCTGTTTATTGCTTTTGGTAGACTTGTCCTTCTACTTCTTTGGTTTGCTAGACATGTCAATTACATAGAAGACCTGTGTCACATCATTTGCAAGCACGATTGGTTCGTCCTTATATCCGATTTCTATGAGGTCACTGTACTGGTCGATCGTCACGGTGCCCGCTGTCAATTTGGCCCATTGGCACCGAAATAGAGGGACCATCAAAGGTTCATAGTCGAGCTCCCAGATCTCCTCTATAAAACCATAATAGGTGTTCTTCTTTCCATTGTTGTCTCTGGTATCCATACGGACACCGCTGTTTTAGTTGGTGCTCTTGTTATTCTAGGCTCTTGTGTAAAATGTGTACCAATTTATCTCATACCCTTGGAATGTCAAGATTGTATTGGATGGTCCCCGAGCCAAGCGTTTCAATTGTTCATCAATCGTCTCCTTACCCATCATGTGCTTTTGTAACCAACCACCGAAACGATCCATGTGCTGTCGTGTGATCCAAGCCTCTGACTTCCCTGCTTTTTGGGAGCGTAGAATCCTCTTGTGCTCACCAACATATGGAGCCACTGCAACCGATTGGTCCAAAACCTTGAAATGTACTTGGTTAAATGAAACAAGATCATTGCTAAGGATTGCTTTTATCCCTAGTGTCCCTTTTTCCCTACCCTCCCCTCATGGAGTGATACAGGAACGCCAATCGGATTCAGATCATCAATATAATCGACACAAAACTCCACCACCTCCTCTGTCCCAACACCCTGGGCAATGCAGCCTTCTGGACGAGACCGATTACAAACATACTTCTTTAGAACACCCATGTACCTCTCGAAAGGAAACATATTGTGTAGGAACACGGGTCCGAGAATATCTATCTCTTTGATAATGTGAACCATGAGATGGATCATAATATCAAAGAAGGATGGAGGAAAGATCATCTCAAGGCTAACCACACATTGGACCACATCATCCTGTAGCTTGCTAGTTTATCTGGATCGATGACCTTATGTGATATCGCGTTGAAGAATGAACACAACTTTATGATTGTCCCTCGGACCTATCCGGCAGAATATCTCTCACTGCAACTGCCGGCAGAATATCTCTCACTGCAACTGGAAGCAGCTGTGACATCAACACGAGACAATTATGGGATTCAGGTGTATGATTTTATTCTCTTTCATGTTTATAAGTCTCTTTATGTTCAAGGAGTATCTGGACGGGATCTTCATACTGTTTAAGCATTGAATCATGCTTTTTTTTCTCTTCCTTGCTTAGAGTGTAGCTGGCAGGATGTAGGTAATGCTATCCTTTTCCTCTCTTTTTCGGATATAGGATGTTCCTAAGTTTCAATAGTTTCAGGTCCTTTCGTGCTTGAAGTGTATCTTTTGATTTGCCGTACATATCTAGGAAGCCTAGCAGGTTCACAAAAATATTCTTCGTGAGGTGTATGACGTCAATTGAGTGACGGACCTCTAAGACTTCCCAATAAGGTATATCCCAAAAAATTGATTTCTTCTTTCACATGGGTGCCTTACCTTCTTCACTCGGGACAGACTTGCTACCAAGACCCTTTCCAAAGACTACTTTCAGATCCTTTACCATAGCAAATATCCTTCCGACAATTTTTCAGGTACATGCTGTCAGTTTTATCTAAGCACAAGATGTATGCTCTATATCCTTTGATAGTTAGGCTCGACAGATTACCAAGTGTAGCCCAGTCGTTGATGGTTATGAATACCATTGCGCGTAGGCTGAAGTGCTCTCGTTTATCCTCATCCTATACCCTTACACCATCATTCCACATCGTTAGAATATCTTCAACCAATGGTTTAAGGTACACATCGATGTCGTTTTCAAGTTGCTTCGGGCCTTGGATAAGTAACGGCATCATAATGTACTTCCGCTTCATGCACAACCAAGGAGCAAGGTTGTAGATATATAGAGTTATAGGCCAAGTGCTATAACTACTGCTCATCTCGCCGAAAGGATTCATCCCATTCGTACTCAACCCAAACCTTATGTTTCTCACCTCCTTTGCAAAGTCCGAGTATGTTCTATTTGTAAGCATCTCGGCCCCTATTTTCGGTAAGATAAGTTTTGGTATTGATGACAAGGTATAGGGTATCAAAATTAGCGAAGAGCATTCACATATTTCATGGAACCCCAACATGATGGTGATGGCATCAAGAAGAGGCAAGACCATAGAGGAAAAGGTGTGACCCGGGCGTCGAGAAGGGTCACTTGTGTAACACTAGGGTTCATTTCTTATTTTTTGCCGTAGTATCAAGAGGGGTCCCAAGTGTGGGTGGTCATTTTCGGATTCTGAGCTCTCAGGATGCACTTTAGTTCTCATAATCTTCTTCCTAAAGCCTTAGAGTGTGTCAAAGGGAATATACACAATGACGGGTGGTATTAGTGCTTTTAATGTTCTGTCTAGAGCCCTTTGTCCACCACCGGATTGAGTCCGGTGAAGGTGTCACCGAAGGGTTAAAGGACCTGTTCCTTCTGTGCACCACCGGACTGAGTCTGGTGAAACACAGAGAGTTCTTCAAAGGAGCAGAGGCAGCGGACTGAGTCAGCTGGGCCATTAGTCACAGAGAAAATTGGCCACCGGACTGAGTCCGGTGCGTTCTAGTAACACGCACTCGCAGCGGACTGAGACCTCGGTGGTTGTACAAGGCTTTTCGGAGTCCACCTTGCTGGAGAAGTGAAGGACTCCCCGAGTAGACAACCCAACTTGTGGTAGAGTGTGGGAGGAGCTATACTCTTAGCAAGAGTGCTCTAACGAGGAGTAGAGAGAGATCTCGAACCTCGGGAAAAATCATTGAGTCTCCTTTCATCTCTTGCATTTACTATTCCACTTATATTTACATTGTTGTGTTCATTGTTTTTAAGCTCTATATCTTTCTAACTTGATTATTAACATTGTGAGCCTAATTCAACCTTAATTGAAAGAAATTTTAAAATTGCCTATTCACCCTCCCCCCCCCCCCCGCTAGGCCACCGATCCTATTTCACGTGGTATTAGAGCGCTAGGCTTCGCTTGCATTAGCTTAACCGCTAGAGAATGACACATGAGGGGATCAGTGTTGGGAGAGCTCCGACCGTTCATGGCTCTAACTATAGCTATTGGAAGTTACGGATGCAAACATACTTAGAGGCCATGAACTACGATGTGTGGATTGCCATGCAAACCGGTTACTCGGCTTCGGCAAATGAAATGGCTCTCACTGAACTTGAAATCAAACATCAACAAATCAATGCCCAAACTAGGAATGTCATTTTTTCATGCTTGAGCATTAAGGTTTTTGATCGTGTGAGCAATCTCACCTCCGCTCACAAAATTTGGACCACTCTAAGAGAAATCCATGAGGGGACTTCAAATAAGGGAGGAAAGGATGTATGTATTAAAATTTTTTGATTCTTTTAAAATGTTGCCTAATGAGGATGCAAATGCGATGTACTCTAAGTTGACCCAAATGTTAATGAGCTCAAAGGACTAGGGTCAACCATCACCGACATCGACATTTGCCAGAAGATGGTTTGAGTACTACCACCGGAGTACCAAAACTTGGTGATCTACCTCACAAGTAGTGATGAGCTTCGGAAGCTCACTCCTACTTCTCTCCTTGGGAACCTCACTGCCCATGAGCTTTTTCTTGGAAATGTTGAGGAAGGATCATCAAATAAGAAAAACATCGCTCTTAAGGCCAAAGAGAAGATTGAGTCATCCGATAATGAGGATGAAAATGGTGATAGCGATGAAGAAGGTGATGGAGATGCCAAGGAGCTTGCCTTGTTAATGAGGGAGACACGACGTCTACTCAAGAAGATGGGCTCAAAAGGCAAGTTCAACTCTACCTCCAACTCAAAGAATCCCCATGCACACCTCATTTGTTTTGAGTGCAACAAGAGAGGGCATATCATAGCATATTACGATAAAAGGAAGCAAAAGCTCAAGGAGAAGAAAGAGGATGAGCAAGAAGATTCAAAGGGCAAGAAGAAGAAGCCCTCCAAGAAAATCCACTTCAAGAGGATCAACAAACATGGCAAGGCGGAAGCCTACATTAGTGGGTGGGTCTCGGATGATGATGAATCAAGTGATGATTCATCATCCGAAGATGATGACCGAAAATCCTAGAATTTGGCCAGTCTAGCAATTGCGAAGTTATTGCCTCCTCCACCGAGCATGTCATTTTGCCTCATGGCTAAGCAAAATGAGAAGATAATTGATTTCGAACCTACTTATGAGGAGATAGTTGATCTTATTGAAGAATTAAACCTTGCTCTCGCTAAAGAGAAATCTAAATTGAAGAAATTCAAAAATTTGCATGCCTCTTTAGTAGATAAATTTGAAGATTTGTCTAACTCCTATGATGAGCTTGCTTTAGAACATGAGAATCTCTTAGCTAAAAATAAAAATTGTTTTAAAGTTGAGGCTAGTGTACAATGTGACCTTGATCATGATATAGTATGTGAAAAGATTAGTGTGGGTACTACATATGATTTGAATGATTCAATAAATAGTGCCTATAATCTATCTATGGAGGCTCACATTAATAACCCTTGTCATGATCATGGTAATGCTAGCTCCATCTCTAGCTCAAATAAAATTGCCCAAGATAGTATCACTAGTACTTGTAAAAATTCATGTGCATATGTCAACACCTCTAGTGAGCTAATTATAGAAAATTTGATGCTTAGAGATAAGGTGGCTTTCCTGAACATAGGATTAGCAAAATGCATGAAAAGAAGTGCCTCCCCAAATAGAGTACTCGAGGAGCAAAGGTACACCTTGAGCAAGCATGGGTTAGGGTATTACCCTAAAGGGAAGTTGCCCAAGGAAGAAAGGGATAAGCCTCGAGTGTTCATTAAGGAAGGCACCATATGCTACTTTTGCCAATCACATGATCACAAGCCTATTGCTTGCTCTTTAGCAAAATCTTCGCATGCTATTTCTTCTAGGGGCAAGCTAATTAATAATAAGTATGTGCTAATGAAGAAAAATGGAAAAATGGTTGCTAAATATGTTGGATCTCCCATTGCAAATGTTAAAAGGACTAAGGCCATTTGGTGCCAAAGTCACTCATAACTAACACAAAAGGACCCAAAGCAATTTGGGTACCTAAGGCCAAGAATTGATCTTCTCTATATAGGTGAACTACAAATGTGGTGGCCGGCATTGGGTGATGGATAGTGGATGCACTTAACATATGACCGGTAACACTCGTATGTTCACCTCTTTGGAAAAGGAAGGTGAAACAAGCAACAAGATCATCTTCGGAGATAATAGCAAATCTAAGGTAATGGGAACAGGTAAAATCGCCATATCCAATGATTATTCCATTGCTAATGTTCTTCTTGTTAAATTCTTAAGTTTTAATTTGCTTTCCATAGCTCAAATTTCTAATCTTGGTTTTGAGTGTATTTTCACAAATGACGGGGTTTCCGTTTTGTACAAAAGTGAAAAACTTGTTTTCAAAAGATTTCGCTATCAAAATTTGTGTCTTGTTGATTTTTCATCTAACACCTCATGTATCTCGACGTGCCTCATTGCTAAAGTCTCATTAGGTTGGCTTTGGAATCGCCGTCATGGACATGTGGGCATGTCAACTTTAAAAAAGGTGTTAAAAAATGAGCTAGTTGTGGGTGTAAAAGATGTAAAATTTATAAAAGATAGGCTATGTAGCGCATGCCAAGCCGGCAAACAAGTCGCAAATTCACATCCTATCAAAAACATCATATCCACCGCTAAACCACTTGAATTACTTCATATGGATCTTTTTGGTCCAACCTCATATGCTAGTATTGGTGGTAACTCCTATTGCCTAGTTGTTGTTGATAACTTTTTTCGCTTCACTTGGATCTTCTTTTGGGTTGATAAAACCGAAGCGGGGAAGACCTTTAAGACATTTGCAAAAATGATTCAAAATGAATTTGAATCTTACATTAAGAAAATTAGAAGTGATAATGGAACCAAATTTGTTAACTCTTCTATTGAGGCGTACTATGATGAGTTAGGCATCAAGCATGAGCTCTCCACCACCTATACACCTTAACAAAATGGGGTGATTGAGAGAAAGAATCACACACTCATCGAGATGGCAAGAATTTATGCTTAATGAAT
Source organism: Olyra latifolia (assembly GCA_036346145.1). Lineage (NCBI taxonomy): Eukaryota > Viridiplantae > Streptophyta > Magnoliopsida > Poales > Poaceae > Olyra > Olyra latifolia. The sequence continues at coordinate 40,169,382 of CM070532.1, forward strand.
ATGGCACGCCCAATGCATTTTGCGCGAAGACCATTAATTCGGCTTGCCATTGCATCAACCGCCTTTATCTCCATTGACTCCTAAAGAATACATCATATGAGTTATTGGTGGGACAAAGACCAAATATTTCATACTTCTGGGTCTTTGGATGTAAATGCTTTATCTATAAGAAAAGAACCCGGCTTGGTATGTTCCAAAGCCGGTGTGACATTGGTTTCCTCGTAGGTTATTCATCTAACTCTAAAGCTTGTCGTGTTTTCAATAATGCCACCGGCCTTGATGAAGAGTCATATGATGTTAAATTTGATGAATCTAATGGCTTTCAAGGAGAGCATGATAATCTAAGTGATGTAGGTGATGATGGGTTGAGGGAACCCATGCAAAAATGCAAATTGGAGAAGTCAAGCCAATGGAATCTTCCGAAGAACCTCCAAAAGACATCAATCCTTCATCAACTTCAATGGACGCTCAAGCCTATACAAGTGAACAAAAGAAAGATGATGAAGATATTCTTTAAGAGCCTCGGAATTTCATCAAGAGTCACTACACCATTGCCAAGGATCATCCACCCACACAAATCATTGGTGATATGGGTAAAGGCGTTCAAACTCGCTCTAAACAAGCTAATTTTTATGAGCATTACTTTTTTGTGTCTCTTGTAGAACCAAAAAATGTAGGTGAAGCTCTCAAGGATACAAATTGGATCAATGCAATGCATGAAGAGCTAAACAACTTTAAAACAAATAGTTTGGGAGTTGGTGGAATGACCCTCAATGCATAATGTGATTGGAACCAGATGGGTCTTCCATAACAAGCAAGATGAAAATGGAACGGTAACAAGCAACAAGGCATGCCTCGTGGCACAAGGTTTCACACAAGTCGAAGGTCTTGATTATGGTGAAACCTTTGCCCCCGTGGCGTGTCTTGAGGCTATTCGATCACTACTTGCTTTTGTTTGTCACTTTAATATCAAACTTTTTCAAATGGATGTTAAAAGTACATTTCTCAATGGTTTTATTGATGAGTTAGTATTTATTGAGCAACCTCCCAATTTTGAAGATTCTCTATATCCTAATCATGTTTACAAGCTCTCTAAAGCACGCTATGGTCTCAAGCAAGCACCTCGTGCATGGTATGAGCGCCTTTGAGACTTTCTCATTGAAAAAGGATTGAAAACCGGAAAGGTTGATTGTACACTATTTACTAAAACCATTGAAAATGATATATTCTTATATCAAATTATGTTGATGATATTATCTTTGGATGTTCTAATGCATCTCGTTGCAAGGAATTTGGTGATATCATGGCAAAGGAGCTTGAAATGTCTATGATTGAAGAACTCATCTTCTTCCTTGGATTTCAAATCAAGCAATTGAGAAAGGGGACATTCATCTCACAAGAGAAATATATTAAGAACCTCCTCAAGCGCATCAAAATGAAAGATTGCAAGACAATCAAGACTCCTATGGCTACAAACACTCATCTAGATCATAATGAGGAAGGTAAACCGGTAGACCAAAAGCTTTATCGTTCTATGATAGGATCATTACTTTACCTTATCGCATCTCGACCCGACATCATGTTTAGTGTTTGCATGTGTGCTAGATTTCAAGCATCCCCCAAAGAGTTGCATATTTTGGCTCTTAAAAAAATTTTAAGATATCTCAAATTCACTCCTAGTATAGGCCTTTGGTATCCCAAAGGTGTCTCTTTTGATCTCATAGGCTATTCAGATTCCGATTATGCCGGTTGCAAAATTAATAGAAAAAGCATCTCGGGGAGTTGTCATTTTCTTGGAAGATCTTTAGTTTCATGGGCTTCAAAAAGGCAAAACTCCGTGGCGCTATCTATAGCCGAGGCGGAATATGTAGCGGCGGGGAGTTGTTGTGCCCAAATTATTTATTTGAAACAATCCTTTCTTGATTTTGATATTTCTTTTGATCATGTGCCTCTATTGTGTGATAGTAAAAGTGTGATGAAAACAGCAAATAATCCGGTCCAACATTCGCGTACCAAACACATTGATATCCAACATCATTTGCTTGATGAGCTCATGGTCACATTTAGGAGGAGTCTCAATGTATTCAACATCGTGTAGCATCCCTTAAATGTAAAATACATCAAAACACTTAACTGTATCCACTCCTTTATTTGAGCCAAAATATTCTCTACTTTATCTAAAAAATAATTCACTTTCGTGGAAATTATCATCCATCCCCAATTCAAATTGGGTTTTCATCTCATCTCTACTTGAAAATTTTCAAAATTAGTCAAAATAACCAAAATAATCTAATAATGCACATAACTTTGAATGAATCCTCTTTGTTAAGAGAAGATATCTCTGAATGAGTCTTCTCATTAGCATCATCTATGAGATCCATACAATTTCTTGACTATACATTTTTTCCATGTTTTTTACTGCGTGTTATAATAATTATATATATAACATTAAAAAGTTTTCAAATACATCAATTCAAGCAAGTCCATGATAGTTTTTAGTTTGTTTCAGTTTTTCTCTTCAATTTCTGCACTTTTTAGAATCTTTCTCCACCAAAATTTAATTTCAAAACTTCAAAATATTAAATACCTAGGGACGTGTTCTATTCTTTGCCTCACCGGACTTAGTCCGGTGACCACCGGACTCAGTCCGGTGGTGCCTTGGACATGGTCTGATGAAGTCCTCGTAGGCATGCACTCTTCTGGATCCCACCGGGCTCAGTCCGATGGGCCACCGGACTCAGTCCGGTGGTGAACAGAAGTGAATTCAAGGACCATGCACTGCTCAGCACTTCACCGGACTCAATCCGGTGGTGAACTGAATCGTCCCCACGGTTTAATTTTCTTAATCTTCTTCTCTCCTTTTTTCACTTCTTCCTTCGTCGCCCGTTCCTCTTCTCTCCAAAACCGCCACAGCCTCCACTCCCGTCGCCGGTGCCGCCATTCCTCACCTCTCCGGTGATCTCCTCCACTCCAAATCGGTTTCTAGGTTTCTCTCCTCCACCTCCATCTTCTCCACTCAGATCGTCCTCGAAGACTAGCAACCGCCCCCATTCTCCACACTCTCGCTCTCACCAAACCCTAGCTGGGCCAGGTGAAAGAGTGCTCTTTGGCGCGAATCGGTCTTCGAGCTTCCTCCTAGGGCTAGGTAAGTCGCATTTTTGTGGCTTAATTCCCTTAGTTTCAATTTTTATTGATTTTCTAACCCTAGCCATGAATCCCTAGAACTCATTTCGAAACTCCTCTTGTGATTAGGAATTCCTTGTGATTGCTTGGAGTTCGGAGTAAGAAACTTAGTTTGCTAAAATGGTCAAAACAAAGGCAAGAAATGAGGTACAAGCGGAGGTGGCAGTGATGATGAGAGGGATAGGGAGAATGTTCCTGACATATCTCTAGGCTCTTCAAATGCTCCTCGTCCACCAACGAAAAAGGTGAATAGGAAGGTGATAATACCTAGATCTCGCAGGCCTCTCAGGACGTCACCCCCCTAGTGATGATGATCATTCTAGTAATGGAGATCACTCGAGTGATAGTGATTTTGTAGGGGGTCAGCCATCAGAATTTGATGTCAGTCTAGCAACTGAAGGTCGTGAGGTACCCCCAGTGTTAATCAGGAACATTTAAAGCTAAGAAAGCAAAAGTTAAGGTCTTTGAGAACCGTTGCCTATGGTAAATGGTTTCCTTTTGAGCCTGAGAATACAAGAGATAATCGCTTCCGATCAATAGTCTCCAGAGATGTTTACAACATTTACACTGCCAGAAAGGAAAAATTTAGAGAGCCACATTGGATAATTTGGGGTGACATTCAGGAAGTGCTAGGTCCATATGTCAAGTCTTGCTTCGATGTCACTCCTGGTCTCTCTCAGCTATTGAATTGCTCCACACTCACCTGGAGTGTCCCTCGAGTTCTTGAGTTCTTTGCCACTGTGTGGGTAGCTGAGGGTAGGAGTGAAATGTATTTTACTGTTGATGGAACTATGAAAAGAGTCAGAAAGGATCTTATAAACAGAGCTTTGGTTCTAAGTGTTGATGGACAAGATGTTTACAGTCATGCTTATCCTAAGACTTTCCGGCTGGTGAGTATCCTTGGCTCGAGGATGTTGCTTTCATATATGAAGATATAAATAGGCCTGGGTTTGATATAACAAAAGTAAAAGAACTAAAAGCAGAGTCAGCTCCCATAAATACTATCTTGAGGAATACCTTAGTCATGAGAGCCGGATACAGAGACAATATCTTACCTGTCATCAATTGGTTCATGCTCTTTGTATTGATAAGGAGACAAGTTAATATAGCTGATTTGATTCTGGGAGAGATTGAGGAGGCTATCTATAGAGAAGTTGATAGGAGTCTACCTCTACCTCCGTACGTCAGTGCAGTGATTGCTCAAATGGGTTTCTTTCCAATTGATGAGATACAGTATTTTGACAAACACATCTCTGAGCATTCATATTTTAAGAGGTATCTCCTAACCTTGAAGTCAAGAAGCTCCCTAGCTCCTCCTCCTCCAGCTCCAGTATCTCCTGAGGCTCCTTTTTGACAACCCGATTTTATTTTCACCCAAGAAAAATTTATTTTTAATACTAATTAATTTCATTTATCTCTAATCCTTCTAGAACTCTATCTTCCCCCCTTATCTCATGCTAATCTGTCCAAAACTGAGTTAATCTCAGCCATTAACGGGTTAATCCCATGTGAATTTTATCCCCAACCCAAATCACCCCGTATCCTTCTCTCTGTCTTTCCAAAGCCAAAACCCAAACCAATCAAATCCCGTTCCAATCCACCTTTACATAAGCAGGCAGCCCAAAGCAGTATCATAATCGCATCAAATCTTGTCATACCATATTAGTCCCAAATCTATCCCTATAAAAGCCCAGCCGTTTTGGCACACAAACACGCAATTCCCGTCACCCCCAAAAACCCTAGCCATCAAATTGCAGAGCAAGGAAAGGAGAAGGAGGAGAGGCCGCTGCCACCGTCGCTGAGGTGAGCTGCCTTCGCGCCACCATCCCGAGCCCGCGCACTGCCCAGCACGAGGCCGACGTCACGCGCCGTTCCACGGAGCCGCCAGGCTCGAGCTGCCTTCCGCTTGCCGCCGCCTTCCACGCTCATGCTACGCAGCCGCAGCCGGAGCCACGCAGGCTAGCGCCGCCAAGGCCGCCGCCTTCCACAGCCATGCCACTGCGGGTCGATAGGACCCGCTGCATTGTTGCGCGTGCCGCGCCGCCAAGCTCAGGCCGCCGCCGCTGGCCCAAGCCCACGCCGCCTTACGCCGTCGGCCGTTGCTTGACGCCATGGCGCCACCAATGCGCAGCCGCCGGAACGCCGATCGCGCCGCCTAGCTGGGAAAACGCCGCCGCAGACGCCGCTGCCGTCCTCGCCATCGCCGCCGAGCCCGCCGCGGTCACACGCCACCGGAGCCACCCCTGCCGCCCGCGCCCATCTCCCTTCTCTCTCTTTTTCTCTCTCTCTCCCTTCTTTGCTTCTCTTGATGCACGTGAAGGCAGCAGAGCAAGAGAGCTCCTTTAAGCTTGATATGGTCAAAGACCAGTCAAAGCTCGCGTATACTCTTCATGTGGACAGTAACCCTTCGTATTTTCATATCTCCTAGACCGTAGCTCCGATTCAAACGAAACCAATTTTATTGGCCTTTGTTTAATCTAATCTATCTACTGTATTTATTTCATAATTTTTTGAATTTTATTTGCTGCTGTTGATTCGTCTGTGTCTCGATTTGCGTGTAGACATCGCGAAGGAGTCCGGAGGGAAATTAGCCGCCGATTATCCAAGAACAAGCTACTCGGATCAAGGTGCAAGCTAGATTTATATCGAATCCACTGGTTTTCTTTCATATTTACTATTCATAGTTTTTCTTTTAAACTTGCATGCTAATTTTAATGTTACTTTACATGTTTACATTAGTTACATTCGATGCCGTGTTAATCATCTGTTAGCACGGTTAACTTTCCATTGTCGCCTAGTATGAATTAATCTCGTATTATTGCCATCTTTGAATTTACTCACGCTAGATGCTTAGTCGCTTCGATGGGAAATCTAGATGATCTTTATGATGGGAAATCATTTAAAATCTTGGTAGAGAGAATCTACTCTTTATCGTGTGATTTTGTTTAAAACTTAATTCAACTAAAATCAACGTGGCGTGAGTAGACTCGACGTGGTGGTATGAAGGGTGGTTGTATGTTTTGTGGTATGCCACCTCGGTCGACCTAAGGACCGAACTTCGTGGATGGACTGACCCGGCAAAACAGTACAGCCATGAGTGTTAATAATGGTAATACCTTAGTTGTTACCTTGGGAAATCTAGTTTTGGGTTGTCTTGGCTGTGTGGGCGTGCTTAATCAGCACCGTATGTCCATCTAGCACACGAGGGGACTTCGGGTTTCGTGATGAAGCGGCCTAGGGTGAATCCTTAGTGAGGCATCCTCAATTCTAGACGTACCAAGGATAATGGCTGCGTCTTACTCTTGGGTGAGTCCCATGGGTAAAGTGTACACACTCTGCAGAGTTAAAACTATCATGATAGCCGTGCTCACGGTCAAGAGCGGGCTTAGGCAGCTCTACTTGTTAGTCCCACCTTTTAATAATTAAACTGTTGAAGAAGGTAGGGGCAGGGATTGCTAGGCAGCGAATGCCGAGCAGTGCATTACAGGGAATGTATTGCCAGGGTTTTCGAGTAGAGTTGACAGCGAATGTCAATTATATTGCTATGTTGAGGAAACATGAGTTAAAGAAATGAATTTAAAATTGATTTAAACTATTGCTTTACAACTGATAGGTTTGTTAAAAATGCCTTTATGAAAAAAAACCATCTCTAATCCTTTGATAGCCTTGCATTCATTACTTAAGGATATACATACTTGCTGGGTATGGTTTATCCATACTCATTAGATGTTCTTCATATCTGTACGCAGGTGACGACTCTGCCGAGTACGTGGATTACGAGGCAGGGTATGACGATGGAGCTTCCGGCTACTAGTGTATCTCCAGTCAGATGCCTGTGGCGTATGGATGGGTTTACCAAGCCATCTTTTTAAATTTCTATCTTCCGCTTGTTACTATTTATATTAAGACAAATATTGTAATATTTGGCGTTTGTGGCCAAGGTACTTTATTTTGTTAATCGTTGAACAGCAATGTGTGATTTCAGATTGCTCTAACTGTGCGTACTAGCTATGATCCGTTGGGACTAGTACCGTAATGCACAGAGGGGTCGGCTTTGCTGAGCCGGGTCCCGACAGAGTTGGTATCAGAGCCGAGCTGACTGTCGGAATCACTAGATAGTTTTTGGAAGCCCTAAGGTTTAATTTTTTTTAAAAAAAATGGTTTACAAACTTCGTTGTATCTATCTCTCTCCATTTACATCTATTGATCTATTGGTCTAGTTCTCTCCTATTTAGGGTTCTTGCTTTCCTCTCTTTCTACTTATCCTCTAACATTCTCTTGTTCTTGTCACATCTTCTATTTAAGCAAAAACTTTATTTCCTCTACTTCTCAAATTCAAACCTAGTTTGTGCCCTACACCTTTTGCAAGACACCAGAGATCAGCACCGTCATGACCGTCGAAAATAAAGAAGAGGAGGAAGACTCTGAAGAACGAGTTCAGAAGGAAGATTCAAATGAGGACACCCCTCAAGAATAAAGTTTAGACTATAGGTCGTAGTTATCGGAGTCGAAATATTTAGTTCATAATTTTGTAAAAATTGGGTGGAATAGACTGTGTCAATCATTTTGCTCTTTTTTCTTACGCAACTGTTCATTATCTGTCTTAGTTACTAGCTAAATGAAAGTTCATGTTAGGATAAATATGTTAGGTGTTACTGTTTGAGCTAATACGATCCGAGAGTAGGAAAAGGAGTTATTTCAATAATAATAATCACAATAATATATTTTTCAAAAAAAAAACTCGTTGTACTGTTCATATACAGTACAGCACAGAAACAAGGTCTGTTTTTTTTTAAAAAAAAAAACCTCAACAACAAAACAAGTTTTCATAAGTATATTTAGGAGCCAAAATACGCTAGAACCCCCCAAAAATATAATAATAATAACGTACTGTTCACGCTACAGTGCCAAAACCAAATCCCTGCGTCCACTGTTCATGTACAGTGTCACACCAAAAAAACTCATTGTTATTTATAATTTTTTTTTATAGCAAGATAAATAAGATATTTTTTTAGACCCGAGTACTGTACATGCTACAGCACTTGCAAAAAATAAATCAAAATAATAATACTAATAATATCAAAATAAAATTACAGTAAAAAAATAACACTGTTAATAAGACGAATTAAATGACTTTAAACATATTTATGGCTCAAAGTGGTTAGATAGACAAGAATATTTGGAATTTCTATAAGTGCAACTCGATTACTGTGCATGATACAGTACCAAAGAAAAATGTGAACAGTAAGCAAACAGTAAGCTATAACTTATATATGTAAATATGTATAGGAAAAATGCGATAAATAATCATTTCCTCTTTTTGGTTTTCAAAAGGAAAAGAAAATGAAGAGCTAATGGTATTATTAAACATGTAATTTATCACTAATTCATACAATTAAACATTTTGCGGATGTTTGTATATATGCGTATATTGAACGAGTTGATTGGTGAATGTGTTTGTTGGAATTTTCCACCATGCGACCTTAGTCGCGTGAGCAGAACTTGTAACGATATAGGCATTAGGCACTATGTGCGCAGGGTTCAAATATTTGGATTTTATTGTTTCTTAAATTATAGTGTTTGAAAATTATTTTAATAGCTATCACTATCTCCCCGCATAGTGGCTTTCCTGTTAGTAACCCCTCTCTGTTCCTCTTATCTTTCAAGCAGTCAGATGGCCAGGGGAGCTCGAGGACGTGGACGTGGCCGTGGTGAGGCTACCAACCAGGCGCCACGTGGAGGCCGTGGCCAAGGCCGTGGTCATGGTCACGGGCAAGCTGCCGCTGCCCCACATCCAGAACCTGAGGAAAATGTTCAGGAGCAGCAAGAGCAATTGCAGCAACAGAACCCCCAGGCACCGCAAGGCGCCACCAGCTCAAGAGCCCACAACTCAGCAGCTAATGCAAATGCATCTGCAAGTCCTGCAAGCTATGCAACAACAACTCAACAACCTGCTAGCTGCCGCACACAATGTGGTGCCGCAGTCCAAGTATGCTGATTTCATGAGGACCCGTCCTCCAACGTTTGCGGGATCCGTAGAGCCGCTCGATGCAGGAGACTGGCTTAAGGAGGTTGAGCGCAAGCTGTACTTGGCCAATTGTGACAACTATCAAAGTGTGCAGTACGCTGCACATTAGCTCAAAGGAATTGCTGCCAACTAGTTTAGCCATACTCATTAGTTGTTCTTCAGATCTGTACGCAGGTGACGACTCTGCCGAGTACGTGGATTACGAGGCAGGGTACGACGATGGAGCTTCCGGCTACTAGTGTATCCCCAGTCAGATGCCTGTGGCGTATGGATGGGTTTACCAAGCCATCTTTTTAAATTTCTATCTTCCGCTTGTTACTATTTATACAAATATTGTAATATTTGGCGTTTGTGGCCAAGGTACTTTATTTTGTTAATCGTTGAACAGCAATGTGTGATTCCAGATTGCTCTAACTATGTGTACTAGCTGTGATCCGTTAGGATTAGTACCGTAATGCACAGAGGGGTCGGCTTTGCTGAGCCAGGTCCCGACACTCCTCCAGCTGGATCTCCTCAGGATCTTCCTTCCTTCACCCCAGCTGCTTCTGTGATTCCTCAATACCATGAGGCAGGTCCCTCCGCAGCTACACCTTCAGATTTGGCCTCCCTCATTGCTCAGTTAACTCAGTGGAGAACATATGATTTGACATGGAGAGATGAGCAAAGGACGATGCATGAGGAATCTAGGCAATGGCACTTGGAACAGCATCAAATGCATGCTCAATATGAGCGATGGGTCCAACAACAAAACATGAACTATGATGCTCTGGTTGGTTGGTAGACCCATTTCGACACTGGTTTTCTACTCTCGAGGGGACAGTTCAACACTTGGGAGCTTAGCTACTTTCTCACCCAGAGGGACAAGACCCATGTGCTTGGTATCACCAGGTCCCAACTTTCAGTCCAGCTCCTCCGGTTCAGACAACTCAAGCTGCTCCAGGATCGACTGGGCATACATGTTGTGACCTTAGAATTCACCAAACCTTCTCAGAAACACCTATGCCTACAGCAACCGATGTTGTCACCTCTTCTCCGATATCAGCTCCTGCAGTCCCAGCTTCCCTTGGCATGCTTGGAAGTATCTCCAAAGTGTTCTCTCGCTCTAGCTCTAAGTGCCCAAGAACTTCCTCTCCTGCTCACTCCGGTGGACATGAAGACTAAGGGCCCCTTCTTTTGAGCTTATCTTATCTACTTATTTACTGTAGCACGTCACTTCGAGAATTTTTTGAGGTAGCCTCGAGAGCCGGTTGGTCTTCAATTTTGGGATTTAGAGAGCTTATAGACACACCTACGAAATAAAAAAAAACCGACTCAAAAAGTAATAAAAAAAGTGAGATAAGTCAAATAAGACACAAGATAAGTAGGATAAGTCTTATATCTCGTGTCTTATTTGACTTATCTCACTTTTTTTATTACTTTTTGAATCGGTTTTTTTTTATTAAGTAGGCGTGTCTATAAGCTCTCTAAATCCCAAAATTGAAGGCCAACCGGCTCTCGAGCCTACCTCAAAAAATTCTCGAAGTGACGTGCTACAGTAAATAAGTAGATAAGATAAGCTCAAAAGAACCCACCCTAAGCCTCTTTGGTCCTTGATGCCAAAGGCGGAGAGAGAGTAGAGAGTTGAGTAGGGGTTAGGGGGAGTTAGAGAGAGGGTCGAATTAGAAGAAATTTGTGTTTTTTGTGTATTTTGAAAACATCACTTATGTTGATGTATTTTGAATCTTAAACATCTCTTATGTTGATGCGTGAAAACATCTCCTTTATCTATACACTTATTTATGGGGAGCTTTCAATTATTCATGATTTGATCCATGTTGAGTCGAGATGATATTAAAAATTTCTTCCATTATAATTATTGCTTCATCTAGTTTATATTGAATACTTATGATCATAGCAATAGTATGCTTGCGCATACCTCTAACAAATTTTTCAGCAAAATTATTGGTGACTGTCATCAAGTACCAAAAAAGTGGAGATTGTAAGCATCTCGGCCCCCATTTTCGGTAAGATGAGTTTTGGTATTGATGACAAGGTACAGAGTATCAAAATTAACGAAGAGCATTCACATATTTCCTGGAACCCCAACATGATGGTGATGACATCAAGAAGAGGCAACCATAGAGGAAAAGGTGTGACCTGGGCGTCGAGAAGGGTCACTTGTGTAACACTATGGTTTATTTCTTATTTTTGGCTGTACTATCAAGAGGGGTTCCAAGTGTAGGTGGTCATCATCAGATTTTGAGCTCTCAGGATGCACTTTAGTTCTCTTAATCTTCTTCCTAAAGCCTTAGAGTGTGTCAAAGGGAATATGCACGATGACGGGTGGTATTAGTGCTTTTAATGTTCTGTCTAGAGCCCTCTGTGCACCACCAGACTGAGTCCGAGGGTCACCAGACTGAGTCCGATGAAGGTGTCTCGAAAGGGTTAAAGGATCTGTTCCTTCTATGCACCACCGGACTGAGTCCGGTGAAACACCGAGAGTTTTTCAATTAGTGAAGGCAGCGGACTGAGTCCGCTGGGCCATCAGTCACTGAGAAAATTGGCCACCAGACCGAGTCCAGTGGGCACCAGACTGAGTCCGGTGCGTTCCAGCAATGCGCCCTCGGGGTGGACCGGGGCAGCGGACTGTGTCTGCTCGCCACCGGACCCAAGGCACCGGACTAAGTCCGTTGAATTCCAGAGAGTTGCGCAAGTGAGAGTTGCGCGAGTGAGATCCCTACTGGATTTGTAGCCACCAGACCCAAGGCATCGGACTAAGTCCGTTGAATTCCAGAGAGTTGCGCGAGTGAGATCCCTACTAGATTTGTAACCACCGGACTGAATCTGATGGAGCCCTAACGACTAGTTTCTGCGGGTTTCTGAGTTCCAACGGCTAGTTTCCAGGCTTGGGGTTATTTAAGAGGGTGGGTGAGCTTCCTTGCCAAGGTTTTGAGCATTCATTGAGCTAGCCCAAGCCATTCCATAGCCTTGGAAGAAGAGAGCACTTTGTTCTTGAGTCTTTCATCCAATTTAATGTATCTCTAGCCTTAACTAGAGTGCATCTTGAGAAGCTCTTGATTCGGTGTGATCAAGACACTTGGGGCTTGTTACTCTTGGAGCAAGAGCTCCTAGACAGTCTCTCGGAGGAGAGGTGACCGAATGATCTTCCGACGAGCTTGTAGAAGACCTCGGTGGTTGTATAAAGTTTTTCAGAGTCCACCTTGCCGGAGAGGCGAAGGACTCCCCGAGTCGACAACCCAACTCGTGGTGCGGGAGGAGCTATACTCTTAGCAAGAGTGCTTTAACGAGGAGTAGAGAGAGATCTCGATCCTCGGGACAAAATCATTGAGTCTCCTTTCATCTCATGCATTTACTATTACACTTATATTACATTGTTGTAATGATTGTTTTTAGGCTCCATATCTTTCTAGCTTGATTATTAACATTGTGAGCCTAGTTCAACCTTAATCGAAAGAAATTTTAAAATTGCCTATTCACCCCCCTCTAGGCCACCGATCCTATTTCACTATCGACTTTCCTCTACTGGGAGCTATCAGTGGGGTGTCTTAGCATTGCGTCATCCTTACGCTCTTATTTGTGCCATCGCATCATTTGGGCATACGCTTTGTTCACAAACAAACACTTCAACTAGAGGATTATAGGAAAATACCACGCCACCTTATCGGGGGGTCTCTTCTTCTTAGGCTCCCCCTCTACCTCACCTAGGTCGTTACGCTTGATCTTATACCATGATGCTTTGCACACTGGACAAGCATTCAAATCCTTGTACTCCTTGTGATAAAGAATACAATCATTAGGACATACATGTATCTTCTGTATTTCTAATCCCAAAGGGTAGACAACTTGTTTGGCTTCATACGTACCTTTAGGCAGCGTGTTATCCTTTAGAAACAACTTCTTTATGAGACATAATAGCTCGTCGAATCCCTTATCAAACAAACTATTTGTTGCCTTCCATTGCATCAATTCTAGTGCGGTACGCAACTTTGTGTGACCTTGCCCACAGTCTGGGTTCAACAGTGTTTTGTGGTCCTCCTTGAGGCACTAAAACTTTTGAAACTGTCTTTCATCGGTGTAGTCTCCCTCTCCATCACACAGCATCTAATCTAGATCATCTTCACCAAACTCCCCCAATGTATCTGCAATGGAACCGTATTGGACATCGTCCGAGTTATTGTTGTCTCCCTCTTCTTCTTCATCATCTTTCTGCATAATCCCTTCTTCACCGTGCTTGGTCCAACAGATATAGTTAGGCATGAAACCTCTTTAGAGCAACTGGCTGTGAAGGGGCTTTGAGTTTGAGTACTCCATCTCATTCTTGCAATCTAGGCATGGACAGCATATGAAGCCTAACGGCTTGTATGCAACGGTCGCACTGGTAAAAGCTTATACGCCCTCAATGAACTCCTTGGAGCGTCGGTCCGTGGTGTACATCCATTGCCGGCCCATCTACATTAGGCTATAGCAAGCTAATTTTCAGCTAGTTTTCAAATAATTATTTATTATTTTTTTAGAATCATAAGTAAATAAGGAGTTATTAGGGGCTTGTATGTATTTAATGCCATGAGGAGTTATTAGGGACATTAGAGAGAAATCTTGCATAGAACCATCTGTGTGTCTTATAAATCTGAACAACAGCCAAATAAAATGGCGCCCTATATATATCTGAACGGAGGGAGTAATCACCAAGGGTTACATGTTAATAGGCATGCCGAACATTCTAAAAATGGGGGAAACCCCACATTAATTGTTCATGCACTATCAGCTCAAATTGAGCTAGATCCCTACCTTAAAATTGAGTTACACTGAGGCGCGACACAAGTCCTACGTGCACGAGTCGTACGCATCAAGCGTGCACGAGTTGTATGCATCGTTTTCGCCATGGACGATTGGTTCCACACACCGTGTGTGTGGCACGTTTGGAAGGATTGCGAGGATAATAGTAAAGATCGACACATGCTATATTTTGATGTAATTACTATGAGAATTTTAATGGGTTAAATCAAATAAAATAAGTTTTTTCATTGATAGATGACATAGTAGATAATTTTAGTGAATAGATGGATTTGTTATAACGGATAGCATTGGTGGGTAATTTTATTGTAGAATGTACCGCTCACCACTCACCACAAGAGACTTTTTTTATAGTAGGGATAGAGATACTAAGCAAACATCCAAAATTGATCGAGTTCTAGATACAAAATTCAACCACTATTTCTTCAAATCTAAAGCAAAGAAGCACTACAAATGGAGTGGATGATGTTACTAACCTTTAAGTACTTGGATTGCAGTAAAATCACCAAATTTTAAAAAATTGGGCAGCACCTCCTCCCAAGACCGCGTTGTTCGTGGCTCCAAGACGAACAAGATGACTGTTCATGGGCGGGGCTTGGGGAGGAAGACAACTGCTTCAATAGTGATAGTGCCCTATACTAGTGCATGGCCCAAACCGGTAGTGATGCTAGGCATCACTACTGGTTCGTGGATCAAACTGGTAGTGGTGGTGCCCCGTACCAGTTTGTGGCCTGAACCGGTAGTGTTCATGGCTCAAACCGGCAGTGGAAGCCGGCTCTGGCCTTGTAGCCATTGAATAACCGGTAGAGATGTACTGGTAGCAAAGCCCTCTTCTCTAGTAGTGACTTTTAGAAAATAAAAGTACACAGCAGATGCCCGACCATGGTCATGACCACTTAAAAAAAAGTTAAACGGCATCTATATATTCCCATATTGCTTATCTCTGTCTCCATATGAAACAAGGCAAGTATCACATTCTCTGAAAAATCGATCTGTGCTTTCTGTCCTTTATTTATTCGTTTCTTGGGAGCAAACAACAACTTACACGTACACAACAGAAATTCCCGGCAGGTAGTATGCAAAAACATAAAATCTAAATGGTCCTGACAAGCTAAAGAAAAAGAGTAAAATCTAAAGGATCCGAACAAGCTAAAGAAAAAAGAATATTTTTGATCAGTATTGAGGTGATTATATGAATAGCTTTTGCTATTCATCAGTCATTTGAAAATCCAAGAAATCTCAGTTGATTTTTGCATACCTGTGCCGCCATCATCTTCCTTCTCTCCGGGCGCTGCCTTCCCCTTCTCCAACCGTCGCCGCCATTAATGGTTCAGGTTTGGGTGTGGGTTAATGTTTGGGTTCATTCGTGCCCTTTGGGCTTAGAGGGAGGTTAGCGAAGCGGTGGCCCTGCGGTGTGAGGGGATTGTGCTAGGGTGGCGAGGAGCTGGCGGTGGCAGTGGAGCCACGGGAATGGACGAAGGCGGTGGGGCAGTGGCTGCGAGTGGATCGGCACATGGTGGGGCGGCATTAGGTTGGGCGGGGCCGGCGAGGCGGTGGGTGGATGGGAAGCAAAGTGAGGTGGCAAGGGCGCCGCCTGCCGTTGGTAGATGGGTTAGCAGGGCGGGGGAGGTGGTGGAGGCGTACGGAGCACCGCAGTAGAGGAAGGAGAAGGTGGATGGGTGGCGATGGAGAGGAGAAGACAGGTGGTGCCGAAGAGGGGAAGGGATGGCGGCGTAGCGCCGGAGGCAAGAGCGGAGGGATGGCTAGATCTAGGTCAAGTCAGGGTGGAAGAGGAGGGTGGGGAGGAGTTAAGAGATGGTGAGAGCGATCTGGACCGTTGGATTGACAGACTAGAAAGCTAGACGGTCACATGGTAGAATTCATTTTTCTGTTTATGATAGCAACCATCGGATCATGATCCTAGGCTCAAAACACATGCCATTCCACGCCGATAGTAAACGCGCGCTAAGCTGGTTTGCCATTGTAGCCAATTTCGTGGCTCACACCGATAGTGGAAGCCAGCTCTGGCCTTGTAGCCATTGAACCGGTAGTGACCGGTATATCTCTACTGGTTCGTGAATAACCGGTAGAGATGTCCCGGTAGGAAAGTCCACTTCTCCAGTAGTGACTTTTAGAAAATAAAAATACACAACAGATGCCCAACCATGGTCATGTCCACTTAAGAAAAAGTTAAGCGGCATCTATGTATTCCCATCTTGCTTAATCTCTGTCTCCATATGAAACAAGGCAAGTATCACATTCTTTGAAAAGTCGATCTGTGCTTTCTGTCCTTTATTCATTCGTTTCTTGGGAGCAAACAACATCTTACACGTATACATCACAGAAATTCCCGGCAGGTAGAATGCAAAAACATAAATTCTAAATGGTCCTGACAAGCTAAAGAAAAAGAGCAAAATCTAAAGGATCCGAACAAGCTAAAGAAAAAAAGAATATTTTTGTTCAATATTGAGGTGATTATTTGAATTGCTTTTGCTATTCATCAGTCATTTGAAAATCCAGGAAATCTCAGTCGATTTTTGCATACCTGTGCCACCATCATCTTCCTTCTCTCCGGGCACCACCTTCCCCTTCTCCGACCGTCGCTGCCATTAATGGTTCGGGTTTGGGTGTGGGTTAGGGTTTGGGTTCATCGGTGCCCTTCGGGCTTAGTGGGAGGTCAGGGAAGTGGCGGACCTGCAGTGGTAGGGGATTGTGATGGGTTGGCAAGGAGCTGGCGGTGGCGGCGGAGCCATATGAATGGACGAAGGCGGTGGGGCAGTGGCTGCGAGTGGATCGGCACACGATGGGGCGGCGTTAGGTTGGGCAGGGCCGGCGAGGCGGCGGTGGATGGGGAGCGAAGCTGGTGAGGCGACAAGGGCGCTGCCTACCATTAGTAGATGGGTTAGCAGGGCGGGGGAGGTGGTGGAGGCGTACGGAGCACCGCAAGAGAGGAAGGAGAAGGTGGATGGGTGGCAATGGAGGCAATGGAGAGAAGACGACAGGTGGTGCCGAAGAGGGGAAGGGATGGCGGCGTAGCGTCGGGGGCAAGAGGGGAGGGATTGTCGGATCTAGGTCAAGTCAGGGTGAAAGAGGAGGGTGGGGAGGAGTTAAGAGATAGTGAGAGCGATCTGGACCGTTGGATTGACGGTCCAGAAAGCTAGACGGTCACGTGGTAGAATCCATTTTTCTGTCTATGATAGCAACCGTCGGATCGTGATCCTAGGCTCAAAACACGTGCCATTCCATGCCATTCCACGCCGACAGTAAATGCGTGCTCAGCTGGTTTGCCATTGTAGCCAAGTTCGTGGCTTACACCGTGGAAGCTGGCTCTGGCCTTGTAGCCGTTGAACCAGTAGTGACTATGAATAACCGGTAGAGATGTACCGGTAGTAAAACCCACTTCTCTAGTTGTGACTTTTAGAAAAAAAAAACACACAGCAGTTGCCCGACCATGGTCATGTCCACTTAAAAAAAAAGTTAAACGGCATCTATATATTCCCATCTTGCTTAATCTCTGTCTCCATATGAAACAAGGCAAGTATCACATTCTCTGAAAAGTCGATCTGTGCTTTCTGTCCTTTATTTATTCGTTTCTTGGGAGCAAACAACATCTTACACGTACACATCACAGAAATTCCCGGCAGGTAGTATGCAAAAACGTAAAATCTAAATGGTCCTGACAAGCTAAAGAAAAAGAGCAAAATCTAAAGGATCCGAACAAGCTAAATAAAAAAGAATATTTTTGTTCAGTATTGAGGTGATTATATGAATCGCTTTTGCTATTCATCAGTCATTTGAAAATCCAAGACTAATAGTCAATTTTTGCATACCTGTGCCGCCATCATCTTCCTTCTCTTTGAGCGTTGCCTTCCTCTTCTCCGACCATCGCCGCCATTAATGGTTCAGGTTTGGGTGTGGGTTGGGGTTTGGGTTCATCGGTACCCTTCGAGCTTAGAGGGAGGTTAGGGAAGCGGTGGCCCTGCAGTGGGAGGGGATTGTGGTGGGGCGGCGAGGAGCTGGCGGTGGCGGCGGAGCCACGGGAATGGACGAAGGTGGTGGGGCAGTGGCTGCGAGTGGATTGCCACACGATAGGGCTGCGTTAGGTTGGGCGGGGCCGGCAAGGCTGGTGGATGGGGAGTGAAGCTGGTGAGAGGGTAAGAGCGTCGCGTGCCATTGGTAGATGGGTTAGCAAGGTGAGGGAGGTGGTGAAGGTGTACAGAGCACCGTAGGAGAGGAAGGAGAAGGTGGATGGGTGGCGATGGAGGCGATGGAGAGGAGAGGAGAGGTCGTGCCAGAGAGGAGAAGGGATGGCGGCGTAGCACCGAGGCAAGAGGGGAGGGATGGCTGGATCTAGGTCAAGTCAGGGTGGAAGAGGAGGGTGAGGAGGAGTTAAGAGATGGTGAGAGCGATCTGGACCGTTGGATTGACGGTTCAAAAAGCTAGATGGTCACGTGGTAGAATCCATTTTTCTGTCTATGATAGCAACCATCGGATCATGATCCTAGGCTCAAAACACGTGCCATTCCACGCCGACAGTAAACGCGCACTCAGCTGGTTTGCCATTGCAAATTAAGCTTGCCGTGCATGCATACACGTACATAGGCAGGCGTGCGTTCATTCAGGCTCCGTTTCTTTTAGCGAACAGTAAAAAAAATTTAGATTTTTTTTGGCTCATTTAAACTTTTTTTCAAAAACTTATAAATTTGCTACAGTAAAACTGCCAACTGCCAACAGCCAGAAACCGCCAAAAGAAGCAGAGCCTCAGTCATTCGTGCCTCCATCGCTTGCTAGCAAGCTCCTTGCATGCCTGCCTCTGCCTGGCATTCCATCATTTGCAATACCTAGCTAGCTGCTGATCCAACTATCGATCGATGGAGATGATCATGGCCGACAGCGCCCAGAGCGCCGTCGACTCGCTGCTGGGGCGCCTCTCGTCGATGCTCGTCGACGAGGTGCGGCTGCTGAGCGGAGTGCACGGCGACGTGCAGTTCATCAAGGACGAGATGGAGAGCATGAACGGCTTCCTCCTGGACGTAGCAGCCGCCGGACCGGGGCGCGCCGCCGCCGACAACCAGGTCCGGGCGTGGAAGAAGCAGGTCCAGGAGGTCGCCTATGACTCCCAGAACTGCCTCGACCGCTACGTGCAGGCCTTCGGCGCGACCCGCCACTCGCCGGGCCTCCTGGCCTCGCTGACCAGGCCGGCGCGCCACCGCGTCGCGACGCAGATCCGGGAGCTCAAGGCCCGGGTGCGCGACGTGGGGGAGCGGCGGCATAGGTACGGCATCACAGCGCCGCCGCGCGCGCCGTCGGCAGGGAGCGTGGTGACGGGAGGTGATGGCGCCGCCGGGGAGGCAGCTGCACGCAGGCTCCGTGCTCTGGCCCTCGCCGATGCTGACCACCTGCTCGACATCGACGCGAGCGCCGCGGAGGTGGTCTCCTGGCTGCTGGGGGAGCAGGAGCAACCAGCGTCAAGAGATAGCGGCGGCCATCGCCGACCACACTTCCATGCCCTTTCTGATGCCTGGAACAACTTCATCCTCGCCACCACGGCCGCCTCCAAGTACTCGACAATGACAGTGGAGATGATCAAGCTGGCGAGGGGGCTCGCCGGCGACAATGATACGCAGTCGCAGAGCATAGGTGAGGTTGCTTCCGTCGTCTTGGACACGCAATTGGAGATCATCATCGGCGTACTCAAAAGCAAGGGCAAAAAAGCAGCGAGGGTGATCGACGAGAAGGTGAAGGAGAAGGCGGAGGCGCTTTCCCAAGAGCTGGGGTGGCTGGGCGGCTGGCTCAAGAACTTGGTAGCAGGCGGCGACCATCAGGGGAGTAAGAAAACAAGAGGAACAAGATCACAAGGACAGCCACCACCACCACCACCACCAGGAGGAGGAGGTTCTTCCACGCTTGGAGAAGAATATAATTTTCTTGAAGAAGATGATGTCGATGATGGAGACGGCGGCGAAGAGAAAGCAAGCGAAGAACTGTTGCGGTACATGGAGGATCTGTACAAGCGGCTGATAGTACAAGTGTTTCTCAGTGACCAGCCGCGGGCTAAGCTCCTGGCGATGGTGACGCCGCCGGTTAATGCCCGGGATCCGGCGGTCGAGCAGCCGCGCGCGCACGAGGGCGCGACGGAGCTCGCGAGAAGAGTGTACGGCCATCCTCGTGCGGCGAGCCATTTCGCCTGCAAGGTGTGGGTTGATGCCGGTCGCCATCGACAACGCAAGCAGAGGCTGGAGAGCATCCTCCAGCAGCTCTCTCCTGGTCAAGACCACCAAGGCTGGGACGAGAAGAGGCTGGAGGAAAAGATTCTGGAGCTTGTGAGCGGCAAGAGGAGGTTCTTGATCGTGCTGGCCGATCACGAAGACCTTACGCCATGGGAGGACATAGCAAACGCCTTCCCACTTGCAGGCCGCTCTGACAGTGCCATCATAGTGATCCCGCGGATACAGCGGACAGTGGAGGTTCATGCGTGGTACGTAGCCAGCTGGTTCTCCATGACGAGCAAATCTCGTTCTCAACACAGAGTGCACTTCTATCCCTACATTTACCACGTCGGCAAGAAAGCCGCCGAGCTGCTCACCGGCAGCGAGCGTTTCAAAGATTCACGGGGCACCGTGTACAAGATCGTCAAGAAATGCTGCTGGGATTCATTCTCCCAGAAGTTGTTCCTCCATGCTCTGCATGACAATCCTCACAGGAGCAAGGAAGATCTGGACAGGTTGTTGCCTGTCCTAACCGATTTTAACACCGCCAGGAATGCCAGGGAGATCTTCAAGTTCTACTACGACGGCCTGCCCAGCCATTACAGGACCTGCTTGCTGAACCTGTCCATCTTTCCCCAAGGCTCCAAGATCAGGAAGACGAGCTTACGCAGGCGATGGGCCGCCGAAATGATCATCAAGAGGGATGGCCTGACGAGTGCGGTGGACGAAGCGGGGGGCTGCTTCAATGCGCTTGTTGCCAGTGGCGTCCTTATCCCTGATCATGGTCATGGCAGCAGCATTGGCCCTTCAGGCAAAGTCGTCAGGAGGTACACGGTACACCAGCAGGCTCTCTCCTCCATCACCAAGATGGCAAGTGATGAGAATGCTGGGAACCAAGGACTACCACCTGTCTTGGCTCACCGAGTATCAAGCCGCACTGGGGTTCAGATGCTGCCACAAGGACTACTCGAGATGCAGCGCAAGCCTTGGCTCACCTGCTGCAGAGAGCAGATTGCTGATCAAGATCACCACCCCTTGCATCTTCTCAGCCTGCTGCTCGCATCTGGTAAACTGGGATCCGTCCAGGTGCTCGACCTAGAAGACTGCAAAGGATTGACCAAGCGCAAACTGAAGAACATCTGCAACAACCTGTGCCTGCTCGTGTATCTGAGCCTGAGGAACACGGATGCTGCCGAGCTGCCCAAGGAAATTGACAAGCTCCGGTATCTGGAGACGCTCGACGTCAGGCAAACCAAAGTGCACTCACTCCCTGCAAGAATCACCGCGCTCCCGAAGCTCTTGCATCTGCTTGCCGGTGGTCACGTTGGTTCTGACGAGTCCTTCTCCACCCTTCACATGCCTCGTGGAATCGAGGAAATGCCGAGCATGCAGACGTTATCCCATGTTGAAGTCTCCGGCCAGATCAGTACAGATGATGACAAGGAGCTGGCCGCCGTTGGCCGGCTGGAGCAGTTGAGGAAGCTGGGTGTGGCTATCCATGCCAATGAAGCCCATCTACTGAAAATTTTGCTTCGTGTAGTCGGGAACCTGCATGGATCCCTCCTCTCTTTGTCAATCCGTATCGAGACTGTAAAGGATGGTGGTGTTCTTCGCTCAAAGAGACCAGGTGATGATGGTGTGGCTGGTCCAGACGACCTGAACACATACGCGGACAGTACTGCTTTCTCACCTCCCAAAGCTCTGTCGAGCTTCAGCATCACTGGATGGATAAACGGCCTGCCTACTTGGATCAGGGAGCTTCATCGACTGTCCAAGATAACTCTGTGTGACACCAACTTGAAGGACAGTGATGTACGGATCCTTGGCAAGCTCGTCGGCTTGCGTTGTGTCAGGCTCCGGCGCAGGGCATACAGCCACCGTGACCACAAGCTTACTCTAAAGACCAAAGAATTCAGAAGCCTCGAGCTTCTTGTCGTCGACAGCTCAGACATCACCCACATCCACTTTGAAAAAGATACGGCTTCTAAGCTAAGCAAGATAGTTTGGAGGCTTCCGGAGAAACCGAGTCTCCCCGGAGCTAGTCTCTCCGGAGTCGAAACGCTTCAAAGCCTGAGAGAGGTTGAGCTCACCGGCAACTTCCACGTCACAAGCATCAAAGAGGCCATGGAAGCAAATCCAAACCATCCCATCCTTGTACAGAAACAGGATGACACCCCTGAGAAGGCCGTTGCCGCCGCGAGCAGATCTGCGTAATTCGGTGATGTATAACATCGATTAATATGCCTTGCTTTCATACCTTCGTCGTTGAATTCTCCAATCACCGTGTGCTTGCGTGTGCGTGTGCGTGTGCGTGTGCGTATGGTTATCTACTCTTCTGCAGGTGTGCATGTGTGTCAGTGTATGGTTATCTATTCAGCATTTGTGTATTCTTAAGCATCCACACCAGAAACTCTATCCCTATTTTCTCTCTCTTCTACTCTATTTTCTCTCTCCATTACTCTAAAATTCCTTCACACTTTACACTACACCATAAAAGATTCCTTCCCTCTACCAGAAACTATATCTCTAAAACTCTATTTATATACCCATATAGGGTTTCTGCTACGGATGCTCTTAAGCGCAAGGTTATGCTACCTGTGCTCAGGAGCTGGATTTGTGTCGGTTTCTGTCGGCCCCCCATTTTTGGTCCAACCGGGAACCTCGGTGCACCTGTGCTAGCCCAGGATCTTGTCTTCCTAGCATGACACCTTTTACAAAATGTCGTATCATCTCATACAGTCGAAACTGAATGATAGTATTACATTAGAGTTCAATTACATGGTGGCCCAGTTTAACAGACCGAGCAGGCCAAATATTACAATGCCAAAATGAACTCCTATCAGAGTCTAGCAGAAAAGCGGAAAAACAGAAAGAAGAGTTGGGTCTCGAGGCTGTGCCCAACCCAAACAGGCAAGCGACTGGAGTCCCGCCTATCACCCGGTCATAGCGTCATCCATCTGGTTCATCTTCTCCTTGTTACCATCAAGCAGTCCAAGTCCTTCCTCGGATCCACCTAAAAGAGTGAGTGGGTGCGAGGGTGAGCGCGCAATCAAATCGCGCTCGCGAACCAACATCCAACCTGATGCAATTTAATGATACAGGCTATTTGGTGGAGGCTAGGTTATTTTATTTGCATAAAGCCAGATTTACAATAATTAATAAGTAGAAATCCTATGACTTAGCCAGTTAACAAATCAAAGACGTACTGGGCTATATATGCCAAAATTGTTCATCATCTGGGGGTATACCAACATGGCGACACCATATCCATGGCTATGGACTACGTGTCCCAATAATTGGCGGATCCATCCCATGGCCATGGGCATGGTCCCCGAAACAACAATCAGACCAGTACCCATACCTACAACTAGCGTACTGTCTTTATCAACTGGCGAATCCGTGCCCATACCTACAACTGGCGCACGACTCCCAACATGGCGGTCGACTCACCCCTATCTGAGGGTGTGATCGCCTTGAGCTCAACAAAGGCCAGGATCAAAAGATCCAAGTAATCATTATCAAATAAAAAGTGATCATTTGACCAACATTCGCACTCAGGCAGACCTGGCACCCAAGTGCATAAGTATTCTCCCATTCTATACCGTTTACATTGATAGTCAGGACCAACGACCAGCTATACCATTACACCGTTGATAGCTTTTGCTATGCCGTTGTAATGTTGATAGGATCGATCCATCATATCTATGCCGCAAATCGTTGATAGGCAAGAATCGACCCATTTGACCTAGACTAGCAAAGGCTAAGCATTTCCCAAGGACTTACTAGTCAGGGAAGATTTAGATTAATTTCCTAGGATTCCAAAGGATCAGGTAAGAAATGATGTCAAGGATAAGGATGTGCTTATTAACACATATAGTCAAGCAGGTAATATCTAGACAAGCTCTATCAGCTTTGTGTTTAACAACATAATATAGCAACAGATTAAGAGCATGCAATTTTCATCATTTAAATCAACATAATTTAAGTAAAACATGGGATTAGACAGATGAACTAGAAATATTGGCTCGCCTGGACCGAGCATGTTGTAGTCTGGATTTCGGTCTTCGAGCTGTCCTTTCGGGTCTTCTGGATCTATCGTGAATAATCCAAATAGCACAAATACAATTAGAAATATGTAAGAGCATGATGCATGTTATGAAATCGCATCTAATCACGTGGGTATCTATTCACATCGGGCTATATTGAAGATTATAAAATAACCTATCCTACTTATCTAGGAAGTTCCATGAACTCCACGATAAACGTACTAAGGATGTTGTAACATACCCAAAATTCTCAAAACTAGTATAAAATTTTTCACGAAAAGTTATAATAACATTCATGTAATCATTTTTAAATTTTAAAGAATTTTCTGAACTACACTCCTATTTATTCTCTAAAGAAAATACTCTATCTCTCTTTTTCTAAAAATAAAAAATCCATAAAATAATAAAAATTATTTCATATTTGGATTCTACTCATTTTTATGCATTTTTAGAAATTTAATTTATATTTTTCTGAGCTTCCTACAGCTCTGTATGAATTTCTAGAACTATATTTAAATTCTGCAAATTTCTTTTTCATTTAAAATTCAAAACCTTCCTAATCTGGAAACCTTCAGGAATACGCTTTCCATTTTAGGAAAGTACGTATCCACTTAAAATCTTCCTACCGCACCTCTCACTTATAGCTTGGCCCCACCTGTCATACCCTTATATGAATCCAACGGCGCCCATAGTTATCTTTTGAATCCAACGGCGCACGTGGATCATCTTCTTCCTCCTCATGCGCCGCCCTGTTCATCCCGCCGGCGCCGCCGCCGCCCATTGAAATCCGACGCCGCCGCCGTTTCCATTCCCTCCGGCCCCTGGTTTCGCCACTACCGACAAGCTCGAGCCACCACCGACTTCTCCAACCGCGTCATCGTCCTCATCCTTCCCCCACGGCTGCCCAATTTCTCGCCGCCACGTCGCGCCGCCGCCGCCGTCAATCCATAGCTCGCCATGCCCGCTACTCCACCTATTGCCCTATAAATACTCCTCCCTGACGCCGCCTCACCCTAAGCTTCCTTCTTCACCACTTATTTTCCCTTAAGCTACCTCGAGCTACCTTCACCGCCGCCAAGCTCCATCATCTTCTCCAACTCCGACCAACACTCTTCTTGTCACTCCGTTTTCCCTTGGCCCTCGAATCCGACATGTAAAACCTTCCACTACCTACCACGAACCCATCTAGACCATCAATTAACCCTACCTCTCACCGGAGATCCCTCTCCGCCGTTGCTCCGTTACGCCGCCGCCACAACCTCGCCACCCTATCAACTCCGACCACCCAAGACCCCGCCGTGACCACCTACAGAAAGTTCATGCCCCCAATTGCATTACTCCCCATTCAATTTCTCACCTCCGGCCACCATCCTCCGTCGCCAGTAACCTCCCCGCCGATCCCCTTTCAATCACCTCCCTCTCTCACCGACACCTCGACCCCACATGTCAACCACTTGGCCAAAACCGCAGTCACTGCCATTCGGACCCCACTCGTCAGCTCTTTGTCAGCCCGCACTACTATTATTGGGCCGAGCCCAATAGCCCAGTAAGAGCTTATTTCCCTTTTATTTTTTAAAATTTTTATCTAAACTGTTTGAACATTATTTAAAATAGCAAATCACTTTTATAAATTCTATTAAAATTCATAAAAATTCAACATAAGATAAAGAATAATATAAAAATATAACATACCATATTTTTCTAATATAATAACCTTAGATAAATCCTTTTACTCTCTTTTTCTTATATATATTAAAGCATTTTAATTAAAGAATATAGAATTAAAACTTCCAATATAAAAGTTACTCAAAATAATGTTTTATATCTAAAAAATAATATCTTTACATTTTTAAAACCTATAGAAATTCAAATTTAAATTTAAAACCTTTCCTTTAATTAAATTGGAACTTTCCTTAAAATATACAATTATGCTAAATAAATTTTACATGTCCCATTCAATTTATATGAATATTTCCATATAGAATTATAATGCCAAAATCAATTATTTTAAAATCAAAAATAAATATTAATTGATAATAATTCTTCAAAAATAAAAATTACCATAATCAATAGTAACATCGTGCTGCCCAAAATACTTATTTTTATAAAAACTGTTACTCCTATTTCTTTTAGAAAATATTTTTAAACTTCTAGAAAATCGTACAGCCCATCACCCCTTTTATCCCAGAACCTTTTTATTGTTTATTTAAAATTTTTCTTATTTAATATTTATTGGAGTATTTTCCTTTTTATAACGTATAGAAGACGAACTTCGTCATCTGGAAGCTTTAGCCATAAATGTCCTGAAAATTCAATAAGTGTGATCCGATCTCCAAATAAGGCAGGTTTTCTTATCTTTGATGCATTTTGATATACCTACATTTCTTTTACTTATTATTTATTGCATATATTTTCTAGCTATTTATTTGTACATTCCAAGTATAATTTTTATCCAAGCCCCAATACCTTAAAAGCTACCTAAAAATATTCAACCCTGATAAAACCCTAGAATAGGCAAAAATGTTAAAATTTGATATCTCATGATAAGATGGAGAATTGGTCTGTATAAATAAGTTACATTGGATAACTTATTTATGGTGGAAAAGCTGTAGTCTGGAAGGTTGATTGTATTTATATAGAGTAATTCGGAAATAATGTTTTGTTATTTGGGCCCGTCGGTACGAGGAAGTTGCAGCTCAATAACACCAGGTGGAGAGAGTGTGAACTCCCTGGAAATCGTTACTCTATAAACTATAGAAGCAGATTTGGAAACAGTGTTTTGCCGTTTTGGGTTAGAGGAATCAAAGAGTTTGATTGACACTCAAGGGCACTAGATATTTGCTCGATCTGTGGTATGAGAATATCTAGATATCGTTTGCTTCTATAAAAACTTGGGTTTAAAATGAATAAGAATGACACATTAATCATCCATCCATATAAGAGAGCTGTTATATGGGTAAAGCTGGATAGGTTCTGCAGAGCTAATAACAAATTCATCGATGGACCTTGCTTCGGGTATATGAAGTTGTGTCAACTGGGTGATGCCTCTCTTATTTACCAAAATCCATGAATTTATGAAAAATTGTTGTCTGGATTGCAAATGAATAAGGATGGAGAAAGATGATAGAATTTGTTCTATATTATTAATTGTTTAAAATAATGATAGGACTTTTAAAGCTCAAATTTGCATATTCACCGGAAAGCCTTACTATTCCTTAAGTCATGTTTTCATATAATAATAGTATTATTCTCTCAAGAAACCTGCAAGTACGATTAGTACTTACCCACGTTATGTGGGCAATTTATTTCTTTTTACAGGATCCACTTTATACTCTGATATGGACATTTATGAAGAAGACAAGATTTACGTAGGATTGATTTCTAAGGTTTACCTTATGTTCAGGCTTGCCTGTGGTGTATGGACACGTAATTTTCTTTTTATTACCAGGTTAAATTTTTATTTCCGCTGTAAAATATTTTGTAACATGTAATTAATTAACCAAGCTATACTATTTCTGAATGCAACTGAAATCCTAGACAGTTGGCATTCTAGACATTTTCTGGTAAATTTTTACCGGAATTTGGTCCGTCACAGATGTCATGCATGTGTGAATGCTCCTAAATACCCTTAGTTATGTTCCTAAGGAATAGGCCTATCTTTTATATTAAAATATCTTCAGCAAACACTTTTAAAGTTATGGGACATTTTAGCCCAAAAAGGGGCTTCGCATTTTCATTTAGATAAGAGATCAAGCTCATAAAGGACCTAAATAAATTTCTAAGGCTAAAAACCTTATAAAGTATATACCAAAATATTTTCATAGTTTTAAATATATGAATATCCACTAAAACATCTATTTTGGGTATTAAAATACTAGCCCTAAGGGAGGTTTTCTTTTTCTACTAACTTATTTACTATAAACCTATAAGGTTTAGTATTTTTCCTAGGGTGGGTTCCTTTGTAATGCTTATAGAAAAATAATCAAGATTTTTACAGGTCAAAATATATTTTAAATAAATGGAATACCAATTCTGGCATTTCTTTTATAAAGAAAATACTACCATAAGGCTAATCTAATTTTCTAGGGGCAAAATAGTAATAAGACATGTCTATAAACATTTTTCCTAAGTCAAGTACAACATTTTATATTTCCCAGAATTTTCCCAATATTTTTGGAATGTAAAAAAATTTAAGAAAGCCTGATAAGTATCTATGGCGGGTTTTTTTATAAAAGAAATATGTAGACTAGAGTTATAAATACTTTACAGAGGCTTCAAATAATTGAAAAATGCAAAGTTATATTTTTCATGGGTCCAGCAGACTATATACTATGTTACCACATTTTTCCAAGATTTTTGGAGGTATCTAAATATTTATTATAAAGCATAATCATTTTCTGAGATTTTCTAAATAGATAAATCTTTGGAAAAGCATTTTAAGTCAGATCGGCTCAATCGCCCATCTGCGTGGCTCAAGTTGGGTCCACCACGCCATGAAAGGCCCATGAGGCGCCCACGGAAGCGTGCATTCAAACCAGTCTTCACTTAACCTTACATGTGGGACCTAGGACCCGCATGTCAGCTTCTCATGGGGCTCCGTGGGGAAATAAAACCTGGTTAAAACGAGCGGGCCCCACATGTCAGGGCCATCTCGCACGCAGAGGTGATGCCGGCGTCTTCCTCTGCTTCCAGGCGCGCGCGTCCGCGAGGGGAGGAATCCGTCTCGCCGGCGCTCCGGCCACGGCCGTGAGGGTTTGAGGAGGGGGATGGCTTAAGCGTGTCCTCGTGCTCCAGCGGACATGGGTGACATCGCCGGAGGCGATCGGAGGCGGCGGCGCCATGGGCGGCGGCGGGGGTGAGGTCAAGCGCACGATGCTAGGGCATTCTACACCTATCTGTGAGGAATTGAAGAGCGCATGAGCAAGAGTGAGGCTTGAGGATGCTCACCGTGCCGGCTATTGGGCCGGGGAGGGTCCGAGGAGAGCTGTCGCCGTGGAGGCCGCACGGTGGTGGAGAAGGGGCGTCGTGGACAGCTTATTCCGGCGACGATCTTGCACGGGCAAAAATTGGGGAAGGTCAGTGGCACCATGGTGTTGCTCTAGAAGCGAGGAATCGTCGGATAACTCACCGTCGTGGAGGCAATCGAGAAGGGGGTAAAACGGAGGGAAGTCGGCCGGCGGCAAGGGAAACTCGGCTCCGACGAGTTTTAGGACGTCGAAGAGGATAAGTTGCTCTCTCCGTGGAGAGTTTGAAAAGGCCCAATGGAGCTCCGGAGAGGGAGAATGGCGGTGCCGAGCGGAGGTGGCAGAGGGGGAAAGACAGGGGAGAGGGAGGAATGGGGTTTGGCCGGTATTTATAGGCTAGGGGAGGGCATTTGTACGGCTTGGGGAAGATGAACGCGCACGTCGGTGATGTATTTCCTCGTCCTTGCGCGGGAATTCCAGGACGGGGGACCGTCCTTGCCGGCTATAGAAAATGGAGGGAGAGAACGGTGCTTGACTGGTTCGGGCGAGGGAGACAGAGGATGGCGAAGGACTAGCAATCAATGGGGAGTGAGCAAGGACGCGGGATACCCGCGAGGGAGCAGGGACGGAGCTTGCACAGCCGTTGGATCGGCGGCGTGGCAGTCTTGGCGCGGCGGCGATGTGGAGGGGGGCAAGGACCGCTGGTCCGTGGCAGGGGCTTGGGTGGCGTCACTGGTGACGTTTTTCACCGCTTCGAGCTACAAGACGGCGCAGCAACCCGGTCGGAGGAACAGAGGTGGCGTGGCCGGGCGCGAGCGTTGCTGGAACAGAGCAGCGAGCAAGGAACCGAGAGCAACGAGGAAGCCAGGAGAGAGGAGTTCGGGCGGGCCGTGCTGGGCCAAGCAATGGGAAGTGGGGAGGATGGGCTAGGCCCAAGTGGTGAGCAGGCCTGGAGGCAGGTGAAGCCCAGCAAAATTGAGCCTTCAACAGAAAAGAGAGAAAGGGAATAGGGGATTTTCGGCCCAGGGACAGAATGGTCATTCTATACCAAATTCAAATTTTGAATGTATATTTGATTTGGAAAAGAAATGGTCAAAGATGGTTTGGAAATTGGCCTCCTTAAAGGGTATAGATGATAATTACTATTCATTATGCTGAAAATACTATTCATGATATGAAAATACTATTTTCCAAGCATTTTGATAAGTATATTCACAATATACATATTATCCAAGTAACTTATTGAAAAATTAAAGTTTAGTGAAGTTATTATTCGTGATCTGAAAATATAAGGGCCATTATATATTTATATGCATATGAATACATTGGTCATATATATATAATTATATATTGCATTGTTGTCTTTGGAGAAAAGCCACATCCAAAATTAGCTTTTGAAATAAATGTAGTTTTGTCTAAATAAAAATGTGACCTTTTCACAAGGCTATAATGGCACGAAGAGGGAAATTGCCAATTTTAAGGTAGCGTAGGATTTAAACATAGGGAATGCTTCAAGTATAGGACTTAAAATGGTAAAAGAGAGAAAATGGAAAGGGGTTGGGTTTGGCCAAAAGGGCAATTTGGTCAATTTATCACCAGATTTAAATTATATCTGAAGGCAAGGTCAAAAGATAGGTTTCACTGTATGGCTTAATTTGAAAAATAAGAAAATAAGGCCTTTGCATGTAATATGCAAAGTGTAGGGTTGTAAATAGTGGATACTCTTGATGTTGGTTTTTGAATAGTACAAGAAGGTGGAATTTTGCAATAAATTGGCTATTTATAAAAATAGTGTAGCTTCTAACTATTATTCAGTTGAAAGGCATTTTATAAGATAAAATGCTTGAAAGCTTTTTAGAAGATATCCAATTAATGCCTTTGTACTGTATACATAGATATGTAGCAATTGAAATGATCATTGGCTCTTTAAAATTATTTTAAAGAGGAGCAAAAATAATGATCTGCAAAAATGACCTATATATATATATATATATATATATATATATATATATATATATATATATATATATATATATATATATATATATATATATATATATGCCTTGAAGCAAAACTTTCAATAAAATTGAATAAACGGGAGAAATATTGAATATGTTTTATATAACACAAAATATTTTACTTATGGGTACATGTATATTTGTATCTCTGAGTCAAAAATAATATATTATAAAACATAAGTTTTCCAAAATATTAAGATCATTATTATTATTTTAAAATTTTTAAAAACTTTACAAATCCCCAAAAATGGGATTTTACAGTTTCTTTCAGCTCTCATGCATTGTTCCATGCCTTACTGCAAGTGTAACGAGCCAGTGTCAGTGTGTGTTAGTGTGCCGTGTGCTATATGCTTTGAAATTATTATTGGGTAATGTAATGGTCATGGTAACTGCAAGTGATGTGATACTGCTGACCTACTAAATAAATAAATGGGGTGTGATATATCATTATGTGTTTCGTTCAGTTACTTGAGTACGGAGTTGCCATTAGCCCCTGTGGTTTAGCAGCTGTTCACTGGAAGCAAAATTTTCCGGAATGCCAGCAATGAAAGTAGTAATGCTTGAACTTAGTTGCCTCATGTAGACGTACAGTGTTGAGGTCAGGTCACATGTGTGCAGTATATCGGAACGAATACTGTAATCCGTATGTGATTTGATTTATGCTGTAAATGGTTTGTAATCTCATCAATCAGGAGTCAAGCTGGCGCCAGTAATTTGGTTCGTCAGTTGGCGTTGCACGGTTGCAAATCCCGGACGCCCTCCTGCGTCCTGCCTATCAACATCAGATCGGTCCTTGCAGCTTGCTGCCCAATGGTGGCAGGCAGCCTCATGCAAAAGGGCAAAAAAAAAAAAACGATTACATAGAGCCTGCAAGATTACATTGGAACATTTAATGGAGAAGAGACGAGCAGATAATACCAGTGGACTTGGTAGTTTATACATGACGAAAACCAACCAGCAGGGAACATGAATGGCATCATCAGTCGATTGAAAAAGACTAACAACGATGACAGAACAAGAACGAGACAGGTTCTAGCGTTTTCCTTCATAATGTTTTCAGATTCAATAATCTTATCTGTCACAGGCAGTGATTGCATGCCTTTTTTGAACTGATGAATTGAAATGATAATTTTTTAGGTTCCATGGGGGAAGAATGTCATTCTTGTTGGAGGTAAAAGCGATGCACCTTCCGACAGGGTATCAGGTTAGGCTATGACATGCAATTTTCAACACATGGATTTGTTTTATTTAGTTGATTTGCCATCAAACTTTCAACAGAAATAATTAGGGTATTTACTGTACTGCAGTATGGACCTTCAATACGGAAACTGAGCTCTGGTCGCATATGGAAGCAAAGGGCGATATCCCGGTACTTATTTGAGTATTGATTCATACATTGTTTTAAATATTCATAAAAAATGATCAGAGACTGTTCATTAATGCATGGTTTCAGGTGGCTCGAAGTGGCCATACAGTGATTAGAGCAGGTCCTGTTTTAATTCTCTTTGGGGGTGAGGATGCCAAAGGGAAGAAACTGCATGACCTTCATATGTTTGATCTGAAGTCTTTGACATGGCTTCCTTTGAACTATAAGTGAGTCAGCCTTGCTAGAAATGAATTGACAAAAGTGCCATGTTAGTAAACAAGAAAAGAAAAAAGGAGCTACGCAAGAAGGTTTCTTCTGTTGGCCACGCTAGTTAGCTTCCCCTCTATTCTTTGAAATGTCAGAACAAGTTCTCTGGAAATCTAACACACTTTAGCAGTCCCTGCATCGAAGCTCCTCAATGTTAGATCCATTCGCTTACTTTGCTATGTGTTTTCCCCTACTGATTTAAGTTCATTGCTTTAGAGGTGCTGGACCTTCTCCAAGATCCAATCATATAGCTGCACTTTACGATGATAGAAT
This sequence comes from Olyra latifolia, assembly GCA_036346145.1. Lineage (NCBI taxonomy): Eukaryota > Viridiplantae > Streptophyta > Magnoliopsida > Poales > Poaceae > Olyra > Olyra latifolia. The sequence continues at coordinate 40,202,530 of CM070532.1, forward strand.
TCTTTTGATTTTTGGAGGACAATCAAAATCCAAGACCTTGAATGATGTTCAGGCTCTAGACTTTGAAACAGTGAGTTCTATCAGGTTACCTTTTATGTTTTCCGTGTTAATGCCTGACAAAAAAGTTCCAATCTTCTTGCTAGATGGTATGGTCAAGGGTGAAAACCCATGGTCATCATCCATCCCCTCGAGCAGGCTGCTGTGGAGCGCTCTGTGGGACTAAAATGGTATATTGCAGGGGGTGGAAGCAAAAAAAAGCGTAAGTTTTCATGTAGTGATATAATATGGCAAATAAAATGAGTGGTTCAGTTCTTCAGGTTTATTTCTAAGTTATAATTGAAGTATATATGTACTTTTAGAAGAATTGATTCTTTTGCAACCATGGCCCATGGTCATTTTCTAGTACAAAATCTTCTCCCTCTCAGGTCATCCAGAAACTTGGGTCTTCGATGTTCTGGAATCCAAGTGGTCTGTTTGTGTAGTGCCTCCTAGTTCCTCAATTACTACAAAGAAAGTAAGCGCAATCCATGCTTGACTTCATCATCCAAATCAAATTCCTGTTTATTTCAATGTTACCATTTTTTCTCTAGTGGCTTAACATTTGAAGATACAACTCATGCAGGGTTTCAGCATGGTTCCTTTGTACTACAGGGATAAGATTGTTCTTGTTGCTTTTGGAGGAAATAAAAAGGAGCCATCTGATAAGGTGAAGATCCGAACTTTTTTACTAAACAAATAACCTTTTTTGTTGGTATTTGGATTTCATTTTTCTTTTTTGCACAAGGATTTTAGTTTCTGATATTTGCTTCAAAACATAATTCTGTTTGTTTTCATATTTTGCTTATGTGCACTTAGATTTATTTTATCTACCCATTATTTCTGATTTGAAATTATTTTGTGTTTTTTAAGGTCGAAGTACTAGTGGTGCTGCAAAATGTGCATTGTTTCGGCTGGCGGTCTGCCCCTGATGTAGAACCCTTAATGTATGAGGACTCTCCTCCGAGCTCAAAGGAACTTGCTGATCATCCCAACAACCGTGGTCCTCTGTACTCCACTAGTTCTGTAGCAAGGCGTAGTCTCGCCACCACAATAGAAAACTCATCTGGAAGGAAGTACCTCCCTGATTCGCTGCTACAGCACCCGAATTTGGGCAGCTCATCTCTCCGCAAGCAATTCCGTCAGGAGGAGGATTGCAGCCTGGCCCAAAAACTGCAGAAGCCAATCGATGATGGCAAATACAAAGATGTTGATGATTGCACTGAGCTACCCTCAATCACAAACCAAAAGCCACGGAGCAACACATTTGAGTCTCCAGATGCGGATGCTAAAGCGAAGAGGTTAGGCCGAAGTGTGTCAGACATTAACAATCAGTATGATACAAAAATAACAAACCTGGTCAGGAGAAGCATGGCATTGGAAGAGCAACTTGCAGGTGCAATGGCAAGGAAAGATGAAGCGGAGAAGAATCTATCTTTGGTCATTGACAGCAAGGAAGAGCTCGAGAAGAGGCTAGCTGAGAGAGACAGGGAGGTTGAGGCACTGAAGGAGAAGGTGACAGGATTAGAATTGGCGCAAGAAGAATCAAACACTGTCCATGCTGACAATGTGCGCCTTGAGCGTGAAGTTGCGTTCTTGAAGGCCGTCATGGATGAGAGCCAGAAGGCAAGAAGAATACTCCTATCATATCTCCCTGCTAGTGTTTGCGCTGTTGTACTGACTTCGTTCTATTCGTACACAGGAGCTGCACTCTACCCGCGGAGTTCCAGCAGGCGAACGCACAAGGGCATTCCAGCTCCAGGTCAAGGATGAAAAGTGCTAATTAATACAAGATTGCCAGTATCAGTTCCCAATTTTTCATGACCTGTCATGTTTGAGTTCCAATTTTAAAGTTGCATCTGTGAATCTGTGTCCATGTACCCACTTCGAATCTGTGTCCATGTAACACGCTGTCTACACTGCTTTGCCAGGTTGAAGTGTTCCACCTGAAGCAAAGGCTGCAAACCATGGATGGAAGATCACCTACACCAAGAAAACCTCATCAGAATCTGTAGGATCTGAAGTCAAGTGTACAGCCGCAAGTCCATGGTGATGAGTCATGAATCTGCATAGCCGGGCCAATCAAGTCCAGTTCAGTTGTAGCATCCTGATCCTGTTGTACATTAATTAGTATTACTTAGCCTAATCTGCCGTAAATTTTGGTCCATGCATGGAGATACCTGTGTGCTTAATGCTGAGGTGTAGATTGAGAGGATGATGTTTATTGGAGACTACCAAATGGATTGATTTGGTGCCGCTGTCTATGGTGTCTGTAAAACTCTGAAACTTTAAGGGGATTAATCAAGCTGCTCCAAAAAAAGGAATTGAAAACCATATAGAAATGTGTTTGAGCAATACGCAGAACATATCATAGAAGAAGAATTACCAAGGCCAGCATGTCGTGGGACCTAATGGTAGCCTGGAGAAATCTGGACGGCTTACTTCCATTTGGACGGCTGAGATGGGAACTAAAGCACACCTCAAGGAGATGATGCCCTTAGCTTAGCAGCATGTTTTATGCCAAAAATGATTTTTTTTCCCTAAAAAGAACAGAAATTTTCCCCAAAAAGCAACAATTTTGCCTCTTAAAAGCATATCTAGCAAGGCCTCTAAAAGAGAATATTCTCTATATTTAGAGACTTTTAATTCTTATATTGTTCTAACAAAATTTTTATATTAGTCTCTAAATATAAAGATTCTCTTTCAAGTTTTTATATTTAAAGATTCTTCCTCTTGGTCTCTGTATCTTTTTTATAATAGAGACTCTAATGAAAAGGATAAAACTTATGGGTTTTTAGCACACACCCAAACTATTATAGACTGTTGATTTTCCTTAATCCAATGGCCGAATCATCTCTTACCCTCTAAATTATAGGAGAGTGACTCCTTGGCTGTCGCCTGGGTCGCTGTAATGCGACCAAGGCGATTTTCTCCACGCCGCGCCACTGCTCCTCCCCTTCTCCGCGCCACGCCGCTCCTTCTCCTCCTCCCCTTCGCTCCGCGCGCGCCTCCGCCGCTGCCCCCACCCCTGTCGGCCACCACCTGAAGCCGGCGGAGCCCTTGCCGCTCTGCCCCCCGTCCTCCCGCCGCCACACAATCCCGCCCACCCTAAGCCCTCTCATGTGCCGATCCACCCGCCGCCGCCGCCCCACCTCCTTCGACCTTGCCCGCGGCTCCGGCACCGCCACCGGTGCCTCGCCGCCCCCACCACGAACCCCTCCCACCGCCAAGTCGTCGTCTCCCCAGCCTCCCTCTAAGCCCGGGGACACCGGCGAACCCGCACCCGAACCCCAACCCCAACCCTTACCTGGCCGGCGACGGAGCTCAGGCCAGAAGCGGCGGCGCGCAGCACCTAGGTCGAGGGAGATGGAAAGGGGAGGCACGCGGGCAGCGAGGGAGAAGGAAAAGGGGAAGGCGTGCTGCGGCGAGCAAGTCGCCTAGGCGGGTCATCTGCCGCCTAGGCGACTGCGAGCGATCAGTTCCAAATTTATAGATAAGAAATAGTGATTTGGAGAAAAAGATAGAGATATGAATACAGAGAAGCCAGTAGGGATGGTCGACATTGCTCCTACTAGTACCTGCGCCTTGTCTTCCACCCCATTTTTTCGCGCTGGCATTTCGTTAGACACCACCACTTGCTCCCGCCATGGCCTCTGCCAAGCTCCTCGCTTTCCTCCTCCTCATCCACGGCGCCCTCACCACCACGCCCGCGCTGTCCGGCGGTGACCACCTTCCCTTCACGCTCCTCCCCGCCGACTTCGCTGCCGGGTGCTGTGGCTCCGTGGCCGAGTGCCTGGCCGGCGACGAGCTGCGCATCACCGGCGACCTCCACCGCAGCAGGGTCCTCTACGGCTCTGGCTACATCAGCTACGCCACGCTCCGGCGCGACAGCGTCCCGTGCTCCCACCGCGGCGCCAGCTATTACAACTGCCGCCCCGTCGCCCAGGCCAACCCCTACCACCGCGGCTGCTCGCGTATCACCCGGTGCCGCGGCTGAGTGTGCTGCTACCACCTAATATTCTTTGATGCAGAAATGTAGGTGATCTTTGCTGCTTGTTGTGAAGAAATAGTCTTAGCTTCCAATTCATTGCATGATGTTTGATCTGTTATCAAATTGTTTTGCTACTATTGTTAATTCTGGTATTCTCCTGCTACTGCTGATGTACTGGAATGTAAGTTGTGATTGAAGAAGGAAACCCATGGCCCTAATATGTGAAGGGGAAAAAAGTCTTGCTCTTCTTTGGCATTTTGGCAGATCAAGGCGTGTTATGTAGAACAAGCAAGATTGATGGAAATTGGGTTGGAACAACTACTAAAAAAACTGCGAAGGTTGTGAAGACCAATGCCTCATTTTCTTGCAAGGGGTGGAAATTTTATTTTACTCCCCTCTCTGAAAAAAATAAAATTGTTCTTTTTGCTAACCATGATGTTTGGAAACCTTGAATAACCCAGTATTTCGATCTTTTCTAAGTGTAAACTGTAAAGAAAGGATGATTGTGTTTGTGGGAAGATAAAAATCATGCCTACTCTGCAAAGCGGCAAGTTGGAATTGTGTTCTGGTGTCTAGAAGAAAAGGCTATATGATCATCACCGTAAGAAAAGGTTGCAGCTGGCTTCCCTACTTAAGGTATGCCTGATTTTTAGGATTGTCCAATGTCATCAACTCATCATGTCCATCCTGGTTTCTTTCTGGTTTCTATGGAATAGAACTAGAAGACAGTGTTTGAGCTTTCACCCTAGGATGGACTTGTAAACTGCACTTTTTAACTAAACTAAGAAAATAGTTATTTTTTTAAAAAAAAATGGCAGGAAGTTATATAAAATATAGTTCTTGCTACACATGGAACTAGATGTATGCTATTAAGCAACAATAATTCATAGTTTTCATGCCTTAGATGACTTGTCTCCATCATCCAGATTTTGAGATGGCACTACTATTTGGATTAGGAATGTTTTTAAACCTTGCCTCTTATTTTTCTACAAAAAATGCCATTATTTTGATGGATCTCTTCATGTTCTCGTCCCTGGCTATCACATGAGGCATGATCATGATTGATTGATCACTCTTAAATTATGGGCGAAAGGGTTGGCACATGGAAGGAAGTTTTGTAGGAGAGGGGCCTTGTTTCTAGGATCAGCTGGGTGGTTGGAGTTGCGAGCCATTACCTTCCAACCAACAATCAACATGTATGGCATGTGGATTGCCTGTTTAGGGAATTAATGCCTTCTGTCTATATGCTTACAATATGTGAGTGAAATACTATATTTCATCTTCAGGTGCATGCACATAGCCTGATCAACAGTTTTTTTTTCCAAGATCAACTTTTTATTGGAGCCAGATCAACTGTTCATGAGTCTTTGTCATGACATTGTTGTATTATAACCTGGTCTAGTATGTCTAGTCTGTTGTTGTTTTGGCAGACTGTAGTAAATCAGCCCCAAATCATGTGCTTTTCTAAAGAAGCTACTTGGATGCTTAGTATTGGAGAAGTTCTGTTGAACCATGCTACTGCTTTCTGCCAACAATATTGACCTAACTTGAACCATTCAACGATAGTTTTTACTCCTGGATGTCTTCACAATTTTGCATGATAAAGTGCAAAATGATCAGTTTAATGTCACCAAATGCAGACTTCAAACATTTTACAACAGTGACGACTCTAACTGAAAAATGGCATGGAACTGCAAAAACCTGGACAACTCTCCTGTTCACTGTCATATTGTCATGGTATTAGATTGGAGAATCCGGGAGTTTTCTCGGTGTAACAGACGTTCTTCTATGCTGCTCAAGTTCCTTGCCATCCCACAACTGTGCACCTGGCTTGCGGTTTATCTCGTGTTTCCAGAAATACCGCGCATCGCCCGATATGAGAACAAGGGAGCCTGGCTTCAGGTAGACAGGGATTTTTGAAGATCCACCTTTCCCATGCTTCACTGTATCACAGGTAGCGACTCCTTTTTCTGCTGGACAGAAGTGCATCGCACAATCTGACACGAGACAGACTATCGCGATTCCATCATCGAAGCGCATTAGATCAACATGAGCACAGATGCCCTACGATGCAAGATCACATTATAATGTTAAGAGTGCCCAAAATGCATTTTTAAAAATAAAATTTCACTTTTATTTGTAAATGTGAATTGCAGCAAGGATGTTTGACATTGTGAAATAAGAACATAAGGATATCCTAGACAAATTTGAGAGTATAGCAGCAGCCTTTTAATTGCTTGATGTTGAACATAGTGTTCCAAGTTATTGAGAGAACACTTTCGCACCTCACCTGGCTTGTATCTATTTGCAGTCAGCTGATCAGAAAGTGGTTCCCTCCATAGTATATCTGATGGCAAAGGACAATTATCTTGATCCTCATTTGTGAACTCCATGCTGACACCAACACTGACATCACCAAGACAAATAGCTTCACGAATGAGCACGGAAAGTTCAACAGCCCATATAGGTAGATCACCAAATCTCATTGCTTAAACAAGAAAGATAAAAAAAAAGGTACCAGCATTAAAAGCAATTGATAAACATGTAAGTTCTTGGCATTTGATGAAAATAACACTGCTGCAGTTTGAACTGCTATAGGAGAGCTTATAAATGACAAAAATCCAACATGCTACAACATTCTTGACAATAGTCGAACATATTTTCTGTTCATGGAAATTTAATTGTAAAAGAACATTGGCAGATGTTGAAACAATGGGGGGAAAACAAAGCTTCGTCACTGAACCATCCTTCTGCAAAACACAAATGGGCACATTCACACTTTTAGGCACATCGCCGAGCTGTTTAGGAATAGCAAACTAGAGCTAAATTTCTTCTGCATTGCTACCATTCATGTGGCAAATATAGGCACTCTTGGGTAATTCAGAGATCAATACATGATAAAGCTCATTCCTATAACAACATAGCTAGATAAAATTGATGATACTAACTATTACGACATGTTATAATTCCATCTAGTTGTTTGATTTTTTCCATCAGAAGAGCCTTAGACTTATGAAACAAATAACAATCTAATCATCACATAGAACAAAACGGAACATTTACATACAATCCTAAAATTCTAAACTCTGTTGACTCAAAAGAAAACTGAACCTAACAGGCAGCTAAAGATCCAACCTTTTGACCAGCGGAAGGAGAACACACAGGCACGGATTCCGTGGCTCACCTTTTTGCATCGCGGCAAGGAGCCCCGACTGCTCATCGGCGGAGAGGAAGGCGGAGCAGAGCCACAGCCCCCTCACCCCCGGCACTGCCTCCCACCTCCACTGGGGGCTAGCCCCGCGGGACGCGTCCGTGTCGCTGTCCGATGAGTCGCCGAAGGCCTCCCTTAGCGCCGCTCGGCGGCGCAGCTCGTCCTCGTGGCCGCCGGCGGCTGCCGCCATGGGGGCTTCGTCGCAGGGTCTTTCTCAACTCTCTCTTGTTACACTAAACACCATGGTGCATGGCAGTATTTACGTATTCCGCAAAATTCCGCCTTCGTCTTGAGGTTTGCATGCGTACACCGTTTATTCGCTTTCGATACCATTCCATTTTCCATCAGAGTTTGTTCACTTTTGCCACATGAAAATATCAAATTATGTGTACAAAAAGTTGCCTTGTGTGCAGTTAGGGGTGAAAATGGGTCGGGCAATACCCGACCCATATCCGTACCCAGCGAAAATTTTATCCGAAAATTCGGATACGGATACGGGTATTTTTTTGCCAGGTCGGATATGGGTAATTACCCGGATACTTTTATTTCGGATACGGGTCAGATACACGACAGCAGATACCCGGTTAATACCCAGATTTTTGGGTCGGATACGGGTACCCGGATAATTTTGAAAATCGGATACCGGATAGTGCTGGGATTTTGGGCCAGGCCGTTCTGAACTGCAGCACAAATCAGTAAATAATTATTTTTTAAGGTCTTTCCGAGCTCGTATGAATTTTCGTTCAACATGAAAGTTGTAGATAATTTTGAGACACATCTTTTTTGTGTTGACAACTTTTTCATTTGAGCAAATTATAAATTTATAAACAATTATTTAGCGTGCTGACTGCTTTAGGGCCAACGGTATCCGTACTGTAATTCCATATTTTCGATGTTTTACTCTGCTCGTATGAATTTTCATTCAACACGAAAGTTGTAGAGAATTTCAAGACGCATCTTTTTCATGTTGACAAATTTTTCATCTGAACAACATATGAATTTATAAAAAATTATTTAATACTGCTGTTTTGTTGCCTGGCACGGCACGGCCCGATTCCCACCACTATACCCGGATACTATGTGCTATGTTGATCAAGTTTGTGGACTATTAATGTGAGTCATGTGAGATTTGGAACTACTCCGTCTGGTCACAAATAATTGACGTTTGAGATGCGTGCCAGTCAAAGTTTTGAAACTTGAGTCATGAATACCTTTTTAAATAATTAGATTGTGCACATAAAAATTATATATGTAGATTCGTCTCAAAAAGTACTTCAATAAGATTACAATTTTAGTGGATTTTAAAAATAAATTACAATAGTAATTAGTGGTCAAAGTTGTATCTTGGAGACTGTGCAAAATCAAAAGCGTCAAATATTTGTGACCGGAGGGAGTAATATATATGGTGCTATATACTACCTCCGTTTTATAATGGTTGCAGTTCTAGCATTCAAAATTTTCATCAAAATGGTTGTAGTTCTCATATTCCAATGCAACTTTACAGCCAATATGACCTTTGTACCCTTCATCAATGCAGCCATCTATTTAGCTAATCTGTTCAACTACCCTTCATTAAATGAGGGTAGACAAGTCATTTTCCACGTTGTTCATTACTCCCTCACAAATATGTCATATATGTTGTTTTGAACATCAATATTGCCTTCAAAAATACTGAGAGACTATATATTCTTTCATAAATCCACACCATCCAGAAGATCAGGTTCATGCCAACTATTGTAGTGCAAAGAGAATCATGCCAAACGTTGGCTGCCCAATCTCTTAAGCATTGGAGTTGCTAATCTGGTGGTGAAAAATTAATATATCTCAAAATGTTGTTGCAAGCTATTTTTTTTTTCTGATGGCTTATTGGTTTTTGAGATTTGACGGAACAATAATTTTGTTGCCACATAAGAACATGGCAAATTTGGATGAGAACACAAGCAAACAGAGAAATTGAATATAATATTCAATCACTCCCATAAATAAGTCTTAATTTTGTTCATAGAAAAGAATTACATTGCTCTTTTGAAGAAAAAAAAAAGTGATTGCAGAAGGCGTCACGAATCACATGCGCCATTTCATACACCTTGCCATCTCATACCTATACGCATGCACACGTACACATGCACATATATATGAATATGAATGTACGCATGCATGCACAAAATTAAGGGAATTATAATCACGTACCCACGCATGCACGTAAGTGGCAAATTAAGTGGATGAATCGTGTATGTGCGCGCGCATGGCGAATGTTATCTATTCCTCGTCTTCTTCATCGGCATCGTCGTCAACCTCCCCATGGTGCCACGCTTAATATCCTTGGAACTGAGGCGGCGGCGGCGATGCGTACTGCGCCGACACGCGGCGGCATGATGAAGTTGTCGAACGTCGGTGGGGGCTGCGATTCTTCTGGACCAGCCGGTGGTGATGACTCTTCTTGCGGCGGGGATTGCACTGCAGGAGGTGGGGAGCTCACTGGAGCGGGTAGAGGTGGTGACTTTACCGGTGGTGGTGGCGAGCTGACTGGTGCCGGTGGGGGAGGAGAGCTCACTGGAGGTGGTGGTGAGCTTGCTGGAGTTGGGGGTGGTGGAGATTTCACCGGTGGTGGTGGCGAGCTCACTGGAGCTGGTGGCGGTGGCGACTTTACTGGAGGTGGTGGTGAGCTAACTGGTGCCGGTGGTGGTGGCCGAGATAATTTCAACATAGTAGCAGCAGAGGTGATTCGTATGCAAGAAGAGGCAACGACATTGTTGGTTTTGTCATTGTACAGATTTCTATGAAATGTATAGATTTGTAGCTCTCTTTTCAATTTCTTCCACCGAATTAGCTGAATAGTATTCAGTGAATAGCCTGCTGCTGCTTAAGTGCACTCTTACTGCTCAACAATGAGATTGTACACGTTATATTTCTCCCAATGGTTATGTATGAGATTCAGTGCGAAGGATTTCTCTTAGTACTTTCATTTTCAGACAACTAGCAGTACAATTTAGCCATATCTCCGTAGTATGACCGTATTATTAGACACTGAGCTTTGATGATACATTAATTGCTTGTATTAGACAGTCTTTTGTTATGTGGAGAGTTTTTTGCCGTGGTAATGTGGAAAGTATTCGCATCTGTGTTATGAAAAGACAGCTATCTTGTTGATAGAAAATTCAAACATGTCAATGCTGAAACTGGGAGATTGATTGAGACAGACCTTCAGTCTGAAGCTTTGTCATGAAGTTTTTTTTTTTTTTGAAATAACCAAATTTTCACGGCTTATTTAACCTTTTCCACTCGGTGCGAAAATCTGTTGGGCTTTTGGCCTCTTAGTTGCCCATGGGCCATCGTGGCCCATGTGGTGGTGATTAAGGCAGCAGCTGTAATCCTCACAGTCACAAGCACGGCAGCTAGGGCAACGGTGGCGGCTGCTACTACAGCGACTGCGTCGTGCACAAGAAAGGTGGCGCAAGCCAGAGACCTCGTAACAAGCTGCTGCTCTCTCGCCCGTGGCCTTAAAATACCCGGTTAGTTCCCATTCTAGAACACGACGAACACTAGATCGATTTGGAGTTTCGCCTCTTGATTCGATTTGCTCTCTTCCACTGTTTCTTCCTCCATTCTGGTGGTTATTGCTGGTCGTGCTCGGCGCGCATGGCTGGAGGTGGTGGTGTTGGTCGTCGGTGCTCCTCGGTGGTTCGGCTTTTGTCGCTTTTGGTCGGAGTCTTGGTTCTGTGGCTCTTGCGCAGCGATTGCAGCTCCTCATTGTCGCTCTGTGATTTGTCTCGTGGAGTGGCATTGGCATTGTATCTCCGAAAACTTCACCGGTATATGACGGCAAAGCGGTGGTGAATCTGTTTTCTTGGGACAGCGACCTCGTCGCGCCTTGCCTCTCGTCGTACCGGCTGGAATCCAGTGCTCTGTGAGTATTTTGTTCCCCTCCCTTCTGAGTTTGTGCATAGGAACCAATCAAAGCAATTTGAGGGGGGCCGTACTATCGCATTGGGATTGTGGGAATAGAAACTGGATAAATATGGTTTGTCTCGTATATATTGCGTGAATCAAATTTTCATAACACTAGTACAATGTCCGTACTTTGTAACAAACATATAAACTTCTACATGAGTTAACATTAAATGTGCCGAATACTACCGCTCAGCAAAAGAAAATTTAAAAAATCATGCATGTATGTTGAGGCTAAGATTTCACAAAAGTCATAGGTCGAAATTTGAAAAATACTATTGTAGCCATGAAATTTCTCTCCAAGAAAAGTTTATGCTCAATTCTACAGTAACATGAGAGGACACTTGGAACTATACACGCTGTCGCTGGTCCACGAGAGAACACTATTGCCCAAGACTTATAAATTGTTTTTTCATGCAAGCACCATGGGTCAAAAGGACTTGCACAAGATTAAAGAGAATAAAAATAAGTGAAAGGAAGGCACTCAACTATTTGATGGGCATTTTCTAGATTGCAGAAACCCATTCTCAAGAAAATTGACATTGAATCTTGTTCAAAAAAAGTTGACATTGAATAAATGCCATTTTATTTCAAGTTGCTCTAATACATATTTTCAATCGATTGGATCTACATTCATAACATGACAACAATCTTGTTTCCAATGCGTAGTAACAACTACATACATGATAACATGCTAGCTAGGCACCACAAAAGGGGGGATGGAGCAACCAATAATAATGTCAAAACCTTGATATGTCATGAAAAACCAGATGCCCTCTTTCTGTGCTGGCCGCCATTCCTTTCATTCATCATCATCAATGTCCAATGCAATCTAGAAAATAGGACAAGAGAGCTCTCATCTCTACAGGACGTATACTTCTTATTCCCTTGAGGCCTAGACCCAAAATGGTGAGCAAAACAAATAACAACATCCTGGAGAGGAATGGGAATGCATAAATAAAATGGCTGAAAAAAAAGGAGAGAGTTATATGGACTTACAAAACAGGTTGTTGTGTCAAATAGATAGATCCTATCATCCTTTCCAACATTCAGTTCTCACCATTGTTCCCTTAGGCGGCGCCTAGATCCGCCTAGACGGCGCCTAGGCACTAGGCAGTGGCGTTCCGCCCCGCCTAGGGCCTAGGGAGTGGCCTAGGCGGCTAGCCCGCCTATGTAGTACAAGACAGTAAGTAGACGGTTCAAGAGGCTGCCCTACGAGATGTCTATATGATGATTATATGATTTTAAATGGTGATTAATGATTGTGGCTTAATTATGTAAAAGATTTTATTTGAAAAATATAATTTGTCCTCTACATATAACATGTAAATCAGTTTGGCCGCCTAGGCGCTAGGCGGCCCCTCTCCGCCCGCCTAGCGCCTAGCGTCTCGGATAACCTTGGTTATCATGCACCACCATCTTTATCTTACTAGTACAATGCCCGTACGTTGTAACAGAACTACAAAAGAAAAAATAAAAAACATAAATCGGAACAATATATGAAACTATAAAAGATGAATTACACAAGATAAAAGGACTAAAGAATTTGCATATATCAATGGTTTGAAACAACATTTTATACATCAAAAGCAACTATATCTAAAAACAAAACCAAAAATAAGATGGATTCCACACCATGGCTAACTATGGTGATTAGCATGATTCTTTATTATGAAATTAGACAACCAACCAAAAATCATTTTAATTTAGCCCATAAATCATGAGACCAAGACACAACTCGAATTCAAAAGTGAATTTCGCAAGAAACCCATCACAAATTCTACTGCTTCTAAGATAATGCCAAGGAGTACAATTTATCAATAAGAAATCACATACATATACATCTCCTTAACAAAAAATAATCATATAGGAAGTTAAAAGGACCTTAAGCTTGAAAATCATAAGAGGACGCATTCGAGCCGTGTGTAAAATAACATGCTGCCTTCCTTGCACCACTGGAGCACACACTCACATGTTCGCTGAAATGCCTCAACAACCCTGCTGCTCACCAACACCCACTGTATCTGAGCAACATATCCAAGAAACAGACTATTGAGATACACAAAGCACCACCATTTGAACAACAAGAAGTATATATATGTGTATTCAACATGTATATGAATATTACTCCGTGGAGGTATAATTCTATGCTTCGCTTGTCGACGTCTGCGTGCGATGCCTTAGCCGATGCCCTCCTCGGCCTCTCCTTGATCAACTTTGACGGCTTTTGACTACATTATGCGTTACTCGCGCTGCCAGAGGTAAAGCGCCCCTTCTTACACACGCATAAACTCCTTGGAAGTAGGAATGTGATGAATCAAATCAAAATCAATTCCATCCCATATAAAAAAATCTATAAAGAAAAGAAAGAAAAGAGAGCAGAAAGTTCATGCGAGAGTTTGGTGCCTTGGCGGACTACACAGGTCTCACAGAACAAATAGTCCTGGTCTTCCTTGCATCAGCTAGACTACATAGAAATATAAGTAGACAGCATCAATAAAACAAATCACTAAACTTACATTTTGTGACAATGTGCTAAGAACAAAATCAGAAACTTTTGAACTTCCATGTGATTCAAGCAGCAGTTTTTTCATGCTACAGTACAAACACCAGAAGTTTAAAGAAGACCCACAGAAGATGCCAGAACTTTCATGTTCTTACGGGCATCTTTTCTAGATCACATCTTTAAGCTTGCAAAGCTGAGCTTTTTGATTTTTGAGGAGAATGAGGCTGAAACTTCTATAGAGATTTCTACGTCTTGATCATTGCTACTTAATGACTGTACAGGGATTTCTATTGGTTATTGGGAAGATATAATGGACATTACCTGATTTCAGCCTCCAAAGGGTGTATGTTTCACTCTGAACCCGCGAAGGAAGCATGATTAACCTGAAAAAATAGCAATATGATACATGGGTTTCATCATAGCACATGATACATGGGTTTCATCATAGTGCATCCATACCAAGGTTCATTTGTTCTGTTGTAGTTTGGAAGCTAGGATTGTCTTGCACAATCATCTCTAATGCACTATTAAGATCTTCCAAAGACAAGTAGCAGAGACCTTCACCCAACCATCTGTATCTCTTCATCAATAGTCATTTTCCTATGGTCTCAAGATTTCAGCAAACACTGCTTGAACAGTTCAGACACTTTTGTAACATAGAAACTTATAGCAGTCAATCAAACCGACCAGGATTGAAATGAATAGTGAACAGTATTGCTCAGGGCACAACTTGAAAAATCAGTGCTCTATCACTTGAATTTCACGTGCATTTGATCCAATATTTTAGTTGAAGAGCACATCAAAAAAGGCATTCCTTGTTCCAGCCTACTGCCGAGGAAAACCTGATTTTGCTTGTAGTGCTATTTCTACTGAATTTTGTGGCACATGAATAGTATCAAGTTGTAAAATATAGCCATATAGGGAAGGAAAGCAGACATAAAGGTGCATCCAAACTGCGGCTGCAGTTGGTTTGCACATTAACGATGCAAGCACAACAACAACAGCAACAGCAACAACAATAATAAGAAGAATGGTAATAATAATAATGGCTGGAGTCACTCTGGACTATGATTTGTATGGTAAATTATAAATTACTAACATAGGTCAATACTCTAATGCATACACAATCACTAAAATCTATAACTTTTAATATAGACGTTGAATTTCAGTAAACTTTTGACGCTATACAGGTCAACATGCACAAAATCTAAATGTTTTGACAAAAATGGATGCACTCAGACTTATTATCAAGAACCCCAACCCTAGAATCAAATCGAATACGACATTATTTAGAATATCCAGTAAATTTTAATGCTTCCCTCTAACTGGGTTTAGATATCCTTTCTACCATTAGATTCATGCGGGCGACTGTTATTTTTCAGTTTCATTTGGCATAAGCTAAATCAGCTATTTTCATCTCCAAGAATATGTACTGCTTGCATAGGGAAAGAAATTCTATGTAGATACAAGCCTTACAAATCTAAGCTGTTGAATCAGCTAAGCTAAGAGCTAACATACATACTGAATCCTTGTGTACTTTACCATAGCGCATTCATCCAATACATTATGCACCAACAACAGCCCCAAAATCAAATCAAATACGTCATTACCTCGGGCACTCAATAAGGAAATCTTGCAGATCCACTGCCTAGAGCTTCTGAAGGTAGAGGGAGGGGATTGGAGTAGGGATGACTATATGATTTTGACATGGAGGAGCAGTTGAGCGGGCAGGGAGGGGCTTGCAGCGTCGGCCGCTTGTGATGGGAGGGGAGCAGGGGATGGAGGTGGCAGATCGAGCCGACGGCGGCATCGAGCGGGAGGGGGGCCGGTGGCTCCATTGAGCGGGTGCGACTAGGGCGCGAGGGTGGGAGGGGAAGGGGCCTGCAAGGCACGGTGATGGGAGGGGAGTAGGGGATGGAGGTGGCAGATCGAGCCGACGGCGGCATCGAGTGGGAGGGTGGGCCAGTGGCGGCATCGAGCGGGTGTGGGGCGCGGGGATGGAAGGTGGAGGGGACGAGCGGCGGGGATGGGGATGGGAGGAGGGGGAGGGGCCTGCGGGGTGCGGTGATGGGAGGGAGCAAGGGATGGAGGTGGCAGATCGAGCCGACGGCGCCATCGAGCAGTGCGGGGCGCGGGGATGGGAGGAGGAGGGGTCTGCGGGCCGCGGCGATGGGAGGGGAGAGCTGGGAAGACTAGCGACGCTCGGATTTCAGATTAACGGTCCAGATCAGAAGGCTTCATCACTCACCATCACTCAGCACTAGTGCTGGCCAATGGGCCGAACGTTGCCGGCCCCGTTCGGGCTCGGTTCAGTTAGGCCCGGTTCGGTTTTGGCCCGGTTACTATGCGAACCAAGCCATCGGGCCAGGGGCTGAGCCCAGGTTCGATTCATTTTCTGATCCGGGCGAACCAGGCCGGTCCAGTTCTGGTTTGGCCTATTTGGCCCGGTTGGCTTGGTTTGCATATTATATGTCCAAAAAATCAGAAAAAAACGAGGATTCCAAAAATAACAACGAAAATTTGTAAAAGTGATTGAAAAAATTGCAATATATAGGAAAAATATTTGATAAGTATTGAAATGCTTTATTATTATAGGTATAGTACATGGCTGTCTCGTTAAAAAACTTTACCAAGTAAAAACTCAAAATTGAGAAAACCTTAGTAAAAAAAAAAAGAGTAAAGCCTAAAGCTTTACAATACATTTATAAATTACAATTGTTTCAAGAGCTAGAGCCTTCATCTTCAAACTCTAGACCTCCGAATGTAGCCTCCAGTTCTTAATTATGTCTCTCGGCGGCGAGATTCTGGAGTCGTTTTTCTGCCAACGACCAGTCCTTCATGCTCAGTAGTATTTCAACCATGTCGTTATGAAGGGAAGTGCGTCTGTCCTCAAGTATTCTTCCTGTAAGACTGAAAGCAGACTCCGAGAAAACCGAGGAGACTGGAACAGTTAACATATCCCATGCTAAGATGGATAGCACGAGATATGTTCCATTATGTTGCTGCCACCATGTGAGGATGTTGAACTCCTCCTCCTGAAAGTCGACGAGGTCCTTCGCCAAGTATGATGCAAGCTCACCAGAAGAGCCGCGTGATGCAGCTTGTGCAGTCTGACTGGTGCTCGAAGAACTTGAAGTGTCCTTGCCCGTGATGGTCTTCCAAAAGGATAATCAATGCCAGTAGCAGCACCAAGTTGTGTTAGAGCATTAGTTAGTTCGGGGAGTTTGGCCCGAGGGTCCAACAAAAAAGCAAAACAATACAAAAAATGAAATCTCTCTCCAATATTTTAAATATTTAGCTTTCATATGGCTAACTACATCAAATAAAATAGGATCAGTTTTAAATGTCTTCAACTGATTAGCGATGTAATAGATGCATTGAATTATAGAACAAGAAGTAGGCTCATAAACAGGAGAGGCAGTTTATGTGCATTCATAAAAAACCTCTAAAAACGAATGTAAATGGGTAAGTACCTGCCAAACCTGTGGTGCCAAACCTGTGGAGTCAAAAGTAGCGTGTCATCATGGGTTCGATAGTTAGTGTTAATAAAAATCTCAAAAGGTTGCCTATATAGTAATACATGCTGAAGCATAAGGTAGGTGGAATTCCACCTAACAGACATGTCCAAACCAAATTTCCTGGGTTATACCTGTGATGCGCGACAATAGTTCTACCATGCACCAATTCTTGTATTAGAGCTATTTAAAAATGAGATTGCATCTCGAATAGCTTGAAGATAAGATTGCAGTCTCTTCAAGCCATTCTTAACATTCAGATTAATTATATGGCACGCACATCGTTGATGCATTATAAAAGAATCAGCATATGTGGCTAGCACAGGTTTTAAAATATTCATAACAGAAGTATTAGCTGATGTATTATCTAAGGTAATAGAGAAAATCTTGTTAGTTATTTCAAATTCTTGAACAATATTCATAATATATCGGCTATATATTCTCACCTTTGTGATTGACATCAATAAGTCTAAGAGCAATTATTTTTTCTCCATTTCCCAATTTTCGTTTACGTAATGAGCAACAACACTTAAATAATCTTCTCTAGCCTCCCAGCCCAGATGTCTGATGTTAAAGAAATTGAAAACGTGCAAGTTTTAAACTGCTCTTTCAATTTTAACTTGTTAGCTGTATACAATTTTTTTAAATCCCTAGTTGTTATCTGACGAGACACGCTAGTAAATCTAGAATTGTGAGCAGTTTTAATATACTCTTGAAATGTAGGGGGATTCACCAAAACCCAAAGGTAAATCTTCAGAAACAATCAAATCACATAAAGCTTGTCTAGCTATTTCGGGATTATACTCCCAATTATTTCGGGATTATACTCCCAATTACTTACTGTACGTCAGGGTTGTACCTCAATTGATGCTGCCTCATTTGAATGCCTCTCCTCTTCTTACAGGTCAAGGCGTGCCTCCTCAAGTGTCCCGTGCCCGAGTCAGTTCCCGCCGAAAACTCATGTCGACAAATCTTACATCGAGATGCATAACTCACCATCTTACCGTTCTCGAGGTGTCTCAACTGCTCGTAGTCGTCCCACACCTCCGACCGGTTAGCTCGGGCCCGCTTCGATCCCACGGTATCGGACCCTGAAGCGTAGGTTGAACCGAAAGAACCGTACGACACATCACCGATTCCTTCTGTTCGTTGTGTTTCTTGTGGTTCATCATTTGAAACCAGTATGTTCTAGCCATACAGTTCATAGTCCTTCGGTCTTAAACCGAACTGACTAATGGGAAATTCATCACATGAAAAATTTCTGTCGGCCATTTTCAAAACCTACAAAATAACTACCACAACATATGTTAGAAACAACAAATTAGCGTATAAAAATGACATCGACATTCGACAATTATATTTCTGCAATATAAACCTCACCGGCTCACCCTATCGAATTTCCAAACTTGAAATATTTTTTGCAAAATATTTCAAACTTATGGCCAAATTCGCAAAGCACAACTAAATTTTTAACTCATAAAGCAGAGAAGAAAATGGTGTTGAAGTGTGGCTGGATGACGAGCGGGTGCACCCATATATATAGGAAAAAAATTAGGATTTTTTTGAAATTTTCCGCTAGTTTTACTTTTTTTTAAAGCTTCGACGGTCAAAAAAAAAGGCTATAAGAACGTTATATTTGGTCCAACCAATCGGTGGCAGACGCGTGGAATCGCGCCGTGGCGGCGGCGGCGATCAATCCGACACTCCGACAATGGCGGCACGGCGAGGCGCCCAGCGTGGAAAGGTCTTGTTGACATGTAAAGCCACACACGTGGAAAAGCGGGCGCGGGGCGGCGGGAGGCGTCGAGTCGCCGACACGCGTCTTGCGGTTCGAACTGCGTGCTCGCGCAAGACGGGCGATCGGGCGAGCAACGTGTGGCGGGGAAAGCTGGGTGTCTTGTGAAGCAACGCGATCCGTGGCCGGGCGATCTTGAAGCGGAGACGGCGCGTGTCGGGGGCGGCGGGGAGGCAGCGAGCGTCTTGAGGGTAGCGCGACAGCGTCTGCGTCTCTCGCCCTTAAGTGGGGACGGCGGCGAACGTCGACACGTGGCAGGGGGTAGGGCGGACCGCGCCACGCGGGTCGGATTTCAAATTCAAAATAAAAAAATGGCGAGTATGGGCCAAATCGTCACTATCTTGAATCGAGCAAGGCGGCGACGCAGACTAATGTCGAGCCCAGTTCGGTTCGCCAGTCGAATCGCGGCCGGTCGTTCCGCATCGAACGGATCGGTGACGGATGAATAGTACCAAGCCGCGGTTATTAAAAGCCCGCCCATTTGGCCAGGTCTACTCAGCACTCACCACAAGAGCTTTTTAATAGTAGAGATAGTCTCTCCAGCCCTATAAAGTAAAAGGAAAATAAATAGTCCATGATATCAGCACAAGGATAGCACAACTAGACCTGGCCAAATAGGCCTTTTTTGGGCCGAACTAGGCGGCTCGGCACTATTCATCGGGTCGGCCCGGTTTGGTTCGAAAATGAACCGGGCTGGCCTGGTTCGGCCTGGCCAACGGAACCTGGGCCTGACCTTAGGCCTATCGGGCCTTCGGTACTATGCGAACCGGGCCGGCTTGGTTCAACCCGTTCCAGCCCTTTTATTTTGAATTTGAAAATTGAAATCCCATCCGCGGCGCGCGCCCGCATACCGACACTGAGTTAGCGCCCGGCCGCCGTCCGCTTCGATGGGCTAAACGATCGCCACGCGTCCGCCGCTTCGCTTCGCGCCCGTCGGCGCTCTACTTCATCACGCATCGCCGCTTCAAGATCGCGCGTCGCTTCAGGCCAAATTTGACCCACGCGTCACTCGCCTAATCGCTTCGTCTTGTAGTCGCTAAAGGCCCATCGCACACGCCGCCGCCTCGCCGCTCGCGCATACGCACGACATGCACCCCAGATGGCGCGCCTTTCCATCTTGCGATGCTGGTATTCGCCGCCGCCATTGTCGGCAGCCTGATCGCCGCCATCGCCGCATGCCACGCGTCGTCTGCCGATTGGTTGGACCAAATGTAACTTCCAATTTGATTTTAGCTCTTTTTTGACTGTTGAAACTTTAAAAAATGGGTAACAATAGCAAAAAATTTCAAAAAATCCTAATTTTTTTCCTATAAATAGGGGTGCACCCGATACTCATGCAGCCACACTTCAACCCTATTATCTTCTCTGCTTTGTGAGTTAAAAATTTAGTTGTGCTTTGCGAATTTGGGCATAAGTTTGAAATATTTTGCAAAAAATGTTTCGAGTTTGCAAATTCGGTAGGGTAAGCTGGTGAGGTTTATATTGCAGAAATATAATTGTCGAATGTCGATGTCTTTTTTATACGCTAATTTGTTGTTTCTAACATATGTTGTGGTTGTTATTTTATAGGTTTTGAAAATGGCCAACAGAAATTCTCTGTACGATGAATTTTCCATTAGTCAATTTGGTTTAAGACCGGAGGACTATGAACCATATGCCCAGAACATACCGATTTCGGATGATGAACCACAAGAAACACAATGAATAGAAGGAACCGGTGATGTGCCGTACGGTTCTTCTGGTTAAACTTGCGCTTCAGGGTCCGATACCGTGGGATCGAAGCGGGCCCGAGCTAACCGGTCGAAGGTGTGGGACGACTATGAGCAGTTGAGACACCTCGAGAACAGTAAGATGGTGAGGTATGCAGCTCGATATAAGATTTGTCGACAGGAGTTATCGGCGGGAACTGGCTCGGGCACGGGACACTTGAGGAGGCACGCCTTGGCGTGTAAGAAGAGGAGAGGCGTTCAAATGAGGTAGTAGCAATTGAGCTACAACCCTGACGGTACAGTAAGTAATTGGGAGTATAATCCCGAAGTAGCTAGACAAGCTTTATGTCATCTGATTGCTTCTGAAGATTTACCTTTGGGTTTTGGTGAATCCCCTGCATTTCAAGAGTATATTAAAACTGCTCACAATCCTAGATTTATTAGCGTGTCTCGTTAGACAACAACTAGGGACTTAAAAAAAATTGTATGCAACTAACAAGTTAAAATTGAAACAGCAGTTTAAAACTTGCACATTTTCAATTTCTTTAACATCAGACATTTGGGCTGGGAGGGCTAGAGAAGATTATTTACGTGTTGTTACTCATTACGTTAACCAAAACTGGGAAATGGAGAAAAAAATAATTGCTCTTAGACTTATTGATATCAATCACACAGGTAAGAATATATCCGATAATATTATGAATGTTGTTCAAGAATTTGAAATAACGGACAAGATTTTCTCTATTACATTAAATAATGCATCAGCTAATACTTCTGCTATGAATATTTTAAAACCTGTGCTAGCCACATATGTTGATTCTTTTCTAATGGATCAGCGATGTGCATGACATATAATTAATCTGATTGTTAAGAATGGTTTGAAGAGACTGCAACCTTATCTTCAAGCTATTCAAGATGCAATCTCATTTTTAAATAACTCTAACACAAGAATTGGTGTATGAAAAAACTATTGTCATGCATCATAGGTACAATCCAGAAAATTTGGTTTGGACATGCCTTTAGGTGGAATTCCACCTACCTTATGCTTCCACATCTATTACCATATAGACAGCCTTTTGAAATTTTTATTAATACTAACTATTGAATCCATGATGACATGCCACTTTTGACTCTATAGATTTGGCAGGTACTTACTCGTTTACTTTCATTTTTAAATGTTTTTTATGAATGTATAAAAACTGCCTCTACTGTTTATGAGCCTACTTCTTGTTCAATAATTCAATACATCTATTATATCGCTAATCAATGGAAGACATTTGAAACTGATCCTATTTTATTTGATACAGTTAGCTATATGAAAACTAAATATTTAAAATATTGGAGAGACATTCCATTTTTGTATTGTTTTGCTTTTTTGTTGGATCCTCGGGCCAAACTCCCCGGACTAACTAATGCTCTAACACAACTTGGTGCTGCTACTGACATTGATTATTCTAACTATTTTCATGAAATTAGGAATTGACTGAATGAGTTGTATAGAAAATTTGAAGAAAAGTATGCAGGAGTTCGTCCACAACGACTACCACCGGTTCAACAGACAGGCAGGAAGATGTCCTTTTGGAAGACCATCATGGGCAAAGACACTTCAAGTTCTTCGAGCACCGGTCGGACCGCATAAGCTACATCACGCAGCTCTTCTGGTAAGCTTGCGTCATACTTGGCGAAGGACCCCGTCGACTTTCAGGAGGAGTTCAACATCATCACATGGTGGCAGCAACATAATGGAACATATCCCGTGCTATCCATCTTAGCACGGGATATGTTAACTGTTCCAGTCTCCATGGTTTTCTTGGAGTCTGCTTTCAGTCTTGCCGGAAGAATGCTTGAGGACAGACGCACCTCCCTTCATAGCGAAATGGTTGAAATACTGCTGAGCATGAAGGACTGGTCGTTGGCAAAAAAACGACTCCAGAATCTCACTGCCTAGAGACGCAATCAAGAACTGGAGGCTACATTCGGAGGTCTAAAGCTTGAAGATGAAGGCTCTTGAAACAATTGTAATTTGTAAATGCATTGTAGAGCTTTGGGCTGTACTCTTTTTTCTTTACCAAGGTTTTCTCAATTTTCAATTTTTACTTGGTCAAGTTTTTAATGAGGCAGCCATGTACTATACCTATAATAATAAACCTCTTCAATGCTTATCAAATATTTTTCTATATATTGCAATTTTTTCAATCACTTTTACGAATTCCGTTGTTATTTTTGGAATCCTCTTTTTTCTGATTTTTTGGACATATAATATGCAAACCGGGCCAACCGGGCCAAATGGGCCAAACCAGAACTGGGCCAGCCCGGTTCGCCCGGTTCAGTAAGTGAACCGAACCTAGGCTCAGACCCCGGCCCAGTGGCCCGGTTGGCATAGTAACCGGGCCAAAACCAAACCGGGCCTAACCGAACCGGGCCAGCACGGTTCGGCCCATTGGCCAGCACTGACCACTACAGGACACAAAGGTTCTATGAATAACAAGCATGATCAAAGCAAGCAACAGAAAGAATCAAAACAAAAAAGATGATGATATTTTTCCAAATTCTGGTTTCCAGTGGTGAAATGCCGCCCGTCAGGCATCAGTTCACAAAGAGATATGAGCTCCCATATAGTGATACCTAGCTCCTTAGAGGTATGAGCATAAGGCATCAGTTAATAATATCATCTGCTGCCAACAATATGATGGACACACTTATGTCCGGATTGTTCCATGAAGTCCTATTTGGTACCGATTACACGACTTCTTTCATAAACAGTCTTGGAGAGCAGCAATGCCAGACTGCAAGTGAATGTTTCAAACATGTTGCTCCATCAGTGTATGCACGGGCGCACAGCTAAATTAACACACCTCTCAAACGAAGATTAAGAAATTCAGTTAATCCTCTATGAAACAAACAGCGCTAGTTGATTCCTTCTCCACTTCACCCAATAAAAGAACACACTAGACTTCGATAGACATCTATCTGCATTGCCCAATCGCCAACAGGGCCATGCTAATAGCCACAGTGATCAAAGACACATAATTTAGATGGTAAACAAGCACAAAACAAACCAACCACCACAAAAAACTGATCTTTGTCCCTGTACTTCTGATAAAGCTCTATCAGCTATGTGTAATTGCTCTCCATGAACCCGCTGATTGGACCAAGAACACAATTTCAGTACTTGTCAAGCCAAGAAGAGGCAAAAATTTTCTATTTGTTAGCTGCCAAGGAGAAGATACAACAATACCATTTGGAGGCGACGCTAATGACGAGGAGAACCTTCCACTTGTAGGTCTCCAGGCTCACCTCCTTCCCGCTGCAATCCTGCTCCCAAAATTGCCTCCAAGAAATTGGAGAAATCAACCAAAAAAAAAGAAGAAATCATGCAAAGAAATGTGATTTCTCGAGGGATTCATCGTACCTTGACGGTGGATTCATGTATGTTTCCAAGAAGTTGATGGCATGCCACATAACTATAGGTACAAAACATTCTCTCCCATGATTCACATGCTCTACCATTTTTAACAGGAAATTCTTCAAAATTGGAGCACGTCACAACAGCAGAGTTTCAATATAACATGTGAACTAATTTTGTGGTGTAAAACAGCGGCTACGGGTTCGGGCCGACATGGCAACTCCTCTCCAGGCCATCGCGTGCTAAACTAAGGCTCGTGGAAGCATGCAAGGGACTAGAGGATGCTCACCTAGGGGTTGTTGGTGCCAGAGAAGACCCGTGGCGGTCTGGCAACGTGGATGCCGAGCGGGGGATGGCGGCGTCGCTCCGTGGGTAGCGAGCTCCGGCGGAGTTCTTGCAAGGATGGTGTAGGGAGGAGATTAGCGGTGCCCTAGAGGTGCTAATGTCGAGATAAATCGGGATGGGACTCACCGTGGCGCCCGGAGGAGAAAAGGGGGTGAAATAGCCTGTGGGGAGGAGATTTCGCCGCCCGCGAGTTCTGCAGCGCGTTAGGCCGATTGCTCTGAGGACGATGGAGATGGGGTAGAGAGCGAGCGCTGGCTGGATGCTCGCAGCCCGGCATGGTCTAGAGCGGGAATGGGATGGTGCCGAAGGGAGGCGCAGAGACAGGCGGGAGGGAAAGGAGGCAAGGTGAGCTCAGGCTTGGCTTTTATAGACGCGGCGAGTGAAGGATCTGAAGGAAGTTGATGGTGGAGCTCCGTCGTGTGCATAGCAAGAAGGGATAGAGGGGTCTACGGCTCAGCGACGGAGGGGGAAGAAGAGCGCGATGCCTTCGCGTGCGCACAGCAAAGGAGGGAGGAGGAGGCATCCTTGTTGGGGATAAAGAAAGGGGGAGGACGCTATCCTTGCTGGGCTCGACGAATTGTGACTTGTGAGGCACGAGGATGTACCCTGCACAGGGGAGGATGCAGGAGACAGACCGAGGCGCGGCGCAGCCGTCGAATCCACGACGTGGTGGTGTGGCGTGACGGCGATGCGGGCAGGGCATGGCCCGCGCACCATTAAGGCGAGAGCGGCGTAGTTGGGCTGAACCAAGGCGCGAGCGGTGCGGGAGAGGTGGAGCGGTTGATGCGTACGGTTGGCGCGCCGGGCACGATGGGAGCGCGGCGGCTACGGTGGCACGGCGAAGACGCGCACAAGGCAAGCTGGGCACGGGCAGAGCGCGCACAGAGGCTGGCGTGGCCGGAGGGTGGTGCGGCTGAAAGGGGGGACCAAACTGGCAGCAAGCGGCGCAGTCGTGCGGAGGCGGTGTCGCCGATGCTGCTCTGGAGCAGGGCCGAAAGAAGGAGCGGGGGAGTTTGGTGGAGAGAGGATGGCTGCCATTGCTTGGGCTGGGCCTTGCTGGACTGAGCCTGGAAGGAGGAGGGGATAAAGATTGGACTGGACCAAATAGAAAGAGAGGAAGAGGAAAAACGGGCTAGGTCCAACAAGGGCAAATCAGTAAATTCACAACCAGTTTGAAATTCAAATATAAAACCAGTATTTGAATTTACAGGAAAAATAGAGGTTAGGCCAGCAAAGGGATCAATCAAGAGATTGACAATGTATTAGAGGAAGAAAAAGAGGTTTGGGATCAAAGGGGCTAAAAGGTCAATTTACCTAGGCATTCAAATTTGGAGACAAATTTGAATTGGCATTTTGATGCTATATTGAAGGATGGCATAGATGAGAGAGACAAAGGATTGGGATGCAAGGCTAAATCTCTATTCCAAAATCTTGAAATCACTATTCACCACCATTTGACAAAAGTAAAATATATGCATATGCATACATACATGTATGTACTCATGTGCATAGAGTAGTTTTGGCATTTATCAAATCAAGCTAGGATTGAAAAAACTACTCAAAAATATGAAAGCATTATTGATGGTATGAAAACACATGATGGCTTCATTTTGGATATGCATACACACACATATACACATACATGCGTCCGAAGCAAGTAGAGGGAAATCAAGGTACAA
The DNA here is from genome assembly GCA_036346145.1 of Olyra latifolia. Lineage (NCBI taxonomy): Eukaryota > Viridiplantae > Streptophyta > Magnoliopsida > Poales > Poaceae > Olyra > Olyra latifolia. The sequence continues at coordinate 40,228,671 of CM070532.1, forward strand.
GATTCAGGCTACTATTCAAATTTTGACAAAACTATTTATAATACGGGAATACATGCACATGTAAGTATATAGGTAGGTACATATGTGCATAAAAGCTTTTATCTAGCAAATACTTTAATATACCAAACATTGTACAAGTTCATAAACATTTAAGAGACATTCATATATTTATTTCTATAAAACTATTTCTAGTTAGAAGACAGAAGAGAACCCAAATACAACCATGCACCCCTATGCATTGCATAAATGCAATAGGAGGAGATCTTGCCAAATTAATCTTTCGAATTGAGTATAGCTTTATTTTCATGAAAATATGAACTAAGCATATGTAACCATGGAAATTCTAGTGAATGGTTTCAAAGATTACACTCAGGAGAGGCCTTTTTTGTAAATAAGCAAAAGGGTCTAAGCCTACTAGAAGTTAGTATAGGCCAAGGAGGGTTTTATAAGAAATAGTGGTAACTTTTTAGGTTTCCACCTTTGAGTAAAAGATAGGAAAAGTATTTATATAAAACAAGTAGAGCGCAAGATTTTGCAAAGGTCTTGCAAAAACATTTAGAAAGGCTTGAAACTAGACTTTGTTGCAAATGCGAAAATGATTGTAGAACATAATTCAAAGTAATGGCAAATCTTACTTTCATAAGGAAATATTCATCTCCTTTTAAGGAAAATATTAGCATGACAATAATATATTCAAATATTGTCTTTTACATGCCAAAGCTAAATTGGGATGTTATAACACCTATACCCCTTAAAAGAATCTCGTCCCCGAGATTCGGCAGTCCTAAGTATGCGTGATGAGATGCAACCTAGAGCATAGGTTAAATTTTGAAAATTAGGCGCTAAGAATCTCGGCTTGGGTTACCTTCTTCTGCAGTGATGTTGATTACTCCTCCACGACCTTGAGTTGGTGCAAATCATGGGGCTTGGGGAGTCTTGGCTTCTCCACGCATTGCTGATCCTTCACGCCCATGAGCCAGGGTGGGGGACGGACTGGAGGGCACCAAGGCATGATGTGCTTCGGAGCAATCCTTAGCGAAGTGTCCATGCTTGCGGCATCTGTAGCATACCCCATTGGTGGATATGGTGCGTGGTTGTACTGTAGGGGCAGGGGGTATGGTTCCACCGAGGCGAGGAACAGTAGGCACATAATTCTATTGTTGAGGTGGTATTGCTTTCCAAGGCTTGACGGTAGAGTTGCAAAGAAACAAGTTGGCTTGCTTCCCTGGGCAGGCATTAGCAAAGTGCCCAGGTTTACCACAGTGATAGCAAATCACCGTGGCAAGAGGAGTTTCAACGGACGGTGCTATGCCAATGGCAAGTTTGCCTAAATTAGGTTTTGCAACTGGCTTTGCTCTGCCTTTAGATGGATAATCAAAGTCGGAGCTTGCAAAGTATGTTTTGAGAGTTTGTGAACGAGCTTGGGAATAGATAGTCTTCAAGGCATTGGCTTCCACAGTGCCCAATCCTTCCACAAAAGAGAGACTTTATGTCGCTGGTTGGTTTGTTGACTGCTAGTGTTTGCCTTGAGGTGGTAGCACATCCAAAGGTTGGAGGGAGGTGCTTAAAGGGACATTTGCTTACACGGTGTCCCATAGAAAGCACTTTATTCTCTCGGTTGGCTCCTTAGTTTCCTGAGGGGATGCGGTGGGGGCCGAGGGAGAATAAGACTTTCTCCAGATGCTGGTAGGCGAACTTTCTTGTTCTAGTAGCTTGCGCTTCCGAGTAGCTTCAAAAGTTATAGTTTCGGCTTTTATTTTCAATGCTTCTATTTTCAACTCAGTGTCTCATGTCATCATCTCAATATAGTTCTTATTCTCGTTCTCATTCATCATAAATCAACTAGCAATGGCATACTGCAGGAAAAACCTTATCCAAGTCAAATTAATTAAGGTATATCTACAATGTGAAAAACAACCAAGATGCTCATAACCAGGAACAAGACCATTTGAATGGGTTTACACTCTGCAGAGGTTGTATGCTTTCCCTGTAAGATATAATACTCTCGCGTCAGATAGCATTGTAACAAAATCCATTAGAACTCTAGCCCCGAACTTGTCACGGTCATACCTGACATTACACACAAGTACTGTAACATTCCCATTTCCAAAACCCTAAAATCATGGCATCCTTGCATGTGGTTTTAACCATTTAAAAAATCTTTTTAAAAATATGCATGTTACTATACTTAATTTCCTAAAATCCTAATTAAAAAGATTTGCTTTTAAAATAATAATTGCAAAGTATTTACTAAAACCTATTATAAAAGTTTGTGAAATTTGTGATTTCAAATTAGATTTTGAAAATAAAAATTTCAAAACTTAATCCAAATAAAAACTTAATTACAAATTGAACGGTTAATTAAATAAATTATTAATTTTCCTATTAACCCTACCCATTTTCTCTCTCTATGACAAGTGAGCCCTTTGTCACTCTCTCCTTTCTCTCCCTTCTCACTCACCTCTCTCCCTCACTGACACCCTCTCTCTGTCTCTCCCTCACGTGTATCTCTCTCTCTCTCTTTCTCTCTAGCCTCTCTCATTCCTCCCCTCGTGGGACCTCTTCGCTGAGCAGCCCACCACGTGCTTCTCACTCCCTGCTCCTTCCTCCCACGCGGTCTCTTTTCCTCTGCCCGCATGCTAGCTCTCCGGCCGTTTCCTCCTTCTATCAGTCCTTCCTCTCACTCTCCACCATCTTCCTCCCTACTGTCTTTCTTCCAGATCCGCCAGCTGAGCTCCTCCCCAGCCGATCCTCTTCGGTACCTCCCTCCTCTCACTCCCCTCGTTCCATTTTGCCAGCTCGCCATTGTCAACGTCGCCGGAGCGCACCGTACGCTACCGCTGAAGCCACCACCCTCCTGCGCGTCGTCGAAGCCGCGCTCACGGTAATCCCTCTCCTTCTCGGCTCTTTCTCCTTCCCTAGGCCCCTAGGCACCCATCCCATCACCGCACCTCCTCCTCACTGAATTGGTCGGGCGCCGTGCTCCTCCTCCACCCTGACCTCGGCCCGCGCCTTGCTGTCTCGGCCAAGCCTCGCCTCGAACCCGAGCCCTCTCCTCACTCCTCTCACCTCCTCCTTTCGCCGCCACTTGTGATCGCAGGATTTCTCTGCCCGGCCTTCGCCTTTCTTCTCTCGCCGTGCCACTAACAGTAGACCCCACCCATCGGTGCCTCTCCTCACCACAACCACTGGGCATGGCGCCCTCCCTCTCCCTCCGCTCCATTGGCCGAGTCGACCAGAGCAGTCTTGCCAGCTATCGCCTTGCCAGTGTGCGTTCTTGTCATTGGTGAAATTGCTTAGGTCACTAGACGCAGCGTCTTACATGTGCTTTTTGGTCATGAGTGATGTACGTCACTTTGTGTAGTCCCGACAATTACTAATTTGTTAATTTAAAATGCTGGTAAAATTTATTATTTTATATCTTTTAATATATAAATCCAACTCCAGTGCAACTAATTTCTAAAAAAAATTCATAAAAATGCACTCTTCCATCTAAAAATATCATTTGCATAATTGCATGCATTTTATTATAAGGTTTTCTAAGATTTTCCAAATATAAGATAATGCATTTAATACCATGCTAATTATTTATGTCTATTTAAAATGAAATTTAGATTTTTAAAATGTTTTAACAAAATAAAAATAATGCTAATTCATTTATCTTCTATTTAGTTTATTTTCGCATTGTTTATTTAGTAGAAAATGATTTATCTAATTACTTTTAATGGTTATTACCATTTTAAAAGTAAAATTGATTTCCAAAAAAAACTTAAAACAAATGCAAGCATTACTTTATCATACTCATGCATACTCATTCATTTATGTTTGCATGCATATTTTCATGCAATGTATTGAATGTATGTTGTTTGCAATCACTAGATTCGGTCAAGTTCGTGTCAGAAGCCGAAGACCAAGCCGGGCAACCGCACGACTTCAATCACGGCAAGTCTTTCCATAGAATCATAGTTTTATAGCTTTTCCCAAAACTGCTATGTGGATTAAAACCACGTATGATTGAATAGTGCTACCCAATGCATGTATCTGTTTGATATATATATCTACCGACAAACCCTTGACCCTAGGATAATTTATGATATTATTACCCACTGTTTTCATATGTTAGATGCTTAGTGTTGCTCAGGTAGGAAATCACGGAGTGTACCCCACTCCATACTTCACTGGTATTATTGAGATATATAGAAATGTGGTAAAGGTAATGGAGGATTTGTGGGGATTTGGTTCATTTATCATATTTAAAATTTGACCAACTAATAATTGAGATCGAGAGCGGATGGAATGTATGGTGGGTGCCTTCGTGTACGAGACTTAAGTTTGTGTTTGGCTGTCGCTCTGAGAATAAGGACCGACGATTATGATGGGCTTAACCAAGATATCCTCGTACGACCGCAAGCTCGTTATGGGACAAGCCTAATCTAGAGGGAGAATAACGTCGGGTTTGTCATAGTACGTGCACCGTGGGTAAGGTCCCGAGGGATGCGTCACCGCCGGTGTATTGCCCGGGGGATGGAACTTTGGGATACTTGTGGTGGCGGCACGCATGCGGCGTAGCGGCGGTGAGGCGGCGCAACTTGCACGGGCCAGCGTAGCTAAGAGCTGCGCCTAGGTGTAGCGCGCGGCTACGAAGAGCGCGGCAGTTCGCATGACAGTCCGGTGACGGCGGCGGCACCGAGCGGCTGCAACGACGCGCGACAACAGCGTTAGCGCTGCGACAACTCGGCCGGGGAAACGGTGGAGCGGAAGGTGGCCGGCGTTGGCCATGGCACAACCCGGCTCGCGGAGTGGAAGGCAGGGAGGCGGTGGCAGCTACCTTGAGACGTCAACGACAGCGGCTCCGGGAGGCGCGGCAATGACGACGGGTTGCAACGACGAGGGCAGGACGACGACAACACGACAGATCGGTTTTAGGGGAGGGGAATTAGGGTTGATTGGGGTTTATATAGGGAGGGTTAGGGATGAGCTCGGGTTGGGCCCAATCCGCAATGGATTTGGGTTAGCTCCTAATTGATTTAAGATTCGGAAATTTTTTTTTAGGAAAATAGATTTTAGGGTGTCACATGTGGGCGTGGTGGTCTGTTAGAAACAGGGTGGTTCAAGATGAAACTAAATTTTCCTTAGAGGGTACCCTTCACCAGATTGATTTCAAGGTTAATGAATTTGAAAATATTTTATTGTGTTATCTGAAGCTCACCCTTCCACATTTCCACCTACTGTGGATTAATCTGAAAAGTTGTAAGCTCTTGATAAGGAGCTTTGAGAGGCCCAAAAAATATTAAAAATAGTTCTGAGAGTTTTAAGAAAAAACACTAAGATCTCCTAAAAAATGGCTACAAAGCGCCAAACGCTTGGCTTGTAAAAATTAACAAATATCTTGCTAAAAATCAAAATCTGATTTTGAGCTGAACAGGCAAACAGTGGACGGGTCTTTTCTCACCAAATTTGGCAAGGGAGGTTGGGGCTATTGCGCGGGTACAGATGTTGATCCCATTATGATGGCTGCAGGGAAACTTTGCAATTGCAACATCAAGAATGCCTTCCAAGCTGAAGCCATGGCGTGCAATCAAGCTATCAGAATTGATTGTCTGAATTTGGAACTAGCCCCGACTGGGGGCGAGGAAGATCGGAGCCTCAGTGCTGTCCTAGTTAGTTCGGAAGCAAAGTTTCTAGGTTATGTTAATTTTTCACAATACCAAGTTTCAAGGAAGCCAAGTTCCTTGAGTTTGTAATAGCTAGTGCACGCATGAGCTAGGCGCGTCTTTGGAGTCAGAGAGCCATCGTATATGGCTCGATGATTCTCCAAATGAGATTTGTTGGGGCGACTAGGCTATCAAGATAAACATTTTTATTGTATACATAAAAAACATGAAACATAATAATATATATTTGATTTGCTCAAAGAAATAATATATATCTGAGGACATGAAACAAAATCAAATGTCTATAACTTGCTTCAACAAAAAAAGTTATATCTCTATTAGTTTTAATTTAGCTTGACAACTACTAGGGATCTAAGACTGTATAAGCCTTAAGTTCTATATACCGATACTGATATACTCCAAAGTGAAGTGCCAGGGAGAAGAGGGCAATACATAGATAAAGCATGGCAATAAGAACTAATGAATCAATGTCGAATTGCATCATTTCAATTTTTTTTTTAAAAAGAACTTATGGACAGGTGCTCTGCCAATTCACTAAGATAGAAGAAACATAATGTACAAAGCGTTAAGCTAGATATTACACCCGGGAGAAAAGACACCAGGAGGACACCACCTTATACAAGATATGGAAAAGGTTTCATTTTCGATCCATCCTTTCCAACCGATAAGAAAGGACTAATCTGCCGCCTGTGTAGTCACCAAATTTCTCTCGTGGTAGTTTTGCAAAAACCCGTCTGCAACTAGCTGTGACGCCTTTTTTGTGAAGAGTTAAAAATTCTAGAATTTCTCTCTTTCCATAGATGCCAACATATGAACAGCACAAGACCATTAAACTGTTTCACCGGGATTCATTGAGATGATCGGCGAAGCGCCCTCCAAAACTTGCTGAACTCGCTCATGGTTAGACTTGTCATTTGGATTTGGACACAGTGAAGGACCATCCTCCAGACCTGCTGAGAGATCATTTCAATTTAGAAACACGAGAGATCCATAGGTTGGAGATGTACCTTACAAATAGAACGTGTGTTTGTGTGTGTGTGTCTGTGGGTGGGGGGGGTGCGGGAAGGATAGATTGACCAGGAGAGCACTAGCAATTAGCAAAGAGCAGTGAAGAACGGAAGATTGCACGGAGTGGGCGGTGCCGCCGTGTGGCATGCATGCCAGAGAACGTTGTGCGTTAGGAAGGTCAGCGAAGAGATGCGATCTTGCAGCACGAAGGCATCAAGGCATGGATTAGTGGGCTGATGCTCAGTTAACTTGAGCCTTTTCAGTTTTTCTGCCAAGTTGAACTCAGTCTTTATTCGTTCGCAACTTCCATTGGATTTTCTGATTAGTGGCCTAATTAATAGCTAATGAACAACTTAGTACATTATAAATAGTGCTAATGAACAAGCATTTGCGTTGGGGGCCCTGGCCCCTGCCTCTCCGCCTGAGTTTGTTACTTGTGTCGGTCTCTATTATACGGTGCCTATACCATTTGTTAAATTAAAGGGTTAATTAGATACATGCCACTGAGCAAGTTACACTTTCAAAATATATCATAAAATTGAAACCTGTTTGATGCCATTGTTAATTTGAGTTTTTTTTGGAAAAATGCCATTACAAATATTTCCGGACTAAACTACACATCTTCCTCGAGCACAACTCCAAGTCCCCCCTTCTTCCTCCATCTTTGGCCATATCTTTGCTAGGCTCCAGCCAGCTTCGGCCATCTCTTCCCCATTTCTTCAACATAGTGGGCGTCGGTCATCACGTCACCCTTACACCCGGGTTGACCACCTCCATGCCCTCTGCACCATGGCCGCAGTGAGAAGGGTGAGAGCCCAACAGCAGAGGACGACAACGCGAGCACGCAGAGCGTCGTCGTGCGCACGGAAGAGTGGCAGCAGCAATCATGGCAAAGCGGCGGCATGAGCACGGCTGAGCGGTTGCACATGCCTCTACTGCACGATCTCGCTACAGGGCAGTGATAGGTCGCTAGAAGAGGAGAGGAAGGGAGGAGAAGGGGAGGAAGAGGGCAAAGGGTAGATAACTCAAGAATTTGAAAAAGACCCAAGGACGAAATGCCCATAATGGCATATTTTGAAGAAAAGCAAACGAGCAATGGCACAATGCAAGTTTTGTGTTTTATAATAGCATATATCAAAACTATAAGTTGGTCAGTGGCATGTATCTAATTAACCCTAGATTAAATTGTCTAACACTTTGATTAAATATGATTTTGTTTAAATTAGAATTATGATTTTGTTGCAAGAGTTCAATTTCAGAGAGCTTTTAATTGAATTCACTTTTTTTACAGAGAAAATCTCCTTTTATCACTATCCAAATTAAATTTGACATATTTTATAATTTAATTGGCCAGCATGTCATAAAACTGAACATGCCAATTGATTAACAACGAAAATTTTAAACATGTTCTAAAGGCACCAGCGACATATTAACCGCTGGTAGAACTAAACTATTTCTAAACACAGACCGAACAGAAGACAATAGAAGAATGGCGGGATACATACCGTCAGAATGGTCTTTGGAAACATAAGTCACGTACCAAGAAGATTCCACGGAGTAAAGCAGTCGAGAGATCTCGTGATTCAATTATACCAAGTTACATACAAATGTACTTGCTCAAAATTCATTTAAACACATCTCCACACTAGACATGTTAATTTTGCCATTGATGCAAACCTTGTTTTCGTTCAATCTGATGTCAGTGGATTTGATTACGAATGTGCATAAGAGCTTTGCTTCCAAGTGCAACCAGACTGACATCTTCTTGTTGCACCTACCCAGTAAAAGAACTCACAGCCAGCTCAGACGCAGACCCAGCTTGCTGATTGCTGCGGAAATTACCAAGCAAAGCAAAAAAAAACAAAGTGACGAAAGCTTGAATGATCAAAACAGGAGCATGCATCAGTACAAGAGAATGGAATTTTGTCCGAATCTTTTGTCTAGTTAATGTTCAGTGCAAGTGTAACAAAGGGCTTGCCGGCTTGGTTTGGCAGTGTGCGGTGTATATAAATGCCCTCAATGCCTATGGAAAATACCAGAATAGGTATGAAGCAGAAACCAGTCTGAAAATAAAACAGCAGGTGAGGAATCAGAGGCTGAAGAACCTTTTCGCCATTTTCTCATGGCCACCACGAGTCAGGTTATTCTCTAATTACTCCTATTGCTATCTCAATAAAATTGATCTTTAACTCTCTTTTGTCATAATGTATTCCTAAGTTCCTAATCAAACCAGTGTGTGTTATTATATATTTATATTACAACACTAGTTATATTGTTCTAGTGTAGGGTAAGCACCAAGCACAGCACAATGTAGCACATACAATTTATTTTTATGGTATAAAATAAAAGTACGAAAGTGTTGATTTCAAAACAAAAGAAGGAAGAACAAAATTCAGATGACAATACCATTTCCTTACGATTTTGTTGTTGCAAGTAGGGTACTGTATCAGAGAACACAGTTTCAACTGAGGAGTTACAAATTCGTGATGAGTTGGAGGCAGATATAGAAGAGGATTTAGAGCGAGAGATCATTGATGACATGTGTCGCCTTGCTCGCCACCTGCAGAGGCTGTATCAGCAGAAGGATAGGAGAGAACTAACTAGCTCAGCTAAAAATTACCAGCTGCCACCGTTCCATACAGAAAATGCAGTTCTTTCTGAGATGAATATAAGGATCAAATTAAATGGACAGTGCAGGATAGACATAACTAAGGCTGAGCAAAATGCTACTGCCATTCAACCCAAGTCATGCCCCACTACTGATCAATTTGATAGAAGGCAAGGATCTATGAAGATAAGGCAGAGTGATGCAGTTTATTTCAGGAAGCAGAACTATCCAATTCTGCCATGGAGATAAGTAAATGAATAGAGCATGTGTTACAACTGAAGACTAATAATATGATATACACCTTTTGGGTCACTTATTTTCTGATGTGTCAGCGAACAAATCATATTGTATAATTCAACTATGTACAAGAATATGGCTTATTGATGGAGAAATCAATTAACATATATGCTTATATGGCTGGTCTAATAACAATCACTTGACAAAATTGTCTGGCATTTCAGAGGATATGTTACTCAAATGAAAAAATAGGGCTAAATGAGGGAATGAAGAAAATTTAGTTGATAGCAAAGGGCTTCCAAGCCAACAGGGATGAAGCATAAACAAGTTAATTTTGACAATGCCATCATGACCACTTAAGTTGGCTGTGAACACAAAAAAGAATAAAACCTCAGAATGAGGTAGCTGAAGATCAACACAATTATTGTTAAAGAATTGCAGTTAGATTCACAATTTTTGTGTGTGAGTTATGGATCATGATATCACCATATATTTATCTTATTTGGCCACTTATTATGTAATTGCTTGTGCATTTGCATATCCACATGAACGTGTGTGGATAATATGTCTCTGTGCACTCATGGGTGTGAATTCCAAATTTTTGTGACAAGGTATACTCGCAAGGTTAATAAGATGATTAGATGTGGGATATATGTTTGAGGTATCAACTGATGGATTTGCAATTAACCCATCTCATACTTTTCTAAATTTATTTTTTGTTTGTACATTTCTACTGCTAACTATAATGAATACTTGGCTTACTTTGAATGTTATTTGTAGCCAATGTAATATGATTTCATTTCATTTGCTTTTTTGTGTTCGTATTTTCTTAAAATGCCAACTTTGCTGGGCAATGAATCTGTTTACTGGTGGAGGGAAAGTAATATTTATATTCTCTCATGATATTCAGTGAATGGTAATTCTAGAGGTTGTGCAGAAAGAATAGTGGCTAGTCAATACAGCGTTGTTAAGTGATCACATCCTCATAAAATATGTATTACTATATCATAATCCCCTTATTCCACATAAGTACAGAACAGTCATACTGTACAGCAAACAGCACAATTGTGGTGACAGTTGTTAACACAACATCTTCACCATACAATCCCTACGACACATTCACATAATCCAACTTCAACGATAAACAATTATGTTGCTACTAAATAATATGCTTATTTGATCAATCAGCAAATTGTATTGATACATAACTATTACCACACACACACACAAAAAACTTGGCAGCGTGGTGAACCATGCATAGGTAGGCCCAGAAGAAGTTGCGTAGCATAATATTTACCACGATTTCAAAAAAAAAATCAATCCTAATTTCAGAACGGTGATCTATGGTAACCATTCATGAATGGATTTTTGGGAGAGCGTAAATAAGGTTTCACTAAACAATTTCTCAATAAATTAATGAGGGCAAAAAGAAATAAATGACGGTAGAAGAGCATACGCAGACACTTTCATATCAGACTCCTGGAAATTTTGAACTCACAAGACAGCCTTGTATTGACAACTCATGCAAAGAAGACATAAACCAGAGTTTGGAAATTTCGATACCAAATCTATGCAGCCTGGATCACTCCTAAACATCAAAATGTCTGGTGAGAGTATTTACTGTAATCTGAGAAGGTTGAATCACTCCACATCAAAATGCCTGGCAACAGCCTATTTATTGTGGTGATAGGTTGCTGCTGACACCACCCAGCCCTGCTTTCTGCCCCAATTCTGTGAGTTGCTGAATAAACTCCACCCCATTTAGAATCTCTGTTGCTCCATATACAACATGCTTGGGAGGCTGTGAGCGTTGAGCTAACTCCATCAAGCTCCTGTACTCGATGTAATTTCCACCACCAATCATGAAAACAATAGCTTCTCTGAAGGGTCCTCTGAACTGCCCACCAGTTCCTGATCTAGGGGCCCGTGGATCAAACAATAGGTAGTTGTCCACCTCTGGGCTTGGTTTCCCTTCCATCAGAGCTTCAACCGTCCTTGTTAGGGCTAGCTGCCTCCCATCCGACAACAGATTCTTCACACCTGCCGTCACAGCACTAATGGACTGCCCGTAAAGCTTCTCCGCCCAATCAACAATGTTGCTCCGGCTTGCTGTGCTTGATGCAGAAGCAAACTGGGTGTTCAATGCCTTTATCCTCTTCACATACTGGAATGCAGACATGTCCGCTTCCAACTCCCTCAGTGCGGCCTCAACCTGCTCCAGTTCGGATGAAGCTGGTGTCTCAAAGGATAGCAAGTAGGTCACAGCTAGCCGCAGCTTGTCCTCCTTGGCGCCCTTCCCTTTGAGGAGGCTCAGCAGCATGTTCCGATCCACAGTGCCATTCACAAGCATATCATTCTCACACTCGTAATAACCATCCAGAGACCTCTCCTTGATATGCCCAAGCAACACAGTTGCAATATTCGTGTGTTTATCAATCATCTTCTTCCGCTCCGTCAACTCTGGGAGTGAGTTCACCGCATTCATGAGGTGCTTGGTGTTGCCAATAAGATCTGTGCCATCAAACTCAACCCCATCCCTGCCACCACCTGTGCGCTGGTTCACCTCATCCACATCCTGCTTGTACTTGGCGAGCTGCGCCTCGATTTCCTCTGCCACTTTGGGAAATGGCAACCAGCTGTTTGCCACCCAGAATGGGTCCGAGTCATCCAAATCATATTTCTTATCGGGCAGCTTTAGCTTGTTCAGCTTCAAGCCGAGCACGTCGTGGACCAACGGGCGGTAGCTCCAATCGTGTTGTATCCCCACCGACAGCTCAAAATTTCGGTCAAACAGGCACAGGACTGGGCGCTGGAACGACGCGACGGCGGAGGACGCGGCCTCCGTGAACAGGTTTGGCTTGGCAAGGAGGTGGTCACGGAGGCGGGCATCGAGGGCGGCAGCGACCATTTCGGCCGGCCCGCCGCGCGCGCACCTGATGACGGGCACGACGCCGAGCGTGGCGGCGGCGCAGAAGAGGCCCAGTGCGACGGCGTCAACGAGTTCCGTGATGTCCGTGTCGGCGGCGGCGGGGTCGTTGAGCGCGACATACGCGCGTGGCTGGGCGAGGGAGAAGAGGCCCTCCTCGAGGCAGACGAAGTCGAGGTACTGGTCGACGACCCGCGCGTAGCGGTGCTCGGAGCGGGACGCAGCGGCGGCGGAGGCGAGGCGCTCGAGGACGGGCCGCGGGACGCAGGTGGAGAAGTTGATGTGGAACGAGGTGTACAGGCCCGCGGCGGCGTCGGCGGCGATGCGGTCGGCGTTGGCGGGCGTGGGGCGGACGAGGTAGACGGCGGGCGTGTCAGGCACCTGGTCCCGCGCCTTGTCGATGTGGAAGTGGAGCGTGACCCCGTGCGTGCGGAGGTCGCCGACACGGATCACCGGCGAGAGAAGCGCGGCGCAGTGGGAGTCCATCACCAGGATCTTGTACGCCACGTCCTCCTCCTCGCCGCCGCCGCCGCCCGCCGACGGATGCGGCTGGTTCAGGTGCAGCATCCGCACGATCAAATCTGGATCGGAGACAGGAGAGCGTGGTCACGCAGCCAGCCGCGCGGGTCGATACGTGGAAGGGGAAGCAAGGTGGGGACGCGCCCGAGCTTACCGAGCTGCTTCTTGCGGAGGCTGAGCGCCATGGCGGTGCTCCGGCGTGGATCGGATCTGGGAGAGGAGGAAGCAGTGACGAGGTTGGGCAATGGAGAGTGATTTGTTGGAATTGCCATCCAATCGTGGCCGTTGATTTCCTGTCGTTTGGCAGTGATGAGAACGAAGACCAGATACATATTACTACCCCATTTCGTGAGAGCTTCATCCACAAGATATTCACATCAAAAAAAATAAAAATTTTACAAAAAATAGTTATGTTATTGCCGCATAAATATTTTAAAATCTCTTTTCTAAGTGGATTTGTGATAATTTATGGTATGGTAATATCAGGTTCAAGCAGTGACTTGATTTCGGACTGACATGGGAAAAGATAAATGATCGGCAAAGTAACCATCAGCCAAACAAGTTGTCCATACCATCATTTCACATGGTCGCGAAAAGAGTAAACTCTTCCTAGACAAATTCTGCAAATTTTATTTGTTCAAGTGACAAACAAAACTTCGATCAAAGAGGGCTATCAAAAAATGGCTAGGTTAAGACAGAAGAGAGTTTAGGGGCTGTTTGGTTGCCTGCATGCACAGAGATTTGCATCTATAAATGCAGAATCTTATTTTTTCTTATGTTTGGTTGCCTGCATCTAGTTTTGAGCCTAGCTCTCTGGATGCAAGATTTTCCATGCAGCCTAGCTCTAAAGATACGGAGAAAATGGACGTATCTCTGGATGCAGCGTATGGCAGCCTCGTGTTCTGCGCAAGGGGCCACTATCAGCCACAATAGCAAACCATGAATGGCAGCCTCGTGTTCTGCACAAGTTTTGTTTTTTTTTGTTTATATCTTTTGATTAGCATCTCCGATTACTGAACCGATTTCAAAAATGGGTTCCTGAAATTTTTTTCGAACAAAACTAGACCACACTTGCTATATAAATTTCAAAATATTTAAATTTCAAAATATCTACATACTAAACACTCAACCAAACACCGTCTTTGCATCTGTGTATCCCGTATCCCATCAGCCTGGCTGAGACGAACGGGCCAGGCTCGTGAGAGAAGGCAACCAAACAGCCCCTTAGTATCCATTTGGTTTCTTACCATATATTGTCATAGTTTTTATGTCACAAGTGTGGTGTTGTGGTATAAAAAATGAGTCACATTTGTGGCAAAACTCCGCTAAAAATGTGTATACGAAAGGTGAGGACTGAAGTTAAGTTTTTTATGGCAAATCTAAACTTCCGGTAGTGAAATAAGCAATGTCTAACTAGGTGTGACATGCCTAACTTGTGTAGTGGCAAATTACAGCAACAAATCCTCATTCAAGCCTCCTTAGAAGTATAATAGCTCTATTTCTGGTGTATTGGCTTTCTATAGGTTGTACAATGAGCATAAGTGTTGGATTACAAAGTGGAGCTGCTACAAATCGGGTGTCCAACGGGAAACAAAAAATTGGACGCTCATCGAAACACATGCAGTGAACTGTCAGAACAAAACTCAATAACTTGTCAGACAAAACGATAATACTTTTACAACAATGTGATAGCATGAGTGGAAATCGAGTTGGCAACGTAGAGGTGGCTTCCCCGCCCCTCTCTTCCCCTCCGGTGGTCTCCCCACCCTTTGCCTCCACTAGCGGCAACGAGGCTATAGCGAGAATCCCTATAGAAGCAGTCCGACCCTCATAAGAGACTAAAACTTATTAAAAAAATGTTTCAAATAGTTGAAAGGATTGACAGAACAAGAAGGGGTTTGAATTGACTAACCACAAATTTTAATCTTTTTGTGTTTTAGTTATGTTAATGAGCAAGATTAAAACTTTATGATGGAAACAAGCTAGAATTACCACTAGACAAAACAGCACAAAGAAACAAGAGAATTAACAACAAGTGCGGAAAAATAAATGCGGTAAGTAAAGAGGGTAAGGGACACTCGATTTTTCCTAAGATTTGGGGAAGGCTTTCCCTTCTTCTACTCTATAAGGAATTAGGATGCCAAGGGTGCTTGAATTGGGCTTTTCAAAATTTTAGTTTCTATTCAAGTTTTAAACTTGTGTCCAAAGCCTAAACAACAATGGAAGCTAAAGACTAAGTCTTTGAACATAGGTGATATATCAAGATTATAGCAATCCTAGGGTGGGAGCAAGCCAAAACCACTAGATAGGCTAAATATACAATTTAACACAATCTTGATACTAGAATGTCTAAACTTATAAGATCAAACAAGACTATGTATACTACGAATCAACACATGGCATAGAATGAAAATAACACAATACACATATGAGATAACATGGAGTAAATGAGCAAGAGAAACAAACCACAAGTGACATGATTCCTTTATATCATGGTGCTCGAAGACTTGCCGATCTCCCCTAATCCATGTTGAGATTTGATCCCACGCAAGGACCGGCTCCCTCTCGAGTTAACCACCTCCTCTCTATTAGTGGTTACTATTTCCTCCCCATCGGAGATGGCAAGCACCAACGCCACTTACACGATTCTATTAGACCTCACAAGCTCCTTTGAGAAGGTTACCGACGCACGACACCTCCCATACCGTCTAGGTGCTAGCAAGCACCAAGAGTAACAAGCACGAATCTGCTTGATCACACCGGATCAAAACTCAAGAGTGATGCACATAAGACTCACTTGGTGACTCACTCTTGTCTCTCTAGGGAATCACCTAATCTCATACATGATGGTGCTCTTCCTCTTTGTAACCCTCTCTCTCTTCCCTTGGGTACACTTAACACAGGGGCAATATCAAGCCAAGCAACACCCTCAAACCAACTAGATTAGAGGTTCAAATACCCTCACACTAAAAAACTAGCTATTGGGAAAAGAGATACTCATAGAACGGACCACGACCCTCACTTGGTGGACCAGGCTGCCGACACATGCACGGCCCAGATCGAGGAATAGAGCACCCAGTCCGCCGTAGCTTAGTAGCGGACCGGACTCGGTCTGTCCCACATAACCCTGCCGGACCACGCACATGCCCCCGCTGGACCACGGGCCGAACCGCACCCTCCCCCCCTCCCCACACACACACACTTTGGCTGGACCAATGCCTTCTCAGGCTAGACCACGGGCTGGACCAACGGAACAGTTACAACGGGCCGCTACTGATAGTCGCATGGGAAAAGGCATAACTCCTAGCTCGGGTGTCAGAATTGGTGATCTTGAATTCTATGAAAAGCCTAGAACCAGGGCTACACAACCCATAAAGTTACACCACCCGGCCCTAAATCCAAAGGAGAGATGTAGAAAATTGAAGCAAACTAAAGGAGTCACAACTCTCACACAACCCATGACCACTCTGTCGCTACACACCAACACCTTACTAGGCTCAACTAGGGACAAGGACACTCAATGTGCATCACCCAAGAGTTAGGAATCGGTCTGATCAAAACTAAACCGGACCCCTATTAATAGTACAGTGACTATTCTATCGATCCGGTCTTCCAACCAACACCAAGATCCGAAAAAGATTAGGAAACATCCTTAACCCTACACTAGCCATACCTTTACCTTATGCATCCTTTTCTTGATGATGTTCTACACACGATGATGCCTCTGTCTTATCAACCTTAACTATCACCAACCCTTGGTGACTCCTCCATCCCGTCGGCCTTGGCTCGACCATCCATCCGATAATCTTCTCATCCTATCAACTTCGACATGATCATCAACTTTTGGTGACTTCTTATCTTATTGACCTTGACTTGGATATCATCCCTTGATATCATTTAGTCGTCATTCACCTTTACAGGACCTAATTCTATTCACATCACTCATAAAAGATATTAGTCCTAAAAGCTTAATAGATATGAATAGGTTTGATACTCACGAGCAATTAAGCACCATAAGTGTTTTAGATATATATCACCAAGCATGGAAACACTTTCATATGATAACTCTCAAAAGCGCATCTTGTGATAAAACAAAAGATCTATATGCACATGAGAGATAGATATCAAAATATATTTATATTATATCCCAAGGCATGACAATCAAACAATTCAATTAATCTCTAATCTTCACATAATCTGCGTATGAATAAATATATCAGAAAGACACATTTATATTTAAGATTTAAGACATATGTGAATTTTCGATCTAATAAATATAAGAAAAATAGAAGTATGGATCAATATAAGAGACATCACATCATATATTAAATTCCACTTCAACAAGTACATATGAGGATATACAAGATAGACATATATGCACAAACACAATTAATAGCATGGTAAAGTTTAGCTTATGGATCATATGAATAAGGACAATATGAGCATAGATCCATATGTGCAAGCAATCAAAACATGTATCAAACTTATAAGATAATTTTGCACAAATAAATATGAGACAAAGCAATGTGCATAAATACAATCAAGACAAATTCAGAGCTCAACATACACTTGGACATGAGGAATGCAATAATTGATATGAATAGGATACCGAATTGTATACATCAACTTGCAATCCGTTCTATTTGCATATATAAGACTAAGGAAGATCAACAATCAAGTGTTAGTCTCAATAAGATAATTAATATGAGGCATACCTTAATAGGATGGTAGCTTGTCCACTTTACATAAATGATTCCTTTATTAGAAGAGACTAGGATAGAGCTTAGCAACAAACTTGTTTGTCTCATAATATAATATTCGTCACATATTAGAGGTTTGTCATTAGTTAATCACTAAATCAAGCATTAAACCATGTTGTCATTTAACAATGTTTGTCATTAAATAGTATTTTTCATTAACCACCAAAAACACACAAGGGTTTCTTGAACTTACATACTCTTCGTTGGAGCACTCTTTATGAAGAAGAGTATAGCTCCGACTCTTGCTTGACGATCAAGCTCAATCCATCCACTTGTGGTAGTACTTCACCATCTCTAGTAAGGTGGACTCTAAAACCTTACACACCTCTTGGTGGCTTCCACAAACTCCTCCAAGAAGCTCACCAAGACCAGCACCTCCAAGCCGTCTAGGAGCCCTCGAGCTCCAAGAGTAACAAGCCCAAGTAGAGCCTTGATCACACCAGATTGAAACCCTAGAGTAATACACACAAGCCTTAGGCACAAGGGATTCATCAAGATGAACTAGCTCTCGAACTGGTGCTCTCTCCCTCACAAAAACATAAGGATATGAAATGAAGCCCAACTCCCACAATAGAATCATAAAAAGGCAATTTAAATAGCCTCCAAAGAAAAACTAGTTGTTAGACACATGCTGACAAAAGCACGTGTGTCTCGAACCGGTCTGGCTCCTTACAAACCGGTCCGTGACACATAGGGACCACTAACATGGCACTAGTCGTTGGGAGATTCGTACCGGTCCGAGACCCTCTCAAACTGAGCACCACAATGCCCACGAGCTAGGTTCGGGATACACACAACCCATAAGACAGGCTGGTTCGACTCAACCGGACCGTCCGCGACATGCACATACCTCCAAAACACCTTACTCTGCCAAAATGGCCGACCACAAGCGGGCCCCTATGACAGACTTGTCTGTGTACCCCCACAAACTAGTCCACCAAAGCTAGCGAGCCACGAGCTCAAGGACTTGAACCTATCCAACACCACTCAGACTGTCTGAGATGCACTAAATGGCCCAAAACACCCTTTACTGGACCAAAGTGTTAGTGATACGCCCTAGAGGCAATCATATGAGATAATTATATCACGTCTTTGTTCATGTACTAGTGATAATGTGTTATCAGTTTCATGGATAAATGTCACTTACTTTGTTCATCAAGTACGACTTAATTGTGAAACACATTGTTTATGTGATATTGTTATAAATGATCCCTAGTCTTATATCATTACGTAGGACAATAATGATTTGATCAACACGTATTGATTGATTTTAATATTTCACATACCATAAATATAGAGATATCAAATCAATAATGTGAACACATGTTAGAAAACATAGTGTTGAATAGACCTACTCCGAGACACTGTTGAGCTTGTTATCTTACATATGCCATCAACCTATAGTCTCGAGTGGTATACCTATATGATCCTTAGACCTGAGATCGTCATTGATTCCCAACATGCGTAGTTGTATACTTTAGGGTTATCAACCGCTACGCCGTAATAGGGTAGCTATAAAAATAGCTTTTCGGGTATGCCATAAAATATGACGTGGGGTGTAAGCGATCAAGATGGAATTTGCCTCTCCTTGATAACATGAGAGATACCTCTAGGCCCCTTGATGTGGATGGATTGAAAAGTGCATGGCCATGCCAATGTGATTAAAGAGTTATTCACGGTTTCAGCATCCATCACATAGACGAGCGAATGGTCGAGCTATCACATGGATGGCACTATCGCGCCTTGAGCTTGACTGGTATCGTGCGACAAGGATATCAGTATGTGAGTATATCAATGTTCAGCCAATATGATCATTCTGTGCATTCGGGGGTCAATATGTCCTACTAGAAACCGCTATTGACTTGTGGTTTGGAAAAGGGTTTCTGTGGCCGTAGCCGATTATGCATGAACCTAACGGGTCACACACTTAACGGGGTAGAACATGTCTAATAGATTGGATCTATTAGTGGGTTTCGTGGATACTAATCCACGTGTAGGATTAGTCATGATCCACATTGGATTAGAGTCCTAGTCGAATGCGTCGACTTGGAGTTCTAATCGTATTAGAGTCCTAGTTGGCTACGTCGACTTAGAGTTCTAATTGGCAACGAGTCCTAGTTGTCTTCTAACATAGAAGCCCACTGATTCGGCTATATAAGAGGAGGTCGAGAGGGTGGCACGGCAAGAGATAACACCAATCCAAGAGCTATCGGCTTTGCCACAAAAGCCCTAGCCGATGTGCCCTTCGGACCTCCTAGAAACCCCTAGCTGACGCGCGTGGTGCTAGCACACTGGTGATCGGCGTTCCGCCTTTAGACATGTGGATACTGTAGAAGCGTCGTTGCGGTTGCTGCGACGCTCATCGGCTAAACGTCGATCGACTAGTAAGGACAGTTGGTTGGCAACGACAATCTGCTAATCGACCATCGACTTGCGAAGTCAATATCGACAATCGACGAACATCGGCTGGTGATGACGGGGGAGGTAATCGGTTTGGCGAGAACGACTACGTCCTCTACGGCAGTACGTGCGACATTGCCCTGGTGGCGATCGGCCAAGGAGGCCATTGGCTTGGAATAATCGGTTACTTCTAGTACCATGAAGCACACTAAGTGGGATAGGCTTCTCCAACTCTCCTTTCACTGCATCTGCGTGTCAAAGGTAACGATCTATGATTTGCTACTTGCATGATGTCCTAGGTGATTGCGGTAGAAATTTTTGAAATTGCACTAGCGTAGCCTACCCGTTACCAAACACAAAGGTCCAAGCCATACGGACCACATACTCGGATCGGTCCGAGACCTATTGAAAACCTGCATACGGCTTTCTTAGGCCAAAGACTTAGAGTGCATCACAAATAAAGTTAAGTCCCGGTTTGATAAACATATCAACTGCGAACCCCCTTGATAGTACGGCCAACAAGAACAAAAAGATCCTATTCTAAAGCTAGCTCTCCTCAACTCCTAAGTTAACTTCTAAATAGGAATCCATCATCTTCTTACCTTGATGCCACTTCGAGATATTCAGGGTTCTGAGATCATGTATGAACACCCCATTCACTAAGCACATCATCATGACCAAAACTCACCAAATATGCTCACCATAAATACAAAAGGGCCAAGAGCTCTACAATGGTACAATTCAATACTTGCAACAAAAAATAATTAACCGATGCAACAATCGAGAAGACGCGATGAAACATTTGTACGGAAGACTTTTTTGAGGGGAAAACATTTGTACGAAAGACTTGCAACAAAAAAAATGATCTGCTACAATAATCGAAAAGATATAATGAAATATTTTTACTGAAGACTTGCAAGAAAAATGGTTGCAACAGACAAAATCAACAAATGCAACAAACAAAAAGACCCATTGTAACAATCCACACCTTAGATTCTTGGTGGAAAATCAGACGACGCTACACCACGGGTCGAGCACGACGAAGCACAGCGAGGTCAACATAGAGACGCTTGTTCCTTGTGGAGAGAGAGGGGGAGAGAAAGGGCGGCCACGAACAGCGGCGATCAGGCCCTCCCCTTGCTCTCCGTTTCCATCAGGGGAGAAAATCAAAGGTGTAGAGATAAGGAGAGAGGGGAGGTACATGGGAAGGGTAGAGGGAAACAGTGAGAGAGAGAGAGAGAGTGAATGGAGGGAACATTAGATGGAGGAGGAGGTAGTGCATGATGGCTTGGTCGTCTACTAATGCTGGCGTCAACAGTGGGGTACTTGCCCGGGCACCTCCTCTCCTCTCAGCCTTACGTTGCCTCAAGAAGGACAAGGACCTCCTCTCCTCAGGCTTACGCTGCCTCAGGGAACACTGCTCTAATACACTGTAATTAAGAGGATGAATAGACGGACAATAGATGATGGATTGTATTCAACCTCATGGACGGTAATATAGGGTATATGGTGGTTTGGATGGAAAGTAATTCCAGAGAAAAAATAGAATCATATCGAAGAAATTACAATTAATCAATCATATAAATCATATTCTACCATAATAGTCAGATCCTTGCGGATCATACCATATACTCAACACAAGAAAACAGAAGTTCATCATTTCAAACCATTCTACCTAAGAAACTTCATCAATGTTTGTCTGGCGTCACAACTTTGAGCTATAAGCATGACAACGAATAAGTAATCGGTAGCTGAGGTTCTCGCTAGTTTATTTTTGCTTTGTTGTAGGCTACGTAAGCACTTTGGTATGCTCATCCTAGTAGCGCATTTCGTCTTCCCTTTGGAAGGGCCTATGAACTAAGCTATTCATGTCGATTAAGCGCTTGCATGATGTGTTTGGAACTCTGGATTTCCACCTTATATATATACGACCTATATGTATCTAGGTCGAAACAATCTTGATACACATGTAGTAGTAGTGGCCAATGGGATGGCCTGGTTTAGGTCTGCTTGGCTCGGTTACTATACGAACTAGGTTTAACTGGCCAACGTGTCTAGATCTCGGCCCAAACCTAGTTTGTACGGTCATGGCTAGCCTGGTTACAAATGGACCTTACCAAATTGAATAAAAATTTAAATAAAATACACCAAAAATTATATAAATGGACTATATTATTTATATATCATAAAAAAATAAATATATAAATATATATGATTTTATTTTTAATTAGTGCTACAATGACGACACCGGTCCAGTTCGGTGAACACAGTGCAGGCCGCCCGGTTTGGTTTGGCGTGCCCAGCCTGTTTGTAGTTATCACTCTTGCAAGCTCACTTTGTATGTATAGTTTAACTGTACATTGCGTGTGTCGGGCAACTGCTACACGCGACGCCTCTAGGGAAGTGAACATGGTTGATGCCTACAAGCAAGCGAAGCATCCCAAGCCCAAGCTCGCAAGCCACGATCGAGCAGATCCAAGATGGTGTCGGGCTAGGCCATGATGAGGCAGGAGTAGTTGGCTGGATCGACCAGCGCCGGTACCAGGTACTTCCGGCCGTTCCTGCCCACCACGTTGTAGCCGGCGCCGGTGGCCGTGTCCAGCCTCACGGCGCCGGGGTAGCCAGGGTACGCGCCGCGCCCGTAGACGCCCGGGCACGCGCCGCCCACCTCCACCGGCTCGCCCGCGTCGCCCTGGAAGTACCCGCGCCCGTACGGGTTCGTCACCGCGCCGGCCAGCAGCGCCGCCAGGTTGATCACCATGCCGTCCACGCCCGCGTCACCGTTCGGCGCGCGGAGCGTCTCCCCGCGCCCGTGGCGCCGGGGCCCCGCCGCCGGGTACGCGTAGCCATCGGCGGCGTGAAACGGCCACGTGCAGCGGCCCGGGCACTGCACGGACGCGTCGCCCACCCACACGTGCACGGCGCCGCCGGGCGCCGCTGAGCCGTGCAGCCCGCACGCGCTCGAGCAGAACCCGTCCACGGCGACGTCGGCGGCCGTGAGCACGACGGCAACGCCCCCCGGCCTCACGCCGAGCCGCGCCGCCAGCTGCTCGACCTGTGCCCGGGACAGGCGCCTTCCCAGCGAATACCCCTCGTCGGAGACCTGGTTGGTCAGCAGCACCCGCGTCCGCTCCCTGCCGGCCCTCTGCACGTACCGGTCCACGGTCTCCCACCACCGCGCCACCGACGGCGGTTCGGCTACCGGCGCGCCGAACGCGTGCTGGTAGCTCTTCCCGCGCGCGGGTGAGAGCGACAGCAAGAAGTCAGCGAGGACGGCCTTGTGGTGCGGCGAGAAGGCGCCGTAGTAGAGGACAGACACGGGCACGGCGCCGTCGAGCACGGTGCCGTCGTGGTAGGCCATGGCCGGGGGCGGGGGGTTGTAGAGGGAGGAGAGGCACGGGCGCGTGAAGCCGACGAGGAGGGCGAGGAGGAGGGCGCAGGAGGCGTACGTCTTCGTCTTCATGGCTCCAATACAAACCATGGAAGCTTAGGAGTTAGTACATTGTGATGCTGTCAAGTAGATAGGTATATATATGCGTGGTCCATGAATTGGATGAGCAGAAATGGATCGGATGCCCAGCTTGCGTGCGTGCAAGTGTGCACGTGAGTGTGGCGTTTTGTCGGAATTGCTTGGAAGGCAGGCTACGCTAACTACATGAGCATGTTTGCATCAACCTGCAGCTGTTGCAGGTTGGTTTTGCAGTACCAGTTGAGATTTGAAGCTGCGAATCGCTTCATTGCTTCGTGCCCTGCGATTCTAGCCCAATGACAATCACGGAGGTCGGAGGCAGAATCCAAGTTTCGATTGCCAAGTTCAGCCCAAGTCCGTGTACGAGTGTATCAACGCAAGGTATAAATAGGTGGAACTCAGGAGAAAATCGCAAACCGACCTTAGCTCAGTTGGTAGAGCGGAGGACTGTAGTTGTTGCAGATAATCCTTAGGTCGCTGGTTCGAATCCGGCAGGTCGGAAACAATTTTGTTTTTGTTTTGCCATTTTTCTTACCCCTTTTTCCCCTATAAGCCAAGCGAGTGTTTTATTAATAATTTATTTGTGGGCTTAAAAAAATTATTAATTTGTATTTGAAACCAAGAGTGCGTGTTATTATGGATCAAATTGGCCAAGAGTCAAATGCACTCCTAAGATTTTCATGAGTAGCAGTAGCAGTCGGGAAAAGAATTCAACAGGAAGAAAATTGACACCACCCCGAGTCAATGGCTGTCATTCGAATCCTCATCGGTGAAAATTTTTTCAAGAATGGATCAACATCTTCCAGAGAGTAGCCACTGCAAACTGCAAAGATCCATTCAGCAAGCATCACTGCATCTAATCACACCAATCTAATCAATCTCTCTCTCTCTAGCAAGGATGTACATTATTCCATCTGAATTCTCTGACAAGCCCCACGCCATGGCAGACTCAGATCGAAGCTACTCTTCTTCTTCTTCTTCATCATCAGTCTTCATTTCACCTCCTTGCCGTCAGGCTCGAGCCGTGGTGCCTGCCCTTGGACCTGCTCCTCGCCGCCGACGACGACGACGAGGGGCTCTGGCTGAGCCTCCGCGACGCCCGCCTGCGCAGACTCCGGCCTCCTCCGGCGCCGCCGCCCCCGAGCGCCGCGCGCGCCACGCTGTCCGTGGCCACCTCCCGCGCGCGCTGCGGCTTGACGGGCTGCTTGTTGAGGTAGGCGAGCTGCGGGAGCAGGCCCGTGACGGCCTTGCGCAGCGCGTCGTCGCCGACGTTGGCCTGCACGGGGTTGCCGACGAGGTTGAGCGCCAGGAGGGAGTGGTAGTTAGCCACCAGCTGCCCCAGCGCCTTGGCCGTCGTGATCTTGTTGAACCCCAGGTCCAGCACCGCCAGCTTCAGCAGCCGGTGCAGCCCCTCTACGTCGCTGATCTTGTTCCCCGCCACGTACAGCTCCCTGATCGCCGTGCAGTTCGACAGCCCTGCACCAAACCACACCCCCCTTCTTCAAATCAAGGATCTCATCTTGCACAATTCAGTCGATTAGGTGATCCGTCATGCAAGGGCCAGCTCGCAAAATCACAGATGCATCATGCATGTATAGGACAATGGCCCCAGCTCCCAGCCGGAGTGGCCACTGGCAGCCAGGACACCAAGCAGATTCATGCATGCTGGAATATGAGGTGTCCTGGATGGGATGGATGCTCAATTATTCTAATCCCAGACAGACCTGTCAGCCAGATGCAACAGATGACAAACTCTAATCTTCGCTGCCTCGCCGGCCACCACAGGTGTTTGGCCAAGAGGATGAAATTGTTGGAATTTACCAGGCGCGCGACAACGCAAAGAACGAATTTTTTTCCGATAAGGGGATACACCCCGATTTCCATTAGCAAGAACGGAAACATCCACGAGTATGCGAAGAATAATGAAGATTGCTTGGCAGTGTACTGGCTCAACTCACCGTGGCCGATGCGCGAGATCCGGTTGTAGCTGAGGTTGAGGACGCGGAGCTTGGTGAGCTCCCGGAGCCCCTCGATGGTGGCGATCTTGTTCCGCGAGAGGTCGAGGGAGTGGAGGCCCTTGGGCAGCGACCCCGGCGAGATGTGAACTGCAGGAGCAGAGCGACCCCAATTGTCACTGAGAGTACTAGCTACAGTTGGGTTGGAGATTTGATCGGGCGCCGGAGCTCACCGATGAAGTTGCCGGAGAGGTTGACGGCCCGGAGGCTGGAGAACGGCGCGATCATGGGCACCACCTTGAGGCCCATCCCGGAGATGTGCGCCACCGAGGAGAAGGCGTTGAGGGACTGGATGATGGTGTTGGCCTGGGCGACCTCGTCGGCGGCCGCGCACCGCTTCGGCTTGCCGTGTCCCTTCCCCGACGACTCCCCAACCTCGAGGGGTCGCGGGCGCGCCGCGGAGTCGCTGTGCTCCACGCCGTGGTCGTTGTGGTCGCCGTCTTCGTGTTCGTCGTCGTTGTCGTCGTCGTACTCCTCGGCGATGCCGAACGGCTCGCTGTTGATGCTGTTCACCCACGCGGTGACGCGGTCGCGGAGGGAGTTCTCGGCGGAGAAGGCGACCCACTGGTTGGGGATCGGCGGCGGCGAGTCGTCCACCATTATCTTCTTGTTCTTGCGGTCCGCCGCGGCCGCCGGGCCCTCCTCGAGCGTGTCCGAGGTGTACCCACCGTGACGGCTGGGGGTGCACGCGGCGGCAGGGCGCGCCGACCGCGGCCGGTGCAGGTTGCGGTGGCTCCAGAGGAACAGCCGCCACCAGAGCTTCCGGCTCCGCGACGGAAGCACCTGGCTCGACGACCGCTTCTTGAGCATGACGCGGTCGGCGGTGCGCGACGTCTGCACCGACGCGGGGCTAGCCTCCGGTGGGCCGAACGGGATCGTCGCCAGGCCGGCGAGGCCGCCGGACATGTCCCTGAGGTCGCCGTAGGAGCGCGACCGCGCCGGCATGTCCAGCTCGTTTCGCGGACCAGCCCGCTTCGTCTCGATGTTGGAGCAGGACCTCTTCAGCTTCGGGGACAGGCCCGCCACCACCGCCGCCGCAGGCTCCTCCGGGGCGCTCTCGATCACCGCGTCAGGTACGGCGCCGGTGGTACCCTTCGCCGCGCACTGGTCGCCGGCGGACTTCTGGTGCGCGTGGAAGTCGAAGTCGAATTCAGACAGGCTATCCCTCTTCTCTGACGCCTTGTCGCCTTGCTTGTCACCGTCTTTCTGCTCCACCACGCCGGCGAAGACCTCGACGTCGCACGGCACGACCTTGTCGCCGCATTTGTCCACGCCGGCGACGACCGCCGGCTCGTCGATGAACTCCACCGGCTTCACCTTGGGACACTCATTCCCACTAACCTTCTTACCATCTGCATCCTGGAGATCGAAGCCAAACCCACCATGAAAAAACACCCAACAAAATTCACCAAAACCCAAACGCAAAATCGTTCGAACACAAACCACGCGTTTCTTCCTCCTGCCGGCGAGCAGGGTGGAGAAGCAGCTCATCTTGGCCATCTCTTCCAAACGCTACCACCTGCTCTGTTGTACCGTTCAACGACGGAGCTAGCAGCAGAGCGCGGCGCGATGGTTAGCCGTTGTCTATGGGAGAGACCCTTCGCAGCGGCGGCGCGGCGGAGATCCCGACGGCGGAGGAAGAGACAGCATGCTCCCGTTCCCCCCACACCTCACTCAGGGTGTGAAGCGGCTGTGCCACGGGGAAGGCCAGAGTGACCGGAGAAGAGCCGGAGCCGCGAGATGCCGAAGAGGAGCCGTGTTGGCAGCTAGCCCTGCATCAATCAACAACACCACCACCACCACGTCAATGGCTCTGCAAAGAATCAAGAGGGTTCAAGAACTGCGCCTGCAGAGCACACACGGTGTGATCAGACGTGGCTAAGGAGGAGGAGTAGAAGACTCTGTTTCTTGCCTGCCATGTGCTGTGATCTGATCTCCTACCTCCTACCCAAACTCATGGCAAGATCAAACAAGAATCTCCCGTTCGTCTCTAATAATCGGTTCGATTATCGAACCGTGCACCGCAATCTAAGGGATATTTTGGTTTTATCGTTGAGGCAACGAATTCAGAACGGAGCCGGCTATTTTCAGGAAGAGATTGGTGAGATGATGCAAATGCAGAATACCAGCAGGGTACAAGGAACAGGAGGGGCTGCCATTGCCAGTTTGGTGAGAAGGAAGTGATGGCAGCTAAGCAATCTCAAGAGAATAAATGATTTATTGAGGTTAATTATTGTATCAACAGAAACAAGATGGAAACAACAATGGTACTATCTGAACTTTTATTGGATACCTGGGTGAAATTTAAGGAAAAAAAACTACTAGATTCTTGGCTTCTTGCACTGCTCTGTCTCTGAAAATTTCCATAGCTCTGAAGGAAACAAGGCAGTGTTCCACTCAGTAAAACAACCAAACAAAGAAAGAAAATGAGTAATTAACTCCGGTCTACTATTATTTCCTTTCCATGACCATGCCTGCCTCTTACAACAAGACCAGGGAATTACTGCAAAATACAAGAAACTGATCTTGGTTTCCTCTCCGTAGATGCCAATTCAGAATCGTACAGAAAGGGACACACACACAAACATCAAGAAGAAAATGAGGCAAGCCACCAACCTATCTTGAACAAATTGAACCCTCATCTTCGTCGGAAAATACTAGTCACTAATTCAGAGCCACAAGAACATGTATCATCAAGAAGATGAAAATAATAATAATAAAAGAAGATGCGAAAGATCATTACCAAGAATTGGAGCAAGAATCCCCCCAAGAACACCAAGAGCAGATATGCACACAGAGAGGAACAGCACCTTCCTTTCCCAGGCGGCAACTGATCAACGGCCGAAAGGGCAGCAACAAGAGGGCCTCTCTGGTTTGCTGTTGCAGATGTTAAGCTACCAGCTAGCTAGTTACAGGGTGTTGAGTTTGGTACAATTAGCTAGATGCCAATGGCTAAAGATGGCTAGAGAGAGAGAGAGGAGCGGTGTGGTGGAGACGAGGGAGGGAAGGAAGGAAGAGGTGGTAGAAATAGAAGGAGAACTTCGAAGATGCTGCGCGCCACGCTGGTGGAGGGAGGGAGGGGAGCACGCGGTTGGCACACGGTAGATTCGGACGTCACTTCCACTTGGCGCTGGTGAGAATATAGAATGCCGGCACCTTTAATTGCCCTTTCATTTTTCTTGGGGGTTCAGCTCTTCTTTTGATTTTTTTTTTCGGGGGCAGGAGATTTTGTTTTTTAAGGTTCACAGTGCTTGTGTTGGCTAGTTTGTTAGACTGACCCGCTCGTGATCGTTATCCTGCTCGCACTTGCTAAAAATAGTGAGAGACGGTGGGATAGCAAGCCGTGGCACCCTCCAGCAGCCTTGCCATCATTGGCGAGTCGGATAGCAAGACAAGAGAGGCTAGCTATCCCTAACGAAGCCTCTCTCTCCTCTCGTTATCCACTGTGCAGCATGGACGGTTGGAGTGGCCATAGCTTTGGCAGCAACGAGGATGAAGCGGCGGTGCAACCTCTTTCACTGACGAGTCCCTCTCCTCCATCTCCGGCGACTCCACCAACGCAAGGCACACGCTTCTTTGGTTTCCTAGCAGCCCTTGAATGGTCGCGATGCATTTGGGGGTAGAACTAGGGTTTTGGGTGGGGTGGCGATGATGTACTTGCAGGCGGTGTGCCGAATGTGTTGCTAGCCTGACATTGAGGTGAAGGATGCAACAGAAATGGTTCCCACCACAGGTTGTCACTAATTTTGTGATGATCCAGGCTAATTCTAACAAAAATAGTGGATTTTCTTTTTTAGAACTTGGTGAGTGATTAAACTGGAACACAAGGAATTAATATGTGTAGAACTTGCAATAGATATGTGTAGCCACATTGCTTATAATTGATGACACATTATATCTGAAAATCTGACATGATTTAGTGTATTAGCTCACTTATCTTGCAGTAGATCAATGTAGCTCTAGTTAACTCAATTTATTTTAAATTTTCTAAAATTTCTCTTGCAGTGGCTCAATTTAGTTCAATTCTTGCAGCTAGGGATATACTTGGCTTCTTTCTTGATAGCAATGGTATTACTTTCAGATTAGTATAGATTTTTCTTCTAATTGCTTTAAGAATATGATCACTAGATTTCATTTTTGATATTTTTTTCCTTTCTGGTATGTGTAGTACATTTAGCTACTGGTATGTGTAGTAGACGATTTACATTGACAATCCAATCCGCATGCTAGAATTCATTCTCATTTTAGAGTCATTCTCAATTTTACACTACAGAATGGTCTGGATGATGCATTTTACAGTAAATTCTCAGTTTTACACTGCAAATTCTTATAGTGAATGGAATTTCATATGTATGTAGATAGCTAGACACCGTTTGGACAAGCAAAAGGAGATAGAGCACCTAGAGGCCAAGTGAGGGCAGCCCTCGCATGAGTCATTGCCCAAATCGAGCAGAAGGTTGCCAACCTGTTGGCGATTGTGAATGAAGGGTGGACCAAGATGAGACGCCCTTTGACGGGTCAACTCCGTGCATCCTGACGTTGAGCGGTGCGGAGCACCTTGATGAGGTGCGAATTGAAGCCGACGAAGCTGCGTTGGCCCTAGAATGGAGCTGAGTCCAAGGCAAAACTGTTGGGAGGCTACAACCACACCATCCGTGTCGGGGATTGGATAAAATACCCTGACAGTTGGGCCTCATACATGACTTATCCTTAGGGTGTGTACCTGAGAAGATAAAACGAATATGGCAAGTTCGAATTAATATCCCGACGATTGGTACTCAGGGGTAGGCCTCTTTACTTATGGGCCGTTATATGTGTCATCATGGGCCCTGAAGAAATACATCAGAATAATCTACCCGACACTCCCGCCGTCTTCAGTATTCTCCCATATCTAAAGCCTGATGCCTTCCGGATATGGATATTTCTTGGAGTTCAAGTTAGCATGTTTATATAGGCGCCTTCCGGATATGGATATTTCTTGGAGCTCAAGTTAGCATGTTTATATAGGCAGTGTTTCTTTGTGCGTTTGCTTATAAGCTGGAAATTTGTTATTTTCATACAAGTCAAACGATTTGACGTTTGATAGCCAATTTTGTAGGTCTTACTATTTCTTCTCAAAGCTCTCAAAACCATTTTTTCTATAATTTTTGATCCCTCGGATGTTCTTATCGAGATGCTACAAATTTCTAGATTATAAGCAAACGCAAACGCTCAAAGAAATGCTGCCATAGTATATATGTAAATTTGGTAGAATTCTAGGTTGTCCGGATAGGTTTACTAGGTTATATAGAACCCAGACTGTGTATATCTTATACCATATATACCCCTTATGGGAGGAGGAAGGCATCGACATCAGGATCCAATATCATCGCAATACACAAACATATATGTGCAATACACAAACGTACATGTGCAACTGGATAGGGGTGTACATACGTCGACAAGTTAAAAATGCGGTTACTTTTTTCTTATTAGCCTTGAGCATAACTTAATCTCGCGTGCATGTGCATTATTGCCCAGACATTAATAATGGTACCTAGAGGTAGTACAGCCTGGTGGTATTTTAAATTCTGTACTCCAAATTAAGTTATTACATGACATACGCAACTCAAAGTGATATACCCCACAAGTCCATCACCAAGAATTATAATAGGATATACATGAAACAGAGAACTGCTAGAGGTAGAAAATAATATATGTTCAATTGTATGTATAAAATAAAATTGCTGACAAATTAGTCTCTGCCTGCTGATGATGTGATTTCACCGGTGTTTTTGCCGAAGAAACACTGGATGAGTTTGAAACTATTTGACGTATATTTCTGCAGTACAAGATTTCTGTGTAAGGCTTTTTTTTTTCAGATATGCAACAACCGTATAGATATGAACCAAAAGAAATAAAAAGGGTGTCTTTATTCTTGTCATGTTTGCTTATGAAGCCTAGATCACTACCAAAAGTATGTCCAACTAAGGGGGAAAATTTTGGACCAGAGGCCAAAAGGAGGAGCAATGTTTGGGGCCAGGAGCCAAAAGGGAGGAATCTTGTGCCACTGCCAACTGATTGGGGTTGGCCTGCAGGCAAGAGTGCTTCGGTACTTCAGCTTCTTCAATCTTCCTGGCCTCTTCCACTAACATGGGGAATTAGATGCCAACTCACCATCTCATGTGGGTGCATGTCCCCTCCTCTTGAACCACATACTTGTGAAGGGCTGTTCTTTTTAACCTATCCGATTTGTTGATCTATGCTGATAAACTAAATTTCGAGAGTTTTCTAAAATGGCTTGGAGAGTCTAGCACGCTTCAGTTGACTTACTTTTTAGAGCTTTTTGATGCATCTTCAAGACAAAAAAGAATGAACCAAAAATACTAAAACATTTGCCTTTTTGAAACCGAGGATAAGCAAATAAGTAGATAAAGAAATGAGCAGATAAGTCAAAAAGAATAGACCCTACATTAAATGGATATACATGTAACAGTTAAGTACTAGCTTGCATGCAAATTAAGCAGAAGCTTAACTTCACTATCAATTTCATGATAGTATATGGCTTAGTTGCATGGAAGTTTCTTTGATTAGTTAGTTTGGGACTTAATTTTTGGGTCTGAACACTGATGAATAGACGCAAATTGGTCATGTTGACGTTGGGCTGTAGCTGTAAGTAGAGGACTGGTGGTTAATTAGGAACAATACAATTTATCAATTACTACAGTTGATCTTTAAGCAGATAAATGTGTCACCGAAATATTGAAATTTAGACACAACGATTACTACGGGTAATGGGATATGTTTTCAGATAAACCCATCCAAAAAAGATATTCCAACCGAAGAACTCCACGCCAGTGCTGATCTTCATAATCTAACCAAGCCTATATTTAATTTAATTTAATCAAGACAAAAAAATTAGGAGATTAGATAGATATATGCTTGCTAGGAAAACAAGACTATATATAGTAATGCTATCGTTAGTCGCGAAGTACCGGCGTCTCCATGCTTCGCGCCGTGTTTTTGAAATCTGAGACTGAAAACGATCGATCCGAACCATCCATCATCTTCGTCTCATTGAAATGTAGCTATAGAGCAAATTTTGTAATTTTTTAGATTTTTCACTATTTATGTCATATTTTTGAAAATCAACGATCTAACTAGTTCTGGAGTGTCCAAAAAGGCTGATTTTCAAAATATAAAATAAATAGTAATAAATTCCAAAAATTACGAAATTTCCTCTATAACTACATTTCAACGAGACGAAGAAGATGGATGGTTCGGATCGATCGTTATATATATATATATATATATATAACCCAAACCAACAAAGTAGATCTTGCCAGTAGGCAGTAGCTAGAGTTGAGCTCCACGGTCAACAAGATATATATGGTCCAAGAATTTGCATAGTAGAAGGTACGTACATGAAGTTTCCAGCCTTCCATAAGCCGAAAACAAAAGAGAAAAGATGACAAGAAGAGAGAGAGATAAGCAAAGCAACAAAGAACAGATACGGCATGGGATTTTGCTTTAAGCGCATGTCGTTCAATTTATTCTGGATAAGGTCGACGGCGTGGTTTGTCGATGTAACATCAATCCTATTTTTGGGTCTTTTCAAAATTTTGCACAATATCAAAATTTGAGCTAGATTTAAAGATTTTAAAACCTTCAAATGATAAATGTCAAGCTCAAACTATGACATATACTCTTCTCATTTTTAAGAACTAAATACTCATATGAAAGTCTTGTGCAAAGTTCATATTTTTTTAAAAAATAAAAACGTATGATTAGCTACATTGAATAGGTTGAACTAATTATTCAAATCTTTTTTTGCAATACATGTATATATATCTATATACATGTATTTATATAGGTATTGGCTTGCCTTGATCCTCGTAATCACCATCTTGGAAGGGATCCTCGTTCAGTTGTTCCTCTAGCACCTCATCCTCTATTTCGACGAATAACCAATGCAATACCAAAATAAATATGGTGCCAAGATTTCAAAATGATACATGTAATATAGGGGCAGTCCTAGGGCTTATTTCATTTTATTCCTACTGTATTGTTATGATTATCAATATTTTAGTATATCTACTTATTAAGTTCCATGAATTTTAATATTATTAGATACAAGTATATAGGTTATGTCTATATGTTCATGTGGATGAAAATGCAATAATCTACCCATAGGATACCCAATAATTCACAATAATAAGTAAAATAATTTTCCAGCAAGGTTAAGCATTTCTGTTATTTTTATATTAGTTAAATCATCAATTTAGAGCAACTCAGATTTTTAGTGAGATTAATACTACTGCAAACAGCAAGTTTATATTTTTCCTATGTCTAGAAGCATATGTAGTAATTTACAGAATTTTTCCATAATTTGTAAAGGCCATTTACTATTTTTATAAAATCAAACATATTTACTGGATTAACTAAAACACTAAAGGTGCTCGAAAATCCTAATACACAGTGCTGGGCTCGGCCCAAGGCAAATCTTGTTTTAGATCCGATTTCCGCAAGCCACTGGCCGAATGGGCTTGGCCCACGGTGGAATGGCCTAGAGAGGGAAAGCACAGCTCATGAACA
Organism: Olyra latifolia; assembly: GCA_036346145.1. Taxonomy (NCBI): domain Eukaryota; kingdom Viridiplantae; phylum Streptophyta; class Magnoliopsida; order Poales; family Poaceae; genus Olyra; species Olyra latifolia. Next base: position 40,262,862 of record CM070532.1, read on the forward strand.
GCCTGCGCATGACGCGTCCTCTATGGACACACGCGAGGTTGATGGGTGGGTCTTGGCCGCACTTGTTGGTCCACCGGGGAGAATGACGGGTGGGCCAGGAGGGCCCACTAGTCAGGGATGGAGCTGGGCATCAATTAGAAGGTGGGTTGCTAGAAAAGACGCCTAGCGAAGGAGAAAGCGTAAAGATGAGGAATACGCCTCTACTTATGTCTGAAAGAGAGGCCCTGGGCCCACCTATCAGTGATCCATTATGGTGAACGCGGGAGATTTAAACGCTAATCATAGATCTCGGTGGGACCCACGCATTGAAAAGACATCTGAACAAGGATTCTCATCCATGATGTCATTGTGACATCACTATCATCTTTCTTCGGCTCGGGCGTAGCTGCGCTGATGGAAACAGCAATTCTCGACGATCTAGGGCACAATTTAGGGTGTTCTTGGGCTTCAAAGAATGAGCGTGACTTTGTGATCCTAGTGATGCATGTGTTGCAGCCGACGTTGAGCTATAACGGTGGAGCAACGAGGAAAGGTGGCAGCGAAGACAACTAGACATGGCAAACATGCAACTAATGGCATCCATCACAGAGCAAGGGGTTAGGGAGCATTTAGGGACTACTAGGGTCGTTACCAACCTGTCGGCTAGGGCGGCGACGAGCTGGAGTAGGCCGGCGACAGTGATGCCTAAAGGGGGCTAAGAACGCAATGTAGGCATTCTTGAGCCCCGGTTCGCCTCCGTGCGGCAACGAGTCGGGAGTGGATGCGGGTGCTCCGGTGATGATATGGATAAAAGAAGAGACTAGAGCATCGCCGGCGATGAGTATTCAGAAAGAGGGTGGAATTCTGTGGTGGCGGCGTTGAAGCTTCCCTGCGAGCCATAAGGAGCGATATGTCAATAGCTTGCAAGGGGGAGGGGGAGTGAGAGACAACAATGGACAACCTGGGGAGGACACTAGTCCACGCTGACTCGACGGGCTCACACTTGCTCGCGTGAGTGTGCGGTGTGCTTGGCCCGTGCAGTGGATGTGGCAGTGCCGCAGCAGCTCGCCTAGGTGCGTATGCACGTGCGGGTGCGTCTGGCGTGGGGCAGCGTGATAGACGCTAGTCAGGGATGAAAGGCCTCGGGTCAGAGGAGCAGTGGTGGCGTGGGTTGGTGGCATGACTATGCTCCGGTGCATAACAAGGGAGGAGTGAGTTAGTGAGCGTGAGAGAGAGAGATAGAGCAGAGATGGAGCAGGCTGGCTAGGTCGCGTGGGTTGGTGGGGAGTGGGAGAAGGCTAGGGTGTTGGGCTGGTGTGGTATGGGCCAAAAGGCCGAGGGGAAGAATGGGAAAGGGGCTGGCATGGGAATCCTAAAGCAGAGGCAGAGAGCAGGCCAGCTTTTGGGCTGGGTCCAAGAGGTAGAATCAAGTTTTCACAGCCCTAAAGGACGATTATAAATTTATATTTACTGTTTAAAAACCAAAAATAAATCTGATATTAGGAAATCTCCAAGTAATTTGTTTTTCCTAACAGCATAAACATATATATAAAAAATATAACCCCCCCCCCACACACACACACACACACACACATATATATATATATATATATATATATATATATATATATATATATATATATATATATATATATATATAAAGCTTTGCAGGTTGAAAGGAATTTACCCAATTATACAATTTAAATGTAATTTCATATCAGAAAATATGAATTTTGCACAAGGCTACAAAAATTGGGGTTGTAATTTTTTGCAAATAGGAGCTTGCCTAAATTTGATTTGATATTTGGGCAAAATGTTGAAGAAGGCCAAAAATAGGGTGTTACATGTAGGAAATTATATCACCTAGCTGGCACCAATCAATTAAAATGAATGTGCTACTATAGTTTGGGTGCGCCTAAGAAATCCCTGTTCCAAACCTGACGGAGTCAGTACTGGTTCAAATTGGGAGAGTTCAATGGTTGAAACCATTAGAGAAATACCAAAACAACGAAATTGCGAGCAAAAATGTCTCCAGTTATTAAGAATCATACGCTGTTGCATCAGTCGTAATCGAACATCAAATGTGAAGAGGACAACTAGCTCGTTTTGGCGTCAAAATTCCGTACTGCAGCTAGCAGAATGATGACTCGGCACGGCCAGGGGAAGAAGATGCCCAACCCAGGCCGTACATATGTCTGGTTGGAAAGCCGTACAGCACACGTACGCGTCAAGGTCCCGGCCGTCACGGCCGGAGAGATAGATCGGTCGATTGCTCTACGTGAAACGCATGCCAGAACACCAAGCCAACTTTACCATTTCAGCGATCCATTCGATCGACGTACGGCGATCGTTGTGTTCTTACCGATGTTATCAAACTTTGGTGAGTACTGCAGGCTGAATGCACTACTAGAGAACTGCATATAGATACCGGCTTATCACTACCGGTTGGATTTGAACCCGTATTGATAGTGACATCAGTACCGATTCATGGCTACAGGGCCGTAGTGGTTTTTTAGTACCGATTGGAGCCACGAACCGGTACTGACCTGTACTAATGCGAGGGCATCAGTACAGGTTCGTGTTGCGAACCGGCATTGATGTCTCGTTTCAGAAAAGTTAAAAAGAATACATATTTTATTATATTAGTACGCGATGGTGGGTGGGTTAGTTAGAAGGGTGGGACTAAGTCACGAGGTTGCGGGTTTGAGTCCCGCTTCTCCCATACATCCTTGACATATTTTTAAATATTTCTAATACTATCAGTACAGGTTTCGTGAACCGGTATTGATAGCCTTCCCTATCAGTTCCCGATAGGTAGTACTGGTTTCAAAATCAGTACTGTAGCTGGTTTGGAACCGGTACTAAACTGGCTTCTCTGGTAGTGATGCCACACCATGCACCATATAACCTGATATGTAGTGGGCACAAATTAAAATGATGGGGACTCACACAAATTAAGTTTGTTTTTGCGAGAAGTTATGTAAGATTGGCAGCATGCATTTGAATTTTGCCTTGACTCTTGTAAGATTGATGCATCCGTATATACTACTACAGAACACCCTTTCCATGCCGGCTCGTCACTGCCGGTTTGCTCAGAACCGGCAGTGATAAGTTCACTGTCTGTTTCTAAGTCCCCACGACCAAGGAAAAACCAAAGACCGTAAGAACCGGTAGTATCAAGGCTTATCACTGTCGGTTTGATCAACCAGCCAGTAGTGATATATCACTGTCGGTTGTATCCCACAACCGGCAGTGCTAACCCTTATATCACTACAGGTTGTAGCACCCAGCCGGCAGTGATACATCACTATCAGTTGTATCTCACAACCGGCAGTGCTAAGCCTCATGTCACTGCCGGTTGTAGCACCCAGCTGGCAGTGATGCATCACTACAGGTTGTAGCCTTAAACTGGCACTGATAATTTAAAATGGAGCAAAAAAGTAACATCAAACAGAAGCAGATGAAACCAATGAAATGATCAAATGATCCAGCATTTTTGCACTACTGATCAGTCATTACGTAGAACATTATAACATTTAGCTATACATAACGGTTAACATATATAACATAATTAACATAAACATTAATTACATAAACAGCCCTAATCGCTACTCATGCATGGCCACGTGACATGCGTGATCACCACTCGCCGCTGCTGCCCAAGGGGCCAGAGATGGGGTCGTTGTCCATGGTGTCGATGCTGGAGGCGACACGTGGCTCGTTGCCATTGTCCTCCGATGTCGGAGGAGTGCTCCCCCAGCCGATCACGGTGGCCCCATCCTCGTCCTCGTTGTCGTCCTCGTCATCATCCTCTTCCTTGTCGGGATCCTTTCTCGCGCGCTTCATTTCGCTAGTGGCCGCGCCAGGGGCTGCAGTGGCGGCAGAGGTGCTCGGGGCTGAGGCGACGGGAGGGACCTGGTACGCTGGGCATTGTAGCGGTTGTCCCAGCGCCTGAAGCCAACGCACGTGAGCCCAGAGGAGCACACATGCAGGGGCCGGAGGTTCCGAGAACGAACATAACGCAATTGCAGAACGGCACCAGGGGCGGTGATGGTAGTGCTGGCATGTACCTCGACTCGGCGGAGAAGGCAGAGCATGCTGGAGAAGGAGGAGGCACCGCCATGAAGGAGACGGCGATCACGAAGGCGCGACGAGGCGAAGAGAAGACGAAGACAGTTAGAAGTTCTGATCGCAACTGATCAGTTTAATAGGCCGGAAGACGAAGAGATAGCTCTTCGCCGCGGCCTTTTAGAGGACTTATCACTGCCGGTTCGATTTACAAGCCGGTAGTGACATATCACTGTCAGTTGTTGCCTACAACCGGCAGTGGTAACCCTTATGTCACTGCCGGTTTTAGCACCCAGTCAACAGTGATGCATCACTCCCGGTTGTATGCTCCAACCTGCAGTGATAACTCCTTTCTCCTTCGCTAGTTTGTGGCGGCGCTATTTGCTACAGTGCTTGGCGGGAACAAACCACTACCAGGTTGTGGTTTCGATCGGCACTAAATATATCACTGTCGGCTTGTAAATAGAACTGGCAGTCTTATTACTGCCGGATCAGTCTGTAAACCGGTAGTGATATGTTAGCAGTATAAAACCCCCACCATCTTTGTCTAGTCCTCCTCAAGCCCAAGCTGTGCTTTGGTGTTCAAGTGAAATCAATTTTGAGCGGCCATTTTTCATCATAACCGCGCGGAGGCTTGAAAATTTAGAGGATTCCACTTGGAGGCTTTCAAAGTTGGAGGAATCCATTCAGAGGTTGCTAATCTAGCTATTTATTTCATTCCATTATATATATTTTCTATGGCTAGATTGCTTAGATCAAGATCATGATCTACATCCAATTTAATATTTGAAATTTACTTCAATTGTAGGAACAATTTCAAGGATCAAAAATTTGGAGGGATCCACTTGGAGGCTTTAAAATCTGGAGGTATCTATTAGGAGGTATTCATGTAGCTTACAAGTAGTTATGTTAATGGTTGCCTTATTATTTTAGTTCTAACTATAATTGCCACTACACAATTTAAGCTTTGAAATTTATTTAAATTGTACATCCAATTTAAATTTATTTCAATTGTACAAGTAGATTTGGTAATGGTTGTTTTAAAATTTTATTTGTAACTATAATTGGCACTACACAATTGAAATTTAGGTCATCCTCAATGAGAGGATTTGTTTTTTTTTATATTGTTCATATAGCTTACAAGTAGCTATGTTAATAGTTGCTTTAACACTTTAGTTCTAACTAAAATTGGCACTATACAATTGAAATTTAGGTTGTTCTCATTAATTGTAGATGGACCAAACATGGATGTACCATGCGAAATGTACCAGCCTAGAGTTCGTTAATGGTGTGGATTTGTTTCTGAGAACTGCCAAGGCGTACAAGTCAAACAGTCTTGTTGACTACGTATGCTGTTCATGCGTTGATTGTAAGAATGAGAAGTAGTTTTCTAGCGTAGAGCAGATTCCTCCTCACTTGCTTTGAAGGGGTTTGAAAGATCGCTATACCTGTTGGACCGAGCATAGTGAAGATGATGAGATCATATATGAAGCCTCACAACCCATAGTTGAAGAAGCCGGTGGCACCGAGATGCCGGCTAACGTGGAAAAGGATGTGTTGGTTGACGATGGCGATGATGATCTAGATGAGATGCTGCGCGATGGGGAGGTGGACTTCACTAGTGAAAGACAGTTTTAAAAGTTCGAGCGTATGATAAAGGGCTTTAAAACACCATCGTACCCAGGCTGCAAAGAGGAGCACACAAAGCTACATATCGTTCTGACACTGCTGTAGTTGAAGGCAAGCAACGGTTGGTCCGATAAGAGCTTTGAAGAGTTGTTAGTTCTTTTGGGTGGTGTGCTTTCAGAGAGTAACGTGTTGCCTGAAACTACGTACTTGGCCAAGTAGGTTGTCTGCCCATTGGGAATGGAAGTAGAGAAACTTCATGCATATCCAAATGATTGCATATTGTATCACGAAGAGCATGCAGATTTAGATGCTTGTCCGGTGTGCGGAGCATCATGGTACAAGCGTAGCGATGCAGGACCCATAGTTAAGCATAAAAATAAGAAACCCCTTGCCAAGATAGTGTGGTACCTCTCTATAATCCCAAATAGAAGGCATGCCCAGTTGATGCGGTGGCACGCCGAAGAGCGTAAGAATAATGGAATGCTTAGACACCCTGCTGATGGTGTCCAGTGAAAGAACATCGATAGAAAATAGAAGAACATATTTGCATCTGATGTGAGGAATATAAGGTTTTGGCTGAGAACGGAAGTGATGAATCCTTTCGGCAATATTAGCAGTCGTCATAGCACTTGGCCCATGACCCTATGTATCTATAACCTTCCACATTGGCTTTGTATGAAGCGGAAGTACATTATGATGACGTTGGTGATTCAAGGGCCGAAGCAACCTAGCAACGATATAGATGTGTACCTCAAACCATTGGTTCAAGATCTACAAATATTATGGAACGATGGTGTACGTGTATGGAATGAGTACAAACGAGAGAACTTCACCCTACATGCAATACTCTTCGTAACAATCCAAGACTAGCCTGCCCTCAGTAACCTATCGGGCTAGGTTGTAAAAGGCTACAATCGATGCGTGGTGTGCTTGGAAGAGACCTATGGCCGGTGGTTGAGAAACAGCCGGAAAATGGTCTATATGCGTCATCGTAGGTTTCTTCATAGGGATTACCCACACTGCAAGAATAAAAAATCTTTTGATAGGACACATGAGACTCATTTAGCTCCGAAGATTCGCAATGGCAGACAGCTGTTTAAAATGGCAAAAGATCTTAAAGTTACCTTGGAAAGGGTCCAGGCAGTATATCTACGCCAAGTGGCTCTATCAATAAAAAGAAATCCTTGCTCTGGGACTTATCGTATTGGAATGATTTGGGTGTTTGACATGTACTCGACGTCATGCACATAGAGAAAAATGTGTGTGAAAGCATGCTTGGTATCCTATTGGACATATCAGGAAAAACAAAAGATACCCTCGAAGACTAGCAGGACCTGTAAGATATGAAGCTCAGGAAGGAGGTACATCACAAAGAACTGGATAATGGAAAAAAGTACCTTCCCGCGGCTTGCTACATACTAAGCAAGGCAGAGAAAATTAGCTTGTGTAGTTTCTTGCATGGAGTTAAAGTTCCGTCCGGTTACTCCGCCAACATGAAGAGGGTAGTGAATATGAAAGATTTGATATTGAATGGCACGAAGGCTCATGACTGCCATATGATGATGACACATATGCTCGCAATTGCAGTTAGGGGGGTTCTACCGAAAAAAGTGCGAGACCCAATCATAAAGTTGTGTTGATTCTTTAATGCGATTTCACATAAGTTCATCGATCCGTTGAAACTAGATAAGCTGCAGGAGGACGTGGTCCACACTCTATGCCGGCTTGAGATGCATTTCTCATCAATATTTTTCGATATGATGGTTTATCTCATTGTTCATATTGTCTCGCAGATACGGGTCATTGGGCCCATGTTTCTGCATCGGATGTACCCTTTTGAGAGGTTCATGGGGGTTCTCAAGAAATATGGTCGCAACCGAAATCGACCGGAAGGATGCATGGCCAAAGGTTGGGAAACTGAGGAGGTCGTGGAGTTCTGCATTGACTACATGTATGTGAAATTGATTGGTGTTCCTGTATCTCCTCATGAGGGAAGGCTACAGGGGAAGGGACCATTGGTGAGAAATCGGAGCAAACTACTGACATTGTTTCATTCACAGAAGCACATTTCGTAGTTCTACAATAAGTAGTTGTAGTGTCTTCATATGTTAACATGCACAAGAGAATTCTATGCACCAAAAACCCAAACAAGTCAGATGATTGGATCGCTTGAGAGCACAAAAATCATATCGGCGATTGGTTACGCAGACACATGATGGGTATGCATACGACCTGTGCTCAGTTGGAAGGGTTGGCCTGGGGACTATCGACTACAATTCTAACTTTCCAAGGTTACGAAATCAATGGCTATACATTTTATACAAGAGCACCAATCAAAATAGCGATGTCCGTATAGATGCCTATGACAGCAATGGCCTCAATGAAACCTACTATGAATTCATAGAAGAGATTTGGGAGCTTGACTATGAAGCTTTGAAAGTCCCTCTATTTCGGTGCCAATAGGTTAGACTCCCTGGGGTAGTGAACATCGGCAAGTTACGGAGAAGAACCATTCGTATTTGCTAAGGATGTCATGCAAGTCTTCTATGTAATCAACCCGGGTAACAAAGAACACCACGTGGTTCTTCAAGGAAAAAGAAGAATTGTCGGAGTTGAAAATGTCGTCAACGAGGAAGACTACAATCTTTTCGACGAGCTACCTCCGTTCGGAGAGAACGTCGACCTGAGTCTCATGGAAGAGAGTGGGGAAACTACTTACATTTGTCGTGATCATAACGAAGGTCTAATTGTTAGTTGAATGCATCAATCTTAATTGTATCCATTGTTGATAGGTTTTATTTGTAATATATGGAATAGAAACATTTCTGTGGTGTCAAAAATATGAAGCATCTGTCTCATAATTGTTTATTTTTTCCCAATGCCGAATCGATGACCTTATGTACAATAAATAGAGAAATTTCATCTATACGGAACAATCCACTTAGTAAGGGGAATCACTCTCGGTTCAACACAACAACCAGGAGTGAGAAGGCTCATCACTCCTGATTCAACATAACCACCGGGAGTGATAATGGGAATTACTGCTAGTTGTTATTTTGAACCTGGAGTGATGAGCCTTATCACTCTCGGTTGTTGTGTTGAACCGGTAGTGATGCCTCTATCTATATATTTGGATGGAACCATTCGCGCGCTTACCTGTTTCGTTGCCCTAGCTCACGTCGCCGTCTCGCGCCCTTCCTTGACCCCGGTGACCCGTGTGCGCGCTCCCCCACCCCGGCGACCCACGTCCTTCCTTGACTCTGGCGACCCGTGCGCGCAACCCCTCCCCAGCGACCCGCGCCCTCCCTCCACTTTGGCGACCCGCGCCCACCCACTACTCCGGCGAGCTGCGCGTTCCCCTACCCCGGCGACCCGACACTTCGAGATAATTCTTCGAGGTAAGTCCTCTCCGTGCATAAAGAGGGAAATCGGTTTGGATACTAAGGGGCCAATTAAGGTGATTTCTAGGGACTTGACCCTTGTTTGAGTTGAGGGGTGAAATCACTTTGATTTGGGGACCTAGTATTGTTCTGGCTGCTGTTTTATTAATAGCTCGATGAAGATCAATTTGTGAGATTGCATATGGCACATTCATTGAATGGTAGCATGCTATATAGGTAGATTGTTCAGTTCAATTGAGTTAAAACCATTTGTGCTGTTTACTACTAGTAATTGCTGATTGTTAAAGATAGAACACTGGTTTATTGCTGTTTTATATGATCTGTTCACTGGTTATACTATTGTGCATATGTGCATGATGCAAATTAATTTACATTGTGCTTGGAACCTGTTGTTCAGATGTTGGTAGTTATACTGTTTAACTGAAAAATTGAGAGCAGCAAGCAGTAAAATACATTCATTTAGACTGAAATTATGTATTTAGCTTTGTCTCTTATTTGAATCTGCCATATTGCAATCTGTGATCATATAATTGTTCAGCCGTTGGAAGGCTAATTTTAGCAACCCGGTTGTTTAATTCTGAGAGCAAATTTATAACTCTTAAAATAGAGCTAAGTTGCTGTTTTCCTGTTATAAATTTATAATTCTGACAACTAAACTGTGGAATGATTAAGGGCTGGTTTGGCAACATAGTTTTTTTAATAGTTCTCAGATAAAACGGTGCAAACAAATAGCAAACAAACAAACAACAACCTAAATAATTAAGGAATGATGTCTCATCGTCCTTCTTAAAAAAATATTAAGAAAATAAGCTAGGTATATGTCGGGGCACACCTGTTTTAAATAAGTCTACAAATCTTAACGCAGGGTAATTGACAAATATAGCTGCAAAAGTGAGCTGGTTAGTGAACTTGATATGCCGTAGCAGCTAGCTGCCGACCGTGCCGCCCATAAACCTCATGGCCCATTGCTCACGGTCGGCGGCTAGCCGAGCAACCCCTACATTAAGAAGTAACATTGAGATCTTTTGAAATTTCGATGCAGTATACCGTAGTAGAAGATATGAATCCAAACTCGGATAATGAACGTTCAACGAGCAAAGGTAGCCCTAGTGCGTACCACAACATGGGCCAGCCTGATGCCGTCGGCGTTGTTGATGCTCCTGAGGGCCAGACATCCACTGAAACGTCTCGGCGTGGTCGTGGTCCTAGCAAGATGCCCAAGGGGCGATCAGTCATCATGGAGCTCTCACTAGTCAGAGAGCCTATTGCCCCTTGTCATTAGTGGGGCCATACATGACAGCTTATGGGGTGACTGTTAGAGATCACATGCCCATCACATATAAAAGATGGTCTAGCTAAAACAATGACAATCAGGTGGTTCCTTATGCCCCGAAGGATGTGTGTTGGGACAAGTTGAAAGAAAAGTTTGAGTTCCCTGACGGTTCAGAGCAGATCGCGAAGAAACGTGCATTGTACATCATGGCCAACTCGTTTAAGACGTGGAAGACAAAGTTGAACAAAGACTATGTGAAGAAAGGTCTGACGTCAAGCTTTAGCACATTTCCATAACTACGGGAATATTGGGATGAATTCGTGCAGTATAGGATGTCAGGCAGTAGAGTTGAGCAAGACAAACAAGCTCAACTCAGACAAAAATATTTACCCCCACACACTTGGCTCACGTGGATACGTTAGACCTCATCAAAACTCGGGTCGGGCCCGGCTTGGAAAAGCCCGGCCGTCTGGACGTAAGCCCGACCCGGCCTGGCTCGAATTTTTCTCCGTCAAGTCAGGCCCGAGCCTGGCCCGAAAGCCCGGCCAAAAGCCCAAAGACCGAAGCCCGACTTTGTATTAATTTTTGTTTTTTCCTCAAGCCCGAGTTCGGCCTGTTTTTTTCACCGGGCTTGAATTTTCGGCCCGAGCCTAGCCCGACAGGCCGGCCCGGCCCAAAAACACCAGGCCGGATCCGGGCCAGGGTGCCCATGATCAGGTCTTGGATACGTGAAGAAAATAGCCGAGTGGGATAGGCGGGAGGAAGAACTAGCCCTTAGGGGTGTCACCCCTGCGACGGTAGAGTGGGTCCCACGTGCTAAATACTATCTATATGAAAGGGGCGCTACTTTGTCGTATGATGGCTCTTTATCCTTCCGAAGCCAACGAGATTAGGAAGTGCAACAAAAGATTGCAGATACCCACACCTAGTCTTCCCAAGGCTCTTTTAGTGCAAATAGGGAGAAAGATGAGCTAACCTTGGCATTGGGTAACAACGAGCACCCTGGTCGCGCACGAGGCGTTGGTTTGGTGTCTTGGCTAAAAGCGTTCCCCCAGGACCCCCAGGACGTAATGAGCTACAAAAGTCAAAAGAGGAGACAGCTCGAAAGGGATCAGATGCTGGAATAGATACGAGATGAAATGAACCAACGTATTTAGGAAGCAGTACAACAAGTGCTAAGCCAACAGTAGGAACAAGTCGCTGAGAGAGCAGTTGGCTCCAGGAAAGCCGAGAAGCTGCGCGTCTGGCGTGTTTCTAGAAGAAGTCAATGCCCATTTTCCTGTGGATGACATCACGGAACCGACGCCATGCAAGCTGTATGTGCAGACACTCAACATTACCACCAAGGTGGCCATGGGCAGGCTTTCCTATGTGTCGAAGGGGTCTGCTGCACAACCGTCTGATACTGGTAGGCTTCGCGAGGGTTTGCATTAACAATGTAATTTTGAATAAGTACAAAAGAGTTGAGCTAGAGATCCTCGAAGAGGGGGGGAACACACTAGGGGACAACTTGCACAGTTTTGTCGCGTGGCAGAATCGATACATAGTCTTTGGCTCGGACTCAGAAGATGCTGATGATGAGGACGAAGCGCCATGGTGAGACCTCTCATCACCGAGCAGAAGAAGCCAGAGCTCACGGTCCGTAACAAGGTGTATTACTCCTCCACCATGCATTACTCCTCCACTGGTAGCAGCTATGGAAAGCCCTACTCCTACACTACCACCGCAAAAAAGCAAACGTCGGGACCATCTCAGAGGTCAAATTTGTCTCAGAAGTGAGGAAGGGAAGCGTTTCCGGAGTCGCACCCCCTACTTCATCTAAAAAGCAAGTGAGTGGAAGCATCACATCATTGCGGAAGAAAGGACCTGAGACGTCTGCTGAAAAAAAGTAGTCCCTAAGCCGGCACAAAATTTCTTCATTCGCGTGGCGGAAGTTAAATAGACGGGGTCCAGTTCAAGAAAGAAGAAGTCCGACTATGAACACATCGTCAAGAAGCTTCACATGCAACAATTTTCCAGAGATGTGTTCCTTGCAGAAGCAGGACTGTCGACATCCCAACTAGAGCAGGTTGAACGTGGAGATGATCCGCTTCCTTTCGCACCTCTGAGATGGCCGTACAAGCTAGGCGAACCGTTGGTCCGGTCTGAGGATCTCCGTAATCTAACCACTCGATTGTGGCAACAAAATGAATGGTACATGAGGTAGTGCAGTGTGGGCTATAATACGCTCGCCGCCAAGATAAAGGATGAATTTTACCATAGTGGTGACGACACATTGTATATGTCATTTAGCGAACTCTACCAAATGTACCAGCAAGACGCTCTCGACATTTCCTTGATTCAGTGCTAGACTCTGTAAGTGCCTTACATTGGTATGCATTCTTGTACCATTGAATGGCACATCTAACTACCTTCTTTTTGTAGAATAAAGGCTCAAAAATGTAAAAAAGAACTCATCACAAGAGTAGGGTATCTCAACCCCAGACTCGTTTAGGAGCTGCTTGTCCAGCGGTATCCTACGAACATCGAAGACTATGTATGCAATGTTATGCTTCTTCAGGATCACAAGATATTCATACTTTTACCATATAATTTTAGGTACGTACACATAACCCTGCACGTTGTACTCTTTTATGAGCAACACGATGTCAGCACTAATTGCACTAGTGACGTATGTGCAGTTTTCACTAGATCCTGCTTGCCATCCAGCCCTCACTTAGCAAGATCGTCGTTTTGGACTCAATGCGCATACCTCAAGAGGATTACCAATCCGTCATAAACTTGCTAAACAGGTTAACCCGAATTTCGTGATTGCTATAGTTTTCTTCCATCCGATTGAATCTAAGACCGAATGCCATCTATGTATACACAGGGCTTTCACACGCTACTATGCCAAGAGCACACGCTATGCTCTACGCTACCTTGCCAAAAGCACACGCTATGCTCCGTATAGGAAGGTCTTTAGTGTGAGAACAAACTTCAAGGTACATATGGAACAGTCATGGTTCGCTTTTCCTACTTAACAGTCAATACAACAAGGCTGACATTCCCTTCCTCAGTGCCATAGGCAGGAACAGGGCACCAATCTTTGCGGGTACTATGTTTGTATGTTCATGCTCGTATTCACGTCCGATGAAACAACAATTAGTGATGCCGAGGTATGTTTCAGCTTAAAGTATACAGTTCTGTAAATCCCGTATTAATCAACGATTAATTTTTGCCGTTCTTTTCATGGTAGCGCTTAAATCTACTCACAAGTAAGCTACTAGCCCATGGAATCGTAGCCGTCGTAGAACAGCTAGCTGGGTTCATCCCCACGAAGGTCGCCAATCCATGTGGCGTGTTTTACACTGAGGCATGGCGAGCCGAAGGCCAGCCAGCGGACCGAGAGGGCGGAGTAAATAGTACGAAGACTAAGAAGAAAAAATGAGCATATCCATTCGAAAACTTGATGTGTCTGTAATTAATTCGTCTATGTAAAACATGCAAAACTATAGTTATATATATGTTTTTTTTTTTCTGAATTCACCAAAACCTATGCATGCATATGTATTGTGGGGCTTCAGTTTTGCTTGATGATGAATTGGTCTACACTTGATAATTGTGATAATTTATTAATCAAGGTAGGCACTGATTTAACCATTCTTTTAGAGGTTTTATCCGTTCATATAGTATCTGGCTGGCTTGTGCTTGCTCTGTTAGGTCTGACAGGAAAGCAACTTCAATTGTTAATCATAATATTAACAGACATGAGTGGTTCTTATGGTAAGTTCTTTCAATGGAATCTAAAGCAGATGATTATTATTTTTCTTTTCAATTTAAGATTTAAGTTTTAGACAGTGATAGCATATGTAGGAAGAATAGTAGGATCTTTCAAAAATCGAGCTTGGTGTAATAAGTACATGTTGTGCTCCTAGAAATGTTAAAAAGGTAGGAAACAATATTTTCAAAATTTCGCTCTGAAAATCAATGTGAATGTAGGATGGAGTTAAAGAGTGATAATGTGATATAACTTTTCAATAATCAGGTGTTTCCTACCTTCACATTGATTTTTAGGACCAAATTTTCAAGATACTGTTTTCCACCTTTTTGAACAAATTTAGGTGCCCAACACTTAATTACTTATTACAATAAGCTTGGTTTCACAAAGTTGCTTTAATCTTTATACATATGCTATGAATGCCAGAAACTTGAATCTTAAATTGAAAAAGAAATAAATAATCTTCAGCCTTAGATTCCATTGAAAGAGGCCATAAGAACCACTCATGTCAGTTAATACTATGATTAATAATTCAAGTTGCTTTCCTGTCAGACCTTGGTGACAAGCTATAGTTTGCAACTGTCGCCTGAGAGCAATCCTTTCAGTAAAATTCTGTGGTGTGCTATGTCAATACAATGCATTTTTTGTGTGTGGGCAACATCCTTAACCCATTCTTAATTTTTTTTTGGTTTTATGTTATTTCGCAATTCTTTTTATTCACTGACATTCCATTTGCTGCCGAGGATGTAGGTATGCACGTAAAAGCAGGTATGTATATATATTGTGAAATCATGTATGGTGAATTTCATCAAGGAGTTGCAGAAAAAGTAGGTATGCATATATATTATGCATCTGGTTGGTTTCAAAATGTGCATTTATACATATTGTGTTGTATGGTGATTTTGTACCGGTCATGACATTGATATTAATTTGTATGAGGACATTGATCTGTATGGTGAATTTGTACTGGTGATGACATTGATATTTGTGTGGTGAATCTTTTAAAATGCATACCAGTAATTGATTTATACAATTTTTTTGGGGGAGAGGGTATCACTGTCTGCTCTATTTTCTAGCTAGCTAGCAGTGATAGAAATAACACTGCTGGCTCACGGATACAGCTGGCAGTGATATGTCGCTATCACTACCGGCTAATGGCATGGGCTGGTAGGGATACATAAATATCACTGTCGGCTCATGGCCTGAGCCGGTAGTGATAAGGACATATCACTGCCAGCTGGTGGCTTTAACAAGTAGTGATATAGCCCTAGCAGTGTCTGCTAACACTATGAACCGGCAGTTTTAGGTCCCTATCATTGTCGGTTCTCTACCCGGCAGCGATAAGGTGCCTCATCACTACCGCTTATTCACTGCCGAAGCCAGAACCGGCAGTGAAGCTGTAACATCCCAAAGTTGTACTTTTGTTATCTTTAAACACGTTTGCAATGATGCGTACTATTACAACAATTCCCATTAAATTTCTATGGGACAAACACAAATTTCTAGATTTCAAAAGCCATTAGAAATTGATTGATTTTAATTGAATAAATCACCAAATAGCTAATTAACAAATCTTACTTAGGATTTTATTAATTATAGCAAAATTTAGGAAATGTTGGAATAGAAGTTCTAATAGACCTTAAATTGGGAACATAATTACACATACATCAAAACATCCATACACACATAAATATATATATATATATATATATACATACATATATGTATTTGTATATATAAACACACATATTCATACAAGCTTAAATATGATTAATTGCTCTAAAAATCCCAGGAAAATTCTATATATTAGTTTAGACCCTAATTGAGAGTTTGACTCAGTTGTTGACCAAATGAAACCCTGGTGGGACCCATTTGGCAGCCTCTTCTTCTGGCCTGCTCTTGTGAGCATTTCGTTGAGCAATTGGTGCCTCATTTCGCTCTGCTCTCGCCGGTGAAATCCGGCCCTTGGTTGCAAAATCACCCCGGAGATCTCTTCCTTGGCTGCTTGTGCATGTCGCCTTGGCTCAGGCGGGCCCACGCCCGCGCCAAGTGACATCCCGCCACTGGTTCGCCGCCGTTCGTTGGCGCGCATGACGACCAAGCCGCCTTTGTCGGTTGGGTGTGTCGACGCGCCAGCCACCGCCCTCGTTACCCAATGGTTGCTCTAGTTGCACCATTGATGTTCCTGGCACCGCCGCGTCTTCGGGCTGGCAATGCCGCTTGCGCATAAAGTTATCTCGCCGCCCGGCTCGAGACACTCACATGCGAAAGCAAGCCACCGCCTAACTAGCCAATCAGCGTTAGAGCTTCTTTGTGACTGCCTCACACATTCCCGTGACCGCCGGTCAATAGCCGAGCTAGGACCGAGCTTAAATACGGCCGCGCCACATCGGCCATATTTTCCCTCTTTTCACTCTCCCGTCGACAGCCTAAACCAGACCTCCCGAGCTTCCCATTGACTCGCGTTGGCTTCACCATGGCCTCGTGAAGCTCTGTCCGGCGAATTGGCCGAGTCGCCCGAGCTTGTCGGAACGCTCTCGCCACCGGCACTGGTTGTTCCCCCTTTCGATTTCCACATCTCTGGTGAGCTTGCGGCAATTCTTTGCTCCGTGAGCCACCGACTTTACCTCACGCCTTGTGCTCCCTCTTTTGGCCCAGGGCTTCGCGGTCTTCCCAAAGATCGTGGCGCGCCGCCTCCTGTTCGGCTTCCGTCGACAGTCCACCTCGGCCGCCTCGACCCGAAAAATCACTAGGTAAGACTCCCCGGCCCGCCGATGTTCATCTTGTGGCGCTATTTTTCCCTAAGATCGACCCTAGGACTTTTACTCGTGTCCGCCGGTAGCAGTTCGCCGCCGTGCATGGCTCGCCGCGTCCGGCCGTTTCAGCCTCGGCGAGGGCACCCCTAGATGCACGTTAGCTCACCGATTCCACCGCACCCAAGAACGCCCTAAGCGGTGCACCCTAGCTCGGCTAGCCGTCGGCTAAGCCTCGACCATCTGGCGGCCGGAGGAAGACGATGACGGCGAGCCGTCCGTCTGCGCCAAGATCGTGCCACATTGTCACGCCCGTCGCCGACAGTGGGCCCCATTGTCGGCCTTCGCCGGTTTAAAACTCCGCGGCTTCTACGTCGCCGACATGTGGGCCTCGGTCCCACATGTCGAGGGTTAATCAGGCGCTCACATCCTGGCGCCTTTCGCTCGCGGGTTACGCCTCGGCTGAAATCGTCTTCGACGTGGTGGCTCGGCCATGAGTTAGCGGGCCGACCAAAGATCTTGTTCACCGAATTATCTAGAGTTTTGTTAATAAAATAAAGACAGTAATTAGAAACGATTTATTTAAAATAGGTAGAGATCTTTAAAAATTCTAGAAAAATTAGGGTAAATACTAGGGCTTGTGATGGATTTAATAAAAATAGTACCTCACACAGTAACCGAACACGGTTCCTAGATTAAATCCATTAAGCTTATTTTAGGGTATTAATTCATATAGAAATAAGCAAAAAGAAAAAATGAATTGTTGTGTATTAAAAATGGATTAACACCTAAGTTAAACTTAAGAAAATCATGATTGTCGATAAATGACTTTCTGGACCTAGGAAAATATAATATAACCTATGGTATGTTTCCTAATTACATGTTAACTCAATATTGGTATAATTAGGAAACATGAATAACTAGCTTAACCTACCTAGTCTATGAACCTATTCAATTAAGCTATTACACAGCATGTTAGAATAGTAAATCTGTTGTTTCAATTCAATCTCACAACATGCAACATCATGATTATATATATATATATATATTTATATATATATATATATATATATATATATATATATAGCACATATGACCATAATCACCCACACACCACTTAAATTTCTACTCTACTAAGATAATAAGGATTAAATAAGTTGATGAAGAAAATACGTCAAAGAAAATATGAATTTACATATTCTAGTTATTTAATATACTTTAAACACGATAAAACCATATTTTCTCCTATTGGGCTAAAATAGGGTAGAAATTCCATTATTACTCACATACATACATATACATATATATATATATATATATATATATATATATATATATATATATATATATATATATATATTTATACATATATCATATGCATCATCTCGCTAGCACTTCACGGCCATTACGTTGAAATTCATTACTCAGAGGGATCATGGAACTTTCTTGATATATATGGATTCATATAGATAGTTAAACATAGGAATCGTAAATGAACGAATACGAGCGATCTCGATTGCATTTCATGCATCATTCTTTTCTTCACCGCATTGTGTTTATGATGAATTGTTGATTCTCCGATTAGACGTAGAGGATCCGGAAGCACCGTTCGTGGACTCCGCACAGGACCCGGACTTCAATTCCTAAGGCGAGTTAATACCTACCCTCAAAGGAGTTTGCTTTTACTAGGGAGAATCTCGATTTTTCCTAGTGCGAGTTAACACTTCTCCTATAGGAAGTTGCTTTTACTAGGGAGAGGATGCGCTTTTCCTAGTGCGAGTTAACATCCAATAATATCATATTGAATCCCAGATTTCTAAAGTATTTGTTTTACAGTATTAAACTGCATGCCCTTTTAATTACTTATGCCTATTTGTTCAATCATGATATATCATGCCATTTATTTACTTGCTATCAATTTACCATGACGATGTTGCCTTGAATTAATCATGTGTCATTAGGCTTTGCTATTGATCGCTTTGATGATCACCCTTGGTAGCCTGGTTAATTTAAATAAACTTATTTTAAACTCCTAAGTCTTGGTTAAAATCTTGCTTAGACATTGCTCAGGTCCAACTATTAATTTTAGGCTTAGAATTGCCTCGAAACGGTGAATCGACATTCACCGGACATGATCACACAATGAATATGGTTAACTGGAATTTGGGCCTGGCATGCCAGTGTATGTATGGTTGTGATGTCGCAATGCGCATCGGGTGCGGCATTGGGTAGGAGATGGAGTAGCCGGGGCTCGTGAATTGAGGAGCTAATCGCCCACATACGTAGTGCATGGAAGAGGAGCACGGCGAGATCCGCGTAATGCCGTGCGCTGCCCCAAAAGGAGGGGTTCCGCCACATCGTGTGTTTCACACGGAGGGTGCGAGTTAGCCGAAGAAGGAAGTGCATAAGGGTGAGGCCCTTCATGGATGTGCTGGGCTGAATCGTGGATTCCCCCAGACGAGTGCATCAGGGATGCACAGTGTGACGTCACTGACTATCTGCCTGCGGGAGATAGTTCCTAACACCACAACGCGCCGGCCATCACGCGGTAGTGCAAGTATTGGGGATTCAGGGGTAGTTACGACCTGCGGGCGTACCCTGTCTGCCGCCATGCTTGAGGTGAAGACAGTTTCATGTCGTCATCCGAGAATGATCTAGGTCCATTCTTACAAAGAGCCGTGAGTCTAGCGTGGGTCGGCAAACCCAGCTAGAACGAGACCGGGTACTTTACTGGGAATGTGATCCACAACGAGTGCGCCACACTCGGAAGATGATGGCGGGAGTGGGAAGAGAATGTTTGGCAGAGTGCTTGAAAACTGCCATGGGATTGGTTGTGCATTGAAATGGAAATATAATAAATAATCAATTTGACATAGAATTTGGTTAAACTGCTAAGTCATAGGCTTTGATTTCCAAAAACTGGCTTTCATGCAACTAAATAAACCCAGCCTTTCGTTTGAAACCTCTATCACTAAATGCATTGGGTTGGGTGTTAGCTCGTCAGTGTTTGGATGACACTAACCTCGCATAAATATCTATCTTTAGACATGGAGGAGCCCATCGAGGAAGATGCCTACGATTGTCATGAGGAAGGAGATCCTCAGTACCAGGACCAGGAGTAATTGTTTAAGATAGGGTTTAGTGCGTTCCACCAGTCGTGTGTGGTTACACAGCTGCTGGTGTGATTTTGTTGTTCTTTTAAACTTGCAAGTTGCCTTTTGAGAGATTTCCGCTACTCTGATGAACTTTGGTCTGTAACTAAGGCTTAAATGCCGCTTGCTACTAATGCGATCTGATGATCGCTATTATGTAATATTTGGACACCGATGTATAAAATGATTCCAGCTGTGTAACTCTTGCACTAGTCTACTGATCTAGGGCCTAGTGCAGGTCCGATCGTTCTCGCAAGATAAGCCGAGAAGGGGCGCGACAGAAGCCTATTTCGAGCCGGCAGTTTTGTAGTAGTGATATAGGAAGGTTCCAGTTCTTTTTATTGTAGGCCTTATCTTAATTATTCCGTCTCGCTTCACGATCACCACATGATTTTATGTTTTATTTGGCAAGTAGAATTTGTAGACCTCACATGATCGATCCAGTCACATAGCGAGAGAACTCGTCGATCGATCACAGTTAGAAGCTTGTAGTAAAAAAAAAATGCATGTGGCTATGAGTACAGGCCACAGAACGATCCGTATTCGTACGTAGACAAAACGGAGATTTTTCCTCTCTAAACTACATCAAACAATTATGAGAGTATGAAGCGATCGAAATAGACATGCATGCATATGCCAACCCCAGAGCTCAGGCGTCTTTGCTTAATTACTTTGCCGTACTCGCAATGCGTACCACACCTTCGCAAATGGTGGGAAAAAAAAGAAGATATATATAATGTACGGAATTTTTAATAACATATTCCATTTAAAAATAATATTTAATAAAATATATTATAGTTTATAAAAGTTAGGGATTTTACACTGACGGACCCCACTCTGGCTAGTTGCCGCCATATGGAACGACGGTAGCAAGCTATGGCCTGCACCCGAGGGCATGCAGCCACCACAGTAACCACAGTGAGTAGTTACAGCAGTGAGCACGTACATGTGCATAGCAAACTTTGCCAAATTTTGTAAAAAATAATGCAACATTGAAGCGCAACAAAACATGAAAATAGAACCGTAGGTTCACAGGAAAGGTCCACAAAAAGTTTTGCTTTTATAAAAAATTTTTTTGGATTTTTTGATATTTTAAAATTTTAAATCTTGAAAAAAATTTCTAAAAAATCATATTTTTTTTGTGACCCTTTTCATGAACATATTGTTCCTTTTTCAAGTTTCTTTGCTTTTCGATTTGATATAAATTTTTAAAAATTAAATAAAGGATATTGAAGTGTATAATTTTAAACATACCATTGATTTTCTATTTAGTATATACGAGAGCAACTATACGTGAAGACAAACTTATGACTTTATCAAATTTTAGAAATCATGTAACATAAAAATGCAGCGAAACTTGAAAAATATAGAACAATAGGTTCATGGAAAGGATTCACGAAAAAATAGAACCATTTGTTATAACTATATTTTATAAAAATGAACCTATGGTTCTTTTTTTTTTTTTAAGTTTCTCTGTATTTTTATGTTACATGATTTTCTAAAATTTAATAAAGTTATAAGTTTGTCTTTACATACAGTTGCTCTCGTATGTACTAGATAGAAAAGCAATGTTATGTTCAAAATTATACACTTAAATATCCTTTATGGAATATTTAAAAATATATATAAAATTGAAAAGCAATGAAACTAGAAAAATGGAACAATAGGTTCATGAAAAGGGTCAGAAAAAAAAATGATCTTTATAGAAATTTTTTGTCTTCACAATTTTTAAATTTCAAAATATCAAAAAATCCAAAATTTTCAAAAAAAGCAAAACTTTTTGTAGACCCTTCCATTTTTTTAAGTTTTGTTGTGCTTTGATGTTGCATTATTTTTTAAAAATTTGGCAAAGATTGCTATACACATGTAGTTGCTCACTGCTGTAACAGCTCATTGTGGTCACTGTGGTGGCTGCCGCCAGGTGCTGGCCATAGCTTGCTGCCGCTGTCCCATATGGTGGCCGCCAGTGTTAAATCTCTTATTTTTTTAAACTATAGTATATTTTATTAAATATTATTTTTAAATGGTATATTTTATTAAAAATTCCTATAATGTACATCGTCATCATCAATCAGGGCTCGATCAATGGAGACGTGACAGGAAGCAGCAATCGTTGGATCGATGGATGAGACGGCGAGATGATTTGGGAACCAAATTATTGAAGCGTGGCTTCTCACAGCCCACACAGGTTGTACCGAACTAGAGCTAAGCTTAACAAATGCACTAATACGTCCAACGAGGGGGCGGCCTAGCTGTGAAAAGGTGACAGCATGTATGGGGCCATGGAGCTAGCATTATGCATCGCAGATGAACGTCGCCGTCGCCGTCGCGGACGTCACTACCCGAGAATAGGGATTTTATCCCGGTTGGAAACGGGCTACGGTCCCGGTTTCCTAACCGGGATAATCCCAGGGGACTGATGGCAGGAGGCCTGCAGTCCTAATTAGCCACCAACCGGGACTAAAGGCCCCTGAAAAGCCTGGGAGCTGGGGGCGCCCGAGACAGCTTATCCGTCCCGGTTGAAACTACCAACCGGGACTGGAGGCCGACTTATCAGTCTCGGTTGGTTGTACCAACCGGGACTAGAAGGTGTTTTAATATTTTTTAGCTGTGCTCTGGATGACTTATCAGTCCCGGTTGGTAGAACCAACCGGGACTAGAAGGTGTTGTCATTTTTATTTTTTGTCTGCTGGATGACATTTAATTGAAACTCATATAATTAATTGAAACTTAAGTATATGTATATATTTGTGTTAAATCACAATTAATTGAAACTCATATAATTATTCATACACACAGTTAACTCGTTATTAAATGAAAGGACATTCATTAAAATTTAACTACAGCTGATTTAATTATAAGTAATTAATAAGTACTACAATTGCTAACTAACTGGGCTATATATACAAGTATCACAAGTACACATTGTTGTACACATAATTACAAGTACACATGTTTTTGTTCATCGGGATCATCTACGTGGATTGCTCTTGGTAGACCTAGATGTTGACCCCGACGGCTGATCGGTTCCTCTTGAGCAGTCTGACTCCTAATCTTATTGAAAAAGGGTGATGATGCTCGCCCATTGGAGTCACGACCTCGGCTAATATAAAGCCATGAGTTGCACTTGTATTGCTTTCACCAAGACCGCCGAGAGTTCGGACCTTGTTCTAAACCTTTCTTCGCCAATTTTGGAGGGATCTGTCATTAATTAGGAATTAACTAATCAATCCTTGGATCTATAGAGGTGTCCGGAATAGTTAGGCATTATTAAGGTAGAAATTATAAGTACTTATCCCAAAAGGTTCTCCTTTTCTCGTAGAGGTAGCAGAGCCTCCGATGAAATGATGCATCATCTCGCATACATAGTAGCCGCACAAATTATTTCCCGGTGCTTGATGCAAGACCTGTGGTGAAAAAGTTGTAGAACGTGAAATAACTGCATAGAAATTTAGTGAACTAACTACAAAGCTAGCATTACGATATACTTACATATTTAGCGAGGTGCAACTCAAATTTTTTCTTAAATTCTCCAACGTTTTCCTTTTGGAATCTTACAAAGGCCCTACACAAGTGATTATGAGTTATACAGATTAGAGTTGGCTTCAAACTGAGAGAAAGAAAACAAGTGTGATAATGAAAGGAACGACAATGTACCGGTTGAGCATGGCCAAGAAGTCTTTGTATTTTGCGGGGTTTTTTTTGAGTCCATAACCGTGGATCGTACTACGATCTACCTCGATAATAAAAGGGCAAAGTGAAAGTGCACATATATATGTCAAAGATAGTAGTTAGTACTTTTAACATCATGGTAAGAAAAAATTATAACGAGGAGGTAAGAAAACACATACTCAAAATCATAAGCTAGAAGTATCTTTGACTTGTATCTTTGTCCCATGAGCCCGTTGTATATGTGCTGCTCTGTCTCTTACGGTTTATCTCTAACCGTTTCTCATTGATCACTCTTCGGGTCGAGAAAGCCAAACTCATAATTAATTCTCTTGGTTTGGCATCGTTTTAGCTCCATTCTACACAACAAGAAATTAGTTAGGTTTGGGGATTGTTACAAGATATGGGCGTGCACGACAAAATTTATGAATAAGACACTTACAATGTCCAAAGAACTCAACATGCTCACGCCCGGGGCCCTACCTGGTATAGATCAAATAAAGGTTCCCATTCGATGAAGAACTCGTTGTCTCCACTAAGTAATGAGTTTCCTTGAACCGACGGCAATCGCATCTAAACCATGGTTGGCCGCGCCAAATACCATTCATGGAGTTGCCGCATCTTCGTTGTTAGTCGGGGAGCTCCTCACGCCTCACAAATGACGCACCATGTACAAATTTCCATGCTATCTCCGAACCGGAATGTCCTTGAGGCGCAATACCGATCTGCATCAAGGCCGAGATCATCGAGAAACTGTTCATCCTGTGCAACCTCTTCCGCCGTCCGCCCGGTGGCGTCTCCTTGTCGGTTGTCTTACTCAAGACGCGCCGTAGTCCGACACGGCGGCCTTTACGGTTTATCTATGATGTCCTTCAACGATAGGATAGCCCTCCTAGCTTTGTGCCATTCGTCTGTGCATTTGGACCCTCGGTGGAGATGGCTTTTCGCGAAGAATGAGGTGACCTCGCTCTTACAAAGCTGCGAGGTCTTCTCATCACCATATCGCACGCCAACCGGAGGTGATTTCCTTTTGGATTTTGTTGACGTGGACGTGGACCGTGTCTTTTGAGAAGTCTTGGCCCCTATCCGACCTGGTTGGTACATTACTTGGAGCCGTTTGTCGATTGGGGGGCTGCCTTGGCCGATGTGGGAGTTGGAGTTTCGGTGCAGGCTTAGCCGAGGAGACGGGCTTCTTCGGGGGCGTCTTATTCAAGGCGAAGGTTGTGGAGGTGACGCCGAGACCGTGGAGGAAATGCGACGTTGTCTTTAAAATTATGAACCGCTTGCACTACGCGATGAAGCGTGTAAAGATCTAATAGTTTCGTGCTCCGCCACCTCCTTCAATGTCGAGGTCAAGATCCTCGTACCACAGGCATACCTCGTCCACCAAGACCTTCGCGTAGCCCAGCGGTATGGCGAGACCATGGATGAGCTGCCTTGGCTCCACCGGGAAAGCCATGTCTGGATTTCTGGGAGGTTCCTGCTGACTTGTCTCCCGATGTTGGCTCAAGGCTAGTTGCAGCTCTTTTCGGACCAAATCGGGTATCTTGGCCTTTGTTGCTCTCGGTTCGTCTTGAAGGTCCTTGATATGTTGTGCGTGTCGACCCTTGGATCTCGACCGACTCTGTAGGTCTCCGCATCATGGGCTTAAACCGACCTTCCACGGACGACGCCAATGCCCCGTGTACGCCCAGGTGCTCCGGGTTCTGAGAGTCCTTGTTAGCTCGTCGTCCT
This sequence comes from Olyra latifolia, assembly GCA_036346145.1. NCBI lineage: Eukaryota > Viridiplantae > Streptophyta > Magnoliopsida > Poales > Poaceae > Olyra > Olyra latifolia. The sequence continues at coordinate 40,288,280 of CM070532.1, forward strand.
CCTGTTTGGCACGAAGGTGCCTTGGGCCGACGGTGCGCGGCGTCTGAAGCTTCTTGACGACTTCTCTCATCGATAGCAAACACCGCCCTGCCGTCATCGCTCAAAATTGCCGTTTTGACCGAAGAACCAATTTCTCAATCTGTTGGACCAATCCAATGTGGCGGGTGGACACCCTTAACCAGCAAGTCACGTTCCTCTTCTCCCATTTGGGTAGGGCCTTGCGGTAACCACCAGTGTCCGAGGCGATGGTGGTATTGCTTCTTCACGATTTCGCTTGCTCCTTTCACCAAGTTCGACCTAGTTTGTGAATTTTGTACCCCACAAATTCATCCCGGTGATCTTGTAGCTTTGGGTACTTGTTGAAGTCGGGGACAAAATTCTTCTTGACGTACTCGTTGTTCACTTCTTTTGTATGTCCGAAAAGCCATTGCCATCTTCTTTAATGTGTACCTTTTCACCTTATCTTGGTCCCTTCTGGGAAGGTGAACGCTTCCTTCATATCATCCATAGGGTGTTCTTGATTCTGCAGTACCTCGTCCCATTTCGCAAAGCTAATAGGCACGTGGTCCCCGACGATCACGCCGAACGCCGATCCGAACGGCCCAATCGCATTTTCGGCTTTAGAGGCTCGCCTTCCTCACCGACTTCAGTGAATATGTGTCTTGCCCTCGGCTTCTTGCTTTGACCTCACGACGTGATCGACTACTCATTTGACCGGTCTCGGTGGCTTCGACGGCCTCATCGGCTTGGGTGGCCGGACGGCCTCACCGGTTTGGGTGGCTACTACTGTCTCGGTGCTTGGGTAGCGTGGGCTACCTCTTGTCCGAACAACTCGCTCATAAACTCGTCACCAAGAAAATCCATTCGACTGCATAGAATTGAATAGAAACATTCAATTGGGATTTCAAGTAGAATTGAATAGTATCATGTAACGTTATTCTTGTATAAGTTATTTTCTATGAAGAATTGAATAGTAACATGGAACTTTTTCTCTACATAAGATATGATTACACAAACATTTCACATAATGTGCAGATAAAAATAGCATACATATGCACAATAGAACTTGATTACAGGACCACTTAGGAAAAAAATCATTGCACATGTGTTGATAATTAGAGCACGTAGACTTGCAGTCATCTCCTACACAACGATGTTTTCAACGTTTTTCTCTAACTAGTCTCACGTTTCACCATCTAAATACACAAGCAGGCATTACTTCATCTTCCTTTGGACTTCGATCTATCAATGCATATTAGTAGAAATTATTATATTGAAAAACAACCTCGGCGACTTTGGAATTCCTGTAGAAGGTAAAAAGCGAGATAGATGAAAGATACATATAGGCCACACAGATATTAAAACAACTAAATAGCAAGGAAAATGACATGATAACATGTTGTAATTTATAACAATTAAACAACAACAGAGCTCAGTTTAGTTTGTTATAAATTGCTGTCAAATTTAATATGTTGGGTTACTAAGAATAGCCTTCCAATGACATACACCATATATATATATATATATATATATATATATATATATATAGGAGTAATACATAAGGCTCCATGGAGCCTAGGCTCCACCTCATCCACCATTCATCTTTGGTTGACCAAATTCATAGATCACTCATTTGGTTAGTAGAATATATATATGTACATACACGTAAAAATAATTGATTATTCCAACTAAATATACACATCATGTATATACACGCCTATATTCAAGAGTAGAGTGCGTGTATATATTTGCATGAGCGATGTACCTATTCCGTATATACACATGTATAAAAGACATTATTAGTGATTTCGAGGATGGTCCAACATAATGAGTATCCCATCACAAAAGATACCGTAAAACAACTTGCATCTAAGTATATAACTTGCTTCAACTTAATAAAATGTAAAGGTGCCATGCAACTTCAGAGCGGACAAGCAATATCCACGTAATCAACGTAAAATGTCTGCGGCATTAAGACACTACATCTACTATAGAGCATGATTATTAGTTACTTGGCTCTCGACTAGCATACTAAGGAGCTAATTTTCATATCATAAAACAAGACATACAAAGATCGGACCAACATCTGCGCTTCAGAAGAATTGACAGCAGCAAAATTTCCACCTTAAGAAACATCTCAAGCAAAATAAATGCTCTTCTTGGAGAATTTGGTACAGATAATATGTTTCCTTGTGCAATTCACTTGAGGAGGTAGTTGGGAGGCACATGGCGGTGGGACATGCATCTTGACCTTGGACCACCGTCTTGTTGGATTGCATTGGACGATTAGATCCCAATTGGGACGAAGGAGCCCCTGGACATAAAGCTGCACCAAAACTAAACTACGAGATCGACAAGCAACAGTATTGAAAAGGTAACAATGATCCATGATGAAATGTGAGCTCGGCACTAGTGAGCGATCCAAGATTACTACGATTCCATAGCAATTCCTAGTCATTGCCTGCATCATCGATCGACAGAAGCAAAGAAACTAAATAGACAGTTTGATACTTCAATTCCTCTGATTGCAACAAATGGCCACAAGATTGGAGCCTAGGCTCACCGGAGGCGTGGCGTTGGAGGCGGGAGGAGGATTGGCGGCACACGGCGGCGGCGGAGGAGGTGCACGGCGGCGAGGAGGGGAGAGCGGCGTCATGGGCGGCGACGGCGAGGAGGTGCACGGCGGGAGAGAGGGAGCGTCGTCACCGGCGGCGACGGCGAGGAGTGCACGGCGGCGAGGAGGGAGTGGCGGCGTCACGGGCGGCGGCAGAGGAGGTGCACGGGCGGCGAGGAGGAGTGGCGTCCACACGCGGCGACGGCGAGGAGTGCACGGCAAGAAGGGAAGTGGCGGCGTCACGGGCGGCGACGGCGAGGAGGTGCACGGCGGGGAGTCCACGGCGGCACGGGCGGTGACGATCTAGGGTTGGAGCAGCGAGGAGGGCACGGTGTGGCAACTGGTGGAAAGATTGGAGGACTAAAGTGTCCGGGGGAATTTGTATTTTGATTTTCAATCCCGGTTGAAGACAACAACCGAGATTAACGGGACCTTCAGTCCCGGGCCGTGTCTCCAACCGGGATTGGCAGTGGTGCTAGCCCCACACGCCGATCTGGCGTAGGGTGGTTGACCTTCAATCCGGTTCAAAACAACAACCGATATTGAAGGGAGCTTCAGTCCTGGGCTGTCTCTCCAACCGGGATTGGTAGTGGTGCTGGCCCCACCCAGATGCGTAGAAGGTGGTGGACGTTCAATCCCGGTTGGTATCTCCAACTGGGATCCATAGGCTATCTTCAGTCCGGGTGGGTTTTCCCAACCGGGATTGATTGGTGAGTTGCCCCACACGTCGATCGAACGGACCAACGCCGAGTGCTAGGACTATCGGTCCGGTTTATTATACAAACCGGGACTGATACCCAAAAATAAAAGAAAGCAGTGGCGCGAGCGCGGGCTCGAACCCGTGACCGCAAGGCCGGGGAGCCCGCGGTCAAGCGCACGCTGCTAGCCAGGGGAGAGGGGGGAGAGATGTTCTCTTTTGTTAGGAGCGAATTATTTTTGTACCTTTCTTGGTCTTTAGTGGAGGGAAAGGGAATTTTTTTTAATTGTATTTTAATTCCTTATTTGTATTTTAAATCCATTTTCCTATTATATTTCCTTTTTTTAAATGCATTTTAATTCGTTTATTGTGGAGAAAGCCATGTTTTCCTTGACATGTGGGCCCATATATGGTGGGTCCCATATGTCAGTGCTAGTAATTTGCCATAAATTTCTTCAAAATTATAGAAAATTGTTGGGAGCCTATTAAAATTAAATAAAAATTTCACAAAATTCATAACAAATGTGCAAAAATTGACATATATAAAAATGAGTTGGGAACCTTGAAATTTCTCATTAGTTTATAAATGAGATGGGAATAATCTACTTATACATAAACGATGGGAATTTTTCATAATTAGCGAGCACGAACGGTTCTTTCCGGATCAATATGAATTTAGGGACAAATATCTAAAATATTACATGACTACTTTATTTTTACAAGTGATCCTTCGTTATGATCGTGGCGTACGTACGGAGCTTCCTCATCATCGCTACCTCATCGTCGCTAAGGACACTAATGTCTACGTCCGCTGAGAAAGGCGGTAGCTCGTCGATCTGATTATACTCTTCTTCGTCTTTGACGCCCTCAACTCCAACAATCCTTCTTTTACTAGAAAGAACCACGTGGTGCCTTGCTTGATCACTGCTGGTAGTCTTGTTCTTCTGTCTTTTTATAGTTTTACCCTTATGAACTTTTGGTTTGTTGTCCATGTCCATCACATAGAATATCTGTGTCACATCATTGGCGAAAGCACGAACGGTTCATCCTCAGAGGCCACTTGCTTGAGGTCCACGATTGTCATACCATAGTCATCGATCTGCACGGCTGTCAGTTTCACCCATTGGCACCTAAACAGAGGGACTTTCAAAGGTCCATACTCGAGCTCCCAGATCTCCTCTATGAAACCATAGTAGGTGTCCATCTTTCCATTTTTGTCCAAGGCATCTATACGGACGGCGCTGTTTTGGTTGGTGCTCTTCCTATCCTTGGCTGTCGTGTAAAATGTGTACCCATTTATCTCCTTGCCATGATACGATTGTTATGGATGGTCCCCGAGCTAAGAGGTGCAACTGTTCATGGACTCCCTCCTTGCCTAACAGATGCTTTTGTAGCCAACCACCAAAGCTCTCCACTTGCTTGTTCGTGATCCACTTATTTGACTTATCTGGGTATTGGTCTCGTAATATCCTCTCGTGATCAAGTACATACGGAGCCAGTGAAGATGCTTGTTTCAGTACCGTGAAATGTGCTTGTTTAAATGAGAGTAGATCGTCACAGGAGGATTCTTTTCTCCCTAGGGTCCCTTTTCCACGTAGCCTCCGCTCATAGCGTGATACAGGGACGCCAATCGGATTCAGATCATCAATGTAGTCGACACAAAACTCAATCACCTCCTCTGTGCCAACACCCTGGGCAATGCAACCTTCTGGACGAGAACGGTTACGAACATACTTCTTTAGGACACCCATGTACCTCTCGAAAGCGAACATCTTGTGCAAGAAGATCGGTCCGAGAATTTCTATCTGTTTGACCATGTGAACCATGAGATGAACCATCATATCAAAGAAGGATGGAGGGAAGATCATCTCAAGGTTGACCATACTAGTAACAATGTTATCCTGCAGATTAGATAACTTATCCGGATCTATGACCTTTTGTGATATCGCTTTGAAGAACGAACACACCTTTATGATTGTACCTCGTACCATGTCGGTAGAATACCTCGCACCATCATGGCAAAGAATCGGGTCATCAACACATAACAATCATGGGATTTCAAGTTTACGATTTTATTCTCTTTTGTGTTTATGAGTCTTCTTATGTTCGACGAGTACCCAGAAGGGACCTTAACACTGTTCAACAACTGAATCATGCTTTTTTTCTCTTCTTTGCTTGGTGTGTAGCTCGCGGGACAGAGGTAATGCCCTTTGTCTCTCTCTTGTGGATGTAGTTCTTTTCTGAGACCTAACAATTTTAGGTCCTTTCGTGCTTGAAATGTATCTTTTGATGTGAAACCATGTGGAGGTGGCCCCATGTTGATGATGAGTATATTGACAAGTGTTTGAGCGTAACGCAAAGGTTTTTGAGGCGATCGAGGCTTCGCCGGGTTTTCCTAGGGTTTTCGGGTCTTGGAGCGGGTTGCTCCGTTTGTGCACGGTTTTTCGATGGGTTGTCCGGAAAACTTGTGCATGTCTTGGATGTGATTGATTATGGACTAACCTTGCAGGTGAGAAAGGTAAGTATGATGTTTTTGGCTAATCTTTGTGGTACAGGTCTTGGTAGACCGTGGTCACGACGATGTCGGGACGCCGAATCTGGCGGTTCGTGGGTCCAGAACGACAAGGAGGTTGCGTGGGACGGTTGGACTCGGACTTGAGGACCACAAAGATGATGAAGATGACGGACTTAGCCGGCGTGAGGATCCAAGGCTCGGCAGGCGGTCGAGTGCGATGGAAACTTAGCGGCTAGGTCAGGACCGGCTGCGTCCGGTGTGTGGGCCCACGTGGGGCATGTATCGGGAATGTGCGTGGCATATTCCAAGGATTTGTGGAGTATATTCCAAGGGTTATATGCTGTAAAGAGTGAACAAATCTCAGCCATCCATGTGACATCTAAAGGTGGGGAGTAGTTGGCTTGAGAGCTACTCCACCTTTGGGCTATAAAAGGAGGGGAGGGGGTGCCTCCCATTCAGATTGTGTGAGAGGGAGTGGGCTGAGGTTTGGGTGTGTTTAGAGTGCACTTCTGAAGTGCTTTGCCCACCTTGGTGTGGCTTTGTATTACCCTCAAACCGATGCAATAGAAATCAGCCATGTTCATCCAAGTTCTTCTCTAGTTCTTGTGTTTGATCTTGTTTCTTTTGTGTTCTTGTTTGCAACTAGTTTATTTTCCTCATCTTCTTCTATTTTCTACTGATCCATGATGCCTTGAGATTGCAAATATGATTTGATAATCTTCTTGCAATCTAGGAAAGGATAGAGATCAAGTTCATCTTCTAGTTGCAGTGCTGTCCAGAAAGTTTCCTTCGCGCAGCAGTTACTGTTTGATTTTTAGAAAAATATAGAAAAATCCTTTTGCGTGATTCTTGTGGGAAAAGGTGCAGGACTTATATATCTAACTGTGATAAAAACCTGAAGTCCATTTGACGCACCATCTGGGAGCCATGAGGTGAATACCGAGCCCCAATTTTTCTGGTCGAAGTTTTTGGCAGAACCTCTTGTTCTTTTCGGTTGATTTTTATGTATTTGATCTTGAGGTGAAATTTGGAGACGAGATCTGTAACTCATATATCTATATTGAGAAAAATCTATAAAAATATTGGGATCTCAGAATGGGAGAAAACACCTCTTGATTACAGTGCTTTTGTTTTGGAATCTGCTTTTACTTTCCAGAAAGTAGTCTAGTTTGTTTGAATTGTTTCTCTTTATCTAAAGTAGCTTTAGATCTAATTCTTTTTTTGTTGAGTTCTTAACAACCAGTAGCACCACAGAAAAAATCCCCAAGACCATATGATCCACGGATTTTTATTCGTGAGTTTTTTACTAGGGTATGTGTTACTGTCCAGAATGTTTTCCGCTGCATGTTTGAGTTGTTTGGGGTGCGTTGTTGAAGAAAACGTCGATTTCCATTTGGCGCCTATTCAACCCCCTTCTAGCCGCCTAGCCTGGTCTTTCAACTGTATCGAGCTAGGTTGCGCTCTTTTTGATCTTCACCGATCTTTGAGCCTTTCCTTGTTTCCGTTTTGAGCTATGGCGGATGACAAGTACTCCACTAAGCCTCCTGTGTTTTCGGGTTTGGATTTTCCTTTTGAAAGGCGAGGATGGAATCCTACATCATGGCACAGGATACAGTGTTTGGCTGAAAGTCAAAAATTCCTATGTGTTGCCAAATGATGAGGAAATCACCCTCAAAATCGACAGATGTAGAGTTGAATGCTAAAGCCCGCAACATGATCATTCAGGGGCTGAGTAGAAATGAATATGAGCGAGTTGCTCATATCAAGACAGCTCACGAGATTTGGACTACCCTCGTTGCCTACCATGAGGGGACAGTCCAGATCAAGACCGTGAGGCAAACCAGTACAAGAGGGAATACAATCGCTTTGTGCAAAAGGCTGGTGAATCTTTGGGCCTTTGTTTTAGTCGGTTCACCAAGATTCTCAGCAACCTCAGGTCGGTCGGCACCACCTACACTGACTCTGAGAATGCTCGCCATTTCTTGTCCGCTTTGGATTTGAAGATTTGGGGTGTGAAGGTGACCACGATCCGGCAGGCTGCGGATCTTACCACCTTGACCTTGGATGGACTATATTGAATCTCAAGACGTCTGAGCTTGAGCATCTCTTCAGTGAGCCCATCCAGTTTCTCTGACTTTGGTCACCGATCCTTCTTTGCGGTGTTCCTCGAGTTCATTGGAGTTTGGCACTGGTTTCTCTCTTTCTGCTTTGTGTGAGATGCCTGATGAGAGGTTAGATGGAGTGCCTGAGGATCAGTTAGCCCTACTTGCTAGAAAATTTAGCCAAGCCTACAAGAGAGTGAGTGAGAGGAGAAGAGGGACGATCAAGTGCTTCGAGTGTGGTGGCCCCAACCACATTCGGGCCCACTGTCCCAGGCTGGAGAAAAGCAAGAACGACTACATGGCACCGGATAAGAACCACTACATCAACAAGAACCGCAACAAGAAGCCGGTGCCTGGAGGTGACAAGAAGCCCAAGTTCTCCAAGGGACGGAGACTCTTCTAGAAGGTGTTGGCTGCCTTGGATGAGGCCAACATCTCGGACTCAGAGGAGACTTGGAGCGATGATGGAGGTGACGACCAGAAGCCTAAGAACGACGACGACGACGGCCACGCAAGCATGTGCTTCATGGCCGACGAGGATGGTGCGGCGACTCCGACCTCTACACCGACTCGACAATGAGGTACCAACCTATGAAGAACTCAATGATGCTTTTTAAAGCTAGGTAGATTCCATGCCAAGTCTAGAGCAAGATGTAGGAAGCTGGAGGAGGAAGTAGCTTGTTTGACCCAGAGGTTAGAAAATTCTAAATGTTTTGTGTCTCCTCGGCTCAGAGATTCGATGGTTGGAAAGAATGTGATAAGCTTGTACAAGAATTAAATGAACTAAGGACTTTGCATGATAGTGTGTTTATTGAGCTTGAGTCACTTAGGGGGAGACATGCTAGTGTGATGCTTGAACTAGATCAGGCTAGAGATGCTCTTGTTGTTGCTACTTCGCTCCTAGCCTTATGATGACTAGTATGATTGATCCTCTGCCTTGTCATTTGCTTGTCCCGATCTGCTGCACACCTTTCACATGACACACCTAAGGATCCAGTTAGCTCGGATGAGAGCTATAGAGATCTTGGAGCACCTAAGGACCTGTCGATTCAGATGAGGACTGTAGTTTTCACTCGGCTTCTTCTTGTGAGGATCTGTCTCACTTTTAAATTGGAAAATTTAAACATGAAAAATAAAATTGCTGAGTTGAATAACACCTTGCTTGCTAATTCTACTGTGCTTGTTGTAATGAATTGGAGGAAGAAATGGGTAGAGTCTATGAGGATCTTAACAAGAGGTTTGAGGGTCACTAGCTCAAGTCAAGAATCTTTGAGTGCCTTTCTGTGTTGCTCTTAGAAAAGAGGTGGATATGTTGAGTGAGAGATGTCGCAGGCTTTGGGTAAGGACAAGATAGATGATCAAAATTCTTCTAGTGTCTTACCTCCTGTTGATTGTGACTTGTGCCCCGACTTCATCAAGAGTGTGAGTACCTTGTGAGCACTCTTGAGAAGTTTGTTGGTGGGAAGAAGAAGCTCAATCTGATCTTGGATAAGTCAAAAATTTCCAAGGGTAGAGGTCTAGGTTTTGGTGGCTTGAGCACATCAAGCGTCACCGCCAAGATTATCACCGCGATAAGGATGGCCGGATGTTTGAGGTTTCTTCAGAGTCCCCGAGAGGACTGTGTTTCGATCTGCGGCTTTGTCCAAGAGACTTACGCTTTCGAAGGGTGTTTCTCCTGTGACTTCTACTCTGGTAGAGCGAAGTTTACATGCACCTTCTGCCGAAGGATGGACACTTGGTTGAGTTTTGCTTCAGGAGAGCTAGAGTCGCTAGGCGTGAGCGTGCTTCTGCTCTTAGGGGTTTTCAGAGTCATACTCAGACTTTGAGAGTTCCTAAGACACCCACAGATCCTAGACAGCATGCCTAGGCAATTGGCTCTCAGTAGTTGCGCCAGAGGCGTAGGCGGTCTAGGTGCTGTGTCGTTGGTCTGTTCTTTGGATCTAGTGCTTTTCGTTGTTTTGATTCCCGTCGTCCTCGGGGTGTGCCTTCTTTGCCTCGTGGAGGTAGACACCCACGACGTGGTTTTGATCCTACTTTGGGTGGTAGGAGACCTGAGCGGCACACTTGGGGAGGACCGGCCTTTGCACCATGGCGGTCCAACCCAAATGTGATGCCTAGACGTCTGTAGGTGTTCCTTCGGGTTTGTGAGAGTTGAGAGGCGTCGTGGTGCTAGCTCGGGGAGTTTCATTGTTTGTGGTGTGACTCAAGATTGGGTTCCTAAATCGCCTTGATTCGTCCCAATCTTGAGTCACTCACCTCTTTGTTTCGTTGAGCAAAAGGCGTCGGGCGAGGAAGGAGAGGTTTGGATTGTTGACTCGGGTGTTGCCGACACATGACCGGAGATTCTCGTTGGTTCTCTTACCTTGTCCGTGTCCCAAATGGTGAATCCATCACCTTTGGGGATGCTTCTTCGTAGGGTGCCGCCAAAGGGTCAATTCAGGTTAGTGATGACTTTGTGCTTAAGGATGTTGCCTTAGTCGAAGTCGAGATACAATTTGCTTTCTGTGTCTCAGCTTACCGATGATGGCTTTGAGGTACGTTTCAAAAATAATTGTTCACAGATTCTTGGTTCTTCTGGAGAGTTTGTTTGCGGGATTTCTCGTGTTGGGAGAGTCTTTCGTGCTGATTTTAATGCATCTTCGGTTGGCTCACCACATTATTTAATTGCTTCAGAATCCCGTGATCTCTCCTTTTGGCATAGGAGACTTGGTCACATTGGTTTTGATCACTTGACTAGAGTTAGCGGTACCGTGACCTTATTAGCGGTTTGCCCAAACTCAAAATGGTCAATGATTTGGTTTGTGCTCCTTGTCGACATGGGAAGATGGTTGTCTTTGTTCACCCACTGTCACCCTTGTGATGACAGATGCACCAGACAGCTCTTGCACATGGACACTTGTTGGTCCCGCTCGAGTGCAATCTGTGGGTGGCAAATGGTACGTGCTAGTTGTGGTTGATGACTTCTCGAGGTACTCATGGGTTTTCTTCATGGTTACCAAGGAAGAAACTTTTGGTCATTTTCAAGTCTTCAACGCAAGCTTTCTGTTGAGTTTCAGTGCCCTTAGAGCTATCCGCGACTGATAATGGCAATCGAATTCAAAAATTCTCGGTTTGTGGATTTCGTGAGATGACAGTGTTGAGCTCAGTTCTCTTCTCCGCACGCCGCTCGGCAAAATGACGCTGTGGAGAGGAAGAACAGACCCTTGTTGAGATGGCTAGGACTATGCTTGATGAATATTCTACTCCTAGGCATTTCTGGGCTGAGGCAATTTCTACTGCTTGCCATGTGGCAAATAGGGTGTTTTTGAGGTCCAAGTTGCATCGCACCTCTTTTGAGTTGAGATATGGCAGGAAACCAAGTGTTTCTCATTTTAGAGTGTTTGGATGCAAATGCTTTATCTTGAAATCTGGAAACTTGGACAAGTTTGAATCTCGCTCCTCAGATGGCATTCTTCTTGATTATTCCACTTCTACCAGAAATTACAGGGTTTGGAGTTTAGAGGGTAGGAGAGTGATAGAGACTTGTGAGGTGACTTTTGATGAGGCTAGTCCAGGAGCTAGGCCAGATATTTCAGTCTCTGAACTTAACTCTGAGACTATCTTTGTTGATGAGTCATTTGGAGGAGATGACACTCTTGAGCCCCGACTTCCAGTGGTTCATCCAGAGGAGTCTCCTGCTTCCACTCTTCCTCAGATGCACCCTTACCTCTGACCTCTTCCCAGCTCTCACCGATTCTTCACGCTCGGGGCTTACCAGAGAGTCTTCGCTTCAGTGGCTCTGTTCCTACCTCTTCTGTTCCTGAGGTAGAGGCCACTTCTTCACTAGGTGCACCTAGGCACATTCAGAGAATGCACCCACCTAGTCAGATCATAGGTGACCTAGGAGAGCGAGTCACTCGCTCAAAGTCTGGACTGTCCCACTTCTGTCTCTCAGCTGCCTTTGTTGCCTCCTTTGAGCCTGCAGACATTACCCATGCTCTTTCCAATGAGTCTTGGGTTAATGCCATGCATGAGGAGTTAGAAAATTTTGAGAGGAACAAGGTTTGGAAACTGGTAGAGAGACCCCCAGGACACAATGTTATAGGCACTAAGTGGGTCTTCAAGAATAAGTGTAGTGAGGATGGAGTAGTAGTGAGAAATAAAGCCAGATTGGTAGCACAAGGTTTCTCTCAAGTCGAGGGGTTTGACTTTGAGGAAACTTTTGCTCTGTTGCCGAACTTGAGGCGATCAGATTCTTCTTGCTTTTGTTTGCATCCAAGGGTTTCAAACTTTTTCAAATGGATGTCAAAAGTGCTTTCTTGAATGGATTTATTGAAGAGGAGGTCTATGTCAAACAGACCTCTGGATTTGAAAATTCAAGTTTCGATCATGTACTCAAATTGTCAAAAGCTTTGTATGGATCAAGCAAGCTCCTAGAGCTTGGTATGAGCGGTGAAGTCCTATTTGCTTGGGAATGGTTTTACCATGGGTAGTGTAGATAAGACCCTTTTCACCAAGAGAGTTGGCTCAGATTTTCTCCTTGTGCAAATCTATGTCGATGACATAATCTTTGGAGGCTCTTCCCATCGCCTTGTCTCGATTTCTCCAAAGGTGATGAGTTCAGAGTTTGAGATGAGCATGATGGGGAGTTGGCTTTCTTTCTTGGCTTCCAGATCAAGCAGACCTCGAGGGATCTTTCTCCACCGAGCAAGTACACTAGAGATCTTCTCAAGCGGTTTGCTATGTCCGAGGGCAAACCTGTTCGACTCCTATGGCAACCACCACAGCTCTTGAGCCCGATGAAAATGGTGAACCGGTTGACTGAAGGAGTATAGAAGCATGATAGGCTCTCTTGTACCTTACCTCTTCTAGACCGGACATACACTTTGCGGTGTGTCTTTGTGCTCGCTTCAGGCCTCTCTCGCGTCTCTCACCTTCAAAGCGGTGAAGCGTATCTTCCGATACCTTAGAGCTACCACGGACTTTGGGATTTGGTAGTCTTCCTCTTCTTGTCGTCCCTTAGAGCCTTTTCAGATGCGACTTTCTTTGGTCAGAGGATAGATAGGAAGAGCACTTCTGCACTTGCCAATTTCTTGGCACTTCCCTTGTCTCTTGGTCCTCTAGGAAGCGGTCAGTGTTGCCTGATCCCTTCGCCGAGGCCGAGCACGTTCTTTGCTGCTAGTTCTTGTAGTCAAATACTTTGGATGTGTTCTACCTTGAGGGATTTTGGGTTGATCTTAGAGAGTGTTCCACTTTTCGTGACAACACTTCCGCCATAAACATTGCCAAAAACCGATTGCAACACTCTAGGACAAAGCACATAGATATCGGTACCACTTTCTTAGAGACCATGTAGAAAAGGGAGATATAGTGCTTCAACAGGAGAGTGACCACCACTTGTCGATATTTTCACCAAGCCCTTGGATAGCTCTAGGTTTGTGGCTCTCGGGGAGAGCTTGGGGTAGTGAGCCCTTTAGGCATTAGTTGAGGGGAGCTAGTCTTTGTATTATATGTCTATATGTATATATGCTTTTAAATTTCTGCATTTGCATATTTGCATTCGGGCTTAGTCTTGGGCAGGATTAGAGAGTCGGTTTCACTTCTTTAGCCACGCTTACCCCATAGGTTGCTATCATGCGTGATTAGCAATGTCCTCTGCTCTAGCTAGTTGAGTTTCACATGTGCTTTTGGGTCTAGCAGTGTTGGGCCCCTGGTAGACAGGGTTTGTGTCTAGACTCTCTAGTAGTCGAGTCGAGGCTTGCTTCCCTAGTCTGTGGCTTGGGGTAGATGAGTGTGTTTCGAGCCTTAGAGTTATCTGTCTCTCATCTTTTCTCTTGGACTGCCCCTGAGAGTTTCTCCAGCTCCTTATCTATTCTGTTTTCATTTGGTGGAATGATTCTTGGTTTGAGGGGGAGTTTGGAGATTTTATTGCATTTTTCATGGCATTTAGACTTATTTTCATTTCCGAGCTTTGTCTACTATGCTTTTGAATTTAAGTGAGAAGTTTACATCTTGCTAACTTAGTGATGACCTTTGCTAGCTTGTTCATGCTTATTTTGCCAACATTTACACCTGCTAGGCTAGCTGAAAATTAAATGATTTTCATGCTTTAATGAAAACTTGATGAGACTTGTGTCTTTTATTTGCTAGTTTTTCTACTAAATGCTCATGCTAGGGTTAATTATCTTTTGTTCATCATTTGAGCACTTCTTGCAACTTGAGTAAGCTTTTGATTATGTGATCTTGCTCATGTACATTAAAAAAAATGATGAAATGTTAAAAAAAAAATGCAAACAAACATGAGGAGGAGAGGGACCTAGGAGGCCTTTGTCGATGGCTCCTAGTCGGGGATGTGCTTTGCTAGGGATCTCTCTCCAAAATCTGAGTTTGCTAAAGGAAAACAAAAAAAAGAAGAAAAAGTTAGGAAGTAATCGAGCAAAAGGTCTTTGCATAAAATCTAACTTTCTTATTTGTTGCTTGAGTTGCTCATTTGATGCTCCTTTGATCTTTGCATTAGCATGAGTATTTAGTTTTGAGATTGGCATTGTAATGCTCTAGTTTCATCATGACAAAATTAGCATTCTTGTTTTGCTAGATAGCTTGGATAAAATGTGAGCAATTTTGTATGAACTTGTAAGCTTTTGGTTTAACTTGTTTAGTTTGATGTAAGTGATCTATGCTTCATGTTCATTCGCATATTCTACAAAGCTCCCTAGGGTGCATTTGCATTTGCTCACATGCTCTTTCTTCTCTTTGATTTTCTTGATGCCTATATTGCCAAAGGGGGAGAAATTTCTGGAAAAAGGGCATAATTTGTTCCATGTTCAAAAAGAGGGAGAAAGGGCAACATTTTTTTAAAAAAAAAGGGGGGAGAAATTTCAAAATTGGGATATTTAAAAAATTTTGTTATACTTGGACATGTTGACCAATTGCTCTTTCCTTGGTCCAAGTATGATCTTTGGCAATCACTTTGCTTTGTTAGTCCGACATTTTTTTTCGCCTTTCAAAACCTTTTTCCAGTGTTTGTCAATATACTCATCAAGGGGGAGATTGTGAAACCATGTGGAGGTGGCCCCATGTTGATGATGAGTATATTGACAAGTGTTTGAGCGTAACGCAAAGGTTTTTGAGGCGATCGAGGCTTCGCCGGGTTTTCCCAGGGTTTTCGGGTCTTGGAGCGGGTTGCACCGTTTGTGCACGGTTTTTCGATGGGTTGTCCGGAAAACTTGTGCATGTCTTGGATGTGATTGATTATGGACTAACCTTGCAGGTGAGAAAGGTAAGTATGATGTTTTTGGCTAATCTTTATGGTACAGGTCTTGGTAGACCGTGGTCAGCGACGTGTCGGGACGCGAACTGGCGGTTCGTGGGTCCAGAACGACAAGGAGGTTGCGTGGGACGGTTGGACTCGGACTTGAGGACCACAAAGATGATGAAGATGACGGACTTAGCCGTGAGGATCCAAGGCTCGGCGGCGGTCGAGTCGCGATGGAAACTTAGCGGCTAGGTCAGGACCGGCTGCGTCCGGTGTGTGGGCCCACGTGGGGCATGTATCGGGAATGTGCGTGGCATATTCCAAGGATTTGTGGAGTATATTCCAAGGGTTATATGCTGTAAAGAGTGAACAAATCTCAGCCATCCATGTGACATCTAAAGGTGGGGAGTAGTTGGCTTGAGAGCTACTCCACCTTTGGGCTATAAAAGGAGGGGAGGGGGTGCCTCCCATTCAGATTGTGTGAGAGGGAGTGGGCTGAGGTTTGGGTGTGTTTAGAGTGCACTTCTGAAGTGCTTTGCCCACCTTGGTGTGGCTTTGTATTACCCTCAAACCGATGCAATAGAAATCAGCCATGTTCATCCAAGTTCTTCTCTAGTTCTTGTGTTTGATCTTGTTTCTTTTGTGTTCTTGTTTGCAATTAGTTTATTTCCCTCATCTTCTTCTATTTTCTACTGATCCATGATGCCTTGAGATTGCAAATATGATTTGATAATCTTCTTGCAATCTAGGAAAGGATAGAGATCAAGTTCATCTTCTAGTTGCAGTGCTGTCCAGAAAGTTTCCTTCGCGCAGCAGTTACTGTTTGATTTTTAGAAAAATATAGAAAAATCCTTTTTGCGTGATTCTTGTGGGAAAAGGTGCAGGACTTATATATCTAACTGTGATAAAAACCTGAAGTCCATTTGACGCACCATCTGGGAGCCATGAGGTGAATACCGAGCCCCAATTTTTCTGGTCGAAGTTTTTGGCAGAACCTCTTGTTCTTTTCGGTTGATTTTTATGTATTTGATCTTGAGGTGAAATTTGGAGACGAGATCTGTAACTCATATATCTATATTGAGAAAAATCTATAAAAATATTGGGATCTCAGAATGGGAGAAAACACCTCTTGATTACAGTGCTTTTGTTTTGGAATCTGCTTTTACTTTCCAGAAAGTAGTCTAGTTTGTTTGAATTGTTTCTCTTTATCTAAAGTAGCTTTAGATCTAATTCTTTTTTTGTTGAGTTCTTAACAACCAGTAGCACCACAGAAAAAATCCCCAAGACCATATGATCCACGGATTTTTATTCGTGAGTTTTTTACTAGGGGTATGTGTTACTGTCCAGAATGTTTTCCGCTGCATGTTTGAGTTGTTTGGGGTGCGTTGTTGAAGAAAACGTCGATTTCCATTTGGCGTCTATTCAACCCCCCCTTCTAGCCGCCTAGCCTGGTCTTTCATTTGATTTGCCATACATATCTATGAAGCCTAGCAGGCTCACGCATACATTCTTTGTGATATGCATGAAGTCCAGGGAGTGACGGACCTCTAAGTCTTTCCAGTAAGGCAAGCCCAAAATATGGACTTCTTCTTCCAGCTAGGCTTCTTCCTAGATTCTTCAGCCGGGAGCGGCGGGACGGGTTTGCTACCAGGACCCTTTCCAAATACTACGTCTAGATCCTTTACCATAGAAAATACTTCCGCCCCACTGCGATGCTTGGGCTTCTTACGTTTCTCTTCGGTCCCATCAAAATTAACACGGTTACTCGTGAACGGTGCTTCAAATTGAGGAACCTCGATGGCCCATGTAAACAACCTTCCGAGAGTTTGTTAGGTACTTGTCTTCCGTATCATCCAAGCACTGGATGCAGGCTTTATATCCCTTTATAGATAGGCCCGACAAGTTACCAAGTGTAGGCCGGTCGTTGATGATTACAAATAACAATGCACGTAAGCTGAAATACTCTCTTTTGTACTCATCCCATACACGTACACCATCATTCCATAGCGTTAGCAGATCTTCAACCAACGGTTTGAGATACACGTCGATGTCGTTACCAGGTTGCTTAGGGCCTTGGATAAGCAATGGCATCGTAATGTATTTCCGCTTCGACATAGCCAAGGAGGAAGGTTGTAGATACATAGAGTAACGGGCCAAGTCTTTGTGACTCTCGCTCATGTCACCGAATGGGTTCATCCCATCCGTACTCAATGCAAACCTTATGTTCCTCGCATCGTTCGCGAAGTCCGGATATTTTCTATCGAAGTTTCCTCCATGCGAGCCATCTGCTGGGTGCCTTAGCTTCCGTCGACTTTACGATCATCTTTATGCCAACGCATCATCTTCGCATGCTTTTTGTTCGTAAACAAACGCTTCAACCGAGGGATTATAGGAAGTACCACACCACCTTAGCGGGGCTCTTCTTCTTCACGCCCCCTCTACCTCACATGGGTCATCACGCTTGGTCTTATACCGTGATGTTTTGCACACCGAACATTCTTCCAAATCCTTGTACTCATTACGATAGAGGATACAATCGTTTGGACATGCATGTATCTTCTGTACCTCCAACCTCAAAGGGCAGAGAACTTGCTTGGCTTCATACGTAGTTTCAGGCAGCGTGTTACCCTCTGGAAGCAACTTCTTCATGAGGCCTAACAACTCATCAAATCCCTTATCAGATACTCCATTAGTAGCCTTCCATTGCATCAATTCCAGTGTGGTACGCAACTTTTTGTGGCCCTGCCCACAGTTTGGATACAACAATGTTCCTTGGTCCTCCCGTAGGCGCTGAAACTTTTCGTAATGTCTTTTATCGGTGTATTCTCCCTCTCCATCATGCAACATCTGTTCTAGATCATCGTCGTCAAACTCCCCTAGCATATGTTCAATAGAACCGTGTTGGCCAACATCGGCCATATAATCTGTCACATCTTCTTCGTCACCATCTTCTTCTTCACCGTCTTTTCGTATAATCTCTTCTTCACCGTGTTTGGTCCAATAGGTATAGTTTTCCACGAAACCTCTTGAGATCAAATGGAAGTGAATTTGCTCAGAGTTTGACCACTCCTTGTGATTCTTGCAGTCTATGCATGGACAACATATGTAACCTAATCTTGTGCAGGCACTTGCC
The DNA here is from genome assembly GCA_036346145.1 of Olyra latifolia. NCBI lineage: Eukaryota > Viridiplantae > Streptophyta > Magnoliopsida > Poales > Poaceae > Olyra > Olyra latifolia. The sequence goes on from CM070532.1 coordinate 40,306,575, forward strand.
TGACGTATAAAAGTTTCCAAACCCTCCACAAACTGTGAGGAGCGGCGGTCCATGTACATCCATCGCCGATTCATCTACATTAAGTTACATCAAGATAGTTGTTAGTTCATTTTCCAATAATGAATTAATTTCTAAAACCAAAATTAAAGTACCGCTTAATTTATTATACATTTATTTAATTTTTTTGTCAATACTTTAATTTTAGGTTAAATACCTTTTTAAAAGAATTATTTTTAAGCTGATAATATTTTATCACATATTTTATCACAATCGAATCAAATTCTAAGGTAATGCAACAAAGTATTTGGCAACCCACTTAAAATGATATATCTAGATCTACCAACTTATAATTTTACATCAATGAAGTGAGTAGAGATTAATGAAGTTATAATATTTTATCACATATTAATTAATATATATTGTTAATTTTTAAACAATCAAAATCTATGCAAAATCTACTTTAAACTCTACTCCCAAAATTTCTCCATGAATCGATGAAACCAAAATTCTAAATTTGAGTCACCTCCACGCATTCAATGTGTGCTATATCACAATCCAAGTAAATTCTAAGCTAATGCAACAAGATTTTACAATCCACTTCAAAATTTGGTCCACGAAAGTTAAGATTCAAAATCATAGATCCATGAAACCATCATCTAAATTTAATTAGCTACAACTACAAATTCAAAACGAACTACGTCTTAATCCAAGCAAAATCTAAGATTACACAACAAGTTTTCGCCAACCCTTTCAAAAGATCGAGCTATATCTACCAATTTATAACATTTCATCAAAGATGGGGAATAGAGACCAAATTTTTCATATTAAATTTAAAGCAAATATAGAAACTACATTTCATATACAAGTAGTGAGAAATGAAGTTACTAACCTTGGTTAACTTGGATTGAAGTGAAATGATCAAATTACAAAAAATTTGAGCAGCACCTCCCCTCAAATCCCGTAATGGCGGCCGAGCTCCTCCTGTCGGGTTACAGTGGCTGGGGAAGGTTACGGTAGCTCGGGGAGGAAGAAAGATTAAATATGCTAACCAATCCCGGTTGGTGTTACCAACCGGGATTGATATCCCACCCCATCCCGGCTGGTGTTACCAGCCGGGACTGAAATTCCAATTTAGTCCCGGTTGGTAATACCAACCGGGACGGATATCCCACGCAGCCACCTGTCTTTTTTGAGGTGATACCCGTCCCGGTTGGTGTTGGTAACACCAACCGGGACTAAATGGTCCCTCGCGCCCCCCGCGGCCCAGTTAGCCATTCAACCGGGACTGTTGCACTGCTGAGTCCTGGTTGGTGGTTAACCGAGATTGATGGGCTGGTATGGAAGACCTGTTCCCTGTTAGTGCGTCGCTTTAGCTTCCTTACACGCCGTATACCGGCTGTACGGCGCGCCGCGTTGCTCGCCCGTCCTAGCTAGCTTTGCGTGCACCGGCCGTACGCGTTCCTATGTATATATATATATATTTTCGGTTGTTGCAGTGCCTCCATCGCGAGTTCACTTTCTTTCTTTTTGGACAAGGGTATTACCCCGATTTCCATTGATTGAACCATGCGTTCACTTTCTTTCTATTATTTGTAGATGGAGTGTGCATAGATCGTTCGGCTAACTTGTAAACTCTAGACGCATGATATATATAATCGGCTCATTTCTAAATGCAATTCTCGATTCTATGTATATTTGGCTATTTGCTCACTTACCGCTTTTTTCTTTTGTTCATATTTTTGCCTTCCTTTTGTTATTTCTTCATCTTTCAGCAGCTGGGACAGCAGTGACGACCCAGGATTCAAAACAAGCCTAGGCAAGCCTAATATCAACCCAACATTTAGCACTGAAAAAAGATACTACAAACATGTCAAATCAAATAGAAACAAATCAAATTAAAAGTTGTACTATAGTCAACATAAGGGCTCCGTTCTTTTGGGCGGACCGCGTGATCGATCATTGCGCGATCCTTCTGATAAAATTTTTTTACAATTATTTTTTTAGATTATTTAAATATTTTTCTAAAAAACTTATAAATTTGCTACAGTAAAACCGCCAACCGCCAGAAACCGCCAAAAGAAACAGAGCCAAGGTCTCTGTGACAGATCTATGGTTTTATATTTAGATTAGATATGTTGTGTGACCCATGTTGTATGGGTCGTGTGATATAACCGTTGTTTCTCCTTAGGCATGCATCTACCAGCCCCTACAAGGTATCCTAAACTTCTCAGTACATCGTTTAGCGAAGTCAGTTTGAATATAGTGTGGCTTATCATATTCTTCGGATTTAATGACTTTTGTATTTTTCTAACAAATTCTCGGCATATTTTTTGTGAAATCAAAATTTGTATATATATCATGGCTCATCATATTCTTTGGATTTAATGAATACGTATCTCAGTTTATTGTAGTTTTATGGATTTAAGTACGTAGACTTTAATCATACCCCTCTTCTTTTTAAAACTGAATGAGAAAAAATAGAAAAGGAAAGGAACTAACCTGAATGGTTGAGTGGAAAGGAAAATAGAAAAGAAAAGGGAGACAAAGAAGCCACAAATGGTGCCCGGGGTGGGATTCGAGCTAATTAAGGACCTATGTGTTGCAGCACAAAGACCTGACCAACTGAGCAAAGCGATGACACGTTCAACTTACACGTTCTACCCCAATTTACTGGTATACAGATGCATCTATGGACTATGACCAAAATCCAAGCCTAGACAGTGGTCCACCTAGCCCTAGTGGTGGGTCCAGCCCTATGGGACATTGTGCAAGCATGTAGAGACGGAAATGACGGAAAGGGGAAAATATTAAACATAGCGAATATGATTTAGAAATTATGGAAGTTTTTGCAAGATGGTTTGAGCATATTGTGGGTCTAAATAAATTTTCACGTATAATATGGTCCCCAAATAGTTATACAAAATCAACAAATAATTCCAAAAACTTTCAAATATTGAAAATATCAAAAATATTCTAAAATATGAAATTATTATAGGATTATCTTAGCATTATTTCTTAGTTTTCTGAGTTGGATTTATATTTTAAATGTTTAAATAGTTTTTGAATATATTTTTTATTTTTTAATTAATTTCAAACGAGATAATACATGGGAATATTTTATGTAGATCCATAATATGCTTGGGTCATCCTACAAAAGAATTTAAGAATGTTTTGAGCATGTTTGCTATTTTTAATATTTAAATTATAGTTTTTCCAATTCTATATTTTCTAGCCACGCCAACAAAAGCACCTTTGATTTGGTGAGCGGGTAATTTACATGGTTTTGAGAGTTCAAGGATATCAAATAGACTTTTCTTTTGTTATGCCACCTCATTTGCCACGTCGGCAAAACCACCTCCCAAACCACTATAGGGTGTTAAGTATGCCAGTTTTCAAGTTTGCGGACTAAAATACCTCGTTTCATAGTTTAGGGTTATATATATAAAACAAAGCACAATAGTTTAGGAGTGTAAAATAGGCTTTTTTCCTAAAATTAAATTAGTCTAAATTGTTAGATTTATCAAAGGAATGAACAACCTATATTTGTTTTAGTGTATTTTAAAAGGGCTCATTTGTAAAACCAAGTAGAGTTAATTTTAGAGTAATTCCTAAAATATTTTACGCTAGCTAATACCGGACATTAATAATTCTTGATGAGCCATTAACAATTACTAATAGATTGTGATAGAGAGTTTTCTTAGGAATAAATGGTAGTATTGGGGCATGCGTACATGAAAGTTAGCATTAGATATTGCCAATTTAATTAGTATTTTTTTATTGACAGCCAGATATACATATATGGCTCAGCCAAACAAATAAACATAACTTGTTATTACGCGAGAGGCCGGGATATATTTCGAAATTCTTACCTGAGCAAAGTAATTAAAGAATTCCTACCAACAAATTAACGGCCGGGGATAAAAGTAAATAAGTAGGTTATCCCAGATATGAATACCAGTGTTCTTTTCTGCCCACAAATACGAGCTAGTATGGATCAGACTACCATTCCAATATATAAAACCAACAACCTCTATATATATCCGTGCAAAAAAGCATGACCATTCTTTTCAAAAGAGAGGTTCTTCTTCAGTCTTGCTCTTGCTGAAATATTGCTTCAACTGCCAGATGATGCTCCCTTCACATCTGCCCCCCATAAAAAATATCTCATTCCAATGAATTATATCCATTACATAATATTCTAATTTCCAAAAGAAATCCTAGTTGTTGTGTCTCTGGGAATCATTGTTTATCACGATCTACTTAACTTAGGTGAGGCACACTACAAGAAGCTTTTTATCTCATTGTGATACGCACAATCTCTATTTCCCTGACGTGTCAACCGGCGAGTTGGTACCAGCTTCGGAGAGTACCTCAAAATGCTGCAAGTGAATTTTCCGAGTAGAGACTAGAGAGTGGTAGAAAGAGTCTTGAAATAGTAGATCTCATGGAAAGATGCGAGATCAAAATATTCTTGTAAGAAAGAATGGATAGCCATTTTTGGAGTCTGTAATTATATTATATATGTGTGTAAAAATATATTCTCTATATGGCGTGTTCTAAAAAAATCCTCAAAATTAGCCTTATAAAAATCTTGTGTGCCCCTTTTACATATGCCTTCTGTATAACAAACAAACTATACGACTTCTTTACTAATGTAGTTGATGGGTGTACGTTTGGCATTTAGATGTACTGCTCTTTAGTTACTACTCATACTTGTAATATTGCTGCCGGCAAGTCCCAGATAGGTATGTTTGATTATTAATTTTCTAATTATAAGCTAGTAAATTATTAAAAAAATAATGGCATCAAAATAACATTGATAACTAATCTATTACTACACTTTTCATGTAAAAAACCTAAATAATTTTTTTTGTATATTAGCGAACAAAGTTTAAAAATTTTGATAGCATGCGCTCTGAAAGGATGACAATTTGAAAAGAATGGAAGGATTCAAATACCTAATTAGGCAAGTACACGAATTAGGATATTAAATATCCCTAAGAACAAAGTAAAATGAACATACATGTATGGTTTATCTGGGTCGTGGGATAATATGCTAGCTCTTCATATCCATCAATATGGTGCAGCGAGTGTATATTTATATATATTGTGTGTATCTCTCTCTCCCCTCTCTCTCTCTCTCTCTCTCTCTCTCTCTCTCTATATATATATATATATATATATATATATATATATATATATATATATATATATATATATATATATATATTTTGTAGATGTTAGTGAAGAATCAGCACACATTGACAAAAACTAACAATTGAGGCCAACAATTTATCATTAACAATACATGTTATGAAATATGCTATGCACTCTACATAATAGGTCAGTGCCAGTTTATGGTTAAAATATTTTTTAGTTTGCTAACCTGGTGGTGCTAGCTAGGCTAGCTACTAGCTACACTACCTTAGCTATCTTCATCTAGAGCTTGTCACTCGTCAAACTCCACCTCATGGTCAAAGGAGCCGCCGCCGCCGCCGTCACCATCGGAGGGCACGATGAGGCTGTCCGAGGGTCAAAGGAAGTGTCCCTATCGTGTGAACCACACATCCATCCCTCTGCCTCCTCCTCTAACTCTCTACCTCCGAAACGGAGGTGGGCTCCTCATCGTCCTCCTCTGGGCCCTCCTCTGGCTTGTCGACGGGGAGGGGGGCCGCACATCGAAGCATCCGAGGATGGAGGTGGCGATGTGACCTGCTGGCTTGGGCATCAGCTCCTCCTCCTCGTCAGGCTCTTGATTGCCAGCCAGCCATAGCAACCATGACAAGGCTAGCAGCAGCAAGGCAGGTGGAGAGGGCACTGGTGCTAGAGACGGCGGCCACGACAATGAAGATGCTGGTGACTGAACCATGGCGGCGACGCCAGAGGAGATAGAGAATGAGGGATCAGATCAAGGAAGAAATGGGATGTTGGAGAGAGGCGGAGATCGAGAGGCAAGAGAATTTGGAAGATTTTTGCGAATAGGGGCAGGATTTGAGACGATTGAAATAGATTATATAGATCGTCTACGGGGAAATATTTTCCCACAAAATGTCTTGGGAGATGGAATGATGTGTGTGTCAGTTCTAATTACCAACCGACACATATGACTATGCAACGATGTGGCTCTTTAGTAGACACACGACAAAAAACTTTATGTGCCGGTGCTAGGGCTGGGCAGAAAGCTCGAGGCTCTCAGCTCGGCTCGGGCTCGGGCGAGCCTGGCTCGGCTCATGCTGGCTCGTGGCTCGGGGCGAGCCTGAGCTGAGCCCAATTTTCTGACTCGCAATTTAGGCGAGCCGAGCCGAGCCACGAGCCGGCTCGCGAGCCAACGAGCTGGCAGAAAGCATGTTGCTGTCGTATTGTTTGAAGGCTAAAATATTCATCATGGGTTTAATGGCTTGGTTGGTCATGGTCATGGTTGTTTCTATGCTTTATTTTGTTGTTGTTGTTACCTGTTGATCAATGTTGGCTGCTGGATGGCTCTTGGAGTCTTTGCTGTGCTTCTTGTTGAAATCTTGAACGGCTGGCTCGGCGAGCCAACGAGCCGGCTCGCGAGCCAGGACCAAGCCGCCCTTTCGGGCTCGCTGAATCACCGAGCCGAGTCTGGCTCGGCTCGCTACCTGACCGAGCCCGAGCGAGCCGAGCCGAGCCGAGCCTGGCCCATTTCTAGCCCTAGCCGGTGCTAATTAGTAGCTGACAAAGATATGCAGATTATATGTTCCAGGTTGTTATACGAACCGACACAAATACATCTATGCTAATTGGTAATGAGAACCTACACATATAAGTTGTAATCTGTGCCAGTTGGTAATTAGCACTAGCACATATAACCTTAGTTGAATCGGTGTATATATATATATATATACACCTATTTTGGTTTAGTGGCATAATGTTTAATGATACTAAGCATGATATTTGTTAATGATATTCGGCCGATATCTACATCCTAGGGCACGGCTATGGATTATCCTCCAAAAACCTAGCACATCGAGCACCTGGGTCTCGGCCATACCGTGGTCGCTCACCTCTGTGCATCATGTGCTATATTGTTGACATCCAATGATAACAATAGCGATGCTACATATTTATGGTTTAGAATTATAGAGTTTGACTCAAGATTTATCCTATCCGCCTAGCTAATACAACATAGTGTCCTAATGTAACTTCAACATGTACACCTATTTAGCTCAAACTCTAATAAACTCCACCATGGCAAATATGACCTTCACTCTCTTGAAGTTGTGTCTTGTGCGTACCTCTGTATACTTAGACATGAGTTGTTTACTTTACCGCTCAAAGAGAACCGCCTGACAAGATTGACATGCCTTTAGACCTGCCGCCATCGCACGCCTGATCATGTGTGAACGTGTCGTACCCTATCCATCTGCTATCCCTACATAAGATAGCACATAGTGCCATGATGTGTCCCCCTTGTGCAACACCGCTAGCAACACTATTACTGCAATGCTCCCACCGCTCTAATCTATCTGGCTGTCTGCCACATCTGGTCACTGGTCTGATTGTGAGCCAAAGTCACCGCAGTCATTATGTTATCTTTAGCAACCACATATTGTTGGACCACATATTGTTGGTCCGATGACCATGTCTGGGCAAGCCCTTCCATCAAACTGACGGGGATTGGCTAGAATATTAAATTCCATAATTGCCGCTGGATAGGTAGCACGGAAAATCCTAAATTGCTTGAAAGCCATGCCCAAGGAGAACCCCATGGGCCTACAAGGTCGCGTCTACATGAGCGTTATCGTGTTAGCACGGGCTTAAAAGACCCCCTGAGCATACATGCTTAGATCCGGGCACACATGCTCGGATACAGACATACGCCATGTGACCAAGCACACTAACCCAGGTACCCCAAGCCTAGACGGAACAATCATTCTGAAGAAGGCACCCATGGCAACCACGATCTTTATGACATTGGCCATGATGCGGGTCCGGTGTAGTATTAACACGGATTTAGGCGTGTTATTTCCATTAAATGTCAAAATTAGTGCATTGAGTCATGATACTGGTATGGTAGTATAAATACCACCCTTCAACCAAGGGTAGCAACAAAAAAAGGACATGCTTCTTTGTAAAACACATTCGCATACAGAAATACAAGCATTGGAGTAGGGCTATTATCTCTGCCGCAAGAGACCTGAACTAAGATAAACCAATCTTCCCCTTTGTCCTATGTCCTAAGTATCTTTCCCTATCTTGAAAGCTAAATCTCTATGAAAAGTGGTCCAATTGATCCCTCATTTAAGAAGTAAGCTCGGTGGGGAGCTACCATTTTTTCTAAAATGCGTTTTGTTTCGCTTGTGCTTCCTTTCTTTTGTCCTGCTCATTAGCTCATGTTTTGCCTCACAGGCAAGCGATAGAGAAAGGTCAAGTGAATTTTCGAGGCAAAGACTCATACGTTGAGGGATGGAATCAGAAGAAAAGTAACTTGTTTACATAACAAAGGAGCATGTACATAGTGTGCAAGAAGAGAGCCTCCCAGACTTAATGAGTTTCTTGATCCAGTTTCTTGAGCTCTAAGGACAAGAGTATTTTCCTCGTCTTTTTGAGCTCGGTCTCTAGTTCCAGAACTGTAATCTGGGCAGTTCGAGCCTTGCGCAGGCGGTTGATTTTCTCCTACGCCTTCTTGAAATGCCTGGAGGCTTCGTGAACAATCTTGGTCAGAGTTTTGACCTTGTCTTCCAAGGTTTGGACTCGCTGGCACTCCTAGTCGAGCTCGAACTAGATCATCTTAGCCCTGTTAGCCTTCTCTTTGTACTTGGTAACGGCAGCCTTGACCTCATCTAAGAGCTAGACGTCGATCTCCTGTAGTAGTCCTTGATCGATATCGTCCATCTTGCATTGGAGATCCTCGATCTGGGCATCTTTTGTAGCCTCTTCCTTGAGGAAGTCGATCGACCTCGAAGTAAATCTTCCTTGTTACGTTCATGATCATTTCTTCAAGCATCTACAGAGATAAAAGTTAAGACTTTGGTCTTAATCTATTCAAGACTTAAATGTGACAAAGTTACCGCGTAGTGCCGCTCCAATATCCGGGCTTGGAACTGGTCCAAGTCGTTCCCTTCCTAGAGTTTGTTGAACCCTTTTTGGAGGCGCTGCATGTACTCGACGCGCAGCTTAGTTCTACCGTCCCCAGCTCAGGGGACGTCTCCCTATGAGCTCGATGGGGTGTTCGCCCGAGCAAGAGGTGCGCTTGGGGGCTGGTCCTACTCGCTAGGTGGCACGGTGACATCTTGGGCGACCATGTCGCCTAGGCGGGTAGTGCAGGCGGCTAGCCATGGGGTGCCATCCCCCATGGCTACGTCATCATGGGGAGTATCTTTTGCCAAGACTTGTCCTCATCCATCTGGGCTCTGCCTAAGCCCAGGGACTACTAGGTCTCCCCCAATCTTGGGGGCTCCATGCTCGCCCGTACCTCAGTCTCCAAAATGACAATGACTCCGAGATTGGAGGGACATTTCTTGGGGGGGTGGGGGTAATCTCATCCCCCAAGGCATCAGTCTCCTTTTTTGCAATGCTCTTATCAAGGAAGGGCCTGAGTGAGACTGGCCCAGGCATGATCTTGTCAATAATTTCGTCAAGCATACGGTCCACTACGGAAATTAAAATTTCATCAACCATCCTAGGGAAATCTAAGGACCCCAAGGCCGTAACACGATCATCTTGTGCCTCCTAGGATATCCACACGTCGTAGGGGTCAAAACTGGTGTTGTCTATTCCTACTCATTGTCGGAATGAAAGCTAAATCAAAAGGACAAATTTCGACCAAACACGAGCATGGGAAAGAGCGTTAGCTTCGTCGATCCGTTTGAACCATGCTTTCTCACCGTCCTCCTCCATGTCACCCTCACTGGTGAACAGAATTGTCACGTGAGGCAGCGTTGAGGCTCTTGTGCCCGTAGGAGTGAGCAAGGCGAGGGGATGTCCGAGCTTTCACCAGATGCCCTTAGCTCGTCACTCAGTAAAGGCACCAAGTTGACCGCCATAGCTCCGAAACTTTCTTCTACCTTTTCGCTGGTTAGCACCATGGCGGGGTCGTTGTCTTCCATGTCCACTGACCTCAAACTCATAGGGACTTGGAATGCTGAGCTACACTACCTGTCTACCTGCAACATCATTGGTGGATCAGGGGCATTGAATCCTCCTCGTCTTCCTCCTCATCCGCAGGATTAGAAGAGCTTTAGTTCGTAGTAAGCTGAGCAAGCCTAGCCTTCAGCTTGGTGCTATCCTCCTCGAGCTTGAGGCGCTTCGCTTTCATGGCCAGCTGATATGGGTGTCACATCAAGTCCAGGTTTTTAGAAGTAAAACTTCTAAGCCAGTTACGCAATTGATTTACCCCCTTTTGGTCGACGTATTCCAAGTGTTGCCCTAGAGACGGTCAATGTATTCCATGTGTTGCCTTAGAGAGCGTTGCCTCGATGGCGCTGCCCGGGGCGACCTAGACGTAGTCTGCCTTGTGGAATGCTGGGCTAGCTCGAACGCGAGCACCTGTGCAAGCATTGCCACCAAAGCCCGACGCTTGTGTGAGCCCTTCTTTCTCAACTTAGCGTCGGGCTAGACTTCATCACTGTCCTCATCATGCTCCAGCGATAGGATCTAATTAAGCAAGCGCCAAGGCCAAAGCTTCCTTCTCCTAAAATAAGGTAATGTAGTAATCATATGTTCGTAAGAGATCCATGAGTTAAGTTAGATAAACCTGTAAGGCTATTTCCACGGAAGGATCAGAACACTTACCGGCTTGCGACGCTCAAGGACGTTGCGCGGGCACTGTGTTGAGGTCTCTGGCGAACAGCTCATTTACACAATCATCGAGACAATCCTTGTTTGGGTCTGCATATCAAAGAATGGAAAGTTAGTGCCAAAAGGGCAAAAAGCAAGTACAAGTAAGAGAAAGTTCAACAACAAACATACATCAATTGTTGCTGGTGAGATTATTTCACCCTGTGATCTTGTAGAAAGGGTATTCATGCCTCTATGGTGGGTTCACCCTATTGCGTAGGTAATCCTGGGCAATTGCACGCCTGGTAAGCCCCATGTTCACCAACTTGTTGATGGTGTTCAAGGTCATCTCCTCCTCCAATTGCATGAGGGGCGAGGAAAGTCCTTCTCCACCGAGAAAGCTCCATTGTAGTGGATTGTACTCCCTTCTGCCTTCTTCAAATAAAACCAGCACTCTAGCCATTTGGAGATTGAATCCTTAAGCGAGAGGCTCAGGAATCCGTAAGGGCAGTTGGAGAGGAGGCACAGGTAGATGCAACCGATGAGGAAGGAGCCCTCAACGGTGAAGAACAGGGAATACAAGTGAAGAAGAAGACTGACCGTGCATGTGATGCCTAGGTATCCCTCGCACAGGTGCGAGAAAATTGCCAAGATGAGAATAGCACTACTACAGAAAAGCATTTATGAGAAGGTTATTTTTTGTTATTTGAGATGGTTTTGAAATGACTTATCTGACACCAGTCGCAAAAGACTTTATTCATATGAGATGGTTTACAACCGTCTTATATAAGCATGTATATATGATGTTTTTTATACGGAACCGTCTTATATGTCATACCACAGGAAACACGAAAAATTGGTGCAAAAAAACACTAAAAATTGGTGCAAAAAATTTTAAAAAATATACTCTTTGACCTCGAACTTACACTATATCCTCCTATAGTATTCTACACAATCAGGATAATTTATCAAATGAAATACAATTATATGTTCTATATAGAATTTGAACCATGACCTTTTGACTCTAACCCAGCCCACTTAACCAGCACACTTCAAGTAACTTGTTGTCATACATATGATGTGCAGCCCTTTGTATCCTTGTTGTTCAAATCTTTTGATAATTTTTAGGCGTGTAAATGGCTTCAAATAGAAAATTTTCCAACTACAAAGTTGTAGATCTTGTTGAGAGCTACAATTGACATGTAAAAGTTGTTTCCGTCTGATTTTGCATGAATAAATTAAAAAATTTCTAAACTAATGGCTCGCTTATGGAGACATTGGTCTCAATCTCTCATGTTGTTCCCATACATCTATTTACTTTCATTTATATGAAAAATTACAAAAATTGAATAACACATCTTACCACCGAATATGTAACTGATTCAAATCCGAATATTTAGTAGATCAAATAGGTTGTTTCCGGCGATAAACGAACCGTCACATCTAATTAAATATAACATATATGAGTCAGTTAATAAGTACACATCTTTGATGACACAATAAAATATGATAGTTTTGTTTTAATAACAGTCTTTTATGATTTCATATGAAACAAACATCACATATGATAGCCTCATAAGAGTCGATTTTAGATATCCATATGTCTAATTAGTAGTTGAACATATTAGACGGTCCTTCAACTAAAAAGCGTCTCATAATATGTACCCATAAAAGTCACTCCCTAGGAAGAAAATGACTCTTATTCCCTAGTCTTATTAGGGACATTTATTGATTGAAAACCTTCTTCAAAACATCCAACATATGAACACTTCTTTGAAAACTGTCTTCAAAATATCTAACTTATAAGACATTTATTTTGAAACCGCCTCTTTCCTTGTGTCACCACATAACAATAGACGATTTTAGAACAAGTACGTAAAAACTGTCTTAAAATGTGCGTTTTATATTACTCATTCTGTAGTAGTGTGGAATTAGGATTAAGGTTGACGATTTCGCACTCGCAGTGTGCAAGCACGACCTCTAGGATCTCGCTTTCAGGCAAGCGGAGGCCGTGGACAGAGAAAAGCTCGAAAGAGATGATCTCATCCTTCACCGAGGCGGGAGTCACCTCGTCATCGGGAATGCACCACAAGTTGGGGTCAAGAAGGCCCAATGCCTTGAGGTGCGCTACGTTGGTCTTGCTCTTGCTCACTCCAAGTTTCACCATGGGATTCAACGCGACGACGGAGAGGGCAAGAAAGCAGGAAACAAATTGGAGATTAAAGAGATTGGGTGCTAAGTGTCTTTGAACTTCGGTGCAAATTCAAGTGTGGAGTTTATCCCACGGCTAAGGTCCTCATATATGGGGGTAAAAAGAAAATGAAGGGACATGGTTGGACAAGTCCTGGAACTGCCTTTGCGCGTATTTGGAATGACATGTTGCATGGTGTCCGAAACCGTCCAATCAAAGCGCGCTACCGTGAAGTGCCTAGTAACTGGCGAAATTTTTTCCAAAGTAACCGTTGGAAACGGACCTCACCGAGTTACCCCATAATCGCAGCAACAAGGTGATGCTTGCGTGGCCGGAAACAAGCTTGTTTCTTGTATGAACGGATATTGCGACAGTGATACGTTGCAAGTTACCAACCCATCCATTAAGTCAAAAGGCTCAAGGGGAAGGATGGGCCAAGTAGTTTTCTACTCGAGCCTTGGGGGCTAGCTGTCAGGAATTATTTAGAATATTAAATTACATAATTGTCCTTGGAGATGTAGCTCAAGACTTCCTAAAATTGCCTTCACAAGCCATGCCGAAGGATGAACCCGTGGGCCTACAAGATCATGTCTCCGCGAGCATTACCTTGCTAGCACGAGCTTAAGAGACCATCCAAGCATACATACTCGGATCTGGTCACATGCTTGGATATGGGTATATGCTATATGACCAAGCATACTAGCTCGAGTACCCCTTCCCCGGACATAACCGTTAGTCTTAGCCATGATCTCCATGCCTTTGGCCACGACGCAGGTCCGGTGCAGCATTATCAAGGATTTAGTGCATGTAAATTCCATTATTATTTGTAAGCGTCCATAAATGGTGGAATTATTATGTTGAGTCGTGACACTGATATGGTAGTATAAATATCCCCCTTCGATCAAGGGGAGAAAAAAGGGGAAAGAGGGGCTTCATTGTAAAACACATTCACATACGAAAACACAAGCACTGGAGTAGGGCTATTATCTCCATCGTAAGAGGTCCGAACTAGAATAAACCAATCTTCCTCTATGTCCTATGTCCTGAGTATCTTTCCACATCTTCAAAGCTAAATCTCTGCAAAAAAAAAGGGTCCAATTGATCTCTCATTCAAGAAGTAAACTCGATGAGGAACAAATCTCCTAATCGCCGACAAAATCGTTAATCGTCTCCATGCTCCACCTTGAGTCAAATTGAGTTTTGCCTAACATTAATGGAAACATGATATTCATGCCTTCTTTAGATCTCCTGCATCACCATCTTGCTCTAATATTACTTGTCATGAAATACACTATGCACGCTCTTCGACGACAAGGCACAACATTGGTTAACAAGATTCGTCCTATGCCTACATCCTTGAGACACTGTGGTCGTTCACCCAGTGCATGTTGCTCTATATTGTTTGTCGACATGGTTGTAACAACGATACCACATATTTATGGTATAAGATTATAGAGTTCAACTCAAACTCTATCCTATCTACCTAATATAACTCAGAGTCCTAACGTAACCCCAATTTGTATATATATTCGATACAACCATACATGTGGCCAAAACTTTGCAATGACATCGATATCGTGAATAATTTTAGTGTATACAGTGATCGATGATGCAGACAGATTGATGAAAAATAAAATTATTGTACCATGTTCGATCAATTTAAAATTTCCAGACGTCCAATTAATACAAAGATTCGATTAGTTTAATATGGAACACACGCATGCATAGCGTTGAATTTGCTGAAATCATTAGCACCTGCATATATGTATTCGTGATGTGTGCAAGGAATGATGAACAGGAGTAAAACTAATCTTTTAAACAGTAAAAATAGGTGATGTCGACCAAATGCACTATGTACATATACATTTAGAACACCTCGATCTCTCCTTCATACATGAGAGATTTATCATCCTTGATATCTCTTAATACCAAAAATTATAGCCGTTGATCAAACTAAATCTAACGGTTACTAAGAGATGATACCTCCTAAAACCTCCCTTCTATTTATTTTGATACCTCTTGGTACCACTGTCCAAAACGGAATATATGGTTTCTTCCTCCTCTCCTCTCTCTAATGGCACCAATAGTTGTGCTGCCAGCTGCCGGCCACCGCTTGTGCCCCAATGCCTCGTGCCCAGCCCCACGCTATGCCGCCTATGCCCCGCGCTCTGCCACTTGTGTTGCTTCGTCGCGACGGAGCCATGGCCCTACTAAGGGGGGTGTTTTTTTAGGCTTATGAGTTCTGACTTATCTGTCTTATCTTCAACTTCGAGAATTTTCCGAGGTGGCCTCGAGAGTCGGATGACCATAAAATTTAGGATTTAGGGAGATTTTAGAACAGGGCCTAAGCCTCCTATGTTAGAGCACCCGCCATGCCGCGAGCGGCAGCTCCATCGCGACGATGCACCGTCCCGCAAGCGACGTCCCACCTCCAGAGCGCCATCGCACGCGCGCTCTGCCGCCCTGCAAGCGGCTGGCCCTCGCCGAAGCACCGCTAGCTTCCACCGGTGAGCCATATGTCATGCCAATAGTAATACAGGTGAGATAGACAGAAGAGAGAAGAGAAAAATTTATAAATACCAAAACTACCCTCATACAGTACTTCTTGTTACCTGGTATATCTTGGTACCTCTCCAAGGAACACCTCATCCTTAGCAGACCTGCAGATCTCTCATGTTTCTATGTACGAACAGAAAACTTTTTTCGAAATATTTGTCTGAACACTAGCGATCTTCCCGCAAGAACGTACGCAAATAAGTGTGTGGCGCATATATGCATATATTTGAATTTTTTTCTTAATAAAGATTTTTTTTTTATAATGTAGTAGTTCTATTCAATGATTCGCTATCTTCTTTTTTTGCGCAGTGATTGGCCATAACTAATTAACGATGTCCGTAGTTTAATTCCTCCACGGTTTATTTTTCATAGAGATAGCGTTGGTTAAAACAGGTAACTGACATGTACAGTTAGTATGGCGCATCGATAATTTTTGTGTAGAATTATTGCAATTGTGGATTAATGTTAATTTTTAGTTCTCGTCAAAGGTTATAATCAATATCTCAATTGGATCTAGTATTTTTTGCTTGCGTGATATCACTAGATTGCAATAGGGGATAAGCTTTAGCTGAATGTAGTTTTAGATGCAACTGGATGAGCTGACTGGTCTCACCAAGGTTCATCTAGTGAAGGGCGTAATCACAATTTATTTTCTTATTACCAAAGAGTCATGTTTATATATCTATATTTTTTAGCAGCATAATGGCTTGAGAAACAATATTATGTCGCGCAATACAAGGTTACATCTGAGACGTGTGCTCCTCAACTGGTACTTCTGAGGGTGTTGCTGATCGCTAAGCAGATGGCTCAGTGTGTTTGACCATGCATAAAATTAATATAACTCCAGCCACTACTATAGAACTAGGCTTCACAAGCGGGCTATTACAAGCGGTTAGACGCGAACCGCTTCTGGCCTTAGCACCAGAAGCGGTTCGTGAGCAACGGGCGGGAGGGGGTTTCCAGAAGCGGTTGGTAACACCAACCGCTTGTGTTGACCAACCTCCACAAGCGGTTTGTGTCCCAAACCGCTTCGAGTTATCTAGCGGTTTGAGACACCAACCGCTTGTAGAGATCTACATTTACATGCGGTTGGTGTCTCAAACCGCTTCTGGAAGAGGTCCCGTCCACCCATTTAAACTCTTTCTCCCTCCCCGAACTCGCAGACATGAACAGGGAAAGGCCTGGCACTATTCTTGGGGGGAGGTGCTGTCCAAATTTTTGAATGTGATGATTTAGCTTCAAATTAAGTGAATCAAGGTTAGTAACTCCATGCTACCATCCTTCTCACCAAGATATTATTGTTTCTTTTGCATTTAATATGGAGAAAAAATTGATTTTGATTGTTGGGGGTTTTTATCGCTACCTCACTCCATAACTTTAATTTTAGGCAAGACCATGATGAATTATGGTAGTTATTTTCTCCAAAAGTGTTCTTAGAATTAGAATTTTTAATGTAACACTCCTTCTCTTCAATCTCACTTCATAACTTTAATTTTAGGTAGGACCATGATGAATTGTAATTAAGGAGTTGTTTTCAAAAAGTTGTTAGCTTTACAATCTTTAATATAACACTCCTCCATTGAATGTAACAATAGTAGATCTAGGTTTGGAAGGAAATTATTAATGTTTTATGAAATAAAATAGAAAAAAATTTAAAGGGACAAAATAATTAGTTAAATTAAGTTTAAAGGTTAAATTTGAAAAACCACTCCTTCCATCGCAAAATATATGGCATATAAATTCTTGGCACTATAAAACTTTTAATTTCTTTTCGATTATGTCTTGTAGAACTATAAAACTAACAACATGTTTGAGTAGTTTTAATTACAAATGTAACTATATGACATGCATATATAAAATAAGTATATTATTTATTACCTTTGATAATAGCCAAAACATGGAAACAATGACTTTTGTAAATACGTGTCAAAGTACTTTGGAATGAAATTTTGCTACAATGTAAATAACACTTTAGTGAAAGATCTTTGAAGGTATCTGAAAATTAGATCTTTGTGTAGATGAACCGGCAATGGATCTACAATGCGGACCGTCGCTTCAGAGAGTTCATTGATGACGTGAAGGCATTTCTTGATGCCGCTGTTGCATTCTTGCCTCCAGACAGCTTCATATGTTGTCCGTGCGTAGACTGCAAGAATGAGAAGAAGCACTCCCAACGCTTTCAGCTTATGACCCATTTGATCACGAGAGGTTTCATGCCAAACTACACCTATTGGACCGAGCATGGCGAAGTACAGGGGAGCAGCCAGGAAGACGATGAAGAAGATGGTGAAGAAGAAGAGGTATTCAACAGTATGGTGGACGCCACGCAATATTGTTCGTGGAAGATACAATCGGCGATCTTGGTGATGACGAGCTAGACCAGATCTTTAGCGTGCGGAGAGGAGACTACGGATGAAAGACAATTCGAGAAGTTTGGCAAGATGGTAGAGGACCACAGGACACCTTTGTACCCGGACGTGGGAAGGGCCACGAAGGAAGCTCATACGATCGAACTTAATGCAATGGAAGGTTAGAAATTGTGTGTCAGACAAGGGATTCGATGAGTTGTTATCACTCATAAAGAATCTGCTTCCAGAAGATAACACGCTGCCTGAATCTACATATGAAGCCAAGCAAGTCATATGTCCTTTGGGATTAAAAGTACAGAAGGTACACGCATGTCGTAACGATTGTATCCTATATCACAATGAGTATGTGGATTTGGATGCTTGTCCAGTGTGCAAAGAATCACGTTACAAGACGAAGCGTGAAGACCCAGGTGAAATAGAGGGGGAGTGTAAGAAGAAGAGACCTCCTGCTAAGGCGGTGTGGTATTTCCTGTGATCCCCGATTAAAGCGCTTTTGCTAACAAAGCGCATGCCCAGATGATGCGTTGGCACAAAAAAGGGCGTAAGGATGACGGAATGCTTAGGCACCCCGCTGATGGGTCCTAGTGGAGGAAAGTCGATCGAACATTCCCTGACTTTGCAAATGAGGTGAGGAACATAAGGTTTGGGTTGAGTCTCGATGGTATGAATCCTTTTGGCGACTGAGCGATAGCTATAGCACTGGCCTGTTACACTATGTATCTATAACATTCCTCCTTGGCGTGCATGAAGCGAAATACATCATGATGCCATTGTTGATCCAAGGCCCGAAGCAACCCGGAAACGACATTGATGTCTATTTGAAACCATTGATGGAAGAACTTGTAAAGTTGTGGGAGGATGGTGTCGGGTATGGGATGAGTACAAGATGGAGTATTTCACCCTCGTGCCTTGTTGTTCGTAACCATCAACGATCGCCCGCTTCGGTAACTCCGTCGCAATACTACCAAAGGATATAAAGCGCTTGCAATGCTTAGATGAAACCGACAAGCATGTACCGAAAAACTCTCGAAAGATTGTGTACATGGGCCATCGAGGTTTCTTCTAAAGAGGCACCCATTGCGGAAAAAAGGAAGGTATTTTGATGGGAAAGCAGACCATCGTGATAAGCCTGAGCATCGTAGTGGCCCACGGGTGTTTGCCATGGTAAAAGATCTTAAAATAGTGTTTGGAAAGGGTTCTGGACGCAAACTTGTCCCGAACGAGGAAGGTCAGGCACCCATCTGGAAAAAGAGATCAATATTTTGGGACTTGCCTTATTGGGAAGTTTTGGAGATCCGTCACTCACTTGACTTCATGCACATCACGAAGAATGTTTGCTTGAACCTGTTAGGATACTTGGATATGTACGGCAAATCGAAAAATATACTACAAGCTCGGAAGGACCTACAACTTTTGGAACTAAGGGATGGTCTACATCCAGAAAAGAGAGAGAAAGGACATTACCTAAATCCCGCGAGCTACACTCCAAGCAAAGAAGAGAAAAAAAGCATGATAGAGTGCTTGAGCAGTGTGAAGGTCCTTGGGATACTCGTCAAATGTGAAGAGACTCATAAACATGAAAGAGAATAAAATCGTACACCGAAAGCTCATGACTATCTTGTACTGATGACACAGTTGCTCTCGATGGTCGTGAGAGGTATTTTACTGATTGGGTCCGGGTGACAATCATAAAGCTGTGTACCTTTTTCAACGCGGTTTTGCGAAGGTCATCCATCCACATAAGCTAAGTAAGCTACAAGATGACGTGGTACGAGTGTGGTCACCTTGAGATGATCTTTCCTCCTGCATTCTTTGATATTATGGTTCATCTCCTTTGTTCACATTGTCGAGAGATAGGTATTCTCGGGCCCGTGTTTACGCACAACATGTTTCCTTCGAGAGGTACATGAAAGTCCTAAAGAAGTCCGTAACCGTTCACGTCCCGAAGGATGCATTGCGGAGGGTTATGGGACAGAGGAGGTGGTTGAGTTTTGTTTGGATTACATTGAGGATCTACATCCCATTGGCGTCCCTATACCACGCCATGAAGGGAGACTACGGGGAAAAGGGACACTAGGACGGAAAGCAATTGCATGCAATGATCTCCTAACTTTTAAGCAAGCACATTTTACTGTTCTGAAACAATCAACCGTTGTGGCCCCGTATGTCCTTCAGCATAAGAGTATACTACACCGTGAATTCCCAGGAAGGTCCGAGGATTGGATCACAGTGAGGCACATGGATACTTTCGGCGCTTGGTTACAAAACTACATCCTTGTCAACGGGTCAGAAAATGAACAGTTGCAATGCCTGGCTCGGATGCCATCTAGTGAAATCGTCACATTCAAGGGCTACGAGATAAATGGTTACACCTTCTACACAAAATGCCAAGATATCAAGAGCACCAACCAGAACAGCGGTGTCCGTATAGATGCCACTGACAACAAAGGCAATGTGGACACATATTATGGTTACATAGAAGAGATATGGGAGCTCGACTATGGACCATTGAAGGTCCCTCTGTTTAAGTGCCAGTGGGTCAAACTGACTTCAAACGGCGTGAAGATCGACAAATACGGCATGACAACCGTGGACCTTACAGAAGTTGGCTATAGGCGCGAACCATTCGTCCTTGCCAATGATGTGAGATAGGTCTTCTACATAATGGACATGTCAAGCAAACCAAAGAAACACAGGGAGAAACAAAAAGATTGCAGTTGTAAGCCAAAGCGACACGTGGTTCTCCAGGGCAAACGAAGGATTGTTGGTGTTGAGGGCGTCCGCACGAGGAGAGTACAATCAGTTCGACGAGCTCCCTCCCTTTGCGGAAGATGTCGACATAAGTGTCCTAAATGTAATGAAGTCGATGCTCCTTACATACGTCGCGATCACGACGAAGGAACACTTGTAAAGACATAGTGATCATTAATTCATTGATAAAATATTTTTTGAATGGACTCAATAATTTTTGTAGGGACTAACTAATTTTTTGATGCACTAAGTAATTTTTGGATGGACTAACTAATTTTTCAAAGCACTAAGTAATTTTTTATTGCACTAACTAATTTTTTATTGCACTAAGTAATTTTTTATTGCACTAACTAATTTTTTATTGCACTAACTAATTTTTCAAAGCACTAACTAATTTTTTATTGCACTAACTATAAGAGGAAGACAAAGCAAAACTTAAAAGGCGGGCGCGAAGGGCTCGAACAGCGTCGCCATGCAGTGAGCCCACGCTCCAGCGCCGCTCGCTAGCCAGAAGGGGGGGGGAAGTTTTATCTTAACCAATGCAGGCGTCAAATCCTTTTGACTCTTTCCAATCTACAAGCGGTTGGTGATACAAACCGCTTGTAGAGGTCCCTCCATCGCTCGCCCGCCAACTATGAGGGACCTCTGCAAACGGTTAGTGATACGAACCGCTTGTAGAGGTCCTCGCGCCGCCGCCGCCCGGTGTGAGGACCTCTACACGCGGTTGGTTATCTGAACCGCTTGTAGAGGTCCTCCTCGCCGCCGCCGTGTGAGGACCTCTACAAGCGGTTGGTGATACGAACCGGGTGTAGAAGTGTATCTCTACACGCGGTTGCTATTACTACCCGCGTGTAGAGATCTTATTACAAGGGGTTGGTGGTTCCAACCGCTTGTAGAGGTGTTCTTATAAATATGTCTCGCCTGGCCGGGGACACACTCTCCAAATTTTTCTAAGTCCTTGGCGCTCTCTGCCTCTATCGTCTCCGCCATCGACCTTCCCGCTGCCATTGCCGAGCCTGTCGTATTGTCGCCGTCGAAGTCGTCTCCCCGCGCCGCCGTCGAGCACTGCCGGGCCGTCACCGTCGAAGTCGAGGTCGTCGAGTGAGAGACAATGAGAGAGAAAGAGATGGAGAGAGAGTAAGTGAGAGATGGAGAGAGAGTGAGTGAGAGATAATGTCAGTGAGAGAGAATGAGTGAAAATGTATTTTTTGTTATATATTTTTCTTTTACAATTTGACGAGTTGCCATACTTACTAATTAAACAATATTTCATAATAACGATAGATGGCGACACCAGGACGTGGTGATCCTAATTTCGAGATGGATGAAGCGTTCATGCTAGACGAGATCGACTATGCTAGCAACTTGGCCGCCAATGAAGATGATGCCAACGTTGTCAACACCGCTGTCGGTGGATTCAGTGATCCCGTTAACGCTGAGGGAAGTGAGGTAATGCCACGAGAATCCGAACAAACCATTTAGCCATATTTAACCAATTACTATAAATGGCTCTGACATGAAAAATTCACATCTCTGTCCATTTTCAGCCCGGTACATCGAGCACCCAAACCAAGCGAGGACCTAACAAGAAGCCTGCTACAAAGTTTGTTTTCACCAACGTCGACAATGACGGAAGCCGATTGCTCCTCTCTGCGCAGAGGCCGTTTAACAACTCATGTGGTTTCCACGTTAGGGATCATGTCGATTAGCATCAAGAAATGGTGAAGTTCCATAAGCCACCAAGGAGCTCCTTTGGAAAGATATCAAGGAGAACTTTAAATTTCCTGAAGGATACGAGAACAAGGTTAAGAGATACACTTTGAAGAAGATGGTAATCCAATTTCAGTCGTGAAAAGTTCACCTGAACAACAAGTATGTCAAGAAGGGAGAAAAGCCAGACTTCAACCAACATCCCAAGCTGGCAGATCACTGGGATGCATTTGAAGAATACAAATTGTCAGAGGAAGGACAGGCCGCTAGCCAACAGAACAAGATCAACGCTGGGAAGAAAAAATACCACTACCATCTTGGCACCGGTGGTTACGTCAAGGTTGTACCTAAATGGGAGAAGCGGAAAGAAGAACTAGTGGCCAAGAATATCACGCCTGCTACTGCGCAATGGGGATTCCGCCTGCGGAATTGGTTCATGGCTCACGGAGGGACCCTTGCAAACGACGGTAGCTTGTTGATGCCACCGGGAGCGGAGGATGTTGGAAACAGAATTGTCGAAACCGTCGACATGTGTCGCTCCGGTTCCTTTGTGACAGATAGGGAGAATGACGAGCTCACACGTGCACTTCAAAACCCTGAGCACCCAGGACGGACAAGAGGAATGGGATCGTCCGTGCCATGGAAGTACGGTTTCTACAAAGATGCTGATACGTACAGGAGCCGGTCAAGAAGCAAAAAAAGAGAGTCATCTGATACAACTTCTTGAAAAGGAGCTCAGAGCAACTCAAAGAGAGCATCGAGAGATTGTTGAGCAAAAGCTGCAGCGGCACTCGGTAAACTTCAAGGAGCGGTACAAGCAATACACAGGCCATGGTTAGCTTTGCCCACCTCCATGACGGAGTAGCTGCTGCGTCGAACACCGCCAAGACTTTCTACGGACTGGGACGACTGCGATGGACAGCATCAAAGTTCGCCGGAGTGTGAGCTACACATTCAAAGATAACCTCTCCACCAAGGTGGCTTATGGCATGGCGTGCCGGTGGAGCAGGCCGGCTTTTCCATCGCAACGAGATCCCGCCAGCTACTCGAAGGTCACAGTGGAGGAGGTGTCGGCGGCTATGAAGATCTCTGCTCGAGATTGCTTTGGAGGGATGACATCACCAAGCTTGGACAGCCCTCCACGGAATCATTCTCTGGCGAAAAAGGTACATCATATTTCCAAAGGCGTGGAGGTGACCTCTCCACCAATAGAAATCCAACAATTGGGAGCCGATCAAGAGACCATACCTCAACCATAGCGACAAAACACGCCTCCTACATCACCTCAACGACATGCCTCGTCTCAATCTGAGCACTCCGCCTCCACCTCCTGCTCCACGAAGCCCGGCTCCACAATCTCCTCCAAGGAAGAAACTCCAAGTACGAAGGACCAGTTCTACGACGCTACCCCCTCCCAAGAAGGCCCAGTCTAGCCGGTCAACAAAGTCGTCAAAGGAACCTCCGAAAAGGGCATACGACATGATGGTTGAGGAGACACGAGCAATAGTTCAAAAGGAAATTGAGACACACTTCGCACCAAAGGTGCCACCTCCCAAGACGCAGAGTGATCCAAAAGCTGCAACCCACTTTGCGACATGCCGCAGCTCTCTTCTGTCTCGACTAACTCTGAACGCACAATAGCGAAGGCTACAAAGTGAAAGGGAAGCGGGCTAAAGCGGCGGCGGCACCTAAGAAGGCGCCCAAGATTACCGGCTAGAGGAATTCTTGAGAGAGTGGGTCGTCTTACGCCGCAGACTATGGGACTAACAGATGAGTTTACCTTGGCAGAGGTCGGTGGCCATATAAAATTTGGGCAAAGAGTTGGTTGCACCGAAAAGATAAGGGATCGCCAACCAAGATGCAACAATTTCATGAATGGTACATGAAACAGTCCGCTCAAGGAAGAACAATGTTCCCCGCCCGTATAAAAAACGAAGATTTCTATCGTGGGGATGAACTCATATGGATGGAATTCGACGACATCTACCAATTTTACCATCGAGACGCCGTCAACATGTCTCTAATGAGCTGCTGGTGTCTGTAAGTATTTCCAGCTAATGATTGAGTTTACCATATATATGTGTTCATTTCGCCGTAGTTCAGGGCTACAAAATCTAATAACTCATCCCTTTGTATGTAGAATGGAGATACAACGATGTAGAAGAGAGGCTATCTTCGACATCGGCTTCATTGACCCATCAATTGTCAACGAGCCTAGCAGTAAACGCAGCCAAAAGAAGTTGAAGAATACATCTTTGAAGGCTCTTTTAGACCGGTACTACAAACCGCACATATACGCCCTTCAACTTCGATGCGTATATATACATGTCATCAGACAACCTCTCGTTTATCCTTTTTTCAAGACATTCATAATATGACTAATTACATATATGTTGCAATACTTATATATGAATAGGTTTCACTGGATCCTACTTATTATCAATGTCGATAGTGCGATCATCATTGTGCAAGACTCAAGAAGAAAACCACAACACGATTTTCAGTTTATCATTGATATTCTAAACAGGTAACATTGAGATGCCAAGCTACATATATATATAAGTACTTCAAATACTCATAATTACTATTCATATAATAACGCATGACAGGGCATTCGCCACGTTCCGAACGAAGCATAAAGGAAAAAGTTCTAGTAATCAATTCATACTGAAATCCAGCACTCGAGTACGTATTACAAAATATCAATTAAATAATATATATGGCGTAAAAATTTATCTTCTCAAGCCAATTAATTAATTGCATTCTTTTCAAATATCACTCTAGGTTCTCTGACAAGCGGTAGGAAACAACTTATGTGGCTATTATGTGTGCCTCTACATGCAAAGTCTTACCCAAGGCGATATGCGACAACTGGACAATGAGGTGCGTGTGTGTTAAAAACAAATTTCGTAATACACTTATACTTGACGTGTTCAAAGATTTATTCCTTTATTTCTTTTCGTAGCCCGGCATCGATGAGACGGGCGTGATCCCATTGCATCAGGTTGAAGCAATCCAAGAACAACTTATTGGCTTCATTGTCGATGAGATTATATCCCCTAGAGGCGAGTTCTACGCAAAGGCATGGAGAGATGGCCCTTCAATAAGGACAAGTGAACTTACGGAATCTTCGTCGATAGCCGCAAAGAGCGATGCACGCAGGAAATGATCTCAAGATCACCACATTTGTACTCTTCGAAAGCTGTAAAACGCTTGTGCTGATCATCATTTTATGTATTGTAAAACATATATATATATATATATATATATATGCATTTAATTTGTAATTAAATTATAAGCTCATACTATTTGTGCAAATAAACTACTGGTTTTCTCAATTATAATATATATTTAATTATGCAGAAATAAATTTGTAGTTGTATTTATTTTTATTATCAAAATTCATATTTGAAAGTCTAGCTCAAAAGGTCATATGTAGCTGTCGGCCTCTCCACAAGCGGTTTGTAACAACAACCGCTTATGGAGAGAGCACACGTGGTGTCTCCCCACCCACGATAGAAGGCCTCTCTACAAGCGGTTGTTAACACCAACCGCTTATGATTTGCCCCCACGTGGCTGCTCCACTGCGCTTCCTGGCGCCTTCCGAACCGCTTGTGGTGCTGCACCACAAGCGGTTCGGGGAACCGCGAGTGATACCCTCTGGGTATCACTCTCGGTTGCGTACAAGCGGTTCGATAACCACTTGTGAAAGCGGTTACGAACCGCTTGTGTAGCACTGTTCCCTAGTAGTGAGCGTATCCAACTTTTATTCATTTCGTTTATCCTGAAAGAATATATACCAGGATCGCGTAGATTTCCATGTCTAATAATCGAAAGTAAGCATCTGCTAAACAGCTGTTACGACGTACCACTACTAGAAAAACGAGCATCACAAGCGGTTCGATGCGCATCGCTTCTAATAGTTGCAGCACAAGCGGTTCAATAGCCCAAGCCAGGAAGCCCCCTCTAGAAGCGGTTCGTAATACGAACCCCTTCTAAAGCCCAAGCAACAGAAGGGGTTTGTGTCACGAACCCTTTCTAAAGCCCAGCAAGGGGTTCGTATTACGAACCGCTGCCAGAGGTCCATTTTTCGAATTGTTAAAAGGAAAACTTGCTTTATCTTATCAGAGAGCACGCATGGGTAGGTTGGCTAGCTGGGTAAAGCGTGGGTCACGAGGAGGGATGACGTCCTGAGTTCAAATCCCACGTACCCCAATATTCTTTACCCTTATTCTTTACCTTTTTAGACACCACTAGAAGCGGTTCTAGTGCTCCCGCGAGCATTAGTCTCAATTGCTTAGAACCGGTTATATAACCGCTTGTGAAAGTGGTTACGAACCGGTTGTGTTGCACTGTTCCTGGTAGTGTACGATAGTTCGTAGTTGCAGCTAAAAATTTCTGTAGTAAAAACAATATACTGCAAATCTTAATAAATTATGAGACCGATTCTGCATTTTGCTCTCCTTTGACGAATTGATGGGCCACTTATTAAGCTTGCACTTGTATTAAAACAATCTAAAAAATAGTACGTGCATGCATATATATATATAGCGATAAACGTCCAATTGGATCGATTCTAGCTCACGGCTGTTCCTTAAATTAACATCACACTAATCCTATTCAGACTAATAAACCATTTCATGTGTTTCCACAAACTCAATCACACTAATCCTTTGACGAATTGATGAGCCACTTATTAAGCTTGCACTTGTATTAAAACAATCTAAAAAATAGTACGTGCATGCATATATATATATATATATATATATATATATATATATATATATATATATAGCGATAAACGTCCAATTGGATCGATTCTAGCTCACGGCTGTTCCTTAAATTAACATCACACTAATCCTATTCAGACTAATAAACCATTTCATGTGTTTCCACAAACTCAATCAGTTGAGTGACGCCGTCGAGGTAATTAATTTTATTTTTTATGGCTGCAGTGTCACCGAGTTTACTGTATGTTATTGTCCATTACGAATTAGATCAATGTAAAGATAATTGTTTTCACGTGCTAGTAATGCCTAGTAAAATGGTGGAAAATATATATCTAATGAAAAATTTTGTTATTGCAGATAATTACAATTAGTGAGTGACCAGTAAGGATCAATAGAATAGAAAATTGCGTACATCGAAAAGGAAAAAATGGCTATCGGTTATAACTTTACTGAATATTATTGTACGTAACTTATTAGTAATGTATGGTAAACTAGGGTACAGCCGGAGATATGGTGGGATCTTCGGTCAGGAAGAAGCCATTGTCGACGAATTGTGTCGGCAATATATTTTATAGGGCTACGCAAAAGATCACAACTCGATGGTAGCACAGGGACATGATTTATACAGGTTCAGGCCCTCGGAAAGAGGTAATATCCTACTCCTGTGCTCGTGGATTTGTATTATGGGGTGTCGATCTCAATGACCGTATGTTCTCGTCGAGATCGCACGAGAACAGACGATGACGATGATGAAGATGTAGATGTAGAATTTGATGTCTAACTAGGGACCCCTGACCCCTTTATATAGTGCAAGGGGTCAGGTTACAGATTGGTTCCCTAATCCGTATAAGGAAGATAAGGGATATAACTGAGTCGGCTATGCTTATCTCCACGTATTCGAGTAGAATTAGGATCCTACTCCAAATAGAGCGAGTCGGGCCGCGCCGTCCACCTAGCCTACCTTCTAGAAGATCCACACGACTTGGCTCAAGAAGGTGGTGCGTCCAATCGTTTGTCTTCGAATACCCGGGACCTACGTTGTCCATAGTAGCTCCCGAGTGCTTTGTGGCTGAGTTGTTGTGATTCTGGGTTCGGCTTGAAGCCCATCAAATGTAGTCCGAGTGACATCAGTCTTCGTTCGGTTGATGCAGTTCTGCTTGCCGAGTAACCTGCTGATCAAACAACACAGTTGGAAAGGACTCAAGAGAATCTCAAGCCTCCAAAAAGATATTTGGTACCCAGTCCAACTAGTCGGTATGCTGGCTATTGGCACCACGGAGAGACGTACCAAAAAAGTGGATGTAGTCGAGTGATCAGCGTCACCCTGCCTTATCCTCCCTATTACTAACCATGACATTCGGATCTGATTGACAGAACTCGACATTCGGTCCACAGGGGACATATCACAATTTGTGTAGGGTGTTCAGGCGCCCTGACTTGACTTAGTGCGGTGTCAAGCTAGTGATTCTTGGAAGAATACGCCTGCTTCCAAATCAAGGTCATCCGGGTGTTCATCATGATGACGAACGATCCAGAGATGTGCCACTGAGACCCGACTAAAGAGGTAACTCATGATGCCCGATCTGACTAAAAGCCAGACCGATCGTTGACCCTAGGAGGTGCATCAAGAGCTGAGTTATAACCCGGGAAACGCCCAGTCCTCAGAGACTGATGACTGGCATGAGGCCCGACTAGGGGCACGTTATTTTTTCTGACTAGGTTTGATTCGAGTAGCACCTGTACTTGAGTAATGACGTGTACAGCTTAATGCCCACATGGGGCATGCTCTCTGGAACCCAAGTCCGGGCCCGAATCTTGAAGCAAGGATTTAGGGCTTCATTCTTTTCCCGCCTAGCGCAAAAACCGAAACGTCGCCCACTTTCTTCTAAATAGGACATGCCAGGGCATTTGAACGGTTACGCTCGCACTGTGAGCCCAAATCCGTTCATCTCCCATAGTGCTACCGCTAGGGTTTCTCACTTCTGCCGCCGTAGAGCAACCCTAGCGCCGCCGCCGCCATCAATCTCCAGATCCAATCTCGCCACCCCCCATCCTCCACCATATTTTCTCAAATGGCAGGGAACTGGGCAACCTCTGTCACCACCGAGGAGTGGCTGCAGGCCTTGGTCGACGCCGGCGTTCTTCCTGATCAAGAACTCATCGGCTGGCGCGCCGCCGCGGGTGAGTCTTCCCCCACTCCTCGCCAAGAGGAGATAGTTGTTTTCGAGTCCTTCTTCTCTCGCGGGTTCGGACTCCCCGCTTCTTCCTTCCTTCGTGGTCTGCTCAACCACTATAAAATCGAGCTTTTCCACTTGAATCCCAACTCCATTCTCCAAATTTCTCTTTTTGTTCAACTTTGCGAAGGTTTTCTAGGGATTGCTCCCCACTTCGCCCTTTTTTGCCATCTCTTCCACTTGAAAGCCTTTCCCAACGACAGTGCCCCTAAGGCCATCGGCGGGGCTGGATTCCAACTCCGGAGAGGCCTCAAGAAGGAATATTTCTCCCTGCCTCTCCGAACCTCTTTGAAGGGATGGAACCAGGAGTGGTTCTATTGCTCCAATCCTCCTCCTTGTCTTCCTTCCTTTGATGGGAGGAAGCCTCGAGCTTCTCCCTCTTGGACATCTCTACCTCCCTCCTCTAAAATGGATCAAGTCACCGAGCTGCTCGGCCTGATCCAAAATCTCAAAGAAGAGGGGCTGACTGGCGTGGCCATCGCCGTCTCTATCACGATGCGCCGCGTCCAGTCTTTCAAGGAAAGGGTTCGGCTCGGGTTCGAGTACTCCGGGCCGACCGACCCGACTCGGGAGGCGGGCACCCCAATCTCCCAGTCGGACGCCACCAACCGACTCTCGGAGTTCTACGCCACGGGGACATCCCTTACCAACCAGGAGTGTCCCAGAAGCTTCTCCCTCACCAATCCGCCACCGGAGGTAAGGGCCGAGTAATCTTCGTATTTGTTTCATGCCTGCCGAGTAGTTTTATGGCCATCATACCAACTCATGAAGGCTATGTTTTTGTGCAGGACCGCCGGGCCTTCGTGTCCCTTGCTCCAACGCTTGAGGCCCTCGCCCACAAGGGCGAGAAGAGCCCGGTCGAGGAGCCTGAAGAATCTCCCGCGGCGAAGAAGGGCAAGGGCCCGGTTGCCTTCGAGGAGGAGGACGCCCTACCGTCCGAGGGGCACAGCCGACAAGGCTCGGGTCCAACGGTCCGCAAAGCCCCCAAGGAAGGAGCGAGCCAGCCAATGCCGGCCCGAAGGCCGAGCAGTCAGGCGACTCGTCCTCCAAGGGCGGGTCACGGGACGTCGCCGAAGAAGTAGCAGGCGCATTCGGCGCCTAAACCTGCAGCGCCCCAGGCCAGGCCAAGAGGGCCACCCGACGCCTCCTCAAGCGGGTCCTCCGCTCAGAAGGGCGCCGGCATAAAGATTAAGACTTCAAGCCGATAAGCACGACTCGGACACACCTTAGTAGCATTCGATGTGCTCTTGTTGTATTGAAGTATTCCCTTCTCTCAGGAAACCGTCAGAGGAAATTTCGACGGACCGCCCGACCGAGCCAGCACTGAAGCCTGCCGAGCCGAGCTGGGCGGCATCTCCTCCCCCTCCTGTTTCTTCTCCTCCTCCCTCGACAACCGACGCCGTCACTCCGCTACTCGAGCCGACGGAGGCCGCGTCGGAGGCCAAGGTCCGCGAAGATGGCGCCGCCACCCCCTCGTGCCCGAAGCCAACCAACGGGAGCGGTGAAGAAGCTGAGCCAGTGGTGGAAGTGATTCCACGCCGGCCCCTATCTCCCCTAGAGGAGCCCGAGCCCAAGCTCTCGGCGGCCTAGAGGGACGAGGCCGGGGACTGGTCTCTTCTCGATGATGAGGCAGAGGAGAAGGCCAGGTTGACCTTCTATGAGCACGCCGCTGAATGCGGCAGACTGGTCAGGGTGTGTCTTCCGATCAACCGAGTAAGTTTTTGTCATCTTGTAGTAGAATAGTCATTATTCACTCTTTCTGCAGGAACTTGGTTAATTTTCTGAGAGAAAACCAAGTTCCTCAACTACTTCCTCCCCCAAATAGAACGGATTAAAGCCGTGGAGGGGCAGGTAGTTGAGGCCCGGATCGAGGCGTCCAAGCAGCGTCGGGAGCTGCAGGCCTAGATCAAGGAGCTGCAGGACGAGAAGTTCGACCTTGTAGGCTCCCTTCGATGTAAGTATTCTGACCTGAGTCATGATTGCTTGGTTTGGGTGTGACCTAGTGACATCACGTTCTGCTCAATGAGCAGCCCGTGACGCCACGGTCGCCAGCCTGCGGGAGGAGCTGCCCAAGTCCAAGGACTCTGAGGCCGCCGCCCAAGCAGAGCTGAAGAAGTCCCAGGACTAGAGGCTAGCCCTGGAGGAGTTGGAGGCCCGAAACGTCGCCGAGCTGGAGGGTAAGTCCCCCAACCCGACCGACTTCGAATCTTCAGTGCAACAGAATATAAGAAGACGCAGGCGCAGTACGACGTTTTGCAGGAAAACGTTAGAACTACACAAGCGCGGCATGAAGAGCTCCTGGTGGCCTTGGAGCCCACTCGGCGACGGCTCTACGCTGGCGACGCCGAGCCAAGCAGTCGGACCGAGCTGATCCAGAAGTGGACTGAAGCCCCCGAGAATTTCAAGGCCCGGCTCAAGGAAATCCGCTTGATGAGCACCAGTCAAGCGCTGGGAATCATCAAGTCACTGCATCCCCGAGTCGAGCTTGAGGCTGTTAAGGATGGCTTCACCTGCACCGAGGAGAAGGCGCTGGCCCTGTTGGAGGAAGTGAAGCCGGTAGCCGAGTCCCTTGTAGATAATTTAGACTTAGACTCCCTGTAAACATAGGAATCTCTTGTAAATTATCAGTTCACTGTATGTAAACAGTTTTTTCAATATAACATATTATCTTTCTGTGATTTATTCTATATTTTGCCCGAGTAGATCAGGTTCCTTTTACTAAGCACTCTGCCAAGCACATCAAAGTTCCTTAGCGTTAGGAGTTGGCGCGGAGCTCTGTCTCCAAAAAACGCAGTCGGGAGGTATGAGTGTTGCGTGGAGACAAGAGTTTCGTTACTCGGAACGA
The DNA here is from genome assembly GCA_036346145.1 of Olyra latifolia. NCBI lineage: Eukaryota > Viridiplantae > Streptophyta > Magnoliopsida > Poales > Poaceae > Olyra > Olyra latifolia. The sequence continues at coordinate 40,338,701 of CM070532.1, forward strand.
ACAATACTTAGGCTCAACAAGATCTCCAAAAGAAAGATATCGATATGGTGCAGATTGCTCCTAATTAGGTGTAGCCCCCGACTTACTGGTTAGTCAGAATCCGACTAGGGTGCAAGTCAAATCAAACTCAATAAGAGAGAAAGAAGGGGTGCGCGATTGCACACCTAATTAGGTGTAGCCCCCGACTTACTACTTAATTGAAACATAAATAGTAGCAAATTAGAAACTGAATTGCACAAGCGTAAAGATAGCGTAAATGAAAACTTATTTTTATTGAATTGCAAATGTGTGTACAACGGCCGTCAGGTATAGAACCGACGTAATTGCTCGATATTCCACGAGTTATCCACGATAGTGCCGTCTTCTCGCTTCAGCCGGTAAGCCCCCGGGCGTGCTACTGAGTCAATAATGTACGGACCTTCCTAGCATGGGGAGAACTTGTGGCCACTCGATTGATTGATTCGAAGGACCAAATCATCAACCGAGAAGGCGCGATCGAGCACATTACGACTGTGGTAACGACGCAGTCCCTGAGGTACTTTGCCGACCGAATAGTGGCAGCATCCTGAGCTTCCTCTAGTCGGTCGAGCTCGTCAATTCGACTGGCCTCTGACTCGTCCTCGTTGAATTTTTGAACTCGGGGCGACCCGAATTGTAGCTCCGTTAGGAGGACCGCCTCAGATCCATATACAAGAAAGAAGGGTGATTGCCTTGTTGCTCGACTAGGACTTGTGCGAAGCCTCCAGAGCACAACAAACAATTCCTTCATCCATTTTGCAGCATATGGCTTGAGCCGATCGAAGATGCGTGCCTTGACACCTTGTAGAAGCATGCCATTTGCGCGCTTGACTTGTCCGTTGCTCCGAGGGTGTGCCACCGAAGCAAAGTAAATCTTTATGCCCACATCTTCGCACCAGCTTTGAAACTCGTTGCTTCTGAATTGAGAGCCGTTGTCCGTAATGATCCGAGAGGGCACACCAAACCGACTGACGATCTCCTGGAAGAACTCGGTGGCCTTGGCTGTCGTAATCTTGGTCACGGGCTTAGCTTCAATCCATTTAGTGAATTTGTTAATGGTAACGAAGATATGTTCAAATCCATCCGGGGCCTTCTTGCGGGGTCCAACAATGTCAAGCCCCCAGACGGCGAATGGCCAGGTGATAGGGATTGTCTGAAGTTCCTGAGCCGGCACAAGAATCTGCCGAGCAAAGAACTGACAACCCTTGTATTTTCGGACGATCTCCTTTGTGTCCGAGACCACCGTCGGCCAGTAAAACCCTTGACGAAAGGTTTTGCCAACCAACGTTACTGAAGCAGCATGATGGCTGCACATACCCGAGTGAATTTCACGCAACAGGGCACGTCCTTCCAACTCGGATACGCACTTTTGAAATATGCCAGAGGTGCTTCGGCGGTATAGGATTCCTCAAAGTACCACATATTCACGACTCCATCGCTCAATTTGTTCAGCAGCCCCCGATCATCGGGAAGTTTCTCTTCCTGCAAATACTCCAAATACGATTGCATCCAATCCGAGTCGAGGACAAGCACATCTGACTCGGGTGGTAGTTTATCCAGTTGGGGTAGTAGCTCTTGTGGTGTGATGGAGGGGGCGTGAAGCTCTTGGACAAAAATCCCAGCCGGCACTGCTGCCTGGCTGGAGCCCATGTTCGTAAGCTCATCTGCCGCCTCGTTGTCTGGCCGTAGGATATGTATAACCTCCAACCCATCGAACTTGTCTTCCAACTTTCTGACCTCCTGACATTAGGTGGCCATATTGTCGTTGACACAAGTCCAATCCTTCTGTACTTGGCTCACCACAAGCTGAGAATCCCCGCGAACCACCAATCGCCGGATACCGAGCGATATGGCAATACAGAGCCCATGGATGAGTGCCTCGTACTCGGCTGCGTTGTTTGAAGCTGAAAAATGAATCTGGAGGACATACTTGAGTCGTTCTCCTCCAGGTGATACGAGGACGATACCAGCCCCGCGCCCTGTCGCCGGAGAGAGCCATCGAAGTACATGTTCCAGTGTTCGGATTCTTCGACGACCGGGGACGCTTGCATCTCCGTCCACCCGGCAACAAAGTCGGCGAGTGTTTGTGACATAATAGCGCTGTGTGGTTTGAACGAGAGCTCGAAAGCTTCGAGTTCCACTGACCACTTAGCGATTCTCCTAGTGGCTTCCCGATTATGAAGGATGTCTTCAAGGGGGAAAGAAGTGACCACCGAAATTGGATGTTCTTGAAAGTAGTGCTTCAGATTTCGAGAGGCGATCAGGACCGCATACAGAAGCTTCTGCACTTGGGAATAGCGTACCTTGGACTCGCCCAATACTTCACTAACGAAGTAGACCGGGTGTTGAGCCTTATAGACACGTCCTTATTCTTCCCGTTCTACTACCACCGCGGCGCTTACTACATAAGTGGTAGCCGCAATGTATAGCAGAAGCGGCTCCTGTAGCATGGGAGATGCCAAGACAGGTGGTGAAGTGAGGAATAGTTTGAGATCCTCAAAAGCCTTCTATGCCTCGGATGTCCAGATGAACTTGTTCAGTTGCTTCTTTAACAGTTTAAAGAAGGGCAACCCACGTTCGCCGAGTCGCGAGATGAATCGTCCGAGTGCCACATGCACCCATTTAGACGCTGGACATCCCTTTGGCAAGTTGGGGGAGCCATCTCCATGATAGCTCTAATTTTTTTCGAGTTAGCCTCAATCCCATGGTGAGACACCACGAAACCGAGTAGCTTTCCTGAAGGGACCCCGAAGACACACTTCTCCGGGTTCAACTTCATGTTGTAGGTCAACAAGCTCTCGAATGTCTCTGATAGGTCGGTGACCAAGTCGGAGGTTACCCGAGATTTAACGACAACATCGTCGACATATTCTTCCACGTTACGCCCGAGCTGGTTGTGGAAGCATCGCTGAATGCAACGTTGGTATGTTGCTCCAGCGTTCTTCAATCCGAAGGGCATAGTGACGTAGCAGAAAGCCCCGAACGGAGTGATGAACGAGGTCTTCATACAATCTTCTTCCTTCAAGCAGATCTGGTGACAGCCCAAGTAGGCATCTAGAAAGCTCAAAAGCTCGCAACCGGCAGTGGAGTCAACCACCTGGTCGATGCGAGGTAGTCCAAACGGATCCTTGGGGCATGCTTTATTTAAGTCAGTGTAATCGACACACATACGCCAAGTACCATTATTCTTCTGCACAAGCATTAGATTCGCTAGCCAGTCGGGGTGGAGCACCTCCTTTATGAAACCAGCGGCTAAAAATTTGGTGAGCTCTACCTTGATGGCTTTCTTCCGATCCTGCGCAAACCGACGCAGCCGTTGCTTGACCGGCTTGGCTTTGTCGTTTACATTCAAAGAGTGCTCGATCACCTCCCTCGAGACACCCGGCATGTCAGATGGTTTCCAAGCAAAGATGCCCCGACTCGCTTGGAGGAAGGTGACGAGCGCCTCTTCCTATTTCGGACCGAGCCCTGTCCCGGTCAGAGCTGTTTTGGTCGAATCGGACGGGTCGTGCGAAATGCGTTTGACATCTTCATCAGGCTTGATGCCTGACTTAGATTGCTTCTTGTTTAGCACATCGCCCTCATCGAGAAGAGTGGTGGCCGCTTGTCGGATCTCGTCCAACTCGGCAGCCACTTCCACCGATTGGGCTGAGTTGCAGTTCTCCTTATCGAGTAGATAAGAAAACTTGACGTCCCCGCGGACTGTGATTACGCCCTGCGGGCCCGGCATCTTCATCGCCAGGTAAGCATAATGCGGGATGGCCACGAATTTAACCAAGCCCGGCCTTCCCAAGATTGCGTGATATGCAGTCTTAAAATCGGCCACCTCAAAGCTGAGTTTTTCCGTCCGGTAGTTGTCTCGATTGCCAAAAGTGGCCGGAAGAGAAATTCTCCCAATTGGCACAGGGGATGTTCCCGGAATTATGCCATGAAACGGCGCATCAGTCTTTTGGATCGCCGACCTTGAAATCTGCATCTCATCAAACGTCATGGTGAAAAGGATATTAATCCCGCTTCCGCCGTCGACTAAGACCTTGCGCAGTCGGATGCCCCGTATCATAGGATCCAGGATGAGTGGATACCTTCCTGGACATGCGATGTGAACGGGATGATCCGAGCGATCAAATTTGATTAGGACTTCAGACCACCGAAGGTATGCAGGGCTCACCGGAGCAACTGCATTGACTTCCCGAGTAGTAAGCTTTCGCTTACGCTTGGACTCGTATGCATCCGATCCCCCATATATGTAATTGAGCTCACACTCAGTTTTTTGGTAAGCGTCACCCTGAGGTGGATCACGCTTATCATCTTGCTTGGCGTCCTTCGGAGTATCCTTGTGCTCCTAAGCGAACCTCTTCAGAACGTTGCAGTCCTTTGCCGCATGCTTTCCTTTCAGATGGAAAGGACACAGCGTCTCCATTACTTTATTGTAGTCATTGGACCGAGGCGGCCTCTGCCATCCTTGATCCGTGGCTGCCACCAATTCTTCACCCTTCCGCTTTTTGTCCTTCTTGAAAGATGACTCGGGCTTGTCTTTCTTTCCTTTGTTTTTGCTCGGGTGATCCTCCTGGCGCTCGGCAAGAGCATCCGAGGTGGTGGCATACCGGTCCGCCAGAGTGAACATCTCTTTGACAGTGGTTGCGGACTTCCGAGACATCTTTTTGATCAAGTCGGGGTCGCGAACTCCCTTTTGGAAAGCTGCGACGACGACCGCTTCAGAAATCTCTCGGATTGTGTTTTTCTTCTTTGTGAAACGCCGAATGAAATCCCTTAATGACTCATCCTTTCGCTGATGAATCTGATAAAGGTCCTATTGGGTCCCAGGATTCTCGTAAGTGCCCTGGAAATTGGTGACGAATTGGTCGCACAGCTCTCCCTAGGAACCAATTGAGTTCTCTGGAAGGCCTACAAGCCAACCCTGAGCCGGGGGAGTCAACATGATGGGCAAGTAGTTTGCCATCACATCAAAACTTCCACCGGCAGCTTTGATTGCCAGAGAATAAATCTGCAACCAAGCTTCTGGGTCCCGCTCCCCATCAAAGTTCACAATTCCCTTAGGGTTAAACCCGTCGGGCCAGTTGACCTGACGAGGTTGGGGCGTGAATGCTTTGATCCCATCGATCATTTCGTCCCCAGGGGAAGGAGACTGACGAGGAAGTACTCGGCGCGGCGGAGTGCGGCGCCGGTCTTCCTCTCGCTCCCTCCGCCGAGATTCGATGTCGAGGTGGAGGTCGCGACTTGTACTTTGACGAGCGTCTTGCTCGCGAGTTGGCGTGTGCCGACTGCGCCGAGTTTTGCTTGCGGCGGTCTGGCTTCTGGTCGAGTTGACCTGTTGATCCCGAGTACCTTGGATAGCCGCTGCCGTCACCATGGCTTTAATCTGCTCCATGATCGGCGTTGCGGGCTGTTTTCCCTAGTAACAGACCAACGTTGTCTAAGAGGGTCTTACAGGCAAGGATATTCTGCTGTGGCGTACGGAAGACCGAGTGATCTCCCATACGGACTTGGAGCAGTTCCTCCTGAACTTCACGCGCTCGACCATGCAATCTATCGCACAGATCTTCTCCACCTCCACTGTAATGCTCGGCTCCTGCTTCATCTAACTGGCGCAGGGCCGACCCGGTAGGTTGTCCATCCACCACGCAAACGCCGCGACAGTCAGGGAACCAGTTGATGCTGTCTTCCGACTCAGATTCCGAGTAAGAGAGGCTTAACTGATCTCGACTTATTGGCTCATCAATGGGAGTGATTATAACTCCCACTTCCCTTGATGGATCGTTTGGCGGAAGAGAACCCGACTGAGATTTGGCAGAATAGATCTGCTGAAACCTAGCAGCTGAATTGGTTAATCCGAGTGGCATCCTGATATCCACTCGGGAGGTAGGTCCTGATAGAGTTATCCCCGAGTCGGAACTCGGGAAGCTCATCCTGGAAGGTGTGTGTTGGGCTCCACCCCGTAGCTCGGACCGAAAAAGACGGCGTGTTATCTCATGGAGAACAGGGGTGTTGCACAACTGAGAGATCGCAATTCCCAATTGGATCTGAACGCGATCCAGATCAGCAATAGTATCGCCGACTAGTTCTTCGTCAGCGGAAGGAGCTGGCAGAACCAGAATCCCACGATCCCGACTGAAGCCGAAGGGAATCCCTGCGGTGGGCCAGTCGGAATCGTTGTCATCAGACTAGATTCCCTCCGGATCAGAATCCGAAAGAGGCATCCTGAGGTGGTGAAGTTCGGCCGGAGTTGCGCGCAGCCTCAGCCGAACGTTGTCCGGTTGAGATAGCCGAAGTTCCCCGAAGTCGTCGGCGAGGAAGCCGAGATTTCAGAAGACAAAACCTTGGCCGGGGGCATAGGTGAAGACGAATCCGCCGATGGAAGCCATCGAAGTCGATGAAGTTGATCGTGACGCTAGCCCCTACCTGGCGCGCCAACTATCGACGAATTGTGTAGCCAATGTATTTTATAGGGCTACACGAAAGATCACAACTCGATGGTAGCACAGGGGGTAGGATTTATACAGGTTCAGGCCCCTCGGAAAGAGGTAATTCCCTGTTCCTGTGCTCATAGATTTGTATTATGGGGTGTCGATCTCAATGACCGTATGTTCTCATCGAGATTGCACGAGAACAGACGATGATGAAGATGTAGATGTAGAATTTATTGTCTAACTAGGGATCCCTGACCCCCTTTATATAGTGCAAGGGGTCGGGTTACAGATTGGTTCCCTAATCCGTATAAGGAAGATAAGGGATATAACCGAGTCGACTACGCTTATCTCCACGTATTCGAGTAGAATTAGGATCCTATTCCAAATAGAGCGAGTCGGGCCGCACCGTCCACCTAGCCTACCTTCTGGAAGATCCACGTGACTTGGCCCAAGAAGGTGGTGCGTCCAATCGTCTGTCTCCAAATACCCGGGACCTATGTTGTCCACAGCCAGGACTGCACATGAAGGGTGGACGAGGTCGCTCGGGCACCGCCGCACGTGGAGGGTAGGACGAGGTCGCTGGGATGGCGCTGCACGTGGAGGGTCAACGAGATCACCGAGGCACCACCGCACGTGGAGAGGATAACGAGGTTTCCAAGATGCAACCTCGCGTGGAGGGTCGACGAGGTTGCCCGGGCGCCACTGCGCTTAGAGGGAGAAAGAGGTCGCCAGGGTGCCGCCGCACGTGGAGGGTCAATGAGGTCACCGACGCGCCATCGCACTTGGAGGAAGGATGAGGTTGCCAGGACGCCGCCGCGCGTGGAGGGTGGATGAGGTCGCTGGGACACTGTGGTGCGTGGACGGGAGGAGGAGATTGTCGGGGCGCCGCCCCGCGTGAAGGGACGACAAGGTCGTCGGGATGCCACCACGCGTGGAAAGGAGACAAGGTCGCCGGAGCGCCGTCGTGGTTGGAGGGTCAACGAGGTTGCCAGGATGCCACCACGCGTAGAAAGGAGACGAGGTCGCTGGAACGCTGCCGTGGTTGAACGGTCGACGAGGTCGCGCCACCACTGATTGGATCTCGTGGCGCCGACGGCCAGTCGGAGCCGATCGGATCAAGGGAATAACAGATTGAGAATAGGTTGTTTAATAGAATATTTAATTTGAGGAGGTGAGACTAATTGTTCCTAATTAATGGGTAATTAATTAATTACTGCCCGATTTTATGGAAGACATGGTTTGGCTCATTTTGGCCGTCCCAAACCGACGGAGGATGCTGAACAGCTAAATAATATATTATACATATATACTTATATATATACATACATACATATATACACACATATAAAAATATATATACATACATATATAAATATACATATACATATGTACATATACAAATATGGCGAAATATGTGGTGCAAACCAGTGAAAACTATACCTAAAAGTTTTGTAAATTCGTGAATAAATTACTGGAGATAGAGATAGTCGTGAACAATATTATCACTAAATCTGAAGATCAAACTCAACTTCGTTTGAGAAATAAAAAGACAAATTTTGAACAAACTGCGATATGAAACTATTCATTCAAAATTTGTCTTTTTATAGCTCCCAAACGAAGTTGGATTTGGTCTTGAGATTTGGTGATAATATAGTTCATGTCAAGACCTATCTGTAGTAATTTTTTCACGAATTTATAAATCTTTTAGGTATGATTTTCACGGGTTTGCACCAAAACAGTGGTTTGCACCACATATTTTACCTACATATATATACACAAACGTACATATGTATACATACATATACATAATAACAGAGAGAATAGGTCGTTAAATATGATACTTAATTGGGGGGTGAGACTAATTATTCCGAATTAATGGTAATTAATTACTGACCGATTTTATGGAAGACATAGTTTGGCTCATTTTGGCCATCCCAAACCGACCAAGGATGCTCAACAGCTAAATAATATATTATATATATACTTATATATACATTTATACATATATATATATATACACATATGCATGCATATACACGCGCGCGTTACTAGGAATTCTCTTGAACATCGATCGATCGATCCGAGGTTTTAATTCAATTAATTCCGATGAATATGCATGTATGAATGCAAAATATCTAAGAGCATGTACAATACTATAGACAGGTGCTGTCTATATCAAGTTGCCATGTCACCTATAAACAACCTTAGAAACAAGTATATAATAGTACAAACAATCACTTTCTTTGTAGACAACTCATCTCTATACATAACCACCTTGGTTCCTATGCTACAATCGATTATAAATATATAGACAGCTTCTTTCTCTTTAATCCATATCAGCATGGTGACATGACAACTCTTATAGACGACAGCTGTCTATGTATTGTACATGCTCTAAAACCTAACTACATTATTGGTATGGACCCACCAGCGTAGACTTATTTGCTTGGCCGGCCTCCTCAGGATCGATGGCTTCTGGACGCTCAAGCAGCCGTTTGCAACCCATGAGCTAGGCCTTAATTATAAGATATCGTTATTATAGATTAGATAATAAGTAATTAACAAGTCAAAGGTTCATGACATAACCGTTCCTCCTTTCTCTCTCCCTGTCACTCTCTCTCTCTGGAGTCTCTCACTCCCTCTGTGTTTAGAGGAGGAGCCGAGCCGGCCCTTTTTGACCCCGATCGGCCAGTGCAAACTGAGCTATACAGTACGGGTCAGATGAACAATATTGTTCATCGAAATTTGATGAACAGTAACCCTCCCTAGTTTTCTTCCTCAAGATTCATAGATTCCTTCCCGACAAATTTTATAATTCCTATTTTAATCTAATCTACTTCCAATAATTTTCTCGTATCTATTTGGTTTTTCTAGATTTTCTGGTATTTATTATGTCTCGATTTCCGTGTAGATATTGCTGGGGACGCCGAAGTTGTGACCGACGACGATTTCTCTTGAAACGTTCAGTACCAGACCAAGACAAGCTAGTTACATATTGATCCCAGATTTATTATTGTTTTCTAGATTATAAAATTTGTCTGTTATTAATAATATTAATTTACCTGCTTAGGTCATAGTTGATGCCTATGTTGTGTTAGTCTTTAATTAACATGGTTTACTATCCATTGCTGTCTAGTATGATTTATTTCTATATTATAGCCATCCTTGTGTTTACTTACGTTAGATGCTTAGTATTGCTATGATGGGATTTGTAGATTTATCACGGTGGGAATCAATTAAATCTTAGTAGAGAGAATCTAGTTTCTATATGTGGTTTTGGTTTAATCTAAAAAACTAAAATCAATGTGGCGTGAGTAGACACGAGGTGGTGGATTGTTAGGATGGTTGTATGGTTCTATGGTATGTCACATCGGTCGACATAAGGACCTAATATAGTAGATGATCTAGCCAAACACAATTGTGCATCCATGGATGCTAACAATTGTAAAGCCTTAGCCTTTTACTTTGTGAAATCTAGTTTTGGTCTGCTATGACGGTGTGGGTGTGGCTTGCAACCAACGGATACCCATCTGGCACATGAGAGGATCTCTGGCTTGGTAAGAAAGCTACCAGGCAAAACCTTAGTGCGGCATTCTCAACGAAGATAATGGCTTCGTCTTGCTCTCTAGTGAGTTCTATGGGTAAAGTGCATACACTCTGCAGAGTTAAAACTATCATAATAGCTGTGCTAACAATTACGAGCGGGCTTAGACGCCTTTACAACATTACCTCACCTTTTTAATAGTTAATCTGATGTAGATATAGGGTAGAGAATATCAGACAGCGAATGTCGGACAGCGAATGACAAACAGGGAATGCCGTGTAGAGTTGGTAGCGAATATCATCTTAGTTCTGTGCTAAGAAAGCAACATTAATGAGTAAAGAAAACATGAGTTTTACTTAATATTATTATTCTTTATAAATGATGCTTAAGTTTTATGAAATTTTTAAACTGCTCTTTATGCAAAATAACCATCCTTGATTCCTTGTTAAACTACTCCAATCAAATGCCTGTGGCGGATTGATGGGACATCACCAATGCTGTTATTTTTGTTCTTCTGCTTGCTATTAATACAATAAGTTGCATTGAGTTCACGGTACTTATGTTTATTTCATATCAATAAAATGTATGATTCAATCGTCTGTTTATGTTGTATATACTAGCTATGATTCTTTGGGACTAGTACTGAAAATACAGAGAGATCCGTTTTGCAAAGTCGGGTCCCGACATAATTCAATATTGGTTTTGCATCCAGCCCACCGAATCTTAATGCACAAGCCTAAGATTTTATTTCAACGGTTGGATGGTAATATAGCATAATCCAGTCAATGATGTGGCATATATGCATGTGGCTGAGCTTATCACTATGCACTCCGTTAATTGTAGAGATAAACAAATATATAAATAAAATTCGTTTTCTTCTCTGCATGAACCATCTACTGTAAATGAATTAACTAATGAAGCGATATTATCCATAGAAATACATTAAAAATTTGTGCGTAGCGTCATGAAACAATGCGTTCTTTGCTTTGCGAACAAATGGTTAATCGAGTGTATAAATATATATAGTTAAAAAATGTTTTTTTTAACTTTTCTCCTTTCACATATTTTTGAAGTTCTCCAAAATAAAAAGTAAGTTAGTAGTGGATGCCGGGGGAAATTAATATACCTTTCAAGTGACACTACACCAAAACAAGTTATATTTGCCTATGTTTTCTGTGTCCATTATGTTAGAACCAGCAAAGATAAGGTTATTAGTACCGATTCTTTAGTGGATACACACCAAAACATTATATGTGCCGGTTCTAATTACTAACTAATACAGATATGAAGCCGCCGCCACAGGAAAATAAAAGATAAGCCGATGCAAGCACCACTATAGATCCACCCGCCATTCTCTTTCCAATGGCCTCTAAATGGTCTTTGGGGAGGTGGCACCAGATCTTTGATCGGTAGAGTTAGTAATGTATAGTAGTGTTTTAAGGTTTTGAATAAGAATCTTTCTGTCGTCGACGGAGAGCTGATCAGATGGTGTTGGCTTTCTTCGATGGTTACTACTCGGCGGGCTGTGGCAGCCATATCTTTGATGGAGTGGTCACACGAGGTTGGATCCTCGGTGCTAGATCTGTTAGTGGCATCCCTGTGGCAGGGCAGATCAGATCTATTTACTAGAGGATCACCATCACCTCAAGTAGCAGCTAGATCCCTACAAGGAGGGAAAGCAAAGCCTCTTTTATGTTTTCTAATCACTTTATAAGTTAGATGCGTTAAGAACCAGATGCATGAATCCTAGATTTTATTTCGTGATTCGTTAGTAGGCTGGTAGAGAAGTATATATCGAGTGGTCATGTTTTCCTGCCTTTTAAGAAGATCCCCTTTGATATTGTAACAGCCCAATTTTGGAGGTTTATAAAAAACTTTTGTAACACATGTAATTATATCCACAAATTGCCCAAAAATTTGGTGCTAAGCTAAAAACCCTATTTTGAATTTTGCTTTAATTAGACCCTAAAGTCTATTTTTGTAATTGGAGGATAAGCTTAACACATCAAAAATGAGAATTGGGTCATATTCAAAAACGATTATCAAAACATATCAACAAAATTCAATATATATGATACAAGAACTTGAACTAAAACTTAGAAATAAATTCTAATGTTTTGCATGAATTCAAAACTACACTATATATATATATATATGAAAAACCTTTCACTTAAAGAATTTGATCCTTGTTATGGTTAAATTGAACCTAGCCCTCATTTGACTTAAAGGATTCAAACCATGAAAACCAAAATTTCACCCTTGATATGAAAACCTCAATTCAATTCCCAATTTGAATTTGAATTCAAACCAAATTTGGCCTAGAGGTTCATTAGCTACAAATAAATCCCTAAAAATCTCAGAAATTAGCTAATGGGTCCCACTACCCCTGTCTAGGCCTAACCATAGTTGACTGCACTGTTCACCCTGGGGCCCACCGGTCAGTCTCCCTTTCCTCTCTCTTTTCTTTCTCTCTCTCACTTACCCGGACGCTTCTCTCTATCTCTCTCCATCACGCTAGCACCCAGCCTCTGGCCACACCGCCTTGTGGCGAGCTTCCCCGGCGACGCCTTCGCGTGGATGCTTTGCCCCTACCCAGATGCGAGCTCATGCCGTGGAGCGTCGCGCCCCACTCGGTCTTTAACCCGGCAACTCCGCCCTCATCGCCCCCTCTCTTCACTCACTCGCTCTCACTCGTGAGCCCCGCAACAGCTCCGCCTCCCTCTTGTATTGCTCCGGCTTGGTGGAATGGAGCCGAAACCCACCAGGGCCGCTGCATTGCTCGAGTTTCTCTCCGCCGGCCTGAGAGCACCGCAACCACGCCCTTGCTGATTTCTCCATCTACGGTGAGTCATTGTGTGATTCCTTGTGCCTTGAGCATCACCATGACCTACCGCATCTTTTCCTCACAGTGACTTGCCTGGATTACCGCCATAGCAGCCTGTCGACGGTGGCCCCGTTTCAAGCCCGCCTTGGCCTCACCATGGACACGCCTCTCCAAACATCCTCTGTCCAAACCGAGAGCGTGGTAAGCTTCCTCATAGTCCCTAGAAGCTCTAGCATCAATTCCTACCTCTAGAATAGTCTAGATCGTTGTAGACACATGGTCCCGAGGCTTGTTTTCGCCACCGTGCATGGCACCACCGTTCCAGAGCAATCTCTAGCAAGCCAACGGTTACACGTCCTAGCCCTTGCTATGCTAATCCTTTGGAAAGCTTGTGCGTCCTTGTGGATGCCCTGTCACGCCATCACGAGTGCGTTGATGAGCTCGCCGGAGTGCCACCTAGTCTGGCCCGAGGTGGAAGACGATGCCACACCATTGGATCCGCTTTAAGATTTGTGCGTACACTGTTAGTGTTTAAATCTCCCGTGGTTAGCCTAATGAGTCATTGACGGGTGGGACCAATGGCCCACTGTCAGTTTAAGTGGAACCGTAGATTTGGAAATATGCTTCCAAACATGGATGGCGCATTCTCGCCATTGCATGAGTAGGCGTGGGTCACTGACTCGCGGCTCCCGCCTATCAATGGTGCCGTGCAGCACTGGTTGCACCGCGCACGTCCGCATGGGCCAACCTAGCAATGTTCCCAGGTTTTTTTTCCGGGTTTTCCAATTGAAATAATTTCAGAAACTCAAATTAATTATTAAACATAGTTAGATATCTCTAAAAATTCGACAAAAAATATGATAAATATTAGATGACCTTCTGGATCTATTAAAAATATAATCTTGCATAATAATCTAATAGTGCTCGCTGGAAAATTACATAGGTCACATTTAGGAATATTATCTATATAGGATTAAATCCAGTAAATGCCTTTGAGTTATTAAAATTATCTAATAAGATAGGAAATTCTGAGAAAATTCTATAAAATGTATAAAACCTCTCTAGACCTAGGAAAAAATATTACTTTTGTAGAATGACACATAATCACCCATGATCCTATTATTAGCCTAGTTAATGATATTATTTAGTGAAAATAATCATGTATTAGTAAATAAAACCAAATTAAGGCATCCTAAAATATTATCCTCTGTCCAGAAAAGCATACAAAAGTACAAAACCACATCACCTAATAATTGTGAATTCTTTACCTTGTTATTAAAGGAAATACTTTAGACTAAAGTTATATATTTATATATTCATACATTCTGTGCATTCATGAACATGTCATTGTACCCTTCGCATCCCGATAATTGATGCTTAGCTTCTTGTAACCAAGTAGGCTCGCAGAACTTCCTTAACAGGATATTACAATATCTTAGTAATCGATTAGCTCGCTAGAGACAAATGCATTCATGCATTATATTTTCCATATTTTGGTTGTTCATTATGAATGTTTTCTTGAAAGAACTAGAAGGAACTGAAGGTCAGTTCGAGGAACCCGAACCAACACAGGACAACACTCAAGAGGAACAAGGCAAGTTAATATCCTGTTAGATCATATTGATCCCAGTTTGTATTAAATTATTTCCTTTTAACTATTAAATTGCATCCTTTTCAATTATGAATACCTATCTTGTTAATCATGATATATCATGCCTGCTTTGCTAAATGTCGATACCCATGATGATTGTGTTGATGATCATTGCTAGTTGAATAACACTTTGATCGCCTTACAATAATCCTTGATTAACCTGGTTTAGGAACAAAACAATTACTAGACTCTTAATTCTATGGTTTAAAACTTGTTAGACTCCTAAGTCTGGTTAAAAATTTGCTTACCTATGCTCAGTTCTCAATTATTACTTTTAGGCTTAGTCGGCTCGGAACGGTAAACCAACATTCATCGAGACATGATAAACTTATACTTGAAATCTTGATATATGGAATTGGGGCCTGGCATGCCAGTGTGTGTCTTTGGTTGAGCTGAGGATTATGTTATGTGCAGACAAGGGTCTGGTACAGTTGGAGTAGCATGGGCTACGAAGATGGGCTATCGTTCATAGATGGTGCGTTGAGAAGCACGGAGTCGCACGCGTAGCGGCCGGGCGTTGCCTCTTGCCTGAGGGGGGTGGTTTCGATACATCGTGTGCCGAGGCACACAGAGGAACGATAACAGGAGAAGGAGTTCTGAACAAACGGGTAGGGTAGACCCGGTGATAGGGTGGAGTGCGGGCTCACCCTAGCCGGAGTGCGGAGTCACATGTGTGTGCCTGAGGCCGCAACTCGAGGAGTTGTTCCGATACAACGCGTGGCCATCGCCCGGTAGTAAGAGCTGAGGGTCCATGTGGTGGTTCGAGGAACCAACCCTTGGGCAGAAACCTCATTCTAAGAAGGTCTGGCTTGGGACGTCACCTTAAGGGTGATTTAATCATATTTGCTGGACCGGCAAATCCAGTAAAGTTGTGGTTCGGACTCTTCCGAGACTAGCATACATCATGAAGGTCCACATCTACCTTCAGGACAATGTGGTAGCTCATCGCTTTCGGACGACAGTACCTAGAGACCATGTGGAGTTTGCCATCAGCGACGCTGCCATGGTGACTCTTCGACAGCTGCAGCAGGAGTATCACCATGACCTAGTGAACGGACCATACGAGCACCCTACGCGTGGGGATCTTCATAGGATCCATACCTGGGAGATGTCTCTCTGAACATGGGATGATAGCTGCTACACTGGGTACAACAGGTCTACGTTGGAGAGCACACCCTACAGGGAGCACTGGAGGAGGTGTCCATGCTGAGATCTTCCCTCGGAGACTCCGACAACAGCCTCCGGAGTGCTAGATGATGCGCTTACCACTACTGGAAAAGCCATCTTTCTTGTCGCCACAAGAGAGACACTGCCTTAGCTCAGCTAGACGCGATGATCCCCCTTGCATAGCCTCGCCAGGGAGTCGATCACAATCTCCTTGATCTTGGACTAGTCCCTCCTTGCCCCGAGCATTTTCATGTCTGGACGACTGGGCGCAAGCATACTTGTCCACCTAGGCGTCCTTTGGTTTTGCTCTGCCCACCCCACAAGCGCAGGCACCACAACCTCTTTAGGTGATTCCACCCGAGCACCTACCTTTTGCTCCTCCATCGCTGCCGATGGAGTATGCTTCGAGGGAAGCCTCCACTTCTAGGACTTCCCGGGTTCTTCCTCTTGCAGCCCTCTCTTTAGAGGTTTACCCTAGAGCCCTGGGACGCTTCCCAGACAGCGGCCCGATCTATTGTACTTGTCGTCCGAGGGGCTGAGTAGTATCGATGTATCGTGGCACAGTCGTCGTTCGGGGCTAGCAGATTGTAAGACCATACTCTTGGATTGTTTCTTGTAGGAGATGGTGGTTCTTACTGCTGAGACTCGTTGTTTCTGTTTAGTTTGCCTTGTAACTTTTATTATTGAGTAATGAAGGTTATTTGGTTTGTTCTAAAAAAACTGACACATATATACAGCTTATATGGACCTGTGCCAGTTCGTATTACGACCCAACATATATAATCTTCATATCTGTGTCGAATGGTATTACGAACCGGCACAAATAAGCTTTTTTCCATGTTTCCACATATGAACCTACACACAGCGTCGTTTCGTCCCTATGTGTAGTCATATGTGCTGGTTGGTAATTAGAACCAGCACACAGAACGTTTCGTCTACTAAGGCATTTTGCAGGAAAATCTTTCCTCGTACATGTATATCTTCCTCTTTGCCGATTAGATCTTCCTCCTTGGCAGCACTAAGCCTCTCCATCTCTCACCTCTCGATCCCCCGGCCATTCGCTAACTCCGATCTGGCGCGATGGTACAGTCTCCCACATCGCCATGGTCATGGCCACAATCTCCACTTCCCTTGCCATGGTCACCATGGGAAGAGGAGATGGTGACCCAATTTCCACCCACCTCACCATCGCAATCCCCACCCCCATTTGTGAATTCAGCCGGCAAGGAGCCTGGTGACGGCGAGGAGCTGGCGGGCCAACGGCGGTGCTAGCGGGCCCCATCATCGCCTTCATCGAAAGCTTCGATATACATCCCCATCACTAGGAATGATAATCGGGTAGGTCAGGCATGCGTATAGTAGTCGCAAATCCATACCTAACCTAGAAAATTCAACCCATACCCGTATTCGTACCTACCGATGGCAACAAAACCATACCCATACCCGTACTTGTCGGGTACCCGAAACCCAACGGGTACCCAAACCACAGTTGTGTACAGTGCCTCCATAGCCACGTCATCACCGCTGTAGGAGCTCGCGTCCGCGCCACCATTGTTTGAGCACCCGCTCATGCCATCGCCAAGTGGAGAAGAAGGCTTCGGCATGTTGCTCCTAAAAACCCGTTGTTTTGATGCCTACACATGGTAGAGTGGTCAGATCCAAAAGAAACAGTGGGCCTACGCTGCATCATAGGACCTAGAACGACGGTAGGGTAAGGTGGCGCAGCGTCATCAGATTCGAAAGGACGACAAGGTGGCACGGTGTCGTCGGATCAAGTAGGACCACGGGTGGCATTGCTAGATCTAGAAGGATGGTAGGCTGGGGCGGCATTGCTGGATTCAGTAGGACGGCGGGACAGGGTAGGGAGTGGCGGCATTGCTGGATCAGGAGGACAACAGGGCAAGGTGCAAGCCTCCGCCGTAGATCTATCACCGAGAGGAGAGGTCGAGGCACAAGGCGAAGGGGTGCTAGCGATGGTGGCCTGTGGCTAGTGGTAGTTGGAGGGAGTGGAGGAATGGGTGGTGGCCGATGGTCATCGGAGCTGCAATGGTGTGGACTAGATCAAAGGCGAACTAGAAGAGGAGTGAGACGAGTGAGGAGGCTGTGAGAAGAGATAAGCATTCGGGAATGGGGTAGGGAGAGTGACAGCAGAGAGAGTGCAATTGAGTGAGTGTGACTAGCCAAGGATTGCGGCTAAGGGGGATTGGGAATTTTTCCACAAGGGTGGTCTCACCTGTACTCGCGAATATCGGGTATGGATACTATAGAACTATACCCGCCTCAATAAATACCTACAGATATTGAATTTCACCATACTCATGACCAACAAGTATTTACCCGTGGGTATTTACCTATATCTGTACCCATTACCATCCCTACCCACCGCCGCCGATGAGCACTCTGCCGACAATGAGCTAGAGGAGGAGAAGGAGGATGCCGATGAGGAGCATGCTGCCAGGTCGGAGGAGAAGCGTGGATAGATGCGAGGGTCTGACAATAGGGACACCTCCTCTAACACCCTAGATAGTCCTACCCTGACCTCCTCCAATTATGGCGACTCCTCCGACACCAGCGAGTAGGTTGCAGAGTATGATGACAACGACGATAAGCTCCAGATGCAGATAGGGTAGTATAGATAGTAGCTAGTAGGTAGATAGCCTAGCTAGTCATTATAGGAAACATACAATTTCTTGACAGCTGAAAATGTCGAGAAAAGTCACCAAACCATCGATATTAACTTCTCTTGATGGCCGGCCGTCGAGAAAAGGCCGTCGGGCTAGCCCGGTCGAGAGAGATGGATTGTCTCGACGGCTCAGCCGTTGAGAAAACTTCTCTCGACGGCTGGACAATGTGCCATCGAGTGAGTTAGGTGGACGTTCGTTTGGCCGGTTCACGGCTCCGGTTCCACCTTTCTCGACGGCCACATGGCCGTCGACAGAGGTGACATCCAGCTCTGGGCAACGTGGCCATCTTACCATCTCTCGATGGCCACATGACCCGTCAAGAGAGGGCCTCTGGACTATGTGGCCCTCTTGATCTCTATCAACGGCTATAGGGTCGCCGTCGAGAGTGCTTGTCTCCCGGGGGATTCCTGGAACCCCCTTTCTCGACGGCTTATACATGGCCGTCGAGAGTACTTGACTTCCAGCAAAAAAACAGCCAGGCAACTGGCTTTAAAAAATCCAATTTAGCAACTGCTACTGCCCCATCATCAGCCGCTGCATCTGCATACCCAAAACACCCCACATATATCATTATCCCCACATCTCACACAAATGCATCCACAATGACAATTTCAAACTAGAATCATATAATATATATATAACATTCACAGTTTCAAAACTAAAAATACTATTCGAACTAAAATCATGTAATATATTACACAAGTCTCATTTGTCACATCCACGGTACCACTCAAGGACAGGGCGGCGGGTTGAAGTGAAACAAACGTGACACTAGGTCTAACGGCTTGCTCCCAGACCCATCGTCGTCGTCCTGGGCATCATCGCACCGAGCCGGAGCTGGAGCCACTGATCTAGAACCAACAGGCAGAGGAGAGGGGGGATGACCCTCGTACTTGCTCCATGAGGCCTACACATTTGCGACGCATTAGTTAAAGACATATAGATTTGAAAGAAATGAAATGAGGTGGATAGTGTCTTACCCTGCCAAGTCTCGCTGCTACCTCCAACGCTAGGAACCTCCAATGCTGTTGCCTCTAACACTAGGCACCTCCAATGAAGAAGAAAGGAAAGCCTTCTCCGCTGCCGGTCCTCCTTCGCAGACCTAAGGCTCGCTTGGAACGCCTCCATCATCCGCTGACGCTTCCTCCTCTCCAGCTCCCATACCTCTTCCCTCTGCCTCCCCTCCTGCTCCCTCTCCCTGAGGATGCGGCCCTCGAACTCGCGCCGACTCTCAGTGGCGCTCTGAGAGGCCCGGACCTTAGGCATGTAAGACCCCGACCTACAATTAAGGACCATGGTTAGTTCACAAAAATCAATGTTTTCAAAAAAATTGACATTGTACATAGTAATTAGCTCATCTGAGGTGGTCCCCTCCGATCGCCAGCCTATCGTGCGCCTTGCCCCTCATGTGATGGTGGATCACTACTGGGTCGAGGGGGCGTCCTCCTGGAAGTTGTCCGAGTAGTGCACCAGAGTGTAGGCCTCACGGTAGCAATCCTGCGTTATTTTGAGTTATACTAAACAAAACTACAAATCTATGAAAGGTAAAAGTATTATTTAGCATGTACCATCTTCTCTTGTACGAGGCGGTCCATCTCGGGCTAGGTGATGGGCCTAGCCTTCGGTGTGTGGGCCCTTTTCCACAGCTCAAACACACGCGGGGCGGGTCCCTGTCTTTAGCGTCTGCAAGAAGGGAAAGACAGGTTAGCCAGCCAAAAAAATAAAAGTAAAAGAAAAATCAGAGCTTACTAGCTTCTTGGCCAGCTAGGGAATGGACCACTTCCCCGTGCTCTTCTTGTAGTCCTAGGAGGCCCGGTTGTGCTTGGCCTTCATGGACCTTTCCTGGAACTTCTAGTTGGCCTACTTGTCGCCAAGAGCCCTCCATGCCTCTAGGTGGTTTGTGGCCCACTCAGGAGGCACCCCGGCGTAGTCGGCCGCGTCCAGATAGATCCCACGGGCCTCGGAGGTGGTGATCCGTTCTCCGTGCTCTCTCCTGAAATGTAGGAACAATTCGCTGTTTTAGAAATAGTAAATACCATTTTATAAGGATTATAGGGATAGTTCCTTACCTGTGGTGCTCCTCGACCGCCGTGACACGAGCACCGGACATCAGGTCCTAGACATTCTGCTTCGCGTTCCTATCCAGGATGGGCTCGAAATCCGCCTCTGTCAACCCCGCCTGGGGATGGTACCTGAGCTAAGATTTTACAAACCAAGGGGATTATTGTCATGATCACAAATTCAGAAAGCAAACTAGGTTAGATAGACTTACCCAAAACTCTCGAATGCACTGGGCAGCGGCGGTTTAGTCCCTATGGGGGGCAAGCTTGTAGTCATCCCAGCTATACGTTGGCTTGGTGACGTCGTCCACGTTCACCATGCCAGGGTAAAACTGGCGAACAAGCCTCCCAGCGTGTAGCCCGGCTGCGTCCTCAGCGAGGCATCCACCGTTGACATATTGCTGCAGAGATTGAACAAATGTTAGCAATTTTACATTGGAAAATAAAAAATACGAGGTTGAAGCAAAGCGATAAAACATACCTGTCCCCATTAATCTGATTGGGGATCCTCGAGATGGCGTTCGTTGGTGCCTTGGGGACCTTGTTCTGGCCCCTTTTCTTTCTAGGGACCTAAGACCCACTCGCCTAGTCAGCCCCGGACCCTGAGTGGACACCAACTCCTGGCCAGAGTCCTCCTGGGAGCCGCCTTGTCCTAAATCCTACGACTTCTCCTCCATCTCGTCTATCTCCTCCTGGCGGCGGCCGACGAAGCGGCATCCATTCATCCTGCATATTAATGAAAAGTTAGTAATACATTCAAATAATTCAAGTAGATATATAAATAAATTTAAGGGCAAATGTGCCATGCACTAGATGTAATTTTAATCGACATCGAGAGGATCGTCAGTTGATGGTTCGACGTCATCAGGTTCAGTCTGACCATCGTTTTCCTCTTCGACATTGTCATCTACTATGGCTTGTAGTTCGTCCAGTCCCAGGCATATATCCAATACAAATCCACCGTGCAAGCGCTTTTCTTGCATCGGTCCATTGTAGTTGTCGGCCGTCGGTACTGGCAATCTTCTAGGACATCTAACTTTGTACATGACTCACCATGGCTCCAACTCTTTCTTAGCAGTGCATGGATACGGTAGGTAGTATACTTTCTCGGCTTGGTTAGCTAAAATGAACGGATCGTATTCTTTTAGTCTTGAGCTATGTTTTACCTCGACTAAGCCAAGCTCAGCCCGATGTCGTATGCCGTTGTTAAGGTCAAACCAATCGCAATTGAACAGAACCACCGATAGCTCATTTGCTTCCATCGAATGCCAGTTCAATTATCTCCTAAATGATGTCGTAGTATTCGACCCCATCGTCCCCACGGCACTTGTCGTAGTTGTTGACTAACCACAAATTAGGCTTAAGATGCTCAACTGCTGGGGACCGAAAGCGAAACCCATCGACATCGTAACATCCATACACTTTCACAAAATGCTTGCATCCACGTGACATAATCCGAAGATCATTATGTACGCTGGCATGGAGAGTGAACTATGTGATAAATAGGAAAAAGAGTTAGCAAATGAATGCAAGACTTCATCGAACACAAAATCAAGATCAAAGGTACTTACATGTTTCTACAACCAAGATAAGAAGTCCAAATGGCCAGGTCCTGCGCTCTCTTCCATCAGCTTGAGATACTGAGTTACATCGGGCCCGTTCCTATCACTCCATTCAGATTGTACAAACTGTCGTTGCATGTCCTCCATTTGTTCCATGTTGCTAAATATGTACATGAGTGCAACAACCATTTCCTTCCATGTTAGCTCACATCTTGTACTCCGTCCGACTGGAGTGCCTTGGACAGCGAACAACTTTAGATGAGATTGGACCATACGGCCCTCGGTGTTATACCTCGGTATGTGTATATTCTCATCGTTTTCCCATGCCAGGTATTTGTGAAGGGAATGTGCCCTAGAGGCAATCATATGATGATTGTATAACGTCTTTGTTCATGTACTTATAATAACATCGTTTATCGGTTCCATAAATTAATGTCACGACTTTGTTCATCAAATACGATTTTGTTGTGAGACACATTGTTATAGTGATATTGTTCTAAACGATCCCTGGTTCATATAATTATGAGGAGCGGTAATGATTTGATCAGCACATGTACTGATTGATGGTATTGTTTTACATACCATAGGTATGGAGATATCAAATCAATAATGTGGACACATGTTAGAGAATATGGGTGGTTGGATAGACCTACTCCGAGACGCTGCTGAGATTGTTATCTAAAAGTGCCATTAGCGTGTAGTCTCGAGTAGTATAACTATATGGTCGTTAGACCTGAGATCATCATGGAAACCTAGCTTGGGGAGTTGTATGCTTTGGTGTTATCAAACGCTACACCGTAACAGGGTAGTTATAAAGATAATTACTGGTATGCCGCGAAGCATGGCGTAGGGATGTGATTGATTAAGATGAAATTTGCCCCTTCTCGATAACGGGAGAGATATCTCTAGGCCGCTTGTTGTGGATGGATAAGGAAAGTACACGGTCGTGCTGATATGATTAAAGAGTTAATTATGATATTTATATCCATCACATTGACGAGTGAATGGTCGAGCTATCACAAGGGTGGCACGTATCTCGCTTTGAGCTTGACTGGTATCGTGTGGCAAAAGGATCGGTATGTTGAGTGTATCAGAGTTCAGCTGATGAGATCATTCTGTGCATTCGGGGGTCAATATGTACTGCTAGGTACCACTATTGATTTATGGATTAGAAAGGGACTTTCCGGATTCACAACCGACTTGCACATGAACCTAATGGATCATACACTTAACGGGTTGGAACTTATCTAGTGGATTTGATTTATTAGAAGAAGGGTTTGCGCACGGATACGATCCGCGTATGAATTGAAGTCCTAATGGGCCTCGACTAGAGTCTACTAGTGCATCCATAAATGGGGAGGCTTGGGACGATGCGTGATACAGATAGAAGAGCTCTCAAAAAGCCCTAGCCGTCGCGCTCCTCCCGCTCGCTCGAAACCCTAGCCGTGTGGTAAGGTGCTAGCACACTCTGCACGGCGTTCCTTCCCTGAATGTGTGGATACCATTAGAGGTGCTGCCGCACGTGCACGTGCTGATCGGTGGAACTGATGACGACGATGACCTCGCGGTGCTCAGCTACGACCACGTGCTACTCGGGGATGTTTGACGACCAGCGAGGAGGAGGTGTTTGGTGTGTACAACTACTTCCTCGACGTGCGTGACTCTGGCTGCCTTTGTGTGCCAAGGATAACGATCCATGATCCCCTACTTGTATGTGATCTTGCGTGTTTGTGGTAGAAAATTTTTGATTTGTGCTAATGTAGCCTATCCATTCCCCCAACAATTTGTTAGTGAAGTTGGAGATCTCTTGGATGTAGCAAGCCTCTGCTATTGAACATTCTACCTAGGCCTTGTTTTGCACATTTGTCCGGACGATTTTCAAACGTCGTTCTATGGGGGTACATCCATAGATATTGCACGGGGCCTTTGAGCCTTCCTTTGGAAGGCAAATGGATGAGCAGATGTTGCATTGGATTGAAGAAGACGGGGACATATATCTTTCCGAGCTTGCAGATAAGCACAGTTATATCATCCTCAAGCTGCGCCATCTTTCCTTTTTTTTATCTCTTTAGCACACAATTTCCTATAGAAAAAGCTAAGTTCTGCAAGGGTTCTCCAGACGTCATCGGGGACATACCCACGAAACACGATGGGAAGTAAGTCCCTCATGAAGATGTGATAGTCATGGCTCTTGATGCCATGTAACTTTCCTTGAGGAATGATCACACCACAACCAAAGCTTGACGCATACTCGTCGAGAAATTTAATCTTATTTTGGAACCATAGTAGAACCTCTGTCCTCTGTGCTCTAGTGAGATAGTAAGGGGCCTTTGGCTTCTTCGTCCGTCCTTCTATCAGGTTCATTGACGGTCGATTGCATATCAGCGCACAGTCGAGACCGGCTTTGAAATTGTCTTTGGTTTTTTCCACAATGTCAAGGTTTGTGCTAAATATGGCTTCCGCAACATTCTTTTCCTGGTGCATGACGTCGATGTTGTGGGGCAAAAGCAGGTCTGGGGCATACGGGAGATAGTACAATCCGTACTTGTACGTCCAATGATGTGAGACCCTGTACCCCTGTTCATTTATTTCATTGCACCCTGTTCCCACAGCTCCTTTAGCTCTTGGACCAACGGACTCAAAAAAAAGATCCAAGTGTTTCCTAGGATTTTTCGGACCGGGTACGATTAGAGATAGGAACATAAACTCTTCTTTTATAAGAAGAGATGGAGGAAGGTTCAAAGGGATTGCGAAGACTGGCCAATAGGAGTACGATTGGGCATTCAAATTGAGCAGAGTGAACTCGTCGGTCGCAAGTGCAAGATATACATTTCTTGGATCTGCCGCAAAACCCAGAAGCTTTTGATCAAAGTGCTTCCAAGCTTCTCCATCAGACAGATGGACCATAACAACAGCCTTGTGCCATTTTCCCTCCTTATGCCATCTCATCTGCTACGATGTCTCCTTTGTCATGAAACACTGTTGTATGCGTTTTGTCAAGGGGAAATAATGCAACACTTTCCTCGCCACAGTCGTCTGACCATAATTTCCATCTGTATCAGTCGTCTCGATGTATCTTGACTCTCCACAACGATCGCACCAGACCTTTTTGTCATGTTCCTTGTAATACAACATGCAATGGTTCGAGTAGTAGTCTATCTTCTCGTATGGCATTCCTAGACCACTGAGGAGTTTCTTCGACTCATACCAGTTCAATGGCATCTTATGACCTTTAGGGAGGACGGAACACCATAGAGCCAAAATCTCGTCGAAACAATTGATAGAGAAATTGAATTTAGACTTCAACGCCATCAAACGTGACACCGCTAACAACTGGATCACTATGGTTTTCTAATGCAACGGCTCCTACGTGGACAACAGATGGTTTAGAAATTCTGTCACGGATGTGGGGGACTCTTCGTTCCCTAAATGATGACTGTAGTCCTCTTCATATTCTGTATCCGATCTATTTCATCGAAACCTTCAATGGGAGCTATTGGCGGAACACGCACCCCCTCGCCATGGTAGACCTAACTATGATATGCTGCTTTGAACCCAACCGATCTCTTCCGATAGTTACAGCAGTCAGCGCATGGACAATGCACTCTTGCATCGTTAGGGTTGGGCGTCGACTCTAAAACACGACGCACGAATTCACCAACTTTCTGGAACCATTCGTCCGTGTGTTGTCCATTTTGCCGCTAACCATCGTACATCCAATTCCTGTCTTCTTCCATTCCTCTTCAATCCATACAGTCAAGGTTGTCAGAGGTAAGGTGTTGTATACAAGGCTTGGGAAGGCTTCTAAACCCACCCACGAATGCCAGATTTGTTATGACTGTTGTGGCACCTATGGATCCGTGGCGAAATTTCGACAGCATAACCCTAAGATTCCCCTAGTGCAATGATGGTCAGGGTGTCGTTCCCGACGCGTGAACACTTATGTTATGCACTGGAGAACCATATAGGGTCATACCATCGAAATTTCACCACGGAAACCATAGGTACCACAACGTATCGTAACCAAACCGACATTCGCAGGCTATCCACTAGGACGCCAATCGAGACAGTCCACTGGACAATTTGAGAACGCTTTCCACTTTTCGTAATGGAACTGGACGAATCACTGTCCTACATCCTTACAAGCTGTGACGTTCTCGAATGGGTGACGTACAGCTAGGTGACCTCCAAGTCTTTGAACTCCTTCTGGCATCCGCTGGGGCCGAATGCTATGACAGTGAGCACCATGTTGCCTTCCGTTGCTGGGTATGAAAGCAACATGGTGTTCACTGTCAAAGTAGTGGACCTTATAGATGCAAGGAGTTCAAAGAGTTGACTCAAAGCTATGATTTGACTTAAAAGCCGTTCGCACGTGGCAGAGGACAATTTCTTTTAATTTCAACAAATTACTACTATTTTATTTTAATTTGTACTAATTACTACTTATTTGTAGTAATTACTACTAATGTCTAGTAATTGCTACTAATTTCAAAAAATTTCTACTAATTGCAATTAATTTCTACTAGTTACTACTAATTCCAACTAATTTGAACTAATTTCTACTATTTTCAAAAATTTCTACTAATTACTACTATTTTCTAGAAATTTCTACTAATTACTACTATTTTCTAAAAATTTGTCTTGATTACAACTATTTTCTTTTAATTTCTACTAATTACAATTATTTTATACTAATCGCTAATCTCTACTAATTACTACTATTTTCTTTTAATTTCTACTAATTCCTATTATTTTCCACTAACAATTGCTAATTTCTACTAATTACTACTATTTTATTTTTATTTCTACTAATTACTATTATTTTTACTAATTATACTCCTAATCCTAATTCTAATCCAAACAGTAAGTCTCGATGGTGTTCCGGCCATTGAAACTATGCCAAAAATTTAAGAAAAATTTACAAAATACCATGAGTCTTGATGGCGCCAGGCAGCAGCAGCAAGGTGAGGCTAGCAGAGCCGAGAGGTAGGGGGCGACTGGGAGCTGGGAGGCAGGACGGCGACGGTCGACTCCTTGGCGGCCAGCAGCGACACCGGTCAGCGTGGTCAGGCTAGGGAGATGGGTGGTGGTGGGTGGTGAGGAGGCAGAGGGGGCACAGCGCGGAGGTGCGGTGATGGCGGCGGCAATGGTAGGACAGCAAGGCGGCAGGCCGGCCGGCCAGGCGGCGAGGTGAGGAGGCGAGCCAAGGGGGCGGCGGTGTAGGCAATCATGGCGCGGCACGACGCCAGGCGGGTGGGGCAGCGATGGCGGATGGGGCGGCGACAGCAAATCAGGGCTCAGGACTTGGGGAAATGCCCAAGTCCTGAGCCCCTGCATGTTCAAAAGAACATGTCTCTCTCGAAGGCTTATCTTGGGCCGTCGAGAGAGGTCCCTCTAGGGCATGGCCAATGGCCCACCTCTCTCGACGGCATGACATAAGCCATAGAGAGAGGCCTATCTAGAGCACAGCCAACGGCCATCCTCTCTCGACAGCCAAATATAAGCCGTCGAGAGAGGCCTACCTCGGCCTAAGGCGATGACCCACCTTTATCAACGGCCACTAGAAGCCGTCAAGAACGGCCTCTCTAGGCAATGCCACAATGGGGCCTTTCTCGACGGCCACACCATATGCCATCGAGAGAAGCCCTTTATTCTCCCGAGCGCCTTTTTGCCCCTGGCCGTCAAGAGACATTTATCTCGAGGGCAACGGTTGACAACCATTGAGAGAGGCCTCTTTGTGTCAGGACGTCGATGGCTTGTGTCAGGACGTCGAGATAATTACAGGTACTCAACGGCTTATGCTTGGCCATAGAGAGAGATCCCTAGCGCGTCATCGAGCTAGCCCAAATTTCGTTTTCGTGCTCAAATATTCTCAACGGCTAACGTTAAGCCGTCGAGAGAGGTTAACGCCGTCTCCATGGCCGGGCACCCATGAGCGCCCGTGAGCGCTCACTAACCCTCTCGCCACGGGAACATTTCTAGTCGTCGATAGAGATACGTGTACTCAACGGGTTATTTGTGGCCGTCAAGAGTTATATGTGTACTCGACGGCCGTTTCGCGGGCATCGAGAGAGGTTGCCGTGGTGGTTTTCCACGCGATTCCTATAGTGAGTGCACTGGTGATGCTATCTAGGCTAGCAAATTACAAAATATTTTAAAAAATATTTATGTCGGTTCTAGTCATAAACCGGCACAGAAAATGGGTCATCTGTCCCGGTCCAAACTGGCGCAGATGACTGAGCACATCAATGCATATTATTCTCACTACTAGAGAACTGGGCATCACAAACGGACTATTACAAGCGGTTAGGTGTGAACCGCTTCTGGCCTTCGCATCAGAAGTGGTTCGTGAGCAACGGCCGGCACAGGGTTTCCAGAAGCGGTTGGTAATACCAACCGCTTATGTTGACCAACCTCCACAAGCGGTTCGTGTCCCAAACCGCTTCTAAATTATCACAAGCGGTTTGAGACCCCAACCGCTTGTAGAGATATATATTTAGAAGCGGTTGGTGTCTCAAACCGCTTCTGGAAGAGGTCCTGCCCACCCATTTAAACTCTTCCTTCCTCCCCGAGCTTGCAGACATGAACATGGAAGGGCCTGGCACTATTCTTGGGGTGAGGTGCTATCCAAATTTTTGAATGTGATGATTTAGCTTCAAATTAAGTGAATCAGGGTTAGTAACACCATGCTACCATCCTTCTCACCAAGATATTGTTGTTTCTTTTGCATTTAATATGGAGAAAAAATTGATTTTGATTGTTGGAGGTTTTTATTGCTAGCTTACTCCCTAACTTTAATTTTAGGCAAGACCATGATGAATTATGGTAGTTGTTTTCTCCAAAAGTGTTCTTAGGTTTAGAATCTTCAATGTAACACTCACTCTCTTCCATCTCACTCCATAACTTTAATTTTAGGTAGGACCATGATGAATTGTAGGTAGTTGTTTTCCAAAAGTTGTTACCTTTACAATTTTTAATATAACACTCCTTCCTTCAATGTAACAATAGTAGATCTAGGTTTGGAAGGAAATTATTAATGTTTTCTGAAATAAAATAGGAAAAATTTAAAGGGACAAAATAATTAGTTAAATTAAGTTAAAAAGGTAGAAGGATAAGAAAAAATTTGAAAAACCACTCCCTTCATTGCAAAATATATGGCATATAAATTCTTGGCACGGTATTAATTGAAAGTAACATATTGACTATTAATTTCTTTTCGATTCTGTGTTGTACAACTATAAAACTAACAATATGTTTGAGTAGTTTTAATTATAAATGTAACTATATGACATGCATATATAAAATAAGTGTATTATTTATTACCTTTGATAATAGCCAAAACATGGAAACAATGACTTTTGTAAATACGTGTCAAAATACTTTGGAATGAAATTTTGCTACAATGTTATTTATGAAAAATAAAAGTGATTTTATAAATAACACTTTCGTGAAAGATCTTTGAAGGTATCTGAAAATTAGATCTTTGTGTAGATAAACCGGCAATGGATGTATAATGCGGACCGTCGCTCCAGAGAGTTCATTCATGGCGTGAAGGCATTTCTTGATGCCGCTGTTGCATTCTTGCCTCCAGACAGCTTTATATGTTGTCCGTGCGTAGACTGCAAGAATGAGAAGGAGCACTCCCAACGCTTTCAGGTTATGACCCATTTGATCACGAGAGGTTTCATGCCAAACTACACCTATTGGACCAAGCATGGCGAATTACATGGGAGTAGCCAGGAAGACGATAAAGAAGATGGTGAAGAAGAAGAGGTATTCAACAGTATAACGGACGCCACGCAATATTGTTCTGTGGAAGATACAGTCGGCGATCTTGGTGATGACGAGCTAGACCAGATGTTGCGTGACGGAGAGGGCGACTACACAAATGAAAGACAATTTGAGAAGTTTCAGCGCATGGTAGATGACCACAGGACACCTTTGTACCTAGACGGTGGGAAGGGCCACACGAAGCTCCGTACGACATTGAACTTAATGCAATGGAAGGCCAGAAATTGTGTGTCAGACAAGGGATTCGATGAGTTGTTATCACTCATAAAGAATCTGCTACCAGAAGATAACACGCTGCCTGAATCTACATATGAAGCCATGCAAGTCATCTGTCCTTTGGGATTAGAAGTACAGAAGGTACACGCATGTCGTGACAATTGTATCCTATATCACAATGAGTATGTGGATTTGGATGCTCGTCCAGTGTGCAAAGAATCACGTTACAAGGCGAAGCGTGAAGACCTAGGTGAAATAGAGGGGGAGTGTAAGAAGAAGAGACCTCCCGCTATGGCGGTGTGGTATTTCCCTGTGATCCCCGATTAAAGCGTCTTTTTGCTAACAAAGCGCATGCCCAGATGGTGCGTTGGTACAAAGAATAGCGTAAGGATGACGGGATGCTTAGGCACCCCACTGTGGGTTTTAGTGGAGGAAAGTCGATCGAACATTCCCAGACTTTACAAATGAGGTGAGAAACATAAGGTTTGGGTGGAGTATCGATGGTATGAATTCTTTTGGCGACCTGAGCAGTAGCCATATCACCTGGCCTGTTACACTATATATCTATAACATTCCTCCTTGGTTGTGCATGAAGCGGAAATACATCATGATGCCATTGCTGATACAAGGGCCGAAGCAACCCAGAAACGACATCGATGTCCATTTGAAACCATTGATGGAAGATCTTGTAAAGTTGTGGGAGGATGGTGTATATATAGATATGGGATGAGTACAAGAGGGAGTATTTCACCCTACGTGCACTGTTGTTCGTAACCATCAACGACTGGCCCGCGCTTGGTAACCTGTCTGGCAATACTACCAAAGGATATAAAGCCTGCTTGCAATGCTTAGATGAAACCGACAGCATGTACCTGAAAAACTCTCGAAAGATTGTGTACATAGACCATCGTAGGTTTCTTCTAATGAGGCACCCATTGCGGAAAAAAGAAAGGTATTTTGATGGGAAAGAAGACCACCGTGATAAGTCTGAGCATCGTAGTGGGCCAAGTGTGTTTGCCATGGTAAAAGATATTAAAATAGTGTTTGGAAAGGGTCCTGTAAGCAAACCTGTCCTGAACGAGGAAGGTCAGGCACCCATCTGGAAGAAGAGATCAATATTTTGGGACTTGCCTTTTTGGAAAGTTTTGGAGATCCGTCACTCACTTGACTTCATGCACATCACGAAGAATGTTTGCTTGAACCTGTTAGGATACTTGGATATGTACGGCAAATCGAAAGATACACTACAATCTTGGAAGGACCTACAACTTTTGGAACTGAGGGATCGTCTACATTCAGAAAAGAGAGAGAAAGGACATTACCTACACTCTAAGCAAAGAAGAGAAAAAAAACATGATAGAGTACTTAAACAGTGTGAAGGTCCCTTCAGGATACTCATCAAATGTGAAGAGACTCATAAACATGAAACAGAATAAAATCGTATACCTGAAAGCTCATGACTGTCTTGTATTGATGACACAGTTGCTCCCAGTGAAACTATATCACGCCATGAGGGGAGACTACGAGGAAAAGGGACACTAGGACGGAAAGCAATTGCATGCAGTGATCTCCTAACTTTTAAGCAAGCACATTTCACTGTTCTGAAACAATCAACCGTAGTGGCCGTATGTCCTTCAGCATAAAAGTATTCTACGTTTTGAATTTCCAGGGAGGTCCGAGGATTGGATCACAGTGAGGCACATGGATACTTTTGGCGCTTGGTTATAAAACTACGTCCTTGTCAACGGGTTAGAAAATGAACAGTTGCAACGCCTGGCTCAGATGCCATCTAGTGAAATCGTCACATTCAAGGGCTACGAGATAAATTGTTATACCTTCTACACAAAATGCCAGGATACCAAGAGTACCAACCAGCACAGCGGTGTCCGTACAGACGCCACTGACAATAAAGGCAATGTGGACACATATTATGGTTACATAGAAGAGATATGGGAGCTCGACTATGGATCATTGAAGGTCCCTCTGTTTAAGTGCCAGTGGGTTAAACTGACTTCAAGCGGCGTGAAGATCGACAAATACGGCATGACCACCATGGACCTGACAGAAGTTGGCTATAGGCACGAACCATTCATCCTTGCCAACGATGTGAGACCGGTCTTCTACATAATGGACATGTCAAGCAAACCAAAGAAGCACAGGGACAAGCAAAAGGATTGCAGTAGTAAGCCAAAGCGACACGTGGTTCTCCAGGGCAAACGAAGGATTGTTGGTGTTGTGGACGTCACAGACGAGGAGTATAATCAGTTCGATGAGCTCCCTCCCTTTGCGGTAGATGTCGACATAAGTGACCTAACTGTAACAGAAGTCGATGCTCCTTACATACGTCGCGATCACGACGAAGGAATACTTGTAAAGACAAAGTGATCGTTAATTCATGTGATTAAATAATTTTTGAATGGACTAACTAATTTTTGGATGCACTAACTAATTTTTGGATGCACTAACTAATTTTTGAATGGACTAACTAATTTTTCGATGCACTAACTAATTTTTGAATGGACTAAGTAATTTTTTATTGCACTAACTAATTTTTGGATGCACTCACTAATTTTTGAATGGACTCACTAATTTTTGGTTGCACTCACTAATTTTTGAATGCATTAAATAATTTTTGAATGCATTAAATAATTTTTGAAGGGCTTAAATAATTTTTGGATGCACTCACTAATTTTTGGTTGCAGTCACTAATTTTTATTGGGATTAAATAATGTTTGAAGGGATTAAATACTTTTTAAATGGATTAAAAAAAAGAGGAAAGCAAAGAAAAAAAATAAAATGGCAGGGGGCGCGAGCGAGGCTCAAACCGGCGACGCCGCAGGAGAGCCCACGCTCGAGCACCACTCGCTAGCCAGTCGGGAGGAAATTTTATCTCAACCAAACAGGGCGTCAAGCCATTTTGACTCCTAACTCTCTACAAGTAGTTGGTGATACCAACCGCTTGTAGAGGTCCCTCCCTCGCTACCCGGCAGCGGTGAAGGGGTTTCTACAAGCGGTTTCTATTACGAACCGCTTGTAGAACACTTATTACAACGGGTTGGTGGTTTCAACCGCTTGAATGCATTAAATAATTTTTGAATGGACTCACTAATTTTTGGATGCAATCACTAATTTTTGAATGCATTAACTAATGTTTGAATGTATTAAATAATGTTTGAAGGGATTAAATAATTTTTGAATGCATTAAAAAAATTTTTTAGGGATTAAATAATTTTTGGATGCACTCACTAAATTTTGGTTGCAGTCACTAATTTTTATAGGGATTAAATAATTTTTAAATGGACTAAAAAAGAGGAAAGCAAAGCAAAAAATAAAATGGAAGGGGGCGCAAGCAGGGCTCGAACCGGCGACGCCGCAGGTGAGCCCACGCTCGAGCGCCACTCGCTAGCCAGTTGGGAGGAAGTTTTATCTCAACCAAACAGGGCGTCAAACAATTTTGACTCCTAACTCTCTGCAAGCGGTTGGTGATACCAACCGCTTGTAGAGGTCCCTCCCTCGCTACCCGGCAGCGGTGAAGGGGTTTCTACAAGCAGTTTCTATTACAAACCGCTTGTAGAGGGGGTGTTCTACACGCGGTTTCTATTACGAACCACTTGTAGAACAGTTATTACAAGGGGTTGGTCGTTCCAACCGCTTGAAGAGGTGCGCTTATAAATATCTGTCTTCTCCCCTGCCGCATGTAATCTCTTCCTCTGTCAAGACTCGGTATGCTGCCGATCACATCGCATGTGTTATAACGACCCAAAGTTGTATTAGTATTTTGAAAACACTTCTGTACTGTTGCGTAAGGTTATGACAATTTCTGTTTAAATTTCTATGTGACAAGACAGCTTCAAGATTTTTAAAAGCCATTTGAATTTGGTAATTTCACATCCATACATATATATATATATATATATATATGTGTATGTATTTGTATATAGATACACACACATTCACATAAGCTTAAATATGCTAAATGGTTCTAAAAATCCTAGGAAAATTCTAGATATTAGTTTAGACCCTAATTGAAAGATTGACTCAATTGTTGACCAAAATAGACCAGGGTGTGGCCCACCAGGCAACCCGACTCTCTCTCTGCCCTTGTGGGCAATCCACCGAATAGCTGGCCGCCGCGAGCCATCCTCCTCGCCCCGGCTCAATCCCCATAGCCCTGCCCTGAATCCCTGTAAGTGATACTCCCTTGGCAGCTTGTGAGCGTCGTTATAGTCTGGTGGACCCCGCTCTGGCTCCGATGTGACACCCCGCCACTGCTCGTCGCCGCAGTCTGCCCGCCATGGCTGATCATGCCACACTGTCGGCCCGCGCGCTCGTGCAGTCCCTAGGCACCGCCAGGCATGCCCAATGGGTGCCCCGGACACGCCATTGATGGTCCTGGCTCCAGTCGCAGCCCGGGCTGACTTGGTCGTCGGTGCACGCCACATTCACCGTCGCGCGCTCACGGTCACCGCGCGTGACCTCCTCACTGCCCAAGCCCACCAATCGGCGCTGAGACACCCTTGTGACCGACCAGACCTCCCCACGGACCCCGGGACCATGTGTGTGCTCCGGCCGAGCTCAAATACGGCCGCGCTGCACCGGCCCCCATTCTTCCTTTCGCCCCTCCTCGTCGCCAGCCCATTCCCGCACTCCCCGCACCTGTGGCTCGTGTGCGTATCCGCTTCGCCTCACCTCCACCTTGCTCTTTGCCAAAGGAATCGACCCTAGAGCCCCTAAGTCATCGGTAGTGCTCTTCTCACCGCCGCCGACTCGGGAGTACCCCTTTCCAAAATTCTCCCATCTCGGTGAGTCCCTCGTCGATTGCTCGCACACATATCATCACCTCACCCACTCGCCTCTTTCACCTAGGTTAATCAGACCAAGGGATCACCGGAGCTCCCTAGCGGCGTGGGCTCTGTTCCGCCTGCATTCGGCTTCCTCGTCGCCAGCGTAATCCACGCCTCCTCTACCTTGACTCATAGCTCGGCGAGCCTTCTCGAGTCCCTCTCTCACTCACGCATACATTAGTTTAGCTTAGGAAGCTTCTTAGAGCCGTAGCCAAACTTCTCCGTGGAAGTTCTCTGCCACCGCGCGGCTAACCACCATTGCTAGCCTCCGCCGGCAAATACCACGTCGGAGCGTCCTTGGGCTACTCACGGAGAACCTAACGCGCCCAAGAACACCCCTAAGATGCACTGTAGCGCCGCCGATGAACCGCCGAAAGTTCGCCGGTTTCATGACGTCACCCGCCGCTCCGGCCGGGGGAAGAAGACGACGTCTCGGCTGTCGGATGCTCGGCAAAATGTGTGCACATCACTGTGTAGATTTTTAAATCGCGCGCGAGTTAGTTTCAGAGCCACTGACAGGCCCACATGTCAGGATAAGTGGAGGCGCTCTCCGTCTCTGGCGCCTTCTCTCGCGCATTACGCCTTCGGCGTGGCTGGCTTAGCCGCGAGGTTGTGCGCCGGCCCAATACTGTTCACCGATTTTTCACCTATTTTGTGAATAAAACAAAGACAGTAATTAGAAATGATTTATTTAAAATAGGTAGAGATCTCTAAAAATTCTGGAAAAATTATGGTAAATACTAGGGCTTGTAGTGGATTTACTAAAAATAGTAACTCACACAGTAACCGAAAACTTTCCTCAGATTAAATTCTTTAGCACATTTTTAGGGTATTAACCTATATAGAGAAATAGCAAAAACAGATTGCTGTGTATCAAAAATAGATTAATACCCAATTTAAACATAAGAAAATCATGGATGTTGAATAATGACTTTTTGGGCCTAGGAAAATATAATATAATCTATGATATGATGCCTAATTACATGTTATCTCAAAAATGGCATAATTAGTAAATATGAATAATTAGCTTAACTTTCCTAATGTATGAACCTGTTCAAAATAAGTTATTACACAGCATGTTAGAATAGTAAACCTTTTGTTTTGATTTAATTTCACAACATGCAATATCATGGTTAGTTATATATATAGGAATAATACATAAGGCTCCATGGAGCATGGAGCCTAGGCTCCATGATTCGTTACCACTAGATATGCCTTGAGATTCGTGTTGTTTGGTTATTACACTTTTATATACCCACTAAAGAAAATATTTGAGACATCAAACTCCGAAAAAAGTTGAGTTGAAATTCAGTTTGAACTACATTTAACTATACTTCAAATTAGTACAAACTAGTTTAAACTGAGTTCGAATTTAATTTTTTTGGAGTTTCATATCTGAAATACTTTTTTTAGTGGATATGTGAAGATATACACATCAAACATCATGAATCTCAATACACATCATAGAGTTTTGAATCATGGAGCCTAGGCTCCATGGAGTCCCAAACAGGCTTCCTATATATATATATATTTATTTATATATATATATAGCAAATATGACATAATCACTTACACACCACTTAATTCGTACTCTGCTAGAGTAATAAAGATTTAATAAGTTGATGAAGGAAATATTTCAAACAAAATTTGAGTTAACATATTCTAGCTATTTAAAGTACTTTAAACACGATAAAACACTATTTTCTCTTATTGGGCTAATTAGGGTAGAAATTACACTATTACCTATATATATATATATACATGTATTATGTGCATCATCTCGTTAGCACCCTGCTACCAATACGGTAGAAAGTATTACTTAAAAGGATTATGGAACTTTCTCGATATATATATTCATATAGATAATTAAACACAGGAATCGTAAACGAACGAATACAAGCGATCTCGATTGCATTTCATGCATCATTCTTTTCCTCGCCGCATTGTGTTTATGATGAATTGTTGATTCTCCGATTAGACGTAGAGGATCCGAAAGTACCGTTCGAGGACTCCGCACAGAACCCGGACTTCAATTCCCAAGGCGAGTTAACACTTCTCCTATAGGAAGTTGCTTTTACTAGGGAAAGTATGCACTTTCCCTAGTGTGAGTTAACATCCAATAATATCATATTGAATCCTGATTTCTAAAGTATTTATTTTACTGAGATTAAAGCGCATGCCCTTTTAAGTACTTATACCTATTTGTTCAATCATGATATATCATGCCATTTATTTACTTGTTGTCAATTTACCACGATGATGTTGTCTTGAATTAATCATCTGTCATTTGGCCTTACTATTGATCGCTTTGATGATCACCCTTGATAGCCTGGTTAGGATAAATAAAATGATTTAGACTCCTAAGTCTTGGTTAAAATCTTGCTTAGACATTGCTCAGGTCCAACTATTAATTTTAGGCTTAGAATTGCCTCGGAACGGTGAACCGACATTCACCGGACATGATCACTCAATGAAAATGGTTAACTGGAATTTGGGCCTGGCATGCCAGTGTGTGTATGGTGGTGATGTGCTGCAATGCAGACTGGGTCTGGCATTGGGTAAGAGATGGAGTAGCTGGGCTACGTGATTTGAGGAGCTAATCGCCCACATACATAGTGCATGGAAGAGGAGCGCGGCGAGATCCGCATAATGCCGTGCGCTGCCCCAAAAGGAGGGGTTCCGCCACATCGTGTGATTCACACGGAGGGTGCGAGTTAGCTAAAGAAGGAAGTGCATAAGGGTGAGGCCCTTCCTGGACTGGCTGGGCTGAATAAAGGATTCCCCCAGACGGATGCATCACGGATGCACAGTGTGACGTCTCTGACTATCTGCCTGCGGGAGATAGTTCCTAACACCACAACGCGCCGGCCATCGTGCGGTAGTGCAAGTATTGGGGATTCAGGGGTAGTTACGACCTGCGGGCGTACCCTGTCTGGCGCTATGCTTGAGGTGAAGACAGTTGCAGGTCGTCATCCGAGGATGATCTAGGTCCATTCTTACAGCGAGCCGTGAGTCTAGCGTGGGTCGGCAGCCCAGCTAGGACGAGACCGGGTACTTTGCTGGGGAATGTGATCCACAACGAGTGCGCCACACTCGGAAGATCATGGCGGGAGTGTGAAGAGAACGTTTGGCAGAGTGCATGGAAATTGTCATGGGTTTGGTTTGTGTAATGAAATGGATACAAGACAAATAATCAACTTGATATAGAAATTTGGTTAATCTGCTAAGTCATAGGCTTTGATTTCCAAAACTGGCTTTTCTGTAATTAAATAAACCCAGCCTTTCCTTGGAAACCTCTATCACTATATGCATTGGGTTGGGTGTTAGCTCGCCAGTGTTTGGCTGACACTGACCTCGCATAAATATCTATCTTTAGACATGGAGGATCCCGTCGACGAAGATGCCTACGATTGTCATGACGAAGGAGATCCTCAGTACCAGGACCAAGAGTAGTTGCGTAAGATAGGGTTTAGTGCATTCCACCAGTCGTGTGTGGTTACACAGCTGCTGGTGTGATTTTGTTGTTCTTTTGAACTTGCAAATTGCCTTTTGGGAGATTTTCTCTACTCTGATGAACTCTGGACTGTAACTAAGGCTTAAATGCCGCTTGCTACTAATGTGATCTGATGATCGCTGTTATGTAATATTTGGACAATCGATGTATGAAATGATTCCAGCTGTGTAACTCTTGCACTAGCCTACTGATCCAGGGCCTAGTGCAGGACCGACCATTTCTCGCAAGGTAAGCCGAGAAGGGGCGCGACAAGAGCTGGTATCAGAGCATACGACTGTAGGAACCCTAAACCCTGGCTGCTAGCTAAGGATTTCCTGTATTTTATATATAAAATACTTTCCCAAAACTATTCTTGTATATCTTGTCTTCTGATACCTTGATTTCACACCTATACTATCTCTTACTCAAAAGATTTTTCTTTGATTTTGTAGATGGAAGACCAGGTTTCCCTGACTTCTCCTTTGAGCGTGCTACCTCTGATTCTGACGACCCTTTGCACGCCTTGCCCGGTTGGTTCTCTCCTCCGCCTTGACTTCAGACTTTACGTAGCTTGACGACCGCCCTGCTACTGGAGGCTCGTCTGTACCTGCGTCGCTTAGGGTACATTGTGGAGGTTCGAGTCTACTACCACCACTTGGACCTGATGGCCCACGGCTACTGAGGCGGAGACACACGGGACCACTGCACCTCGCTATCGATGATGCGGCGGCATTAGCGTCTGAGGGTTCTGAAGAGAACCACGACGACTTGGAGTGCACTTCTTTCGCCCGACCTTCCTTTCAGCACTTCGCACTGCTCCCAGGCTTTACCAGTGCCCCGCCATCACTGAGGGACCACTTGGAGAGGGTTGCGCGCCTTCTCCAGGGCGCAGAGACAAGAGCGTGACAGCGTCCTTGAGGAGATCAACTTCCTCCGCTACTCTCTTCGCGTGGCGGATAACCTCCTACGGGTGGTTGGTTGACGCCTTCACCACTACGCCCAGCGATGCTGGCGATGTCGCGACGCCAGAGGACTCGCGCTTGCTCGGTTGGCTCGACAAGCAGCAAGGACCTTCCTTTCCCTCCAGTCCTCGTTTCCTCCGCCTGAGTACCCTAACCGCCGCACTACCATGTGGAAACGGGGTCTCCCTCCTAGTGCCTTGGTGGGGATTCCTCGTCACGACACCTCCCCACTGACTTCTTTGTCACTGCAGGAGTACTCTTCTGACTCGGAGCCCTCCGTGGACTTACCTGCTCCCCCAGTTGAGCCGCCTGCTGCTGTTGCAGCTATGCCTTCTCAGCGGTCGCTAGAGGACTTCCTTGTTGCTTCCACCCGCTACCCAGCAGGGAGACCGGTGATAGTTTACACTCATCGTCCCCGCCCTTGAGTAGTTAGTTTGGCAGACTGACGTAGATCGGCATATGTGTCTTTTGTTTCGCCATAGTAGATGACTGGCGACTTGTGTCCTTGTCAGGATGATTGTACTTTTATGGTATGATGTAAAAATGATTGGCTGTTGCCGCTTTTGGGTATCTTTAATGGCAAGCGTTTCGTTGCTGCATTTATTGGATTTATTTGACATTGGCCTCATGCATGCATAATTAGCTGTAATTTTAAGGATCATCGTCGTGCAGATGGTACGTGGTCGTGGAGCTGCCAGTAGCCAAGGGGCAGATCTAGGCCGCGGTGCCGCTCGTGGCCAAGGAGCTGGCCAAGCCCGTGGTGCCGGCGCAGCTAGAGGCCGTGGCCGCGGTCGAGGCCGAGGTGACCTACCTCCTCCTCCTGCAGGAGACCCAACAATGGCCCAAGTCTTAGCTTATCAAGCACAGATGTTGGGTCAAGTGCTGTTCAACCAGTAGGCATACAGGAATAGAAATGAAGGGTCTAAGCATGCTACCTTTATGAGGACCAATCCCCCTACCTTCGCTCAAGCTACTGATCCTGCTGAAGCAGAAGACTGGTTACGCACTTTGACCAAGAACCTGGAATTGATCAGATGTCCAGAAATGGAGAAGGTGCGCTTGGCCTCTCACCTGCTAGTAGGACCAGCAGGTGTGTGGTGGGATAATTACGTTGCCACCTGGCCAGCTGTGGAAGATGAAGAGGTAGAGGAAAATGAACCTGCTGAAGATGGAGATGCCGATGAAGCTCAACAAGCTGATAATGCTGAAGTGCCACCTTATGTTCCCCCAGTCCAAGGGTTTATTCCATGGGGAGAATTTGTCACTGCTTTCAGAAACTTTCACATACCCATAGGAATCACAAGGATGAAGAAGTATGAGTTCTGTCGACTCTCTCAGGGAACAATGACAATTTCCGAATACCTCACTAAGTTCAACGAGCTTGCAAGATTTGCCCCTCAAGACATTCAGAATGAAGCTGAAAAGATAGATTGGTTCCTAGAAGGGATGGATTTCCGGTACAAGTCCCGCCTTAGGATTTTGGAATACCAAAACTTCCACCAACTTGTCAACAAGGCCTTAGTGTTAGAAAGGGACCTGAAAGGCGAGGATCTCTCGCGCAAGCGCAAGATGGCTGAACGTACGGCCGCCGGATCAAGCCGTACGGGACAATTCAAACCTCAACCTCCTCAAAGAGCTGGACAGCAATCTTCCATGATCAACCGTGGTTATGCTATGAGGGGTGGGCGCGGTGCTGGAACCACTGGTTTTCGAACTCAAGCATCGACTGCTCCCCGCAATGCACCAGGCACTCAAAACAGGGTACCAGGCAACTGCTACCTATGCCACCAACCTGGACACTATGCTGCCAACTGCCCTAGCCAGAATCATGCAAGACCTCAAGGGAATGTTGTGCAAGGTCGTGGCAGAGGCCGCCCAACGCAGAATCAAGCTCAAGGCATGGGACGTGGAAGACTCAACAATATCACCGCAGAAGCAGCTCAAGAGGAAGAAGGAGTATTTGTGGGTACGTTTGGACTTCACGATTCCCCAGTACAAGTTTTATTTGATTCTGGTGCATCACATTCATTTATATCACAAGAGTACGTAGATAAGCACCAGCTTCAAACCTTTCCTCTTAATAAGCCCTTAACCATAAGATCCCCCGGTGGGACACTTAAGGCTTATAGGTCCTGCAAATGGGTAGAAATAAGAAAGGAAAGAGTAGGATTCTACTTTGACCTAATGGTTATATCTGGATTAGGAGTAGATATCATAATCGGCATGGATTGGCTGAAGCTCTACAAGTGAGTATTAGATTGTGCCAAGCGAGAAGTCAGGCTTATGAAGGATGGTGTGTTCGAAAGAGTGTGGAAGGTAGATGATCCCTACAGATGGGGCAGAGCTATCTGGTACCTCAAGGAGGAAAACCCGAGTAAAGTGAGGGTAGTCCAAGAATATTTGGACGTATTCCCAGATGATTTACCTGGACTACCGCCTGACCGAGAG
Source organism: Olyra latifolia (assembly GCA_036346145.1). Lineage (NCBI taxonomy): Eukaryota > Viridiplantae > Streptophyta > Magnoliopsida > Poales > Poaceae > Olyra > Olyra latifolia. The sequence continues at coordinate 40,380,393 of CM070532.1, forward strand.
GTAGAATTTTCTATAGAGTTAGCACCTGGCACAGCCCCAACCTACAAGACATATTTCAAGATGAACTCTGAAGAATTGGAAGAACTCAAGAAACAACTGGACGACTTATTGAGCAAGGATTTGATCCGACCAAGCTCATCCGCTTGGAGTTCCCCCGCCATGTTTGTGGACAAGAAGGATGGTGGACGAAGACTAGTAGTGGACTATAGAGCATTAAACGCCGCCACTATTAAAAATAAGTACCCCTTGCCCAGGATAGATGACCTGTTTGATCAACACCAAGGAGCTACACGCTTCTCCAAGATCAACCTTCGATCTGGATACCATCAAGTGAAGGTTTGAAAGGAAGATATACCCAAAACAGCATTCACCACTCGATATGGCCTATTTGAATATCTGGTCATGTCTTTTGGGTTAACCAATGCACCGGCTTATTTCATGAACCTCATGAATTTAATCCTGATGGAATACCTGGACAAGTTTGTCGTCGTTTTTATTGATGACATCCTTGTATACTCCAATCAGACGAAGAGCATGAAGAACACTTGAGAGCAGTGTTGGACAAACTCAGAGAGCATAAGTTATATGCAAAGTACAGCAAATGCCAATTTTGGATCAGTAATGTAAGTTTCTTGGGACATATCATATCTGCTGAAGGAATCAAGGTGGATCCTTCCAAAATTGACACGGTCATGAATTGGAAAACACCTGCCACTGTAAGGGAAATTCGCAGTTTTCTGGGTTTGGCAGGATATTATCGACGTTTCATCGAAGGATTTTCAAAAATATCCCGACCCCTGACCCAGCTGTTGAAAAAGGAAAGGAAGTTTGAATGGACCGGAGAATGTGAACTCAGTTTCCAGAAGCTCAAAACTCTTTTGACTACCACTCCTGTTTGGCCACACCAAGTATAGCTAAAAAGTTTGAAGTATACTGTGATGCTTCCCGACAAGGATTAGGATGTGTACTGACACAAGACGGTAAAGTTGTAGCGTACGTATCACGGCAGTTACGCAAGCATGAGGACAATTACCTAACCCATGACTTAGAACTTGCTGCCGTAGTCATGCACTCAAGTTGTGGAGGCATTTTTTGATGGGAAAGCAATGTGACATTTACACAGATCACAAGAGCCTAAAGTATGTTTCCACACAAGCCAACCTCAACATGAGGCAGAGAAGGTGGTTAGAATTGATTAAGGATTATAACCTAAATATCTTGTCCCACCCTGGCAAGGCCAACGTGGTAGCAGATGCTCTAAGCAGGAAGAACCAGTGTAACTTTCTGATAGTGTTCCTAGGAGAAAACATGAATACCCAGAAAGATACCACCTCGGAGCAACTACTTGAAGAATTGAATAAGCTATGCCTGAATCTTGTAAAACCTGGAGATTTAGCCAACATCACGGTTCAGCCAGATCTGATTAACCGTATCAAGGACAAACAATAGAACCACCCAAGTACCCTTCGGCTCGAAGGACTGATGAACAGGGGTTTTGGAGCAAAAATTGTTAAGGATGAACAAGGAATTCTCTGGATGGAGAAGATGATCTTTGTGCCACATGATTCGAAACTGAAGGAGGAAATTTTAAGGGAAGCACATGAGTCACATTTTGCCATGCATCTAGGATGTACAAAAATGTACCAAGATCTGAAGGCAATCTTTTGGTGGCCTCGACTGAAAAGAGATGTGGCAGAGTATGTGACCAAATGTAATACCTGCTGCTTAGTTAAGACAGAACACCAACGCCCCGCAGGACTCTTGCAACCCATCAAAATACCGGAATGGAAGTGGGATGAAGTGACCATGGATTTCATTATAGGACTTCCCCGGTCTAGAAGTGGCCATGACTCTATATGGGTAATAGTAGACCGGTTAACCAAAGTAGCTCATTTCATCCTAGTCAAAACCACTTACAAAGGTAACAAGCTAGCAGAACTATTCGTCTCCCGGATAGTGAGCCTTCATGGAGTTCCCAAGAGGATCATATCTGATCGTGGAGCACAGTTTACCTCGAAGTTTTGGGAAGAACTTCATAGCGCCTCAAGCACCAATCTAACCTTTAGCACGGCATACCACCCTCAAACGGACGGACAAACGGAAAGGACTATCCGAACTCTAGAAGACATGCTTCGAGCTTGTGCTTTCGAATTCCCTGCGGAATGGGAAAAATGGTTGCCTTATGCAGAATTTGCCTATAACAACAGTTACCAAAACAGCCTGTAAATGTCTCCTTTCGAAGCTCTATATGGAAGAAAATGTAGGACTCCTCTCTATTGGTCTGAGTCTGGAGAAGGGCAGGTATTTGGAAGGAACACTCTCCAGGAACTGAAGCAAAAGTCAAAATAATTAGGAAGAAATTGTTGGCTGCTCAATCCCGACAAAAGAGTTATGCCGACCATCGTCGGAGAGACCTATCTTTCGAAGTTGGAGACTACGTGTATCTTAAGGTCTCACCATTTAAGGGAACTCGAAGATTCCAATTCAAGGAAAAATTGGCCCCAAGGTTTGTGGGACCTTATCCGGTCCTGTCTCGCAAGGGTATGGTCGTTTATGAACTTGACCTTTCAAAGGAACTGGGAGAAGTGCACAACGTGTTTCACGTGTCCCAACTCAAAAAGTGTTTGAGAAGACCTGAAGGAGAAGTAGTTCAGCTGCCTGCCGACACCCTGCAAACCAACTTGGGGTATCAAGTTGAACCTATTCAAATCCTAGAGACCTGAGAAAAGAAGCTCAAGAATAAAACCATTCGGCTTTGTAAGGTGCAATGGAGCAACCAATCCGGAGGACAACTTTCTTGGGAACCAGAAGAGAAAATGCGTCAAGAATTTCCCTACCTATTCGCTGCATAGAATTAACAATCTCGAGGACGAGATTTATTTTTAGAGGGGAGGGATTTGTAATAGCCCAAAGTTGTATTAGTATTAGTATTTTGAAAACACTTCTATACTGTTGCGTAAGGTTATGACGATTTCTGTTTAAATTTCTATGTGACAACACAGCTTCAAGATTTTTAAAAGCCATTTGAATTTGGTAATTTCACTTGAATAAATTAGTAAAAGCTAATTAATAAGTCTTGCTTAGGAATTTATAAATTATAGCAATATTTAGGAAATGTTGGAATTTAAATTCTAATAGACCTTAAATTGGGAATATATTTACACATACATAAACATCCATACATATATACATATATATATATATATATGTATTTGTATATAGATACACACACATTCACATAAGCTTAAATATGCTAAATGGTTCTAAAAATCCTAGGAAAATTCTAGATATTAGTTTAGACCCTAATTGAAAGTTTGACTCAGTTGTTGACCAAAATTGACCAGGGTGTGGCCCACCTGGCAGCCCCACTCTCTCTCTGCCCTTGTGGGCAATCCACCGAACAGCTGGCCGCCGCAAGCCATCCTCCTCGCCCCGGCTCAATCCCCATAGCCCTGCCCTAAATCCCTGTAAGTGATACTCCCTTGGCAGCTTGTGAGCGTCGTTATGGTCTGGTGGACCCCGCTCCGGCTCCGATATGATGCTCCACCATCGCCGCCGCCATCTGCCTTGCATGGTGATCAACACTGCTTGTCTCAAGGCGCGCGCATGATCCCTAAACACCGCCAGGCTTGCCCAATGGGTGCCCCGGACACGCCATTCATGGTCCTGGCTCCAGCCGCAGCCCGGGCTGACTTGGTTGCCGGTGCACGCCACGTTCACCGCCGCGCGCTCACGCTCGCCGCGTGTGACCTCCTCACCGCCCAAGCCTACCAATCGGCGCTGAGACACCCTTGTGACCGACCGGACCTCCCCACGGACGCCGGGACCATGTGTGTGCTCCGGCCGAGCTCAAATACTGCCATGTTGACGGCCCCATTCTTCCTTTTGCCCTCCTCGTCGCATGACCCATTCCCACACTCCCGCACTGCCTGCTCACAGTCTTCTTGCCTCACCTCCACCTTGCTCTTTGCCAAAGGAATCGACCCTAGAGCCCCTGAGTCATCAGTAGTGCTCTTCTCACTGCCGCCGACTCGGGAGTACCCCCTTCCCAAATTCTCCCGTCTCGGTGAGTCCCTCGTCGATTGCTCGCGCACATATCATCACCTCACCCACTCGCCTCTTTCGCCTAGGTTAATCAAACCAAGGGATCACCGGAGCTCCCTGGCTGCGTGGGCTCTGTTCCGCCTGCATTCGGCTTCCTCGTCGCCAGCGTAATCCACGCCTTCTCTACCTTGACTCATAGCTTGGTGAGCCTTCTCGAGTCCCTCACTCACTCACGCATACATTAGTTTAGCTTAGGAAGCTTCGTAGAGCCGTAGCCAAACTTCTCCGTGGAAGTTCTCTGCCACCGCGCGGCTAGCCACCATTGCTAGCCTCCGCCGGCAAATACCACGTCGGAGCGTCCTTGGGCTACTCACGTAGAACCTAACGCGCCCAAGAACACCCCTAAGATGCACTGTAGCGCCGCCGATGAACCGCCGAATGTTCGCCGGTTTCATGACATCACCCGCCGCTCCGACCGGGGGAAGAAGACGATGTCTCGGCCGTCGGATGCTCGGCAAGATGTGTGCACATCACTGTGTAGATTTTTAAATCGCGCGCGAGTTAGTTTCAGAGCCACTGACATGTGGGCCTCCGAACCCACATGTCAGGGTAAGTGGAGGCGCTCTCCGTCTCTGGCGCCTTCTCTCACACATTACGCCTTCTCAAAATACGCCTTCGGCGTGGCTGGCTCAGCCGCGAGGTTGCGGGCCGGCTCAATACTGTTCACCGATTTTTCACCTATTTTGTGAATAAAACAAAGACAGTAATTAGAAACGATTTATTTAAAATAGGTAGAGATCTCTAAAAATTCTGGAACAATTATGGTAAATACTAGGGCTTGTAGTGGATTTACTAAAAATAGTAACTCACACAGTAACCGAACACTTTCCTCAGATTAAATTCTTTAGCACATTTTTAGGGTATTAGCCTATATAGAGAAATAGCAAAAACAGATTGCTGTGTATCAAAAATAGATTAATACCCAATTTAAACATAAGAAAATCATGGATGTTGAATAATGACTTTTTGGACCTTGGAAAATATAATATAATCTATGATATGATTCCTAATTACATGTTATCTCAAAAATGGCATAATTAGTAAATATGAATAATTAGCTTAACTTTCCTAATCTATGAACCTGTTCAAAATAAGTTATTACACAGCATGTTAGAATAGTAAACCTGTTGTTTTGATTTAATCTCACAACATGCAATATCATGGTTATATATATATATATATATATATATATATATATATATATATATATATTTATAGATATATATAGCAAATATGACATAATCACTTACACACCACTTAATTCGTACTCTGCTAGAGTAATAAAGATTTAATAAGTTGATGAAGGAAATACTTCAAACAAAATGTGAGTTAACATATTCTAGCTATTTAAAGTACTTTAAACACGATAAAACACTATTTTCTCTTATTGGGCTAATTAGGGTAGAAATTACACTATTACCTATATATATATATATATATACATGTATTATGTGCATCATCTCGTTAGCACCCAGCTACCAATACGGTAGAAAGTATTACTTAAAAGGATAATGGAACTTTCTCGATATATATATTCATATAGATAGTTAAACACAGGAATCGTAAACGAACGAATACAAGCGATCTCGATTGCATTTCATGCATCATTCTTTTCCTCGCCGCATTGTGTTTATGATGAATTGTTGATTCTCCGATTAGACGTAGAGGATCCGGAAGCACCGTTCGAGGACTCCACATAGAACCCGAACTTCAATTCCCATGGCGAGTTAACACTTCTCCTATAGGAAGTTGCTTTTACTAGGGAAAGTATGCGCTTTCCCTAGTGTGAGTTAACATCCAATAATATCATATTGAATCCTAGATTTCTAAAGTATTTATTTTATAGTATTAAACTGCATGCCCTTTTAAGTACTTATACCTATTTGTTCAATCATGATATATCATGCCATTTATTTACTTGTTGTCAATTTACCACGATGATGTTGTCTTGAATTAATCATCTGTCATTTGGCCTTACTATTGATCGCTTTGATGATCACCCTTGATAGCCTGGTTAGGATAAATAAAATGATTTAGACTCCTAAGGCTTGGTTAAAATCTTGCTTAGACATTGCTCAGGTCTAACTATTAATTTTATGCTTAGAATTGCCTCGGAACGGTGAACCGACATTCACCGGACATGATGTAACATACCTAAAATTTCAAATTCAGCATAAAAATTTTTTCGCAAAAGTTATAAATATATTCCTATAATCATTCCTAATTTTTAAATAATTTTAAAACAAAGCACCTATTTATTCTCTAAAGAAAATACCCTATTTCTCTTTTTCTAAAAATAGAAATCTCCATATTATTCAAATATTAACCCTAACTTTATGCTGCCCAAATTACCTATTTTTATAAAAACTCCTACCCTTTTTCTTTTAGAAAATATTTTCAACCTTTTAGAAAATCGTACAGCCCATCACCCCTTTTTACCCCAGAACCCTTTTATTTTATCGTTTATTTAAACCTTTTCTTATTTAAATATTTATTGGAATTTCTATCTTTACAACGTATAGATAATAAACTTCGTCTTCTAGAAAGAATGTCCAAATAATACAATAAGTATGATCCAATCTCCAATCAAGGCAGGTTTTCTTATCCTTGATGCATTTTGATACATCCACATTTCCTTTACTTATTATTTACTGCATATATTTTCTAGTTATTTATTTATACATTCCAAGTACAATTTTTATCCAAGCCCCAATACCTTAAAAAGCCACCTAAAAATAATCAACCCTTGATAAAACGCTAGTATAGGCAAAAATACAAAATTTTGATTATCTCATGAAAAGATAAGAGAATTGGTCCGTATAAATAAGTTGGGTTGGATAACTTATTTGATATGGAAAGGATTATAGTTTGGGAGATAAAATGATTTCTTATATAGAGCAATTTAGAAAAAGCAGTTGTCGGCTTGGGCCAGGTACCCTAGGGTTAGAAGGTACACACTCAAGGACACATGTGGGCGAGGGTGTGAACTCCTTGAAATCATTGCTCTATTAACTATAGAAGCAAATTCGGAAATATCGTTATCTTTGCCGGCTTGGGCCAGGTCACAGCATGTATGGCTGGTGGAAATACTCAAGGGCACTAGAGATTTGCTCTGTGATAAGAGGATATCTAGACATCGTTTGCTTCTATAAAATTTGAGTTTAAAATATTTAAGAATGACATAGTTTACCGCCCATCCATGGAAGTCATGAATCTATGGGTAAAGCTGGGCAGGTCTGCAGAGCTGAAAACAAATACATCGATGGACCCTACTTCAGATATATGAAGTTATGTCAAATGGGTGATGCCTCTCTTATTTGTCAAAACTCATGAATTTGTTTTATAAAAATTGTTGTCTGGTTAGCAGATAAGTAAGGATGGAGAAAGATGATAGAATTTGATCTATTATTATTAATTGTTTTAAAATAATGATAGAACTTTTAAAGTTTAAAATTTGTATATTCACTATAAAGCTTTACTGTTCCTTGAATCCTGTTATCATATATTAATAGCGATAATCTTTTAAGAAACCTGCAAGTACGATTAGTACTTATCCACATTTTGTGGGCAATTTATTTATTTTTGCAGGATCTACTTTATAATCAGATTGGACATTTATAGGATCGATTTCTAAGGTTTACCTTATGCTCAGGCTTGCCTGTGGTATATGGGCATGTAATATTCTTTTTATTACCAGCCTTTCCTTTGAAACCTCTATCACTCTATGCATTGGGTTGGGTGTTAGCTCGCTAGTGTTTGGATGACACTGACCTCGCATAAATATCTATCTTTAGACATGGAGGATCCCGTCGAGGAAGATGCCTACGATTGTCATGAGGAAGGAGATCCTCAGTACCAGGACCAAGAGTAGTTGCATAAGATAGGGTTTAGTGCGTTCCACCAGTCGTGTGTGGTTACACAACTGCTGGTGTGATTTTGTTGTTCTTTTGAACTTGCAAATTGCCTTTTGGGAGATTTCCGCTACTCGATGAACTCGGATCAGAATTAAGGCTTAAATGCCGCTTGCTACTAATGTGATCTGGTGATCGCTGTTATGTAATATTTGGACAATCGATGTATGAAATGATTCCAGCTGTGTAACTCTTGCACTAGCATACTGATCCAGGGCCTAGTGCAGGTCCAACCATTTCTCACAAGGTAAGCCGAGAAGGGGCGCGACAGCCGTCGCCGTCCAAGTCGTCTGCCCGCACCGCCGTCGATCGCTGTCGTGCCATCGCCGTCCAAGTCGTCTCCCCGCACGCGCCATTGCCGTCGGCCCATGTACTCTGTCGACCACCACCGTCACCGCCAATGCCTGTGACCTTGCCATCGCCTCCTCCGCCACCGCGCCGACGTCTGCGACCTGCTCCATCTCGAAGGGCCTAGGTTGCCCCGCTCCCATGCTAACACCCCCTCTGTCCTAAAGCCACCCACATGGTGTTCGACAAAATGTCCGTAAGGGACACAGATGGAGAGAGTGAGAGAGAATGAGAGAGAGATGGAGAGTGAGAGTGAGATGGAGAGAGAGAGAGTGAGATGGAGAGTGAGAGTGTGATGGAGAGAGTGAGATGGAGAATGAGAGAGAGATGGAGAGTGAGAGTGAGATGGAGAGAGTGAGAGTGAGATGGAGAATGAGAGACATGGAGAGTGAGAGTGAGATGGAGAGAGAGAGAGTGAGATGGAGAGTGAGAGTGAGATGGAGAGAGAGATGGAGAGTGAGAGTGAGATGAGTGAAAATGTCCCTAAATGTATTTTTTTTATATATATATTTCTTTTACAATTTGACGAGTTGCCATACTTACTAGTTAAACAATATTTCATAATTACGATAGATGGCGACACCAGGGCATGGTGATCCTAATTTCGAGATGGACGAACGGTTCTTGCTAGGCGAGATCGCCCATGGGAGCAACTTGGGCGCCAATGAAGGTGATGCCAACATTGTCAACACCGCTGCCGGTGGATCCAGTGATCCCGTGGACGCCGAGGAAAGCGAGGTAATGCCACGAGAATCCGGACAAACCATTTAATCGTATTTAACCAATTAATATAAATGGCTCTGACATAAAAAATTCACATCTCTGTCCATTTTCATTCCGGTACATCGAGCACCCAAACCAAGCGAGGATCAAACAAGAAGCCTACTACAAAGTTTGTTTTCACCAACGTTGACAATGACGGAAGCTGATTGCTCCTCTTTCTGCAGTAGGCCCGTTTAACAACGCATGTGGTTTCCACGTTAGGGATCATGTCCCAGTTAGCATCAAGAAATGGCCTGAAGTTCTGCAAGCCACCAAGGAGCTCCTTTGGAAAGATATCAAGGAGAACTTTAAATTTCCTAAAGGATACGAGAACAAGGTTAAGAGATACACTTTGAAGAATATAGCAACCCAATTTCAGTCGTGGAAAGTTCACCTGAACAACAAGTATGTCAAGAAGGGAGAAAAGCCTGACTTCAACCAACATCCCAAGCTGGCGGATCACTGGGATGCATTTGAAGAATACAAATTGTCGAGGAAGGATGCATCATGAGCCATCGTAACAAGATCAACGCTGGGAAGGAAAAATACCACCACCATCTTGGCACCGGTGGTTACGTCAAGGCTATACCTAAATGGGAGAAGCGGGAGGAAGAACTAATGCCAAGAATATCACGCCTGCTACTGCTGAATGGGAATTCCGCCTGCGGAATTGGTTCATGGGTCACGGAGGGGCCCTTGCAGACGATGGTAGCTTGTTGATGGCACTTGGAGCGGAGGATGTTGGAAATAGAATTGTCCAAACTATCGACATGTCTCGCTCCGGTTCCTTAGTGACAGACAGGGAGAATGATGAGCTCACACATGCACTTCAAAACCCTGAGCACCCAGGACGGACAAGAGGAATGGATCGTACGTGCCATGGAAGTACGGTTTCTCCAAAGATGCCGATACGTACAGGAGCCGGTCAAGAATCAAAATAAGAGAGTCGTACAGATACAACTTACTGGAAAGGGTGCTGAGAGCAACTCAGCAGAGCATTGGAAAGATTGTTGAGCAAAAGCTGCAGGCGACACTCGGTAAACTTCAGGGAGCAGGTACAAGCAATACACAGGCTGACGCCATGCTTAGCCCGCCCACCTTCGCGCGATGGAGTAGCTGCACGTCCAACGCCGCCACACTTTCTACAGACCTGGGACAGTACGCAATGGACAGCATCAAAGTTCACCGGGAGTGTGAGCTACACATTCAAGCGCATAACCTCTCCACCAAGGTGGCTTATGGCGTGGCGTACCCGGTGGAACCAGGCCAGCTTTTCACTACAACGAGATACCGCTAGGTTACTCGAAGGTCACGGTGGAAGAGGTGTTGAGCGGCTATGAAGATTTTCTGCTCGAGATTGCTGGAGGAGACGACATCACCAAGATTGGATAGGCCCTCCACGGAATCATCCTCTGGCTAAAAAGGTACATCATATTTCCAAACACCGTGGAGGTGACCTCTCCACCAAGAAAAATCCAACAATTGGAGCTGACCGAAGGGACCATGCCTCAATCGTAACAACAAAACATGCCTCCTCCTACATCACCTCAACAACATGCCTCGTCTCCAATATAGAGCACTCCGCCTCCACCTCTTGCTCCACGAAGCCAGGCTCCACAATCTCCTCCAAGGAAGAAACTCCAAGTACGAAGGACCAGTACTGCGACGCTATCCCCTCCCAAGAAGGCCCAGTCCAGCCGGCTGGCACAGTCATCAAAGGAACCTCCGAAAAGGGCATATGACATGCCAGCTGAGGAGAAACGAGAAATAGCTCAAAAGGAAATTGAGACACACTTCGCACCAAAGGTGCCACCTCCCAAGGCGCAAATTGATCTGAAAGCTGCAGCCCACTTTGCGACATGCCATGCAGCGCCTCTTCCTGCCTCGATTAACTACGAACGCACAATACCGAAGGCTGCATTGAAAGGGAATCGGGCTAAGGTGGCCGTGGCACCTAACAAGACAGCCCAAGATTACCATCTAGAGGAATTCTTGAGAGAGTCGGGGTTGTCTTACGCTACAGCTTTGGGACTATCAGATAATCTTCCAACGGCAAAGGTCAGGTGGCCATATAAACTGGGCCGGGAGTTGGTTGCACCGGAAAAGATAAGGGATCTGCCAACCAAGATACGATAATTTTATGAATGGTACATGGAACAGTCCACTCAAGGAAGAACAATGTACCCCGTCCATATAAAAAACACAGATTTCTATCGTGGGGATGAACTCATATGGATGGAATTCGATGACTTCTACCAATTTTACCATCGAGACGCCGTCAACGTGTCTCTAATGAGCTGTTGGTGTCTGTAAGTACTTTCAGCTAATGATTGAGTATACCATATATATGTGTTAATTTCGCCGTAGTTCAAGCTGCAAAATCTAATAACTCATCCCCTTTGTAGGTAGAATGGAGATACAACGATGTAGAAGAGATACTATCTTCAACATCGGCTTCATCGATCCATCAATTGTCAACGAGCCTAACTTTAAACGCAAGCCAAAAGAAATTGAAGAATACATTTTGCAGGCTCTTTTCGAACAATACTACAAACCGCACGTACTTCTGCCCTTCAACTTCCAATAGGTATATATACATGTCATCACACAACCTCTCGTTTATCTTTTTTCAAGACATTCATAATATGACTAATTACATATATGTTGTAATACATATATATAAATAGGTTTCACTGGATCCTACTTATTATCACTATCGATAGTGCGAACATCACTGTGCAAGACTCAAGAAGAAAACCACAGCAAGATTTTCAGTTTGTCATTGATATTCTGAATAGGTAATATTGAGATGCCAACCTACATATATATAAGTACTTCGAATACTCATAATTACTATTCATATAATAACGCATGACAAGGCATTCGTCACGTTCCGAATGAAGCATAGAGGAAAAAGTTCTAAGAATGAATTCACAATGCAATTTAGCACTCGAGTACGTACTACAAACTATCAATTAAAGAATATATATGGTGTAAAAATTTATCTTCTCAATAATTAATTGCATTCTTTTCGAATATCACTCCAGGTTCTACAACAATCGGCCGAAAACAACTTATGTGGCTATTATGTGTGCCTCTACATGCAAAATCTTACACACGGCGATATGCGACAACTGGATAACGAGGTGCGTGTGTGTTAAAAACAAATTTCTTAATACACTTATACTTGACGTATTCAAAGATTTATTTCTTTCTTTCTTTTCGTAGCCCGGCATCGATTAGAGAGGCGTGATCCCATCGCATCGGGTTGAAGCAATTCAAGACAACTTATTGGCTTCATTGTCGATGAGATTATAACCCCAGAGGCAAGTTCTACGCAAAGGAATGGAGAGATTGTCCTTCAATAAGGACAGGTGAACTTACGGAATCTTCGTCTATAGGCGCAAAAAGTGATGCACGCAAGAAATGATCTCAAGATCATCACCTTTGTACTGTTTGAAAGTTGTAAAATATTGCTTGTGCTGATCATCATTTCATGTATTGCAAAACTTGTATATATATATATATGCATTTAATTTGCAATTAAATTATAAGTTCATACTATTTGTGCAAATAAACTAATGGTTTTCTCAATTATAATATATATTTAATTATGCAGAAATAAATTTGTAGTTGTATTTAATTTTATTGTCAAAATTCATATTTGAAAGCCTAACTCAAAAGCCATATAGTTGTCAACTTCTCCACAAGCGGTTTGTAACAACAACCGCCTTGAGAGAGCACACGCGTGCCTCGCCACCAACGATGGAATATATGCTCAGGGGCTCTACAAGCGGTTGGTAACACCAACCGCTTGTGATTTGCTCCCCACGTGGCTGCTCTACTGCGCTTCCTAGACGCCTTCCGAACCGCTTGTGGTGCCGCACCACAAGCGGTTCAGGGAACCGCGAGTGATACCCTCTAGGTATCACTCTCGGTTGCGTACAAGCGGTTCGTAACCGCTTTTGTCCGCTCTCACAAGTGGTTACGAACCCTTGTACGTAACCGCTTTCACAAGCAGTTACGAACCGTTTGTGTTGCACTGTTCCCTAGTAGTGTCTGCACCCATTCATTTACTGGCACCGATGACAATTTACAACCAACAGAGATAAGCGCTTTTACAGTAGTGTGAAATAATTAAAGACGTATATACATGTACGTAACCATATATAGTCTCGCCTATCAACAAATGATATCCTCTACAAGGTTACAAAAGTTGACGATAAAACTAGGCAGAGCAAACTTTTGCACCCCCGGTTTTAGTTGGCTGCGTCCAATCAACTCCCTAACTAAATCCATTTTACAAATTGAGTAATGCATACTGTAGTCACTTAAATTTTGTAGTGAAATCTCATTGTGCACTATGAAGCTAAATGTTTTTTTCCCCCTTTAATTGTGGTTGCTTCCCATCCGATTATGAAAATGGAGTATTCTCAATTGTGGCAACACATCAAACATCTTTAAAAAAATTGCATAACAATGTTTCATAACATTGAAATTTATATTGCACGTTTTTTATGTTCGTATTTTTCTGAACTCATATTAATCTTATTTACATTTCTCTATATTGTCTACAATTTTCGAGCATTTAGTTTATTTTTTACTATCTATAAAATCTATTTGTAATTAATCAAGATCCACGTCAACACAGTCTGACCCACTTTCAGGGGAAAATGAAGACAAGTCGAAGAAGCCAAAAAAAATTCAGCTTCGAGATGTAACGTGAGATTCACAACAATTTCAATGGGCCAACTGCAATTAACCTTTTTTTTTTTACATTCGAGCTCTATACCAAAAGACTTATATATATATATATATATATATATATATATATATATATATATATATATATATATATATATATATATATATATGAGCTACGAGTGCTTAGCTCAAGCACGGAAGGCGTCGTGCTTGGCGTCTAGTTTGAAAAATCCGAGACTCAAATGGCGATCCGAACCGTCCATCTTGATCTTCTCGTTGAAATCTCTTAGACAATCAAATTTCGTATTTTTTTAAATTTTTTTGCTATTTGTTTTGTATTTTTGAAAATCACCGATCTAATTAGTTGTGAAGCGTCCAATTTGCTGGTTTTTAAAAATACAAAATAAATAGCAAAAAATTCAAAAAAATACGAAATTTGTTCGTTTAAGAGATTTCAACGAGAAGATTAAGATGGACTGTTCGGATCAGTCATTTGGGTCTCAGATTTTTCAAATTAGACGCGAAGCACGGCGTTTTCCGTGCTTCGCGAAGCACCATAGCCCAACTAGACTATAGAACACCCACGTTTATAGGCTACCACGTGTCCACCCTAGCCTCCCTCCACTACTTTCCCGTGCACAGGTTCCGGCAGACGCGATTATAGTAAAGATGCGTATTAGATATAGTAAACTTTCTAAAAAATTATAGTAAACACAAAATAAATCTGAATCAGCTTGCTCCCCAAGCCTATCCACTTGCCACCTGGTGGAGGATGACGTGAGCATTTTTACCAAATTTTATTTGGTATTTTCACAATAACTTTTGACTGAAAAATCCAATTTATAAATCGTTTTCATATTTATGTTCGTTACATTTTGTCGAACAAAACTAGACCGGTCTTGCCATATATATTTTTTTATAGTAAAGTGGTTTACTATATTTTATAACAACATTTACTAGAGTCCGAACATTGTAAAATTGCAATATTACTTACGTTCCAAATTCTAGTAATCACGTCAGTGGCAAAACGGTTTGTTAATCGGAGCTCTCAGTCAGCGGTAAAAGTGGAAAAAAAGAAAAATAATCACATCATTAATGCACCTATGCATGCACATGAATTAGTTTTGCCCAGTTTTTGTTCTTTAATATTTTACTATATTTCTGTGTGCAACTTTATTACAATGGATACACAAATTTACTGTATCGGCCCTTCTCGAGGTTGCACACATGGGAGAGGTGGGGAAGGTAGGAGACACGTGGCGCAATATAAAAGTGGGTGTCCTTTAACTAAAAAACACTTAGGTGTCCTTTAGCTTCACTCTATATATATATAATTGCTTCTTGTGTATAACCAAACTTCATATTTGCAAAAAAAATAAAATAAAAGTATATCGTTTAAAAGCAGTGAAAAATTGACCTGTTTTCGCTAAGAAACCCAGAACTTGATTGATTTTTTTCTCAAATATTTTTTTTCATCACCTCATAATTAAATTGAAAAAGAGAAGGGGACAGATTCGCAAGAAAATTGGCATGGTCGACCGATCGATCAGAAATTCAGCCGCAGGAAGATGAACGACGTGCCATCTGTGCTATCCTTCTTTCTTTTTACAGATCTCCCCATATATGCATGATTAACCGGTCGACGCATCTTTTTTCTTGTCTATCATGTGTCAATTCAATCTGTACGGTTGCCAATCACACGGTGCTGTACAGATTTGTTTTGGTCTGACACATGCATGGTTGCATGATATATAGAATCACATGGTTAATTAGAACTTGGAACCGAAGCTGCTGGTATTCATTAATTATAGGATGAAAATGTTTAGTAGCACAAAAGCATATCTCATGTGAGATTCAGTCTACATGCAGCAAGAGGCCAACCGGTTTTTTATTTGACCAACAATATTTCCAATGAAAGCTTCCTAACTGACGGTGGCAAAATGAGCTAGCTGTATGACTCCACACACAGGTGCAATTAATATTGCATGCCGTACGATAATCTTGATTTTTCAATTGGCTATATATTCATATACGTCGTTATGCTCTGCTGTTTTGAAGCAATACATTGAAATTAATTCTTATCTGAATTAATTGCAGATCGATGCAATCTAAGATGCACACACATGCAAACTTTACAATTAATCAGGTTGGTTAAAAATTAATTTGCAGCTGTAGATTGTACACAATATTTTCCTAAATTCTAAAGAAACCAGTTTTATGGGGAAAAACAAATTTCGAAGAGACTTCGACCACACAAAACATGCATTTCATCTTAATATTTGCAGATCGATATTCGTCATGATCGATAACCGATTGGGGCATCTTTCCTCGTGTATTATCAAATCGATCTGTACGGCTTCCTTTCACATGGTCATGTTCAATTGACCTCTATTCAAAGTATAGTACTCCTGTCCAGTCATGCACATGCGCATGAATCATGATCCAGCGCCTGCAAACAAATGGCAGGGAGAAAATAATAAATACGGGGTTGTTTGGTTGCATACATGCCAGCCTTGATTGGATACAATAAAACGGTGTTTGGTTGCATCAATCTATGAATACATGGATCTGACTCATGGGATGCAAATGCATTCCCTTAGGGACAATTTGGTTATCTTCTCAGCTCAGTCAGGTTGTATGATCAGCTTAGCCAGGCTGGTGAGAACCAGGCTGAATAGATGCAAGGTGATGTTTGGTTGGTTATATGAGATTAAACAGGCTGTGCAGAGATGTTGTTTGGTTGGCTGGTCTAGGAGGGGAATGGAATGGATAAATTTAAGAGAGGAAAATAAAAAAAAACTACAATAAAAATAAATTCAAAAAAGAAAAAATTTTAAAAACAAATATTAGAAAATCAATAAATTCAAAACAAAAAATAAAAATTCAAAAAAATCTGGATTTTTTAAGACTTGTACTTGAATCTATGGTTCCATTTTTTGTCTCATTGAATTTGGATGTCGTTTCAATTTTTAAAATTTTTTAAAAGTTTGAAAGGAACTGCAAAGGCAGCTACATGATGGTCCTGCGGTGGCTGTTTATTTGAAAACGCCGCAGCCTAGCGTTTCCCGAGAGGCGAGGCAAGACAGGATTTTGCATAAGCGAGCTGTGCTCCCACGCCCTTGCAATGAACCAAACACCAGTTGGGTGGATCGCGTGAGCCTGGCCAGGCCAGAGCCACCCAACCAAACACGCCCTTAGCGTTTGGTTGCCTGGTTCCAAGTAGGCCAAGCTTGCACGATGCAATGTGCACTACTAAAACGAGCAAATATGTGTTAGTTTTAAACTAGTCATTAGTATTGATTTCTGAATCAGCAAAGAATAACTAGCACTGATGTGTCCCAATCATCTATGCCGGTTCGAAAACAACACAAATGAGTCATTCAGTGTCGGTCTATGATTAGAACCAACACAAATATATATTTATAAGAATATTTTTTAATTTGCTAGCCTAGCATTGGTGGGACTAGCTAGGCTAGCTCTGACGATCCTACATCCGGAACTAGGGGTCATTGTCGTCCTCCTTGTGGAAAATATGGGCCCTGGGTAGCCGAAGACATACTACTAGACGTACCACCTCCTTGGGCCGAGTCAATTGGGCCTTCCAGAAGGCAAGCCTGGAGGTTGGCGCGGCCTAAGATAATCTACAAGGAAACGGATTCGTTTCCTACTCGAATACATGGATATAGGCATAGCCGGATCAGTTATATCTGTATCTTTCAAACACGGATTAGGGATTCTATCTGTAACCCGACCCCCTGCACTATATAAAGGGGGTTCGGGGCCCCTAGTTCGACATCCAATCCCACATCTTACAATCATCATCAGTTTCCACCATAATACAATCCAAGAGCACAGGAGTAGGGTATTACCGCCCGAGGGCCCGAACTCAGATAAATTGACTCCCTGTGCTACCATCGTAGTTGTGATCTCTTGCATTGCCCATAAAATACATTGCCGACGCAAATCGTCGACAGTTGGCGCGCCAGGTAGGGGCTAGCGTCACGATCAACTACATCGACTTCGATGGCTTCCATTGGCGGATTTGTCTTCACCTACGCTCCCGGCCAAAGCTTCATCTTCGGAGATCTCGGCTTCATCGCCGGTGACTTCGGAGAGCTTCGGTTGTGTGAGCCGAACTTCGTTCGGTCCACACATTATCGGGGGAGATGGTACGTGACTCCGACCGAGCCTCACCACTTTGAGATCTCTTCCCTGGATTCCGATCCAGAGGAGATTCGATGTGATGATGATGATTTCGACCGCCTCTCATCAAGGGCTTCCTTCGGTTTGGTCGGGATCTACCGCTTTCTCCTTGCCGGCCTTTGCGTTGTTGCGGAGGATCGAGTCGCGATTCGATTCTGGCCCGATCGCTCTCTCGATCGGTCGGGGTCTAATCCTCGCCGTGGTCCGCCTCGTTCGGATCTGGAAACTCGGCCGCTGTTGTCCATCGGATGACACGCCGGCATTTCCAATCTGGGCCAAGGGGCGGAACACGGCACATGCACACTGGGACGAGCTTTCTGAGTCAAGACTCAAGGACAACTCTTGCCAGGTTAACTTCCCGAGTGGTTATGCCATTCGGATTGGTCAATTCGGCTGAAAGATTCCAACAGATTCGTTCTGCCGAAACTCAGTCGGATCCTCTTCTGACCAGAGATCCTGCACGAGAGGTGGGAGATATAATCACTCCCATTGACGAGCCAACGAATCGGGATCGGGGCAACCTTTCCTTCTCGGAATTCGAGTCGGAAGAGAGCGTCAATGGGTTCCCCGACTTCCGCGGTGTCTACGTGCTGGATGGCCAAGCCTCCGGATCGGCTCGGCGCCCCATGGGGGAGGCAGGAGCCGAACGAAATCACGAAGGCGGAGAAGACTTGCGCGACCAATTACGCGGTCGTGCAAGGGAAGTCCGGGAGGAGCTGCTTCAAGTCCGTATAGGAGATCACTCGGTCTTCCGTACGCCACAGCAAAACATCCTCGCTTGTAAGACCCTCCTGGACAATGTTGGTCCTCTGCTTGAAGAAAACAACCCCGCAACACTGGTCATGGAACAAATCAAAGCCATGGTGATGACAGCGGCTGTCCAAGGCACTCGGGATCAACCGGCCAACTCGGCCGAAGTCGATCACTCTGAGTAGTACTTTCGCGTGATCGGCACATAGAAGTCGCGCAAGACGCCCGCCGGAGTACAAGCCGCGATCTCCGCCTCGACATTGAAGCCCGGCGCAGGGAGCGAGACGAAGATCGGCGCCGTACTCCACCGCGTCGAAATCTCCCCTGACGGTCTCCTTCCCCCGGGGAAGGGTTAATCGACGGGATCAAGGCATTCACTCCCCGACTCCGTCAGGTAAACTGGCCCGAGGGGTTTAACCCTAAAGGCATTGTGAAATTTGGCGGAGAACAAGACCCCGAGGCTTGGTTGTAGATCTATTCTTTGACGATCAAGGCCGCGGGTGGAGGATACGACGTGATGGCAAACTATTTGCCCGTCATATTAACCCCTCCAGCTCAGAACTGGCTCGCGGGCCTTCCAGAGAACTCGATCGATTCCTGGGGAGAGCTCTGCGATCAATTTGTTGCCAATTTTCAGGGCACTTATGAGAAGCCTGGGACCCATTGGGACCTTTATCAGATTCATCAGAAAAAAGATGAGTCGTTAAGGGATTTCATTCGGCGTTTCACCAAAAAGAAGAACACAATCCGGGAAATCTCAGAGGCGATCGTCGTCGCAGCTTTCCAGAAAGGAGTTAGCGACCCCGATCTAATCAAGAAGATGTCTCGGAAGCCTCCGACTACCGTCAAGGAGATGTTCGCCTTGGCGGATCGATATGCTACCGCCTCGGATGCTCTCGCTGAGCGCCAAGAGGATCACCCAAGCAAGCACGAAAGCAAGAAGGACAGGCCCGAGTTGTCCTCCAAGAAGGATAAGAAGCGCAAGGATGAAAAGATGGTAGCGGTCGCAGATCAGGGACGGCTAAAGCCGCAGCGACCCGCCGACTACAATAAAGTCATGGAGGTGCCGTGTCCCTTCCATCCAAACGGGAAGCATGCGGCCAAGAACTGCAATATCTTGAAGAAGTTCGCTGAGGATCACAACAACGACGCTTCGAGAGATGCCAAGCAAGACGACAAGCGTGATCCTCCTCAGGGCGACGCTTACCAAGAAACCGAGCGAGAGCTCAACTACATATTCGGAGGGTCGGATGCATATGAGTCCAAACGTAAGCAAAAGCTTACCGATAGGGAGATCAATGCAGCTATTCCGGTGACCCCTAGGTATCTCCGGTGGTCTGAAATTCCGATCATATTTGATCGCTCAGATCACACAAATCACGTCCCTTGCCCAGGAAGATATCCACTCATTCTGGATCCTGTGGTACGGGGCATCCGACTGCGCAAGGTCCTGGTTGACGGCGGGGGTGGATTAAATATCCTTTTCGCTAAAACTCTGGGCGAGATGCAGATTCCAAGGACGGCGCTCCAGCAGACAGACGCGCCGTTTCATGGTATAATTCCGGGAACATCATCGGTGCCAATCGGGAAAATCACTCTTCCTGTCACCTTTGGTACTCAGGACAATTACTGGACGGAAAATCTTAGTTTTGAGGTAGCCGATTTCGAGACTTCATATCATGCGATCTTGGGAAGGCCGAGCTTGGCCAAGTTCATGGCCGTCCCACACTACACCTATCTGGTCATGAAGATGCCAGATCTGCGGGGCGTAATCACGGTCCATGGAGATGTCAAGTTTTTCCATCTCCTTGATAGGAAAAATTGCGACTTCACTCGGTCCATCGAGGCGGCAGCTGAGTTGGACAAGATCCAACAGGCGGCCACCACTCTTCGCGACGAGGGCAATCTACCAAACAAGAAGCCAACTAAGTCAGGCATCAAGCCTGGTGAAGATCATGAGTAAAAAGGCGCCCGGCGTTCCTCCCCAAGTAGATCAGGATGTCTTCACGTCACTCGGCGATACGCCCGGGAGCTCGCCGGGATAAAGGAACATCAAGCAATCGCGTCGGTGCTATACCTGACGACTATTGTAATCCATGTTTACAATTAAATAAAGATAAGTTTTCGCTCACATTGTCTCAACGCTTATGCAATTCAGTTTCTGACTTACTACTTATTTGTATATCAATTAAGTAGTAAGTCGAGGGCTACACCTAATTAGGTGCGCAATCGCGCACCTAATCTTTTATCTAACTCAACTTACTACCTTGAAGTTAGTAAGTCGGGGGCTACACCTAATTAGGTGCAGTCTGCGCCTAACCAATACCTAATCGTTTTTTTCTCTCCTTTAAGTCTATGACAAAGCCTAGCATAAGTCGTTCCAAGTAACAAAGGAATGTATTTATTCGGGCCAGAGCCATGACTTAAAGTAGAGAAAGGATGGTTAGCATACGCCATGTTAAAAATGGAAGTCATTTACATGGATAATTTATGAGTTCCTATATTTTTACAGGAAATCTAACTCTAAGTTGTCTAGAAGGCACTCGGCGGTCGGCTTCACTTCTTCGAGCAGCGCCATCGCCTCCTCTTCCGAGCAGGCGAAGCCATCCTTGACAGCGGCAAGATCGATTCGAGAATAGTGCGACTTGACGATTCCCAGCACTTGACTGGAACTCGTCAGGCCGATTTCCCTGAGCCGCGCCTTTAGTTTCTTGGGGGCTTCGGTCCACCTCTGGATCAGCTCGGCCCGAGAGCTCGCTAGCATAGAGTTGGCGTCGAGTGGGTTCCACCGCCACCAAGAGCTCATCATATCGCACTTGCGCAATCTTGGAGTTCTCTTGAAGAACGTCATATTGCGCTAGCGTCTTTCTCCTATGCTATGTCAGAGAACAGGGAATGCACGATTATATAACCGTGTAAACACTGGAGGTTCAGAGTCGGTCGGGTTTGGGGGCTCACCCTCCAACTCGGCGACGGCTTTTGCCTCCAACTTCTCTAGTGCCAGCTTCTGATCCTGGGACTTGGCCAGCTCCGCTTGAAGCCTGGCGATCGTGGCATCGCGCGCTGCACATGGTGCGGGGCATAACGTCATCCGGTCACATGCAAGACGAGCAATTCTGACTCAGGTCAGGGTACTCACATCGGAGGGAACCTGCGAGGTCGAACTTTTCATCCTGCAGCTCCTTAATCCGGGCTTACAGCTCTCAGCACTCCTTGGCCGCCTCGGTCCGGACCCCGATGACCTCCCCTTTCACGGATTTAATCCGTTCTATTTGGAGGAGGAAGTAATTTAAAAACTTGGTTTTTCTCTCGGAAAAAGCACCAAGTTCCTATAAAGAGGGAGGATAGTCACCATCCTAACTCAAGATAAAGAAGATCTGCTCTACAGGTCAAAAGGCTTACCCGAGCCATTTTGCCACATTCAACGTCTTCGGCCTCGTCGTCAACAAGGGCCCAGTTCCCGGCTTTGTCCCTCCAGCCTGCCGAGAGCTTCGGCTCAGTCTCCTCTAGGGGAGGTGGGAGCTGGCGGAGGATCTCCTCTACCATTGGCTCAGCCCCCACGCCGCCCTCGGCGGACGGATTCGGGTATGAGGCCACGGCGGTAGCGCCTCCCCCGACCCCGGTTCCCGACGCAGCTTCCGCCGGCTCCGCTGGTGGGGTCACTGCATCGGCTGAAGGAGGTGCATCTTGACTCGGCTCGGCAGGCTGTGATGCCGGCTCGGTCGAGCGACTTGACGGAACCTCCACCGATGGTTTTCTGGAATAGGGAATGTTTCGGTCAGAGGAAATGCAAAGAAAGACTGTCAGGCGATGGCGGAAGTTGCGCTTACCGGTTGGTGGTCTTAATCTTGATGCCGGCGCCCTTTCGAGAGGAAGCCCCGCTCGAAGAGGCGTCGGGTGGGCCTCTCGGGCCAGTCTGAGGGGTTGAATTCTTTCCCCCCTTGGGCATCGTACTACTCCACTAAGGGAGCCGGGCCCTTACCTTTCTTGGCGGCCGGGGTTTCTTCAGGTTCTCCCCCTGGGCGCTTCTCGCCCTTGTTGGCAGGAGCGTCAGGGGTTGGGGCCACGGACACGAAGGCCCGGCGGCTCTACATAGGAGCACGGCATCCCAAAATAAGCATCAATACAAGATGGCCCGCTACACAACACAAGCAGAAAGAATACTTGGTCCTTACCTCTGGAGGTGGATTGTTGAGGGAGAAGCTCCTGGACTCCCTTGATTTGAAAAAATAGTTCCGGGAGCGAAGAACTCGGAGAGTCGATCAATGGCATCCGAGTTGGAGATCGGGACATCCGTCTCTCGAGTAGAGTCGGATAGCCCGATGTACTCAAACCCGAGCCGGACCCTCTCCTTGAGTGGCTGGACACGACGCTTCGTAAAGGAAACAGCTATAGCGATGCCGGTCAGCCCCTCTTCTTTGAGATGTTGAATCAGGCCGAGTAACTCGGTCACCTGATCCATTTCAGAGGAAAGAGGGGGAGAGTTCCAAGAGGAGGAAGCTCGGGGCTTTCTCCCATCAAAACAAGGAAGACTGGGGAGAGGATTGGAACAGTAGAACCAATCCTGATGCCACCCCTTCAAAGAAGTCCGAAGCGGCAAGGCAAAATACTCCTTCTTGAAGCCGCTCCGGAGTTGGAATCCGGCCCCGCCAACAGCCTTAGGGGCATTATCAGTGGGGTAGGCCTTCAAGAAGAAGAGATGGCGGAAAAGGGCGAAATGGGGAGCGATCCCTAGAAAAACCTCACAAAGATGAACAAAAATTGAAAGTTGAAGAATAGAATTGGGATTCAAATGGAAAAGCTCGATCCCATAATGGTGGAGTAAACCGCGAAGAAAGGAGGATGTGGGGAGTCTGAACCCGCGGGAGAAGAAGGATTCGAACGATCTCCTCTTGATGAGGAGTGGGGGAGGATTCACCTGCGGCGGCGCGCCAATCAATGAGCTCCGGCGACGGGAGAACGCTGGCGTCAACAAGGGCTTGCAGCCGCTCATCCGTAGTGTTTGAGGTTGCCCAGTCCCCCGCCATTGGAATGTGGTGGATCTAGAGCTTGGCGACGGCGGCGGCGCTAGGATTGCATGGAGGCGACGAAAGCACAAAAACCCTAACGGAGGATTTCGGGGAGGCGAACGGCTTGGGCGCACAGTGTAAGCGTACCGGTTCAAACTCCCTGGTGGGCTTCACTTAAAAGAAAGTAGGCAACGTTTCGTTTCCGTGCAAGGCGGGAAGGAAATGAAGCCCTAAATTTGTCGCTTCAAGACTTGGGCACTGATTTAAGTCCCTGAGGACATGCTCTATAAGGGCCGTAAGCTGTACACGACTTACTCGGGTACAGGTGTCACTCGGGTCAACTTAGTCAGGAAAATAGCGTGCCCCCTGTTGGGCTCTTTGCCAGTCTTCAATTCGAGGATTGGACGCTTCCCAAAGTCGTGACTCAGCTTTTGATGTGCCCCCTGGGGACGGTAGTCGGTTTGGCTTTTAGCTGAACCGCACATCGGAAGTTCTTCTAAGTTGTCCCGGTGGCACATCTCCGGATCATTTGTCTTCAAGACAAGCACCACTTGGACAAAATTTAACTCAGCTCTTGGCGTACCTCCTGGGATCAATGGATGGTCTGATTTTATAATCAGATTAGGCGCCGAAGAGTTACCTCTTCAGTTGGGTCTCAGTAGCACATCTCCGGATCGTTTGTCGCCAAGACAAACACCACTAGGAGGACCTCAACTTGGAGGCAGGCGTATTCCTCTAGGGATCACTAGCTTGATTTCGCATTAGACGGGTCAAGGCGCCTGAATACCCTATGCAAGCTGTGACATGTCCCATGTTGGACCGAATGTCGAGCCCTGCAAGTTAGGCTTGAATATCATTGTTTGCAACAGGGAGGATAACGCTGGGTAGCACTGCTTACTCGGCAACATCCACTTTTTTGGTATGCCTCTCCGTGGGGCCATTAGCCAGCATACCGATCCGTCGAGCTGGGTACCAGGCATCTTTAATGACTTGAAAATTTTCTCGAGTTCTTTGCAACTGTGTTGTTTGATCAGCAGGTTACTCGGCGAGCAGACTTTATCAGCCAGACAAAGAGTGATGTCACTCGAGTAGCATCGGAAGGACTGCAAGCTGAACCCCGAATCAAGACAACCCAGTCCTGAAGTACTCGGGGGCTACTGTGGAAAACATGGGTCCTGGGTAGCCGAAAACATAAAACTGGACGTACCATCACCTTGGGCCGAGTCAATTGGGTCTTCCAGAAGGCAGGCTTGGAGGTTGGCGCGGCCTGAGATAATCTACAAGGAAACGGATTCGTTTCCTATTCGAATACATAG
This sequence comes from Olyra latifolia, assembly GCA_036346145.1. Lineage (NCBI taxonomy): Eukaryota > Viridiplantae > Streptophyta > Magnoliopsida > Poales > Poaceae > Olyra > Olyra latifolia. The sequence continues at coordinate 40,405,500 of CM070532.1, forward strand.
ATATAGGCGTAGCCGGATCGGTTATATCTGTATCTTCCAAACACGAATTAGGGATTCTATCTGTAACCCGACCCCCTGCACTATATAAAGGGGGTCCGGGGCCCCTAGTTCGACATCCAATCCCACATCTTACAATCATTATCAGTTTCCACCATAATACAATCCACGAGCACAGGAGTAGGGTATTACCTCGCCCTGAGGGCCCGAACCTATATAAATTCGGCTCCCTGTGCTACCATCGTAGTTGTGATCTCTCGCATTGTCCCATAAAATACATTGCCGACGCAAATCGTCGACACTCCTCCACCTCATTGTCGATGCAGAAAGAGTCATCCTCATCGGCAGAGCTTAGGGGAGGCTTGTCGGCGGCTACGATGGAGTCGGAGTCATAATTGTCATCATTGGACCAAAGGATCCGAATACACTGCTCCTCCTTCGATTCGTCGTCATCGTCGTCCTCCTCCATTGACTCCTTGTCTTTTTCACCATCCTCGTCGGCGACGGACTCCTCCTCCTCTTCCTCATCCCTGTCGTTGTCGGTGGTAGAGGTGGTACCACACACCGAAGACGGAGAGGCTGCAGCAAGGAAAAAGGCAGCTGATACCATCACTTGGCTAGTAGGAGGACAACAGCGTGACGAGGATGCTGTGGCTCAATGGTGACAATGACACCATCCTCCTCCTTGCTAGCCTTGACGTCCTCCTCCTCTATACCAAAATTAGAGTCGAAGTCAGAGTCTGGATCCGTATGAGAGTCAGACTGGCTCGCCTAAGTTTTCTGCATCTGCGCCGGAGTCGTTCACCTCCTCCAGATCAGAGTTAGATCAGAACGGTGCCTCTGAGTAGGCTAGCGAAAAGAGAAAGAGGTCAGCCACGGTGACCATAGCATCAACTGTGCGACGAGTCGGGCAGAGACGAGAGCGGCGACAACGAGTCGGGCGAAGACGTGGAGGATCGCGGAGATGAGAGTGGTGACGACGAGACAAACGGAGGTGGAGACGATGAAGAGGTCGACATCAGTGGGGATCGACAAAGTTGTAGCGATTGAGTGAAAGTTAGGGGCGCATCGGCAAAATTGGAGCAATGGCGAGTATATAGATCATACGAGAATGCCAAGTGGTTTTGCTGATAAAACATCTCGAGAGACGAAATATTATTTGTGTCAGTTACTAACCAGCACAAATAATAACACAACGAGAAACAAATCGTTGTTTGTGCAGGTTCTAATTATTAACCGACACAGATAATATGAGCATATGTGTCAGTTATTAAATAGAACTAGCACAAATGTGGTCATCTGTACCAGTCACTAATCAGGGTCACCAAATCCGGGCTCGGAGCCGCCAAATCGACCCTCTCCTACAATGCTCACAGCTACTATGTGGTAGAGGGAGTGGCACCGACCTGTAGGCAGGAGCGAGAGGGGTGGGCACTAGCCAGCGGAGCGGGGGCCCGAGAAGGGAGGTTGGTGTATGTGGCAAGACTGGTGGCTGGGCCGAGCAGTGCCAAAAACGAGGGTGAGGTGGGGTGGCGCCGGTCGGTAGGGTAGGTAGAGGGGAGGGCAGGAGTGCTCCCAACCCTAGAGCTAAGGCAGGGGAGCAAAGGCTGAGGGGAATATATGCAGGGTAGGGGTCCAGGGTTACACGGTGCGACCTAAGAGGAGTCTGCACGCAATGCACTGCGCACTGCATAAAGCTAGGCCCACTTGCCAGTTCAGGTAATTGGGTATCGAGTCACTATGTTACCATACCCACGAAAATAATACTGGTGGGTTTCAAGTCCGCTCATACCTATGCCCACGGGTATCAAAGTCTATCCATACTTGTGCCCAATGGGTATTTACCGGTAGATATTTACTTGAACCTATACCCATTGCCATCCCTGATGAGGCGTCTTGCAAGCCATAAGTCACATAAGACACGGGAGTGCGTCTGACTTCGGCCTTAACCCTTACCCACCCCAGTGCTTCATTTTGCAACAGATGGTCTACCATATTTTCGATGAAAGCTGCCTAATTGACGGTGGCAAAATCTTCCACACCGGTGCAACGTTGCATGCCGTTCGATCTAATCTTGATTTTATCAATTCTCTATACATATATTTATGTCATTATGGTCTACAGTTCAATTACTAGATTACATATTTGAAGTAATTAATTATTAGAAATTAATTCTTATTTGAATTGCAGAGGTGCGATCTTAGATGCGCACACCAGGAAACTTACAATTAACCATGTTTGAAAATTAATTTGTGCAGTTGTAGATTGCACACAATATTTTCCTAAATTCTAAAGAAATCGATTTTATGGAGAGGGAGAAATTTCGAAGAGACTTCAAATCTTCAATCACACAAAGAACATGAATGTGATCTTCATATTTGCAGATTGATATTCGTCACGATCGATAACAGATTGGAGCATCTTTCCTCGTGTATTATCAAAATCGATCTGTACGGCTTCCTTTCACATGGTTTGTTCAGTTGAACTCTATTAAGACATGGTTTTGATCCAGCCTGCCCACTTTGCTGGGGTTTTTTCTCTCCTATCTCCTCTCGTCTGAAAAGAAAAACCCTATCCGGACTAGTATGTTGTCCAGTCATGCACATCGGCGGAAACATGAATCATGATCCAACGGCCGTTTCTATAGCGGTTACCTAGGAGAGAGTGTTGAGATGGAGGGTAGTTAATGAGAAAAGCGAGTAGGATCGTTTCTTATATAAGAGAAGGTCTCTATTCTAGAAACAAAGGAGCGAAATGACAATAAATTTCCACCGGGGACGTTAGATCGTTTCTATAGGGCTTATAAATAGAAAGAAAAAATGATTAAATTAATTAGTAGATACAATACATTGAAAGGATCGTATATATAGCTATTTTTATATGACATAATATATTTAAAACAACTTATAGCAACAATGCACTGGGGTCCAAACACCATCACCTATACCTTAGCCTGGACAAATTAAGATAAGCTTTGACGCCTTGTACGGACTAGGCTATTCATATGCATGCAAACAATTGATTAACCCAGCCGACCATGTTTTTCTGGGGAAGTTTCAGCTTCAACTTAGAGTTGCTAAAAGCTTGAGGTATGCATGACTACAGCCAGTTGGAATTTAATGGCTCGCGCGGTCCTAGCAACTTATTTTTCTTACGGAAGCTTACACGTACTTTCATTTGTATTGAGAAGCCAAAACAGATCAGGCATCCTCATCAAGTTAAGCTGTGGACACTACGAAGTTCTCTTCTATATCTAGCATGAGTGAATTTCCAGAAAATTCCATAGAAAGCTAGCTTACGGTGCCATATCAACTGCAGGTTACAGGAGCTGCTGGTTAATTTGGGGCCGGGGGCAAATATGAGGTTCTGCAACTTGCAAATCATTTTCCCTTTTTCTTTTCTATAAAGTCAGCTCTTGCCCACTTGGCACAGACTTGTAGTTTTCTTCATAAGCTATTTAACTTCATAAAATAATATGTATATTCCAAAGTTGACTTGATCCAGAAGAGAAGAATATCAGAATAAGGACGTTTGCAAAGTCGCAAGCTTCTTGTCCTGTTTGACTTCGACAGACACATCTAATCCGTACCTAGGATGCAAACAAGTAAAGTAGATATTAATAAGGATGATCATTGAGGTTCGAATATATATATATATAGAGGGAGAGAGTTACTATTGTGCTATCATAGCACAGCTTCTCCGTGCGATCCATCGGCTTTTGTAATTCTAAGACTGAAACAGACGATCCAAACCGTCCATCTTGTTCATCTCGATGAAATCTCCTTACACACCAAATTTCAAATTTTTTAACTATTTGTTTCATATTTTTGAAAATCACTGATCTAATTAGCTGTGGACCCTCCAATAAGTCTAGTTTTCAAAAATATGAAATAAATAGTAAAAAATTTAAAAAAATTGAAATTTGGTGTGTAGCGAGATTTCATCGAGATGAACAAGATGGACGGTTCGGATCGTCTATTTCGGTCTTAGAATTTACAAACCCTGTGGATAGCACAGAGAGATCCATGCTATCCATAACACACTAGCAACTCTCTCTCTCTCTCTCTATATATATATATATATATATATCCCATGATAGGTACTCTTTCCGTTGCAGCCATCTATTTAGCTAATTTGTTCAATTATCCTTCTTTAAATGAAGGTAGACAAGTCATTTTTCATGTATTTTTATTTTGTGTGTATTTAGCTAGAACTACAACCATTATGAAACGGAGGGAGTAACATAGTATTGTAATGAAATAAACCTGCGTCCAATGAAATTAATATTTCTCTGTAACTACCATATCGACTTATTTCGGAGCTTATACAAAACTTACTTTTCGTCTAACCTGTTTGGATGAGCGGGGTAATTTAATTTCTGAGTGTACAAATGCTTACAACACGCCTCTTTTTTTTTTAAGCCAACACGCCTCATCAAAATGGACCAACTTAGGTATTGTTCTGGTCAGCCTATCTTATCTGATTTATTTGTCTTATTTGACTTATTTAACTTTTCTTCTAACTTCGAGAACTTCCTGAAATATCTTCGAGAGTCAGATCCGCTTAATTCAACTTGTGTTTTAAAGGTTCTAGACAATTCTTTGAGATAGAAAATAAGATTTGAAAAAAATTTTATTTTAAACGAAAATAAGCCATAATCTGAAATAAAATAAATAAGGTCTTATAAACTGACAAGAACAAGTCCTTGGTAGCCAATCAGCACTTAATTATCAAACCTATCAATTCTGAATTTATCATGAGATAGATATATAATTGGACGCCCTAATTTCTCTCCTCCATCATTGGTCGATGACTGTGTGTCCAACTCCGAGCTGACGATCGAGACCGAGGGAGAGGATGGTCAAGCTTTTCTCCAATCTTGACCTGTCCACTTCTTCCTTCTGGCCGCCACACATTCAAAAATGCTCATCCTTTGCCATAACACAACGCATCGTAAATTCGACCTCCACGGATTTTCTCTCTCCTCTTTTTCATTCTCTCCCCTGGTCTCCTCACATCGAGGCGACGGTGAGCAGCACATCTTCCCAGAAGTTAAGATATGGCGCATGAGTAAAGATACCGCTGTTGAATGACCAATGAAGTAGGCACATCCAGACACCACAATACCACATGCATATCAGAATCTTGGGTGTGAATGCATGGATCATCATGGCCTGATTTTCAGGCCGCAAACTGCAGCCACTGAGGTCGCAATCGCAAGCTTTCTTTCCTGTCCCATCGTATCCAAGTCCTCCACGTCGCTAGGCATCTCCAGCGGAAACTCTAAAATCGAGCTTCTATACACTTCTCTAAATCACTATTCGCTCTCTATATTTCCATCCTCTCCAACAGAGCCTCTATTCAGAAAAACTATAGAGGTTGTTATAGAGAGCCTCTAAATTTAGAGGCTGGGAGAGAGAAACTCTAAATTTAGAGGCTGAGATAGTGGCTCTGTTGGAGACGAGAGACTCTAAGTATATAGAAGATTCTGTTTTAGAGGCTCTGCTGAAGATGCTCTTAAGACGGCATTCGATCCCTCTCTGCATCTCGGTGCAGATGGAGAGAACTTTTTTGAAAAAAGTTAGCAACCTCTAACCATCCATTAGTGGGGTAGAAATAAAAGACAAAAAATGTATATGAAAGACAAAAAATGTATATATATGTACAAAGGGCTTCCCTTAAGGTAGGAAGAAATCTTTCTGATCTAACATAGTCTATGTTGAAACATATAGGTTTAGGGGGTATTCTTTTGGGCTTATGAGTTCTGACTTATCTATCTTATCTCCAAATTCGAGAATTTCCCGAGGTGGCCTCAAGAGTAGGATGGCCTTAAAATTTCGTGACTTATCTCACTAATATTGACTCATTTGACTTTTTTATTAGTTTTGAACTGCGGATTAGTTTTTATCTAGTGAGATAAGTCTAAAAGCTCCCTAAATCCTAAATTTCAAGGCCATCCGACTCTTGAGGCCACCTCGAGAAATTCTCGAAGTTCGAGATAAGATAGATAAGTCAGATTAAATAAGCCCAAAAGAACAGGACCTTAGTCCATTTATTTGAGAATAATTTTTAAAAATCTCAAAAGCCTACTTATAGAAAGAGATGTGGAAACTCTTTATTATCACAATGCTAGTTGAGGTGGAAAGACACCAACTTAAATAGTGTAGTGTGCTTCACCCCACTAGCTCATAAAAGAGAGAAAGAGAAGAATACATGCAGGCTCGCTCGCCTCGCTGAGCTCGAGATGGGGTGGGGGTGGCAACGCAGGCACATGGCAACTGCGTGAATGGTTTGCTGAAATCAGGTCCAGTTGCTTGTACAGGCATAGACTCCTTTTGCAGTTTTTTTTTTGCTCTCCAAAAATTTGGAATCAGTTACAAGATATGGAGATCATGCGAGTCCAATCGTGGCACGTCTCGTGACATGTTTGACCGTCGATCTATCCTATATAAACCGTACGACCATCGCCCTGGGAGAAAGACAGGCAGAAACGTCTAGGGTTTTGTCTCTCCAATCTGCTGTGACACTACACATAGCCTACTCTGTCTCACTGCACCGGTGTGCACTGATCATCATGAGAGCAAGTCTCCAGTACCCGTCGTCCTTGCGATCCTGCACCAAGAGAGGACGAATAAGGTTTTTGGGAGGCCCTCGGGGTGACTGCTCGCAATCTACTATGTCATCATTATAATCTGCTTCCTCTACTTCGGCTACTTTATCGTCCCAACAAGGTCATCTTCTTCTCTTCCTGGATTCATCTCTTCCAAGGAAGATTGGTACGTACTCCTCTCTGTCCTAGTGGTTCTCTACTTCCTCTATGTACGAGCATATTAGAGGGACATATGGATATATTTGTTGCATCTATGACTACAATATATTTGTATTGCATGACTTGTTGATTAATCTCTTAGTGCTCTTGAATTATCTTTTGATTAAATTAAATCTAAAAATGCTGATTTGTTCAACAATCCGTTCTCCTAAAACCAAGACTCTCCGGGCTTCCATCTGGTTCATAATGACGTGGACGGTTCTGTCCACAGTTGAGTACACGGAGGAGAAAATCCTAGCGTTTCTTTCCAGCCAAATATACCAAACAGTATATAGAATTACTGTGTCTATATCCCTGTGGACTTCCTTTAACTGTTCCCTTTGCAGAAACTTCCTGACGCAATCTAGTGACTCAACCTCTAGGCCCAAAGGCTGACAGTAAAAGAGACCGCTAATTCCAGCCCAAATTAACCCGTTTAGCAAAAGCACGGGTCACTGAAATATGGACCACATTCTCTAGATGACATCCGCACAGAACATAAAGAGGTGAGCATGACCATCCCCTAGCCATCAAACAGTTGGCTGTGAGCAATCTTTTGGAGAAGCAACCATTCAAAAAATCTGCATTTGTGCTCTATGTTTACTTGCTATACTCTATTGAAGTCATGTTCCGAATAAGAATCCGCAATAACGATGCTGTGTATGCTCCATTGGCTGTCCATGTCCATGTTACCCACAGATCTAGAGAATCAGTGCTCCAATTACCCGCGCTACTAATGCTCGCTGAAGTGAAGTCACGGTAGGCATGAACTAACGGTGAGTAGAGGAGTATATTCTACTCGTTTTCGTTCCTTTCTGATGGTCGCTTTGCAGTCTCAGCAGCAATATACAATCTTTATTCGATCGATCGCTGCGTTGCCTAATTACTCAGCTTTGTTTAGAATTATAGATTGAATGAATTAATGTTTTGTATGTAGATGGTGTGATTGGTGTCTCCTACTGTACCTCTTTATTCTTTTCAAATCATTCACACTTATCATTAGCACCACATAAAATATCCTTTTCAAAACAATCATACTAGAAGTTATCCAAGTCATTTCTCAAACTCATTTCCGCCTTAATCGACATGCAAAGCCAACATATATACACCTTACAATTTGAATGAAGGGAGTATATGTCAATAAAAGTATAACAATGTGAAAGTAGTTTTGAGAATTAATCTACCAACACCATGACAAAATTAGATAACTTTTGGTTATATTGGCGATATAGGTTTAAATGCTTGAGTGCATGCATGCTAAGCTCTCTGATGTTCCAGTGCTGAGTCTAAATGGGATCAGTAGATTCATCCTTGGGGCCTGCTTGGAAAGTTGGTATTTAGCTCAAAATCAGTGTAAAACATATACATCCTTGGAAATTTATTTGGTGGAACTGCAAAAAGGATGCATTGATAGGCTAGTAAACCGGAAGGATATATATCCTTCATCTGGTACTCATTGGGTCAATCCAACAGGCAAATAAAAATGAGGAGGAAAAAATCTGACGGGCATCGAGCCCACTGGTCACCCCGCATAGTCGCTTGCCCCTCCCGCCTCTGCTGATACATCAACCGATTCAATGGACAGAAAAGAAGATGGTAAGTGGATTGTGGGGATACACTGGACCGATGATAGGTCCAGTCTACGGTCAACCCAACATGGCTGTCACAAGCCGGATGCACTACACTTAGCCTTGTGTTTTGTATCCATTACATAGTAATTCTTCCTTTCTTTTGTCGCTGTCAGGTGTGACCAGCATAGTCCTCTTTAAAAACAAAAAAATGAAAAAGAAGAAAAGAAAGATGTAACCAGCACACTCAACGGCATTGCAAACAAATGTGCTACAGAATTGGCCGTGCATATAGTGGTAACCTTTTATATACTCAACTTTTATATACTCAGTGTCAGAATTGAAACAAATGCATATCACAATTGGAGACCGCAATTTGCTGCATCCTGTACGAGTCAGAGCATGTATGCATTATAGCAGCGGTCGGCTAGAGTCCACCTTACGCAGGCTTGACCCAGCAAACCTTTTTATCGCATTTTTCCAATATACCTGTGAACCAAGGAGCAAAATTTTCAGAAATGTTAGGAAACTGCTCAAGCAGCAGACAAATATGACATATGGGTTATTCAATTCAGATACATGTGCACTTTTCTCAGCCCATGGGCTTGAAGATTATCTGGTAGACCCTATTACCATCGGCAGCAGGTTTTCGATGAGCATAAATAGTAATAGCGGTGGATAGTGTACCTTGTGGTCATCTCGATACTTGACCGAGGGGTCAACAATGTAGTTCTTTATAAGCCTGCAAAGCTCTGCTGGCTTTTCACGGTTTATAGCATGGCCGGCATTCTTGACAATGACAAGTTCCGACGTATCTCCCAAGTGTCTGAATTTATAACAAAGTTTGTTATATCTGAAAAAGACTTGCATATGTTAACAATTGTAACTAGAAAAACCTTTTCAGCCTCATGCCAAGTTCTAATGGAAAGACCCGGTCTTCCTCTCCCCAAATTATCAAAGTTTGCTGCCAAATTAACACAATATGCAACATAAGATATTATTGATCTGTAAAGAAAACAAACACCTTAGATGATCAGCAAGATGGCTGTATCAAGTTGTGTAGGCAGTAGGCTCATTTACCAAGATGAGATTTTGGTGCTACAGAAAATTCATACCTGGTTAATTTTAGGAAGGTCTGAAAGCTTCCTACCATTGATTAAAGCATATAACAACTCAGTTTTTTCTTTTACATTTTCGGTGCACATAACCTGCAATTTAACACAAAAAAACATATGAAGCTACTACACATTTAGCAGAAATAAAAAAGTGAGCACTTTATTCATGTAAAAGCACACAAGAATTTGTACAAAAATAGTCAATTTTCCCCCCATCAAGCTAATTTGTACAAAGCTAGAGCACCCTGGAGAAGTGCAGCTCACATTCAAATCTTTCTCTAGGTGCATATAATGAATTGTAACATATGGATTTTGCTCAATTTGTATGTATGTTGAGCACTATCATAATTAAAAAAACATGATTGTCTATTAACCTAATAAAAGCAGTGAATGCAATGATGATTCCACCAGGATATATTGGTATGCTATATGAGCCTGATAATTAAATGTAGAGTAAATTACACCGTAGGTACCTAAAGTTGCCCCGAGTGTTTAAATAGGTCCCAAATCCCAAAAACTGCAGATTTAGATACACAAAGTTGTTCAAGTGGATCAAGTGAGGCCCAAAACGCCATGAGCTATCCAATATGCTGACATGGACCACGATGTCACCAGTCCACGTGGCGATTATTTGCAAAAAAAACCCTCCGACCCTCCCTATTGTCTATTCCCATCTTCTTCCTTCCTCCCCTTTCTTTCTCTCTCTCTTTCTCTCTCCGACCTCCCATCCTCTCTCGCTGATCTCTCTCTTCATCCGGCGTGAGGACAAGGTCGAGCTAGGATCCGACCAAGAGGCGATGAGATCCAGCCATGGCCACCGCCAGTGTTGCCAACCGCGAGCCGCCACCGTCCTTGTCCATTCCTCTCCTTCTCCGAACACTGTCAGCTGGCATAGCCATGGCCAGATCTGGCACACCCCCTAGCAACGACCCAGCTCCCCCTAGCGGCCAACAACCTCAATCGTCCCGGTGGCGACCTCGCTTACCCTGACGGCTGGAGAACCCACACTCTCCCCCGACGGACAATGGTTGCATCCTCGATCCTCCCAGCCCTGCTCCGTTCTAACGGCGTCCCCCGCCATCTCCAGCATCGTCACGACGACAGAAGAGGGGAGGAGAGAGGAGACGATGACCGGCCCGAAAGAGTCGGGGGTGCAAAGGCCTAGCTATGGTGTCCCCGATCCCGAGCGTCGGCCACCGTTTGGAGCCCAGCGTCTATGGCCACCACGTCGACCCCATGGGCACCTCTCCTGCCAGAGCAGTGGATCTGGCGGCCGCCATTGGGCACCTCCCCTACCTGAGCAGCAGGCAGACTGCTCCCGGTCCTAAATTTCGGCAGTGGCGAGCCAAACCCGACGAGCTCCTCCCCTCCACCATCTTCACCGTTGCAGCAGCGGCTCCGCCGCCCTAACGATGTCGTCCCAGCAAGGAGAGAGAGAGAGAAAAGAAAGGACATTGTGGTATCAGATTTGGCAGCGACGGTGCACAAGCTCGTGCTCAGGACTCCTCAGCAAGAGGCACGGTTGGGAGAAGGCAGCGGCTGCGTGCAGAGGGCAAGCCGCAGAGGGAGGATGGGAAGATGGAGAGAGAGAAAGAAGGGGCAGGAAGGAAGATGGGAGTAGACAATATGGAGGGTCTAGGGGGGCTTTTTGCAAATAATCGCCACGTGTACAGGTGACATGGCAGCCCATGTCAGCATATTGGACAGCTCATGGCGTTTTGGACCTCACTTGAACCACTTGAACAACTTTGTGTAACCAAATCTGCAGTTTTGGGATTTTGGACCTATTCAAACACTCGGTGCAACTTTAGATACCTGCAGTGCAATTTACTCTTAAATGTATATGTAAATGTTGACACCCAATTTTGGACTTAGCCAAAACTTATAGAAATTGTCAGAATAATTGATCAAGAAGCCGATATAAAAGAGGATTGTAGAGGAATTTGATCAGACACGATCGGCTAAGAGTGCTAATAAGGAAGATGATTCCTAATCGGTTACAGCAAGCTAGAATTGGAAACTCTATTCGAGAAGCCGATTTAGGAAAGTTCTGAAAAGCAATGTTGTTTGGATCGGGTATGTAGTATAACTTAGGCATGTTTTTTAGATAAGTTTCTATTGAGAAAGTGTACTAGTTATGGATTGAGTAGGTGTATCTATAGTAAGTTTGAGGGTTCGAGTCGTATTGTATCGAGTTCATGTTTTGGGTACAAATACCCTAACCTGTGTAACGAGAAAAAGGTTCCCGACAAATCAATCTACTATTTTAATGCAATCATCTTATCAATTTTTAGGAGTAGCAGTAACTTAATTTCTTCATATTTTGCTTTTGATTGACTTGTTATGCATCGCCTTCTCGATTGTCTTCAAGGTACAACCCCAAGTGAATACTGTCTCGGTTAAGTCTGATCTTCCCGCTTATTTTATCAAAATACTATCTTTGCCGATATTGCTGCGTATCGCCGTTTCGTGCAAAGGGTTAGGTTCTACCCTCGTTCTATCAGCTTGTAGCTTGCTATTTAGCCGATAGTCTGTTTACTCCCGTTCTATTAGTTTGATTAACTTGTTAATCTAGCCGATAATCTGTATATCCTTTGTTCTATCAGCGATAGTTTATTTACCCCTCGATCTACTATTTAGTCGATCCCATCGGCTTAGTAGTAGGTTGTTTACCCTTTGAATCTATTGGTTTGAACTTCTGTTTAGATCAATAGTTTCTGCTACTTTTACATCTATCAGTTTAAGTCTTTATTTAAATCGGTAGTTCTCTCTACTTTTGAATCTAATGAGCTTTTGACCTTGTCTTTAAGCTCGATATGTTTCTCATGTTCTTGGATTTAATCGGCTAATTTAAGCTGATTAATTTTTTAACCTTGCCAATTATTGGTCAAATCGGCTAGCATGCCCTAAACCCTAAACTTGGTGCTGACAGGGTTCCAAAATCCTAAGGCCACAATGTGTTTAAGCCGACCGTCAACTTTCGGCGTGAACAATAAGACATTTGCTGGCTGAAGGAAAAAAGCATTCCAGTGCAATAAAAACAGTCAAGATCAGCCATGAAAGATAAATTGCACCTCACATGATAGAAGCCCAATGGTTTATAATTTATTGCATTTCATCTAAATTTTTTTTATTATTATGATGAGTGGAGAATTCAAACGTTCTACTCTCAAAATCAGAGGAAGCTAGCTTTTTTATTAACCTATATTCTTCCTTCACACCAAAAGAACCTACAGCATAAACTTTTCATAGCCTTGCCCTCCATCAGCTTTTGCCCTTTACAACTTGCGCTCTATGCGCAAACCTCATGATCACTTGGGGAATTTGTTTAGACCTTTTTTTGGTGAACTCTTGTGTAGAGGATAATGCTGCAAGTGATAATTTTACCATCAAAGATGCATATTGCAGGAAGACATTTGAAGACACAAGAGAACTTCACATATAGCTTAGGAAAAAAAATGTGAATTTCAAAGGATATAATAAAAATCTTTGGAGGCTGTACTAATTAATGCATGGAATTGTTAACTGTTAGTAAATACAAAAAAAGGCCTTTTCCTGATTAAGGAAAGACAGAGCAAATTATACATTCATGTCCATAAAAAATGAGTTTTTTTCTAGGTGCTCTGTTCAATATAACATATGAACCATTTGTTATTGCAAGTTCAAGCAAAGTAGTCCATGTTTAACAACTCCCTGTTCTCTATGGCTTATCTACTTATTTGCTTGTCTCCAGTTTCGAAAACACATACGCTTTGGTATTTTCAGTCCATTATTTTTTTGTCTCGAAGTTGCATCTCAAAGCTCTAAAAAGCAAGTTAAAGGAAGTGTGCTAGATTCTCCAAGCCTCTTCGGGAAGCCCTCGAAGTTTAGCTTATCAGCAAATAAGAAGATCGGCAAATAAGGTCAAACAAAAACAACAGCCACATAGACATGTACCTCTAAAATTCCTATAAGCACAAGATTTATTTTCTAGGATCCATATGTTCGGTTCAATATAACATATGAACCATCTGTTATTTCAAGTTCAAGCAAAGTAGTCCATGTTTAACAACTAAGTTCACACAGAAAGATGCACCTCTAAAAATCCTATTACCACATCCATTTTATACAAGGAAAATATTTTAACACAATCCAATGCATTTACAAAAACGTCCAAGTTGCAACATCAAAAAGAACAAACCAATTATTCGATAAACAATAAAACCAACTAAAAGTTTATCTGAAATTATGCTCCAGCTGACCTTTGCAGATATGCAATGGCAGTGATACTAACAGCTACTAAACTAAACTATTTGATCAGAAATCTATCACTACCATACCAAGATGGCCTGATCCAAGGGTGAACAAACCATTTGTAGGCTTCTAGCACATCACGCACTAGACCACTAACACTAACATCAGTAAGAACACTGCCATCAAATCCCCTAAGCATAGAATCATATAGAGGAACAATTCTTTAGATATCGACTGATAAACTACTTAATTTCTCTTACTGACAAATGTAGCAACTGATTAAGATCACCTAGCATGCAACAAATCGACCAAGACAGGCACACCCATGAAACTTTTCTCATGAATTTCGATCTAGAGGTAGCAATTACGAATCAAACTGGAAGTTATAAGCACGGGTCATCCACCAAACTAGCTAATCATCAGTGAACAACCTCAGCCACGCAACAATTGCAGTGCAACAAAATGCAGCTCAATCAGTTGGTAAGTCACTGAGTCACCTACCCTGATGTAGTCCCTGATGAAGCAGGACGGCATGAACTTTGGCGGACGACAGAAGGTGAGTCCTACCAGTCTCCTCAGATCCTCCGGCCTCTGCGGCAGCAGCAAGCTGGCAGCCTCCGAGATATCCTCCACGGCGAAGAGCCCCCCGGCCAGGTCGGCTTCCTCGAGGCACACACCGGCCGCAACGAGCACCAGACGCTCCACCATAGCCGGGCATGCGTGGGCGAGGTGGTAGGCCACGAAGCCGCCGTAGCTGACGCCGACGACAGCGTACCTCTGCGGCGCGCCCGGGAGGGCGGCCATGACGGCGGCCACGCAGGCGGCCTGGTAGGCCGGGGACCGGTCGGCGGAGGGGGAGGCGGAGTCGCCGAAGAAGATGAGGTCGGGAACGAAGGGCGCGAGACCGGCGGCCATGAGCGGGCGGAGGAAGGGGGCCCATTGCCAGGTGGCGCGGGCGCCAAAGCCGTGGAGGAGGAGGACGGGGTGGAGTGCGGGGTCGGGGCGCGGGAGCCAGAGGTGGACGACGGCGCCGTCCGGGAGCGGCACCGCGACCGGGCGGAGGCCGGCGGAGCGGAAGGAGCGGGTGTAGCAGCGGTCCCGCGCGACCGTGGGGCTGAGCCGGTGCTGCCACCGCCGCCGTCCGCCGGCAGCGGGCGGCTGAGGCGGCTGGGGCGCAGGCATCTCGTTCGCCGGAGGGTTGGTGGACGGTGGACCGTGTCTACTACAATCTGGACCGGTGTTGTAGCACAAAAGCCACACACACACACGCGAGTTAACGCAACTACACGTTTTGCGAGATAGCATATGCATCTACGGCTCTGTTTTTTTTTTTTTTTTTCGGTTTCTGGCGATTGGCGGTTGGCGATTTTACTGTAGCAAATTTTTAAGTTTTTAAAAAAATTTAAATAATCTTTTTAAAAATTTACTGTAGCGAACCGCCGGCGGTCCGCTACAAAGAACGGGGCCTATATGTCACACGGGATGGCTAAGGGACATTCCCGCCAAGAAATGATACCCCTCACCCCGTCGCCTCCATAGGACAGTAGAATTTCTCTATCTCCATCCTAAAACTAGAGGATGATTTTTCTATGTTTTCATCCCTATTCAAAGATAGGACTTGATAGGTCCCTAAACCATCGGAACCAAGAATTTACTAGGTGGACCAAGAACTAACTAGGTGGAAGCGCTCAAGCGGAGCTCTAGTGCTCAAATCACGGGCACGGCCACGTGATAGAGCATGTCCATGAGTAGGTAGGCGTGTTATGGATGGAGGAGCTCGTTGGTGGAGACGTTGGGAATGTGGCAGCTGTCGGTTAGAAGGCATGAGTCAAAGAGAGAGAGGAGGGGGAGAAGGAGGTCATGGAAGGAACGAGCTGCCGTGTAGAAGGACGAGGCAACACCACTAGTAAGGAGTTCAGTGTCAAGGTAGTAACCAACGGAAGGATTGGGGATGGAGGGAGTGCACTGGCAGTGCTTAGATCTAGTGGCATTACATGGATATGAGGCTAAGGCTGGGATCAAGAGGGAGGGCAGTGGGTGTGAATGTAATTTGGGGGTTATGGGAGTGGATGAATGGAACAATGCAGCGAGCAAAATTTTAAAGGCTAGGCCACTAGGCTGGTTTCAATGGGTTGAGCCATATGGCGTTGGCCCAGTGGTCAAGCTGGCGTAGTAGATCGGCGTGGTTGTCCTCGGCGCAATGCGCAAGAAGCCGCAAGTTGGGGTGGCCGTCCTCGTCGTTGCCGGAGCAGCGAGTCGGCGTAGAGAGTCGGCGTGGCTGTCTTCGACGCAGTGCGCGAGAAGCCGAGCCGTAGTTTGCGCCGGCGCTAAGCGAGGCATGCAATGAGCCATATAATGCACTCGAGTGGTGGTGTTGCCGTCTTGGCCGCATCAAGTTGACGTAGGCGTGGAGCCATGCGGTAGATTGCGCTCGAGGTGTAACGACCCAAATTTGGGCATAAGATTTATGCATGCTTATAAGTATATTTTCTTACACTTATTAAAATTTTTACTGTAGAAATCTCAATAATCAATGAAAATCAAGAAATTTTCCTAAAAACTCTCCATAAAAACTTCAGCAAATTCATCAAATTTGAATCCCCAATAATATGGTGTTAATCCAAAACACATTATTGATATTCAAAATATAAGGAATAGCGACTCGAACCATATTTATTGTAAAATTCAAGAATTAGTTTTTGCACAAGTATTAATCAAATCATGAGATTCATGACTAATGGAAACTGTTACTAATATTAATAGTAGTTACAACCCTATAGAAGTAGACATATATATATATACATATATATATATATATGAAAGATCTTTCATTTAGAAAATTTAATCCCTATTATGGTTAAAATTAAACCTAGCCCTCTTGTGACCTAAAGAAATCGAAACATGAAAACAACATTCACTCTTGTTATGAAAATCTCAAATTCTAAATTCTAAACTTAAATTGGGACTCAAATTTAAATTAGAAACCTATGAGGTTATGTTGGGATATTCCTAGAAATCCCCCTCCATCTTGACTGGTCAGCAGAACACTGCTCATGGTAGGGCCCACGTAGCAGGTCTCTCCTCTCTCATTGGGCACTCACTGCTCACTCTCTCCCTCCCGTGCTCTCCTCTCTCTTCGGCTCTCTCTCTCTCTGCTCCCTCACGCTCGCTCTGTCTCTCTCTCTGCTCCCTCACGCTCTGGCTACAAGCCGCACGCCACCCTCATGGCCAATCGACGGAGCCACCCTCTGCCCAAGGCATTGAGCCATCGCTTCACCGCCCAAATGCCCCAATGAGCTTCCGCAGCTACTGCCATCTGCTTTGCCTCACTCCCCTCTCTGCCTTGGACTTCGTCGTGGCTTCGCTACGAAGCCACCCTCCTCCCCAAGCCATCCCGAGACCATTCCATGCCTATATAAACCGAACCAAGCTCTCAAACTCTCTTCTCCCCTGTTTTCGTTTCGGCCGACTATCTTCGGCGACACGATTCGCTCACTTCAGTCCACCATTCGCCACAATTTTTCAGCCACAACTTGCCACCTACATCCTCTACATCGTCCTCGGCCCAATCGAGTTCGGAGGCCCTATCGAGCGTGGGCGATCACCCGGACCGCCGCCGCCCGAGGTCTTCCCCCTTTATGTTCTTCCCCTCCACGGTGAGTCTCTCCCCGATTCCTTGCGTCCGGAGCTTCTCCTGGGAATGCGGATGATTCCCCTACCTTTATCTTCCTCCAAGTTCCACCGGAGCCAGCCGTCGCCGTGCACCTTGCACAGCCGCCGCCGACCTCCACGTCGCGGGACCGACTGGAGCCTTCTCCGGCCGTGACGACCTCGCAGGTAGAACCCACTTCCCTTCCTTATGCCGTAGGATCCCATCCGGGAACCCTTTAGGCCCTATTTCACCGGCGCTATCACACGCCGTGGCGGCCACCGCTTGCTTTCGCCTTGCGCCTTGTTGTACCCACCGTCGGCCGTGTTGCTCGCTTATTCGGGTCGCCGCCACGAGGACCCCGTTTTGGTGATTGGACCCCGCCGCCGTGGCCTCCCCTGCCGGTGCCACCGCCCACTCCGGCCGGCCATGGCCGCTGGACACGCCCAGACTGAGGAGGAAGAAGGCCTCCTCTGTGCCTGCCGTCGGCTGGCTGACTTGTGGGCCCTCGACCCCCACATGTCAGTAAGTGATGGCGTACTCCTTAGTTTACACGTTCTATAAACCTTTCGCGTACCAACAAATGCCGTTTCTGGCTGAACTTCTCGTGGGCTGCGAGTTCAGCCCAGCTGGGCCACCTCTGTGGCCATCCGCGTTGCGGCCGAAATCGGCCCAGAGCAGCCCAAGTCCCATATTGCTGCATGTAAACCGAATTTCTACATTTCATGCGGTTCTTTGCTCCTTTAGGATTTATCTAAAGTAGTAAATGATGTCTAAACATCATGAAACTTTTTCTATTCATACTACAGAGATATTGAACCCAGAAAAATATATATGTATTAATAACAGTAGATGCTCTTTGAAATATTAAGAACTTTGATTAAACATTTAAACAAGACAATAAAGCATATTAACCTATATTCAAAGGTTAAAATACACTAAACTTTGTTAAAACAAAAATATATATATATATAATAATAATATGAGAAAATATAGAAAACCTTTAGGTCAAGATTATTAAAAATGAATAGAGCTTAATTATGAACCTCTGTTCTATTAAATAAAGAGCTTACCTTAATTTCCCTATAATAGAATAATACATGAAACTAATTTCCAATTAACTAAATAGTTAATGAATGAATAAGATTCTAATAAGAATTCTAAAGGGTGTATAATACCACTCGGGACCTAAGAAAAATATTAGAACGGTGTATTATTCCAAATACGTCCCTAAGC
The DNA here is from genome assembly GCA_036346145.1 of Olyra latifolia. Lineage (NCBI taxonomy): Eukaryota > Viridiplantae > Streptophyta > Magnoliopsida > Poales > Poaceae > Olyra > Olyra latifolia. The sequence continues at coordinate 40,424,106 of CM070532.1, forward strand.
TAAGTTATAGGCCATAAGTAGTAGTCAACCTTAAGTATTAATTAAAGGTTTTAACCATAATAACTTGGTAATTCCACCTTTAACCTGGGGCAGATTAATAAAATATATATATATATATATATATATATATATATATATATATATATATATATATATGAACAATCTACGCTCTTAAGAACTCATAAATCCTATTCCACTTTTCATTAAATAAAGACAAGCTGCTACCTAGATACGTAGAAATAGACAACGTTAAGAACATAAAACAAGTTAAGAGCTAAGCTCTCCAACCCATCTTTAGTCAATTCTAAATGAAGTTCCCTATTTACTTTAGTTAATCGAGTTCGTAAAATCATGAGAAAATCACAGTAGAGCATAAATATGGCTTAGGAATTTAATAAATTTATTGTACAATTTTGGGATAAATATTGTTCTTTGGATAATTAAATTGTGCACTTAAACCATTTCCTTATATATATTATTAAAACAGAAACTGCATATGATTTATATTAAATAGCAAATGATTTCCATTAAATCTCAGAATTTTATAGAAACCTTGCTGACCTGAAAAGATTTTATTAAAATATAGGGACTTAATAAAACATGATAGGATTACTTAAATTGCTTAACTAAGGTAAATAAGACCTATAAGTTATAGGAATTAAAATACCAATTTAAAAGGGGTACAGCAAACCCTCTACCCTAAAAACAGTAGATAATTCGCTTTGAGTTGACGAAGGAAATACTTCAAACAAAAACTTATTTTTCCGTATACACCTAATCGCTAATCTATGGGTATATTACTATGGGTAGCATTATGCAACATCCCACATCGCATATCATATTCACGAATGCTCACCCCGTTATTTCTTCGAGAATTATTGTACATTAGTAGGACCATGGAACTCCCTCGATAATTAGGATAAGACCTAAACGTCGATCATCGGTCGCTAGGTTAAGTACACTGCATTTCATGCATCATGATTTCCTATTGCATGTTGAAGTTTTATTTATTCTGTTCTTCGAATTCGTACCGTTAATAGACGCAGAAGAGCCCGCGGGACATCTCGAAGAGTAGCAAGAAGAAACCCACTACTCTCAGGACCAAGGTGAGTTAATACCTACCCTTTTGGGTGTTTACTTTTACTAGGGAGAACCTCGATTTTCACTAGTGCGAGTTAACATCTTAAACCATAAAGGTGTTTGCTTTTATTAGGGAGAGTCAGCTTTCCCTAGTGCGAGTTAACACTTTAATGGATCATATTGATTCCTAGTTTTATTAAATATTTTATTTACAGTATAAAACTGCATGCTCTTTAAGTAATTAAACCTGTTTGCTTAATCATGATATATCATGCCACGTTATCATTTGTGTTTGTTCTACCTTGATGATATTGCCTTGAAATAATCATCTGTCATTTGACGTTATGAATGATTGCCTTGATAATCACCCTTGACAGCCTGTTAGGTTGAATAAAATGATTTAGACTCTTAAGTCTTGGTTAAAATCTTGCTTAGACATTGCTCAGGTCCAATTATTAATTTTAGGCTTAGTTGCCTCGGAACGGTGAACCGATATTCATCGGACATGATGAACACTATAAACTTGGTTTACTGGATATTGGGCCTGGCATGCCAGTGTGTGTTTGATGGTGATTGGAATACGGACGTGGTCCGGTATGTGGATAAGGGTGTGATAGTAGCTGGGCTACATGGTGTGAAGAAGTGTGAACAGGGCTCGGGGGTAGTACGGTCCGAGGCTCTGAGAGTGGACGTACCCCGAGTGCCGCTAAGTGGACAGGCTGGGGTAGAGACGAGGTCTCCCAGACGGGCTGGGGTAGAGACGAGTTCTCCCAGATGGGCTGGGGTAGAGACGAGGTCTCCCAGACGGGTGCATCGGGGATGCACAGTGGGAAGTCACTGACTATCTGCCTGCGGGGGATAGTTCCTATCATCACAACGCGTGGCTATCGCGCGGTAGTGCAAGTATGAGTTGGGTTCGGGGGTAGTACGATCCGAGGCTCTGAGAGTGGACGTACCTCGAATGCCACTATACTTGAGGTAAAGGCGGAGGACGCCGTCACCTGCGGGTGATCTGGATTGCACCTACTTGAGTTGTGACCCTTAGGGTGGGCTGGCAACCCAACTTTGGACTCGGGCTCTTGTAGGGTAGTGTGATCCCATAACAGGTGTGCCGCACCTGGAATTTGATGGCGGGAGTAAGGAGAACGTTTGGCAGTGTTCATGGAAACTGTTAGGGAATTGGGAACGTTTGGCAGAGTGCTTGGAAACTGCCATGGGATGTGATTTGGATTGTGGTTTGAAACTTGAACTATGATATGACATATTGAAAGTAGAACTTTGGTTAAAATTGCTAAGTCGTAGGCTTTGGTTTATAAAACTGGCTTTCTGTAAATAAATAAAGCCCGACCTTTCCTTTGGAACCCCTATCACTAAAATTTGCATCAGGTTAGGTGTTAACTCGCCAGTGTTTGGATGACACTGACCTCGCATTCATATTCTCTTTTAGATGGAGAGTATGAGCAGGATCAGTACGCCTGCCATGAAGACGAAGATCAAGACTATGCTGACGATCAGGGCGAGGCATAGGGCGTCTCTCCAGTCGAGTGCTTAGGCATAGCCGGCACAAGACCCTTTTGGATCTTTTGGGTCTTACGTACTCTGATCTTTTGGACTTTCTGACTATTTGGGCCAATGTGCCGTTTGTAATACTTAATAGCCCCTTGGGCTTAATACAGGTATTTGTGTAATTATAAGACTTCCGTTTGTATGAAATGATTCCGGCTATGTGAAAGATGTGCACTAGTGTACTGATCCAGGGACTAGTGTAGATCGTGTGGTGGGCAAAGGACAGACCCCACAGAGCTGGTATCAGAGTATACGACTGCAGGACCCTTAGACCTTGGCCGTTAGCTTGCCGCAATTTAAAACTAAGAAAAAGTATTTTCGTAAATTCACTATTTATAAAAATCTGCTGAGTTCTTTCCTCCTGAATTGCATTCCTATTCTCTATCTTTTCAGAAGATTTTGGGAAACTTTCTCTGATATCTCCTCTTACCCGACCTTTTCAGCTTCTATCTTGTCTCATATTCTCCTCACGTAAGTTTGTATACCTTGTTTATTTCTCAAACAAGTGCCACTTCTAAATTCTCTCCTGATCCAAAGGTCTAATCTACCCCTCTTTCTCACCATTAGAGACCTGAGGGTGAAGGGCCATGAATCAGCCATCAACCATACAACTGACCGCAGCCTAGTTGTAGTTTCCTTTATTTTTATACCGCCATAATAGATGATCGGCAGGAACTACCTTGTACTAGTTGAACTATTTCAAAATTATGTATAAATGTGTCCTTTTTTCGCTTTTGGCTTGCATTTGGATTTTCTTGGATTTTATGGTCATCATACATGCATATCACCATGTAGAACTTGCATCTAAATCCGTAGTGACTCTGCAGATGGCTCGTGGTCGTGGTGCTGTGCCGTGTTGACATAGGCATGCAGCCGAGCCGCATAATGCACTCGGGTGTCTTTGGCGTGGCGTCTTGACCATGCTAAAGGTTGCGCCAGTATTGGCGTTGGCGTGAAGCCGTGCCGAGTTGTCGTAGGCATGCAGCCGAGCCGTATAATGTACTTGGGGTGCTGGCGTAGACGTGCAGCCGTGCCAAAGGTTACGCTCGGGGTGCTAGCCTTGGCGTGAAGCCGTGCCGAGTTGACGTAGACATGCAGGCGAGCCGTATAATGCACCCGGGGTGCTGGCGTAGGCGTGCAGCCGTTCCGAAGGTTGCGCTCGTGGCGCTGGCGTTGGCGTGAAGACGTGCCGAGTTGACGTAGGCATGCAGCCGAGCCGTATGATGCACCCGGGATGCTGGCGTAGTCGTGCAGCCGTGCCAAAGGTTGCGCTCAGGGTGCTGGCGTTGGCATGAAGTCGTGCTGAGTTGACGTAGGCATGCAGCCGAGCCATATAATGCACCCGGTGCCGCATAGACGTCTTGGCCGTGCAAAGGTTGCGCTTCGGCGCTAGCGTTAGCGTGAAGTCGTGCGAATTGACGAGGCATGCAATGAGCCGTATAATGCACTCGGTTGCGAGACGCGTCTTGGCCGTGCAAAGGTTGCGCCGGCGCGCTGGCGTTAGCGTGAAGCCGTCGCCGAGTTGACGAGGCATGCGATCGAGCCGTATAATGCACTCGGTGTCTTTGGCGTGAAGCGTCTGGCCGTTAAAGGTTGCGCTCGGGGCGTTAGTGTTGGCGTGAAGCCATGCCGAGTTGACGTAGGCATGCAGCCGTGCCGTATAATGCACTCGGGATGCTGGCGTAGACGTGCAGCCGTGCCAAAGATTACACTTGGGGCGCTGGCGTTGGTGTATAGCTGTGCCGAGTTGACGTAGGCATGCAGCCGAGCCGTATAATGCACTCGGGTTGCTGGCGTAGGCGTGCAGCCGTGCCATAAAACCATCTCGCATTATCCTGCATTGTACCTTGTGGAGACAATAAAAAACACGAGTAGTAGAGAAAAAACTGGATTGTAAAGCAATATGCATGATGTCCAATTATGTATTTTTATTATCTCAAATTGTCATCCTTTTATCTTTTCCATATTGATTTACGCTTCTCCGAGTATGTTTAATTTCTTTTTGTTAAGCACTCCACCTAGCTCATTCACTCCCTTAGTGTTAGGAGTTGGCGCGGAGCTCTGTCTCTATACACGCGTCAGGAAACCTAAATTTTGCATAAGAATCAGAGTTTCACTACTCAGAATGTGTGACACACAGAATCGGTAAAAGTTAACACAGAAAAGAATAAAAGAAACTCAAAAAGAGATGGGTGCACATAATGCACCTAATTAGGTGTAGCTCTCGACTTACTGCTTAGTTGGATACTAACTAAGTAGCAAGTCAGGAGATAAATTATAATGATGTAATTGAGTATAAAATAAACAACTTAGTTGTTGATCGTGTCGTCCTCACACCCGAGTGAACGTGCCCCCGGGCATGTTACCTTGTCAGCGCGGCTGTCCTCGGCATCGTGCGCGAGAAGCCGGCGTAAGGAAGTCGGCGCGGCTGTCCTCGGCGTCATGCGAGAAAAGCCGGCTTAGGGAAGTCGGCGCAGCTGTCCTCAGCGTCGAGCACGAGAAGCCAGCACAGTTAAGTCGACGCGGTTGTCCTCAGCACAGTGCGCAAGAAACCGGCCTAGAAAGTTGGCATGACTGTCCTTGGCGTCGTGCGCGAGAAGCCTGCCTAGGAAGTCGGCTGTCACGGTTTCGACCGAAACCTCTTCTATTGTCATCATGGTGACGTCTCTCATCTTCTTCTCGCTCCCGTCGCCGAGCTTCAATGTCTTGGCGAAGGTCGCAGTTTGTCGTTGTTGCCGGAGCAACGAGTAGGTGCGGCGGTAGTCGTTGTCGTCGTCGCCGCAAGTCGGGGGCGTAGGAGCCACAAGTCGGCGTCACAGGAGACGCTAGTCGGGGAGTCACAGGAGCCGTAAGTCGAGACGGTGTAGGAGCCTCGTCGTGATCTCCAGGATGAGATCCGCTTTATCGTCGAGGTCCGCCATGCCCTTACTAAGGTGCACCAAGGATCGCCGAGATGCCGAGCGAAATTCACGTCGAGCTCCATCTTCGCGCGGGATTCACGTCACCTCTGCACAGTCTGTCTACAAACGGTCGCCACGGTCACATCTGAACTCGGTTTTCGATGATCTTGGACTCGTTGGAAAGATAACGAGATAAGCTTTTGAACGCATCCAAAACCACCCCGAAAGTCCTTCCAAGTCATCGGGAAATCGCGACGCAATTGCCATCTAGATTCGGGACGCGAATAGATCGCATCTCCTTCTTGCGTTCGCTTCACGGTTGAAGTTGTCTTTCGATCGGATCTGATCCGATTCTTTGACGACAAGTTTGCCGAGGTTGTTGATGATGAAATCCAAGCCTTTAAAACGAAAAACTTGGTCGAAGGAGAATTCGACGGCGGTGCCGCCGAGAGATGCCATCGAGTTTGATGAAGATGATCTTAGCGCTGTCCCTACCTGGCGCACCAACTGTCAACGAATTGCGTCGGCAATGTATTTTATAGGGCTATACGAAAGATCACAACTCGATGGTAACACAGGAGGTAGATTTATATAGGTCCGGGCCCTCTGCGGTGGAGGTAATACCCTACTCCTATGCTCGTGGATTGTATTGGGGTTGATCTCGATGGATCAATGTTGAGGATGGCTATGGATCGATGTGATCTCTTCTCTCCTCCCGAACTAGGGGCCTCTGCCTCCCTTTATATAGTGGAGAGAGGTAGGGTTACAGATAAGTATCCTAGTTGGTTATGGAAACTAGGGGTAGAGATAGAAAGTCTATCTCTATCATTTCTTGCCGAGTACGTAAATACTGGATTACAACTATGCCTTTCTTGTGATACAGGTCGGGTCTTTATGTAGGACAGGCCCGTCCTCTAGATGGTAGGCGTGACCCTGCTCCGTGAGGTGGTCCGTCTAATTTGTCTCCGTGAGGATACCCGGGGACCATATTATCCACAGCAGCGAAAAGGATCTGACGCGCCTTTAGTCTGTCGTGAATTGCGTTTGCACCAGACAGAAAATTATTCGGTCCTTCATGGAAAGGATTTTGACATTGGACCCGTCCGTATTGAAGGTTCTTTAGAGGAGTTAGAATACGTTTGCGCTGGACCGAAACAGGGCACGGTCCGTCGCAAAAATAAGTGTACGCTGGACTTAGGATATAAAATCAAAAGTCAATCCAGCGTAGCCGTGAAACTCTCTATTAGAATATTTTCAAAGGATTTTAACCCCAGACTGAAAATAGAGTTGTTCCATGGCAGAATTAGTCTGCGTCGGACTGAACTCAAGAGACCGAAAAGCGGTCCGGCGTGAACGGCCAGCGCTCTGTTTGTGAATATTCAAGAATGGTGTACACCGGACTAAGTTAAATAGGAATTAAGGATTGGTCCGACGTGAACATAATCTGATAGAGTTTTGAATTTAGGCTATTTGGTGGGGAATGAAGATGAATCTTTGCTCCAAATATTTTTTAGGGTATGCTAAGCTAAGATCCAAGCTACATAAGTGCTAGATCCCTCTTTATAGTATGACTTAAATAGAAATAAGCCTTAGCTAAGGCTTGATATATCTCCGAAGCCAAAACTAGTAACAATTGAATCCTTAGCCTTGTGTCCTTCTGCCTTGATGCCTACTTAATGCAATCACCAAGAGGGTTAATTAAGCTTGTCATCAGCACCAAAACTCCACAAATACTATCAAAATAAAAATTAGGGGTGGAGGAGGAGGGAAGTCCTGTTGCATAGCTTCTTGAGGCATTCATGACCCTCCTGCCTCATGATCATGGGCTCTAGGCTCAAAAGTAGGTTGTGATTCAATGAATCTTACAGCTGTAGCCAACATTTGTAGACTGTATATTTCTTGGGCTTCTTCATGAGAGCATGCATAGTTGCTTGACATTTGTTGAGTTGTAGCTCCCTCTTCAAAGGAAGGCTGTCTCGAACTGAGAGGGCTGACACCAACCACCTCTGTGTGAACACTTTGAGAGTGAAGGGATGGGGTCTGATGAGCAGCTTGGTCCATAGGAGGTGTACCATGAACACTTGGAGCAAATGGGATGTGATAAGAAGCCATGGGTTAGTTTGCAGTAGGTTGACTTTCAACAGCAGCTGATTTCCCTGTTACATTGATATCCCTTAAAAGAATTCTTCTCAAGTTGGCTCCATTGAATTTGTTAGAGGGAGCGTGCAAAAGAGCTATATGGAGCAGCAACATTGTGTCCTTCATCTGCTCCGTCACTGTCATCATCATTATCTGAGCTATCATCAGCATTGTCCTCTTGACTTTCAGATTCTTCATCACTTTCAGTTTCTGCAACAGTTTCAGGTTCTTCTCTAGGAGCACTTGGCTCATTTTCACTTTCTTCCTCTTCTACTTGTTCTTTTTCATGTGCTGAATAAACTGGAACAGGAGGAGGAGTGGGCAGCCTTAACCTCCTAAACTCAGTGACCATGTTAGGTTTCATAGTGTATCTCTTAGGATAGCACTTAAAGTCTCTAGCCATTTCTTCTTGAGAAATTATGCCTAGGGCTAGGAGCATCTGACAGATTTGTTGAGCAAATGGAAGTGCACTGCTCATTTTTCTATAGATAGCCTCTTGCATTTCACCAAAAATATAATCAGTGAGGTCAATGGGCTGCCTTGATAGTATGAGGTGAAGCATCCAAGCCATTGCAAGGGTAACACCTTCCTTATAGCCACTCTTTGGGTATATGGTGTGCCTTAGTAGCAACAAGAACACCTTAGCTTCAGCTGACAGGAAATGCACTCTATTGGGATTAAAGTTGGCTTCAGATATATCTCTGTAAATATGACTAGAAACCATTAAGTCAGGCATCTCCCCATGTTGCTGCCATCTATTTCCTGGATATACTTTATCATGGAGCTTGGTTCTGTTGTAGTGAGGGCTGCTAGCACCAATAGTAGCTTCAAATTGAGGAGCCCTCACTTTTCTGATTTTTCCATTGATAGTGAACATCAAATAGTGTCTTTTCTTTTGAATTAACGGTGAAGCATAGAACTCTAGGGTTCTATTCACATTCCAAGGGAAGTTGCTATTTGACATTAGACTTAGCCAATCCAGGTGTTGAGTTGACACTATCATACAACCTAGTTGTGCCAAGTACATTGTTGATCTGCTCCTAATCTATGTACTGATGCACTGAAAGAGGAGACAGATTTGCCTTTCTTGTCCCTTTTGCTTTTGTAAGCCAAGTAGATATTCTCCTATAAAGGAGTTACAAATCTCTCATCTACAAGAGCTCTAGGTAGTGGAAACCATGCTCTTTCACCAACAAGTCTTCTCCTTCTTAATTCTTTTCCTCCCAAGATTGCTCTCTCATCATAGCTCAAGAGAAATTTCTCGGGTATAATTTCAACTTCTTCTTCAGAGGACTCTTTTTCACTTGGAACATAACAACTATCCTCCGAACTATCATATTCTTCCTCTTGAACTGCTTGTTTTCCCTTTCTCCAATCATATGTAACTTGGGCTTTCCAAGATACCCTACTAGGGGTATGCTGATCCTAAATAATGATAGGCCTAGAAGTCTCTGATCTCTTTTTCCTTTTACCTTTTACTTTGTCCACAATCAGATCAAAGATCCCTCGCTTATCAGGATTCTTGCTCCTACCCATGATTGCACCAGATATCTCATAGCAGTTCAAAAAACACTGTAGCACAGTCCTTTGAAGCAGCCCAAACAAATTACATTCAACACAAACTGACACAACCACTGCCCAAAACTGCACAACAGACCTTCCTCAAGCACAAATCTTCTTAATCCTATGAATAGATAAGGTTTTGGAACCCTAAGCAAGAGATTCAAGGAATTCTAGGGTTTCACAGACCCATTTGAGGATTCAAGGAACCCCAAACACTTAGAGATTTTCACAGACCCATTTGAGGATTCAAGTTTAAAGACAAAAGTAGGGTCTTGAACAATCTTATCCATAGAAATTCAAATTTCACTCAATTCTGAAAATCTATAGGATTTTGAATCCTTTGGGATTGTATGAGCCCTTTGAAACCTATATTGCAGGAATATGGAAGATTCAAGCAATATGTTAAAGACTGATGTGCTAAATGATAAGTACTAGATAGATTTTATAAATATTTTGCTTTCAAACTGATTATTTCCTTATTTGCTAAGATTGAGATTGGATAAGTTAAGAGAGTGAATAGGAAAGAGTTTAGGCAGCATTTTGACAGCTTTAGTTGTAAATGAGGTCTTACTGTCAAAATACAACCCTAGACCACTTATAGCACTAGAATTGATCTCATCACATATTGGGTATCAAGATATGTATAAAGAGTATGCTTGGCTCCCCCTTAATGTGATACAACTCAAAATCCAAATCAAGCCACATTGGAATAAGCAAGAATATTCATCTCATTTCTGAACTTGGAATATGCCGACCGGCAGGAGGTATCTCAGTTGCGTAATTGCCTTAGAAGTTTTACTTCTGAAAACACAGACTTCATGCGACGCCTATATCAGTTGGCCAAGAAGATGAAGCACCTCAAGCTCAAGGAGGATAATGCCTGATTGAATAGAGGTGGCCATGGCAGAAGAAAATGCCAAGCTGAAGGCCAAGCTTGCCTTGCTTACGGTGGGCCAAAGCTTTTCCATGCCTGTGGATGAGGAGGAGGAAGACAAGGAGGATTCCATGCCCCTGATCCACCAACGATGTCGAAGGTCGACAAGCAATGCAGCTCGGCATTACATGTCCACTGTGAATCAAAGGTTGGTGGACATGGAAGATGTTGACCCCGCATGACACTAGCCAGTGAAAAGGCGGAAGAAAGGTCCTGAGCTATGGCGATCAGTTCGGTGCCTTTAGCGAGCGACGAGCTAAGGGCACTTGGTGAAAGCTCAGATGCCCGCCTCGTCTTGCCCGCTTCTTCAGGCACAACAGCAGCAACGCTGCCTCGCGCGATAATCCTGCCCACCAGTGAGGGCGACAAGGAGGAGGACGGTGAGAAAGCGTGGTCCAAACAGATCAGCAAATGTAACGCTCTTCCCCTTGCTCTTTTTTTTTATCAAATCCATCATTTTGAGTTAACTTTCACTCTGGCCTTAAGTAGGAATAGACAACACCAGTTTTGACCCTATGACATGTGGATATCCTACGAGGTGCAAGATGATCGTGTTGCGGCCTTGGGGTCCTTAGATTTCCGCAAAATGGCCGATGAAATTTTGCCTTCCGTAGTGGACACCTCATCGAGTTTGGAGGAAGACGTCCCCCAAGCTGGGGATGGCCGAACCGAGCAGTGCGTCGAGTGCACGCGACACCTCTTGGATAGGTTCAATGAACTCCAGGAGGAGAACGTCTTGGGACCAGATCCGAGCCTGGATGTTATAGTGGCACCTCACGCCAAGTTTATCACATTTAAGTCTTGAACAAATTAAGACCGAAATCTTACTTTTTTTTTCCACATAGATGCTTGAGGAGATGATCGCGGACGTAACCGGATGATCTCCTTTGAGGTCAACTTTCTCAAGGAAGAGGCTCGCGGATAAGGTCAAGGCTGTCTTTGCCAAGTACAAAGAGAAGGCCAACAGGATTGAGGCGATCTAACTCGAGCTCGACCGGGGGCGCCGGCGAGTCCAAACCTTGGAGGAGAAGGTCGAAACTCTCACCAAGGTTGCTCAGCAAGCTTCCGAGCATTTCAAGAAGGCGTAGGATGAAATCAGCCCCCTATGCTTAGAAGCCAACAAGGCTCGAGCTACCCAGATTAGAGTTCTAGAACTAGAGATTGAGCTTGAAAATACATTGAAAAATTTTTCGTCCTTACAGCTCGAGAAACTGGATCGAGAAGCCTTCGAGCATTTCTAGAAGGCATAGGAGGAAATCAACCGCTTGTGCGAGAAAGCCAACAAGGCTCGAGCTACCTAGATTAGAGTTCTGGAACTAGAGACCGAGCTTAAAAAAACGAGGGAACAACACTCATCCTTAGAGCTCGAGAAAGTCGGGGGAGGAAGGGGGCTCTCTTCTTGTGCACTATATACATGCTTCTTTGTTATGTAAATAAGTTATCTTTCTTCTGATTTCATCCCTCAATGTATAAGTCTTTGTTTCAAAAATTCGCTTGACCCTTCTCTGCCGCGTGTCTTGTGAGACAAAATACGAGCAAACGAGCAAAACAAAAGAAAGGAAGCACAAGTGAAACAAATGCGTTTTAGAAAACACGATAGCTCGTACCTATCCTAGCTCCCGCAACGATAAAGTCTCGTGGTATATATATATGTATGTGTGTGTGTCTATATATATATATAACAATAGAGTAAATTGCACTGCAGATCCTTAAAACTATCTCACGTTTTCGCTTTGGTCCAAAGATTTCTAAAACCAGATTTTTGGATACGCAAAGTTGTATTACCGTTTTAATTAGGTCCAAATTGGTATGGAGAGGGTGGTTTCATGACATGGATTCCCTAGTCAGCATAACACGTAGCCACAGATGACCACGTTTCATTCTAAATCAATAAAAAAAATTAAATTTAGATTCAAAATTCGTAAATAATCATTAAAAACCTAAAATTCTAAAAAACCATAAATTTTGTTAAAGATCTTAAAATTCGTTAAAATAAAAATCCTAAAATTCATATATAAAACCTTATAAAATTCATTAAAAAAAGCTAAAAAATTCTATAATTCATTAAAAAAATACGGGGCCAAGACAAGTAGACAGAGAGGGAGAGTGAGCGCAATGGAGGAGATTTGAGATTTTAGGATTTTTCTAAATTTAGTTTATAATGGATTTTAAAAAAAATTTAAGGGTCCCTAGGATTTTCTAAGATTTTTTTAAACAAGTTTTATAAATTTTTTTTTTATGAATTGTAGGCTTTTCTAAGATTTTTTATGAATTCATGGATTTTCAAGTTTTTTACGTCCTTTAGAATTTTCTAAGTTATATATTTTTTTTAACTAATTTTAGAATTTTTAAGTTTTTTACAGATTTCATTTTTTAGATTTTTGAAGAATTTTAGGGGTCTTCTAGAATTTTGTAATTTTTAAGAATTTTTAATTTGAATTTAATTTTTTATGATGTAGGATGACATGTGGCAATATATATTATCTTGACTAGGCAATATATGTTATCTAAACCACCACCCTCTATATAACACTTTGGGCCTAATAAAAAAGTAACCAACTTCTACACCCAAATATCCAGTTATCGAAGTTCTAGACCTAAGCAAAAACACTCGACAACTTTAAGAACACGTGGTGCAATTTTAGCATTCTCGTATATATATAACTTCATCAAAGTAAAATACAACATAACATTCAGCCTATATTCAAATAGAACCGATTTTCAGCCTATTTTTCAGACGTACCTAAAAGCCCAGGTTCCTTGCATCACTAGCCTAACAGGACAAATTGAAAATACACATCACAACAGCAGAAAGCCAGTGACAGCAGGTACCTGCTATATCTTGCAAATGCAAAAAAAAAAAAAAAAACACATACACACACAGTGCGATGAAAATCTACACAGATACACAATATAATACCTCCCTCACAAAAAGATGCAAGTAACATCATAAAAAAACTGAGTAATCAACCAAAATGAGGAAAATAGACAATCACAGAAAGCAATCTGGAAATTGAATCGTAAGTGGAGCCCTCTCAAACTCCTTAAACTTCTAACAGCCAAACACATGATTAGATTCCTATATTGAACTTTTTACATGAGTTTCACACTATAAATACATGGCATGAGTTTCTACTGTACACATAGGCTATAGCATAATAGCAACAAATGCTACAACTGAACTCAAATCCAAGCATATATGATGCTTTGCTTTAGCGATGCTACTTATGGGTTATTGGCAAGCATATTCAGCAGCACTAAAGACAAAATGGGTCATTCACAAAAGAAGCATCCACCAATTCATTGAGGCTAGTTGTAGTCAGGTAGAGGTGTATCATCCTCCCACAGCTCCTTGAATTCACTCATAAAATGGCTTTCATCCATCTCTGTTGAGTCCTCTAACATCTTTTCTTGCATAGCCTGTCATATCAGAAGTCAAAAAATGTTCTATAAACAGTATGTCTACCATTTGGACAGAACTGCAGGAAAACTAGAAGTAAATGCTCAAGTTTAGCTGAAAGGATGGAATTTCTATAAAGCCAGGGCACTACCTGGGACTCTTGCATTTTTGATACAACGGTTAAAATCCTCTGGTACTGGTCTCTTGCTTCTGGGTACTGAGCCATGGACTTTACTCTGGCAAGAGCTTTCTGCAACCTTTCTTCAGTTTGCTTTCGTCCTTCTTGCAAGAAATCATAATCATCTGCAGAAGCTTTATTTGTGATCAAGTTGTTACTTGTTCCACCACTGCTGCTTTCTATTGCACCTTCTGCAGACCGAAACCCACGTAACCCAGCCCCTCTTCGCCTCCAGCGCAGTATAACTTTCTCCACTATCCCAACAGACCAAATTATTTTCCGATAATGCTTCCTCACTTGGTGGCCTCGCACATGAGCCTATCCAGCAAAAAAGCAAATGCAGGCATATGACGAATATATGCTAGTAGCAAATGACACGAATTGAACAATTTCCTCAAAAAGTGCAAAACGGAGAGTATTATTTGAAGTAGGGATACACTCAGAAGTCATATAGCAAAGATTATTGCACATGGGTAACATTCATCTTAGTATATCCAATTCCAGAAGTTCTGTTATCGGACTTGTCTTTGCAACGCACAATTCATCAATATTCCAGGTAGCAGACAAACAACAAACTTAGGTGTTTCTATTTGAACAAATGAATGATAAAAGGGTACTACAACTATTAGGTGTTAAGAGAAACTTGAACATTCAGTGAATTCTTACATATACAGTAACATACCTGGATCTTTACAATTCTCTGCCTAAAAATAAGAAATTCTTTTCTCCCCTTCCATCCCCTGAACTTATTTTGTATTCGAGATGCAGCAGCATGCAGGGGATCAAGTTGCCCTGGCTTGGATGGCTTGACAGACAAGAGTGAAAGTGCACGCTCATCCGATATCCCACCTTTCTCATCTTCATATTGAACTGCTTGCTTCCTCTGGAATGATTGCACCCTGAAAACTTGATATATCCGAGCAGCAGCTTGAGCAGCATTTCGAACAGCACCTAATGAATCTCCAATTGCAGGCTGTGATGCACTTCTCACAGTGACATCTCCAATACCAGGTAGACCAGATATTTTGGCCATATTGGCTTCCTTTAGATTGAGGGCCTGAAGATGACTAGTCAGAGAAGACTCTGCAAGGAAACCAGAGATTCCCTTATGCCCATTAGCAGATGCCAGATCCGCTGGCGTGCTTCCAGTGCGGAAATCTGGAGTTGGATCTGTCAGAGCTCCTGGAGCTGCTCCCAGCGCGATAAGCGCAACCACAGTTCGCTCCCTGCACCATAGGTGAAACAACATCCCAGACAGTTCAATATCCAAAACAGAAAGATGAATGCATTACCTAGTATCACTTTTTGAAACACTTACCTGCCGCAAAATGCAGCCCAATGGAGTGCAGTCCATCCATGAACATCTCTGAAATTTATGTTAACACCAGCAGTAACTGTTGCTCTTATAGCCCAATCATATCCAAGGGCAGCTGCTAGGTGAAGTACGCCCTGCCCCTCATCATCTAACACACTGGGTCCCTTGCCACCATCACCTACTTTATGAAGAAGCCAGACATGCAATTTTTCCTTGATCAAGTTTTCAGCAAATTGATCCTGCTGGTCATCAGTAACAAGCTCATTATTATCAGCCAGCTTCAGTAACTTTGACCACTCATCATTGTTTGTCATCAATGAACTTATCTTCTTGCTCAAGTCAATCATCACTAGAGTAGGGTTAGATATCGTTGCTTGGTACACATCAGGTCCCAGGGACAACAGTTTATCAAGACGTATCTGGAAATAAACTTTATTTGTTGCACCATGTGGACTAGGAGCATCTATGTATTGAGAAGAACTAGGTCGGAATTCAAACTCTCGCACTTCACTACAGGCCAATCTGTTGGAGCAGGTAATATAGAAAGGGACTCTACCAGGTTTATGTGGAGGAGAATAACAACAGAGAGTCCCATTTGCTAAAATCTCTGCTGCAACTTCAACTTCTCCAAACATACATGACCACTTGCATTTTTCCGTGAATTGATTGGTAAAGAATTGACCAGTAACTAAAACCTACATGGCAAACAAGAGATTGTGAGCAGCTGCAGAACACTAGTTTTAGTGAAAATCATCAAGACCCTCAATATAAGAAAAATATAAATGAATAAATGATAAGTTCCACATTAACTGTACAATACAATACCTTAGTCTTTAAGCCCGTATATGTCCAGCTTGGGGAAAATTCAACTATACTAAAGAGCTGGTCCTGTGAAAGCATTGGAGCCACAGTAAACTGATCCAGCGGTTCACGGCTTGATGCTTCAATGATACTGTCTGCCTCTTCAGTATTCCAGTACACCCCAGAGCTGGATTGAATTTGGGAATCCTCAACTTCAGGAAGCTCTTTGCTCATCCATCGTGTAAAACTGTCAGTTTTCTTAAAGCTATCTTTCAGGATATCAGATAGATTGGATGACTGAGGCTTCAAAAACGGATAACCGATAGCTGCCCCTAGAGACCCATCATTTTGTGGAAAGCTGTTCTCCATTGCAGATAAATCACATGCATCTAGACATCCATCATTTTGTGGAAAGCTGTTCTCCGTTGCAGATAAATCACCAGTAGCACTAGATAACTGAGATGCAATAGCCTAAGTTAGATACCTATCTCAAGAAAATTAAACCAGATAGAAGCACCAAGAGGGCACATCCAAGTACAGAATTCTTACTATGCAAAGTAATTTATCTCTGTAAAAACTTAAAAGAAATAAGCAATATATCTCTTAAATAAACAGCGCAATAAAATAATATTTACACAAACTAAATATCATCAGCAGAAAATAGGATGAGTGTGTAGAAATTAAAATTTATCATGATTTAATAGAAAATGGAAAAATCCTCCGCAAATTCAGCATCATGGTAGAACTAACTTGAGGTAATGTGCACTAGTTTGTAACCATTGAATATGCACTGAACAAAAGATCCTTTCTTTAACCCAAAAAGAGTTCCAATAAAATCTCAGAATTTACTGATAATGAGAAGCATTAATGCTTATTTTTCATATCGATTAAGGAGTTAAAACACATGGTCAATAGTATGTAATTTGAAACTTTATGTAGTATTTTCATTATTTTAGGCTTTTAGCACATGAGCCAGGGGAACTATAAAGCTTTATTATTTTGTGTATCACCATGGAAAAAAAGAAAACATACCGGCCAGAATGATTCTCCATCATCACCTGCAGCACTTAAATCATTGAGAGACAGTCCATCAGAATATACTTCATCAAATGTCAAATATTCAACTCCTGGGCCTTCTGTGAAAGTCCCCTGCTCAGGAGGAACAGGAAGTTGGAGATGAGGCATTTGAACATACCCTCCATCTGGTTTCATCACCTCATTCCATGGACTTTCATGCCCATTCGTTGCAAGTCCAGGTCTTGAATTATTCATAACCACAGGTGAATTATCTTGACTAATAGAATAGAAGCTTGGATTATGTGCCATGACATGCTGCAATCCCTGATAATTACCTAAAATTTTGGTGACAATAAAAGGGATTGTGATCAACTTCACTAAGATTCAAAACACAGAAAATTAGTTTGTGTGATTACCAATGGATGAAGCAGAAGCAGAAGAGCTGAAAGTAGAAGCATTAGTCACTAGTCCAATTCCATTTTGGTGCTGCTGCATCGGAGTGAAAGAGTGGTATCCGGCTCCTCCTGAATAAGTATATGCTGCACCGAATTTTGCTTTAGATACGCTGTGCATAATTGGAATATGTATCAGTGAAACTATTTTAGTTCTGTAGTATTTTCATTGTCATTATACATAACAGAAAAGATTGCCAAACATCTCACCTGATTCTGCCTCTTCGTAGTCAGAGGCCTGTCCACTAAGTGAGCTTTCACCCTCTATAGTTTGTGAAGGTAACTGACTTAATGGACTATCCAAAACAGCTGCTTGAAGCATGTCATTATTTCCCCTGGCACGGGATGATTTCCCACCCTGAAGATTATACATATAGTGAGATATCCATGGGGTTCTAATATATTTCTTTCAATGGCAAAACAGGAGACGAAAAACAACTCTCCCCAACAGAACAGACAATGAATAATTTTCTTCAGATTTTGATGAGAACAATTACTTAAACAAAACTAAAGAATATGAATAAAAATCAATAAATAAGTAGTACTCTGTGTTTCTAAAATCTGTTTCAACTTGCAACAAGCTTTGCATTTCACTATAAGCTATAATATTAGAATTGATATAAACAACATTCTTTTCTTGAATTTTTCCCCGTCATCTCCACTATCATTAGAAGATTTTCACTAATAGCATCTGATGTAGCCACTTAATCGAGTCAAAACATTTTACATAGCACCATGCAGCAATGGGTTTAAATGTTTGGCCAGATTTGAATAGAAGCCTTCATTTTCTGAATCATAAGCCAAGCCCATCTAACTCCTAGGTGTGGGGCTCAAACCTTTTTTCTCTAGAATTTGATATCAGTAATAAACCATGCAATATACTAATACCTGTCATGCTGAGATATCATTAAGACAAAAAATTATGATACATAAACACACTGGAAAAATGACCTCAAATCTCATAAATTATGTCCACAAAGAATGTTTTGCAAGAGAGCATCTAGAGTTGAGTTGGTGTCATCTACTCATATGTAAATACTCAACAACAGAATTCAGAAGTAACAAATTTATAAAACAGTTAAAACCTAAAAGGATTTCTAAACAAAACATGTTAGCACAAGTCTATATTAGTATTTTCAAACTAGCACTGTACAATATAGTATTGGTGATTAGAAAATAAAAGTTTAAAAAGAGGACCTCTGCAATTTACCCGAAAAGCACAGCAAAAAGAGAATCAAAATATTAAGATCCTTGATCATAATAGGAAACAACTTAACTCTTACATACAGGATGATGGAACATAGATGCAAGGCAGAAATAAGCTAATCACTTGAGTTAAAAAGAGGAGGCTTCAGTTTTACCTTGGTCTCAAGATAATGTACAAGCACAATGTGCATAAAATCCCTGCAAATTCAAATAGATTGATATTCAAAATGTAAACACCTGTAGTTATGTATTTAAACTCCCCATGCATGTGAAAACAGGTGAATGCAGTTATGTGCCTTGTAGCAGGCATTCCAGCATGTCATGCATGTAACATATCACAACTACAAAAGGAACATGCAAGGTCTCTCCAGTGGAAACCCACTTACTCCTCCAACATCCAGTAAGTCCTCCTTTGGAAATTCTCATTCTCTTCTCCATGTGCATAATAGCAATGAAGCACATCAATGCTTCCAGACTGGATTTACGAACAATAGTCAGTTTAATTCTCACTACCAAATAATCACAGTACAAAAAGCATAAGAACTCCAACAAAAGCACTTACTTTCAGTCTTTCATGGGCTTCTTTGACAGTCTTTCCATCTTTTTTCTTCCTCCAATTATGGCCATCCTTCCTAAAGTATCTCAATACTTTCCGATCAAATAGAAAAAGCGAGCCACCTAGTCAAGAAAAATGAAGAATGTCAGTTGCCAAGATCTATTGCACCTAAGGATAGTACATATTGGGTGTTTCATCAACTTTATCAACTTTAAGCAATGCAATGGGACATAACTAGAGATAGCTGTGTTACAATCAAGATGACCAGGTAAATGAAAAGTAGAATTTTTTAAAATTTACACACTACTAAGTCTTTGTTAATGATTTATCCTAGCAGCCATAAAAAGCTTATTATAGCATATCTTGTTTTACTACTTCTACAGCATAGAAATTCTGCTAAAGTACAAGTTACATAGAACAATGTGTAATAACAAACTAGTGCTGCCAAAGTATCACCTACAGATAGAAGTATAGAACTTCATTGTCATAAGCACTAAATGGATCATAAATTAGCAAATAATCAGAATTCAAGTAACAGCTGGGCTTTCAAAAGTGAAAACAATCTTTTATCAGCTTACGGTGATTCACCAAGGAATATTACTTCTATGTAAAAACATAATAAATTTGGTAGAGCATTGGTATCCATACTTTGCGGCTTGTTTGGTGGTTCTGGAGCAATACGGAAATTTCTGTAGTTTTTAAGTATTTCACAAATTTCAGCAGGGCGTAGCCATCGTTGTTGAGCCTCCTTCAGTATCTGCTCAATATCTGTTCAAAGATCAAGCAAAAGAGTTGAGCAATGCAACAAGGGTTCAACCAAAAGTCTTGAAGATGAATGAAATAGACACTATGGGTATTATTAAGTATTCACAAAAATGTTTGACAATGTACTCTTAAGTATTCACAAAAATGTTTGACAATGTACAATTTCTCCCACGTGGGGAGTCCTTTTGGAAATAGACCAACAGAATTTCTGGCGAGGCATGAATAGCCACATAAGCTCATAATCAAGCTCCAAGACAGAACACTCTTAGTAAAATGTTAAACCTATTTGCCATTGGCTCTGAACATTATTCATCACAGAATATCAAACCTAGGAACAAAATTCTATAACTCTATTAAAAAAGTAGAGCATATGAACCTGCAGATCTCCAGATTGACACAACCAACCCAATAAGATTATATATCGCGAAAAAGAACACTCCAATAGAAATCTCGTCATTGAAATTAAAAGAAAAGGGGGAATCAGCCCTCGTAGCAGGCAAGAACTGTTTAATATGCAGGCAGGAGTCAGCTTTACCACTCAAATACTCGGAATAAATATTCGACAAACTTGATAAAAGCTCAACAGAATATTTGGAATACAGGGACCTGTACTGTAGAAAAAGAAAAGGTCATCGTGGCAACAACAACCATCCCAAACTCCCAACCAAAACCATGAATTTCAGCTAATCCACAAAAACTGTCGACATGTAATGCACCATATTTCCTCGAAAAAGCACAGACAAGGTCACGAAATAAAAGTGAACCCCTTTCAAGAACCAAAGAAAACATTAACATCGTCAGACGCACACAAGTACAGAACTGCAGGCCCCATGATCCCTCACCCTAAATTGGTAATAAAAAGGTCCATTGCCGAGCCCAAACAGGGCAACACAAACAACTTCCAAAACCAAACTGTCTACTGCACGTGCCCACAGCTAAACCTCAATTCCCCAACACAAAACCTCAGGAGCCATCTTTTTGCTTAGTAAAGAAACCAAAGGTAATAAATCTCATTTTGCGAATCTCACTTCAGCTCCCCTACTCATAAGAACAGACCTACTGTCCTACAGCCAGACTCCAAGAAGAGCACACCAGCACATCAAACCCATGAATCTCCTAATTTTTCCCAGTAGTGCACATCTGGAGATCAAAACCATGCATCTCCAATTTTCCATAAGCCCAGAACTCAAAGCACTAATCATGCAGACCAGAACCATGCAGTACACCGAGTAGAGAATTCCATCGAAGAAGCTCAGCAACACATAGAACTGAAAGAAACCTCAGAAGCAGGCCCATCTTGCACCAATCCATTATTACAGCACACCTACCGCCAGCTCGCGCCATGACGCCACCATAAACCACCGAACATCGCGACACTCCCACCTCAGAATCTAGACGCCCAGCTTGGAGTAGCATGCTACACTCCCGAGACACCATCGTCCCCGGGACGCAGGGAGGCGTCCTCAGCAACCGCAGGCGATTCCGTCCCCCACCCAACCGTACGCTACGGATCACGACCCTCCCGTTGACCGAAACCACCTCCATCCAGATCGGATCGGACCAACCCAGCACGGAACGGGGAGCCCGTTGAGGGTGGGAAGGAGGGAGGAGGAGGAGGAGGGGGCTGGAGAGCGTCGCTCACCTAGCTGCGGCACGACAGCGAAGCGCCGCGCATCCTCCGGAGCCGCCATGGTGGTCACCGCCAGCGGTGGCCGCGCATCCAGGTGGGCCGGACCGGAACGTCGAATAGGAGATCCGAGCCTCCCGCCTGGGAATCCGAGCAACCAGGAGGAGGGTTTTGCTCTTCGCGGAGGGGGTTTTGGGGGATTCCTGCGCAATTTCTCGGGGATTTTGGGAAAGAGATCAGAGATGCGGACTGCGGAGGAAAGATTGATTTTTTTTTTTTATTACTGGTCGGCGCTTGGCCGCCGCCGGGAATGGGTGGGAGTGGGACTGTGGGAGCAGGAGGCAGGAGGTAATTAGAGGGGGTGATTTGGAGGTGGCAAAATGACTTTTTTGCCTGGGTTATGATCAACGAAGGTTCCGGCTTCCTGCAAGGCCGCACTGTCTGGCCGTCTCATTGAGCAGTACTCCCTCCGTCCCTAAAAGAATATCATTCTAGAATTCAAATTTTGTCCCTAAAAAAATATTATTTTAGAACAATAATTGATAGATTTCTCTCTCATCCCTATAAAATACCTATAGATTCCCTCTCACCCCTATAAAGTACCTATAAATTCCTACCTACATATACCCTTCTTAATCTACTCAAAATTTTCTAGAGTGACATTCTTTTAGGAACTGAGTAGTACGTGGGAAGGTTCTCCTCGTGCTTGGAATAGTACGGTAGGCTCCACAGTACTACTAGTACCGGCTACATGGAAGGTTCTAATGTCATCTCCGACCATTTTCCTTTCACTTCATTCTTCCCCGTTCCATTACTCTATATTTGTTCCTTTTATTTTCTATCATCTCTAATGATATAGAAAAAGGAAAAAGAATCCATTTCTGAAAAGAATGAAAAAACGAATGGGACCAAGAAGGAAAGCCTTTAAAGATAGTCTAAGCTTGACCAATCTCAGGTCACGAACGCACTTCCCAGCTGTCTGATTCTGAGCCGGTCTAGCCCGAAGCTTTGTCCTCACGGGTCTTTGTAGCTTGGTAAACCTTTTAGCAAAAATTTTGACCATCTCCAACTTGTTTCCTTCTCCCTCTTTCTTTTCCTTACTATAGAGAATCTCGTTCTCTTTTAAAAGGATCCTTTCTTCCATTTCCTTCAGAAATGATTTTCTCTCTTTTCTCTACGTCATTCTCTTTGGAGCAATGATGTTAGAGATGAATGATGTTGGAGATGGTCACAAAGATTCCCTTAAGTATCATCCCCTCTAATAGAGTCGAGATCTGCTCGGTTGGCTAGACAGACATAGGGTATGTACCTGGCACACTTGAGCCTAAGAGTTAGTGGCTCGGCTCTTGTGTGCATATATCAGGATGTCAGTCTCGACTCCACACCTCCACTATCATCCTTCTCCAATATGCTTCAAGATTTATGTCAAAAATTTTGCCAAACAAAAAAGCTCTCTTTCTTCTCCCCTCACATCCCTTATTCTCCTCTCTCGTCCCTTTCCTCTGCTCCATCCTAGTTGGCGCTACGCCATCCCCTCCTTCTTTCTCTCCATCTCCTTAGTACTTCCCTCTAGTTCAGCCAGCAGCTCCCTATGCCTCTAGGCCACAACCATTGAGGTGCCTAGCCACCAACCCACGACCACCAAGCTGTCCTCATCAAACACCCCGACGAGGATGGCTTGGTGCTTGGGGGGTGGCTAGATGGTCGTGGTTGTGGAGGCATGTGGAGCAATTTGCCAGATCGACTAGCCTCGAGGGGAGAGAAGGAGATGGAGGGGAGAAGAAGGCAGAGGGAATAAGAGAGGGAGGGAGAAGGACATAGGAAGGGAGGTGGTGGTGGCCTGACGCCGGCGGGGTGGAAGGAGAGGAGTGGTGATGAGATAGGACGAAGAGGGGTGTGTGGGAAGAAGAGAAAGAAGATTTTTTTTATACTTTTAGCTTTATATCTTGGAGCATAGTAGAGGGGGAGATAGTGCAAGGAAACCCTTGTACAACACTAAATATCTCTCCTTTTAGTTTATACGATAAAGCGGCCAAACTCCATCTAGGTGGTAAGGGAGGCCTTGGTATTTGGGACTTTGAAGTGTTCCTATGAAGTCATAGTTGAACATCATGGAGGTCGGTGGTCATTTTTAATGTAGAGGATGAACTAAGCTACACCCGCCAGATACTATGAATCTTTTGGTTGTTGTAAGCCAGAAGACTTCTCTCTTTTTTGTCTTTTTCTTGGCTAGCCTTAGCGTGACAATTTGTTTGTTGTATCACTTTTGGTTCTTTGTCATTATTTTGTAACTAGTAAGTGGGCACGTGCAAAGCACGTTTTTTTGATAGTTTTCAAATTAGTTAGAAAAGTAATTCATCAGTTCAAAGCATATTATCATGATACATAGGAAGTGCATAATCATGCTTGAAATTTAAATTTATATTGATTGTTATTTAATTGGATCCAAATATATACAAACATAAAAAAAAATGGATGGGAGAAGAAACAGTTTACATTTCTTTGAATTATTGGACCAATGAATAATTGAAGAAATAGTCTATATTTCTTAAATTTCTTGGACTACTGTTGCAATATCTTCTTGGCCACCTTTCCAACAGCTCCATGGATCTTGAACAGCCCAGGGTTTTAATCTCAGACAGATCAAGAAGATAATCATACATACATGCTTAGGAGCCAAGAGTCAGATCGATAGTCATCAAGATTAGTGAGAATGATAGCCTGATTATTTGTCATTTTTCTCTCTCGTTCATTCTCAATTGGACAGCATTAATCACTGATCGAGCATGTCATTTTCGGTGCTGATCACAAAGTCATAAATCTATTTTATTTTCACATGCATTGAATTATTAAGATGAAAAAGAAGGGTGAAATCATAAAATCTGCTCGTCTCCCAAATGTCATGCGTTGGTCACATACCTCGCTCCTTCCATGCACCATGCACCGGCCTTGACACCTTGTTTAACTGCAGCAAAGTCAGCAAAAACAAGAATTGAAATAGACATATCATGTATGGTTTGCTACATTTTCCAAACGAACTTTGAGCTTCAGTTTAATATCAGGAATACAAATCATTTACAAAAGTTAGAAAAAGATTGTCTCCCTGCCCAGAAACTATGATAGTTACCTCTAGTACAGTTGTTAGCAAATTCTGACTCAGTTCAAAAATTTGCATTTGTTTTGATCTCAATAAACCATTAGGAAATTCAATGAGAGTCTCATTCATCTGCTCATGGATTAACAAAAAAAAGGATTAGGCTTTCTTAGAATGGTTTCCATTATTCCATAGCTTAGTTGCATTGCATATGTTCTAACCTTCGGTGGAGTTCAAGTATTGAAGATGCACTGCCAACATAATCTAGTACTATGCAGTAACTAATTTGGTTACACATAGAACACATGGTATTGGATGGATTGATTAAATAATAAGAAATAAGAAATTTGGAAGTGACAGATAACCTTTCCTTGTCGTCGACAGTGGAGACCTTTGTAGATTTATTACATCTGGTATTCGTCTTGGTTGAGTGCAAATAAAACTGTAATCCTAGCAAGGAAAATTTTTTTAATCACTCTTAAAGTACAAGTAGCTCACCGATTCACCTCTTTCAGAAGCAACTCTTTCATAAACAGCAATTGCTGATATTCGTCTTGGTTGAGTGCAAATAATACTGCAAGTAGCACCCTGAGCAGCATCTATTTCAGATTTTAAAATGTACTGTGGCAGCTGTGTTGTCTTACCACAGCCTGTTTCACCTGAAACAACCACCTGTTCAATTAAACAAAACTTAAGCAGTGAAATCATCTTCCTGGACAGGCAAAGGTTCAAACTGCCCATCTAACAAAACTTGTTTGTTCTGTGAATCATTCACAATAGTCCTAGACTTTAAACTTAAGCTGTGAGCATGCCGTCTTTCCAATACCATGGCTACTAATTGCAGCCCAAAGGCTCCTCGCAATAAAGCCCTTGCAAAAACCTGTGCAGCTTCAACAAAGGTATTGACACAGCTGATAGATGATTTGTTCCATGTACAGAAAACATCTGATAGATGATTTCTTCCATATACGGCTTGCTCTTGCCAAGAATGCATCCCTTCAGCTGAAAGCCCATCTATACTACAATTACTACAAGATGATGAGACTGACAGACAACTGTCATCAGGCTCACAATCGGAATCAATATCCTTTCTAACATCACCAAAAGTAAGCCTACTTAAGGACAACGGACTAACATCAATTATATTTCATACTACAAGGTACACAGATGAAATGGATACATGATATGGTACTTACCTTTCTACCTATCAAAAAGGGAAAAAAACACATATCACCCACCATCAATATAATCCTTTCTACCTATCAAAAATGGATACATGATATGGTAGTTACCTTTCTACCTATCAAAATGGATACCAATATAATCCTTTTTATTTGGTTAATTAGTCCTTAATAATAGGGTTTACTTGGTGTGACGTTTAATGCTGAAATGATCGGCCCGTACTAACCTTGCGTAGTAATGCAACAAGTGCCCTCGTCAGCCCAGAATAGAAGGATTCCAAGAAACCTGAGTTTTGTACTGTTCAAGATGACAAGAAAAATATGAATATAAGCTTTAGAAGTCCCTGTAAGCTTTAGAAGTCCCTGTATGATATAATCTCTAGAAAGAATCCCTTACAAGAAGCCAAGTCTGTCCAGATTCAGGAGGGATTGAAAAACTTGGCCTGTGATATTGTTCAAACTTAAGTCCGTGAACCAACGGGATCAGGAACCGCCCGACCTAGAACCCACGAAATTAAGGAAATCAAGATAAAGCAATGGGGGCACGCACCTGGTGGCATGTGACGGTCTGGAAGCAGCGGAGTTCATCATTTGTGGTGATGAAAGTACTTGGAGTACGCCATATCAGGTACGCCGCAAAGGCCATGCATCCTAACACCCAGAGCGCGCACAGCGCCACCCGCCAGTGCAGCCGGCCTGCGGGGAGCGGGACGTGGAGGTCGCCCGGTTATTCCCTGTACAATGTACAAATCAAGAACCCTAAATCCCTAAATTTCCCCAAATCCGAGCAATTCTTTGGTTAAATTAGTACCTTTCCGGTTGTTTGTCATCGCCGGGCTGCTGTGCGTGGGCGCCGTCGAATGCACGTGCATCTCCAAGGGCGCCGCCGCCGCCATGAAGTGCCGTTGTGCCGCCCGTGTGCGCGCAGCAGAGGGCTTCGCCGCGTGATTGCGTTGCTCTCACGCGCATCTCCAAGGGACCCCGCCGCTCCCGTTGTCCAGATATTCCATCTCCAAGGCTGGGCGCGGGGGTAGGGTTCCGGCGATGGGGCGGGAGGAGGAAACTTGGGCGGCGGTTCCGTGGGCCGAGCGCGCTTATGGCGGTTCGGGGAGGGGGCATATGACTGGTTTGTGCGGGCGGGGAGAGGGTCCGGTGTTGAGGGGTGGGGTTCCGGCGCGGGGTATCAGCCCTCCGTTGCCTTTACTCGAACGGTCTATATCGCGAGTTGGATCAACCAAACTCATGCTTTTAAAGTAGTAGAGATAATTGTTTAACTTGTGGTTGTCTAATGGCTGTGTACATCCCTAGTTGGTGCAGAGATTATCTATTAAAATTATCCCTAGACCAGAAATTATCTATTATTAAAATTTAAACTGCTTACTCGATGAGCCGAACTATAGATAAACGCTAGGATTTACGAGAGAAAAAAAGCAATTCTAACAACAGCCACAATCGCATTGGTGGTCCCATGAGGTCAGGCGAACTTCGGTGGACGTCGATGGTGTTTCAGCGGGACATTCAAACATCCCACATCTAAGAGCATGTTGTTAAAGCATTGGCACAGGGTTTTATTTGCCGTTTTATCATCCCCAAGCCGCTAATCCGCCGGTTTCGATTTTAGCGCTAAAACCGCTCTCGAGCTGGATCAATTCAAATTTGAATTTGGTCAAAAATAAAATGGGTTTTTACCACTTAGCCGGCGGTTTGGACGGTTAGCTGGCGTTTGTGTACAGAAAATGAAAAAATGCATGCCAAAATGTGAAAAAACCTAAAAATAAGAAAAATAGTAAAAAAAAGTAGAAAATGTTAGCATGATCTAGGCTATATTTTGGACATTTCACAAGTCATAAACATAGAACATAAAAATCATAACAAAATAGTAGAAAATAGTCCAATATCTTTTTTTTTTGTTTTTAACATGAATTTTATTGCTCTACATGTGAACACATGAAATTATGGTCAAAATTTTGAATTTTTAAATTTTGTTTCAACCAAAGGATCTAGTAAGCATGGGCGGTTCAAATTTAAACATGAATTTTATTGCTCTACATGTTTCAGCCAAAATTTGATTTTCAAGTTTGATTTTCAATTTGGTGAATTTTGATCGGTTTGCATGGGCAGTTTGCTGAGCCGCTCGGTGTCGGTTATCATTTAACCAGTGGCTAACCACAACTAGTCGTTGGCTTTTGAAACCCTGAGCATAGCTAAACTGAAAAACTAAACACTTTGACTTTTTAGTCCAACTTTTTTTATGATGAATCCACCTATAAAAGCTCTTAAAAATAACACAAACGAAACAGATCAACTTCGAGAAGCAAATTGAAGAACATCTCGAAGTCTAGCTCAAATGGCTTATTCAGCTAATCCGAATGAGACCAACCCAATTGTTCAATCACATCTATTTCATCTTTTCAGCCAGCCATCCAGCCATAGCTCTTCCAAACGAGTTGGCTAATTGCAAGAGTTTAGATACATATGCCTCTAGAATAAAATAGAAACAAAAATAATAAATTTACACTATAAATACATGAGAAAAGGGTAAAAGAAACACGACGAATAAAGTGGCAAGACCTGGCCAAACGGGCTGGCCCGGCCCACACTGTTCACCAAACCGGGCCATCCCATTAACCGAACCTAGGCCGAGACCTCGACCTGCCGGGCTAGCCCTGTTCGGTTCGACCCCGGTACTGTAGCCAGCATGTTTAATTAAATATATATATATATGTTTATTTCCTTATGATAAATAATGTATTTCTTCATTTTATAACATATATTTATTAAATGTAATGATTTTTATTTTTATATATTATTTTTGGCTAAAATAGGTTGGCCCGCTTGTAATCGGGTCCGCCCAATTCAAATTCAGCCCGATTCTTGTCGAACCATGCTTGGGCTGCAGACTCTAATTGCTGTTTGTTTGGCCGGTTCACTGATGAACCGGCCCGTTTGCCAAACGGGCCCAAATTAGGCCGACCTGGTTCATTGGATTGGCCAGCTCTAAGAGTGAACCGGGCCCGTTTGCCAAACGGGCCCATATTAGGCCGACCTAGTTCATTGGATTGGCCAGCTCTAAGAGTGGCTAGCACTGACAAGGTAGGCCAATGGTAGAGGTGGTGGTGAGGATGGGTAGCGCTAAAGACAATGGGAGAGGAAGCAATGGCATGGTGTTACTTGTTAGCAAGGAAGAGGAAGTGGCATTGAGAGAGGAAATGACACTGAGTGATAAAGCGGCAAGCAGGAGAGAAGGAGGCCACTGTGACATCAGGTGGTAGAATGCCAACAAGCACAACCATAACTAAGCAAACAAAAAGGAAAATAACTTACGTGCCATTGCAGAGCTAAATAATACCTTGCATGCCATCACTTAAAGGCTTTTCTCTTTGGTGTCATCGCAAATAGACAAATATTATCGTCCATACCACTGCCATAAACGTCTGTTAGTTTCCATCATTACACACACTCATAATTCCCAAAATACTCTTTACGCTTGTGGCTGACTAGCGAGCACATGGCAGTCCCTTTCTTTTCTTCTTCTTCCCTCTTCATCTCTCTCTCTCTCTCTCTCTCTCTCTCTCTCTCTCTTTCTCAATTTTCATATGGCCCTCCTCCCCCTACAGCCATAGAGGGGATTGTAAAAGCAAGGGCAAAATGGTTTTTCCTTATCCCTTTAACGGTTTGATTGATGAAAAAGGACAATAATGGCATATAGGATAATATTGAACCAACTGCAATGGAAAGTAGGGAAGAGACGACTAAGCGATGGCACATAAGGCACTATCGGACTATGCAATGACATACAAAAAATTTACCCAAAGAAAAACCCCATTGAAGGTCACCTTGAGGTTGGATCGTGTTTCTCTCTTACTCAAACCCTAAAGCGGCATTGAAGCCATTTCAAACACCCTCAGCAGTTCTCATGTTTAAGTCGCAGATGCCATACATGGGTTTACTCCAAGGGCCCCTAATAAGGCACTTTCGATGCATTGCACCTCTCAAGAACCAGATTTCGCAAACAACATAGAGAAAGAATGAAGGGAAAATCCTGCCCTATGCTGATGTTAATGATTAACATATGAAAATGATTAAACACTATAAAAATAAAGTGGAAATTGGTTTCAAAGTTTTTTTTTTCAAAAAAACCTCAAAAGTGTTGGGCTTTTGCCCTACTTGGACCAGGCCCAATGACCATAGCTCATGCGGGATATCACAAGAGGGCAGCAGATGGATTGAAGCAGTGGGGAGGTGGCATTGGCTTGAGCGCTTCGTGCAGCTGCGCATGCACGCTGCACGCCGAGCACCTAGAGGACTCGGCCTCGGCTGGGTCAATGCGAGCCACCATGTTCTTTCTGATTTGGTCCTTTATTTTACCAATGAGTTCCCCCTCTTGTGAGCACATGATTTCACTCTTTTCCCAGTCGCGATTTTAGTTGGTTCTCCATTGTTCTTCTTCTTTGGTGAACCTCTTGCAATACCACATCGCTCTCTCGGCTTGTTTCATTTCCATGAGGATGGTGCTTCTTTGAAGCGCAACTGTTGACGACGAAATTTGGATAAGCAGATTGGTATTGAAAGATCTGAGATTGGTTAGAGTTGGGTCAAGATTGATATGCAATGAATCAGCCATACTAGAGTTTGTATCGGATTGTATGGGTAAAGTAAACAAATAAAATGGGGAAATAATGAGTCGAGACCATACCGTGTACGAAGTTAGGTCCTGGTAGATGTTTATTGGAGTCTGTATAAATAGGTAGCCCCTAGGGCATGTAAAGGATGTCAGAACACCAATCAATCAAATCTACTTTTATCTGTCCTTTATTTTTCATTGACTTTAGTCTAATTTAGAGCAGTTTTGCCGTATTTTATCTTCGATCAACTTGCTACGCATCGCCTTCTCGATCGGCTTCAAATACACACCAGGAGTTGCTTACAAGTAAGTGCCGTCTCGATTCGGTTCGATCTAGGGGATTGCATCAGCTTTCGGTCGAAATACTTAGTCGATATTGTTGCGTATCACCGTTTTGAACTAAGGGTTAGATTTCACCCTCGTTCTACCGATCAACACATTCATTGGTGGTAGTCCGTTTATCCTCATTCTATCGGCCAGTTTGGCTTTACAATCTAGTCGATAGTCTATTTACCTTCTTCTGTTAGCTAGATCACCTCGTGGTTTAGCCGATAGTCTATTTACCTCTCGCTCTGCTGTTCAGTTGATTTTGTTGGACTACTACAGAACACCCATTCCATGCCGCCTCATCACTGCCGGTTTACTTAGAAACGATAGCGATAACTTATCACTACCAGCTCGTATCAAGAGCCGATAGTGATAATTAATCTAAAAAGAACCGGTAGTGAAATATCATTGTCACTGCCGGTTTGTGTTGGGAGTATCGCTACCGGTTCGTAATACGAATCGGTAGTGATAATTCATTTTCAAAATTTTATAACTTTTTCATACAAAGTTGGATAAAGACAAAATTTATATGAAAATTGTAGTGCTCAAGGAGATCTACAACTTTATTGTTAACAACCTTTCCATTTGAAGTCATTTTGATACTCAAATAATCATTAAATGATTCGAACAATAAGGGACAAAAGGAAAAATATCACATTGCTCTCACTAATGATTGATAGGTGAGATGGTAAGGAGGCTTTGCGTGTACTGAGAGGTCGCATGTTCAAATCCATGAATCGCATTAGTGCGAAAAGTGGTACAACTTGTGACTTTGTGATCGTGTAGATGTAGATAGTAATACTTGAGTATAAGAAATTTTTTTTTGGCTTTCTAAAGCCAAAAATGAGACAAACAGTGATATACTATCACTGCCGGTTGGAGGGAGTATCACTGCCACTTATTCACTACCGGTTTTTGAACCGGTAGTAAAGCCAATTATGAACGACAATGATGTGGTTTTCTGTAGTAATGATAGTAGATTGGTTACCCTTTGAATCTATTGGTTTAGATTTAATCTAAGTCAATAGTTTCGTTTTCTTTCACTCTTGCTTGGGCTTGTTTCTCAGTGTTGCAGGTCCCGTACAATAGAGATCTAATTAGCTAGTTAAAGCTGATTGCGTCTTTTCTTGCTGATTACAGGATGAAATCTGTTGGCACGCTTTGAACCCTGCCTCCGGTGCTGACGGGGATCCTAAGCCCTAAGCCCAAATGTGTTTAGCTGATAGTCAACTTTCGGGGCGAACACACTTTTTGACATGCTCGGTGGGACATGATGGCGTTTGATCAGTAAGATCGGACTAATGTTACCAAAGATCACATCCTTAAGGTGACCGATGTTGATCTTACTGAAGAGCAGCGTTAAGGCATGGCCGCACGTATGGAGGAGGAGAGGCACGTCTATCTCGAGGTTTTTCAGAAAAGCTGACATGGAAATATTATACAAAAGGGGAACTTTTGAGGGTGGTTGACCCCGCGAAGACCCGATATGAAGTAACCCCTCAGGAGGTATCGAAGATGGTGCACTCATCCGTCCATCACGCTATGGCAAATCAGTCGTCAGACTTTGTTGTCACCATTAGCCCGGTGATTATGAATAGCATTAAGGAGGTGGCTCATGAGATGATTGTTAGTGGTACTTTATTCGCTCTCGGGCCTACCTTACCGACTTACCTGCAGTTCACTATTGGCCAACAACAACAGATTCACGCTGCGATGGCCGCAAGGACTGCTACATCTGCTTCAGCAACTCCTAAGCCGATGCAATATTCAAGTCCCATGGGACAGAGGCCTACGCCCCACCTTTGTGTACTGATTTCCAGGCCTTCTACCCGATAGGGCTTGGGCCATCAATACCCCTGCTAGTTCTTCGGAACTAGGTATCGTCCATATCTTTCCAGTAGGCACATCATGCTCTTCAGCCAACATCCGTTAGGCAAACATACCAAACTCAACATATGCCAAACCAGGCGTACTACGCCCCAATGACCGGTTAGTCTGAGTGTCAGGCTACTCCTCAGCCGATGCCAGTTTCTGATTCATAGCCAACCCAGACTCAATACGCTTCCTAGTACTCGTACACATCGACTAAACTTGCGGCTCTCAAACCCTAGACAAGGAACACTGCCACTAGTGTAGGGCTGGGCAGAAAGCTCGAGGCGAGCCGGCTCGGCTCGCGCCACAAGCTGGCTCGCGAATCAACGAGCCAGCAGAAAGCATGTTGTTATTGGATTGTCTGAAGGCTAAAATGTTCATCATGGGTTTGATGGCTTGGTTGGTCATGGTCATGGTTGTTTCTATGCTTTATTTTGCTGTTGCTATTGCCTATTGATCAATGTTGGGCTGCTTTGGATGGCTCTTGGAGTCTTTGTCGTGCTTGTCTTCTTGTGTTGGGCATACAGCTCGCGAGCTAACGAGCCGCTCATGAGCCAGGACCTAGCCAAGCCGAGTCGCTCTTTCGGGCTCGCTGAATCACCGAGCCGTCGCTACCTGACCGAGCCCGAGCGAGCCGAGCCAAGCCTGGCTTGGCTCGGCTCGTTTCCAACCCTACGCTAGTGTAGAGACATATTGGGGGTACCATCCTACGGAAATGCAGCTGGGACCCGCTCGTCCCACTATTTTTACTCCACATCGGGATCAGACTATTCCCCTAGTAGACATATCCCCTCTGCATTGTGCCCCGGGGGTGGGGGGCAACTAGCCGATAATGGAAGAATGCCTGATAATCGTCTAATATGGCTGATCAAATTGCTACTATACTAATGGACCAACTTGGGATACAACCAAAGCGGAAGACAATAGGGTATAGGAAACCATACCTAGACTAGATGGATCAGTACGATTTCCTTATTGAGTTCAGAGTCCCTGACTTTACCAAGTTTTCTGGCGATGAATCAGCTTCAACTATGGATCATATCGGCTGGTTCTTGGCTCAATGTGGGGAAGGAGGCCGATACAACCATCATCGAGTTAGGCTCCTTCCCTTGTCCCTTTCAGGGCATGCTTTTCACGTGGTTTACATCTTTGCCTGCCAATCTCATCAATTCCTAGGCCGACTTAGAAAGCCGATTCCATGAATACTTTTTTAATAGTAGTGCAGAGTTGAGAATATCTGATCTTAGTTCTGTTTGACAAAAAAATGGGGAATAGGTTAGTGATTATATCAAGCGGTTCAGGGATATGCGGAATCATTGCTACAACGTAATTTTGCCAGATGCGCAATTAGCCGATCTCGCAGATCAAGGCCTGTTACCACAAATCAGAGAGAAGTTTAGTGTACAAGAATTCCTAGATTTGAGTAATCTAGGTCAACGTGTATCAGCCCATGAGAGCTGATTTGCAGAAAACAAGGAATTCAAAAGCAAGTTCAAGAGGGTGGACGGTAAAATCAGTTACGTCAATTATCCATTGGATGATGATGAGTTGTCCGATGAAAATCCTATAGTGGTCAATGTGGCTGAATAGGTAAAAGGAAATAAGAAACAATTGATATGTACATGGCTCAAACATTCTAAAAGCCAATTGGAGGTCAAGTATTTGTTTGACATAACCAAGTACAATCGAATATTTGATCTGCTGTTGCAAGAGAATCACATCCAATTACTCGAGGAGCACGTATTGCCTTCACCTGAAGAAATCAGGAAAAAGTGGTATTGCAAGTGGCACAATTCCTACTCTCATAATACCAACGATTGCAACATCTTTAGGCAACAGATTCAATCGGCTATTGAAGATGGAAGTCTCAAGTTTGAGGATAAGAGTGCCATGCAAGTGGATGTAAACCCTTTTCCTGTTAACATAGTTGAGGTGTCAGTTAAAGAAAAGAAGAAGGTTCAGTCTTAGGCTGATGAAGTGGAGGAACGGGAAATGTAGATAGTAACAAAGGTGATCTTTTCTAAAAATATCACTCAAATAGTGAATTTAAGCATAAAGTACACCATCAACTCAGTGAATATTTCTACTGATGCTACTAGCACATCTAAGATGATAAAACCTAAAGGTGATACTAAAGCTGGTACGTGGTATTGGTTGGCGAAGCATAGAGGGACATTAAAGCTAACACTTAAGCCAAAGGTGACATTCGATCAGTTATTCAACAAATACCAGAGGTAGGCGTCCCAGTCGACCTAACGGCGTGACACAAGGCCGCAAGGAATGAATGCCCGGGTCAGGCCTTGGATGGATCCAAATGTGGAACATTGGGAATGCCCTTTCTTTCAGTTATGTTGGGAGAGGAAGATGATGCTACCATTGGTATGGGATTGTCCGGTATGACATTTTGTGCCACGACTATGGTATCCAAGGAGCCCGAGTCCTAAGAAGCAAACAATATCAGCTAAAGGTAGGATCGAAGGGATCGTGCTAAAGTCCCAGGGATAGGTTAAGAAGAAAACCTAGAAAGGAAAGATATGCCAGCCGATATAGCCCAAGCCACAATGGGTTCCTAATGGACTTGTGAAGTCTCAAAGATGGCAGTCGCAGAGATTAAGGACTCAAGAACAGAGAGAGGCCGATGCTGAGCGAGAGACAGATAGGACTTTTGAAGAACTAAGGCCGATGGTCCCTAGGCAAGTGTGGTGTAGAAAGAGGATGGAGTTATCAGAAACCAGTGATGATGAGTCAATGGCGCCACTTAGCACTGACAGATTGCCCTCTACGAAAGCCGATGTTAACATGGTGCTCATACTCCTTGACGAATATAGGGTACCTGAGGCTTATATGTCGGACCCAAGAGGCCTACCTGAGGCTCAGTTGTGTCTAGGGTCACAGGAGGCTGTCTTCAAAAAACCTGATGAGCATTGGCATATCAAACCCTTATATCTGAAAGGGTTCATTAACGGCAAGCCGATGGCTAGGATGTTAGTAGATGGGGTGTGACAGTGAGCTTGATGCCTTATTCTACATGCCGAAAGTTGGGTAAGTCAAGTAAAGATTTGGTTAAAACTAATATGATGCTCAATGACTCCAATGGCAACCTGACTGAGGCAAAGGGAGTATTGATCGTTGTAAGTTCAAGGTAGCTCTTATGTGTTTTGGTGATTAATGACAAACATAATTAATGACAATGTTTATTTTAGTGCTTGAATCATGAGAAACCTCTTAAATGCTTATTGCTATGTGTAACGTCCTCTTATTTCATTTTTATAGACATAGTACATCGTTAATTCACAATAGAAAAAAAAATAATTAATGAAATTAACTAAGGACTATCTAATTAGTTCTAATCCTAGACCATGACCATGTTGAGCTGCGGTCAAACCCAACACACCTGTGCCTAAGCCGAAACCAAGCAAGACGGCCTCCACGACTGAGCCACCGCGGGCTCCAAAGCGAACTCCCTTAAACGCGGATGATTATCTCCAACCTCCCGTATTAATCCCGTTTCGAGAGCAAACCCTACCCAAGACTCCATCCATCTACTACCGGCAACGCAGAGCAAGGAAGGAACGAGAAGCCGCAGGACGCGGTCGTCTTCACCGTAGGGAAGCTGTGCAGACAAAGCCACCCACCGCCGACGCCGAGGAAGCGCCGTTCGTTGCCGTCAACACCAAAGGGTGAGGCCATTCCGTCGTCGTTGCCTTCCTTTCCGTCGTGGAACGCCGGGCCGAAGCGCCAGTCTTGTGAGCCGCCAGCCGGTCGCCGCCGCCGCCGTCCGTGTGAAGCCGCCAGAAGCCGCGCTGCTGAAAACGCCGTCGCCGTCTTGAGATTCGCCGCCGCCGCCGAGGTCGCCGTCGCGTGGCTCGCGCCCTAAGCCGCCGCCGCCCGCCGGGTAAGAACCCGCCGCGCCGCCGTAATCGCCGCCGCCGCCGCCGCCCGCTGCGAGTCGCCGCCAATGCCGCCGCCGAGAACACCGCCGCCGGAGTCGCCGCTGCAGGAGCCGCCGCCCGTCTCTCTCTCTCTCTCTCTCTTTCTCTCTCTCCTCCCTTTCTTCTTTTCTCTTTCCTCGTCTTGCTCTCTGTGTTTGTTTGAAGCAAAGCAGAGCAGAAGCATTACTCTTCACCCTATAAAATCTCTGGTCAAAGCCGGTCAAACCCAGCAGACTCTGTTCACATTGAGCAGTGGACCTTCACCAATTATATCTCTTAATCCGTAGCTCTGTTTCACATGAAACCAATTTTATTGGCTTCCTATGAACCTAATCTACCCAATCGTAATTTTCTAGTAATTCTTGTATTCAGTATTATTTTACGTTGTTTATGTGTGCTCTCGTTTTGCGGCGAGAGCGGTCAAGGGAAACGAGGGAGACGCCGACGTGGTCGCTGATCTGCAGGACGAACCGCCGTATCCCGACCAAGGCAAGTTAGAAGCATATCGCTCCTACCTCTTTGCAATGTTTTATTAGCTGTTTGAAAATTGCATGCTATGTTTGTATGTATTTAATAGTATTAAAATGTGTAGCTAATTCCCTATTATATGTTTATCATCAATTAGCGCATATTACTGTTCATTGCTGCCCTAGGATTAATACTATGTTTTAATTAGGCCAAGTTGATGTTTCACTATGTTGCTTAGCATGAATAGGGGTATCTCGATTAGGAATTATATCATTTGGGCTTAT
This sequence comes from Olyra latifolia, assembly GCA_036346145.1. Lineage (NCBI taxonomy): Eukaryota > Viridiplantae > Streptophyta > Magnoliopsida > Poales > Poaceae > Olyra > Olyra latifolia. Next base: position 40,461,387 of record CM070532.1, read on the forward strand.
GGTGCAAAATGGGGCAATGGAGGTCTGTCGGGGTTTTAAAACCAATTAATCCACTAAAAGCAACGTGGTGTGAGTTGACTGGGGTGGATGCTAGTTTGGTGGTTGCGTGAGGCACTTTTGGTGTCTGGTAGCCACCTTAGTCATCTAAGGACCGTTCCATTCGGTGGAATGCCTATTTCAAGATAACATGATCTGACCATGGGCGCTAACATGGTAAGGCCTTAGCCGACTAGCTTGGAAAGCTTAGGCTTGAGTGTGTCACTTGGAGGTGTGGGTGTGGCTAGCTACCACCGCAGACTGCAAGGCGCAAGAGGGGCCTTGGCTTGGTGTGAGGTGCCGGGGGTGAATCCTTAGCGGGCGGGCTCAAGTTTAGGTGGACCTTGTCAAAGGCTTCGTTGGGGTCTCGAAGGTGATTCCATCCATGGGTAAAGTGTACCCTCTCTGCAGAGATTAAACTATCATGATAGCCGTGCTTTCATGATCAAGAAGCGGGCGTGGAAAAGATCCTTGGTGTAGTCCCATGGGTTTTCAATAATCTAAATGATGTAGCGGGTTGGCGGTGAGTGCCTTCGGTTTCTGCCGTGAGGGCTGCTTTTGTGTTAAATTAATAAACAATGGGTCATTGATTTAACTTAAGTTTCCAAGCTGCAGCTTTTCCAATTATTAGGAAAGTTTATAAAATTGGCTTTGAGCAAAACAACCCTACCTGTCCTTGTATTCTGCATCATATATATATAAGGACCTTGCTTCGAGTATTCGCGTACTCACCCTCGCATATCACGCTGGGTCGTTTCATTCCAACGAACAGTGAAGAAACTGAAGAAGTCGCTTCTTACGCCGAAGTTCGGCGTGGGCGATCAAGACTACTAGCCGCGACTCGATCGATGATGCTGTGGCGTTTGGATGGGCGCATCGACGCATTTAATTTACTTCGCTTTATATCATTTATTTATTGTAATAAATGGCGACTCTGCCCTCTTGTATCGTTGTTAATTTCAATGTAATAAGCGTATGGTGATGTTTATCATTACATATCTTGTGGTACCGGCTTGATCCTTGGGGTGCATGCGAAGCCTGAGGGTCCTACCTGTATGGCCGGGTTCACAGAGTTGGTATCGAGCGAGTTGGCCGTAGGGGCGCTAGATAGAATGGCAAGACCCTAAGGTTATTATATTAAAAAAAGGGTGTTTTAAAATGGGATATTATTTGTGTGAGTTGCTTAAGTCTTAACTTCTTGTTTATTCCTTTTTGTTCACCGTTGAAAATTTTAATTTATTTTGACTTTCTTTTTAATTTTAGATGCCGACCTTTAATTCACTTTGGGCGCACGCGGGTGGATTCTGCGATTTGCTAAGAGACTTGATGCACCATCTCGAGTACACCACGCCCCCCAGTACAGGAAGGCCGGTTCTCGAGTCTTGGCACCATGCAGATCTGGCGAAGTCCTTTATTCCTCGGAGGTTGACACCTCTGGATGAATTGTGCGATTCAGCGCCACCGTCTTCGCAACAGGGCGTTGTGCAAGATTGTGCGGAGGGCAATTCAGTAACAGTCGCCATACATCAGAGGAACTTGTGGGAACCCCATTTCGTTACTTCCCACATGATATGGGGCCTCTCCATTTCAGCCAGGTATCTGAGTTTTTCCAGGAGGAGGACCCAGCGGTGGATAAGCAGGCTAGATGGATGGCAATCCAGGACTTGATGTACGAGGTGCTCCAAACTGTCCAAACTGTGGCACAACACTTGATTAATCTGCCGGCACCTGCTCAACAGAACTTGCCACCCCAGTCGAGGTATGGAGACTTCATGAGGACTCGTCCACCTACTTTTGCTGGAACCACCGAGCCTTTGGACGCGGATGATTGGATTAAAGAGGTGGAACGCAAGCTTTATTTGGTATTTGTGATGATCGGGAGAGTGTGCGTCTGTGACCCACAGTTAAAAGGCAATGCCGCAAGTTGGTGGGAGAATTATTGTGCAGCCCATCATGATATGCAAGCCATTACTTGGGATGAGTTCACTGAGGCCTTTCGTGCAGCACATATTCCCAGGGGTATTATGGACATGAAGAGGCGGGAGTTTCAGAATCTTCGCCAAGGCAACATGAATGTGACGGAGTATCTGCATCGGTTCACTCATCTGGCTCGTTATGCTCAGGCTGATGTGGCAGATGACCAAGCCAAGATTTGGAGGTTTATGCAGGGTATGGACCCGAATCTTAAGGTCCATCTCGTTTCTCATACTTACCAAAACTTCCAGGATATGGTCAACAGGGCTTTGCTGCAAGAGGATGCTCAACGGCAGTTGTTCAATGATAAAAAGAGGAAGATGGCAATGCAAAATCAGCAAGGGGCGGGGACTTCTCGACCCGAACAAGACAACATCGATTCAGACCAGACACCGGGAGCACCGGGGCGTCCATGCCAACTCTCCGTCGCCGGTGCGAATTCGCGACAACCAGAAACCGTCCTAATCGGGCGGCCTGACCCCCGAAGAACAATGCTAGCTCACGGGAGTTGATGCTATCACGCCATCGATGGGGTCATTTGCCAACAACTGTCCCCGAAGCGTCGAATTCAGCACTGCGCTGCTAATGTTGGAGGGACACGGCTCGTACACACTGCTGACAGGACAAGGCGAGGAGTACCGGGACCCCGAGGACACCACATGACCCTTGGAAGGGGGAGAGTCAATCATATGACCGCAGAAGAAGCTCGGGAGGCACCCGAGGTGGTACTTAGTAAGTTCTCGGTTAATTCGATTCTGACTCTGATTTTGTTTGATTAGGGGCTTCCCATTCGTTTATATCAAAAGAATTAGTGGTAAAACATGGGTGGAAATCAATGCCTCTAAAGACACCTTTGATAGTACAATCACCGGGTAAAGAAATGAGAACAAGCTTTGTTTGTCCTGAGATAGAAATCATAATAGAAGGGGAAAAGTTCTTAGCAAATTTAATCCTCTTAGAATCTCCTGGCATAGAAGTAATCTTGGGAATGGATTGGTTAATGAAAGTACATGGTCAAATTGATTGTGCCCAAAGAGCCATAACACTCACTAATCGTGATGGAAATAAAGTGACCTTTAAATCAGTCGTAAAACCTAATGGGATAGCAGTGGTAAACCAGATCAAGGGAGTGACACCAAAATCTGATCCACCGACCTTAGAGTCGATTACCGGTGGTGAGGAATTTGGGATGTTTTCGAAGAATTACTGGACTACCCCGGACCGAGATGTAGAGTTTGTCATTGACTTAGCCCGTGCACGCAGACCGATAGCTCGGAGGCCCTCAGAATGAGCAACCCGGTGGCGGAAGTGAAGAATCAAATAAAGGAGCTACAAGACAAAGGTTTCATCGGGCCAGTTCATCGCGTGGGGTTCTTGATGATCTTTGTGAAGAAGAAGGATAATACCACGAGGATGTGCGTGGATTATCGGTCTTTGAATGAGGTGACAATAAAGAATAAGTACCGTTGCCAGAATTGACGATCTGTTCGATCAAGCTGAAGGGAGCATGTGTGTTCTCCAAAATTGATGCGAGGTCGGTACCACCAGATAAAGATTAGGGATGAGGACATTAGAAACCGCATTCACAACTCGTTATGGGTTGTATGAATATCTGATGATGTCGTTTGGTTTAACCAACGCCCGGCCTATTTATGAATATGATGAATAAGGTCTTTATGGAATATTTGGATAAGTTTGTTGTCGTATTCATAGGCGACATCTTGATTTATTCGAAATGAGGAAGAGCATGCCGAACATTTTTGTTGGTGTTGGAAAGGCTTCGTGAGCATCGATTGTATGCCAAGTTCAGCAAGTCGAGTTTTGGTTAAAGAGGTTTCTTTTCGGGGCACATTATTTCTGGGAGGTGTAGCGATTGATCGAGCAAAGTGCAAGATGTCTTGAAGTGGGAGGCACGAAATCGATGACCAAGGTGAGGAGTTTTCTCGGAATGGCGGTTATTACGGAGGTTCATTGCTGATTTTTCAAGAGTTGCTAGACCCTCACTCAATTGTTGAAGAAAGACAGAAATTTGGTCGGGCGGAGGCTTGTGAGCAAAGCTTCCAAGAATTAAAGAAGAAATTAGCGTAAATCACCGGTGTTGGTCTTTGCCAGATAATCGAAGGACTTTGAGATATTTTGTGATGCATCAGCGAGGACTCGGATGTGTATTGATGCAAGAAAGCGAGTAGTGGCCTATGCTTCTCTTGATTAAGGCCGCATGAGGTGAATTACCCCACCCATGACACTGGAATTAGCGCATGATGGTTCATCTTGTTGAAGATTTGGAGGCACTATTTGATTGGGAACGAGCGGAGGTATATACAGATCATAAAAATCTTAAGTATATTTTACCCAGTCAATCTGAATATGAGGCAATGAAGGTGGCTAGAATTGATTGCAGACTATGACATAGGAGTGCACTACCACCCAGGCAAAGCTAATGTAGTTGCAGACGCGCTGAGTCGCAAGGGGTACTGCAACAATTTGGAGGTCAAAAAGGCACAACCGATGTTGCACGAGGAATTTCAGAAGCTGAGTCTAGAAGTAAGTGAGAAAGGTAGGCTGAATAACTTGGAGGTTCAACCAACGCTGGAAGCCTGAGATCAAGCAATTCTGAGGAGATGATTACGAGGTCATAGATGTGATTGTGCGGATGATACTAGGAAAAGCCCGTGTTTTTCTATGGACAAGGAAGGAGTTGTGTGGTATGGCAAAAGGATATTAGTACCGGATGTGAAGGAAGTTAAGGAGTTGATTTTGCAGGAGGCTCATGACTCCGCATTTTCTATTCACCCAGGGAGCACTAAAATGTACCTAGATCTTCGAGAAAGGTTACGGTGGCCCAAGATATGAGGGAAATCGCAGCATTTGTGGCTATGTGTGATGTGTGCGGCCGGTTAAAGCAGAGTACCGACGCGACCAATTTGGACTTCTCTGACCATTGAAAGTCCCAGAGTGGAAATGGGAGGAAATTGGGATGGATTTCATCACCGGACTGCCACGGACTCGGTCAGGGTATGACTCGATTTGGGTTATTGTTGATCGTCTCACTAAGGTAGCGCATTTCATACCGGTCGTACTACATACTCCGATGGAGACTTGCTGGTGTATGTCTCCAAAATAGTGTGTTTGCAGTGCGCCCAAGAAGATTGTTTCGATCGAGGACTCGGTTTACCTCTCGGTTTTGGCGAAGTTACACTCGTTGCTCGGTACTAATTTATCCTTGATCAGCGTATCATCCTGAGACCGATGGTCAAAGCGAGCGGATTAATCAGATCTTGGAGGATATGTTGAGAGCACGTGTGTTAGCAAATAAAGAGGATGGGACCAAAGTTTACCCTATGCTGAATTTTCTTATAATAATAGCTATCGGTCAAGTATCGAGATGTCCCCATTCGGCGTTATATGGAAGGAAGTGCGAACACCTGTATTGGAGCAATTTGGAGAGAACAAGGTTTTGGGCGAGAAATCCTAAAGGAAGCGGAAGATCAAGTGAATTTAGTGCGAAAGGTTGAGGACAGCCAGTCGAGACAGAAGACTCTGCGGACAAGCGCCGCAGGGAACTGAAGTTTGCAGTAGGAGACTTCGTGTATTTGAAGGTATCGCCTATGAAAGGGATACGACGATTTCATGTTAGTGGGAAATTGGCCCCGAGGTACATCGGACCATTTCAGGTATTAGCAAGAAGGGGAGAAGTGGCATATCAGCTGGAATTACCACCTCAGCTAGCGGATGTGCACTGGCGTGTTTCATGTATCTCAACTCGGAAGTGTCTCGAGTGCGAGAGAGCAGATGCCGATGGAGAATCTAGCATCGCGGAGGATTTGACCTATTCGAATATCCGGTCGAGTGCGGAGGAGGCGAGCGTTGCACCCGTAGCAAGACTATCAAATTTTGCAAGGTGCGGTGGAGTAATCACTGAGTCGAGGCTACATGGGGGCGCGAGGGCGATCTCGGCGAATTCGAGACTGTTCCCAAGCTCTTCCGAATCTCGGGGACGAGATTCTTTCTAAGGGGGGGAGGTTTGTAACGTCCTCTTATTTCATTTTTATAGACATAGTACATCGTTAATTCACAATAGAAAAAAAAATAATTAATGAAATTAACTAAGGACTATCTAATTAGTTCTAATCCTAGACCATGACCATGTTGAACTGCGGTCAAACCCAACACACCCAAGCCTAAGCCGAAACCAGCTGCAAGACGGCCTCCACGACTGAGCCGCCCGCGGGCTCAAAGCGAACTCCCTTAAAGCGGATGATTATCTCCAACCTCCCGTATTAATCCCGTTTCGAGCAAACCCTACCCAAGACTCCATCCATCTACTACCACCGCAATAGCAGAGCAAGGGAAGGAACGAGAAGCCGCGGACGCAGTCGTCTTCACCGTAGGGAAGCTGTCTTGAGACAAAGCCACCACCGCCGACGCCGAGGCGCCGTTCGTTGCCGAAATCAACACCAAAGGGTGAGGCCATTGCCGTCGTCGTTGCCTTCTTTCCGTCGTGGAGCAGCAGGGCCGAAGCGCCGTCGCCGATGAACCGCCAGCCGGTCGCCGCCGCCGCCGTCCGTGTAAAGCCGCCGAAGCGCCTTGCAGCCTTGAAAACGCCGTCGCCGTCTTGTGATTCGCCGCCGCCGCCGAGGTCGCCGTCGCGTGGAGCTGCGCCGCCTAAGCCGCCGCCGCCGCCGGTAAGACCACGCCGCGCCGCCGTAATCGCCGCCGCCGCCGCCGCCGCCATGCGTCGCCGCCAATCGCCGCCGGGAACACCGCCGCCGCCGGAGGTCGCCGCCAGCCAAGAGCCCGCCCGTCTCTCTCTCCTCTCTCTCTTTCTCTCTCTCCTCCCTTTCTTCTTTTCTCTTTCCTCGTCTTGCTCTCTGTGTTTGTTTGAAGCAAAGCGAGCAGAGCATTGCTCTTCACCCTATAAAATCTCTGGTCAAAGCCGGTCAAACCCAGCAGACTCTGTTCACATTGAGCAGTGGACCTTCACCAATTATATCTCTTAATCCGTAGCTCCGTTTCACATGAAACCAATTTTATTGGCTTCCTATGAACCTAATCTACCCTTTGTAATTTTCTAGTAATTCTTGTATTCATATTATTTTACATTGTTTATGTGTGCTCTCGTTTTGCGTGCGTGAAGCGGTCGCGGAAGCGAGGGAGACGCCGACGTGGTCGCCGATCTGCAGGACGAACCGCCAGTATCGACCAAGGCAAGTTAGAAGCATATCGCTCCTACCTCTTTGCAATGTTTTATTAGCTGTTTGAAAATTGCATGCTATGTTTGTATGTATTTAATAGTATTAAAATGTGTAGCTAATTCCCTATTATATGTTTATCATCAATTAGCGCATATTACTGTTCATTGCTGCCCTAGGATTAATACTATGTTTTAATTAGGCCAAGTTGATGTTTCACTATGTTGCTTAGCATGAATAGGGGTATCTCAGTTAGGAATTATATCATTTGGGCTTATGGTGCAAAATGGGGCAGCGGGAGGCTGTCGGGGTTTTTAAAACCAATTAATCCACTAAAAGCAACGTGGTGTGAGTTGACCTGGGGTGGACTGCTAGTTTGGCTGGTTGCGTGAGGCACTTTCGGGTGTGCGGTAGCCACCTTAGTCATCTAAGGACCGTTCCATTCGGTGGAATGCCTATTCTCAGATAACATCTGACCATGGGCGCTAACATGGTAAGGCCTTAGTGACTAGCTTGGAAAGCTTAGGCTTGAGTGTGTCACTTGGAGGTGTGGGTGTGGCTAGCTACCACTGCAGACTGCAAGGCGCAAGAGGGGCCACCGGCTTGGTGTGAGGTTGCCGGGGTGAATCCTTAGAGGCGGGCTCAAGTTTAGGTGGACCTTGTCAAAGGCTTCGTTGGGGTCTCGAAGGTGATTCCATCCCATGGGTAAAGTGTACCTCTCTGCAGAGATTAAACTATCATGATAGCCGTGCTTTCATGGTCAAGAGCGGGCGTGGAAAAGATCCTTGGTGTAGTCCATGGGTTTTCAATAATCTAAATGATGTAGCGGGTTGGCAGTGAGTGCCTTTCGGTTTACGCCGTGAGGGCTGCTTTTGTGTTAAATTAATAAACAATGGGTCATTGATTTAACTTAAGTTTCCAACTGCAGTTTTCCAATTATTAGGGAAAGTTTATAAAATTGGCTTTGAGCAAAACAACCCTACCTGTCCTTGTATTCTGCATCATATATATATAAGGACCTTGCTTCTTTGAGTATTCAGCGTACTCACCCTCGCATATCACGCTGGGTTGTTCATTCAACGAACGGTGAAAAACTGAAGAAGCGCTTACGCCGCTTGAGTTCGGCGTGGGCGATCAAGACTACTAGTCGCGACTCGGTCGGATACTGTGGCGTTTGGATGGGCGCATCGGCGCATTTAATTTACTTCGCTTTATATCATTTATTTATTGTAATAAATGGCGACTCTGCCCTCTTGTATCGTTGTTAATTTCAATGTAATAAGCGTATGGTGATGTTTATCATTACAGTATCTTGTGGTACCGGCTTGATCCTTGGGGTGATGCGAAGCACTGAAGGGTCCTACTGTATGGCGGGTTCAAACTGAAGTTGGTATCGAGCAGTTGACCGTAGGACGCGCTAGATAGAATGGCAAGACCCTAAGGTTATTATATTAAAAAAAAGGGGTGTTTTAAAATGGGATATTATTTGTGTGAGTTGCTTAAGTCTTAACTTCTTGTTTATTCCTTTTTGTTCACCGTTGAAAATTTTTAATTTATTTTGACTTTCTTTTTAATTTTAGATGCCGACCTTTAATTCACTGGAACTGCACGCGGGTGGATTCTGCGATTTGCTAAGAGACTTGATGCACCATCTGGAGTACACCACGGCCCCAGAGTACACGGGAAGGCCAGTTCTCGAGTCTTGCACCATGCAGATCTGGCGAAGGTCCTTTGTTCCTCGAGAGGGTTGACACCTCTGGATGAATTGTGCGATTCAGCGCCACCGTCTTGACAACAGGGCGTTGTGCAAGATTGTGCCGGAGGGCAATTCAGTAGCAGGCGCCATACATCGGGAGGAACTTGTGGGAACCCCATTTCGTTACTTCCCCATGATATGGGGCCTCTCCATTTCAGCCAGTATCGAGTTTTTCGGGAGGAGGACCCGGCGGTGGATAGCGAGCTAGATGGATGGCAATCCAGGACTTGATGTCGAGGTGCTCCAAACTGTCCAAAGCTGTGGCACAACACTTGATTAATCTGCGGCACTGCTCATGTAACTTGCCACCCCAGTCGAGGTATGGAGACTTCATGAGGACTCGTCCACCTACTTTTGCTGGAACCACCGAGCCTTTGGACGCGGATGATTGGATTAAAGAGGTGGAGCATAAGCTTTATTTGGTATTGTGATGATCGAGGAGAGTGTGCGTCTGCGCCCACCGTTAAAAGGCAATGCCGCAAGTTGGTGGGAGAATTATTGTGCAGCCCATCATGATATGCAAGCCATTACTTGGGATGAGTTCACTGAGGCCTTTCGTGCAGCACATATTCCCAGGGGTATTATGGACATGAAGAGGCGGGAGTTTCAGAATCTTCGCCAAGGCAACATGAATGTGACGGAGTATCTGCATCGGTTCACTCATCTGGCTCGTTATGCTCAGGCTGATGTGGCGGATGACCAAGCATTTGGATGGGCGCATCGACGCATTTAATTTACTTCCGCTTTATATCATTTATTTATTGTAATAAATGGCGCACTCTGCCCTACTGTATCGTTGTTAATTTCAATGTAATAAGCGTATGGTGATGTTTATCATTACATATCTTGTGGTACCGGCTTGATCCTTGGGGTGATGCAGAAGCATAGAGGGTCCTACTGTATGGCGGGTTCCATTACTATGAGACTAATATGTTTATTGTTAAGATTGTTCTAGTCTTATTCTATTTAGAGGAAATCATGTAGGTCAAGTGAATTAGCTATTCTTCCTAGCAAGGTAAGTCACTTGGCAAATTCGATAAACCTTGCTCTATGGGATCCTTGCTCATATTTTCCATGTATTAGTGATCCCTAGTTGATTCACTAGATAGACTTCACCATGTTTAATTGACTATGTGCATATATGATATCCATGGACATTTGCGTATGCACTTCTTTTGTGAAGTCAAATGTTGTATATCACATTGTTTATTTACTTTGCCATAGAATTAATTGATCATTTACCTTTTGGCATCTATCTATCATGTGCATATAGATATAAAGTTCTCTCATAAGATGCACATTAGAAAATTATCATATATCAAGTGTTTCTATTTATGTTGAGCTTCATTATAAAACACTTGTGGTACTTAATTGTGCATGAATATCAAACCTAACCTTTACATTGAGCCTTTGGGACTAATGTATTTCTTGAGTTTGTGAAGAGAATTAGGTCCTAGAGGTTGTGTGTTTGATGACCAAGGTGAGTTGGAAGATGACAGTCAAGTTGAGGTCAACAAGATGTGGTGTCACCAAAAATTGAGGACTAAGTCAAAGATCGATTTGAGATCGTCGGGGCAGGCGATTGTCAAAGTCGATAGGACAAGAGTCTCATGAGGTGATCGAGTCGAGGTTGACAAGACGAAGACGTCATCGATCGTGTGGTTAAGGTCATCATGCACGGTGCATCGAGAGAATGCATCGAGCATTGAAGTGGACTTGAAAGTGTTGATGAAGGACATCAAGCTTCAAGGGGATGTGCAAGGAAAAGGTATGGCTAGCATAGGGCTGAGGATGTTTCCTAGTCTTTTGTCGGTCTTGGTGTGTGGCTGGAAGATCGGGTTGCTAGAATAGATTGCCGTATTATCAAGGGGGGTCCGGATCGGTGGTTTGATCGGATCGATGTTATCCCTTTGTGATGCACCTTAGATTTGTTCTCCTAGGTCCTAGAAGCCTTAGGGTAGGTTCTAGGTGTGCGTGGGGGTGGTCTTTGGTGGCTTGGGTGAGCTAGGGTCTGGCTTGGTGTGTAAGCCGGACCGTCTGGCTAACGCTGTGGGAGCCGGTCCTGCACCTTGGCCGGGTGCTGCTGGACCGCGTGTCCAGTGGGGTTGTGTGAGGTGGCCCTATTCGGAGTATTAGCCGGACCGTCCTGCAGGGTTCCGGACCATCCGGCTAGTACTTGTGGTGAGCAGGTCAGGCTGGTGTCGGACCAGTGAGTGTGCGGTCCGGCTAGGGAGCCGGGCCGGAGGTCCAATGGAGGTTCTTTTGGGTTTTTCTAGGTTTTCTGCTCATCTCATTTGGGTTTGAGGTGGTGTAACCTTGTGGGTTGTGTAGCCCTCATTCTTACCTTCCCAAAAATCCAAGCTTTCCGAAAATCCCAAGATCACCGAAATCGGAGTTCGGAGCTAAAAGCTGTCAGGGGGAGGCCGGACGGTCCAGGCCAGATGTGAAAAATCTGCCCCGGAGGCCGAACTATCCGACGCGTAGGCCGAACGGTCTGGCCTGTACTTCCAAGTTTCTGTTTTGGGGCTGGACTGTCCGGCCTGGGTCGGATGGTCCGGGTTTGCCTGCGATTTTGAGGATCCGAGACTCCAATGGCTAGTTTTTAGTTGTAGGGTATTTATACCTAGGGTTTCGGGTTCCCTAGGGTAGCTGAGCTCCCCATTTCATATGTACTGCCCTTGGGAGTGTTTGTGGTGGGTTTTGGGAGTGTCTCCTTAGAACCTTGTGGGTGAAACCTAGGTGGTGGTGTGCATCACATTGAGGTTGATCAGGTGCGGTCAAGCCTCTCTTCGGGCTTGTTACTCTTGGAGCTTGGTGCTCCTAGACAGCTGTGGAGGAGGTGCGCCGGTGAGCTTCCAAGGAGGAGCCTTGTGGAAGTCCCGGTGGTGTGTACAAGAATTTGGGAGTCTTCCTTGCTGGAGCGGCGAACGACTACCTTGAGTGGATGACCCTGGTGCACGCGACGTGTTGAGGCTAGAAGCGATACTCCTGGGAACAAGGAGTGCTTCAACGAGAAGGTAGAGGTGATACTCAAACTTCAGTAAAAAGCCCTTGTGTCACCTCTTCCCTTTGTGCCATTTTATTCGGCTTGAGATCATTGTGTATGATCTGAGATTGATTGCTTGCTTGTGATCCTTGATTTGCTTGCTCATCATATTAGGATTGCAATCTTGTCTTAGGGTAATTACTTGTGCACCTAGATAACTCAATTGGTTAATTGCCCTTGTGATCAAAAGCCATTTGTTCTAAAGCTTCCACATTTATCTTAAGTTTTTGATCTCCAGACTAAAATTTGAATTAGAACTTAAAATTTGTAAAAGTCCAATTCACCCCCTCTTGGGCATCCGATTTTTTTCATGTGGTATCAGAGCTAGGTCTCTCATTCATTGGACTTAACCGTCCAGAGAGTTATTGGATGACCATAGGGGATTTTGTGTATCTAGGTGACCCACCCATATTTGATGGTTTTAATTATGCTTATTGGAAGAATCGCATGTCTTACTATCTTGAGGCCATGGATTTCCATGTGTGGTAAATTGTAGATGTAGGTTTTTCTCCTCCTAAGAATCGCAAGGTTCTAACCATTGAGGAAGAGAAAAGCTTACATCTCAATACTCAAGCTGCTAATGCTATATTTAGTTCCTTGAGTGTAGATGTGCTAAACAAGGTGAGCCATCTTCATAATGCTCATGATGTTTGGACTTGGATTCAAGAAAATTTTGAGAAGTCCAGCATTATTGATCAAGATGATGAATCTCAAGAATGGACTTCAAGTGATGATTGCTGCACATTAATTTCTAATGAAGATGAACCTACATCACCTCCCACTTCGCCTCATTGCAATATGGTTCAAGGTAATAATGAGGTAATTGACAATGAGCCCTCTCTACATGATATCATGCACATGAATGGAAAGCTTCATGATTATCTTAAGAAGGAAATGAGAAAATCATATGATTTGGGACTTAAGCTTGATATGCTCCAAAAATCATATGAGACCTTAATGAGAGATCATGAAAATCTCCTCCTCAAGAATCTCACTAGCACCAAAGTAGATGTTGGTATTACTTGTAATTTATTAGAAGATTTACCTTGCTTAGATTCTATTCCTTACACATCCTCTAAAATTGACACATCCACCTCGTGTGATGGTTTGATGGATAATCCTTGTTGCTCAAATACAAATGCTTCTATTTCCTCTAATGCTTTTGATGCTAACCATCTTGTAGAGGAAAATGAAAAGCTCAAGGCTCAAGTAATCCAATTGAAGAATAACTTGGAGAAATGCTATAAAGGAAAGGCCAATCTAGACGCTATCTTGGGGACGCAAAGATGCACGAAGAATAAGAAAGGACTAGGCATCATCCCCAAGAAGGACAATGGGACGAAGAGTCACAAACCGAAGAAATCCAAGTCAACCAAAGGCCTTGAACACAAGGAGAAGAGCAACCACAAGCACCAACCGAATCCGAAGTACCATGGCAATAATAAGAAGATCATTCGGTGCCTCGAATGCAACAAGTTAGGGCACATTGCCTCTAAGTGTCCTAACAAGGTAGAGACCAAGACCACAACCATCAAGAGGCAAACTGGCAAGGAGCAAGTCAAGAACAAGAAAGCTTCAAAGTCTACTTGCTACAATTGCCGGGAAAATGGACATGTTGGTAAGGATTGTCCCATGGGTAACACTCATAAGCCCTTCCTTGTCAATGAACATTTGCTTAGGAGAGATAAAATTGGTAATTTGATTGCTAAAAATGTTTCCCCAAATAAAACTAATGTCAAAGCCATTTGGGTGGCAAAGTACATAATTTGTGACAATTCTCTTAGGAAGAGGGATGCCTTAATTGGGTAAGAAAGAAATTGGGAATTTATCCAAGGTTGGTGGAAGGATAAGCCCAAGGAGAATTTTGTCAAGAAGGGTGTGCTTTGCTTCTTTGCTCATACTCAAACCTTCGATATTGCCTTATGAGCTTGATGAATGGAATGGCACATATAGAGTTAATGTGAATTCATATCCATGTGTATCATATTTCCTAAGTGTGCCATAGTTATTAAGTGCTAGTATAATATTTTTAAAAATAAGTCATTTTAGCCAAAATGTGGACTTCAAGTAAAATATTTAAAAACTTGCTTAAAAGTGTTCCAAATGATTCTCAAATGTTTTCAAATTGTTTTGGCTAAATAAAAATCCATTTTCATCAATAACAAGTTTCCAACCAAAATTCTAGTTATTAGATTCTTGTTTTTGCAATTTTTCGGTATTTCCATAGAGTTAATTCTAAACCGAATTTGAAAAAGTTTCAAGACCAAAAAACTAGAGTTGGTCATTACAAATGTTTTCCAATTGACCAACGTATCTAAAGCCATTTGGTTTCGAAACTCGCCGAAAAACTTAATTTGAGTGAAATTTCTCGATATGAATTGACTTTCAATGGTATTTATAACTCATATAAGTATGTGGAATCCTTAAAAATCATTTAAGCTCATTTTCAGCAAAATTGGAGAGATTCTCAAAACTTGAAGCTTTTATTGGCCAAAATCAATCTTTAAGGATTTGATTGTCTTCTCTCCATTGAAATTGCTCCAAAAGGTGTGTTTAATGGTTCTCGTGAATATCTGGAGACATTCATAATGATTTCATGAATTTTACCATGCCTTATTTCAAAATACCATCTTGTGAGCTTTCTAGTCAAATTTCTTCAAGTGCTATTAATATTTTAATTGCATCTTCATGAATGACCCTTTGTGTAAGGGGGGAGGGAGCTTTCTAAATGGATTTATAGGCTCTTTAGAGCATTATCTCTTTACTTGGATTGTATCTTGTGAGATTTGGTGGGACTTTCAACCTTTTCTATTTTAACTTGCTTCAAAATTCAAAAACAAAACTTTTTATTCTAAATGGCCTAATCTTGTGAAAAGAATAGTCTTAAAAAATGTCTTCTAATGTGTTTCAAATGTTTTCAAGTATCTATCTCTTGGTTACGTGCTGAAAGTCAAATTTTGGCCTAAAATGATTTTTTGTGATCTTGTTTTAGTATTTAACTTCAAATTTTTTAAAATAAGATTTATTTGGAATTTGAAAAAGTGTTTTATACAAAACTTTTGAGGTTTGGGATTTTAAACATTTCTCCAGTTCAAAGTTTCTTCAAAATCTCAATCATTCAAATGCTGTGCTCATTTCAAGTTCATCCAAATTTCTCTTTTGACCATATTTTACATATTCTTCCATAGAGTTGATTTGGAGTTTTGATTGGATTTATTTATGGTCGATGGCTTAAAATGGCATTTCTAATTCATATGAAGCCATCAAAATGGCAAAACTCCATTTACAACTCTTTTGGACTCTTTTTGATGTTTTGTGAAAACTATTTGCTTTCATATGCCTCTAATGCATATTTCATCGTTTCCTTTAAAATAAAATTGCTTTATTAAAAATTCTTTTTGAAAAACCTTCTATTGCACCTTAAGTTCAAATCTGGAACCCCTTAAATTATTTTGAAGTTATTTGCAAAATTTTGACTTCTTTTGAGCTTTATGTCAAACCAAACATAGTTCCTTGGTGGTCCATAGATCATTTCCACAAAATTTCAAAGCACATGGACTTCATTTGATCAAGTTTTGATCATTTTTCGTTTTTGGACAGCTTGCTGAAATTTTCAGTTTTGGACTGATTTTGGGCTGATTTTTTATTTTTGTATCTCCAAATGGGTTCATAATCTGAGAAAGTTGTTATTATGAGTTTTGATCCTCCATAGTTGGTCTACATTTCCTAATTTTCGCAGCATTCGCTAGAATAGATTGCCGTACTATCAAGGGGGATCCGGATCGGTGGTTTGATCGGATCGATGTTATCCTTTGTGATGCACCTTAGATTTGTCTCCTAGGTCCTAGAAGCCTTAGGGTAGGTTCTAGGTGTGCATGGGGGTGGTCTTTGGTGGCTTGGGTAAGCTAGGGTCTGGCTTGGTGTGTAAGCTGGACCGTCCGGCTGGGAGCCGGACCATCTGGCTAACGCTATGGGAGCGGGTCTGGCACTCGGCCGGGTGTTGCCGGACCGCGTGTCTAGTGGGGTAGTGTGAGGTGGCCCTATTTGGAGTATTAGCGGGACCGTTTGGCAGGGTGCCGGACCATCCGGCTAGTACTTGTGGTGAGCGGGTCAGGCTGGTGCCGAACCATTAAGTGTGCGGTCTGGCTGCGGAGCCGGACTGGAGGTCCAGTGGAGGTGCTTTTGGGTTTCCCTAGGTTTTCTGCTCATCTCATTTGGGTTTGAGGTGGTGTAACCTTGTGGGTTGTGTAGCCCCCGTTCTTAGCTTTCCGAAAAGCCCAAGCTCACAAAAATTGGGGCGTTTTGGTGGAAGGCTGTCAGGTTGTCAGGGAAAGGCCGGACGGTCCGAGCCAGGGACTGGACGGTCTAGACTAGATGTGAAAAATCTGCCCCCGAGGCCGGACGGTCCGACCTGTACTTCTAAGTTTCTGTTTTGGGGCTGGACGGTACGGCCTGGGGTCCGGATGATCCGGGTTTACCTGCGATTTTGAGGATCCGGGCCTCTAATGGCTGGTTTTTTAGTTGTAGGTTATTTATACGTGAGATTTCGGGTTCCCTGGGGTAGCTGAGCTCCCCATTTCATATCTACTAGCCTTGGGAGTGTTTGTGGTGGGTTTTGGGGGTGTGTCTCCTTATAACCTTGTGGGTGAAGCCTAGGTGGTAGTGTGCATCACATTGAGGTTGATCGGGTGCGATCAAGCCTCTCTTCGGGCTTGTTACTCTTGGATCTTGGTGCTCCTGGATGGCTATGGAGAAGGTGCACCGGTGAGCTTCCAAGGAGGAGCCTTGTGGAAGTCCCGGTGGTGTGTACAAGGATTTGGGAGTCTTCCTTGCCGGAGTGGCGAACAACTACCTTGAGTGGATGACCCTGGTGCACGCGACGTGCTGAGGCTAGAAGCAATACTCCTGGGAACAAGGAGTGCTTCAACGAGAAGGTAGAGGTGATACTCAAACTTCAGTAAAAATCCCTTGTGTCACCTCTTCCCTTTGTGCCATTTTATTCGGCTTGAGATCATTGTGTATGATGTGAGATTGATTGCTTGCTTGTGATCCTTGATCAGCTTGCTCATCATATTAGGATTGCAATCTTGTCTTAGGGTAATTACTTGTGCACCTAGATAACTCAATTGGTTAATTGCCCTTGTGATCAAAACCCATTTGTTCTAAAGCTTCCGCATTTATCTGAAGTTTTTGATATCAAGACTAAAATTTGAATTAGAACTTAAAATTTGTAAAAGCCCAATTCATCCCCTCTTAGGAATCCGATTTCTTTCAATCATGGAGCTTACCGTGGGGAGCAAAACTTTGCCGACTGCGTTCTTTCTAGTCGATGGCAAAGGGAGTTATGCGGTCTTGCTAGGGCACGATTGGATTCATGCTAACTGTTGTGTCCCACTCACTATGCATCAAATGTTGTTTCGGTGGGATGGTGATAGGGTAGATATAATTATGCTGATATCTCTGCTCGTATTGCTATGGCCGATACTGATGTTATCTGGCCCCTTGGTGATGTCAAGTGCCTGTCTCGAGAAGCTTTCGGGGATTGCAAGTTCATCAATGTTAGCCGATCACGGCTAATGTATAGTCTGAGGAATCAATTAAAGCCACATCATGTCTATGGGATCTGAAGCCATAGAAGATTTCTAAGAAAAGTTAGGCCAACGATTTATGTCGGTTGATGCACTAGAAGAAGTCGATATAGGTGATGGTGATAAAAAGAGGCCTACTTTTTTAAGTGCTTAGTTGCCCAATAAGTTAAAAAGCGAGTTAATAAAATTGCTCAAGGAATATCAGGATTGTTTTGCTTGAAAGTATCATGAGATGTCTTGTTTAAGCCGATCGTTAGTTGAACATCGGTTACCTTAAAACCAGGATTTAAGCCTTTTAAGTATGTATCAAGAAGATCCAATCCTAAAATTTATGATGCTATCAAAGCTAAAATTGAGAGACTCCTTGAAGCTGGCTTTGTTGGACCTTGCCGATACACCGAGTTTGTATCCAACATCGTCCCTATTGAAAAGAAGAACAAGAAGATCCACATGTGTGTAGACTTTAGGGACTTGAATAAGGTATGCTTATCGATGCTGTGTCTGAACACAAGATTGTTAGCTACTTGGATGGTAATGCGGGATATAATGAGATATTCATGGTTGAAGCCGATATCTATAAAACATCCTTCCGTTGTCTAGGGGCTATCGGTTTGTTTGAGTGGGTTGTCATGACTTTTGGATTGAAGAGTACCGGAGCAACCTACCAACGTGCGATGAATTTGATATACCATAAGCTGATCGGCTATTAGTAGAAATTTACATTGACAATATAGTCGTCACATGTAATGAACAATACGAGCATATAGCTGATCTATGCAGAGTGTTTGAGAAGACTAGGGCTTTTGGGTTGAAGATGAATCTATTAAGTATGCCTTTGGTGTATCGGCTAGGCAATTTCTTTGGTTCATGGTGCATGAGAGGGGGATCGAGCTGAGTCAAGGCAGGGTTAAAGCAATAATGAAGTGCAAAATCCCTGAGTGCAAGAAGGACCTGTAGAAGCTGATCGACATGATAAATTAGCTGAGGAGGTTCATTTCCAATTTATTCAGTCGAATTGGAGCATTTACATAGCTATTGAGGCTGAAAGCCGATTAGGAGTTTGTTTGGAGGACGGAGCATCAAAAAGCTTTTGATGATATCAAGCAATATTTATCTAACCCTCCGATATTAATAGCCCTACAAAAGGGGTACAGTTTAGACTCTATGTATGAGCTAATGATGATTCAATTGTGGTTGTGCTGGTGCAAGAAGTTGGAGGCAGAGAAAGGGTAATTTTTTATTTAAGTCAACAACTTATTGATGCTGAAACCAGGTATTCCTCAATCGAAAAGATGTGCTTGTGTTTATATTTTTCCTATACAAAATGAAGACATTACGTCTTGGCTGTCGAGTGCAAAGTGGTTTGTAAAGCTGACGTAATAAAGTACATGATATCAGCACATATATGACCTGAGGAATGAGCCGATTAAAGCAGTCAAGGGCAAGTGTTGGCCGATTTTGTTACCAGCTATTGCCCAACCACTAACATAGGGTTGGTTAGTGTGGCACTATGGACATTATTTTTTGATGGATCAGAATATATTGCTGATATCACCAAAAAGTTACATATTTGAATTTGCTTCCAAGGTTGAATCATCATGTTTAAATAATCAAGTTGAATATCAGACTTTGCTTAAGGGGTTATAGTTGTCGAAAAGTGTAGGAGTTGATATAGTCGAAGTTTATGGTGATTCACTCTTGGTGGTCCAACAAATCTTTAGGAATTTCAAATATAAGGATGAAACTCTAAATAGGTACTTGAATGAATGTTTGAATATCATCAGCTCGTTTAGGACATTTGAAATTAAACACGTTCCTAGAGGCCAAAATTGTGAACCTAATGCCTTGGCTCAAAGTGCATCTATATACAAGCCGATAGAGCAAAAGGAAACAATCGAGGTTCCAGTAATGGAAGTCGATTGAAGGTAGGAAATCATCGGCTATCTGAAAGATCCTTCTAGCTCTAAAGAAAAGAAATTGAAAAGGAGGGCACTTAAGTATGTGCTACTTGACGATTAGTTGTATGATCAGACTTTGGAAGGAATATTGCTCAAGTGCCTTGGCCTAGAAGAAGCTAAGGTGATCATGGGAGAGGTTCACGAAGGAATTTGTTGAACTCATCAGTTGGTTCACAAGATAAAATGGCTGATTAGAAGGACTGATTATTTTTGGCCGACAATGTTGGAGAATTGTTTTGAATATCACAAAGGCTGCCAAAATTGTCAGAAATTTGGCAATGTTAATTGGCTCCGGCATGAAAACATGGCCGTTAAGAGGGTGGGGGATTGACATAATTAGCCAAATATATCCGGCATCATCCAAAGGTCATAAGTACACATTGGCGGCTATGGGCTATTTCACTAAGGGCTCGTTTGGGAGGCCTAAACCCGGCCGGGATCCCGGCCTAATCCCGGGGCCCAGATTCCACGCGGGCCAGACCCCACGGGGGTTTTTGTGGCACGTTTGGCGGAGGAAGGGAAAGGAGAAATCCCCGTCGATCCCGGCCAAATCCCAGGGAAGGAAAAAATCTACTCTTCACGCGTGAAATTCCTGTCCATCGCGCAGCGTCCGGCGAGGTCGAAGAAGCGAGCAGCGGCGCGATGCTGAGGAAGAGGCCGGGGCGGCGAGGTTGAGGAAGATGCCCCGGCGGCGAGAAGGCACGGCTGTCCGGCATGGCGAGGCCGGAGAGCAGAGGCGGCCAGTGATGGTGACCCAGCGGCGGCGGCGTGGTAAGCACTGCTGGCTCGGCGGGCGAGGAGGAACGGCGGTCTGGCGGAGGAGCGAAGGCGGCGGCGAGACGTGAGGCCGAGGCGGCAAGAGGCAAGCACGGCGCCTAGCGGCGGTGGCGAGCCTGCCATGCGCGCGGTGCGAAGTGGCGGCGGTGTGCGGCGTGGGGGTGGTGGCGGCGGCGGCGCAGAGGGAGCGGGCGGTGCGTGAGAAGCAGAGGAGGCGACGGCGAGACGTGAGGCCGAGGCGGCGCGAGGCAAGCGGCGGCGGCAGGGAGGAAGCGGTGGAGGAGGAGGCGGCAGTGAGACACGCGGCCGCGGTGGAGCAGAGGAGCCGGACGGCTGCCGCTGAGCTCGTTGCCTCCGTCGGCCGCCGCTGAGCTCGTTGTGGCTGAGCAGTAAAAATCCCCAGGGAAGTGAAGTGACAATAATATTCCTCCATGGGAATATAATTCCTGGGTTTTTTTTCTATTACTCCCAAATGAGCCCTAAGTGGGTTGAAGCCGTCCCTCTGAAGAAGGTTACAGTTGTTGAAGCTATCAGCTTCGTCAAAGAGGATATTACATATCAGTTTGGGATACTGCAAACGATAACAACCGATCAGGATACCGTCTTTATGTCGGGAAAATTCCAAGACTTTGCGAAGGAGTTGGGCATCAAGGTATTAAACTCCTCACCATATTATGTTCAAGGCAACGGTCAAGCTGAATCATCTAATAAGGGGCTAATCAAACTGATTATGCGAAAAATAAACGAGAAAACGAGAACATGGCACTCAATGTTATTAGAATCATTATGGGCCTACCAGATTGCTTGTCATGGGGCAACTAAGGTTTTTCCTTATCAGTTGGTATACGGTCAGAATGTAGTGTTGTCGTTGGAAGTAAACATCGGCTCATTATGTATCAGCAGGCAAGACGAGTTGCTAGCCGATGATTTTAGAAATTTGATGATGGATAATTTGGAGGATTTGTCTGAGCATCGTTTAGGGCGTTGGAACAAATTGAGAAGAGTAAAGCGTGGGTTGGTAGGCATTATAATAAGAAAGTGGTGCCTAAGTCATTTGAGAAGGCTGATTTGGTGTGGAAAACTATCTTACCTATCGGCTTAAAGGATAATCGCTATGAAAAGTGGTTACCTAGTTGGGAAGGGTTGTATCATGTGAATCGGCTAGTACCTGACAACTCGTATATTTTGGAAACACTTGAAGGGGATTTGTTTCCTAAATCTATGAATGGAAAATATCTAAAGAGATATTACCCTAGCGTATGGATCGGGCCTAATCGGACGTAATACAGGTTGATTGGACATTTGATAGCCGACGTCCGAAACATCGCCTTTAGCATTTCAATTTTCCATCCTAACACATTGGTGTTGAGAGGGTCAGAGCAGGAGAAGCTGTAGACTTAGATGGAGAAAGCAGGGAATTAAAATTGAAAAGATTGAAATTAAGCCGACGAAGGATTATTACAAGTACATTCGGTCAACTGGCACGCAGGCCCTGACAAGTTAAAAATATTTCATTGGCTCATAGGCCGGACAAGTATTACAAAGTTTGTTAGGCAAGCATGCCTTTAGTTGGATGACTGGCATGCAGGGGTTGGGTAGATGATGGACAAAACCGCAATTGCTACTGCTGCCAGTTCCTCTTCACATCCCATATGATGAACTCGTCCTCTTTGTCTGATCTGGGGACTTCGACGATCTTGACCTTATGCTGCTTCATTGCGATGATGCAGCCTTTGACCTTTTTCTTCTAGAGGGAAGCAATGGCGTCGGCTTCTTCCTGTTCCTTGGAAGCTTTGGCCAGTTGCTCCTTGGCTATCTTCAATTTTTTTCCTCTAGGATGGTGATGGAGGTTAGGGTCGCGTCAACTGATTTGTCGGTGTTGGAGGAGGTTTCGGCAAGCTTCTTGTAGGTGGCTTGCCGAGTGTTGGCATCGGCTACCAAAAACCAGAGGAGGTCTTCTTCCTTTCTTTGGGTTGCACACGTCTGGCCATCCTTTCCTTGGTTGATGCTACTCCTTCCCAGTGAGCATCGAGGTCGCAAGATGACAGAATGTTGCTCTTCGCAGCTTTAGGGAGGATTATGTCCAAGTCTTGCATAGCATCCTATATTGGTTGCGCATCTTGCAGGAGGGCGTTAGAGTTGGAGGTAAGGAGGAACTCCAACCAGTGAAGCTTCTCTATGATTGTATAGGATAGGCCAGCGAAAGCCGATGCTTGTCCCATCTCCTTAGGGATCCTTGATAGATCTGTGATGGGGCGGGGAGTCGATGACATCGTCATCGTCATCCTCAAACTCTTCTAGATCGATATATAGAAGTTTGGTGAGGTCGAAGATGCCCGTTGTCGGCATAGGAGGATCCTGAAAAGAATAAGTGGTAAGTTTAAACAGTTAAGCTAGAAAGCAGTGTTGGCTATAAAAGATCAGTACTTGGGTGATGGGGATGGCAGCCAGTGGTGACTGCATCAGCTTTGGAGCCGATGGTGAGGTGATGGCAGTGATATCAACCACCACGTCCTAGTCATACAAGTGTAAATGTTATACAAGATACGTAAAAAAAAGAGAGAGAAAAGAGGGTACCTCTTGGTGAGCCAATCCATGGGGCAAGGATTCGGCCGTGCATGCTTCATCATGATCGATGTCGTCGACCAGGATGAGATCGTCGTTGGACTTCCTGTTCTTTTTAGGCCTTGCGGCCTCTTTCTTGTGGGCAACTCGCTTGGATACATCTGAAAGTATAAGTTAGTATCAGCTAAAGAAAAAAAAAGGTGAATAAAAGCTGTTGTAAAACTTATTTTTGGTGCGGCCTTTCTTCACTGCCAATTTGGATGGTGTTGGGGCGTCTGGGTGAAGGTTGGCAAAAGAGTAGCCGATAGTGCAAGTAGGTCCAATCTTCTTGCCCTTGTCAGCCTGCAAGGAGTACAAGTGAGAAAAGTTACACTCAATTATTGCTATAAGAAATTATGAATATTACCCGAAGAAGTCGATTGACTATCTGAACAAGAACTGGGGTGGCTGGAACATGGTTGGGTGGATGAGGTGTTTTCTTGGTTATCTTCGTCCGGTCTAGTATTGTGAGTATCTAGATTTCCAAGCAAATTGGGCAGGTCTAGATAGAACCGATCCAGGTAATATTGCACAGACCGATCGTTGGGGAAGATTACTGGTGGAACTTGGGACCACCATGTCCTAAAGTTGCTAGAGGTTTTACCACCCAAATGGAGAAGTGGTAATTCTATATAGAAAAGATTGTTGGCTGGTTCTATGATCATGCTTATCGTCCATATAGCCGATGGCATCCTAGGCTGCAGTCTTTGATTCAAGACAAAATCTAGAACTAGTTGCCCAAAACCAAATTGCTTGGAGTACACAGCAAGATGGTAGAATTCGTATGATGGCCTAAACGTTCTTTCTCTTGAGTTCAAGCCAACGATCAATGTGCATGGAGAGACGAAGTATTTCAAAGATTCTTGTGATTCTTTAGAGAGTTGGTCTGATAGTTTGGAGAAAGGGAACTACAAAAGCCTCGGCATCTTCATAGCAGAAGAAGTGTATAGTTGGCACATCATCCGTTTTAAGACAAAAAGAAGATAGCAAAATAGGAGGCAAAATCCGATGCGTTAAGTTTGGTATCCCCTTGATTTGCTGACAATACTTCTCTGAAGGAGATACTCTTTCTATATTCCATTGGTTGATTCTCCTTGATGTCCTCTCGTAGGAATTCAATATTTGGAGAAATTGTAATGTCCCAAAGCCGATGGAATTGGGCATACATCCATAGTTGGAGAAACCACATTGGGCCTCTAATGTTTCCAACGGACTGACCAACTAAAATAGTGTATAGCCGGGATTGGATGATATGCATCATCTGATAAGTCGATCCCAAGAGCAGCTTGGACAAAGAAACCCTCCCTTCAACCAGTAGTCTCTTGGCTAGTCCTTGATACACCTGTGTCAGACTGAGGGCCGCTCTGCAAAAGAAGTATCGGCCTAGCCACATATTCAAGAAGGCTGCATGCTCTTTATCCCATACAAGGCCTTCTTCTGGGTTATTATCATCAATGTATCAGTTCCACCCTTCGCCTTTGTGGGATATTAGTTTATAGGTGGCATGGAGGGTGTGCGCCAATGGTTGCTCCCTATCAGGTCTCAAGCCACAAAGCATGGCTATGTCCCAAAGAGTTGGTCCTATCGGCTCTAGCCTCAGCATTAGTGCGTTGAAGGTATCTGACCAAAAGTACCAATCTTTCCAATGCCCTAAAGCTATCTTTCCACCCCTTAATATTAACGTCTGCTGCGTTAAGGAGGAGTCTTGGGATATCTAGATTGGTTATTGCACTACAGGAATCGCGCGAAAAATAGATCCCGCCAAGCTCTCTTGATGGCCAATAAGACACCGTCGAGAGAGATAACCACTCTCGACGGCCAAGGTCAAACCGTCGAGTACATCTATCTCTCTCGGCAGTTGGCACTCAAGCCGTCGAGAGAGGTTCAACGCACGTTCATGGGTGCTAGCCCATGAAGATAGTGTTAACCTCTCTCGACGGCTTACCGTTCGCTGTCAAGAAACTTTGAACATGAAAACAAAATTTGGGTCGGCTGGGTGGCGCGCTAGGGGTCTCTCCCGACGGCATGAAAACGACGTCGAGTGAGATCGAGTGGGAAGATGGTTGCTGGGTTTTGGCTGGCAGGCCATGGGCTCTCTCGACAGCTTCACTTAAGCCATTGAGAGTAAATGTTTTTATTGTAAATTTTGCTAAATTCATACATATGGTAATATGAATTACAATCATGAAATTTGGCATTGCAAGGGTTATGAAATTAGTTCTTATAGTTTGCAATAAATTTCTGAATTTTTTCGAGCCGTCAGGATGAAAAACTAATTTAAATGTATTTTATAATGATGGAAATGGTTTTGTATTAACAATAAATGTTTGGATTGTTCAAAATTTAAAGAAAAATAGAAGTATCGAACACATCATCGTGTAGATTTTGATCCGTCCGATGTTTAGTGCAGTGGTGGGATGGAACTGGCAAAGCTACTGATGATTATCTCCGAATATCTCTATACACTAAAGTGAATCGGTAACTCGATTAGGGCGATTACATGGAAACACGTAGCTCGAAACGTCAAAATTTTTTCAAACTTTTTTTGAGCTAGCTAAGTCACATACGAAGCAATATAATCGAAGGTTACAGTCAATACCATTAGTCCAATTTTTTACAAAAATTAAAAGAGCCGGGGTTGACCACTGTTTGCCTAAGAAAGGGGGCATCGAGTTAAAGATTCATCTTGATGGCTTCCTCCAGTTACATTGAGACAAAGTAACCGCTCTCGACGGTTACCAACGAAGCCATTGAGATAGATTTGTCTTGATGGCCAAGGCAAAAAAAAGCCCTCGGGAGAACAAAGGGGCCTCTCTCGACGATTTACGCATGGCCGTCGAGAAAGGTACGTGGAGCGTGGCCTCGTGACCGTTAGTGACACATCTATCGACGGCTCAAGAGGGGCCTTGGAGAGAGCTAGGTGGTGACCGTGCCCTAGTATGAAGGGCCTCTCTCGACGGGTTAAGTGGAGCCGTCAAGAGAGGTAGTCCTCATGACAGTTAGGGACAAATCTCTCGACGGGTTAAGTGGGGCCATCAAGAGAAGTAGGCGGTAACCATGTGCTAGGGAGGCCTCTCTTGGTGGCTTAATGTTGGCCGTCGAGAAAGGTTGGTGGTTTTGAACTCACAGGGGCTCGGGACTTATACAAATCCCAAGTCCCGAGCCACGAAGCGCTTTCTCTCTTGCGCCATCCGCTCAAGACCGCTCTGCCCGCCTCGGCCCACCCGTCGCCACCGTCCCAGCCCCACCCTGGCCTCGCCCGCCTCCGCTCTCCCGATGTAGCCCGTCCCGCCTGTCTCACTGCCCGGGCCCACTCTAGCGCCTTGCCTCGCCTGCCCGCCATGTCGGCCTCCCTAGCGCCGTCTGGCCCTTTGTCTCGACCTCGCCCGCCCACCCCTGTATTTTGTCAATTTTGTTTGAAATTTACGAGTTAGTCTCGACGGCCGCCCCAGGATTAGGATTAGAATTAGTATTAGTATTAGTCTTAGTAACATAGTATCAGTAGTAGTTTCATAGTATTATGATGGGGGCCACGCTAGCACAAATAAAAAATTTTCTACCGCAAACACCTAAGATCACATGCAAGTAGGGGATCACGGATCGTTACCCTTGACGCGCAGAGGTAGCGGAAGCAGAGTCACGCGTGTTGAGGAAGTAATTGTACACATCGAACACCTCTTCCTTGCTGGTCGTCAAGCGTCCCCGAGCAGCACATCGTCGTAACTAAGCACCGCGAGGTCATCAAGGTCATCGTCGTTGGAGGTTCCACCAATCAGTGTGTTCGCCTGCGGTAGCGCCTCTAATGGTATCCACACGTCCGAGGAAGGAACGCCGTGCGGGGTGTGCCAGCACCTCACCACACGGCTAGGGTTTCAGGCGAGAGGGAGGGACACGGCGGCTAGGGCTTGGTGAGAGCTCGTTTATCTACCCCACGCCGCCCAAGGCCTTCCCTTTTATGGACGTGCTAGCGGGCTCTAGTCGAGGCCCACTAGGACTCCAATTCCTACGAAAATCGTATCCGCGCGCAAACCCTTCTTTTAATAGATCAAATCCACTAGATATGTTTCAACCCGTTAAGTTTGTGACCCGTTAGGTTCATGTGCAAGTTAGCCGTGAATCCAGAAAGTCCCTTTCCAGTCCACAAATCAATAACGGCACCTAGCAGTACATATTGACTCTCGAATGCACAGAATGATTTCATCGGCTGAACCTTGATACACTCAACATACCGATCCTTTTGGCACATGGTACCAGTCAAGCTCAAGGCGTGATACATGCCACTCTTGTGATAGCTCGACCATTCACTTGTCAATGTGATGGATATAAATGTCATAATTAACTCTTT
Organism: Olyra latifolia; assembly: GCA_036346145.1. NCBI lineage: Eukaryota > Viridiplantae > Streptophyta > Magnoliopsida > Poales > Poaceae > Olyra > Olyra latifolia. The sequence continues at coordinate 40,488,663 of CM070532.1, forward strand.
AATCATATCAGCACGGCAGCGTGCTTTTCTTATCCATCCACACCGGGGGGCCAGAGATATCTCTCCTGTTATCGAGGAGGGGCAAATTTCATCTTGATCAATCACATCTTTACGCCATGTTTCGTGGCATACCAATAACTATCATTATAACTACCCTGTTATGGTATAGCGTTTGATTGCACCAAAGCATATGCCTCCATAAGTTAGGACTCCATGATGATCTCAGGTCTAAAGACCATATAGGTGTACCACTCAAGACTACACGCTGATGGCACTTTGTAGATAACAATCTCAGCAGCATCTCAGAGTAGGTCTATCCAACCACCCATGTTCTCTAACATGTGTCCACATTATTGATTTGATATCTCCATATCTATGGTATATGAAACAATACAATCAATCAATACATGTGCTGATCAAATCATTACCGCTCCTCGTAATGATATGGACTAGGGATCGTTTAGAACAATATCACAATAACAATATGTCTCACAACCAAATTGTATTTGACGAACAAAGTCGTGACATTAATTTATGGAACCGATAAGCAATGTTATCATAAATACATGAATAAAGACGTTATACAATCATCATATGATTGCCTCTAAGGCACGTTCCCTTCATATTAGTATTAGTATTAGGAATAATATTAGTATTAGAAATAACTAGTACCATAGTATTAATATTAGTAACATAGTATTAGTATTAAAAATAATAATTGGTAATAATTATTAGAAATAATCCAAATTGTAAAAAATGGTAGAAATTAGTAGGGATGACTTGAAAATTAGTACAATTTGATAGAGTTGGCACAAATTCAAAGAAAATGGTAGAAATTAGTAGTAATTGATAGAAATTAGTAAAAATTGGCAGGGTTTGGTTTAAATTTAAATTAGTTTGTACAATTGTTTGCATTGCTTTATGTTTATTTCAAAAATCTTGTAAATTAAAATGTCACCTAGCCTTACGTCACCCGTTCGGGAACGTCACAGTCCGTAAGGATCTAGGAGGGTGATTTGTCCAGTTCCATTACGAAAAGTGGAAAGTGTTCCCGAACTGTCCAGTGGACTGCCTAGATTGGCATCCTAGTGGGCAGCCTACGAATGTCAGTTTGGTTACGATATGTTGTGGTACCTATGGTTTTTGTGGTGAAATTTCGACGGCATGACTCTATATGGTTCTCTGGTGCATAACATAAGTGTTGGGGCGTCAGGAATGGCACCCTGACCATCGTTGCACTAGAGAAACCTTAGGGTTATGCTGTCAAAATTTCATTTCCGATCCATGGGTGTTACAACGATCGTAATCAATCTGGCATTCGTGGGTGGGTTTAGAAGCTTCCTTAAGCCTTATATACAACACCTAACCTCCGACAACCTGTACTGTATGGATTGAAGAGGAATGGAAGAAGATTGGAGTTGGATATACGATGGCTGGCGGCAGAACGGACAACACACAGATGAATGGTTCTAGAAGTCTGGTGAACTCATGCGTTGTGCTTTCGAGGCGACGCCCAACCCCAACGACACATATGTGCATTGTCCATGCGCTGACTGCAGTAACTGTCAAAAGAGATCGTGGGACGAGATGCAGATCTATTTGTGTAAGGTTGGGTTCAAAACAGCGTATCATAGATGGGTCTACCACGGCGAGGGGGCTTGTGTTGCACCAGCAGATCCTATGACAAAATGGAGGACTACGGTCATCATTTCGAGGACGAAGAGTCCCCCACATCCGTGACAGAATTTCTGAAGCTTGTGTCGTCGTCCACGCAAGAGCCGTTGCATGAGAAAACCACAGTGACCCAGTTGTTGGCGGTATTACTTATGATAGCTTTGAAGTCTAAATTCAATTTCTCTATCAATTGTTTCAACGAGATTTTGGCTCTATAGTGCTCCGTCTTCCCTAAAGGTCACAAGATGCCATTGAACTAGTATGAGTCAAAAACTCCTTAGTGGTCTAGGAATGCCATACGAGAAGATAGATTAATGCCCGAACCACTACATGTTGTATTACAAGGAAGACAACAAAAGGGCCTGGTGCGATCGTTATGGAGAGTTAAGATATGTTGGGACGACAGATGCAAATGGCAATAATGGTCGGACGACTGTGGCGAGGAAAGTGTTGCGTTATTTCCCCTTGACAAAGCACATACAACGGTGTTTCATGACAAAGGAGACATTGCAGCAGATGAGATGAAATAAGGAGGGAAAACGGTAGAAGGCTGATGTTATGGTCCATCCGTTCGATGAAGAAGCTTGAAAGCACTTTGATCAAAAGCATTCGGGTTTTGCGGTGGATCCAAGAAACATGCGTCTAGCACTTGCGACCGAGAAGTTCACCCGTTCAATTTGAACGCCCAATCATACTCCTGTTGGCCAGTCTTTGCAATCCCTTTGAACCTTTCTTCGTCTCTCCTTATGAAGGAAGAGTACATGTTCCTGTCTCGAATCGTACCTGGTCCGAAAAATCCTAGGAAACACTTGGATCTATTTATGAGTCTTTTGGTCCAAGAGCTAAAGGAGCTGTGGAAACAGGGGACAATGACCTACGACCAAGGAACGAACAACAATTTAGCATGAGGGCAGTGTATTTGTGGTCAATCCAAGACTTCCCCGCCTACGGCATGTTTTCAGGTTGGAGCACGCACGGAAGACTGTCTTGTCCGATATGCATGGATAATACACAGGCGTTCCAACTAGTGAACGAGGGCAAGACTAGCTTTTTTGACTTGTCACCGAAGCTTCCTGAAGACCAACCATCCATTCAGAATATAGAAAAATGCATTCTGTAGGAATAAGGTGGTTAAAGAACATAAGCGTGGGCGTTTATGAATAAGGGAAATAAACGATTGGCATAACAGCTTGGTAGAAGGGAACAACGGCGTCTACGAGGGGTACAGGATCTCACATCATTAGACGCACAAGTGCGGATTGTACTCTCTCCTGTACGCCCCACAACATAAACGTCATGCACCAGAAGAAGAGTGTTGCGGAAGCCATATTTGGCACAAACCTTGACATCGCCAACAAAACCAAAGACAATCTCAAAGCACGTCTCGACTGTGCGCTGATATGCAATCGACTGTCAATGAACATGATAAAAGGATGGACGAAGAAGCCAAAGGCCTCGTACTGTCTTACTAGAGCATAGAGGACACAGGTTCTACTCCGGTTCTAGGATAAGCTTAAAATCCCCAACGGGTATGCGTCAAGCTTTGGTCGTGGCGGTGGCATTCCTCAAGGAAAGATACATGGCATGAAGAGTCACGACTACCACATCTTCATGAGGGACTTTCTTCTTGTCATATTTTATGGGCCTTGTTTCGTGGATACGCCCCCGAAGACATCTGGAGAACCCTTGCAGAGCTTAGTTTCCTCTGCTGGAAATTGTGCACTAAAGAGATCAAGAAGGAGGAGATGGCGCAGCTCGAGGATGATATAGTTGTGCTCATCTGCAAGCTCAAAAAGATATATGTCCCCGGCTTCTTCAATCCATTGCAGCATCTGCTAGTCCATCTTTCTTTCGAAGCAAGGCTCGGAGGCCTCGTGTAGTATCGATGGATGTACCTCATAGAACGATGTTTGAAAAATGTCCAGGCAAATGTGAAAAATAAGACCCACGTAGAAGGTTCAATAGCAGAGGCTTGCTACATCCAAGAGATCTGCAACTTCACTAACACTCTTCATGCCAGCGTGCACAATGATCTTCAAATTATGTCACGTGGATGCAAGCATTTTGTGAAAGTGTATGGCTGTTACGATGTCAATGGGTTCCGCTTTCGGTCCGCACCTGCCCAGCGTCTTAAGCCTAATTTGCGGTCAGTTAACAGTTGCACCATGTGCCATGGGGACGATGGGGTCGAATACTACAGCATCATTCTGGAGATAATTGAACTGGTATTCGATGGAAGCAAAGAGCTATCGGTGGTTCTATTCCATTGCGATTCGTTTGACCCTACTAGCAGCGTACGGCGTCGGGCTGAGCTTGGGTTAGCCGAGCTAAAACATAGCTCAAGACTAAAAGGGTATGGTCCGTTCATTCTCGCTAACCAAGCCGAGCAAGTATACTACCTATCGTATCCATGGACTGCTAAGAAAGAGTTGGAGCCATGGTGGGTTGTGTACAAAGTTAGACGTCCTGGAAGATTGCTAGTACCGACGACCTTTACGACGGGCCGATGCAAGAATAGCGCTTGCACGGTGGATTTGTGTTCAACATAGGCCTAGGACTAGATGAACTAGATGCCATAGTGGATGATGATGTCGAAGAGGAAAGCAATGGTCAGGCTGAAACTGATGACGTCGAACCATCAACCAATGATCCTCTCGATGTTGATTCGAAATACTTCTAGTGGATGGTACATTTGCACTCAAATTATTTATATATCTGGTTGAATTATTTAAATGTATTACTAACTTTCCATTAATGTGCAGGATGCCTCGACGTCGCTTCGTCGATAGTCGCCAGGAGGAGATCCAGGAGTTGGAGGAGTCGCAGGGTTTCGGATAGGGTGGCACCCAGGAGGAGTCTGGCTAGGAGCTAGTGCCCACTTGGGGGTCTGGGGCTGACCAGGCGAGTGGGTCTCAGGTCACTAAGAAGAAGAGGGGCCAGAACAAGGTCCCCAAGTCACCCACGGACGCCAGCTCGGACGCTAGCTTGAGGATCCCCATCCAGATCGATGGAGACAGGTACATTTAATCGCTTTGCTTCAACCTCGTATTTTTTTCCTATGTAAAATTGGTAACATTCTTTGAATATCTATAGCAATATGTCGACGGTGGATGCCTCACTAAGGACGCAGCCGGGCGCTGGGGAGGATGGTCCACCAGTTTTACCCTGGCATGGTGACTGTGGGCGACGTCACCAGGCTAGCGTATAGCTAGAAGGACTTCAAGCTTGCCGCCCATGGGGACTCGACCGCCGCCACCCAGTGCGTTTGGGAGTTCTAGGGAAGTCTGTCTAACCAACTTTACTTTCTGAATTTGTGATCATGATGCTAATCTCCTTAGTTTGTAAAATTTTACCTCAGGTACCGTCCCCAGCCGGGGTTGATGGATGCAGAGTTCAAGCTCGTCTTAGACAAGAACGCGAAGCAGAAAGTTCCAGGAACTAATGTCCAGCGCTCGTGTCACGGCAGTCGAAGGGTACCACAGGTAAGCAACCATCCCTATAATCCTTGTTAAATGGTATTTACTACTTCTACATCTGCGAACTGTCTGTACATTTTTGGAGAGAGCACAGTGAGCGGATCACCACCTCTGAGGTCTGTGGGATCTACCTCGACGCGGACGACTACGCCGGGGTGCCGCCTGAGTGCGCCACGAACCACCTAGAGCCATGGAGGGCTCTTGGCGAGAAGTGGGCCAGCCAGGAGTTCCGGGACAAGTCCGCGAAGGCCAAGCATGAGAAAGTGGTCCATTTCCCAACTAGCCAAAAAACTGGTAAGCTCTAATTTTTTTCTTTACCTTTTTATTTTTTTGGCTAACTTGCCTTTCCCTTCTTGCAGACGCTAAATACAGGGTCCCGCCCCTGCGTGTTTGACCTATGGAAGTGGGCCCACACATTGAAGCCCAAGCCCGGCACCCTGCCCGCGATGGACCTCCTTGTTCAACAGAAGATGGTAAGTGCTAACGAAAACTTTTACCCTTATCAGATTTGTAGTTTTGCTTAGTCTAACTCAAAAAAACATAGGATCGCTACCGGGAGGCCTACACTTGAGTGCACAGCCCGGACATCTTCCAGGAAAACGCCCCCCTCGACCTAATAGTGATCCACCAACACATGGGGGCAAAACGCACGGGAGGCTGGCCATCGGAGGGGACCACCTCAGATGAGCTAATTACTATCTAGCATGTCATTTCTTTGAAAACATTGATTTTGCAAACTAACCGTGGTCCTTAATTGTAAGTCGGATGCCTACATGCCTAAGGTTCAGGCCTCTCAGAGTGCCATTGAGAGTCGGCGGGAGTTCAAGGCCCGCATCCTCAGGAGGAGGGACCAGGAGGGGAAGCTGAGGGAGGAGAAGAGGGAGTTGGAGAGGAGGGAGCACCAGCAGATGATGGAGGCGTTCCAAGCGAGCCTTAGGTCTGTGGAGGAGGACCTGCGGAGGGAGTGCGAGGAGTTCAACGCTAGGCTCCTAGCGTTGGAGGAAGCGGCAAGACTTGCCGGGGTAAGAGACTACCACCACCTCATTTCCTTTCTTTCAAAACTACAAGTTTTTAACTAATGCGTTGCGATTGTGTAGGCCTCGTTGAGCGGTTACGGAGTCGCCCACCCTCTCCTCCGCCTACTAGTTCAGGATCGGCGGCTCCAGCTTCGGCTCAGCATGACGACGCCCAGGACGAAAACAATGGGTCTAGGAGCCAGCCGATGGACATGGTGTCGCGATTCCTGTAGGACGACCCGCCGCCCTTCCCTTGAGTGGTATGGGAGTGTAAGCGAGTGAATGTGATGAATGTTATTATTAGACATGTTTTTCGTTCGATTTGTGATATATGACATGCTTTTGGTTGAAATTATGGTTCTATTTGTGATATATTACATGTTTGTGGTTTGAAATTGTGCTTATATATGCGTATTTATGTGAAATGTGGGGATGATGATATATGCGGGGTGTTTCAGGTATGCAGGTGCAGCAACTGCTGCTAGGGCAATAGCAACTGCTAAATTGGATTTTTTAGCCATTTACCCAGCTCTTTTTTTTTGCTGGAAATCTATTACTCTCAATGGCCAGGCCTAAGCCATCGAGAAAGGAAGGGTTCCAGGGAACCCCATGGAGGCAAGCACTCTCAACGACTGACATACGGCCGTCGAGAGAAGGTGGTCTGGGGAATCCCCTGGACATAAGCTTCTCTCAACGGCTGTGTGGTAGCAGTCGAGAGAAGTTAGGACGACCATGTGGCCCAGAGTCCTGGACGTCACCTCTCTCGATGGTCATGTGGCCGTCGAGAGAGGTGGAGCCAGAGCCATCAAACGGCCAAACGACCGTCTGCCCAATTCACTCGACGACACTTTCTCAAACCGTCGAGATAGGTATTCTCAACGGCGGGGCCATCAAGAACCGCCATATCTCTCGGCCAGGCTGGCCCAATGATCATTTCTCGACGCCCGGCCGTCGAGAGAAAGTACTCTTGACGGTTTAGAGGCCTTTCTCGATGGTTTTGGCCATTGAGAAATTGTGCGTTTCCTGTAGTAATTGTTGAAGGGTCTGAAGTCCTTATCAGCCCTAGACTAAAGCGGTCAGAGAAGTCAGGGATTGGGAGAAGTACCTGACTCATGGTTGCAGAAAGGTTTGTAAAGCCGATTGAGGAAAAGGTTGAAGACGAGGAAGCCGACGACTAAACACGAGAGCCGACTGTAGACCACAAGAATTAGAGGGAGTATGAATGAAAGCGATGGGCGACACTATTTATAGGAAGTAAAGTCGAGGAGATTAACCATCGGGCATGGTAAAACCCTAATGGGCGAAATTACAAAAAAAAACCCTAGAAATTAACGGTTGATAGATGAGATGAACGATGGAGATCAGGGGTAAGATGGGAAGAAGAAAATATGTGCGAGTGGAGAAGAAGCCGATATGTTGGATAATTTTGAGACATGATTTTCATATCCCAAAATTGGGGGGCATGTGTTGATACCGAAATTTGGATAAGCCGATTGGTATGGAAAGATCTGAGATCGGTTAGAGTTAGGTTAGGATTGATATGGAACTAATCGGTTATACTAGAGTTTGTATCAGATTGTATGGGTAAGATAAACAGATAAAATAGGAAATAATGAGTCGAGACCGTACCGTGTACTAAGTCAGAGTCCTGGTCGATGTTTGTTGGAGTTTGTATAAATAGGTAGCCCCTGGGCCTGTAAAGAATGATCAGAACACCAATAAATCAAATCTACTTTTATCTATCCTTTACTTTCTGTCGACTTTAGTCTAGTTTAGAGTAGTTTCGCCGTATTTTATCTTCGATCCACTTACTGCGCATCACCTTCTTGATCGGCTTTAAGGTACACACCATGAGTTTCTTGCAAGTAAGTATTGTCTTGATTCGGTTCAATCTACGAGCTTACATCGGCTTTTGGTCGAAATACTATCTTAATCGATATTGTTACGCATCGCCTTTTCAACTAAGGGTTAGATTTCATCCTCATTCTACCGATCAACACATTCGTTGATGGTAGTCAGTTTACCTTCGTTCTGTTGGCTAGATCACCTCGTGGTTTAGCTGATAATTTGTTTACCTCTCACTCTACTATTCTGTTGATTTTGTTGGTTGTATAGTAGATTGATTACCCTTCGAATCTATTGATTTAGATTTTATCAAAGGCAATAGTTTCATTATCTTTTATTCTTGTTTGGGCTTGGTTCGTAGTGTTGCAGGTCCCGTACGATACATATTTAATCGGCTAATTAAAATTGATTATATCTTTTTTGCCGATTACGGAATTAAATCGGCTGGCATGCTTTGAATCCCGTTTCCGGTGCTGATGAGATCGTAAGCCCATAGTGTTAGGTTTTCGTCGGGCGTTAATTGGTTGCCGTGTCGTGGGCGGCGAGGTGTTGTGCCACAGTTGTACAGTGGTGGTGTTGATCTTTCTTGCACAGTGGTGGTACCAGCGTGGTGATTAATTCGGTCTTGTGCACTCAGGGGGTGTTCTATTGGGCTCATAAGCTGTGACTTATCTATCTTATCTCCAAGTTCGAGAATTTAAAAGGTGGCCTCAATATTAGTCGGATGGCCTTGAAATTTCGTGACTTAGGAGACTAATATTGACTCATCGAGATTTTTATTACTTTTTGAACTGCTTTTATTTTTATCTCAGAGATGAGTCTAAAAGCTCCCTAAATCCTAAATTTCAAGGCCTTAAGCAGTCATAAATTTCAAGGCCATCCGACTCTCGAGGCCACCTCGGAAAATTCTCGAAGTTGAAGATAAGACAGATAAGTCACAACTTATGAGCCCAATAGAACACCCCCTCAGTGTGCCTCGTCATTGTTGGTTGTGGTTGTGAACAACGTTTGCTGGGCTTCTGGGTTTTGGTGTTATGCTCTTCACTCCTCTAAGACCACCAGGCATGGTATCTCCAAAACAAAGTTGGTGTCTGTATTATCTGGCAGCGCAATTATTTTCTAGGACATTGCTTTGCAAGCTTTGCCGTTCTTACTACTTGCTAGTCTGATTCCAGCGCATCATGAGTATTTCTCCATACTAGGTGGTAATCTGGTGCAAGGGGCTATAAAATTTAATTGCCTAGGGGACCTTGCATAAACTAATGGCTTGATTGCTCGACGGGGGAAACGATATAGCACTACCAAGGAACAGTGCAACACAAGCGGTTCGTAACCGTCGTAACCGTTTGTAACGGTTATCGAACGCTTAGGACAAGAATCGAGAGTGATACCAGAGGGTATCACTCATGATTCCCAACCGCTTAGGTGCGGCACAAGCGGTTGGAAGGCGCCCAGAAGCGCGATGGAGCAGCCACGTGGGGGCAAATCACAAGCGGTTGGTGTTACCAACCTCTTGTAGAGCCCCTATTCCATCGTGGGTGGCGAGACACCACGTGTGCTCTCTCCACAAGCGGTTGTTGTTACAAACCGCTTGTGGAGAGGCTGACAGCCTTTTGTGCTAGGCTTTCAAATATGAATTTTGACAATGAAATTAAATACAACTACAAATTTATTTCTGCATAATTAAATATATATTATAATTGAGAAAACCATTAGTTTATTTGCACAAATAGTATGAACTTATAATTTAATTACAAATTAAATGCATATATATATAAATTTTACAATACATGAAATGATGATCAGCACAAGCAATGTTTTACAACTTTCGAAGAGTACAAAGGTGGTGATCTTGAGATCATTTCCTGCGTGCATCGCTCTTTGCGCCCATAGATGAAGATTCCGTAAGTTCACCTGTCCTTATTGAAGGGCCATCTCTCCATGCCTTTGCGTAGAACTCGCCTCTAGGGGTTATAATCTCATCGACAATGAAGCCAATAAGTTGTTCTTGGATTGCTTCAAACCGATGCGATGGGATCACGCCTATCTCATCGATGCCGGGCTACGAAAAGAAAGAAATAAATAAATCTTTGAACACGTCAAGTATAAGTGTATTAAGAAATTTGTTTTTAACACACACGCACCTCGTTGTCCAGTTGTCACATATCGCCGTGGGTAAGATTTTGCATGTAGAGGCACACATAATAGCCACATAAGTTGTTTTCGCCGATTCTTTGTAGAACACGGAGTGATATTTGAAAAGAATGCAATTAATTAATTGGCTTGAGAAGATAAATTTTTACACCATATATATTATTTAATTGATATTTTGTAGTACGTACTCGAGTGCTGAATTGCACTGTGAATTGATTCCTAGAACTTTTTCCTTTATGCTTCGTTCGAAACGTGGTGAATGCTCTGTCATGCGTTATTATATGAATAGTAATTATGAGTATTCGAAGTACTTATATATATATATATATATATGTAGGTTGGCATCTCAATGTTACCTGTTTAGAATATCAATGACAAACTGAAAATCTTATTGTGGCTTTCTTCTTGAGTCTTGCATAGTGATGTTCGCACTATCGACAGTGATAATAAGTAGGATCCAGTTAAACCTATTCATATATAAGTATTGCAACATATATGTAATTAGTCATATTATGAATGTCTTGAAAAAGGATAAACGAGAGGTTGTGTGATGACATGTATATATACGTACTAGAAGTTGAAAGGCAGAAGTATGTGCAGTTTGTAGTACTGGTCGAAAAGAGCCTTCAGCATGTATTCTTCAACTTCTTTTGGCTTGCGTTTACAGTTAGGCTCATTGACAATTGATGGGTCAATGAAGCCGATGTCGAAGATAGCCTCTCTTTTATATCGTTGTATCTCCATTCTACATACAAAGGGGATGAGTTATTAGATTTTGCAGCTTGAACTATGGCGAAATTAACACATATATATGGTAAACTCAATCATTAGTTGGAAGAACTTACAGACACCAGCAGCTCATTAGAGACACGTTGACGGCGTCTCGATGCTAAAATTGGTAGAAGTCGTCGAATTCCATCCATATGAGTTCATCCCCACAATAGAAATCTTCGTTTTTTACATGGGCGGGGAACATTGTTCTTCCTTGAGCGGACTGTTCCATATACCATTCATGAAATTGTCGCATCTTGGTAGGCAGATCCCTTATCTTTTTCGGTGCAACCAACTCTTGGCCCAGCTTATATGGCCACCTAACCTCTGCCGTTGGAAGATCATCTGTTAGTCCCATAGCTGCAGCGTAAGATAGCCCCGACTCTCTCAAGAATTCCTCTAGCTAGTAATCTTGGGCTGTCTTCTTAGGTGCCACCGCCGCCTTAGCCCGTTTCCCTTTCAATGCAGCCTTCGCTATTGTGCGTTCGTAGTTAGTCGAGGCAGGAAGAGTCGTTGCACGGCATGTCACAAAGTGGGCTGCAGCTTTCGGATCAATTTGCGCCTTGGGAGGTGGCACCTTTGATGCGAAGTGTGTCTCAATTTCCTTTTGAACTATTTCTCGTGTCTCCTCAGCCGTCATGTCGTATGCCCTTTCGGAGGTTCCTTTGACGATTGTGTTGACCGGCTAGACTGGCTTTCTTGGGAGGGGTAGTGTCGCAAGATCTTGGTCCTTCAGACTTGGAGTTTCTTCCTTGGAGAAGATTGTGGAGCCGGGCTTCGTGGAGCAGGAGGTGGAGGCGGAGTGCTCTGTATTGGAGACGAGGCATGTCGTTGAGGTGATGGAGGAGGAGGCGTGTTTTGTCATTGCGGTTGAGGTATGGTCCCTTCGGTCAGCTCCAATTGTTGGATTTCTATTGGTGGAGAGGTCACTTCCACGGTCTTTAGAAATATGATGTACCTTTTTCGCCAGAGGATGATTCCGTGGAGGGCCTGTCCAAGCTTGGTGATGTCATCTCCTCCAGCAATCTCGAGCAGAAGATCTTCATAGCCGCTCGACACCTCCTCCACCGTGACCTTCGAATAACCTGGCGGGATCTCGTTGCAGTGGAAAAGCTGGCCCGGCTCCACCGGGTACGCCACGTCATAAGCCACCTTGGTGGAGAGGTTATACGCCTGAATGTGTAGCTCACACTCCCGGTGAACTTTGATGCTGTCCACTGCGTACTGTCCCAGGTCCGTAGAAAGTGCGGCGGCGTTGGACGTGCAGCTACTCCGTCGAGTGGAGGTGGGCGGGCTAACCATGACGTCAGCCTGTGTATTGCTTGTACCTGCTCATTGAAGTTTACCGAGTGCCCCCTGCAGCTTTTGCTCAACAATCTCTCCGATGCTCTGCTGAGTTGCTCTGAGCTCCCTTTCCAGTAAGTTGTATCTGTACGACTCTCTTCTTTTGCTTCTTGACCGGATCCTGTACGTATCGACATATTTGGAGAAACCGTACTTCCATGGCACGGACGATCCCATTCCTCTTGTCCGTCCTGGGTGCTCAGGGTTTTGAAGTGCACGTGTGAGCTCGTCAATCTCCCTGTCTATCACAAAGGAACCGGAGCCAGACATGTCGACAGTTTCGACAATTCTATTTCCATCATCCTCCGCTCCTGGTGCCATCAACAAGCTATCGTCGTCTGCAAGGGCCCCTCCGTGACCCATGAACCAATTCCGTAGGCGGAATTCCCATTCAGCAGTAGCAAGCATGATATTCTTGGCCATTAGTTTTTCCTCCCGCTTCTCCCATTTAGGTATAGCCTTGACGTAACCACCGGTGCCAAGATGGTGGTGGTATTTCTTCTTCCCAGCGTTGATCTTGTTCTAATGGCTCGCGGCTTGTCCTTCCTCTGACAATTTGTATTCTTCAAATGCATCCCAGTGATCTGCCAGCTTGGGATGTTGGTTGAAGTCTGGCTTTTCTCCCTTCTTGACATACTTGTTGTTTAGGTGAACTTTCCACGACTGAAATTGGGTTGCCATCTTCTTCAAAGTGTATCTCTTAACCTTGTTCTCGTATCCTTCAGGAAATTTGAAGTTCTCCTTGATATCTTTCCAAAGGAGCTCCTTGGTGGCTTGAGAAACTTCAGGCCATTTCTTGATGCTAACTGGGACTTGATCCCTAACGTGGAAACCACATGCGTTGTTAAACGGGCCTACTGCAGAAAGAGGAGCAATCGGCTTCCCGTCATTGTCGACGTTGGTAAAAAAAAAATTTGTAGCAGGCTTCTTGTTAGGTCCTCGTTTGGTTTGGGTGCTCGATGTACCGGGCTGAAAATGGACAAAGATGTGAATTTTTCATGTCAGAGCCATTTATAGTAATTGATTAAATACGATTAAATGGTTTGTTCGGATTCTCGTGGCATTACCTCGCTTCCCTCAGCGTCCACGGGATCACTGGATCCACCGGCATCGGTGTTGACAATGTTGGCGTCACCTTCATTGGCGCCCAAGTTGCTATCATGGGCGATCTCGTCTAGCATGAACGCTTCGTCGATCTCGAAATTAAGATCACCACGCCCTGGTGTCGCTATCTATCGTAATTATAAAATATTGTTTAATTAGTAAGTATGGCAACTCGTCAAATTGTAAAAGAAATATATATAACAAAAAATACATTTTCACTCATCTCACTCTCCATCACTATCTCCATCTCACTCTCATTCTCTCTCTCCATCTCTGTCTCATTCTCTCTCACTTTCTCCATCTCTCTCTCATTCTCTCACTTTCTCCATCTCTCTCTCTCTCCATCTCTCTCTCATTCTCTCTCACTCTCTTTCTCCATCTCTCTCTCATTCTCTCTTACTTTCTCTCTCCATCTCTCTCTCATTCTCTCTCACTATCTCCATCTCTCTCTCTCCATCTCTCTCTCATTCTCTCTCACTCTCTCTCTCATTCTCTCTCACTCACTCTCTCCATCTCTCTCTCATTCTCTCTCTCACTCTCTCTCACTTTCTCTCCCCAGCTCTCTCTCATTCTCTCTCACTATCTCCATCTCTCTCTCTCATTCTCTCTCACTTTCTCTATCTCTCTCTCTCCATCTCTCTCTCATTCTCTCTCACTCTCTCTCTCCATCTCTCTCTCATTCTCTCTCACTCTCCCTCTCCATCTCTCTCTCACTCTCCCTTTCCATCTCTCTCTCATTCTCTCTCACTTTCTCCATCTGTGTCCCTTAGGGACATTTCGCCGAACACCTTGTGGGCGGCGAGTGGACAGAGGGCGTGTAAGCAGAGGAAGGGGCAACCTAGGCCCTTCGGGATGGAGGAGGTCGATCTCGGCAGCGGCATGGCATGAGGAGGCGACAGCGAGAACACGACGACGACGCCAGCGGTGGCGGTGGCGGTCGGCGAATACGTGAAGCGCGCCGGCGGCAATGGCGCTGGGCGATTTCGACGGCGATAAGCGCGACAATGGTCGACGGCGGCTGGGAGACGACTTCGACGGTGACGGCGCGACGGCGACGGCGCGACAGCGCTCGACGGCGGCGCGGGGTGCTCAATGGAGACGACGGCTTGTCGCGACAGAGGAAGAGAGCGTGCGTGGGGACTTAGAAAATTTTCGAGTGTGTCCCCAGCCGGGGAGACACAGATATTTGTAAGAGCACCTCTACAAGCGGTTCGTATAACCAACCCCTTGTAATAAGCATTCTACAAGCGGTTCTTAATAGCAACCGCGTGTAGAACACCCCCTCTACAAGTGGTTTGTAATACAAACCGCTTGTAGCGACCCCTTTACCGCTAGCGGGGAGCGACGGAGGGTCCTTTACAAGCGGTTCGTCTCACCAACCGCTTGTAGAAACCTCTTTCATTGGCGTGTGGCGCTGAGGAGGACTACTGGCGGTTCGTATCACCAACCGCTTGTAGAGTGTTAAGAGTCGAATGGTTTGATCAGATTCGATTGAGATAAAACTTCCCCTACGGCTAGCGCGTGGCGCCGAGCGTGGGCTCACCATGGCCGTCATGGTTTGAGCCCGCTCGCGCCCAAACCATTTCAACTTTTGCTTTGTTTTCCTCTTTTTAATTTTTGCTTTGCTTTCCTCTTATAATTTAATCCCTATAAAAATTAGTGAGTCCATCTAAAAATTAGTTAGTCCATTGAAAAATTATTTAATCCATTCAAAAAATATTTAGTACATCTAAAAATTAGTTAGTGCAATAAAAAATTACTTAGTCCATTCAAAAATTACTCAGTCCATCCAAAAATTAGTTAGTGCAATAAAAAATTACTTAGTCCATTCAAAAATTACTTAGTCCATCCAAAAATTAGTTAGTGCAATAAAAAATTACTTAGTCCATTCAAAAATTACTTAGTCCATCCAAAAATTAGTTAGTGCAATAAAAATTACTTAGTCCATTGAAAAATTACTTAGTCCATCCAAAAATTAGTTAGTGCAATAAAAAATTACTTAGTCCATTCAAAAATTAGTTAGTGCATCCAAAAATTAGTTAGTCCATTCAAAAATTATTTAATCACATGAATTAATGATCACTTTGTCTTTACAAGTGTTCCTTCGTCGTGATCGTGATGTATGTAAGGAGCATCGACTTCTGTTACATTTAGGACACTTACGTCGACATCTTCCGCAAAGGGAGGGAGCTCGTCGAACTAATTATACTCCTCATCGTCTGTGACGCCCTCAACACCAACAATCCTTCGTTTGCCCTAGAGAACCACGTGTCGCTTTGGCTTACTACTGCAATCCTTTTGCTTCTCCCTGTGTTTCTTTGGTTTGCTTGACATGTCCATTATGTAGAAGACCTGTCTCACATCGTTGGCAAGGACGAATGGTTCGTGCCTATAGCCAACTTCTGTCAGGTCTACGGTTGTCATGCCGTATTTGTCGATCTTCACACCGCTTAAAGTCAATTTGACCCATTGGCACTTAAACAGAGAGACCTTCAATGGTCCATAGTCGAGCTCCCATATCTCTTCTATGTAACCATAATATGTGTCCACATTGCCTTTGTTGTCAGTTGCGTCTATACGGACACCGCTGTTCTGGTTGGTGCTCTTGGTATCCTAGCATTTTGTGTAGAAGGTGTAACCATTTATCTCGTAGCCCTTGAATGTGACGATTTCACTAGATGGCATCCGAGCCAGGCATTGCAACTGTTCATTTTCTGACCCGTTGACAAGGATGTAGTTTTGTAACCAAGCGCCGAAAGTATCCATGTGCCTCACTGTGATCCAATCCTTGGACCTCCAGGAATTGGCGTAGAATACTCTTATTGAAGGACATATGGGGCCTAGCGGTTGATTGTTTGAAACAGTGAAATGTGCTTGCTTAAAAGTTAAGAGATCATTGCATACAATTGCTTTCCGTCCTAGTGTCCCTTTTCCCCGTAGTCTCCCCTCATGGCGTGGTATAGGGACGCCAATGGGATGTAGATCCTCAATGTAATCCAAACAAAACTCAACCATCTCCTCGTCCCATAACCTCCGCAATGCATCCCGGGGCGTGAGCGGTTCTGGACATACTTCTTTAGGACTTTCATGTACCTCTCGAAAGGAAATATGTTGTGTAGAAACACGGGCCTGAGAATACCTATCTCTCTGACAATGTGAACAGTGAGATGAACCATAATATCAAAGAATGCAGGAGGAAAGATCATCTCAAGGCTGACCACACTCTGTACCACGTCATCTTGTAGCTTACTTAGCTTATGTGGATCGATGACCTTCTGCGAAACCGTGTTGAAAAAGGTACACAGCTTTATGATTGTCACCCAGACCCAATCAAGCAAAATACCTCTCACAGCCACTGGGAGCAACTGTGTCATCAGTACAAGACAGTCATGAGCTTTCAGGTGTACGATTTTATTCTCTTTCATGTTTATAAGTCTCTTCACATTTGACGAGTATCCTGAAGGGACCTTCACACTGTTCAAGCACTCTATCATGCTTTTTTTCTCTTCCTTACTTAGAGTGTAGCTCGCGGGATTTAGGTAATGTCCTTTCTCTCTCTTTTCTGGATGTAGACGATCCCTTAGTTCCAAAAGTTGTAGGTCCTTCCGAGCTTGTAGTGTATCTTTCGATTTGCCGTACATATCCAAGTATCCTAATAGGTTCAAGCAAACATTCTTCGTGATGTGCATGAAGTCAAGTGAGGGACGGATCTCCAAAACTTCCTAATAAGGCAAATCCCAAAATATTGATCTCTTTTTCCAGATGAGTGCCTGACCTTCCTCGTTCGGGACAGGTTTGCTTCCAGGACCCTTTCCAAACACTATTTTAAGATCTTTTATCATGGCAAACACACGTGGGCCACTACGATGCTCAGGCTTACCAGGATGGTCTGCTTTCCCATCAAAATACCTTCCTTTTTTCCGCAATGGGTGCCTCTTTAGAAGAAACCTACGATGGCCCATGTACACAATCTTTCAAGAGTTTTTCAGGTACATTCTGTCGGTTTCATCTAAGCATTGCAAGCAGGCTTTATATCCTTTGGTAGTATTCCTGCAGAAAGCTACGGCGGCGGGCGATCGTTGATGGTTACGAACAACAGTGCACGTAGGGTGAAATACTCCCTCTTGTACTCATCCTATACCCGTACACCATCCTCCCACAACTTTACAAGATCTTCCATCAATGGTTTCAAATAGACATCGATGTCGTTTCCGGATTGCTTCGGCCCTTGGATAATCAATGGCATCATGATGTATTTCCACTTCATGCACAGCCAAGGAGGAATGTTATAGATACATAGTGTAACAGGCCAGGTGCTATGGCTACTGCTCAGGTCACCAAAAGGATTCATACCATCGGTACTCAACCCAAATCTTATATTCCTCACCTCATTTGCAAAGTCTGGGAATGTTCGATCGACTTTCCTCCACTAGGACCCATCAGCGGGGTGCCTAAGCATCCCGTCATCCTTACGCCCTTCTTTGTGCCAACACACCATCTGGGCATGCGCTTTGTTAGCAAAAAGACGCTTTAATCGGGGGATCACAGGGAAATACCACACCGCCTTAGCAGGAAGTCTCTTCTTCTTACACTCCCCCTCTATTTCACCTGGGTCTTCACGCTTCGTCTTATAACGTGATTCTTTACACACTGGACAAGAATCCAAATCCACATACTCATTGCGATATAGGATACAATCGTTACGACATGCGTGTACCTTCTGTACTTTTAATCCCAAAGGACAGATGACTTGCTTGGCTTCCTATGTAGATTCAGGCAGCGTGTTATCTTCTGGAAGCAGATTCTTTATGAGTGATAACAACTCATCGAATCCCTTGTCTGACACATAATTTCTAACCTTCCATTGCATTAAGTTCAGTGTCGTGCGGAGCTTCCTGTGGCTCTTCCCACAGTCTGGGTACAAAGGTGTTTTGTTGTCCTCTACCATGCGCTGAAACTTCTCGAATTGTCTTTCATCTGTGTAGTCTCCTTCTCCGTCACGCAGCATCTGGTCTAGCTCGTCATCACCAAGATCGCCGACTGTATTTTCCACAGAACAATATTGCGTGGCGTCTGCCATACTGTTGAATACCTCTTCTTCTTCACCATCTTCTTCATCGTCTTCTGGCCGCTCCCAGCATTTCGCCATGCTTGGTCTAATAGGTGTAGTTTGGCATGAAACCTCTCGTGATCAAATGGGTCATAACTTGAAAGCGTTGGGAGTGCTCCTTCTCATTTTTGCAGTCTAACGACGGATAACATATGAAGTCATGCTCGAGGCAAGAATGCAACAGCGGCATCAAGAAATGCTTTCACACCATCAATGAACTCTCTGGAGCGACGGTCCGCATTGTACATCTATTGCCGGTTCATCTACAAAAAGATCTAATTTTCAGATACCTTCAAAGATCTTTCACTAAAGTGTTATTTACATTGTACCAAAATTTCATTCCAAAGTACTTTGACACGTATTTACAAAAGTCATTGTTTCCATGTTTTGCCTATTATCAAAGGTAATAAATAATATACTTATTTTATATATGCATGTCATATAGTTACATTTGTAATTAAAACTACTCAAACATGTTGTTAGTTTTATAGTTGTACAAGACATAATCGAAAAGAAATTAATAGTTTTATAGTGCCAAGAATTTATATGCCATATATTTTGCGATGAAGGGAGTGGTTTTTCAAATTTAACCTTTAAACTTAATTTAACTAATTATTTTGTCCCTTTAAATTTTTCCTATTTTATTTCATAAAACATTAATAATTTCCTTCCAAACCTAGATCTACTATTGTTACATTGAATGGAGGAGTGTTATATTAAAGATTGTAAAGCTAACAACTTTTGGAAAACAACTCCTTAATTACAATTCATCATGGTCCTACCTAAAATTAAATTTATGGAGTGAGATTGAAGAGAAGGAGTGTTACATTAAAGATTCTAAACCTAAAAACATTTTTGGAGAAAATAACTACCATAATTCATCATGGTCTTGTCTAAAATTAAAGTTATGGAGTGAGGTAGCAGTGAGGTAGCAATAAAAACGTGTAACAATCAAAATCAATTTTTTCTCCATATTAAATGCAAAAGAAACAATAATATCTTAGTGAGAAGGATGGTAGCATGGTGTTACTAACCTTGATTCATTTAATTTGAAGCTAAATCATCACATTCAAAAATTTGGACAGCATCTCCCCCCAAGAACAGTGCCAGGCCCTTCCCTGTTCATGTCTGTGAGCTCAGGGAGGGAGGAAGAGTTTAAATGGGTGGACGGGACCTCTTTCAGAAGCGGTTTGAGACACCAACCGCTTGTAAATGTGTATCTCTACAAGCGGTTGGTGTCTCAAACCGCTTGTGCTAATTCAGAAGCGGTTTGGGACACGAACCACTTGTGGAGGTTGCCTAACACAAGCGGTTGGTGTTACCAACCGTTTCTGGAAACCCTCTCCCGCCCGTTGCTCACGAACCGCTTCTGGTGCGAAGGCTAGAAGCGGTTCGCGTCTAACTGCTTGTAATAGCCCGCTTGTGATGCCCAGTTCTGTAGTAGTGTAGTGAGATTGAGTGTGGCAATCTGTATTGAGTCGGTTTTATATATCTAGCAAGATTCAATTGTTAATTGATCTATTGCCTACTTAGGCCCTGTTTGGCACAGCTCCAGCTCCACCAAATTGGTGGAATTGGTGGAGCACCCTATTCCTAGCTCCAGAAATTCATGGAGCTGGAGTTGTGGGTACATTAAGAATGTGTATGTGAGTTATCTTATTTACATTTTAAACTAAAAATATAAACTTAAGTCATTTTATTTTAACCTACAAACTCCAGCTCTGAGGTGGAGCTGGGAGCTGGAGCTATACCAAACAGGGCCTTAATCTGTTACCAACATTATCCTTGCGTTACTTGCACTTATATATTTGCTACACCGTTCTACTACTTTGTTTCGCGTTATTTAGCTCCTTTTGGATCTGCAGTAAATAAAATGACATTGTGGTATTTTGAGCACTTTTTAGTACATTCCATTATCATGTGAGTAGCCTTGTAGTGTTGCTTTGATACTGTTGTTGTCTTGTGACTTTGTTAATTATCGTGACTTGTTATTCAGTAAGTTGGAGGTCTGAAATCCGTTAAGAACATTGAGATTGTCACATTTAATCCCTAACCACTTATCCCTAGTGGTCAGGATGGCTTTGTACGTAGCAACCCGCTTCCTGATAGCAATATTTATTTAATGTACTTGAGCTACGTTGCTAGCAATGAGTCACTCAATATTCTGTCCATTGCGACGGTGAATGGCTTAATCGGTAGGAGTACCATGTATGATTCGATAATGATGATTTAATTATTGTTTGTGAATTTGTGATTAATACATTAATGAATTTACTCATGCCGCACTCATTCGCACAACATAACGTCAAAAAGAGCCTAATGAATTTGCCATGCAATCTCTAGTCTTTAGTATTAAAAGGAGCCTAATGATGAATGCTGATTTGTTATACATCTAAACATAGCTATGAACTCCCTCGATTTAATGGTTTAGACATCACAAGTATACTTTCTATTTGTTTAGTTTGCTTTTTTATTTTAGTATAATACATTTTAGCAAGCTTTATGCCACTTTTTTTTATTTTAGTGCGTGTATCTTATAAAACTTTTAATCATATGGCGTAGAAGCACAGCACAACATAGCACGCAATCCATTCTATGCGCGGAAGCATACAATATGTGTGTGTGAAGTGGAGTTAAGGAAGCGAGCCAAACTTGCCAATTATAACATAGGGAAAAAGTATTATAATATATATTTATATCAAAGCAACTAGGCTAGTTTTACTGTACTTGAATAATTATAAAAAAATACTAGGGCCTATTAGAATATCTGCTGCGCGGTCACTAGCTAGCGTGTATTGCCCGCTGATCGGGATCCATGGATGCTTCTTGTCTTATTGTCGCCAACTTGCGGCTGTTGCACTCGCTCGCACAATTCTCCATCAGATAAGCTCGCCCAGCTCGGAGCTGCTACTGCTAGCTGCAAAAGCTACTAGTGCGAGTAGCTTTCGTGTGCAGTGCAACCGGTCACATCCACAAATCTTCATCTTCTCGTTCACATTTTAATGTAACTACTGGTGCTGATTAATGGGTCATCGCCCACGCTGACGCTGACAGCTGATCTGTGGTTAGCCCGGTGTAGACGTCCGAGCAGCCGTGTTAGAAAGAGAAGGCCAACAAAAGGCTAGCCGCATACTGCAGCACGTTTGAGGCCGAGGAATATTAATTGAGCATTCGCCACAGAAATTTTGGTCTATCGGCAAAATTTCAGTTATTTCTTTAATAAAATTAAATGCACCAAAATCTTTCAACCAATATTTTTTTCTTGGGTGAAACTTTTTTAATCCAACATATAGGTTTTTCTTCTCGAAGCTCTCCCAAAAAAATTAAGCCGGTTATACTGATTTGGCAGTGTTACCATTGGTTGGGGTGTCAGGATTAATGCTTTTTAGTTTGCCTTTCCAGTTGTATCTCTTCTTGTGTTGGCCTTCGTAGTGCCGTTGTTCACTTCTCTTTCTGTTATAGCTTATTTACTTGTATTTTTCTATTTATTTGTTTATATCTTAAATTTCGAGAGCTTCTGAGGTAGTCTCGGAGGTTGGAATCTAATTGGTTTAACTTGGATTTTAGATCTACACACCTTTAAGATAAAAAAAATAAAAACCAAAATATTTGTATTTTGAAATGAAGAAAAGTACATAATTAAGGTTCCTAAACTTTGATAGCTTTTCAAGGTGGTTTCGAGAGTTGGGTATAGTTCGTTTGACTTGCTTTTAGAGTTTTGAGACGTGCATTCAGAAAAAAAAATGAACTAAAAAACTAAAGCATTTGTATATAGAAAACATGGATAAAATAGATAATTAAGTAGATAATCTATAAAGAATATTCAAAGAGCATGCCTTATGTTCCTATCGATCTTAATGGAAAGGGAGAGCTCCTGCTAGCCAAGTACTGTGTCTTGACTGATGACTGGCAATAGGCACAATCAGGAAATATATGCCATGTCTCAAGACCATGGTATGAATTCTTATGACTTCATCGTGAAAGTGATGGCGGGTCATGTGATCAACACTGGGACGATCTGGTTAAACTTTCTTATGGTTTTGCCTGTCAGCTCATGCTATTTACTTGTAGATGTTCATGGACCATGGTGTGATATATTCGGTCATAAGACTATCTCCAATCATTTTTTCTTCACTTCCTTCCCTTTCCTGTTCACTTCTCCATATTTGTTTCCTTTATTTCTTATTATCTCCAATAACATTTTTCGAAGGAAATGATATGGCGGTGAAAGAAGAGAAATTCCCTTCATGAAGAGAATGGAAAAGAGAACCCTTTTCGAAAGAAAACAGTGTAGAAAACCTGTTGAAGCCATAAAAAAAACAAAATTTCCTTCACGACGAAATCCCGGTCCACGAAGGAAAACCGTTGGAGACATCCAACAATAGAACGGACAGCGAAACCGATTTATCACTCCAACAGAACCATAAACTAGAGTCCAGTGTACGGCAGGTCAAAATACCAACAACCTTACAACCCCAACAACTAGCAGCAACAGAATTTTACATAAGGCAGTTCGAGCTGGAAAGGTAGCATGGGGACAGCACTGTAGGAGAGCATGGCGACAGAGAAGAGCTAGCAGAGTTGATACCCGACAGGCAGGTCCAAATCACAAGCTGGCAGTGAACAAAACCAGACATGGCACACCAGGTGTGGGTCTAAAAAGTGATGTGTGAGGAAAACGTCTACTCAAGGCGAACACAGACATATTCAAATTTAGCGTTCCAATCGTCGAAGCCTCGGCTGCGCCACGGCCAATCTCCGTCTGCACCGCATCGGCCTCCTCTTAACACAGGGAAAGTTTCTCCGTTAAGACGGGATTTAGGACGTTGAAGCATCGAATGAAGTCCTTCCCATAGAGTCGCCTAGGACACTGGCGCCGCGCCCTAGATCATATGCTTTCTTCTCTTCATTGGGATTTCTCTCCCAACTGGTGAGATGTTCTCCGCAAATATTGCAGCTAATGTCTAGAAAGAATTGCAAAAGTCAAATAAAGCCAAATGCGCCCAATGAAATCAAAAGCTACCACATTAGTTCGTTGTATCATGGATGTTTGGCGGACAAGGCCTAGCCTTTTCGCTGGCCTTAGGGGGAAAGCAAGAGGATGTCCACCCATTCAGAGATCGGGGCTGCAGCGTCAAGAAGAAAGATGATCTTGATTAAAAGTTTGTGCCAAGACAAGCAGAAGGGCATCAATCAAAGTCGAATACTCACCCTGATCATGATCACGGCTTGGATCGCTCCAATTCTGGACTTCAAAAAATAGGCAGCCCCTCTTCTTCGAAGGTGTGATTTGGTCCCTCAAGAAATTATGCGCTATTGCTTGCCCTGAAATCCCTAGCTCAATCAGGCTGTCGATGCAGTGTATGAGGCACGAGGTGCACATTCTCAGCAGAGCTCAGGTGCCTCTCCCTGCACAATGCTTAGAACGTGACTTGCATAATACATCATCATTCCCCTCCGACACCTCAAAATAGAACCACCTATTGGGAATAGTCCCACATTGGTTATGAAGAGGGATTGAGCATGGTTTATAAGGGTGAGAAAGCATCTCCTCATTGAGCTAACTTTTTGGGAGAGATGGCCCAAGAGACCTTGGCCCGCTGCTCTAGTTGGGCCTGCGAGTGTACTGCAGCCCAACACCCTGGGGTTCGGTGTGACGCTCGGCTGACAATTGGTATCAGAGCCTAGGTTGCCCAGATGATTCCCAGACAAGTCTCGCCCCAATGTGTGAGGGGGAGATTATTGGGAATAGTCTCGGCCTAATGTGTGAGGGGAGATTATTGGGAATAGTCCCATATTGGTTGTTGAAAGGGTTTGAATATGCTTTATAAGGGTGAGGGAGCACCCCCTCATTGAGCTAGCTTTTTGGGGAGAGATGGCCCAAGAGACCTTGGCCCGTTGTTCTGGTTGGGCCTGCGAGTGTACTGCAGCCCAACACCCTGGGGTCCGGGTGTGAGGCCTGGCTGACAATTGGTATCAGAGCCTAGGTTGCCCAGGTGGTTCCCAGACAAGTCTCGGCCTAATGTGTGAGGGGAAGATTGTTCGGAATAGTCCCACATTGGTTGTGGAAAGGGATTGAGTATGGTTTATAAGGGTGAGGGAGCACCCCCTCATTGAACTAGCTTTTTGGGAGGAGATGGCCCAAGAGACCTTGGCCCGCTGCTCTGGTTGGGCCTGCGAGTATACTGCAGCCCAACACCCAGGGGTCCGAGTGTGAGGCCTGGCCGACACCACCCTGCCTCGCCATTGGTTGATCTTGGTCCTAAGAGCCAAGTGAGGAATGAGGATACCTAGTATGGATAGAGCGGGAACGAGAGTAATACGCGCCCATAGGATCTTGCTTGCTAGAGGATCGCCAGATACCGTACAATTAGAAGAACACCTCTCTGGTGTCGGCGGAACTCTCAGATACCCCTCACATAGGTGGGTAGAAACCGAAAGGATTAAGATCGAATTGTGGTAAGATTGAGCAGTTTGCACGTAGTCTCTTCAAGTATCACCATTTGTGGATAACATGGTCCTCGGGTATCTCATGGAGACAAATTAGGCGGATCACCTCACGGAGCAGGGTCACGCCTACCATCTAGAAGACTGGCCTGCCCCGCATGAAGACCCGACTTGTATCAAAAGAAAGACACAGTTGTAATCTGGTACATTACGTACTCGGCAAGAAAGGATAGAGATAGACTTTCTATCTCTATCCTCAGTTTCCATAACCAACTAGGATACTTATCTGTAACCCTACCTCCCTCCACTATATAAAGGGAGGCAGGGGCCCCTAGTTAGACATCCGGGATCACCTCGGTAGGAGAGACCACACCGATCCATAGCCATTCTCAACATTGATCCACCGAGATCAACCCCCAATACAATCCATGAGCACAGAAGTAGGGTATTACCTCACCTCGAGAGTCCGAACCTGTATAAATCTATCTCCTGTGTTACCATCGGGTTTCGGTCTTACGCATAACCCATAAAGTATATTACCGACATAATTCGTTGACAATTGGCGCGCCAGGTAGGGGCAGTGCTAAGATCATCTTCATCAAGCTCGATGGTATCCCTCGGCGGCAGCGCCGTCGAATTCACCTTCGGTCAAGCTTCCTGTTTTGGAGGCTTGGATTTCGTCATCAACAATCTCGGCAAACTTGCCCTCGAAGAATCGGATCAGAAGACAATTTCAACCGCGAAGCGACCGTCAAAAGAAGATGCGATCTATTCGCGTCCAGAATCTGGAAGGAAGTTGTATCGCAATTTTCCGTCGACTCGGAAGGAATTTCACGGTGCTTTTGGATACGTTGGAAAGCTTATCTCGTTATCTTTCCAACGAGTCCAAGATCGTCGAAAACCGAGTTCGGATGTGACCGTGGCGACCGTTTGAAGATAGACTGCGCGGGTGACGTGAATCCCTAGCGAAGATAGAGCTCGACGTGAATTTCGCTCGGCACCTCGGCGATCCTTGGTGCACCTTAGCAAGGGCATGGCGGACCTCGACGACAAAGCGGATCTCATCCCGGAGGTCACGGCGAGGCTCCTACGCCGTCACGACTTACGTCTCCTGCGACGCCCCGACTGGCGTCTCCTGTGACGCCGACTTGCGGCTCCTACGCCCCCAACGGCGACAACGACAACGACTACCGCCGCACCTACTCGTTCCTTCGGCAACAACGACAAACCGCGACCTTCACCATGACATTGAAGCTTGGTGACGGGAGCGAGAAGAAGATGGGAGACGTCACCATGGTGACGATAGAAGAGGTTTCGGTCGAAACCGTGACCGCCGACTTCCTAGGCCGGCTTCTCGCGTACGACGTCGAGGACAACCGCGCCGACTTCCTAGGCCGGCTTTTCGCGCACGACGCCGAGGACAGCCGCGCCGACTTCCTTAGGCCGGCTTCTCGTGCACGACGCCAAGGACAACCGCGCCGACTTCCTAGGCCGGCTTCTCGCGCACGACATCGAGGACAGCCGCGCCGACTTCCTAGGCCGGCTTCTCGCGTACGACATCGAGGACAGCCGTGCCGACTTCCTTAGGCCGGCTTCTCGCGCATGACGCCAAGGACAGCCGCGCCGACTTCCTTAAGCCGGCTTCTCGCACGCACCACGCCGAGGACAGCCGTGCCGACTTCCTAGGCCGGCTTCTCGCACGCGACGTCGAGGACAGCCGCACCGACTTCCTTAGGCCGGCTTCTCGCGCATGACATCGAGGACAGCCGCGCCGACTTCCTAGGCCGGCTTCTCGCACGTACGACGCCGAGGACAGCCGCGCCAACTTCCTAGGCCGGCTTCTCGCGCTGTCGAGGACAGCCACGCCGACTTCCTAGGCCAGCTTCTCGCGCACGACGTCGAGGACAGCCGCGCCGACTTCTTTAGGCCGGCTTCTCGCGCGCATGACGCCGAGGACAGCCGCGCCAACTTCCTTAGGCCGGCTTCTTGCGCATGACGCCGAGGGCAGCCGCGCCGACTTCCTTACGCCGGCTTCTTGCGCACGATTCCGAGGATAGCCGCGCCGACAAGGTGACATGCCCGGGGGCTCGTTCACTCGGGCATGAGGACGACACGATCAACAGCTAAGTTGTCTATTTTTATACTCAATTACATCATTATAATTCACATTGTCTTTACGCTAGTGCAATTCAGTTTTTGACTTGCTACTTATTTGTGTTTCAATTAAGTAGTAAGTCGGGGGCTACACCTAATTAGGTGCGCAATTGCGCACCCTTTTTCTTTTGTTGAGATTAATTTGACTTGCTCCCTAGTCGCATTCCGACTAGCCAGTAAGTCGGGGGCTACACCTAATTAGGTGTATTATCTGCACCCAATCGATATCTTTCTTTTTGAATTCTTGTTGAGCCTAAGTATTGGTTGTTCCGAGTAACGAAACTCTTGTCTCCATGCAACACTCATACTTCCCGATTGCGTTCTTGGAGACAGAGCTCCGCGCCAACTCCTAATGCTAAGAAATTTGATGCGCTTGGCAGAGTGCTTAGTAAAAGGATCTAATCTACTCAGGCAAAATACAGAATCAATCACAGAAAGATAACATCTCTTTTCAAGTTTCCTTTGTTCTTTTCCATGTTGACTTTTACCGATTCCGAGTGTCACACATTCTGAGTAGTGAAACTCTCGTTCCTATACAAAATTTGGGTTTCCTGACGCGTGTCCGGAGACAGAGCTCCGCGCCAACTCCTAACGCTAAGGGACTTGATGAGCTGGGCGGAGTGCTTAACAAAAAGAATTAAACATACTCGGAGAAGCGTAAATCAATACGGAAAAGATAAAAGGACGACAATTTGACATAAGAAAAATATATAATTGGACATCATGCATATTGTTTTGCAATCCAGTTTTTTCTCTACTACTCGTGCTTTTCATTGTCTCCACAAGGTACAATGCAGGATAATGCGAGATGTTTTTATGGCACAGCTGCACGCCTACGCCAGCACCCCGAGTGCATCATATGGCTCGGCGCATGCCTACGTCAACTCGGCACGGCTTCACGCCAACGCCAGTGCCCCGAGCGCAACCTTTGGCATGGCTGCACGTCTACTCCAGCACCCCGAGTGCATCATACGGCTCGGCTGCATGCCTACGTCAACTCGGCACGGCTTCACACCAATGCCAGCGCCCTTAGGGCCACCTTCGGCACGGCTGCATGCCTACTCCTGCACCCCGAGTGCATCATACGGCTCGGCTGCATGCCTACGTCAACTCGGCACGGCTCCACGCTAACGCCAGTGCCCCGAGCGCAAACTTCGGCTTCGACACGACTACAAGCCCACGTCTACGCTTCAAGCCTATAAGGTGATACGCCCGGGGGCTAAAAGCTCAAAAGCAAGGACGACATCATCGTCAGCAAAGCAGCTAAGTTTTTCATTATCGTAATCTTTTTTACATATAAACTCGTGTAATTTCTTGACTTGCTACTTAGTCGAATTCCAACTAAGCAGTAAGTCGGGGACTACACATAATTGTGTGCACTTGCGTGCACCCATCTTTTTCATAGTTATTTCTTGACTTGCTACTTAGTTGAATTCCAACTAAGCAGTAAGTCGGGGCTACACATAATTGTGTGCACTTGCGTGCACCCATCTTTTTCATAGTTATTTTTTACTTTTGTTACTTAGTGATTTAAGTGAAATCCGAGTGGGCTATAATTCTTAGTAGTGAAGCTCTGAACCCATAACACGGCGAACTCTACGTCACCAAACAAGTGCATGGGATAAAATGCCATGTGCCAACTCCCTACACTTGGGGGCTGGACTAGTCGGGCAGAGTGCATAACAAAAGGAAGAAAAACCATTCGGACTAACAAAAATCATCAAGTAAGAAAAATAAAAAATGGCTATTTCGCACATAAAGATAGTCGGATTTTATATCCGACCAAATGATTGCATATTCAGATACTGCCTAAATCCTACATGTACATATTACAGGGGTTCAATAAAGTGTTTACGTTACAAGCACCGACCATGGCACAGTTACGTGTCAACACCCGCGCCCCGAGCGCAATCTACGGCATAGCTCCATGTCTACGCCAACTTCGGTACGGCTGCACGCCTACACCAGCACCCTGAGTGCATTATATGGCTCGGCTGCATGCCTACGCCAGCGCCCCGGGCGTAAACTACGGCTTGGCTTCTCGCGCACTGCGCCGAGGACAGCCACGCCGACTCCCTCCGCTGACTCGCTGCTCTGGCAACGACGAGGACGGCCACCACGACTTGCGGCTTCTCGCGCACTGCGCTGAGGACAACCGTGCCGACTTACTACGCCGGCTTCTCGCGCATTGCGCCGAGGACAGCCGTGTCGATTTACTACGCCAGCTTCTCACACTGCGCTGAGGACAGTTGCATCGACATTCTACTCATGCCGCGACGTCAACCATCGCCCCGACTTCCAGGACTCCAAGAAATTGGGCTGGGAGTCACTTGGAGATTTCAACCCGCAAAGCTCTCTTGACCCCTTCACAGCCTCCTTGCATGCCAATGGAGCATTCGGCATAGAGAAGGTTCCAGTCGGAGCACTCGGCATCAACTCGGCTGTAAAGCACTCGAGGGCTACTGTGGATAACATGGTCCCCGGGTATCTCATGGAGACAAATTAGACGGACCAACTCACGGAACAGGGTCACGCCTATCATCTAGAAGACGGGCCTGCCCCGCATGAAGACCCGACTTATATCACAAGAAAGGCACAGTTGTAATCTGGTACATTACGTACTCGGCAAGAAAGGATAGAGATAGACTTTCTATCTCTATCCCCAGTTTCCATAACCAACTAGGATACTTATTTGTAACCCTACCTCCCTCCACTATATAAATAGAGACAGGGGCCCCTAGTTAGACATCCGGGATCACCTCGGTAGGAGAGATCACACCGATCCATAGCCATCCTCAACATTGATCCACCGAGATCAACCCCAATACAATCCACGAGCACAGGAGTAGGGTATTACCTCACATCGAGGGGCCGAACCTGTATAAATCTGTCTCCTGTGTTACCATCGGGTTTCGGTCTTACGCATAGCCCCATAAAATATATTGCCGACATAATTCGTCGACACCATTAAATCACTCTTTATTGGGCAAAAACTGCCCCAAACTAGCAACTCCATTACCACAATTTCCTGCTTCCCTAGGCTTGGAATGACGACGCCATACTTCAGTGGCTGCCATGATGTGGGATCGAGAAGCCTAACCTCTTCCAAGCCTTCTATCAAATTGTCAGTCACAACATTCGGACGTAACACCATTATCTAGAGGATAGAGAGCAGCGCAGACAAGGGGTCACGCAGCGGCGGAGAGAGGTCACATGGCGGCGGAGATTGCAAAGCTAAAACCCTGGAAAGGTGGGGGAAGATTTTGAGGGTGACGGAGATCATAGAGGGTGGAACTCAGGAGAAAGTGTAAGGTGGGCCCCTTGGAAAAGATTTACCCCTTCAAAACCCACAATGGGTGGCATGTCCTAAGGAAAGAAGTAACCATTAGTGCCCACTTCAAACACCACTATGCCACACAATGTCAACAATGAAAACAAGGCTATGACCGGAAACAAGAGGGTCCCGGTCAACATATGGCCCTAGGCATAATCCCTCTCATAATTGGAAATTAAAACTTAAAAGGTTGGTCGAGCAAGGCCTAGCTGTTGGGGATTGGGCATAACATTGACTGAAGGTCAACATACCTCCTTGTTTGCCTTCATGAATAAGGTGCCTTCTGGAAAATTTCCCGCAACCACGAAGGGAACGCTCATAGCCAAAAGTAGGCCCAACATCCTCTTGCTGAGCATGGGCTATTGCCATAACCAAACAAGCTTGTCCGCCGTGCATGGATCCCCCCATGCTCGGCATGGCCCCACATGCTGGACATAAGCCTTTACTATGTCTGCTTGGCCTTGTCCACCGTGCATGGATCCCTCCATGCTCAATATGGCCCCCACATTCTGGGCTTTACTATGCGAGCTTGGTCTT
Source organism: Olyra latifolia (assembly GCA_036346145.1). Taxonomy (NCBI): domain Eukaryota; kingdom Viridiplantae; phylum Streptophyta; class Magnoliopsida; order Poales; family Poaceae; genus Olyra; species Olyra latifolia. Next base: position 40,519,629 of record CM070532.1, read on the forward strand.
GTCCGCTGCACATGGATCCCTTCATGCTTGTGCGTGGCCTCACACATTTGGCATAAGCCTTTACTATGCCCACTTGGCCCTGTCCACCGCAGTTGGATCCCTCCATGCTCATCACGGTCCCACACTACCTAGTTAGCCTCTCCCCGCGCCAAGACACCTGTCCACCCTTGCGTAGATAGCAAGTAATCATCAATAATTTCACCTATAAATGGAGAACAAGACCCATCTCAAGGAGGCCAACTCAGAGTAGAAAGCTAGCAAGCACTTAGGAGATAGGGGAGATTAAGGTGAGAGGTAGAAGGAGAGTACTGCAACTTATTGTAACCTGTTTCCTGACATCAACTAGGCCTGAACTGGAGTAGAGCTATTATCCTTTCTCAAGGAGACTCAAAATAATACAAAATCCATTGTATCCCTCCGCCTGCAACCATCTGATCGAGCTAAGCATCCAGAAGCCTGCTCCTAGGGTTGGTAGGGGTCCTCTTGGTCCCTTCCTAAATCAAGAGTAAGCTCAGCACTTGGGGACCTATTTCCTAAATGCTGACAAGTTGCTACCATCTTTGTCTTGATCTAAAATCAATTCTTAAACTGAGGTAAAATCAACCATGACAAAATAATTCATAAGGTTAGATAAACTCATATATAAATACCTTACCCATTGGTATGCCTAGTATTGTAGCTGTAATACCAACAGCAGCCCCAACAATAAACCTCTCAAATTTTGTAATTTCTTCATTACCAGACCACCTCTCAAAGTTCGTAATTTCTTTATTACAAGACCATATGAGAATTTGCTTTTAGCAAGTGTCATATGCATAGAAATTGATGTCCTTGAATGGAGCGGTTTGAAGAATATTGATAAAATTCCCTCTCTAAAAGCTTTTCAAGCCTTGTGTTGTTGCAATTACACGTATAAGCTCGAATAGATCCTATTCTCGCCCCAAACAACATACTCCAACATTAGCCTCTTAAGGGAAGCAACAACTGTTTTTCGCCAAATATTAAAATTAGGAAAGTAATGGTTACATGAGAGTATAAGGCAATAGATAAATCATGATACCATTTTTGTTTTCATTTGCTGCTTTGGACTTCACAATATGATGAATTAAAACAAGTGGGTTAAATTACTTCAAACGAATGACTACTTCATACTATGCAGGCTTCATCATACATAAATACATAGGCAGCAGCTAAACATATGCCTCTTGTTAGTGAATACCTCTGCAATAGAGTTCATAGCACAAGTTCATAAATCCCATTTAAAAACTTTAGCAACTCATCTATCTAGGTTGGCTGTTCTCTTTAGCTTATCTTATTTGCTTATAAGCTGAACTTCGAGAGCTTACCGAGGTAGTTTGGAAAGTCCAGTCCGCTTCGTTTTACTTGTTTCTGAGAGCGCTGAGACGTGGTTTCAAGATAGAAAAAATAGACTCAAAAGCCAAAGCATTTGACTTTTCGATTTAGAGATAAGTAGATAAGATAAGAAGATAAACTGAAGAGAACAGACATGACATTTGGAAATCAATAACAGTAGAGAGACATACCAATAAAGACATGAATTACATATGTCTATAGCTTGAGATAAAGCAACACCATCTAACATGTTGAGAATTGGCAATGCATACTCAATGTTCTAGAAGAAAGAAGAAACTACAAGAAGTAAGATATTTGCCATGAAGTACCTAGAACAAAATTAAGGAGTTCTCATGGAGTGTTCATGCTATACTTTAGAATATTCTAAACATGTTTGGATAAGTGTGTGAAAATGCTTCATGGCAAAGTAGAAGTATTTTGGTAATAGATATTTTGCATGAATGATCTAGTGTTCCTTCATGGCAGTTTTAGAAATATGTACAAGCTAGATATTTGAGTAGCAAAATCTAGAAGTTAGATATTTGTAGGTGTGAGACTTTGGACAACTATGTAATCCTTTATATAGGGGTACCTCCCTTCCTTTTGTGTGAGCTCTAGAATAAAGCCATTGTGAGTGAAGTGTGAGGTTAGGGAGAGAGTGGTAGGATAACCACCAAAAATTGTACTCCCTCTTGTACATTGCAATAAAGTACCACTTTGCTAGTTGTGAGTCTCAGTTGGTGGTATAGGTGTTTTTGCGAGTGTGGGTAGAAGGGCTATCACCTATTTCCTAACATAAAACATATGTTGTGGCATCTTATAACGGCTGGGTTCACCATGCATGAGATCCACTAGTTTTATTGTAATGATTAAAAAGGGTTTCAAAACATTAACTGTTTTAGGATTGACGCTGGTTTTAAACTATAAACTAGAAAAATAAATGAAAAAAATAGTGGACATATGGCTTCATTAACCAGAATCCGTGATTAAAAATCAACAATACATGTGGGTCAGAACCAATGCAAATAGGTTATAAAGGAGATTTATAAAATTTTCCTTAAGCAAAATTTAGTTCTACACACATACCCACACACTATGAATTTGTATGATGTCAGTAAAGAAAATTGAATGTATTAAATTAATGTCAGTGATTATTCACTTGATAGGGGACTTCCATCTTATAGTTTTACCACACTATAGCTGTAGCCTTTTTAAATTAATATATTAAAATGAATTTTATTGTCAACACCTAAATATTCATTCACACTTACAAATGCAATAAACAAAAAATAGACTCTTAAACATATGAGATATCTTACCTAATTTGCACAAACATTAATATCAAATTACCATTATAAGGGTTTGCGATTGTGGGTATTGTCTAGGGTGGTATTTAGTTTACAGTACCCAATCAAAGCCCCTAACTTTAGTCCATCTAAAAAACAAATTTATTATATGACAACAAAGATGCCCCTTTGTTTTTGTGATGTACAATATGAGGGTGAGGACCATTGACTTTGAGTGTAAGGATGTTGTGATGTCGCGCCATGTCTTCATGGAGAGCCTTGTCTGTATATGTTCTTTCATACGCGGCCTTGACCTGGCTTAATATTGTTGAATTTTTGCTAAAACCTGATGTGGTCTAATTCCTCCATTTCCTTTGAACATATGGTTATAGTCACGACTCACAAGGAAGGGTATGGAAATGGAACTAGTGAACAAATAGTCTCTTTATGAAATTTGTACAAAGAATGCATTAAGGATTGGGCTATAGAGACATGAAGAACTCAGGTAATTATTTTGTCATTGGGAATGCATTAATGGGGAATGACAGGAATATAAACACTTTGTGAGCTTGATGGATGGGACTGATTCCCTTATCTTTAAACTTTTTCAGTGGTCTAGTATGTTTTTTAAGGCTTGTAGTGGTAATATTGTTTATATCCATGACTAATGGAAGCTAAAAAAATGTCCTTAGTCAGTGAAATGAATTTTGTGAGTTAATACCATGGTGCGAGGGTGTTTCAATGGATGCAACTACGGCATATGTTTTCCATTGCCAGACGATATCAATAATAAAATATAGTATTTCCATATGGTTGGCTCTAAAGGACAGGATCCAAGTGCAGTAGAAAAATGGGTGAAATCAACACAACCAAGTAACTAGCTCTGCCCTTATGAGTGTCCGACTGAACAAACTACCTCACAATCTTTGCTATGAGTTTGTATAATATACAACTTTCCAAAAGTTTGAGTTTTCCTGAATATGGTCAGTAGTTCACTTGTAGAGATGGTAGAAGGGGATTGAATAGTTTTAAGTGTCATATTAAAATCAACATAGTTGACAGTGACCAGGTTAGAAGCTTTCATCTTGGAAGCTATTTCTAAACAAACATATAAATATTTTAAATGTAATCGTTCATTTAGAAGTGCCTTGAAACTGCGTACGGAAAGCGAAGTGTCATGCTACAGAACTAGAAGCCATCCTGGAATTATTTGGGAACTTGAAAAGGCGGCAAAATTCAATTTGTGTACGTATGTTGAGGTGATGTAAGATATCATTTGGTGTCAAAAACATTCACTACAAGAATCAGCCGCAAACTTGAGGGCCAAAAGCCCTCGAGAAAAGGGCAAAACCCTCGAGAAACGACCGTCGCAATTGCGTGCTCGAGAAAAACAAGGTTTCTTGAGGGCCTGGCCCTCGAGAAACGCTATTCTCGAAGGCTTCCCAAAAACCCTCGAGTAACGTTGTAAGACAGACGGCTAACGGCGCTGGGGCAGTAATTCTCGAGGGCTAGGTCCTGGCCCACGAAGCAGTCTTCTGCCAAAAAAAATTTCACAGCTGCTGCCGCGCGCTGGCCGTCGCTTGCCGTCTTGGCTGGCCGCTGGCAAATCTCTCGCCGTGCGAGAGAGATCGGAGTGCGTCGCCGCTTCGTGCTCGCCGAAGCCAGCGTCGGCCGCCGCCCGTGCTTTCGCCGAAGCCCGCACCGGCCGTTGCCGTGCTCGATGTCCCCGCCTCCCGAGGTCGCCGTGGCGGATCCGGCCATCTCGAGGCCGATGCCGCTTGCCGTGGCGGATCCGGTGTCCGCGCCCGCCGCCGTCTCGAGTCGCCGTCACGAGGTCCGCCGTCCGAGGTCCGCCGTCCCGAGGCCGCCGCGGTTGGATCCGGCCATCTGAGGCCGCCGCCACTCGCCGTGGCGAGATCCGGCCGTCCGCGCCCGCCACCGCTTCGAGGCGCCGGAGCCGGCCGAGGCCGCTGCCATCCCGAGTGGGAACCAGGAGAGGGAGAGAGGGAGGGAGAGAACTCGCGTGGAGAGAGAGAGATTGGATTCCGTGCGCTTTTATAAAGTTGGACTCTGCGGGCTTATAAAAATTAGACTCCGCCCGTGGGAAGGGGATGTTTCTCGAGGGCCTCTAACGGCCCCTCGAGAATCAGTAACTCCGTCGCTTTTTATGACCCTCTGTCTTATATTCTCGAGGGCTTACCGTCAGCCCTCGAGAAACACGTAGTTTCTCGAGGGTTTTTACCTGGCCCTCGAGATTAAGAAGTATTTCTTGAGGGCTGTTTTTTGGCCCTCGAGAATTATCTTTGCCCTCAAGATTGCAGTCGATTCCAGTAGTGATTACATCATTTCCTAAAAATAGTGTATTTAATGTTTAAAGAGTTTTCATTGTTACTTCTATTGTAACCTTGTCGTAAGGCCTTAGACTTGATTCATGGCTAATTAAGAACGTTGAACATTGCTAATGCCTGCATCCATGTATGCGGTGAAGAGAGAGGATGCATTGTTCAAGCGATTTAGTGCAATAGAATTCTTCAAAGTTGTGACCAACATTTTAAGCATAAAAAGGATTTAGGGATATGTTGTTTGCAGATCATTTTTTTAAGTGTAATGAGCCATGGAAGGCTAAGCTATTTAGTAAGACCATCTGCAGTAAACACTTCAAATTTGTCCTCTATAACACCCTTCCATACATACTCTATACATCCTTTAAAATTTCTTCACACTTTATACTACATTCTAAAAGATTTCTTTCCTTCAGCAGACACTCTATTTCTAAAAAGTTAGATCAAACAGTGTTTTCTAGCTACGGCTAAGATGCTCTAAGATGAGAAAAAAACAAAGGACAGGGTTCTGGTTAGCCACTTGCTAGCCCAGCAGGAACATTACAACACAAAGGTGAGGAAAAATAAAACACGAAACAGAGGGGGTGGAAGCAAATTTCAACCTTAGGCCCTGTTCTTTTGGGCTTATCTAATCTGACTTATCTCGAACTTTGAGAATTTTTCAAGGTGGTCTTGAGAGTCGGGTGGCCTTGATTTTTAAGATTTAGGGAGCTTTTAGACTCACCTACGAGATAAAAAAAGGATTTAAAAAGTAATAAAAAAAGTCAGATAAGTCAATATTAATCAGATAAGTCATGAAATAAGTCTGACTTATCTGACTAATATTGATTTATCTGACTTTTTTTATTATTTTTTGAATCCTTTTTTTATCTCTTAGACGAGTCTAAAAGCTCCCTAAATCCTAAAAATCAAGACCATCCGACTCTCGAGGCCACCTCGGAAAATTCTCGAAGTTCGAAATAAGTCAAATAAGTGAGATTAGATAAGCCCAAAAGAACATGACCTGAGTTGGTCTTGTTCTTCTCGCCTTAACTTATTTGACTTATCTACTTATTTAGCTTATTTTGTAATTTTAAGAGCTTTTCGAGACAATCTCGAGAGTCGGATCCGCTTCGTTTGGCATATGTTTTATAGCTTGTATACAAGTCTTCTAGATAGAAGAAAAACAAATTTGAAAAACCAAATTATTTTTAATTTAAACGAAGATAGATAAATAAACAGATAAGTGAGATAAGTCCGATAAGGCGAGCAGAACATGACTTGGCCAGTGCCCGTTGGGTTATCCACGATGCATTTCCCCGCTCCTGCCGCAGCTCTTTGATGTGCTGGACGAGAACATTGTGCGACCTGAACTCAATGCTGAAAATATGCCTGTTCCGCTCCTGCCGCAGTTCGCACACCACAAGCAAGAAGAGGGAGTTCATGGCGCTGCGCTTGGTGCTCGAGGTGGACTGCAGAACATTATAGAGGTTCTACCATGTCTGCATTGCAAGCCTGCATAGCGCCTCTGAGCTCCCAGTTCCTAAAGGTGTATGTACTCGATCGCCCGAGCACAAAGCAAGTGTAATGAAGCAGAGAGGTGTACCCAAGAAGCCATGCTACTCCACAACTGAGATGCAAAGACGCATCCAAAGGAAAGGTGGTCAATTGATTCAGGGTGAACAGAACACATGGCGCACCAGTGATCGTTCGGCCACCCTCTTGGCTCTTGCTGCTAAGCGGTCGGCGGTGAGAATACGTGCTTCAACGAGCAACCATGCATGCAAAGAAGCGGCAGCTGGCTGGTGCCTATAGTTTCCAGCTAAGCTCAACAAAGGCAATTGAGGTAGAACCCTCGAATTGCGCAAGATAAGCCGACTTTGTGGTTTATACCCTTGAAGATGTTTGGCACCAAATGACTGCGCCCTCCTGTCATCCTGTGCTACCTGTGGAGACCAGCAGGATTGAAAGGCACTCATCTTTAAACAGTGCTAGACACCAAATTTAGGAAAAACTGATACTTCTAGAAGATACTGGAGATTTCTCGAGGATCAGCTAAACCGGAAGTAAGGGTGCAAACAAGACAAGTAACTCCTGCCCGATCTAAGCCTAAATTCGTTTAAAACCCGATTTGAATCCTCAAAATGGTATCCGGTTAGATCCAGATCCGGATCCGGAAAATATCCGAAATAAACGGGACGGTTATGGGAAGAGCAATATCCAATCCGTATCCAATCCAAATTCGTTTTTCTTAGATATCCTAAATATATCAATGTAATAAAAAAATAGATATACGATAAACATAAACATTCCTTATGGTTGATAGTCATCGACTAATATATAGTCTGAATTAATATTTCATTATGTATGTCTTGTTATGTGTGATCAATATTGTCTAATAGGCAGTATAATATTATAATTTTGATGATAAACTTTTATCTCTTTTTATATGTGTGTTACCTGTTAATTTATTCGTGACCGATCTATCCATCCTATATCTGTATTCAAAACAATCCTTATCTGTATCCAACATATTCCGATCCGGCTCTGTATCCAGGTAAAAATAATGGGATGGATATGGGATGAGCGATATCTGTGCATATCTGACCTGTTTGTACCCCTAAGTAGAAGTATATTTATGGGCCGACGCTGAATATTTCAGGGTAAATCCGTATTGGCTAGTTATAGTAAATATAATATAATCTTAGATAAATAGTTAAGTTTTGAATCAGAGTTTGTATGTCATACGAGTTTGTATCTTAGTTGATTAGCGAAGGAGTCTAGTATAAATATGTAGGCAATAGCGGTGTGCAAAGAATCCAGCATCCAATCAATCAAATATACTACTTTCGTGCCCTTTACATTTGATCATCTTGTAGTCATAGTTTCGGCCGTATTTTACTGTAGATCGACTTGTTGCTCAACGTTTACTTGATCGACTATACCATATAACCCGTCATAAGTTGCTTGCAAGTAAGTACTGTTTTGATTGAGTTTGATCTATGGGCCGCATTAAATATTATCAGAATACTATCTTTGCTTTATATTGTTGCGCATTGCCATTTCGTTCAAAAGGTTAGGTTTACCCTTGTTCTATCGACTTGTTAGCTTCTATCGATTAGCCGATAGGTTGTTTATCCTTTCATTCTATTGCTTGGTCAATTGCATCGGCTTAATAATAGTCTATTTATCCTTGAAACTATTGGTATCTCTGGGTTTGGATCCAATCTTAGCAGATATTTTTGTTATTCTTGGATTTGATAACTCTTTTGATCTTTTCTTAAACATTGACATGTTCTCTTTTGGATTTAATCGGCTAGCAAAGCTAATTAATTCTTTACCTCATCGATTATTAGGTCAAATCGGCATATCCAGAACCCTTGATTTTGGTGTTGATGAGGATCCTAAGTCGACAATGTATTGAGCCGATTAACTCTCAACATCAACACACATTTTGACACATCCTGTGGGACAAGGTCTAATGGCTAACTCACCTGATATTAATCAAGATACTATCCACTACCAGAGAACAGGGCAGTAGTACCGGTTCCAAACCCCCTGCTGTACCGGTACCGGTACAGCGCAATCGGTACTAGAGGTCAAGGCCCCCAGTATCGGTTGAGGAACCGGTACTGCTAGCCCCTAGAAAAACAAAATATGTAGTGTGTGGGATTCGAACCTGGCACCTCGTGACTCTCACCTTAGCCTTCTAACCAACCCACCCACTCACGCATTCTGATATTAATAGAATATGCATTCCTTTTGACCTGTTCTGAAATGAGGCTCCAATACGGGTTTGACCTTTTCCTTGAGTCCGTTTTCCTGGCGTAGGCCTACCGCGAGGTCATTGGTCACGCATGTGCGTCCATGGCCGAATGGGAGGCCGAGCAAGAAGCCATGATGGCGGATGGCGTGCTTTGGCGGCAATGGGCTGAAGCTGCGCTGTGTTGCCGAAGTTGCTCGGGCCGCGAAGGAGCGCGATCTTCTTTCCGCGGAGTTATCCCGGGTGAAGTCGGCGGCGGCTGCGATGGAGGGTCGCCTGAAGACCCACGAGGACTCCGTCCAGGAACTGAAAACATCCAATGAGGCGTTGCGGACTGAAGCGCGGGGCCGTCCGAGATGATCGGAGGGCCGTTCTCGCGCTTCAGGATCGTTATGATGAAGTCGCGGCCGAGCTCCGCAAGCTCAGGCGCCAGCCTGAGCTGTAGGCCTTTGTACTTTTTTTCTTTCCTTTTGTTATAGTTTGTACCGTCTTTGTGACTCTGTTTTTTTAAAGTAATATATCCCCTTGTTTGTCTCCCTCCTTTTTCACCTTTCCTGCATGCACAGAGTAAACACAAATTGCAAGTAGTCGTATAGGCAAGAAGGATTTAAAGATCGAGGTATGCGCCTATCGATCCTAGCCCCCGAGCCATGGCCAAACCTCTAGGTAGCCAGAGGGTCAGGCGTGGTTTAGTGAAGATCGATTCTTAGAGGAAAAATCGACCCTATCCCCTGAGCCACGGCCGAGCCTGTGGATAGCCAAAGGGTCGGTCGTGGTTTAGAGAAGATCAATTTTTTTAAAAAATCGACCCTAGCCCCTGAGCCACGGCCGAGCCTCTAGATAGCCAAAGAGTTGGGTGTGGTTTAGAGAAAATCAATTTTTGAAAAAATCGACCTTAGCCCTAAGCCACGGCCGAGCCTCTGGATAGCCAAAAGGTCGGGCGTGGTTTAGAGAAGATCAAATTTTTAAAAAAATCGACCCTAGCCTCCAGAGCCACGGCTGAGCCTCTGGATAGCCAAAAGGTCGGGCGTGGTTTAGAGAAAATCAATTTTTTTAAAAAAATCGACCCTAGCCCCCGAGCCACGGCCGAGCCTTTGGATAGCCAAAGGTTCAGGCGTGGTTTAGAGAAGATCAATTTTTTGAAAAAATCGATCCTAACCCCCGAGCCATGGCCGAGCCTCTGGATAGCGAAAGGGTCAGGCGTGGTTTAGAGAAGATCAATTTTTTGAAAAAAAATCGACCCTAGCCCCCGAGCCACGGCCGGGCCTCTAGATAGCCAAACGGTCGGACATGGTTTAGAGAAGATCAATTTTTTGAAAAAATCGACCCTAACCCCCGAGCCACGACCGAGCCTCTGGATAGCCAATGGATCCGGCGTTGTTTAGAGAAGATCATTTTTTTGAAAAAATCGACCCTAACCCCCGAGCCACGACCGAGCCTCTGGATAGCCAAAGGGTCGGGCGTGGTTTAGAGAAGATCAATTTTTTGAAAAAATTGACCCTAGCCCGCGAGCCACGGCCGAGCCTCTGGATAGCCAAATGGTCGGGCGTGGTTTAGAGAAGATCAATTTTTTGAAAAAAATTGACCCTGGCCCCCGAGCCATGGCCAAGCCTTTGGATAGCCAAAGGGTCAATCGTGGTTTAGAGAACGCGACCTTTGAACGAAGCTCATGACCCCTGCTATGTTCTTTTCCAAGACGCAGAGTCTTGGGACTTTTGAGTTATCCCGAGCGTCAACAATTTTATGCGGGCTTATAGTATAGGGCTGGAAAGCGTGTGCCCGCGCGGGGTCTTGCGTGGTGCGATGGATATCGACTTACCCGTGTTCAAGAGAATCCCAGGGGTGTAGCTTCTGCATAGCCGTTAACCTGCCGATGTGTGCTGAGATAGCCCGAGCTTTCTCCTAAGTTTGATCATAGGTTAGGTTTCTGGGGCTTGTTAAGGGCTGCCTATACTTTTTTGGAAGAGATAAAAACGGAAAGGGTGAACGGGAAACTTACGATCTTAGCTCAGGCGTAGAACCTCCGGAGTTAAGCGATGTTCCAAGAGCTATTGAGGACTCTTCCGTCCGGCATAGCTAGTCTTACAGCCCCCGGGCGTGCGGCTGATACGACCGTATATGGACCTTCCTACCTCGGGGTGAGTTTGTTGGCGTGGGCTAGGTTCTGAACTCGTCTTAGAACTAGGTCGCCAACTTGGAAGGTTCGGGTCTGTACTGCTTTTGTCGCGTGCTATCATAGGGATTCTTTGGTATCTTTCTTTGCTTTCATGATAGTGCACCTTTCGTGGTAGGACTTGGATAGGTCGAGATCCAATAGTCGCTCCTCGTCGTTGTCGGTCTGACCTGCAAAATCAACACAAATCGAATCAAATCTTAGCTCGGCGGGTAGTACCGGCTCCGAGCCGTATACGAGCCGAAAGGGAGTCTCTCCAGTAGCTCGATTAGAGTTGTCCGAGCTGCCCATAGTATCGAGGGTAATTCCTCTACCCAATTCTGGCACTGTTCGACGAACACCTTGCATAATTTGCCCGTTCGCACGTTCGGCCGAGTCGTTGCTCTGCGGATGAGCCACCGAGGCTAGGGCGACCTTCATGCCAAGCTCTTCGTAGTAGTCCTGGAATAGCTCGCTTGTGAACTGTGTCCCATTATCAGCGATAAGCTTACTCGGGACGCCGAACCATGCCACTATGTTGTTCCTAAGGAACCTTTAGACCGTTTGGGCTGATATACTCGACACTGGTTCGGCCTCGATCCACTTGGTGAAAGTGTCGATGGCGATGAACAGGTGTGTGCACCCCTTTAGGCCTTTGGGGAAAGGACTGAGTATGTCCATTCCCCACGTTGAAGATGGCCTGGTTAGCGGGATAGTTTGTAGCTCGTACGCCGGTTGGTGGGACATCCGGGCATGGTACTAGCAGGCTGGGCAACGTTTCACTAGCTCTCTCACATCGGTTAGCGCAGTAGGCCAGTATTACCCCATGCGGAAGGCTTTGCCCACTAGGATTATGAAAGAGGTGTGCGCCCTGCAGATCCGGTCGTCTTGAAGGAGAAATTTTCCTTTCTCCTGGGTCACGCACTTACAATGTACGCCGTTAGAACCCCTTCGGTACAACAAGCCCCCGAGAAATCGGTAAGGCCGAGCTTGCCTTTAAAGCCGGGATTTCTCAGCTGTGTCCTGTGGCAGTGTCCCATGCGCCAAGTACTAGACGAATGGCGTTATCCAGGTGTCATGCTTCTCTAGGAACAAAACGGTACTGGTCGTTTTGGTCGAGACAAACGTCTTCTCGGGGGCCTCTTCTTCGGAGGGAATAGAGGGCTTTAGTAGGTGCTGCATGAGCACCCCCCCGCCAGGGCGGTTTCTTGTGAGAAGCCAAGCTTCGTGAGCTTGTCGGCCAGGCTATTAGCCAGTCTGGGAACGTAGCACACTTCAAAGTTCGTGAAGTGTTTCTCGACCTTCCTCACTTCTGCCACGTATCGCGCCATTGAGTCATCACAATACTGAAACTTCTTGTTTACCTGGCAGACAACTAACTGCGAATCCCCTTTCACTGTTAGTCGTTTTATGCCGAGCGCAGTGTATGCTCGTAGGCCGGCTAGGAGGCCTTCGTACTCCGCATCATTGTTTGTTGCGGGAAAATAATTAAAGTTGTACTATATGCTGAATCTGCTTTCCTTGGAGGGAGACGAGAACAAATCCGCAACCTGATCGCTCAAATTGGCGTGACCCATCGAAGAACATGGTCCAGTGCATTTCCTGGCTTGAAGGCTCGGGCGGGCTTCCAGGAGGATCGGTGGGCCCGGTCCATTCAGCCAGGAAGTCGGCACGACTTGGGACTTGATCGCTTTGCATGCGACGAACTTGATATCGAACTCACCAAGCTCGACTGCCCACTTTGTGACCCGCCCATTGGCGTCGGGATTTCTAATGATATCCCTTAGCGGAAAACTCGTTGGGACTGTGACTGGATCAGCTTAGAAATAGTGGCGCAACTTTTGTGAGGCCATAAGCAAGACGTACAAAAGTTTTTGGACCTCGGGGTACCACTCCTTGGGTCCGTGTTATACCTCGCTTACGTAGTAGATGGGTTGTTGTTTCCCCTCGCGTTCTACTGCTACTACAGCACTCACAGCTTGCGGGGCAACTGCCAAGTAGAGAAGTAGGGCCTCCCCGAGCTTTGGTGTAGCTAAGACAGGTGGCGTGGACAGGTAGCGCACTAGCTCGCTGAAAGTGGCTTCGGCCTCCGGTTACCACTCGAAACCATCGTGCTTGCGCAGGATTTTGCAAAAAGTTGCACTGCGCTCGCCGCGACGAGATATACATCTGCTGAGAGCCGCCATCCGCTCGGTTAGGGTTTGCACCTCCTTGGTGCAGGTTGGCGACCTCATGTTCTCAATGGCCTCGATTTTTTCGGGGTTAGCCCCTATGTTCGCCTTGCCTATCATATAGTCGAGCAACATCCCAGACCGAACACCGAAAACACACTTTTTAGGATACAACTTGACATGATGTCTCCTGAGATTAGCGAATGTTTTTTGAAGGTCGGTTACATGATCCTATGGGACCTTGCTCTTTACAACAATGTCATCTACATAAACCTCTACATTGCCCCCTATCTGATCAGGGACCATCTTCTGCATTAACCGCTAGAACGTGGCTCCCGCGTTCTTCAGACCAAACGACATGGTTGTGTAGTAGAAGGTACCAAAAGGTGTCACGAAGGCTATATTCTCTTCGTCTTCCCTGGCCAGTGCGATCTGGTGGTAGCCCGAATAGGCGTCCAAGAAGCTCATAAGGGCCGAGTCCACCGTTGCATCGACCAACTTGTCTATGCGCGGTAGGAAAAAATTATCTTTGGAGCAGGTGGTGTTGAGGTCGCAATGGTCGACGCACATTCTCCATTTTCTGTCCTTTTTCTTGACGACGACTGGGTTGGCGAGCCAGTCGGAGTGGTCGACTTCTCCGATGAAGCCGGCCTGAAGGAGCTTGCTGAGCTGCTCCTATATGATGTCGGCTTTCCACTTGGGAAAGCGTCGTAGGGCCTGCCTAACAGGCTTCTTATCAGGCTGAACAGCTAGCCTGTGCTCAATTACCTCCTTTGGGACTTCAGGCTTGTTGGACGGTTCCCATGAAAACACGTCTGCGCTTGCCCGAAGGAAGGTAATGAGTTCGAGTTCCTATTTGGACTCGAGGTTGGCCTCCACGTGGAAGACTTTAGTAGAGTCGTCCTCGGAGAGGGGGACCGCTTTGGTGGTCTCCTGCGGCTGCAGGGCCACCATGGGGCGGGTCGGCGGTCGCTCGCCCTTGCCGGGCCACGCTCAGTGAGCTACCCGACCATCGCTAGGGCGCTCTCGTCACAAGCCATTGCGGCCTTGTGACTGCCCTTGATCGTGATGACCCCATGAGGGACTGGCATCTTAAGGTAGTGGTACCCATGATGGGTGGCCGCCATGAACTTAGATAAGGCGGGACGACCCAAAATGGCATTATACGGTAGCCCGGAGTTCACCATCTCGAAGGTGACGTACTCTGTCTGAAAATTATGGGGGCCCCGAACGTTACAGACAGAACGATCTGTCCGATCGGTTGTAGGGACGACCCCAAGACAATGCAATGGAAGGAAATGGCTATGTCCTTGATCTTAAACCGTGGGACCTGTATCTGCCCCAGGACCTGGGCTGTGATGATGTCCAGGAAGCTTCCACCGTCCACCAGCATGCGATCAACTCATGTGTTGCTGATGGTAGGGTAGAACACCAGCGGCAGACGCTGGGGCCTTGTCATTCCGAGGGACAGTCATCCCCGGAGAAAGTAATGGGCTGGCCGGACCACCGCATGGGTGTGTCCTCGGGCTTACCTCTTTCAAGGTGGTAAACCTCTCGGGCGGCTACCTTGAGCTCGCAGCGTGAGCCGTAGGTGGACGCGCCGCCGAAAATACAGCAAAGTGCCCGCGAGCCTCCTGGAAGGCGTCACCGTTGCTGCCCGCAGGCGCCCGGTCATCCGGCATCCTGTTGTCCGGGATCTTAGGCATGGGGCCGCGTCCGACGTAGAAACCTTCTAGCCACGCTGCCCACGTCCTGAAGTTTAGCAGATCGTGGCCGTAGTGCCGATGGAAAAGGCAATAGCGGTTATTCGGGGGGTTTGCCCCCTGGGCTAGTCGGGTCGGGTGGGAGCTCGCCGTGCCTGACCGTGCCACGGGCGTTTACGCCACTATTTGGGCGAGTGGTGGGAGGCGATCGCTTCGGAGGAGGCGGGCCTCTTAGGCTCCACAGCTGCGACGTAGTTCGGGGCAGCGGGTTCCTTCTTCTTCTTCTTCATCTCGGCGTCGCCCTTCTTGGAGTTTGCTCTAGCCCGGGCCGCCGCCTTCTCCTCCACTCTCCCTTTCTTGCGCTCCACCGCCTTGGAGGCGTTGATATATCCTTTCGCAGCGTGAAATAGATCGGCCGCAGTGTGGACCGGGTGGAGCTCAAGATTCTCGGTGGAGCGGGTATTCCGTACCCCCTCCTTGAAGGCCTCTACGATGGCCTCGTCGGAGATCAACGGAATGGTATTGTGTACCTAGACGAACCTGCTGACGTAGTCCTGTAGGCCCTCCCCCGTCTTCTAGACCACAAGTTTGAGGTCAGGGCTTTCGAGGCGTCGTGTGCAACCACAGGAAGTTCGTCGGGCGCTTCCTTCAGCTGTTCCTAGCTGCGTATGGAACCTCAGCGCTGGTTGAAGAGACAGGTTCGGGCCATTCTGTCCAGGACGGTAGGGAAGTAGTTGACTATAACGGCCTCATTACCGCCAGCGGCCAAAATGGCGGTAGTATACACGGCACGGTACTTGTCGGGATTCTTGCTCCCGTCAAACTTCTCGATGTTCCCGGGTTTGAACTTTCGAGGCCAACGAGCCTCGTGTAAAGCTCGGGAGAAGGCTGGACACCCTAGGGCAGCCCCATTGTTGCCAACGAGGGGCCTTCCACTCGGAAGCGGTCCAAGGCGGGAAAAACTCCGCCTGGCGTGCGCTGGGGAGCACCATCCGCCATGGACGTAGATGCCTGTTGGCACGATCGAACACTCTGGCCGCGCCATCTTGAGGTGTCACTGGTGCGCGAGTGGGCCTGGAGGTGCTCGCCGAGATCCCCGGCAAGCTCCTCTAGATCGTCCGTTAACGCGGCGTCTTGATCGGCCATCGTAAATCCACGTGGATCTTTCTCCATGTCGCGCATGACCTGGGCAATCGCCCGAACCCGTTCTTGACTACGAAGCGGGGTTGGTGGCGATGAGTGGCGGCGAGCGTCTTGTGGCGCGAGTGGCGGGCGTCGGGCCGGTGGGCCTACGGTGGATATCCGCCAAGGTCGTTCGGCCGACCAATGAAAGACTTGTATTTGTCTCGCCGCGGCGTGATGCTCTCGCCTAGGTCAGCGTCGCTGATGCGAGTCCTTCGCCCAACGCCGCGAAGACGTGGCATGAGGCAGGCTCTCGCTAAGGGGACATGCCAGTGTCACCCACGGAGGCGGTGCCGTAGGCACCCATGACTACCTTGGGTACACTTTGGTCCGCTACCAGCCCTGACAGGCCGGGACGCCAGTTGCACGCCCAGGACCGGTCCTCCTCTTCGAACGGTGCCACAAAGGTGTGTGAGCCGTTCGGCTGTGGTATCGGCGGGGACGCCTCTAGTCCCTCCATGAGGGTCTCGCAGACTTGAGTCAGCGAAGCGCCGCCCTAGCCGGGCAATCCTGGGGGGTGAACAGCTACTCCCGAGGTGGGCGGTGCCTCTACCTCCATCTCGTCGGCTTGGGTCTCAGCGAGGAAACCCGCTTGCCACCTCTCGTACGACTCGTCGAGATCGTCGCAGTCGTCAAAGTTGAGGTCCAAGCCTTCATTGTCATCGTATGACAACAAGGCTATCCTTGACTCGATCGAGGGGAGAAGACCACAATCAGGCCCCACGGTGGGCTCCAGCTGTCGGCGACTGAGAGGCGAACCTCCGCAGGCCGATATGCAAGGAAGGGGTGTGCGAGACCCGAGAGTGGCCCTGCTCCCTCGACCGAAGCTCAGCGTTCAGGGCGCCGCCGAGAGAAGGATGTGTGTGTGGTGCTCGTGCTGTGTTCGTGGGTGCTCTGTGTGTGTGTACGTGGCGATAGCGTCGATTCTTGTGTGATTGTTTTTACTGGTTGGGCCCTTGCTGCGGATAACAGCCCTATGTCGATCCTCGTTGATCCGAGCTTAAGCAGTATAGAGGGGTGTGGCCGAGCTTTGGGAAGCTCGGGCTCGAGTACAATAAGTGCTCAAGGCACTATGTGTGTTCCTAGAGTGGCTAAACGCAAAGAATTATCACCTAGAACTAGAGATCCTACACAAGTGCAAGTGCTCCTATTTTACGGTGGCTGAGTGCTGTGGCTCCGCGCGTCTGGCTCCTGAGCGGGTGTCGATGATGATGCCTTTTGTTGTGGCCTGTGCCCCCCCTTTTATAGGCGGCTCCCGGCCACTGTAGTCTGACTTCGGTTCATTTTGAAGCACCGTATTATCTCCTGGTTACAGCTGGTTGTATTCTTTTGTCTTACTAGGCTGTGGCGTGGCGGACCCACAAGGTCTGCCGGATATTCAAGCGTGTTTTCCTAGCTTGCTAGGATCAGTGTTCCGACCGCTACACGGCAATACGTGTCTTTCTCCTTGGGGGCGAACGGCAAGCTGACCGCTGACACGACTGGCCACCAACCTGTCAGCGGCTTGCACATGAGCAGCAAGGTTTTCGAGGTTGTGAGCTATGGCCTAGATAGCTTGAAGTTGCATCTCCAGAATCTGGTTAAGCTGAGGAGGATGAGCAGGCAGTGGTGGCAAGTTCTGGTTTTCTGGAATAGCTGAGAGTGGGTTGGCAAAGGGGTGCACTCCCGCTGCAGGTTGAGCTTGAGCATCTTGTCTGACAGGAGGTGGGTTGGGTTGATCGTGTCCAGCCTAACCTTGACCACGGCCAGCAGCAGCTGAAGCTCAGGTGTCTACCATCTGACAACAATTTTGAAAGTAAGATACGAGAAAGGGAAAACCAGAGGGGATACTAAAGGGGAGATCACAACATCCATGCAAACAACATCCAACTAACACACCAAAACAGAAATAACTTAAAGCATTCAGTTTGCAAACCAAAATTTGAGAGAGCCACATCACCAACGGCCGATGTAGACATCTCCTAGGTAGCTTCCGTCGTTCACCCTTAACCATTGGGCAATGTTTTCATGAAAGTTTACGCTTTGCAGAGGTTGTACGCTTACCCATGAGTAGGTGGCTTCCTAGGAATCACCCAAAGGAAGTGGACACCACGAGGTTTTTCATCGCAACCTTCCCTTAGACCGGCATTCCCACTAAGGTTTCCACACCAATGCCCCTCTTGTGCCGATAGGTTCTGTTATATGGACACACCTGAATACCGACTCCCAACCACAAAGGAAGGTTCTGTTCTTATGGACATATCCAGATACTCACTCCCTATTCCACCAGGAATGCCAGAATAAAAGTCCGAAGGGTACTCAATCAGGACCTGCCCATACAGGCACTCAATGGTCGTACTGTTGAACTAGTCTAGGTACCACCAAGAATTGGTCCTTAAGTCAAACAGGTATGGTCCGCCATCAACCCAATCTCGAGCATATTGTCACCGAGCAGTTGCAAACCACCTTGCAACCAACCACCCCGATTGAGAAACCATTTAAAAAGCCCAAGATAGCACCCACTATCCTTACAGACAATTCTCGACACGGTAGCACCCACTACCGACCATTCAAATTGCAATCAAGTTTTTGTCAGGGTTGAACACAAAAGTAAGTCTCTAGATTGTAATTGCTAAGCATGTAATATAAAAATCACTAAACAAGGATGGCAACAAGATTAAATAATATTAATTAGCTAGGGTTGATGAGGTTGGCTATGTATATCATTCATATAAGACCTTACCTACAACTTAGCTTAAATATTGTTTTCAACTTTTAATTAGCATCTAGGTTTTGCAAAATCTAATAAAACAGTGATGAAAACTAGATAATAACAACATGGTACAATGACTTGCCTTGATCCTGGTAGTTGGACTGATCACCGGCAAAGCCTTCTTCGTGCGACGGATCTAATGTTTAAAAGAACCACAATAAGAACCATGTGCAAGAAAATATGATGCATGCATGACATGACATGAGGATGATGCAAATAGTACAGAATAGTACAATATAATTTTATAAAACTTCTGCAATTGATTTCATCATTTTTGAAAATCTCTATAATTAGTTATGATTTTTATAAGCTCAATATTAAAGGTACAAAAGATACTTAATTATAAATAAATTTCAAAAATTTACCAAAATAGTATAGAAATTATATCATAATATATCTAACTTCGAAAACAATTTTTGATATTTTTGGATCTATATTTTATTCTATAAATTCCTACAAGTTTAAGCACTAAGATAATTATTACAAATTAAAATTAATAGAAATATGTAAATAGACAGAACATAAAATAATATAGAATTTTATGAACCTAATAAAATTTATTTCATAATTTTCTGAATTTTCTACAAATTTATATGTAATTAACAATATAAAGCATATTCTAGAATTAAAAGAATAAAGGGGAAAGAGGTAATTGGGCCTTGGGTTGGAGATGGGCCGGCCCAACCGGCCACAGCGCACGCACAGGGGGATAGAAGGGAGCGGCTGCCCTGTGGGGCCCACCCGTCAGCGGGACGGAGCAGGGAAGGCGGCATTGGGGTTCGTTGGCGTTCGCCCAGCTGGCAGAGGGGAAAGAGAGGAGGGACCAAGGGCGGCACGTGGGTGGAGTTTCATGATGCGAAATCGGCTGAGGCGGTGGCGCAGCTTTGCCCTAGCGGCGACGGCGGCGAAGCAAGGTGCGACGGCAAGCGGCGGCGCAATGACGGCAATGGCGGGGTCGACGAGCATCTACGGTGCAAGGGAAAGCTAGTTGAGGTGGCCATATGGCTAGAGATGCACCGAGGCGCCCCGTCGATGTGCAGGCGGTGGGCAGCAAGAGGACCACGGCGGTGGGAGCTCACCGGCGGCGATCCAGAGCGGCGCGGTGGTCAGCTAGGGTCCAGGAGGGGAGAGGGTGCGAAGGGGGCTCACCACGGCGTTGTTTACGCAGCGAATTGATTCGGCGGCAGAAGGGGATGGCGGCGGCTCTGGTGAGTTTCCCGGCGGCTCTGGCGACGATCACGACCTGGCGAGGGTGGAAACTGGCTAAGGGAGAGGTGAGGAACAAAACTCCTTATAGGATTGAAGATCAAATCTCACCGAAAATTTGAGTTTGGCGAAGAAGAGAGAGATGAAAGAGAGGGAGATGGGTTTTGGTGTGCGTCAGTTTGGAGAAGATGATCGATGCAACACAGGGGGCTTATATAGGAGAGTAGCACGTATTCTAGGAGAATTAGGATAAAGGCAATGAGGTTTTGATCGGCTAATTTTAGGGGAATCCCTTCCAAAGTTGGGATAGAAAGAAGAGAGATTTGGGGAGACTTCCCTACTTGTCTGGCAAGTTAACGAGAAAAGAGAGAGAGGCTTACAAGTGGGACCCATGTGTAAGAGAAGAGAGATTTAAATATAAATTCAAATTTTGGTTTTGAATATAAGGTTAACATATGCATTTATGCTTTAAATATGCAAATAAAAACATTACATAGTCAAATCAATATAAATATATTTTTATTATCTAAATTTGCTTAAAATAATTCAATTTAAAGTATTTTCTATGAACAGACTCATTTTCAAAGGGGATTTGAATTTCAAAACTTACAAATGCAATGCAATGCATGTATGCATGATTTTTGAAAATGAGGATGTTACACACAAAGGTGACGATGACCTTGGCGGTGAGGCCAGTGCCCTTGGAGTAGCCGGAGTTGAGGTCATTGGCACCGCCGCCGTAACGCACATAGAAGCCGGCTGCCTGCTCGCCGCCCGTATGCGCCGCTGTTGGAGTTGGAGCTGCTGGGTGCTACTGCGTGGCTGTGGTTCCCGTTACTGGAGCTGAAGCCAGCTGCTTGCTTGCCTTCTTGGCGCTGGCGGCGCCGGCCGCTGCCTTCACCAGTCGCATAGGGGACGGGGAGTGGAGGATGAACTGTTAGGATTAGCTCATATCTGTTTTCTGTGGGAGACATATGGGCCATGTACGATTTTGGCCTGGCAGCCCATTTCAGATTTATCCAAAAATAATTTGCCCGGCTCAATTATTTATCCCGCGGGGGGGTGGGGTGTGTGTCCGGTATGGCCGGTTACTGGCGATTGTCGCCAAGATTTCGGCGAGAAAGTTTTCCCTAAGAACACTAACTAAAAAACTGGCTTTAGCTTGATCCGGCTTGCAGAAGGTAACAATATCGTCTGCATAAAGAGAGATTCTAGGGTTGCTCCTTCGCAGGGAAGTTGCCGAAAGCAATCCATGTTGAGCAGCAAGTTCCATAATGCGGTGAATGGGATCCATTGCTAAGATAAATAGATATGGTGACAATGAATCACCTTGGCGAAGCCCCCTCCTATGTTGGACCGGCTGTCCACAAACACCATTGAGGAGCACGGTGGAGTAACAAGTTGAGAGCACCGACGAGATCCACTCCCGCCATCTCCCCCGAACCCTCTCACCTTCATGAGGTCAATCAAGTATGGCCAAGATACTGCGTCAAAGGCCTTAGCAACATCTAGCTAAAGAAGTAGCATAGGGTTTTTTTGTCTGATGGTAGTGCTTGGCAGCCGATTGGGCCACAATGAAATTGCTCTGAATATGGTGGTGATTGACAAAAGCGTTGACACCAGTCAACGCGATCGTCTATATGAATTAAAAGCCTCTTGGCAAGTACCCTAGTGAAATCTTGGAGAACCCGTTGTTGAGACTAGTAAGGCGGTTGGTTGTCTTTCGGCTTAGTAGCATATGTCTTTTTAGGAAGAAGGACTATATATATGTTAGCGCCATTCAGATTCCTTAGCCCAATGGAGTTCAAGTTGAAGTGCTGGTTAAAAGCATCGAAGAAGTCCAGCCGAACTACTTACCAACAGCACTTGAAGAAGGTTGTTGTTTATCCATCCGGGTGTCTAAAAAGGTAAAGAATATTGGCGTATGTGGAATTTGAACCCAGGACCTCACCCCTCCTCGTGACCCACGTCTCACCTAGCTAGCCAACCTACCCACGCGTGCTCTCTGATAAGATAAGGCAAACTTTCTTTTTAACAATTCGAAAAATAAGTCTCTAGCAACGGTTCGTAATACGAATCCTTTCTAAAGCCCCCTCTAGAAGCGGTTCGTAATATGAACCCCTTCTGTTGGTTGGGCTTTAGAAGGGATTCGTGTCCCCAACCGCTGGTAGAGGTGCCTGGGTTTTAGAAAGGGTTCATGACACGGACCCCTTCTGTTGCTTGGGCTTTAGAAGGGGTTCGTATTACGAACCATTTTTAGAGGGGGCTTCCTGGCTTGAACTATTAAACCGCTTGTGCTGCAACTATTAAAAGCGGTACGAATCAAACCGCTTGTGATGCCCTGTTCTCTAGTAGTGTGGGGCCTTGTCACGAGGTAGGGACAAAATTGATGTTGCGATTTCATCCATTGTGAATGGTTGTTCCAAGCTAGAGAGGTCTACATTATGCATGCCAAGATTTTCCCAATTGAAGTAAACCTCTGATTCCATGGCTGAGCCTAGGATCTTAGAGTAATGCTGGTGCAACACAACCACTAAGGTTTTGTGGCCTGTATTGCAATAACCATCCTCGGCTATGATTAACGTGATCCTATTTTTCGCCATCGGCGGTTGGCCTTTGGATGAAAATAGCGAGTATTAGTGTCTCCTAGCTTTAGCTCAAGGGCTCTAGAGTGTTGTCTCCACTTCATTTTCTGGATCCGTGCAAAGACCAAGGATGTGTTTGGTTGATTGAACCTGGATCATCCAGGATGAGTTTTAGGATAGGTTTAATCCATGATGGATGAGTCAATGCTACAGGGTTTGTTTGGTTTCTCTAGCACCATCTTGTCTCAGCTGGTGTTTGGAAGGTATGTTGGATGGTGAGGTCCATCATGCGTTGGATGGTGAGGTACCTATACGTAGCTAAAAGTGTGTACGTACGTATAGCTTTGATTCACTATAGCTTAATTATGCAGCCCCCAAACACATGCAAAGCATCGGTAGATACTACAAATTATGATATTACGCGTCTGCAGATTACAATAGGAAAACATGCAAGATTCAAAACATCTCAAAAATTAAATAATAAGACAATTAAATAATAAGACAAAGTAATTATCTCCGGTCTGTAGCAAGCAACATCATCACATAATTAATATTTGGCCTTCAGCTCCTTCAGTGCCTGTCCGTCAAGAAGATCATGCAATTCATGCCAGTAAATGAGAACCCCAGCTAAGCAGAATAAAAAGAAATACTAGGTAACTTTGGCTACTGAGCTCACCTTTTCCTCATCTTTCTTCTTTTGCAAATACGCAAGGTCACTCTGCAAAGGAAGAGGAAATCAGAACTATGTTAAATGTGGAAAAATTTTAAATATTCACTGCAGCTACTCATATTATCCCTAAATGTCTACACACTGATCTTCATAAGAAAGAATCACTGTTTCAGAAGATACCATGCGAAAAATCCAGAACTACCAAAATATTGCATCCTCCAACAGCATAAAGCATTTGTCAAACCACATGTATACTTGCCACAGCATCTTAGCTTTGGCCAAATAACATACAAAATGTTTATCAGAACTCAGATTTGCTTGATTCAAATATAACTTGCCAAACAACCAAGACATCACCACTTTTCTTTCCCTAACATCACATTTGCCTTTTTGGGTTAGAGAGTTACGAGCTGCAAAAATTCTTAGTGTTGACATCACCTGGTGCTACTACATATTATGTTTCAAGAGAAAGCTGGCAGAATTGGAGTAACACAGCGGATGGTTCAAACTAATCAAAACCAGAAACCTAATGGCTCATGCAGCATAATACAACTCCCTATCTTCAAAATCCCTAATGTATAACTCATTTCAGAAGGCATTTTAAACCCCAATGAACTTTCTTCCAGCCATTTTACATCTATGCTTATGCAATAGAATAAAGGGGAAAAAAAGCAAAACGCTTCCTACTGGAGGATTTTCTCCAAACCCCACTTAACATATCCTACTTGGATGAGCAAGATTACAGGCTAACTGGGTAGGTTGACGAACAACAACAGCAAGATATTAACATCATCACATGGTAGAGAGAAGCTAGCACAAGAAAAGCTAGCAAAGTAGAAACAGAAGCAGCACACCCATATATATACAGGGGAAAATATTAACACAAGGCAGCAGCTGATGCATATGCACAATGCACAGCACAATTGCACATCCACATTTTCCAAACTTAAATGGAACTGAAATAAAGGTAGCAACTGATGCATATGCACAATGCACAGCACGACAGCACAATTGATCCTTTAAATGGTGATAAATGCATAGCACAACAGCACAATAGCACAATGCACAGCACAACAGCACAATAGCACGAACAAGAGGCAACAGAACTTACCAGCATAATAAGGGCTAATCTTCTCTTCTTCCTCGCGGCATCATCCATCTATGATACATGCACACACAACAATACAAAAAAAGTTCATTGTCCTTATATAAACTTAGGCAAGACTTCAAAGAAATACAGACAGGCACTCTGAAAATTGCAGAGTAATTAACTTAGAGCTTATATATATATATATATATATGTGTGTGTATTTTACTATGCTCAGAGTTATTAACTTAGAGCTTATATATATATATATATATATATATATATATATATATATGTGTGTGTGTGTGTGTATTTTACTATGCTCAAAGTTATTAACTTAGAGCTTATATATATATGTGTGTGTGTGTGTATTTCACCATAACATGTTACATTACTGCAATCAAACACAGTAGTCTAGCACTGCTAAAGAACAACACAGACTTCAAAACTAACTGATAAAGAATGATAGTCAATTAGAGTGATTAAACATTTTTCAAAATTCTACAGTACCAGAACTGAAATACTATTGCGGTTAACAAAATCTGAAAGACAGCATTTCACCATAAAAGATTATCATATCCAACTAGTGTGGTATGATAAAAGATTATCATACCACAGACACAGGGTAGCAATTATGATGTAAAGGAATTAGCAATTGCATCAGTTCCGTATTCAAAGATGTTTAACAAAATCCATGATAAATTGGTGAGAAAGAAAAACAAGAACAAGAACTCATTGTCAGAAGAAAATCTTTCACTTACCACCGCAACCCTTGACCAAATCTTGGAACCAGTAAAAAATCAGTGGAAAGGAAGAGAAGATGACGGCACCGATGTGAAGGAAGAAGGGAGGAGGCGGCGCACCCACGGGAGAGAGGGTGAGGAGGTGACGCACACGCAGGGGAGAGGGGGAGGAGACGGTCGGCCTGGTGATGAGAGTAGGAGAGGCGGCGGCGCTAGGGCATGGTGGGGAGAGACGGGGGAGGCGGTAGGCCTGGGAGGAGAGGGGGAGAGGCAGCGGAGCTAGGGCGTGGTGGGCAGAGGGGGAGGAGGCGGTCTGCCTTGGGAGGAGAGGGGGAGAGGCGACAGCGCTAGGGCATGGTGGGGAGAGGGGGAGGAGGTGGTCGGCTTGGTGAGGAGAGGGGGAGTGGCGGCGGCGCTAGGGCATGGTGGGGGGAGGGGAGGAGGCGCGGGCGGCTGGGCGCTGAGAGACGGCTGGGCGCTGGGAAAGCAGGGAGTGGCTGGGTTGGATCCAACTGGGACGAATGGATTTCTCGTCTCTGCGCTGGACGGAGACAGCCAGCCTCCACAACTACGGTCGGTTGGATCCAACCGGGACAAATTGATCCCTCTGGAATCAACCAAACAAAAAACGCGTTTGAGACGGATGGGATGGACCGGGACACACCAACCAAACACATCGCAAGTAACCGGTCCTTGAGCTGCTTGCATAAGGCGAACTCCACGTAAACTGCGGGCATTGGAGATGCAGTTCCTTTAAGGAGCAATCATTAAAAGTGCATCTGAACTAGATCGATGTCTAGACACTTAACTGCAACAGCGATTAAGTGATCTCTCGTTGTTGGATTCACTACTAGAAATCTATCTTTTGCCGAGCCTGAAAAGTAATGAGCTATGGACCATTGGTAAAATTTAAGGTGGCTAACGGTGCATCTTATTTCTGACAGTGGAACAAAAACGGTCGGCTATTAGAAAATTTACTAATGGGGATTACCACTAACCGATGATTGATGGAAAACCCTCGGCTATTGTAAGAAATCACCGATGGGGAAAGACATTTACCATGGGTACAAGGCTAACGCTCGACCATTATATGCAATCACCTGCTAGGAAAGGCATTTATTGTGGGTGCAAAGCTAACACTCGGATAGTAACGGTGAGTTTCTCTTAGTATCACTACTACAAATCTATCTTTTATTGACCGTGAAAAGTAATGGCCTACGGACAATTAGTAAAATTTAAGGTGGCCGACAGTGCATCTTATTTTTTACAGTAGAACAGGATCGATCGACTATTAGAAGATTTAACGACGAGGTTTACGACTAACCGATGGTTGATAGAAAACCCTTGGCAATTGTAAGAAATCACTGATAGCGAAAGACATTTACCATGGGTGCAAGGCTAACCCTTAGCTATTGTCAGCAATCACTAAATGGAAGGGACATTTACCTTGGGTGCAATACTAATACTTGGCCATTGCAAGTATTCACCAATGGGGTACAATTTTTATCGTGAGTGCAAAGCTAATACTCGATTATTGCAAGCATTCATATAGAATTGGATGGAGGCGATCTCTATATGAAAATTGTATATCTCAATGAGATCTACAACTTTGTAGTTGACAATCTTTTCATTTGAAGCCATCTTGTTGCCTATATAGATGATAAAACATTATTAGAACAATGATCAAAAGGAATGTTTGTCTTATTTCAAGCAAGGAAACTAGTCAGGTGAGTTGGCTAGGTGGGAGAGTTTATATTTAAGAGGTTGTGAGTTCAAAGCCTCAACCTCATACACTTCTAGTTTGAAAGAAAAAATTGTTTAACTTCAAGGATTAGGTGTATATAGAGTTGCAAGGTGAGTCCTGTCGCAGGGGTGAACCTGCAAACAGGAAAAGGGGGTTGGCCCGGTGAGTGAGGTCCAAGCGGGGCAATCCACACGCCCAGAGTAGCTCATTGTAGAAGACTCTCGCTCTCTCTCTTGAAACTCCTAGAACCAAAGTGGAGTGGAAATGGTGGAAAGAGGAAAAGTCCCCTTTTGCATTGGCCCTTGCCTCTTTTATAGGGGAGGCTTGTACACTCTCGCTGGCCCTGCTATGCTCGTTGGCTTGGCCAGAACCGGGATAACAGAGACATTTCAGCCGATATTACATGCGTTGCCCTTCACCTGCCCTGTAGCCAGGGGTCAAAGAGTCTTTTCCGAGACTTCGACTCAGCCTCTTTACTACTTTGTCCTCTTGTTAAGCATCCTATGTGGGGTTACATGGGAATTACATACGGGTGGTGGTTATAGGCTGGCATGGCACGGTGCGGGGCTTGCTCGAGTACTTTCACAAAGCCACATGTCTTGTTGTACCGATTGTCTCCTTGGTTTCGTGTATGGCAAGAAGATTCGATCTGTTGCCGCCCGCACTCACCTCCGCTTCACTCTCTGGTGATCGTCACCCCGTGACCCCCGGGAAAACTCAATCCTTGCTTCGCTTGCCTCCTCCGGTTTTGCCTCGCTTCAATCCTCCGGGAAAGCTCAATCCTCTGTTTT
The DNA here is from genome assembly GCA_036346145.1 of Olyra latifolia. Classification (NCBI taxonomy): domain Eukaryota; kingdom Viridiplantae; phylum Streptophyta; class Magnoliopsida; order Poales; family Poaceae; genus Olyra; species Olyra latifolia. Next base: position 40,547,138 of record CM070532.1, read on the forward strand.
GCCTCGCTTCACTCCCGTTCGCTTTCGACGTCGCTTCGCCAAGCTCGGCCTCCCCCTCGCGCTGCTTCACATCGCGTCGTGGAGCCTCAGGCCTATTTTGCCTCGCTTCACTCCCGTTCGCTTTCGATGTCGCTCTGCCAAGCTCAGCCTCGCCTCCCCTCGCGCTGCTTCACGAAGGTGTCCCGTCTGCCTAGCTATATCCTTCATCCGCTAGCCTCTGCTCTGACTCCGCTGAGCTTCGCTCGTGCTCCGTGTTGCTCTGCGGGCTTTCCGGGGAAGACCTAAAACAGATGTCTAGGACAAAAAAATAGCAGGGCTGCCCCCTCCCTCCTATGTCAAATAAGGTACTTACCTTAGGTCTACAACAGGAGCCCCTCATGGCCACGGGTCTGCTCCGCCATTCCCTTGGCCATGTCACAAGAAGGCCTAAGTCTCCAAACTCCCTTGGGCATGCGAAGCGGGGTATCCCTGTGGCTCTTCAAATTTCCCCATCATGCCTATTGTGCTTCCCCACGCCCATCCATGTGCCTCCACGCAGTGGGTGACCATTTGGCCGACCGTCGCATTGTGCCGTCTTGTCTTTTCGGTTAGGCCACTATGACCATTGGGCTTTGTGCTGTTGTAGGTGGCCTGTATACCCACGTCGTGCACGCTCCTGCCTACGCGCGATTCGCGCCTCGTATTTTCATCTAACGGTCAGGGTGCAGCGTCCTTTGCCTTTAAAGACCATCCGAGGGCCGCCGGGTATGGATTCTCTCCTTCCATGCCCTCCTTGCACCTCCTTGCTCTTGCTAGCCATTGCTTTGGCCCCCTGGTGTTTTTGCCTCCACCTCCACCGTTTGTCATCACCGTCGGTCAACTTTGCCACTCCGCTCTTTCACTGCCGTGAGGGCTTCCTCGTCATTATTCATCCAAGAAGATCCATACCACCTTGGAGAGCCCCTCAAGTGAAGCAGGTGCTGAGCGAGGAGGATACGGCCTCGCTGTCCCCTGTACTGGGGTGTTCCACCTTGGGTGCCGCCGAACTCAACGCCTTGGCGAGCGAGTTTGGGGTGACGGGCTCCACTATGCATGCACCAAAAGGAGAGGACACCCTGCGACTACGCACGAATAAGGCGATGGTGTTCTCCACCTCCCTGGAGTCGAGGCTTCGATTTCCCGTTTCCCCTTTGGTGGGGGAGGTGCTACAACAGTTTATGGCGGAGCTATCGCAGCTTATGCCCAACCGTTGGGGAACGGGTAGGCTACGCTAGCAAAAATCAAAAATTTTGTACTGCGAACACCCAAGATCACATGCAAGCAGGGGATCACCGATCTTTACCCTTGACGCGCAGAGGCAGCGGAAGCAGAGTCACGCTTGTCGAGGAAGTAGTCGTACACACCAAACATGATAGGAGCTGACGCGGGGTCCCGATCTTCTGGTGAGACATGACGAGGATAATTCGGTAGGTGTCACGGAGACCTAAACGATCCGGCTTGCAGCCCCACAAGGAACTGAAAATCCCGCGATCGCTAAACCACCACGACGAGAGTTATCGACCGAACTAGAGGCGCGATCGACCTGTCAACGAAGGACGGTTCCTGCAAGCAACCGAAGAACGAGCAAGAACACAAGATAAGCAATCTCTCAATTGCAAATATATGATTAAGATCAAACACAAGTTGGGGTTCCGAAAACTCGGTCTTATTGGTCTAGCCGACACAAGAAGAAACGAGGCGATATCTCACACGAACGTGACGAAATCAATTAAACAAAACCCAGCGAATACGAGACATGACGGCGGCCCTAAATAGTGAGGAGGACAGGGATAGGGTGCCCAAAGTGGGACCCACACGTGCTGGACACAAACTCTAGGGATACACGGGCTTTGGGCCCAACAATACGGCGACGCAGCCTGACAGATTCTGGACGCCTCCGTAAAACGCGAATTCCCGCTGATCCGGAAGGAATTTGGAGGCGGGGTCGGATCCGTCCTAGCCATTTTGGCCTCTTCAGTTTCTTGCAAATTACAACGCAACATGCCAGTTTGTAATTCTTGATAATATTCCTCAACTGATTTACTTCCTTGGTTCAATCGTTGCAATTGATTAAGTAAATCTTGCTCGTAACAAGAGAGAACAAATCTATTTCGCATGGCACGTTTTATAGCATTCCAAGTTATAGGTTCATTTCCTCTTTTACATGTTTCATGCCACCAAATGGATGCAAAACTAGTGAATTCACTAACAGCAACCTTAACTTGTTTATCAGGCGAAATATCAAAGCAAGAAAATTTTTGATCAACAGATAATTTCCATTCAAGGTAAGCATCTACATTATATCTACCATCAAATGGAGGCACCGTCAATTTAACCTTTGGTAAGGAGTCATCATGTACCGCATGATTACCTTGTCGATTTCTTCCCATACCTTGCCGATTATGGCGAAGTCATCGGTGGTCTCGATCATTGTTCACATTGAAACCATCGTCTGCCTCAGAATCAGCAACGTTGTTGTCCTCAACTTCTTCAACCTCATCAGCCCAATTGCGGTGACCAGCTTGGGCTGCTGGAGCTGGGGCTCTCCTCTCGAGGTTGTCCATCGGCGTGACCAGCTTGGCAACCCTCCTCTCGAGTCGCTCCATCCCATGAGCATTGTCATTGATTAGCTTGGCGATATTGTTGTTCATGTGATTCATGGTCTTCGCTTGATCCTCCACATATTTTGCGAACTCAATGTGCAGCACACAATGTCCTTCTTCGGATCCACTTCCTGCCATGGTTAGTAGAAAAAAAAGGAGAATACACAGATGTATATATCCTATACACTACTAATGTATATAAGTGGCAAAACTCTCACTCTCAATGCTATCTCTTGCTCTTACCGGTTCTTACCTAGCAAGCAGTAGGTATGATCGGCAACTGGTCGGGGATAACTTGAACACATGAGGTGGTAAAGCGATGGCTAGTATCCGTCCCTGCTGGGTTAGTAGAAAGTGGAGCTTGGGCAGGCTTATATATGTAGCTAAGGAGAAACTATAACCACACTAGTTAATACAAGTTGAATAAGTGTTCAACGACTGTACGATGCTGGTCATAGGCTAGACCGTGTTAGAGACGCGAGTCTAATCACAGGCAAAGTCACAGAACAGCCATTGAAACACCACAATGAAACTCCACAATTTTGATCTTCCTTTCTTAAACACTTGGCTCAACAGAACTCCCTCTATCTCTGAAAATCAATATGTGAATTTTTTGATGGCCGACACAAGAGCATACATATGGCGCTGAGATATAGTGTGCCTTTTTTTTCAGTCCACCAGCCTTTTTCTAAAAAAAAAATTCTTTTTTGGGTGCGGCTTTTGTTTATAGCTCCTGCCTTTTCTTTTAAAAAATAATAGTGCGGCTCTTTTTGTGCACCTGCCTTTTATATATTTTCTCTTTCTGTTCTTTTTTTTTGGGTCTTCCAATGCTACTACAGGAGAGAGATCTTGTGTCGGCTAGGGATTAGGGACTTGTGGTTCGGCCAGGAAAAGAAAAGGAACACGGCTGAAGTGTATATACTAGCTTGGTTGGAGATAATTAGATACGGCTGCAAATATGATTCAGCTGAGATGGCGCTGATCGGCTTGGAGGTGCATCGGTAATTATGGCATGGGTCATCCAGCGATTTTTGTGGAACGATGGAAGGCTCATCCAAATTGATGGACACGTACGGTTTTGAGTTGATGTTCGAGAGCTTGACTTGGACAGCAAGACAAGGTGGGCACAGCAGCAAACACAAACTGACATGCTATTTTGTGTGTGGTGATCTGCTTGTGGTTGTGGCGGCTGCAACCCTAAAGATAGCGGCAGAAAACAGTAACAGATGGTGGCGGCTCGCAATTGACACGCGTCAAACAAACTATGACGATAGTGAGACTCGAACTCGAAACTCTAAAGATCAAACGCTAAGACCAGCAACAAGACAACGAAGCAATGCAAATTCAACAAGAATTAAACTAGGTAGTAATAGTAAAGGCTAAACGGACTAGGATTAAAGGGGAAATCACACGATGATTTTTTTTGTGACGGTTTTTCTGGACTCTAGGATGAAAATCAATCTACTACACAAAGATGATAAATCTTACCAGGCAACCGGAAGCTCTGATACCAAATGATAAGAGCAGACGCGGGGTCCCGATCTTTTGGTGAGAGACGACGAGGATAATTCGGTAGGTGTCATGGAGACCTAAACGATTCGGCTTGCAGCCCCACAAGGAACTGAAAATGCCGCGATCGCTAAACCACCACAACGAGCGTTATCGACCGAACCAGAGGCACGATCAACCGAAGAACGAGCAAGAAAACAAGATAAGTAATCTCTCGTTTGCAAATTTATGATTAAGTGGGGGTTCTCTTGAGCTTATCTTATAGTACTTATCTACTTATTCTTGTAGCACATCACTTGAGAATTTTTGAGGTAGCCTCGAGGCAGTTGGCCTTCAATTTTGGGATTCTATAAGCTTATAGACCGCCTATTTAATAAAGGCCAACCGACTCAAAAAGTAATAAAAAAGTGAGATAAGTCAAATAAGAATAAGTAGATAAGATAAGCTCAAGAGAACCCCCACTAAGAACAAACACAAATTGGGGTTCCGAAAACTCAGTCTTGTTGGTCTAGCTGACACAAGAAGGAACGAGGCGATATCTCACATGAACGTGACGAAATCAACTAAAAAAACCTAGCAAATATGAGACATGACGGCGGCCCTAAATAATGAGGAGGACAGGGATGGGGAGCCCAAAGTGGGACCCACACGTGTGGACACAAACCCTAGGGATACACGGGCTTTGGGCCCAACAATACGGCGACACAGCGCCTGACAGATTCTGGATGCCTCCGTAAAACGTGAATTCCCGCTGATCCGGAAGGAATTTTGAGGCGGGGTCAGATCCGTTGGAAAGATGATCTCGATAGCTTTCCGTGAAGTGGTGATACGTCGAAAACCAAGTCCGTATGTGGCCTGAGCGTCCGTTTTTGTGAGGACTGCTCCTGGATGCGTGAATCCGAGTTGACGACGAATTCGACGTCCTCTCGGCTTGGGCCTGGTTGGCGGGTGCCCCTTGAAACATGGACTTCTCTTGGTTATCTTCCTTTGGCAGGGGTTTGAATTGCATGGCATGGGGATTCATGCCGTCTCGACACTTTCCATCTCCATCTCCATCAGCTGATGTAGGGCCCGGCGACGTCAACGACGTAGCGGACCTAGTGGAAATAGTCGAAGTAGGGGTCGTAAGCTTGCCGGTGATGTCCTCATCAAAACACCTCCTCCTCTGGTCGTCAAATGTCCCCGAGCAGCGCCGAACAGCACGTGGTCGTAGCCGAACACCGCGAGATTGTCGTGGTCATCATCCTCGTTGGAGGTTCCACCGATCAACGCGTCCACGTGCGGCAGCACCTCTAAAGGTATCCACACGTCCAGGGAAGGAATGCCGTGCGGGGTGTGTTAGCACCTCACCACGCGGCTAGGGTTTTGGGCGAGCGGGAGGGGCGTGGACGGCTAGGGTTTGGTGAGAGACCATGTATCACACGCGCGTCGTCCCAAGCCTCCCCTTTTATGGATGCGCTAGTGGGGTCTAGTCGAGGCCCACTAGGGCTCTAATTCCTACACGGATCGTATCTGCGCACAAACCCTTCTTCTAATAGATCAAATTCACTAGATAAGTTCCAACCCATCAAGTGTGTGACCCGTTAGGTTCATGTGTAAGTCAACCGTGAATCCAAAAAGTCTCTTTCCAGATCAATAGTGGTACCTAACAGTACATATTGACCCCCGAATGCACAGAATGATCGCATCGGTTGAATCTTGATACACTCAACATACCGATCCTTTTGTCACACGATACAAGTCAAGCTCAAGGCGAGATATGTGCCACCCTTGTGATAGCTCGACCATTCACTCGTCAATGTGATGGATATAAATATCATGATTAACTCTTTAATCATATCAGCACGTCCGTGCGCTTTTTTTACCCATCCATACCAAGGGGCCTAGAGATATCTCTCTCGTTATCGAGGAGAGGCAAATTCCATCTTGATCAATCACATCCCTACACCATGCTCCGCGGTATATCCAGTAGTTTTCTTATAACTACCCTGTTAAAGTGTAGCGTTTGATAACATCAAAGCATACGACTCCACAAGCTGCGTCACCATGATGATCTCAAGTCTAAGGACCATATAAGTGTACCACTCGAGACTACACGCTGATAACACTTTGTAGATAACAATCTCAGCAGCATCTTGGAGTAGGTCTATCCAACCACCCATGTTCTCTAACATGTGTCCACATTATTGATTTGATATCTCCATATCTATGGTATGTGAAACAATACCATCAAGCAATATATGTGCTGATGAAATCATTACCGCTCCTCGTAATGATATGGACCAGGGATGGTTTAGAACAATATCATAATAATAATGTGTCTCACAACCGAATCGTATTTGATGAATAAAATCATGACATTAATTCATGAAACTAATAAGCAATGTTATCATAAGTACATGAATAAAGACGTAATACAATCATCATATGATTACCTCTAGAAAACATTCCTTTCAATCTCCTACTTGCACTAGAGTCAATTATGTAAGTATCGAATACCCATGTCTCTTGTGTGCGCGTCATGCTTCGACTGTGGCAGCGGATCGGCAACATTGAGATCCGTGTGCACTTTGTAAATCTTCACATCACCTCTATCAATGATCTCCCGAATAAGGTGATACTGCCTGAGTATATGTTTGGATTTTTGGTGAGACCTAGGCTCCTTTGCTTGTGCAATGGCACCACTATTGTCACAATAGAGGTCCATTGGACAAGAAGCACTAGCGACTACTCCCAACTCAAAAACAAATTTTCTGACCCAAACCGCCTCATTTGCAGCTTCAGAAGCCACAATATACTCGGCCTTGTCGTGGAATCAGCTACTGTCTCTTGCTTAGAACTTTTCCAGCTCACTGCCCTGCCATTAAGACAGAATACAAACCGGATTGCGATCGAGAATCGTCTCTATCAGTTTGGAAGCTAGCATCGGAGTAACCCTTTACAACGAGCTCTTCGTCACGTCCAAATACCAAAAATTTCTGCTTAGTCCTTCGCAAGTATTTAAGGATGTTCTTTATAACTACCCAGTGACCTTCACCAGGGCTCGATTGGTACCTGCTCATAACACTTAGAGCATAAGACACATCTGTACGCGTACATAGCATGGCGTACATGATCGATTCAATAGCCGAAGCGTATAGAATCCGACTCATTCTCTCTTGCTCATCAGGTGTTAAAGCACACTGAGTATTACTAAGATTAACACTATATGACATTGGCAGAAAACTCTTCTTGGAATTCTGCATATCGAACTGTTTCAATACCTTGTCAAGGTACGTACTTTGGCTTAATCCAATCAGCCTCCTCGATTTATCTCTATAGATATTTATACCCAAAATATAAGCTGCTTCTCCCAAATCTTTCATCGAGAAACATTTCCTCAAATAAAATTGAACAACTTCCAACATTAGAATATCTTTTCCCATCAACAATATATCATCTACATATAAGATCAGAAACACAATTGGCTCTTACTTTCCTTCTTGTAAATACAAGGCTCCTCTTCATTCTTGATGAAATTAAACTCTTTGATTACCTCACCAAAACAAAAATTCCAACTCCGAGATGCTTGTTTTAGTCCATAGATAGCAACGTGTACTAGCATTATGACCTTCTGGCCTGGTTGCGGGCTGTCCACCAGTAGCCGTGCATGTTGTATACTTATATGTGATGACGCATCGGCCGATAGATGGCTTGAAGCATTGACGCGAGTAGGCAACACGACGACGTCTGTTCTCTATTATCTGCCCTGTGTAGCTCGCGGCTTTGTCTTACCGTACGCACGCCATGCCTGCGCATTCCGCCCACGTAGCCACGCTGCGCCCCTGATCAGTGATCAGCTCGCACACGGTGTCGTGCCATCGTCGTCGGCCACATCCAGCAACATCGTATCAAATGATGGCTAAGCCATCACCCGAACAGGTTTATTTACTTCGTCCTTGTATAATTTTTTATATTTTATATGATGTAATCATTGCTCAGATGATCATATCTATAAGTATTTGCACTAAATCAGGGATAGAGATTAGAGAATAAAGAGAAAATTGCACTAAGTTTTAGTACACTAAATTTTGCGAAATTTTATAGTACACTAAAATGAATATTGTCTATCCACTCTTCTTAATCTAACGGCTCAAATTAATTTTTTTAAAACTACCATAGACAATGATAGTATATTTTTATGAAGAATGCGTTTTAAATGAATGGTTAGATCTTTTTTGAGCAAAAGATGGTTATATCTAAATTATACTACCGTGCTACTATATTTATCATCGTGTACAATAAAAGAGCACTAAACTTTAGCTCGGGGCTTAGTGAGATCCTGGGTCCGCCACTGGATGCACGCATGAATTACCAGAGGCGGACAAAAACAGAAGGAAGCATGCATTTGCAGGACCCAACTGAACCAGAATTTAACCTCGAGCACTCAAACAAGCCGCTTGATCATGCCAGATCTAATTCATAGAGGTTCTTGAAGAATCATATAAAATTGAGAAAAAATTGTATGCCACTATAGAAGCTCGTAATCCCTAGGTGCCATCACTATGCGACCTCTTGCCTCTAAGGCATTACATTTATCTAGGTAGTACAGTCAATGTAAATTTGTATTTTCTGTTTAAGCTATATAAACAGTAAAAAATCCATTGGTGTAAAATTGTACTTTTTCTGTTTAAGCTATATAAACATTTCAAAAATCCATAAAAATCATAGTGCTATCAAATATCCAATACTTTCAAACTAATTGTTTTGAGTATTTTTCAAGTAGATGTGTTATAAAAAATGTATAACTTTACATCAATATTTTTATGCAAAAATATTAATCATATAAGTGCTAAAAAAATATAGATCAAAAGTATTGCATATTTGATAACGCTACAATTTTTTGGAATTTTGGAATGTTTATAAAGCGAGTGACTTCCATGACATGCATGGTGGATGATGGGACAAATAGGCATGCATCTACTATGATTATGAAAGTCAGGAGCCTAATAATTAGTACTTCCAGTTGCAAGAACGTTCCTTTTTTCGGGTAAAACAGGAGGGGAGGCTCTACTGGATATATATTAAAAAATAATAAGAATATGTACAAGACATATACAAGGAGACAAGGCTCCCAAGAAACAAAAAGAAAAGGTCTTAAGGACCATCCAAGGATCTAATCCAGTACAAAATTTGTTATGAAGCATTGTTTAATGTGAACACCAGAGCATCGATGTCCTTAGGAATTCTCTCTTCCAGGAATTGAAAGAAGGTTGCTTATAATCAAAGACTGCAATGTTCCGTTGTTTCCAGATTTGGCAAGCAGATAACGTGAAAATTTTCATGAAAAAGGATTAATTTGGGAACAAGTTTCTCAAGTAGTCAATAACATCAGGAAAAGATGCTGAAAAACCTGCGAAGGCCAATGAATGCCTACAAAATCCCAACAGTACTTGGAGAAGGGCAAGAGACGAAAAGATGCTCCCGTGTTTCTTCCTCACCCAGTCACACAAAATACAGGCAAAGTCTGTAATGGCGGTAAGTTTTTTTCCTCTTCAAAATATTCTTTGTGTTAAGTCTATCCATGACCAACGGCCAAACAAAGAATTTGCATTTAGTAACAGCCTTGCTTTTCCTAATTTGCTTGAAAACCAGAGCAATCGAAAAACTTGTGAAATGGATCGAATTGATAAAACTTCCCTGCTGAGAAGTTACTTGATTGCCATAAATAACTCCAATTATCCCAGGCCGAGACATCCAGCTGCTTCCTAGAGAGGATAGCATTCAAATCCGGAAGTTAAGAGCTAGCTTCAAGAGACAGGGGCAGATTAAAAAGCGCGATAACATTTGAAGTCAGGAGAAAGGACTGCACAGAGATGTCTTGGTCCTTACCAAATGAGAAAAGATGTGGAAGATTTATACCTAAAAGTTGATCATTCCAAACATCTTTCCAAAACAGGACACTCCTTTTGGACTGAACTTGACAAGCAACAATACCTCGAAAGCAAGTGACAAAACCCATGATATGTTTCCAATAAAAGGACCCTCAAGGTGAATTCGCATGTGGAACTTGATGAGAGTAATAAGAACCCCAAATTAGATGCAGCCAAGGTTTGTCATGATGATTACAGAATCTGTGCAGATTTTTCATGAGAAGTGCTTGATTGTGAAGTTGCAAGTTAACAACCCCTGAGCCTCCTTTATCTTTGGGTTTGCAAACTTTTTCCATGCAGCTAAGGAGGCAAACGCAGGGCGCACATGTAATAGGTAGGAAGGAGAGAAAGGACTGAGTTAATCGAATTTTTTTTTTTTACCCAAACAAAAAATTGCAAATATGGAAATACCCATGATTTTGGAACAAATACGGAAATGCCCTACCGCCGCGGCACTAGACCGCGGCAAAGGCAATGCCGCGCCACCACACCGCGACAATAGCTTTGCCGCACTCCCACGCTGCGGCAATACCTCAAAAAATATAATATGTATATATTATGTATGTTAATAAGTAACTATTATATAACTATTATGTATATATATATATATGTATATATTGTATATTATATTATAGTATTATGTAATAAGTTATCAGTATATAATAGAGCGTGGACCGTGGTATTAACTAAGTTATCAGGAATATGTATTAACTAAATATGATCAGTATATATGACATGGTATTTGGTCTATTTAATCTTTAAAAAATTATGGAGCGTGGACCGTGATATATGAAAGAATATGACCGTGATAATAATTATTTGGAAAATGAAAGAAATAGCTAGAGGAATAAACTGCCCTCTGCTGAGGGAAATTTTATTATCACGGTTACAAGAAAGTTCTACTGTGTACAACGGGGATATTTCCTCTTGCCGGTAGCATCAGGTCCAGCCTCTTTTGCGCGACGTGCCCTCTCGCGCTTTCTCTCCCTCTCAGCCTCTCGGGCCTCAGCAGCTTGACGTTCAGCGTCCTCTTGTCGCTTCCGGTACTCCTGCTGCGAACGCTTGTGCTTCTCCTCTTGCTCCTCCTCATCCGCCGCTGAACCCTCGCCTTTTCCAACGGACCTCACGCCGATGTGTTTCTTGTCCGCTCCGATTGCTCGTGTCAGCCAACGCCGTAAATCACATAGAGGTGGGGAGACTATTTGTTCAATGTAAGTCAAGATGAGATCATGTGTCTTGTAGGTAGATATAATCATGGAGGATAGGGTGAGCAAGCACCTTTGGACGCTCGCCAAAGGCAACCTTGGGTGGATCGTACTCGTAGTTTGCACACATGAAGAACCTCCTTCCGTAAGTATATGAGAAATCTTCGTCGGATTGAACAAACTTGCAAAGGTCACCGCAGAAGCACATTGGAACATTGACCCCTTCAGGCACGGTGGTGTTAAACTTGCTACGCGGACGGGGCTCAGAGCCGGAAGCTGCCATTGCTCGTTACAACTAGATTTATGCAGTGTATGGGCCGGAGTAATATGTGAGATTGAGAGGAAACTTGGAGCGCAGATGACTCGGAGGCAGGAGGGAAATAAATAACCAAATCTGCTCGGTGCATGGACCGAGTTCATGCTGCTGCTGCATTTGATGTGACTGGACGGTGTCAGACGGGACTGTTGGTCAGCAGTGCCCCGCAATTATTGATGTGACCGGTGTCCGTGGTATCTGTTGGTCGCGATGCCCGCAATTATTGATGTGACCGTGTGCGGCGGGTACGCCCGGCCACGGCGACGACCAATCCGGATATGATTATTGATAGATGCTGCTGCAGGTGATGTGACCGGACGCTGAAAGAGGTACTGTTGGTCAGCAGTGCCAGTGATTATTGATGGATGATGCTGCAGGTGATGTGATCGGACGCTGAAAAGCGGTACTGTTGGTCAGCAGTGCCAGTGATTATTGATGGATGGTGCTGCAGGCGATGTGATCGGATGCTGAAAAGAGGTACTGTTGGTCAGATATCATGCAATGTTAGCAGTGAAATTAAAACAAGTGGCTAAAGCGGCCAGCCAGCCCACCTTTGAAGGCGGTAATTCCGGACAGCACTCATTCCTAGGCAGCTAGCACTCAGGCCACCGCACTACTCCATCTTGTGGTAGTATCTTCGGCGCACTGCTCCACCGACGGAATGAACGACGGAGATTCTGCCATGTCAAATTGAACAGTTAATTAATGATAATTAGGAGCTAATTTAATCCGGTGCTGATAATGACGTAACGCCCTATATAGAGAGGAAGGAGGCAGCACCGCTCTTTGCCTCTGGTCCCCTCATTCACTTTACATGTCCACATTTCTTTATGGCGAGCGGGGGAGCATCTTCACGGCCATATGTGTCTGATGCATGGTGGGAGTCTTTTGGCCCTGGAGAGCATGCTCGTCCTCCTTCGGACGATATGCAAGTCATACAATATGGAGACTAGAGAGATGGCCCTCCTTTGCTACGAGATCGTCACTTTTCGTCAATTTTCGACTAGCCGACATGCGACTGTGGAAACCCCGCTGTTGTGCAGTGGTTTGACCACGTGCACGACGGGTTCACTGGTCGCAGGTTCTACCGATGCCCAGATTACAACGTAAGTTCCCTCCTTTGTACGCTATGCTACCGTAAATACAACTTACTTATCAGTTCTCTTATTTCCAGTTACCGGACGTCACGTGCGGTTGGACTCGTTGGATGGATGAGCCATACCCGGCAGCAGCGTACACCTACATAACATACCTGCACGCAAGAATCCATCGCTTGCAGGCTACCGTGGATGCTAGAGGAGGGCTGGCGCAGTCAGAAGGCCGGCGGAGGTCCGCGTGGCCTTCCCGGCCTCCTAGGCAATCCATGCCGGTACATCAATCGCACAACCATGCAGTGCTGGACCAATACTATCAGCCGAATCGATCACGTCAGGACCATGCATGTCTATGCGGATGCCACTACCCCGGCACACCCAACGCTGAAGTCCTACGTCGAAGAGCCATCATGCAAGAGACCTTCCCGGTATACTACGACACGGAATGGGAAGCGACTGCTCGGTGTGCGGCCACTTGGTGTTCATGCCAATGCCACAACCCTTTCACCCGTCCATGGTGACCACCCTTGCATGTCATCGCACCATGTATGTCATGCTAGCTTTCAAAATAAAAAATAGTACGTACCTATTTGTCTAATCCCCTAAAGACCTTAAGTTCAGGTCATGCAGTTAGACCCCATTCATCCATCGCGGCTTACACATAACATTTTGAGTGTAATATGACCCGTAACATCGCAACAGTCGCGATATTAGGATCATATTACAAACAAAAGCTACAAGACGCGATGGCTAAATGGGTCTAAACAGAACATTCGCTGAATAACCACAGAGTTGAAAAAGCTAGCATGACATTGCTTCGCATCCCTCCCGAGTGCTGCTGCTCCATTTGATGGAAATAATATGTGAGATAGAGAGGAAACTTGGAGCGCAGAGGACTCGGAGGCAGGAGGAAAATAAATAGCCAAGTCTGCTCGGTGCATGGACCGAGTTCATGCTGCTGCTACTGCATTTGATGTGACCGACGGTGTCAGCGGGATGTTGGTCGCGATGCCCGCAATTATTGATGTGACCAAAGGTGTCCGGGTAATCTTGTTGGTCTGCGATGGCGCAATTATTGATGTGACGGTGTCCGCGGTATCTTGTTGGTCGCAGCGATGCCCGCAATTATTGATGAGACCAGTGTCCGTGGTCTTTGTTGGTCGTGATGTTCCGCAATTATTGATGTGACCGGTGTCCGGCGGGTACTGTTGGTCAGCAGTGCCGCGCATTTACTTATGTGACCGGGCATGCATGCATAATGAAGGATCGGGTTGCGATCGATTTAAATGAACGGGGCGCATTGATATAGGCAGATGTAGGGCACTGGTAGCTTATGTTTAATTAGTAAATGATGTCAGTAAGCATAATGAACAACTTATTAATCCAATTCGTTAGGTACTCGGTCTACATAATGGAAGGCAGAGTTGGCGTCCCTCTCACTCCCACCCTCATTCTCACTCTGACTCTGTGTGTGTAAACTCCCTACTAGGGTTGGCTTCGTAGGAGGGAGGCGAGTAGAGATAGACATACCACATTGCACATATGGCTTCACGACCCACACCGAACGGTTGGATCCGACAAGCCTGGTGGACGTCAAATGGTCCTAGATCTCAAGCCCGTCTGCCAAGCGACGACCTGCCTATTCGGACAAGAGCTAGCTATAACACAGAGCCAACAATGATAAGAGACCCAAACTTCTACAGGGGATGGCCACGTTGTGCGCATGGTGTGGACACAGTTGTACAAACTTTTGACTAGGTTGTCGAAGGATAGACTGGCCGACGTTTCTACCGCTGCGCGTACTTCGCTGTGAGTAACCAGCCCGACAACGACGAAGGGTTTCATACATTTTCCATCTCACCTTTTACTCATTTCCAAATGTAGACCGATGACTGTGGCTTCAACAAATGGATGGACGACCCCTTCCCAATGGCTGCGTTCAGTTACATCGAACATCTTCACGCAAGAATCTCCCGGCTTGAGGAGCGAGTTACATTTTCTACTCGCATGAACAACGTGTATACCCGTGTGGAACCGTTCCAGGGATGGCACTAAACCTAGCATCCCTACTACAATAGAAGTTTATTTCATGTAATTTGCATCAAGTTTCGGTCTACGTGGATTACTACCATATAATGCGTTTCATATTTTCAATGTCACGGGAGCACCATGTTCATTTCATTCATATCGTGCGTACCATAATCTGAAAGTCTTTGAGAGACAGTAATGCCGGGCTTGGGTATATATCGGAAAAGTAAGGCAGAATACCACAGACTCAATGGATCAATAAGATTTTTGAACAAAGGAGCAACAAAATTAAATTGGATTCATTGTTGGAGTAACAAAAACCCAAGCAAAGTATAATGCCATATGGATTATAGCCGAGTATTTGACCAAAGTAACCTATTTTGGTATCAATGGAAACCACCTATAAAGGTAGTAAACTTACAACTATTTGCTCGTTCAGCACGGTATCACTCTATTGGATACTCTATAAGAAAATTTCGGATGAAGGATTCACAAAAGTCAAGAATATTTAGGCATTTTAGGCTCCAAGTTACCATTTGGATCAGTATTTTAACCAGGAATAGCCAGTTGAACAAAAAGAACTCACCAAATTGTAGAGTATATAATGCGGACAAGAGTTCTTGAGTACAAACTTATATGAAACATAAACACCCTTCCAGTAGTATTCATACCAGCTCAAACAAAAAAATGTTTAACAATGAAGCTTTATATGGATACAAGTATGAAACACCTTTGGGCCGTATAGATTTGAGATGAAACATCATTATTTGGTATAGATTTGAGTCAGAGAATTTATGCCAGAAGCTCAAGGTTTAGAGTAATATGACCAAGTTTGTGAAGGAAAAGCAAGATCCTGCTGATAGTAAAAGAAGAGAGTAATATGACCAAATTTGTGAAGGTTTAGAGTAATATGACCAAATTTTTCACGCATGAAGGGCATGAAAATTCCCCAGAACACTACCTACACATTCACAATCACCTATTAAGGATTCCAAAATACCCTTTAAGAATTTTCCCAAATTTATAATTTTTAAAAGCCACATATCATATAGAAAAGAAACTTTATTCATTTTTATATAAAGAAAATCCTTTATAACATGCAACCTATTATTTCATACTCATATTATATATATTTTATGAATCTTCAGAGACCCAAATCATATTTTGACCTATTTTTAGTATTTCATACGGTGAATAATATTTTCATATAATGAATAGTGTTTTCAATACCCTATGTTACAAGAATTCAATTTTCTATTCCTTTTAACCATTTTCACCTATAAGCAACTAATTCAACTATATTACAAATATAATACTCAACCATCAGGTATCGATGAAATTACCATTTCGCCCTTTTAAGACAAAAATCCCCAAATTACCCATTTTCTCAACCCTTTAACATTGATTTCAATAGATCTTTTATAAGTACAAAATATATAATCAATTAATGTACTATCTTCAAACTTTGAATTTATAGCAAAAGTGCACTGGTAAAATTACCAAAAATACCCTTTAGTTAAAATCCCAAGTTTCCTTCTTTTAAATTTAAATGATTACTCATGCATGCTCAATTTTTCCCAAAACTCAAACTCAAACTTAAACTTTGAATTTACCCTACATGTGCACTTGGTAAAATTACCAATTTGCCCCTTTAGCTAAAAATCTCTAAATTACTTCTTTTTAAATCCTATTTAACTACTTTGCATGATCAATGTGCATTTAAACTCAATTCCAACCCTTAAATATATTTTAAAACTTGAACTAGAAATATCTGCAGTCAAATTACCAAAACTTGAACTAGAAATATCTTCATCTAATGGTTTGCGTAGGGTGGCGGGACCCACCCCTCGTGTGTGGACCACCCCTCGGACGGTGTTTGTCGAGCAAGCTGCGTAAATCGGAAAAGCCCCCGTGGACACGAAATTTGACGGGAAGCCATCGTTTGCAAGCCTAGCATGTACGGACTGTCGCGATTTTAGAACACGGAATAAATAAAAAAACCATAATTGTCCAAGTAATAACATAGTGCAGGTACACATCGAAAGAATTCTACAAGAGCGACGAGAAAGGTAGTCTACCCACGTCGTCCCCGTTTTGGGACTTGACGAGCTGCGAGAGGGCGCGGTCTGGCACCCGAAGGGGTGAAACGGTCAGGAGGGTGTGTCTCTCGTCAAGGTCGTCCGTCGTCAGTCCCCTAGGTAGGTGGCGGGGGTGGAGTGTCTAGCTGGGACTGCTGAAAGGCCCCGGCGTACGCCTGCTGACTGCCTCAGTACTGAAGATATCTCCTATCTCGGGATACATGCCGGGTGGGGCGAGGCCTGCAACACCTACAATGACCATAAATAGATATAATATTGAATTTATAGTACTTCGTATGAAATGCAAAGGTGGGAGGAATCTCAGAAGATGGACTGCTTACCGGAAGGAAGACCTGCAGCCGAGGTGGACGTGCCCTGCTGGAAGGGAGAGCTGCGCTGAAAGCGAGGGGCGAACCCGCAGAGGATCGTGGTCGCCGAAGGAAGACGAACGCCAAGAGTGCGAAGTCAGAAGAACGCCGCGCCTCGACCGCCGGGGCACCGCGAAGGTAGGTGGTGCCCGTGGAACGCCCTCGGGGCATCTCGCCCTCACCTCGCTCTCGCGCCGCGAGCTCTCGAACTGCTAACCGGCGGCCACGTGACTGGGGACACGCTGGCCGTAGAGGGGTAGGCGCTGGGCCAAGACGCGGTTTCACGCCCACGCCTCGCAGACGTGTGCGCAACCGCTGCGGGACCTCTCGCACGCAAGGTGCACGAACTCGAGAGCCGGCCGTAGGTAACCTCCGCATCGCCGCCATCCGACCCAACAAACTCGTACCATCCCGGATCGTCGTCATGTGGGCGTCTATCTGCACGGAGAAGAAACACCGTCAGTACAACCATGTAGCACAAAATTCATAACGGTAAAGGAACGACATATTTTTGCGTACCGAGACGTGTATGGAGGACCCGTGTCTGGAGGAGTATGTCTCTCTCGCTCGGCCGGTGGGCGTAACCGAGGGTGGCGGACGCCACGGCGCAGTCGTACATGTGTGCGTCTCGTGTACCAACTGAGGTACTCCGTGAAGTCTCGCTCCGTGTGTGGCCTCGCCGACCACACGATCTGCGCAGACCTTTAACCATCGAAAGCAACCCAGTTGTGCATCCGCGAATCCCAGGTACGTCGCGGAGTGGGCCCACGACGACTGTGCCTGCAATGGAGTACACATCTTATTACGTGCACGTAACATATATACAAGCACGTAATGTATACCTAATCTTCATGTATTTTTAACTATCAACTTATATTTCAATAATATATATATATATATAAATTGATATCATATTATACGTGCACAGAACATATATAAAAGCACAGAACAGATCTATCGCTAACCTACCAGGTTTTCTTATAACTATAAAATAACCGTAAACCCTGATATATCAAACAAATTGTTAACCTACCATGTTGTCTTATAACCATAAACAGCTTATTACGTGGACAGAACATACGGAAAAGCTAAAGATCATACAAACATACGAAATTTACGTAGCAGTGTACGTCGTGTGGGACGGTGAAACCTCTGGGCACAGGGTGAACCTGGAATAGCCCGAACTGCCACATCACACGGTGTGGGGGGTGGTCCTCGACGAACACGTCAAACACAAGCTTCCGGCGGGTGAGCCAGTAAGCCTGGTCACAAAAGCACAGGGAGGACAGGCCCCGGTTTCGGGTCGACGCCATACCCGGCAAAGGTATGGCTCCCACCGACCTCCGAGTACGTCGGTGGTCGAAACTCGCGTGAAGCTCGTGAGCGACCTCGCGATCGCCAACCGAGTCCATCGCAGAATCGCAATGTGCAATAAACAAAATGATGTTGCACTGAAGAAGTCATAATTGCGAAAAAATATAAACAAGCACATGAATATTTTCATACCCGCGCCGAGTCAAAGAGAGCCGACCGTCGGTCGATCGACGCGTCGGCACCGTGAGAAGGAGTCCCGTAAGGTGCAAGGTCCACGAACAGGCGACCAACAAGAAACCGCTCAGGGACCAAAGCATCGCAAAGATCGGCAATCGCCGAATCGAAGCTCGCCGGTTGCGAGTGCAACTGTCGCAAAGGGCCCTGAAGGTCGCGTAGAGCACCGCGGAGCCCCAACTCAACTGCGGGATGCAGTCGAAGTTGCCATCAGCGATGACACGGGCTAAAGGCACAAACCGGGCATCCACTGAGTTGCCGTGGGGGCTGGTGAACGACACCCAGCCAAACAGCCACATCAAGTAGGCCTCGAGGTGCCGTGCCTCCTGGTACGGGGTGGGATCCTCCACCATGTTGCTAACCTACATAGAAACGCGATAATTATATACGTAAACACATTCAATGACATATGCGATACGACAAATAGAAGAAGTAAGATCGGAAAGCGATAAACACCGTACCTTTAACTACCGCAACCACCCGAGCGTAGGACCGTGCCGCTGCCTGTCTCGCAGCTCCACGCGCTCCTCGCCGTCCTCCGGGGGTGCAAGTACACCCTCGAAGCGGTGTCGAAGGTCGCCGACCCAGGTGGCCTCTAGTGGAGGCAACTGAACGGCCTCCCCGGCCAGTGGCAGCCCCAGCAACATCGCCACGTCCTGTAGCGTCGGCGCCACCTCACCATAGGGGAGGTGGAACGTGTGGGTCTCGGGCCGCCACCGGTCCACAAGCGCTGTAAGCAGGGAGTGGTCCACCGGGAACCGGCGAGACCGCTCCAAGGGAACAACGCCTCCGTCCTCTCCCTCGTCGTCGTCTCCCTCGTCCCCTCCCTCGTCTGCATCCGTGGCCTGGAGCATCCGAGCGAGGGGAAGCAGTCCAGCGACACGAAGCCTACACAACGAGAATGCAATATTACTAATATTGCATATTGGACAGTTATGTGAAATCCGTAGGGTCGTGAAGACGCACCTGTCCACCCAGAGGTGGTCTAGCCCCCATGGGCGGCGAGGAGTGCGAGTCACGAAGATCGCCATCTCCGTGGGTGGGTCCTGCAACCTTGTGAGCGAATGGTGGGTCCGGTAGGCGATGTCGTCGACCAGCATCTCCGTAGGCACGGTCTCCATACCTGTATTGCAATGACCAAGTGAAACAATTTGTTAGTCAACTCTGTAAAGAATAAATATTCATAATTAAATAAAAAATGCAATGTTTAGAGAAAGTTGTATTGAAAGAAACATAATACTGTCATACAATACTGCCATACATATTACACAAATTATGCATACAATTAAAAATAACACATAGGATCCAACATATTACATGAACGTTGCACAGAATAGAAACGACCAAATTACTTGTTACGCACTGAAACACATGTTCGCTCAATGAATACGAGCACATACAGCAAACTAAGATACATTGCAATTGACTGTATTGCAACCAATTTCCTTCTGGACCATCTATTCATTACTTAGGGGGAACTTCACGCTGTGGACATTTATTTCTCCGATGACCTTCGACCCCGCATAGTTCGCAGTGTTGCACTCTTCCTCCTCGCTGTGACTCGTCCATCTCATTGCGGAAACGGCGAGTGTGACGACGGTCCCTCCTCCCGTGGAGTAGAGTGCTGCAAGGTATCCATGTACGGTGGTCTTCCCTATCCTCCGTGAAGTTTCTGAAGCGGCGAAATCCGAAAATATTACCTATCAAGGTAGCAATAATCGTCTGCTTGAAGAAGTATGGAGACACATACCGCGATGCATCAAATCTGTTGGTTGCACACGCGGCCAAAACATGTGAGCAGAGGCGGCGGAGAAGCAATGGTTTGTTGCAGAAGCATATGGTGGTAAGGTCTTGTGCCCCCAGATCAACCTCCTGGGCGAGCCGCATGTTTGCTCCACCATAGCCATCTTTCGATCTAATCCATATCTGATAAAGATGCCGTCCACTACCTGTGTTCAAGGCCATGTGGTATTGCGCCTTGAAGTTTTTTTCTTCCATGTACGCTGTCATCATTGCGCCGAACATTATGCCAACTCTGGAAGCATGCAGCACGGCCTTCTCATGCCTTTCACCGAGATACCTCATGATGCCATGCATTATGCCCTCGACGATGGCTACTAAAGGGAGGGGTCGCAATCCTTTAATCACCCAGTTGTACACTTCTGCGAGGTTAGTCGTCATTACCCCGAACCTTGCACCACCCTCGTCATGCAGCAATGACCATTTCTCTTGTGGTTCTGACTCAATCCAGTGTGAGAAACACCTTATGTTCCTTCCGGATCGACGAACCAAGGCAGGGGAATCTACCTCCGGTAGCGGAGGAAGAGGTTCTATCAGCTCTGTTGTGCTTCCTCCCGCCTGCGTGCTCATCTGTCGTACGCTGCTCTTCGTGAGGTCATCGAGCACCTTCCATATTGCATCGAACTTACGCTGCTGTTCTCGCTTACGCTGAACTTGAACAAGTCCATAGTTTTCTTATTTTTAAATTGCCTGTGAAAATTTGCAGCCAGGTGGCGAATGCACCACCTACTTCGCATGTCCGGCCAGTGGAAAGGGTGCTCAGAGTCTTCCTGCATTGTCTTTATGGCTTTGCATAGTCCTACATGTCGGTCATGGATTAGGCACAAATCAGGGCGGTCCTCGACAACTCCGCACTTCAACTGCGTCAGGAACCATAGCCAACTATCGTAGTTCTCACTTTCCACAAATGCAAAGGCGATAGGGAGCAGCTCATCATTTCCATCCAGGCCAACTGCCGTCATAATTGTTCCCTGGTACTTTCCAGTAAGAAATGTCCCATCCACACATAACACGGGCCTACAATGTTTTAGACCCTCCACACACACCGAACACAAAAAACGCCCGGTTCAAAACCCTATAACCTTCCGGGTTCACCGACGGCGAGTCTTGCACAGCGACATAGGTCCCCGGGTTTCTCTCCTTGAGAAGTTGCAGCACACGCGGGAGGTTGTCATACAAGGCTTCAAAAGACCCGAATCTCATCTCCAGTGCCTTCTGTTTCGCTCTCCATGCTTTTCCATAATCTATTTCATACTTAAACCGTTGCTGCACTGTCAATATTATGTACTGAAGAGCCATGTCCTTCTTCTCAACAATCTCTCTGTATAGCTTGTTTGCGATGAAAGTGGAAGTGAGATTGGGATGCTTAGCCAAGGTATTTGTTAGCACACATGTGTGGGATTCAACGCTCGAAACTGTCCACTTCATGGCAAACTTAGACTTGCTGCCATGTATACGGAACATGCAGTCCTCTCTCTCACATCTGACTGTATATCTGGATTTATCTGACTTTTCCACCCTGAATGGTCGCTGCATTGACATGGACCAGACCTTAACTGCATTTTGCAAAGCAGCCTTGTCAGCATACATTTGCTTTGCCCGGACTTCATCTACGCCGTAAATGCACGACGACCCATGACTATCATCCACTACAAGTTGGCTAGACTCTCCTCTGTTCCATTCTTCTGGGATGACGACGCCCTCTTCATGTTCCTCGTCACTGGAACTGTCATCTGCATGCTCTTCCTCCTCCATTGCCCTTTCATCGTCATGCTCCATGGCTTCGACGATATCCTCGTTAATCTCTCCAGCATCCGCAAAAAAAATTTCACCCACCCCTTCATCCTGTTGTACATCTTCCACATCCTCGTTCCTCCCGGTGACAACTTGCGGCTCTTCATTCACCGCACCACTGCATTGTCCAAATTCTTCAGCATTTCCCTGTGCAGCACTTGTTTCCCTAACCCGGGCTTGCACAAAGATAACTGCATAACAGTTACGACGCCTACATCCACCAATAAATCTAGCCAGACCCATCTGTGTGTTCAAATTAATCAACTGGAATTTAGGAACTTCTACACTTTTGCTCCATAGAGCCTGAATCCACACTTCATGTTCCTCTGCGTTCCAACCGAACATATTGCACATCCATAGGTAAAGTTCGTCAATTTGCAAATTTTCTAGGTCGGGATGTCTAATTATTGTGCTCCTAAATTCACTAAGATCTATCCCATTAGGCCCTTCTCTTATATTACCATAACCATAATATACAGCAAACCAAAACTCTGCCATAGCTGCAATACAAAATGAACCGTTCATTAATCCTATCAAAAATCCTTTATGCCATGTGAAAAATACATGCTAACAGCTAATCATCTTTATTCGCTAATAAACGTAGCACTAAACCCTAAATACAATCTCTCAGTTTTTTCCCTAATCAAACTGAGACTTAAATGTATGCACAAAATATTAACCCTAATCTTCGTGTATTCTTAACTATCAACATATTTTTCATTAACGAACCTAACACTAAACCCTAATATATGAAAAAAATAACTAAACCCTAATATATGAAACAAATAACTAAACCCTAATATATCAAACAAATAACTAAACCCTAATATATCAAATAAAATAAAAACTAAACCCTAAACAGCTTTACATCTATACATATTACATACAAAACAAAATTTGCTATCCTACCATGTTTTAACAATAAAATAAACTAAATCATAATATATCAAATAATAAACTAAACCTAATATATCAACGAAAATAAAATATATGACTCACCAAATTTGTGTTTTTTTCACCTCTTCCTCCTCTCCCTCCCATCCCCTCCCCTCCCCTCCTCTCCTCTCCTCTCCCTCTCCCTCTCCCTCTCCCGGCGCGCGCTCTCCTCCCTCTCTCTGTGCTCGCGCGGTGCGGTGGGAAATGAGGCCCGTGGTGGGGCCTCACGCGCACGGCAATAGTGAAATACGGCCAAAGCCGCGGCGTGGTACTGCGGCAATGCTATTGCCGCAGTGTGGTACAGCGGCAATAGCATTGCCACAGTACGGTAATGCGGCAATGCTATTGCCGCTGTACCGCAACGCGGCAATAGCTTTGCCGCGTTATGGGGCCGCGGCAATAGCATTGCCGCGTTGTGGCGGCGCGGCGGAGGGGCATTACTGCATTTTCCTGAAAAATATGGGCATTTTCTTATTTGTGAAATTTTTTTTGGGCAAAGAAAATTTTTTTTCGAGTTAATCAGGGTTAGCCTGCCAACATGAGATAGGAACACAACACTCCTAGATAACCTTCTTTCAATCCTATCCATCAGAGTGGTGAAATCCTGAATCTTGGGTTTGGTTAGGCCCAGAGGAAGCCCTAAATAGGTGAAATGGAATGTACCAATCTGACACTGAAACAACCCTACAAATTGAGCAATCTTGTCATCTGAGACATTAATAGGCACCATCATTGACTTACTAAAGTTAATGTGTCGTCCAGTTGATTGAGAGAAAGTATGAAGGATGCCCTTGAGACAAAAAAGTTGCTTTGCACAAGCTGGAAAGACTATCAAAGTGTCATCAACATATTTTTTTTTGAACGCAGTCATCAACATATTTAATGATTGGAAAATCCGAAGATGATTGATCCCGTATGGACCTATTTAGAATTCCCCTCCTCATAGCTTCATTGACCACTCATTGGAGGAGGTCTGCTCCTAAGATGAAAAGGAGAGGAGACAGGGGATCTCCTTGACGTATACCTCTTTTACAATGAAAGTTTTTAATTACCAGGTGTTCCATTGAGAAGAACAGATGAAGTGGTTGAACCCAAAATGTTTCTTTTCAAATGAATCCATTTGGTATTAAAACCTTTTTGTTACATAAATGCCAGGATTACAGAGTGCTCCATGGTATCAAAAGCTTTAGCAAAATCTAATTTGAGCAAAACAATCTCTTTTGCTAGCTTTGCATTGGTGAATGTATTCATAAGTCCTTGCAAGATAGTCTTGTATTATCCGTTGTTTAATCAAACCATACTGGTTTTGATGAATGAGCTCTGTGATCACCATCTGAAGTCTGTTGGCTAGGATTTTGGTTAAGAGCTTTAGAGCACAGTTCAGCAAAGAAATAGGTCTGAAGTCACATTCACTGGATTAAACTTTTTGTGATGAAAGAGGGATGGAGGAGTTATTAATACTTCTAATATCCACTCGATTATGATAGAAGTCATCACATAACGAGTAGAAGTCCGAAGCAATAATGCGCTAACACTCTTTAGAAAAAGACCATTAAATACGTCTAGCCCAGGTGATTTGTCAACGCATGAAAGCCACAATATTACCTATTTCCTCTTTAATGAATGGCAATGTCAGGATATTTAATCTGCTCACTCTAGGCATAAACTCCTCAAGGTTGAAGAACATTGTAGGATTAGAAGTGAAGCACATTCTACTATTATATGAGTTCCAAATGATTGCAGCTATATCCAAATGGTTTGTTACTTCTACACCTTCATGTGTTAGCGAGGCAATCAAATTATGATGGCGTCTTGCTGTGGCCATTGCATGGAAAAAAAATTGTATTCTCCTCACCAAACTTAACCCATCTCATAGTACAATGCTTATTGCAATACTCATTCTTGATATGAAGGAGAAACAGAAGCTTCTTTTTAATAAAACCACGGAAAACAACTTCATGGCCAATCAGGACATAACTTGGGCTTCACTATCTGATTTGGAACAAGGTAGAGTTCCAGTAAAACTGAATGACATCTTGAAAACTTGGCAAATCTGTCTAGTAGTTTTCAAATTGAAATATAGTGGCCCCAGGAATGGAAGTTGCAACCAACACCAGAGTACCAGACATGGTGTATGATTCAAAATAATTTTGGCCAGACCAATAAGTTCAGTGTTGGGGAATGAAATAGTCCAATTGGGTGAAATAAAAAATCCGTCTAGCTTTGAGAAGAGGGTCATGTTGCATGTTGCTTTAGGTAAAGACGCGACCTTTAAGTGGTCGTTCAACCAAACCCTAATTGCTAATCACAGAATTTAAAAGTAAAATGTAAGCTAGATTTTCTCCTTGTTTGTTTTGTTTTGCAAAGACCTCATGAGATTGAAATTACCCATAATAATCCAGTTCAGATTGTTTGAGATATGTAAGTTATTAAGCTAGGTATAGAATTCGTCTTTCATTGGACTAGCACAGAGGCCATAAACATTAGTTAATTGCCAAGATTCTGAGTACATAGTACAGGTGAACTCAACTGTGAGAGCATACTGCAGCTGATGAAGTGATGAACTGGCACTTTAGAGAAAATGTGTCCATTCCAAACAATGAGAATTCCTCCAGAAGAACCATTGGAAGGGACAAACAAGAATTGATCAAAATGCTTGGGTGCAAATTTCCGAATAAAAGAATGATTAAATGAGGAGTGTTTAGTTTCTTGAAGGCACAAGCCAAAATAAAGTTTGTAGCAGGCCAGATTTCTAAGCAAAAGATGTCCTACAAAAAGGACTTGGGATGAATCATCCTTGTGGGTTGTATCTTCGTGGGCAGAGGAGACCATGCCAGTAGTAAACTCCTGCGGTGCCAAACCACAGTAAGAAGTGCTCCATGTCTGCAGGAGTGTTAAAGCATGTCTGCAGGAGTGTTAAAGGTAGCGGTACTTGATCATCGACAATTGCTCCACCTGATGATTCTTGGAACTTGTCATTATGAATTTCAATAGTAATTTGGGGGCATGACACAACAGTCTCGAAGGAATTATTGTGCGTGGCGTCACCTTCGTCGTATTCTCTGATGCTACCCTCCGCGATCGAGTCTAGCATGAACAGATTCTCATCGAAAATATCGTTGACATTGCCTGGTTGCTCCATCTATATATCATAATTGTGAAACAATGTTAAATTAGTATCGCAACTTGTGCACATGATAAAAAGAAAGGATAGATAAAAGAAGGATTAGCCAATGCTTTGCAGATCAGGCCACTAATCTCTCATCCAAGTCATGCCGTATTCGTGTGAAATTTGATGGTTTTTTTCGTTATGAGATACTACCTGCGGTTCTTAAAACTTACGTGATGTCTATTGACACGGTTTTTGAAATACAACTTTGATCACTAATTATATTTGTACTTTTTGGATAAACGGCATAAAATATGATATTATAGAAGTGCTTCTCGAAACGAATCTATATGTATGCTCCAAAGTGCTCCCTATCTCCCTCTAGCTCTCTCTCTCTCTCTCTAGCTCTCTCTCTCTCTCTAGCTCTCTCTCTCTAGCTCCCTCCCTATCTCTCCCTATCTCTCTCTAGCTCCCTCCCTATCTCTCCCTATCTCTCTCTAGCTCTCTCTCTCTAGCTCCCTCCCTATCTCTCCCTATCTCTCTCCCTATCTCTCTCTAGCTCCCTCCCTATCTCTCTCTAGCTCTCTCTCTCTAGCTCCCTCCCTATCTCTCCCTATCTCTCTCTAGCTCTCTCTCTCTAGCTCCCTCCCTATCCCTCCCTATCTCTCTCTAGCTCCCTCCCTATCTCTCTCTAGCTCTCTCCCTATCTCTCTCTAGCTCTCTCTCTAGCTCCCTCCCTATCTCTCTCTAGCTCTCTCTCTCTAGCTCCCTCCCTATCTCTCCCTATCTCTCTCTAGCTCCCTCCCTATCTCTCCCTAGCTCTCTCTCTCTCTCAGTTTCTCTCAGCTTCCCGTTGGGACGTTTCATCGAACACCTGTGTGCACACATGAAACAGAGGCAGAGTCTTGGCGTGGGCGTGGCAACCTAGGTCCTCCGGGGATTGGGGCGTGGGGCCTTGTCGAGAGGTCGACGGCGCATGTGGAGGTCCGACGGTGAGGCGGCGACGCCGGCACGACGACGGCGGTGGCGAGGCGCGTCGGACGAGCGCGGCGAACGGCGGTGAAGAGCCATGAAGCGTGACGTGGGATCTCGACGGAGAGATGCGGCGACGAGGGCGCGCGCACAATGGTGGAGGCGTCGAGCGCGGCGCGGGGGCTCGACGGAGATACGGCGGAGCGACAGAGGAGTGCAGCGCGGGACGGCTCGGGACTTAGAAAAATTTTGGGGAGAGTGAAACGCGCGAGGAAGACGAGCTGAAATATATAGGATAGACCCTCTAGAAGCGGTTCGTAGTCCGAACCCCTTGTAGAGGTCTCTTCTACAAGGGGTTCGTAATACGAACCGCTTGTAGAGGGGCTATCCAGATTGTCTTGCGCGCTTCTGTTTGGTCCCCTTCTACAAGGGGTTCATATTACTGAACCGCTAGAGGTTCCTTCTACAAGGCGTCAGATACAAACCGCTTGTAGAGGGGTATCCAGATTGTCTCCTTATGCGCTTAGGAGGTCCCCTTCTACAGGGGTTCGTAATACAAACCGCTTGTAGAGGTTACCTTCGCAAGGGGTTTGTATTACCAACCGCTTCTAGAGGGCTTTTCTCCTTTTTATTTAACTAACTTTTGAGATGTTTAAAATTTCAAGATTGCATTTCATATTTCAATATAATGTTTAAATTTTCAAGATTACGTGTCATATTTTTTAAAATGTTTAAAATTTCATAATTGTGTTTCATATTTTTTAAAATGTTTAAAATTTCAAGAATTGTGTTTCATATTTTTTAAAAATGTTTAAAATTTCAAGAATTGTGTTTCATATTTTTTAAAATGTTTAAAATTTCAAGACTTGTGTTTCATATTTTTAAAAATGTTTAAAATTTCAGAATTGTGTTTCATATTTTTTAAAATGTTTAAAATTTCAATGCTTGTGTTTCATATTTCATTATAATGTATAAAATTTCATTGCTTAATTTCTATATATATGCTTCAAATGTACAAGTTTCATACAGGAGCACATCTTAAATAGTAACATACTTTGTCTTTACAAGTGTGCCTTCGTTATGATCATGGCGTATATACGGAGCATCGACATCTGTGTCATTCAGGACACTTATGTCGACATCCACCACAAAAGGAGGGAGCTCGTCGAACTGACTATACTCTTCCTCGTCTGTGACGTCCTCAACTCCGACAATCCTTCATTTGCTTTGGAGAACCACGTGTCGCTTTGGCTTGTCCTTGTGCTTCTTAGGTTTGGTTGACATGTCCATTACGTAGAAGACTTGTCTGACATCATTGGCGAGAACGAATGGTTCGCGCCTATAGCCTACTTGTGTGAGGTCTACGGTTGTCATGCCATATTTGTCGATCTTCACGCCGCTTGAACTCAGTTTAACCCATTGGCACTTGAATAGAGGGACCTTCAAAGGTCCATAGTCAAGCTCCCATATCTCTTCTATGAAACCATAATATGTGTCCACCTTGCCAGTGTTGTCCGCGGCGTCTATACGGACGCCATTGCTCGTTCGTGCTCATCTTATCCTCGATTTCGTAAAATGTGTAACCATTTATCTCGCACCCTTGAATGTCACGATTTCACTAGATGGTCCCCGAGCCAGCGCTGTAACCTGCTCATTGTCGAGACCTTTCGAAAGGATGTAGTTTTGTAACCAAGTGCCGAATGAATCCATGTGCCTTAGTGTTATCCAATCCTCAGACCTTCTTAGGAATTCGCGGCATAGAATACTCTTGTGCTGAAGGACATAAGGGGCCACTACAGTAGATTGTTTCAGAACCGTAAAATGTGCTTGTTTAAAAGTAAGAAGATCTTTGCATGCAAGTGCTTTCTGACCTAGTGTCCCTTTCCCCCGGAGCCTCCCCTCATGGCGTGATATAGGGACACCAATCGGATTTAGATCATTAATGTAATCCACACGTAACTCAATCACCTCCTCTGTGCCATACCCTCGGCTATGCATCCTTCCTGGACGAGATCGATTACGGACATACCTCTTTAGGACACTCATGTACCTCTCGAAGGAAACATGTTATGTAGAAACACGGGTCCGAGAATACCTATCTCCTTGACAATGTGAACAAGTGAGATGAACCATAATATCAAAGAATGCAGGAGGAAAGATCATCTCAAAGCTAACCACACTTTGTACCACGCCATCCTGCAGCTTACTTAGTTTATCCGATCAATACCTTTTTGAAACCGCATTGAAAAAGGAACATGCTTTGTGATTGTCCCCGGACCCACTCTGGCAAAATACCTCTCACAGCCACTGGGAGCAACTGTGTCATCAACACAAGACAGTCATGGGATTTCAGGTGGACGATTTTATTCTCTTTCATATTTATGAGTCTCTTTACATTCGAGGAGTATCCGGAAGGGACCTTCACACTGTTCAACCACTCTATCATGCTTTTTTTCTCTTCTTTGCTTAGAGTGTAGCTCGCAGGATGTAGATAATGTTGTCCTTTGCCTGTCTTTTCTGGATGTAGATCGTTCCTCGGCCCAAATGTTTTAGATCCCTCCGACCTTGCAAGTGTATCTTTCGATTTGCCGTACATATCTAAGTATCCTAACAAAGTTCACGCAAACATTCTTCGTGATGTGCATGAAGTCAAGTGAGTGATGGACCTCCAAAACTTCCCAATAAGGCAAGTCCCAAAATATTGACTTCTTCTTCCACATGGGTGCCTGACCTTCCTCATTCGGTATAGATTTTCTCCCAGGACCCTTTCCAAAAACTACTTTCAGATCCTTGACCATAGCAAACACACGCGGCCCACTTCGATGCTCAGGCTTAGCACGAAGGTCTGGTTTCCCGTTAAAATTTCTGCCTTTCTTCCGCAACGGATGCCTTGTAAGAAGAAACCTACGGTGGCCCATGTACACAACCTTCCGAGAGTTTTTGAGATACATGCTGTCCGTTTCATCTAAGCACTGCACGCAGGCTCTATATCCTTTTATAGTTAGGCCGGATAGGTTACCAAGCGCAGGCCAGTCATTGATGGTAACAAACAACAATGCACGTAGGGTGAAATATTGTCTTTTGTGCTCATCCCATACCCGTACATCATCCTCCCACAATGTTACGAGATCTTCAACCAATGGTTTCAGATAGACATCGATGTCGTTCCCAGGTTGCTTGGGCCCTTGGATCAACAACGGCATCAATATGTACTTCCGCTTCATGCACAACCAAGGAGGAATGTTATAGATACATAGTGTAACAGGCCGGTGCTATGGTCTGCCGCTCAACTCGCCGAACGGATTCATACCATCCGTACTCAATCCAAACCTTATGTTTCTCGCCTCATCCGCAAAGTGCGGGTATGTTCGATCGACTTTCCTCCACTGGGAGCCATCAGCGGGATGTCTAAGCATCCCGTCGTCCTTACGCTCTTCTTTGTGCCAACGCATCATCTGGGCATGCGCTTTGTTAGCAAACAGACGCTTCAATCGGGGGATGACAGGGAAATACCACACCACCTTAGCGGGAGGTCTCTTCCTCATACGCTCCCCATCTATTTCACCTGGGTCGTCACGCTTCATCTTGTAATGCGATTCTTTGCACACTGGACAAATTTCAAAATCCTCGTACTCATTGCGATACAGGATACAATCGTTAGGACATGCGTGTATCTTCTGTACTTCTAATCCCAAAGGACATACGACTTGCTTGGCTTCATATGTAGATTCAGGCAGAGTGTTATCTTCCGGAAGCAACTTCTTTATGAGTGATAACAACTCATCGAATCCCTTATCTGAGACACCATTCATGGCCTTCCATTGCATTAGTTCCAGTGTGGTGCGCAGCTTTTTGTGGCCCTGCCCACAGTTTGGGTACAAAGGAGTCCTGTGGTCCTCTAACAAGTGCTGGAACTTGTCGAATTGTCTTTCATCCGTAGTCTCCTCTCCGTCACGCAAAGATCTGGTCCACTCATCATCACCAAACTCTCCGAGTGTATCTTCCACGTAACAAGATTGTTCGTGTCCGGGATACTGCTCAATCCTCTTCTTCTTCCTCGCCGTCTTCATCATCTACCCGGCTAATCCCTCAACTTCGCCATGGTTGGTCCAACAGTATAGTTTGGCATGAATCCTCTCATGATCAAATGGTTCATAACCCGCCATCGGTGGGAGTGCTCCTTCTCATTCCTACAGTCTACACACGGACAACATATGTAGTCAGTCTGCGAGCAAGAAGGCAACGGCGATCCAGAAAAACCCTGACTCCATCAATGAACTCTCTCGGAGCGACGGTCCGCATTGTACATCCATTGCGGTTCATCTACACCAAGTTATATTTTATTAAAAAATTTAGTACATTTCAAAATCTAAAGCTCACAAGCACTTAGATCTACCTTTCTAATTACTTTTTGTTCTTCTTGGTCTACAATTAAAGACAATATTTTTTTTTTGCAACAAAAAATCCATCTACACTAATTCTTTTTGTCTTTCTACATTTATTGAACTAAAACTAACTAATTGTTACATTTTTAAAATTATTTCTTATCCTTCTACAATTTTGAACCTATTTATTTTTCCCTTTCTACCTTTGTAATTTTTTATCTTTATACAATTTTAACTATACCTAACTAAAATTTTTTTACCCTTCACATTTATTGCACAAATAAAT
This sequence comes from Olyra latifolia, assembly GCA_036346145.1. Taxonomy (NCBI): domain Eukaryota; kingdom Viridiplantae; phylum Streptophyta; class Magnoliopsida; order Poales; family Poaceae; genus Olyra; species Olyra latifolia. The sequence goes on from CM070532.1 coordinate 40,579,099, forward strand.
AACTAATTGTTACATTTTTAATTATTTTTTAATCCTTCTACAATTTTTAACTAAATCTAACGAATTATTTTTCCCTTTCTACCTTTTTATTTTTTCCTTCTAATTTTTGCCTTATTTATTTCATACTCCAATAATTAGTTCTTAAAATTAGGGTGATCAAGCTAGCTAGCAAATTTATCGTTAAATTTTGGATCCTAAAGCAAACAACTTCATTTTGAGATCAACTCCCTAAAATTAGATGATCAAGCTATCTAGCAAACAAGTTAGGTAGCTAGCAAACAAGCAAAGAAACTTTTCACTGGTGAAGTTAGCTAGCAAACAAAACACACACTTTTCAACAAAGAACAAATCAACATTTCTCCACATTCAATGCAAAAAAAACAACAATACTTAGGTGAGAAGGATGTTAACATGACGTTACTAACCTTGAACCACTTAATTTGTAGCTAAATCACCTCAATTGAAAAATTGGGCAAGACTCCCTTGAACAAGACTCGGCCCTTCCTGCTAACACTTCCTGCTCACCGATCTGCGCCTCTGGGAGGAAGAAGATGTTTTAAATGCGCTGGACGGGATGGTTCTACAACCGGTTTGAGACACAAACCGCTTCTAGAGCTTGCCTTTTACAACCGGTTTGTGTCTCAAACCGGTTCTGGAAACCCACAACCGGTTTGGGACACAAACCGGTTGTAGAGGTGGGACTTTACACGCGGTTCGTGTTTCAAACTGCTTCTGGAAGCCCTCTCCCACCCGTTGCCCACGAACCGGTTCTAGTACGAAGATTACAACGGGTTTGCACCAAACCGCTTCTGATGGACCGGTTGTGATGCCCAATTCTGTAGTAGTGACTCATACCCTACGGAAGGAGAACTCACACCTCGTGATAATTAACTCCTACAGCAGTTGGAAAAAGATCTTCACAGGACGTTCAACGGGTGTTCTTTATGTTTTTCAAGAAAGAATGAAGCTGAAAACAAAGGACTCCTCACATTATGTGACAAGCAATTCCTTACATCTTTCAAGCAAGATTTGTACCACATTTTCTATGAGAGTTCTCTTCGTTTTAGAAGAAAGACTCTGGCCTCTTATTGAACGAACATCGAGTGAAAGATGTGGGTTGATTATGACATTTTTTCCTTCAACCAAGGATAAAGATGTTGTTGTCCCTTTTACACACACATCACAAGCGGAGGTTGTGGTTAATTGGAATTGTGTCGTTGTTGGCCCACAATTCATCAAATATGAGGTGCATCACAAACGATGTGAGAATGAGAGTCACATAGCCAAATTGACTCGAAGTATCCAAAAGAGTGAACCATGTGATCCTGCCAAATAACTACTAGAGAACTCACCTTTAGTACCGGTTCGTAATTGGCTTTAGTACCGTTTTTTGAACCGGTACAAGCCATCCGGGACTGATGCTCGCATCAGTCCCGGTTCACACATCACAAGCGGAGGTTGTGGTTAATTGGAATTGTGTTGTTATTGGCCCACAATTCATCAAATATGAGGTGCATCACAAACGATGTGAGAATGAGAGTCACATAGCCAAATTGACTCGAAGTATCCAAAAGAGTGAACCATGTGATCCTGCCAAATCACTACTAGAGAACTCACCTTTAGTACCGGTTCGTAATTAGCTTTAGTACCGGTTTTTGAACCGGTACAAGCCATCCGGGACTGATGCTCGCATCAGTCCCGGTTCCCTCACCCGGTACTGTATAGTACTAGAAAATGTTTAAAAATGTTAAGGATGTATGGGAGAAGCGGGACTTGAACCCACAACCTCATGACTCTAGCCTCGTGACTCTAGCCTCACCCTTCTAACCAACCCACCCACCATCGTGTACTGATATAGATAGAATATGCATTCCTTTTGAACTTTCTCGAACGAAGAGCAAGACGGTTCGTAACACTAACCGACTAATGAGAGGGCATCGAGACGGTTTGTGTTACTAACCGACTAATTTACCCGTGCCTTGATGATGGTTCAGTATCACGAACCGGGACTAATGCGAGGGCATCAGTACCGGTTCGTGGCTCCAACCGGGACTACTGCCCTGTACCCAATGAACCGGGACTGATGCCACTGTTAGTACCGGTTCCAATCCAATCGGTACTAATGTGCCGGTATGAAAGGTCAGTTTTCTAGTAGTGAATGTGAGGTTGAGGGCATCCCAATTAAGAGTACATGAGATACTGTAAAAGAAAAAGAAAGATGTAGATGATAGCCACAATGAGAATTTTCTTGAAACTAACATGCTAATATAAACTTCTAATGCTACTTCTCATGGCCTACAGGTTGAACATGAAGAGGAAGATCAAAATACTGAATCACTCACACCAGTTGAGATTATTGATGATGACATGATTGTGGTGGAAGATGATGCACATGTTGATCCAAAATTACTTCACAAGCACATTATTGATGTGGCACCTATATTCATTGAAAAGGACATAGAAGATAAAGAAAAAGGTGCCACCATCCCTCACAATGAGTATGCTTGTGTCGATCTACAATTGTTCACTACTCATGCTATGCTAGAGCAACCATTAGTGCAACTATGTTGACTTAACTTTGTCACAAGTTGAATGGCTTATTGTTTCTTGTGATAACGAGAGTTGTGTGATAATACTTCACTTATATTTATACCACAACTTGTGAACAAACATGTAACTTTTGTTTTAGAACCCAATACTTGTGCTGAAAATAGACGTGTTTTGTGCATTGCTAGAGAAAAAGATGAGCTGAAGTTGATGTTTTCTTTGAATACTAGGTTAAATTGATTTTGATGTTCTGTGTGATCTAAATAGTTTAGAAGAGAGTCTTTTTCTATATTCTGATTTACCATGGTTATCTAGAAATCTTTTTATGTTATTGGCAAATATAATGATGAAGGAAAGTATATGGTGCATCCAGTTTTCATTTGCTCAATTCTAAAACCTCTTTGTTGTGACATGATGTGACCAGCTAGAGGATGGCAATAGCATTAATCATGTCATGTTAAGTTCCTCTAGTTTTGTTTTGAAGTTGTATGATAGCTTTCATGAAGGAGAGTATATGGATGACAACGATTCACATTCCATTCATTGATTACAAAAGATGTGCATGAATTTCATTACCTCCTATTGCTACAAACATTTTGAAAGAAATTGAGTTTAAGTTAAGAACGACTTTCTCTCATGGCAGGATGACTGATGTGTATGCATGGCTTTTGCGCAAAAAAACATCATATTGTTGTCATTGTGTTAAATTCATTAGGCATCATGCCTAGAATGACAAAGCATTGATGCATGCATCTACCATGTGCACAAATTGTCTTTCTTTCTTTAACACAATTTCAGGTTGTCCAATGTCGAGGATGGCCTTTCATGAAGAAGGGAGTCCATATTTTGGAATCCAATTCAGCCTCTAGAGACATGTTCATATTTGATGGCACTCTTCAAAGAAAGGGATGAACTTCAGTTAAGGATGACTCCAATTTAAGAAGGGTGGATAATGAGAATATATCCAACTTGAAGGGACCTACTACAAAAGCTCGTGCTTTGAATCAAGAGGTGAGCTTGTTCCTTGTTTCTATAACCATGCTTTGGCGAATAGGTGGCAACCTAATAATGTGCTTATGCTTAGAGATCAAAATTTGCACCAGCAAGGATACCATCCCTCGTCAAGACAAGTTGTGGCTCAAGGTAATCCCAAGATAGAGATTAGCTCGGCCACCCTGGAGCACTCTAACTTCAAACAAGCATATCTTTTGCATACGAAATCCGGTTGGAATGTTCAAATATATTTGGAAGGTGCCCAAGACGTTATCTATCGAATGATTTAGTCCCTACTCCTAAATTCCTCCTAAGTCAGCTGCAATATCAAAAAAAATTCTTAGACAAAAAATGGTGTTGTGCCACCTTGTTAATTAGGCCAAGGCCCAATGTAACCATCCACCTCTCCTCTTGACAGGTTTTCCTCCTACAATTCATGGCAGCCACCACCATGTGTATGGCTAAGCTCCTCCATCTCTTCCTCAGGTTTTTTCATCTGTGACTTATCCTTATGTGAAACACTCGCTATTTTCCTTATGCCGACTAGTCAATCGATTACGAAAGCTCAACTCTATAGGATGTAAGCTTAATCTTGTTTGCAAGTTTAATTGTCTTTCCTTGTTGTGGTTGGTTGCTTCGATTGCTTGCAAAAACAATTTTCGTGGTTTAGTCAATCGTGTTCTTCGCGCGGCTGATAATGAGTAGGTTTGGTGATCTAGCGATTGCTAGGCTCTTATCTTTGCATGGTTCATAGCCAGATTGTCAAAGTCTCCAATCCGCCCAAATCAAACATATCCCTGTGAGTCTCACTAGAAGATTGGACCAGCGCTACGTGTATCCTCATCGATGTACGTGGATCTTGTGTCAATACGTACATGGCTAACCAAATTTAGGTCGATGAGAACTACTTAGTTCTTTCCAACACAATAACATGAATGGTGAATATGCATGGTATGCTGATGGCTAAAATTGTATAAATATTGAGGCATGAATACAACACGTCCCCAACACATAGTGGATTGTAAATCATCATCAAAGGGTAAACTGATTAGTTTAATCATTTTGATGTAAAATTTTGGTAGCACATTCTTTGTATGAACATATAAGACGTAGCGTTCCTCTATTATAATGACTAAGGCCATTTAATACTCATCAAATGCATTGGAGGTAAACTCATTGACATTATCCACTCATATGGATTGGATTTTATGATCCAAAAACTAAGCACTAATTATTGCAATATTTTTATGAGATCATCTTTGCAAAAGCATGATTTCTAGTTGTAATAGCCCATTTTTGGCCCTTTTTTAAACATTTTGCAAAATTCAAAATTTGAATTGCATTTCCTATAATTACACCATCTGAAAATTCCTATTTCTTAAAATCAAAATTCAAATTGGAAGTACAAAATTATTTCTCTGTTATCTAAATTTGTATTTTAAAATTGCAAAATCTGACATCTCGCTTAATCAAAAATAGAATTTAAAATTGTCAAATTGAATTTCCAAAATTTATATTTATTTATCTAAGATCTTGTCTTTCTATAAATTTATCAAAAAAATTTTCTTAGTTTAAAAGTTCCCCAAAAATTTTACAAAATTCTTCTGGGCTTGCCCGGCCCAGCTCAGCCCAGCTAGCCTCTAGCCTAGTCTAGCCGTAGTCTCTCTCTCTCGCCCTGTCATCCGTCGTGCTTGCGACGTATGGCGCCATGCGTCCCTCATTGGTGGTGCTTGTCGCGTTCGTGCGTTTACACTCTGCTGCACTGCTGCGCGCCAGATGAACACTGATGGCGTTGCCCCTCGAGCACCTCATTCCCTAAGCATCTCTATCGCCGCAGCCCTCCCCTTTGCCGTGTCAGGCCACCCCCGGCTCTGCCCTTGCCGCTCTGTCCCGTGCCGTGTATCTTCATTATCGTGCTGCGCGTCTGCACCTCGCGCCCCGCAAGCCTGCTCTTACTATGGCAGAGTGCTGCCCGTGCCACCTTATCCCTCTCTCCTCGTTGCTCCTCTCTCGCAGTGAGTCAGCTTGCCCAACCAGCCGACCCCGTCCATTTATACCTTCCCCTTTTCCCCCATTTTGCTCTTCTCGTCGCCGCTCTCATCGCCACGCCTCCTTGGTGAGTAATCACCTCCGCCACCTCTCTTGTTCACTTCCTCCCTCCTACAGCAAGCTCTAGAAGTAAGTAATTGGACCCTAACTCCCTCTAGCCGCCGCCGCTGGCCAAAATCACCCCTCTTTGGATTCCGCCCGCCTCGGTATGCTATTTTTCGATTTCGATTCCTTTGGGCTATAGCATCCTTGTTCGATGCCTAACCCATCGCTGCCTTGCAGATCGTTGGTGAACCAGCTGTGTTGGCCAGCACCGTCAACCCTGTTCCGGCCATTCCCGGCTTCACCGTCGCTAGCCCACTCCGATCCTTCTTGGCCAGATCCACCCCCTCGGTAAGTCTCCTAGTAGCCCCTAGATGCTCCTAGACCTTGCAACCGAGTCCAGAAGGCCTAGGTTTGCCGTGTTCCATGCTCCCCATGGATTCTCTCCTCCCGGTCCTTGAGTGCCGCCGTTTCAGTTGTCGCCGATGACAACCACGGCGACACATCCTAGCCTTAGGACTCTGAAACCCGTAGCGACCTTGAACCACACACCTAGTGCCTAGTGGCGCCGCCGTTTGGTCACCGAAGGTTTGCCGGAGCTCTATTTCGGGAAATATGTTTTCCTATAGGCTTGCGCATTTTTGAAAGCTCCTTGGACCCGAGGCTTAGCGGGCCGTCGTGGGCCGCTCTATGCGGATTTAGTTTGCGCAGTAGTGGGCTTGGCCTATTAATGTTTTTATATATTTTCAAATTTATTTTAAACATTTCTAGTAAATGGAAATGACTTTCCTAAAATAGATAAAGGACTCTAAAAATACTGGTAAATTATGATAAATACTAGAAAGCAGGCTGGATTTAATGAAATTATAATTTGAGCAGTAACCTATTTTTATCCTCCATAATATTCCAGAAGCTTTAATTCAACCTTTTTGAATAATATTGTAAATAACCTTTCTGTTTAAATAAATATGTAATGATTTCCATAAATCATGATAAAGTTCCAAAGAACCTTAGTTATAGTTTAGGATTTAAGAAAATTATTTGAACAATTTTAACATGATTCCTGTTCACTAGAAATTTATTAGTTGTAATTAATATTCTTTTTCCTTAAGGTTTAATATTACTGTTAATCAAATAGATTTATTTAAAATCCTGTTCGAACTATAAATTTCCCAAATTTTTACAGAAACCTTTCCAACTCGGAAATAAGTTATTAAAATATTTAATCCATTTTAACCATTAATAAAGTCTAACAAATGAATTAAGAACCCCTAATTGCTTATAAGTTAATATGTTAATTCTGTAAATAATTTTAAAAACTTATTTTCCTAAAAGGGTAATAGTACCTAAGGGTATCTAAGGCATATTCATTCATGTTTATTTGATAACTCATAGAATCCTAGTCTCGGTATTAGAATTTTTCTTCGAGCATTCATGCATCATTATTTGATTGCATATTTATGCATGGTTGTTATATTCGAGTAGACGTCGAAGATCTCGGAGGAAGGTTCCAAGACACCAAGGAAGACTTCCAAGCCTCGGGACAAGACGAGTTAACATCCTTCGATCATGTCTTACCTAGCTTTTATTAAAATTATGTTGATTCAATTAAGAAATTGCGTGCAATATGAATTTATTACCTAGCTTATCAATCATGTTATACACATGCCATGAACCTTCACACAATTGATCCCCATCCCTTGATTGCCTAGAATATCATGCCAAGACTGCCTTGATAGTCATATCCTTTGTAAACCAATTAAAACAAATAAAACATTTAGACTCTCAATCCTTGAGTAAAACTTGCTTAGACACGCTTAGGTCTAAATGCTTCTTTTCATGGTACAACACCCATAGTAGTGAACACTAGCTCACTACTATAAATACAATTACTTACTCTATGAACTAGATATGGTATGGTTTGGTTTGGGTATAGGCTATGTCAGTTGGTCTCGAGATGTGAACCTGTGGCTGAGCTGCGGGTTGAGACCTGAGGTTAGTTTGTTGTCTAAAGTGGATCTAGACTGGAAGGTTGTGGACCTGTTGAGTTGGGGCGGGGAGTGAAGGTTGGACCTTTAGCTCTTGGGCCAAGAGCAGCGAGATCAGAAGGATCCCTTGATTATGTTGGAGTGTTGGATGCGTCTGACACAACATGTGGCCATCACGTGGTAGTGCAGGTGTGGAGGCCTAGAAGAGTGCTCTGCGGAGGCCCTGTCTAAAACTCCAACCTGAGGTAAGCGTGGCTAGGCGCCACCACCGAGGGTAGTCTAGGTCATACGCTTGCTGGACCGAAAATTCAGGAGGTATGATTCACAGCAGGATTGCCATGTCTCGAAATAAGATGGCGGGTGTTTGAAGGAAGAACTAAGGAGCGTGACCGAAAGAGGTCCCTTGGTTATGAGCTAGTGTTGGATACGTCCAACGCAACGCTTGGCCATTACGTGGTAGTGTGGATGTGGAGGCCCAGCAGGGTGCTCTGTGGAGGCCCTAGCTGAAGCTCCAACCTGAGGTAAGCGCGGTAGGGCACCACCACCCGAGGATGGTCTACGTCATATGTTTGCTGGATCGACAATCAAGGAACGATGATCCACAACGGGATTGTCGAATCCAGGAATAAGATGGCGGGTGTTTGGAGGAAGAATAGAAACAGAGGTTCCAGCAGAGTTGAGTTTGGTCTTGTCATACGGTGGGATGGTACCGGGATTAGACAAGATTGATAACCGGGAAAATCAGCACTTTTAACACTTTCTTTCCTAATGAAAATTGGCTAGGTCATAAGTTTATTACTATAATTTTTTTCCAACTGCTTATTGTAAATAAACAGACCTTAGCCTTTCCTTGGAGTTCTTATCATTAAATACATTAGGAGGGTGTTAACTCACAAGTGCAGTTTGATTGTGCACTTACCCTCGTACTCACTAACTCTTTAGGTGGAGATCAACTGGAAGACCCCTATGCATGCTTCGAGGATAAGGATCATGGATTTGAAGATGAAGTTTAGGGCGTTCCCTCCAGCCACTTGCAATGATACATAGTCACTGGATAAACCTTCTGGAGACTTTCGCTTTTGTACTCTGAATTTCCCTGGTGGACTGTAATGATATTTGGCCTAGACGGCTATGTTGTAAAACTATTCGCCATAAGGCATCACTTTCACAGTTATCTAGTTTAACTTGTTCATTATATGCTTGTTTGATCTGGCTATGTAATGGTATGCACTAGCCTACCAATACAGGGACTAGTGCAGGAATCATTCAGGTGGACCCCCGAGCGGGGCCCCACACTAGTCCACAAAATGTCCCCTATGATTCTTTGTAGGATATTTGGTAGTTCATGCTATATGAACAAGGTCCTCGTAATCAACTTACCTTTAGAACATGTATCACATATGAACCGGCGTGTTTGTTAGGATGCCACTTACTTTCAAGTGATTGTTGATAAAATTCTTTTGATTTTGGTGCATTGTATTTCCTCCATGATGACCAAGACATTCATGCCATGATCTAAAAAAGTCTACATCCGTAGTATATTCACCGCAACATACTGATCATGTTTAATAAATATACGATGAAAAATAGGGAAGCTTCTCTATAGTTTATTATAATATTCCACCCTTCTAACGAGGATATAAGGCTTAAGACCCCCTTTATATGTTTTAAGAAATCTTTGGTGTGATTTGGATGATGATGACAATAGGAAGCCTCGTCAACAACAACGCCTCGAAGATTCAAGGTTAAGGACAATTTATAATGAACTCAGGTGTCGAGAAGAGTTCATTTAGATTTATTAGGGCTTGTATGGTTTCTTTGTTGTTGGAGGGGCTGGATATTCTCTTGATGTAGTTTTGGAGCATGTTTGTCCGTTGAAGCACACTTGTTAATTTTTAGAGTGTGTAGAGTGTTTGTCTTAGTTTTGGGTTTTTGGTGTCATTGGTGTCGTATGGTATAGGGTACTAGATGGCACCCCATCAGGTTGTGTCCAGCAAGGTTCCTGCGAGGCTTACTGCTTGCATTGTGGGCACCATATGGTACGAGGTACTTGACGGCGCCCCCATCGCATTCTTTCTGGAAGGGTTCTAGGGCTGCTCCTAATTTGCCGTATAGTATGGGGTACCAGATGGTGTGCCTTGGGATTGTTTCTAGAAGGGTGCCTAGAAGGCACCTATAGCAGGTCGCACGCTCGGACAGTTTTGTCCAATAAGGTGTGGGGGCTGTGTGCCTAGGCCCCCTTATGATATGGCGCATGCCGTACCATACGGCGCCAACGACCTTGTTCTGAAACAAGGGCCCAACAGCTAGTTTTTGACTAAGGGCAATTTAAGGACGTAGGGTACCCCTTTTGTTTTGTGAGAAACGACTTCATTGCTTATTCTTAAGTCCATTTGAGTGTGAGCCACCGAAAACTATGGTTTCTATTCATAGGGTGTGTTCATGAGAGCATGAGTTTTATGTCTCCTTGTGTGCTTCTATGGAAGACTTGATCCGGTAAGATCAAGTCATTTGAAACTTGTTACTCAAGTATTTTCTTTTTATGGAGGGGGCTTGTTACTCAAGTTTGAAGGAGGAGCTTGTGAGAGATTCCAAATCAGTGTGAAGGTCAGAGTCCACCTATCGGAGCAGCGATACTCCTCTTCATAAAGAGTGGTCCAACAAGGAGTAGAAAAGGGAAAGCTTTTTCAAAACCTCGAGAAAAAAATCTCTTATCCTTGTCTCATGTTCTTTATCTCATGTTTCTACATTTATTACTTGTTTAAGTTCTTGCTTTGCTCTTTTTAGTGCTCTCTTAGCTTGTAGTTGTAGAAAGTTTTAATCTTGCTCGTTAAATAAAGAAAAACTAAAAATATTAAAATTTGTTTTTATGGGAATTGAACCCTCTGCTTGTCCCCTAGATCCTTTAAGAGAAAAAACTATTGTAAACTCTCTTCCTGTCTGTTTGCAGGTGGAAACTAGTCAAATATCTCTAGAACTTACGAGATTTTGTGTTCATTCTAGAAGCAATAATGCATCCTCGATGATTATTCGGATTCCCATCAATAACACAATCGTGGCCCTTCCAGCGATATTACTATAGTTGATAAATGTAGTATTATGTTGCCCATTCTCTTGCTTAAAGTTTGGTAGTACTTCATATACTTCTTTTAGAACAGTACTTCATATTCTTCAGGATAGTATTCATGGTACAACTGCCGACTGGACATATTTATTGTTCCCCTCCAATGATTGTACTTATTTAATTAATATGAAATAAAACTTGTCTGAGTGAAAAAATATCGCATAATAAAGCAAATGCAAGACGAATGATGCACAAAAGCTAGAATAACTGGCTGAAGTCAAGATTACAATACATAATTCCTAGTTGCTGAGGTTTATTTCATAACACCATTATAAAAATTTGCATGAATGGACTCTTAATATTGAAGGGATGTAGAAGTGGTCATCATGTGTTACTCGCAAACCCTCGTATGGACTAAAGTCCAGCAGATCATCATGCGTTGGGAGTACTATAATCATCATAGAGTCACATGCATCTTTCTCCGAGTGCTCACTTTTCTATCGTGCCAACCAGGAGTAAGGTTTGAACTTATTGATCTAGTTCTAGTTCTACCAGAGTAGGGTTGTTAACATTACTTATCTGTTTATCTATTTATTTACTTATCTTGACTTTTAAAATACATACACTTTCGTTTTCCGAGTCCCTTTTTTAATCTCATAGGCACATCTGAAAGCAATAAAAAGGATCCAACTCTCAAGGGTCATCTAGGAAAACTTCGAAGTTTAGAAAATAAGCAAGAAAACTCTTGAAGTTTACGAGATACGAGATAAGTAAGAAAATTCTTGAAATTTTGGAGATAACCAAATATGTAGATAAGCCATAAGTAAATAAACAGTAAAGAACATCCCACGTATTGGCCTTTTTTCCACACGAACAGGCTTAATTTTCACCCTTGTGCTTGAATCCTCCCTGATACTCCTGATCCGATTCTTTTCATTTTGAATTTCTCTCCTGTATGGCCCTTTGAAGCTCCTTCACCTTCTGTTTTTACGTTCTTCCCTTTCTCTTTCTCTTTATACGTTCTTCCCTTTCTCTTTCTCTTTATACGTTCTTCCCTTTCTCTTATCACTTACATATGCCTCTAGGCTCTAGATCACTTTTGTGTCCTCGTACAACATGGATTATTTTTTAAGGATGAAGTCCATTTTATCCCTCTGTGGCCTGTGCAAAATCGGATATGAGTCATCCTTCAACCCTGAATACCATGCAAGTTAAGGTTGTTTTGTCCAGTTTTGAACTTCGGGCAAAGTTTGGAGGTAAAATGGAGTTCTTCCTTCTTTTCTTTTTTTTACTAGACCGATCAATCCCTGTGCTTCGAGCCTGCGACCAGATGAATATTGATTGAATTCTACAGGGGGTTTATCATACCCGAATCCACATTCCTAGAAGTATTACTTGGATCCAGGCATGCAATGGGCAACCACTGAATAAATCCTTCCAATCTTTAACCTCCACTTTAAGAGAGGCCACGGGCATATGAACTAAAAGCACACTCAATAGAACTATACTAGAGATAAAAATTAACAGCAAACATACTGCTCAATATCATCAAACTATCCAAGCATCCTGAAGATGAAACAAATGCACATAGACAGACCCAAAGTAACATCAGAAGGTGTTGTTCTGCTGATCACGAAGTCACAATCCTCACTTGCAGATACAGATATAGGTGCTGCGGGGGTAGATGCAGATATGGAGCGAATTTTTCTTTTTATCAGAGACAAGATTTGCAGAATGAGTTGGATTAAAAACATGGCAAATACAATCCTGAGCTAGCCTCGCAACTACACGACTTCTCATAAAAACTGTATTACCCGCATATTTGAAACAACTAGTTCCACGGATGACAGACCAAACTAGCAACTGAAACAGAGAGAAATGCACAGAAAATTTATTTCCAATATGTATACATCGACACAAAATGTTCTGTTGGATTAGCAATTATCACAAACATATTATTTCAATGCCAGCATTCTTACCTAATTCAAATCCCTTGAGAATCGACTAATCAAGCAGTCACATATTTTTCACTCGCAACACGCCCGAACGACTTACTCTAGCTTCATAACAGGAGAAATAAGAAGTGTGAATTATGACGCATGCAAGCTGTCCTACAATTTATACTGGAGAAACAAAGCAATGTATGACCCTGATGCCGCCTACTGCAGGAAAGATACGCATATCGCTATTTCAGAAATGTATGACCATCATTATAACAGGAAAAATAGGCAGCCTACGCACAAGGAGCAGTGTAATTCAGGGAAATTCAGAAAACAACTCCCATGATACAATCTATTTTAGAGCAATTCACCACAAGCATGGTGGACAAATGAAAGCACAGAAACTGCAGGGCATATCACTGCATCCATACGCACGAATGAGGCAAGCATGAAGCATCCTCTGTTCCAGTATGCATCGGTTTCATTCGTAATTTACCATTGCCACCAAAACTCAGCTTTCAACACAAATGTACACAACAGCATAGCATTTGATCGAACACCTACCATGCACAGGCCGAAACCACTAAAATTGATGTACTTATCAACACCATAACCTGCACAGGTATGAACAGCACTAGGGCAGAAGAAGCAACTCACGGAACCTAGGAGGGAGAAGCGATTCTAAATGCTTCGGGACACTGTCGCCGCGGCATCTCAGGACATCGGGCGAGGACCAAGGCGCTCCCTACGCCGCCGCCGCCGCCGCAGCCGCGAGAAGCCCGAGGAGGAGGAGGAAAGGAATCAGCGAGAGGACGAGGAGAAGCTCGGCACGGGAGGTCCGCGCGTGCCCGGCTGCCTCGCGCCGCGCCACCACGAGCTCCGCACGGAGGAGGCCGGCGGTCCGGAGCTCAAGGCCCTGCTACGACAGAAAGCGACCGAGCTAAGCACAGCATGCGCCGAAACGAGGGGCGGGGGAGGAGAGGCGGGTATCGGGGGACCGGGATTACCGCGGCGGAGGAGCTCGGGCGGGCCGTCGGCGTGCGGGGCTGGCGGAGGGAGGAGAGGAGGAGGGACGCCCTAGAACAGCGCAGGGCGAGGAGGAGGGAGGCGTCGGGCCCCGACTTCTGCTTCTGATTCTCCATGGCTCCGTGCGAGCGGAAGGCTTCTCGAAGCTTCCGGAAGGTTCCGATCCGTCGCTGCCTCCGAGGAGCTGGAGAAGGAAGGAGACGTTGGTTTGATTGGAATTGGGGGGTTTGAACGAGCGAGGGAAACGCCACGGATCCAACCAACGGTGCGGACTTCGAAACACTGCGTGCCGTGTGCGTGTGGACGGGGCGGAACCGCGGAAGGCCAAACTGGCTGACAGCTGGGCCTCCACCTAGGTGGTTTTGTCGTAGGCCCACCCGTCAGAGATTTTGTATGCTAATTTTTTTAGGAAATTTTGTGTGCTAATTTAGTTTTCGGAAGATAAAACTTCATTAAGATAAGATCATCCTTTCTACATGAAAATCTCTAGCCGATAGCAAAATATTACATGCATCCCCAAATGATCTTAATGCAAAACAAAAGGCTTCTAGAAGAGTTTTTTTGTCCAGCCATCATGTCCAGGATGAAGTAACTGGAACCCGCCTCCATTGCCTCCTCCTTTACTAAACTCGACCAAACTCGACTAAGAACAGATTAGAAATATCAACATCAACTAAAGTTGTGACAGCATAAAAATCCGTCGCAAGTTGTTGGACAGAGAAGAAATCGAGAAAACTTTGTCAAAGATCACCATCACACACACGCCAGCACAGGAACACCCCAAACCGCAACTTCCGAACACGTCCTCCAACTGTCACCCTGCAACCGTCGCTGTCGCAAACGAACCCCCAGGCTACCACCAAGGCCTCTTATTCTCCTTCTAACCGGAGTCTTAATCAAAATCAAAATAGATTGCCAGATACAGCGACAAGTGTGACGGACCAAATTTTTAGTAAAAATTAACAGAGAATGTCCAGAATGCCAACTGTTCAGGATTTCAGTTGGATTCAGAAATAGTACAGTCTGCTTGATTTATTACATATTACAAAATGTTTTACAGCGGAAAGTGGAAATATAACCTGGTAATAAAAAGAAAATTACATTGCCCATATACCACAGGCAGAGCCTGAGCATAAGGTAAACCTTAGAAATTGATCTTATGCGAATTCCCTTCTTTATAGATTTCCATTTCTGAGTATAAAGTGGATCCTGTAAAAAGAAAATAAATTGCCCACATACCAACAGTACTTGCAGGAATCTTTACAGAAAATTACTAATAACTATATGCAGGATTTATTTGAGCGGAATTCATCTTTTAATTGGAATGCAATATAATTTATTATAGATTAAAGACTTAATATTTATTAAAATCAAAACAATTTTTATGATTATTCAATTTCTATCTCCAACGCCATCCTTATGCTCATCTGCTAACCAGACAAAGATTTTATAAATCAAGGTCATGAATTCAATGTATAAGATAGGCATCACCCATTTGACACAACTTCATATACCCGAAGTAAGGTCTATTGATGTTTTTATTTTCAGCTCTGCAGAACCTACCCAGCTTTACCCATATAGTGGCCTACTAAATGGATGGGAGAAAATTTGTGTCATTCTTATTCATTTTAAACTCAAGTTTTTATAGAAGCAAATGATTTACAAATGACCCTGTCATTTGCTGCCCTTGAGTGTTTTCACCAGCCATACTTGCTGTGACCATAGCCCAAGACGGCAAAGATAACGATATTTCTAAATTTGCTTCTATATTTTATAGAGCAACGAATCCAGACTTTAACTCAACCAAACACCCAATCTGGTGCCCTTGAGTGTTGCACCTTTTTCCCGGGGTGCCTTACCCAAGCCGACAAAGCATTCTTTCCGAATTGCTCTATAGAAAAAGATGCATTTTAAATCTTCCATAAACTCTAATATAAGCTATCCACCCAGCTTATATTCTTCAACATAACTTTACTCAAAACTCAATGATGATTATTATCCTTAAATTCTAGGGTAGTGGAAAATGTTAAACATGTTATTAGGAAGGGGCTTTTTGGTGTGGGTTTTGGGAGAGATATTTTAAAAGGAAATTTCATACATACATATCTATAACATAATGCGATAATTATAAATAACAGGAATAGGAAGTAAATTATGCATCAAGGGTAGAAAACCTGCCTTATTTAGAGATTGGATCACACTTATAATATCTTTTGGACATTCTTGGTTAAATCTTCTGGAGGACATATCTCGTTGTCTATACGTTGTAAAGAGAAATTCAAATGAATATCCAAATAAGAAAAGTCTTAAGTAAACGACAAAATAGAATAAAAAGATTTAGGGTAAAAAGGTGACGGGTTGTATGATTTATTAAAGGTTTGAAGATATTTTCTAAAAGGAAAAAGGGGTATATTTTTATGTAAAATAGGTATTTGGGTAGTATAAGGTTAAGGTTAGTATACAGATTTGTTGATTTAGGGTGTTTATTTTAAAAATGTGGATCAATTGAGCTCTAGAGATCGGGGTCGACAACATTTCTCATGTTGGAGTTCCGAGATAGAGCCAATTGAGGGTAAAAAGAAGATTTTTCAAAAGTTATTCTTTTTACTATTAAAAATATTTTAAATAAATCAAAAGAAAAGAGGTAGGAGTTTTGATAAAAATGGATACTTTGGGCAGCATAAGGCTATGGTTGAAGTAATTATTGTGGAGAGATTTTTATTATTAGTTTATGGTAAATTGATATATAAAGTTTTATATTGGAACATTTCTAATTGACCTTATAGTGATAAAGAATTTATTAGGCAAAATCTTATGTTAATTCTATATTTAAGGTAAATTTTAATTGGATTAAAGAAAGGATTTTAAATTTGAATTTTATAGGTTTTAAATATAGAAATATTATTTCTAAATATAAAACATTATTTTGAGTAACTTTTATATTGGGAGTTTTTACTTAATTTTATTTCTATATTCTTTAATATTTTAATATCTAAGAAAGAGTAAAAGAATTTATTTATAGTTATTTATTAGAAAATGTGATATTTTATATTTTTTATATAATTATTTTATCTTATGTTAGATTTATATGAATTTTTATGGAATTTTTGGAAGGGTTTTAATGGTTCAATAAAATACATAAGTTTGAATGAAAAATAAAAATAGGAAAGGGATTTCTACCTTTGCTGGGCTATAGATAATGGGCTTGGTCCAGTTAGCTGCTGCATGAGGCCTCGAGAGACTGACAAAGTGGGGCCAGCGGGCAGTGAGAGTGGTTTGGTTGGTGCGGCTAACCGGTGGGACTGGTATGTCAGTGAAGAAGAAGAAGAAAATGAGGGGAACGGCGGTGAGGATCACTGGCGACGGTGGAGGGCCGGCGGCGATCAATTGGAAAGGAATTCATGAAATTAGGGGTATGTGGGTTTGATTGATGGCATTTATAGGCTTTGGGATGGCCGGAGTTGCCGTGGCGGCGAGGCTATGGCGGCGGTGAAATGGGGCAACGGCGACAAGGGGTCTTCGGTGGATGATAGGGTTAGGTGAGGGTTGGGTTGGTTTCGCGGGGAGATATGGAGGGTTTTCTTTGTAGAAGCCGAGGCTAATGAAGCATTGGAACTGCGAGGGAGAAGATCGCCGGAGATGAAGAAGAAGGTGGCGGAGCGGGCGGCTCAGGGTTGTTGAGGGAGAATGAGTGAACGGGAAGTGTTGCTTGGGGTGTCGCGGTGCCGGAGGGGAGCTTTTTATAGCCCGAGGTGAAGTGGCGGGTACGAATGGGGAAGCTTTATGGCGGCGGCGGATTGGTGTGCTGTTGGGGTCGGATGAATCCAATGATGTGGCGGGGCAAGCTGGCGGAGGCACGAGCTCATCCGTGGCGGCGAAACCAGGGTAGGGAAGAGATGGAAACAACGGCGGCGACGGGTTTCTATGGGTAACGGCGGCGCCGGCGGGCTAGAAGACGGTGGTGGCGCTGTTGAGAGGAGGAAGATCCACGGTGGCCATTGGATTAGAATCAATCCGTGGATGCAGTTGGATTCGGGTAATTAGATGGGCGCCGTTAGATTTGGGCCAATCAACGGGCGCCGTTGGATTAGTTCTTAGGGGATGACAAATGGGGCCTAGGTGTAAGTGAGAGAGAGCGGTGGGAGAGGCTTAAGTGGAAGCGTAATTCCGTAAGAGGAAAAAGTATTCCGGGTCTTTCCCAAAATGGAAGGTTTTAGATTTAAAAGGAAAAAGGTTTTCCAGAAATTGTTTTGAACTTTAAAAATTCATAGAGGATTATATAAGGCTCAGAAAAATATGAAATAAATTTCTAAAAATCCATAAAAATGAGTAACATTCCAATATGAAATAATATTTATTATTTTATGGGATTTTTATTTTTTAAAAAATAGATAAGGTATTTTCTTTAGTAAATAAATAGGAGTTTGGTCTAGAAAATTATTTAAAAACTAGGAATGGTTACAGGAGTATATTTATGACTTTTGCGGAAAAAAAAAATTTATGCTGAATTTAAAAAAATTTGGATATGTTACAACAAGGAAGCAGATCCAACATCGTAGACACCTTGCCCGGACAGTAGCACCGCCGTCGCCTAAGTTCGCCGCCTCGGAAGACTAAAACGCCACCGTGCCGTATCACAGGTGTAACAGCCCAATTTTGGGGGTTTGTAAAAATTTTTTGTAACACATGTATTTATATCCACAAATTGCTCCAAAATTTGGTGCTAAGCTAAAAACCTATTTTGATTTATGTTTTAATTAGACCCTAAAGTCAATTTTTGTAATTGAAGGAAAAGCTTAACACATCAAAAATGAGAATTGGGTCATATTCAAAAATGATTATCAAAACATATCAACAAAATTCAATACATATGACACTAGAACTTGAACTAAAACATAGAAATAAAATTTTAAAGTTTTACGTGAATTCAAAACTACACTTAATATGTATATATGAAAAACCTTCACTTAAAGAAGTTGATCCTTATTATGGTTAAATTGAACCTAGCCCTCATTTGACTTAAAGGATTCAAACCATGAAAACCAAAATTTCACCCTTGATATGAAAACCTCAATTCAATTCCCAATTTGAATTTGAATTCAAACCAAATTTGGCCTATAGCTTCATATTAGCTACAAATAAATCCCTAAAAATCTCATAAATTAGTTTATGGGTCCTACTACCCCTGTCTAGGCCTAACCATAGTTAACTGCACTGTTCACCCCGGTGCCCACTGGTCAGCTTCCCCTTTCCTCTCTCTTTTCCTTCTCTCTCTCTTTCACTCACTCAGGCACCTCTCTCTATCTCTCTCTCTCTCTCCATCGCGCTAGCGCCTAGCCTCTGGCCGCACCACCCTGTGGTGAGCTCCCCCTAGTGATGCCTCCGCGTGGACGCTTTGCCCCTGCCCGCACGCGAGCTCACGCTATGGAGCGTCACGCTCCGCTCAGTCTTTTACGCGGCGACTCCGCCCTTATCACCCCCTCTCTTCACTCACTCGCTCTCACCCGTGACCCCCACAATAGCTCTGCCTCCCTCTCGCATTGCTCCAGCTCAGCGGAATCGAGCCGAAGCCCACCAGAACCGCTGCATTGCTGCATTGCTCGAGTTTCTCTCTGTCGGCCCGAGAGCACCGCAACCACGCCCTTTTTGATTTCTCCATCTACGGTGAGTCATTCTGCGGTTCCTTGCGCCTTGAGCATCACCATGACCTGGTGCATCTTTTCCTTACAGTGACTTGCCCAGAGTACCGGCATAGCAGCCTGTCGACGGTGGCCCTGTTTCAAGCCCGCTTGGCCTCACCGTGGACATGTCTCTCCAAGCTTCCTCTGTCCAAACCGAGAGCGTGGTAAGCATTCTCATAGTCCCTAGAAGCTCAAGCATCATTTTCTAGCCCTAGAACAGTTTAGATCGTAGTAGCCACAAGATCCCGAAGCTCATTTCTGCCACCGTGCATGGCGCCGCCGTTCTAGAGCCATCTCCGGCAAGCGGGCAGTGACACGTCCTAGCCCTAGCTACACTAAGCCTTCGGTGAGATTGTGCGGCCTCGTGGATGCCCTGTAGCACCGTTGCGAGCACGCTGGAGAGCTCGTCGGAGCGCCGCCTAGTCTGGCCTGAGGTGGAAGACTATGCCACACCATTGGATCTGCTTTCGGATTCGTGCGCGCACTATTAGTGTTTAAATCTCCCATGGTTAGCCTAATGAGTCACTGACGGGTGGGACCAATGGCCCACTGTTAGTTTAAGTGGAAACGTAGATTTGGAAATAAGCTTCCAAACTTGGATGGCGTCTCCTCCCCAATGCGCGAGCGGGCAGGGGTCACTGACTCGTGGGCCCCGCCTGTCAGTACCGCCGTGGAGTTCTAGCGGCGCCACGCGTGTCTGCATGGGCCGGCTGAGCACTATTCCCAGATTTTTTCGGGTTTTCCAATTAAAATAATTTCAGAAACTCAAATGAATTATAAAATATAGTTATATATCACCAAAAATTCCACAAAAATTATGATAAATATTAGATGACCTTCTGGATCTATTAAAAATATTATCTTGCATAATAATCTAATGGTGCTCACCGGAAAATTACACAGGTCTCATTTAGGAATATTATCTATATAGGATTAAATCCAGTAAATGCCTTTGAGTTATTAAAATTATCTAATGAGATAGGAAAATTCTAAGAAAATTCTATAAAATGTATAAAACCTCTCTGGACCTAGAAAAAATATTACTTTGGTAGCATGACACATAATCACCCATGATCCTATTATTAGCCTTGTTAATAATATTGTTTAGTGAAAATAATCATGTATTAGTAAATAAAACCAAATAAAGGCATCCTAAAATATTAACCTCTGTCCAGAAAAGTATACAAAAGTACAAAACCGCATCACCTAATAATTGTGAATTCTTTAGCTTGTTATTAAAGGAAATACTTCAGGCTAAAGTAATTTATAGCTAATAATTTCCTAAAAACTATGGGTAGTTATACATTTATATAATCGTACATTCTATGCAATCATGAACATGTCATTATACCCTTCGCATCCTGATAATCGATACTGAGCTTTCTTGTAACCTAGTAGGCTCACGGAACTTCCTGCACAGGATATTACAATATCTTAGTGATTGATTAGCTCGTTAGAGACAAATGCATTCATGCATCATATTTTTCGCATTTTGGTTGTTCATTATGAATGTTTTCTCGAATAGAACTAGAAAGAATTGAAGGTCAGTTCGAGAACCCCGAACTGACACAGGACAACACTCAAGAGGAACAAGGCGAGTTAATATCCAATTAGATCATATTGGTCCCAATTTTTATTAAATTATTTCCTTTTAAGTATAAAATTGCATGCTTTTCAATTATGAATACCTATCTTGTTAATCATGATATATCATGCCTGCTTTGCTAAATGTCGATACCCATGATGATTGTGTTGATAATCATTGCTAGTTGAATCACACTTTGATCGCCTTAACGATCAATCCTTGACTAACCTGGTTTAGGAATAAAACAATTACTAGACTCTTAAGTCTATGGTTTAAAACTTGTTAGACTCCTAATTACTAGACTCTTAAGTCTATGGTTCAAAAAATTATTACTTTCAGGCTTAGTCGCCTCGGAACGGTGAACCGACATTCACCGAGACATGATAAACTTATACTTAAAATCTTGATACATGGAATTGGGGCCTGGCATGCCAGTGTGTGTGTTTGGTTGAGGTTGAGGATTATGTCTGTGCGGACATGGGTCCGGTACAATTGGAGTAGCATGGGCTATGAAGATGGGCTATCGTCCACAGACGGTGCGTTGAGGAGGGCAGAGTCACACACGTAGCAGGAGACGCTGCCACTTGCCTAAGGGGGTGGTTCCGATACATCGTGTGCCGAGGCACATAGAGGAATGATAGTAGAAGAAGAATGGTTTGAACAAACAGGTAGGGTGGACCGATGATAGGGTGGAGTGCGGGCTCGCCCTAGCAGGAGCGCGGAGTAACACACATGTACCTGAGGCCGCAACTCGAGGAGTTGTTCCGACACAACGCGTGGCCATCGTGCGGTAGTAAGAGCTAAGGGTCCATGTGGTGGTTCGAGGAACCAGCCCTTGGGCAAGAAACCTCACTCTAAGAAGGTCCAACTTGGGACGTCACGTTAAGGGTGATTTAATCACACTTCCTGTACTAGCAAATCCAGTAGAGTTATGGTTCACAACAGGTCACCAACCCAAAAGATGATAGTGGGAGTAAGGAGATGTTTGGTAGATTGTATGGAAATTGTCAAGAGATGGGATTTGGTTTATGATATGGAACTTAAACTCTGAAAATGACACATTGAAAGTAGAGCTTTGGTTAAAACTGCTAAGTCATAGGCATTGTTTTAAAACACTGGCTTTCTGCAAACAAACAAACCCCAACCTTTCCTTTGGAACATCTATCACTAAATGCATTAGGTTAGGTGTTAACCTGCCAATGTTTGGATGACACTGACCTCGCATATATCCCCTCTTTTAGTCGATGGAGATGATGGAGGCAACGATGCCTATGAGTGCCACGAGGATGGAGATCCTTAGTACCAGGATCAAGAGTAGGAGGTTGGCAGGGCTTAGGGCGTTCCACTAGTCGTGCGCTGTTGCATAGCCGCTGGAGTGATTTTGTTTAAGACTTCCGCAACCCTAATGTGTTCTTTTTGGATCTTTGTATGTAACTAAGGCTATGTGTCGTTTGCCTAAGACATCTCGATGTATGAAATGATCCGGCTATGTAACGTGTGGCACTAGATTACTGGTACAGGGACTAGTGCAGTGCAGGCCATCCCAAAAAGGTGGTCCACAACAGGCGAGAAACCTAACATTCTAAGGCTAATCCTAAACAGCGGCCAACGCGGACTACCAACCCCCACCACCACCGCCGACCTAGTGGCCAATGACTTGACGTCCTCTTTTCGCCTCTTCGTTTTTTCTAGATCTCAATCGGCCTCTAACTTGGATTCTATCGTATCAGTTATGCTAATTTGTACCCTGAAGATTGTGCTTCAGTTTGACGTGTTCTTAGAAAACAAAAATTGTGCTTGAGTTGTTCCTGGAAGTGCATCCTATTCACGAATGCAAGGGCATTTCTACATACTCACTCAGGGAGGCATTGGGTGTCACCTAATATAGGCTTTTAGGGCTGGACGGATATGTTGAGCCCGATAAGCACCATAAGCTCGGCTCGATTTCGTCTTGAGCTCAAGATCGGGCTCAACCTCAAGATCTGGATTGAGTTCCGTTTAGGCTTGAATAGCCTACCGAAGCCTAAAATTAAGGTGTTATTCTCTTCAACTTACTATTTATCTAATCTACTTGTCTCCGAATCGAATAGTCAAATAGTCGGGGATTTGATAAAATATCCTTACAGCTGGCCTATACAACACTTATCCCTAGGGTGCATATCCAGGGAGAACAAAACGAGTGTGGCATGCTCAGACTGATACCTAGGTGATTGATGCTCGGGAGTAGGCTTCTTTACTTGTGGGCTGTTGAACGTGTCGTCATGAGCCCCAAAGAAGTGCATCTGGATGGTTGGCCCGATGCTCCTGCCGTCTTGGGGATTCTTCCATGTCTAGACTCGAAAGGCTTCCAGATATAGATGTTTCTTGGAACGCAAGTTAGTATATTTATAGGATGAATTCTAGCTTACCTGACTAGGTTTCCTAGGTCGTATAGTACCAGGACTGCTTATATCTTATACTATAAATATCTCCCAGGGGAGGGAGAAGGTATCATCACGATCCCCGCACCCCGCAACCTCATCGCAATAACACAAACACACCCGTGCGACTGGAGTAGGGTTATTATCTCGTTCTGAGAGGTCCGAACTAGGATAAACCTTGGTGTTTGATCTATTCTTCATCTCAGTAAATCCGCACATCTATGGGAAAAACCATCTAGTAGAAAGGGGTTGTTTGGTCCCTTAATTAACAAGTAAGCTTGGCGAGGAATCGCTTTCCCGATAGTCGATAGCTGGCGCCGTCCATGAGGATCAACAAATCCTTTGCCGAGGAAATCCTGGAGATGTCAGACGTCGAACGTTCGCCTGATCACCATGCTCCTATTGGGCGGCATGATGGTCGTCACGAAGGAGCAGACTCGGAGTACGTTCTTGAGCCGATCTCATTCTAAGTCTAGCCGGAACAGCTTCCCCACACGATTGATAGGGACGACCATGAACTTTGTGCTGAAGTGGACATCCCAGATCACATGGAACTCGAAGATTGAGTTGTATCTTGTGAGAGCTTGATGATGACCCCCTTATACGCCTCTGCTGGCAGATGTGTCAACATGATTATACTGGACAATCACCAGCTCGAGGAAGAAACCTTTGAAGTAGCCTCGCAATGTGCTCGCGATGCCACTCGAGCTCGCCTCGAATCCTTTATGGAAAGGACCCTAGCGAGCATCCGGCGGCACACCAAGGCAACCTCGTAACAAAGCCCGAACACCTTCGTCTCGCTAGCCCAGGCATCGGAGGCCTCATCCGGGGAACAACGCACTTCAGCTTCGTTCCCCACGCGGGCAAAAAAGGTTGTGGGCATTGGCAGTGGTCATGCGCGAGAGATCTTGAGAGGCTGGCTGCTGATTTGGCTCCACCACCACCGCTCGAGCAAACGGAACATGAAAGACGTGCTTGGGAGCGTTCGCAAGGGGGGTCGACTGGCTCTTCCAGCAGCGAATCCCAAAGCTTTACCCGAAAGAGACATGATCGTTGTCTCCAGAGCCACGATCAAGCAGGTGAACATGAAGAGGAGAGCTTTGGGGGCCACGGCTAGGACGGACGTAGCTTCACCATGGTGCGCTCCTCATGCCGCAACCGAGAAGTGTTCTCTCGCCTTCGTCCTCTCCTGTATGACCAACGACCTCGTGATGGTCGGGACCGCCTTGATCCGACTGAGCATCATAGCTCTATTGCTTATGGATGTCTGGCCTTCTCCCGCACCATTCATGACATCGTTTGGCAAGCCAAGTTCAAGCCTAGACACATAGAAAGGTTCAATAGAACCCAAAATCCTGACAAGTTCCTCTCAATCTGTAAAACCACCATCCTAGCAGTCGGAGGGGATGAGGTCATAATAGCCAACTATCTCCCCACCGTGCATGACAGGACGGCCCAAACTTGGCTCTTCAATCAAAGGGAGGAATCCATCCATTCCCGGGCCCAACTCAACAAAACATTTAGATCGCATTTTTAATGTTGCTACACTTGGCCAGGGAGGGAAAGAGACCTCGAGCACGTAATCCAGACCGAAGGAGAGTCTCTGTGTGACTTTGTCCAAAGGTTCATCAAGGTACGCAATTCCATCCCAAATGTCTCAGACGAGTTAGTCATACGAGCATTCAAGTTTGGAGTTAGGGAAGTCCGGTTTACCCAAGATCTAGAGATCCATCTGGTCTTGACGGCTAGCAAGCTTTTCCATTTGGCCGACAGCTACGTTGACACTGATGAAGCGGTTGTCGACGATTTGTGTCGGCAATATATTTTATAGGGCTATGCGAAAGATCACAACTACGATGGTAGCACAGGGAGCCGAATTTATACAGGTTCAGGCCCTCGGGGCGAGGTAATACCCTACTCCTATGCTCATGATTGTATTATGGTGGATCTCAAGGATGCTGATGATGATTGTTGGGTGTTGGATGTGATGCCGAACTAGGGGCCCCGGACCCCCTTTATATAGTGCAAGGGGCCGGGTTACAGATAGAATCCCTAATCCGTATATGGAAGATACAGATATAACCGATTTGGCTACGCCTATATCTATGTATTCGAGTAGGAGACGAGTTCGTTTCCTTGTAGAACATGTCAGGCCGCGCCAGCCTCCAAGCTCGTCTTCTGGAAGGTCCAATTGAGTCGGCCCAAGGAGTCGGTACGTCCAGTAGCATATCTCCGGATACCCGGGACCCATGTTATCCACAGTAGCCCCCGAGTGTTTTGGGAATGGGTTGTCTTAATTCGGAGTTCAGCTCGCAGCCCTTCAGATGCAACCCAAGTGACGTCACTCTTCATATGGCTGACGAAGTTCCGCTTGCCGAGTAACCTGCTGATCAAACAACACAATTGCAAAGGACTCGAGAAAAATCTCAAGTCTTAAAAGATGTCTGGTACCTAGCCCGATTGATCGGTATGCCGGCTATTGGCCCCACGGAGAGGCATACTAGAAAAGTGGATGTTGCCGAGTGAGCAGTGTCACCCAGCGTTACCTTCCCTGTTACAAATTATGACATTCAAGCCTGACTTGCAGAGCTCAACATTCGGTCTGGCATGGGACATGTCACAACTTGCGTAGGGTATTCAGGCGTCCTGACCCGACTAGTGCAAAGTCAAGCTAGTGATTCCCAGATGAATACGCCCGTCTCCAAGTTGAGGTCCTCCAAGTGGTGTTTGTCTTGGCGACAAACGATCCAGGGATGTGCCACTGAGACCCAACTAAAGAGGTAACTCTTTGACGCCTAATCTGATTAGAAAATCAGACTAGCCGTTGACCCCAGGAGGTATGCCAAGAGCTGAGTCAAAATTTGCCCAAGTGGTGCTTGTCTTGATGACAAACAATCCGGAGATGTGCCATCGGGTCAATTAAAAAGAAACTTTTGATGTTCGATCCGGCTAAAAGCCAAACCAACTATTGTCCCTAGGGGGCACATCAAAAGCTAATTTATAATTTTGGGGAGCGTCCAATCCTTAGACCGAAGACTGGCATAGGGCCCAACAGGGGGCACACTATCTTCCCGACTAAGTAGACCCGAGTGACACCTGTACCCGAGTAAAGTCGTGTACAGCTTACGGCCCTCGTGGGGCGTGTTCTCAGGGACTTAAGTCTGGGCCCAAGTCCTGAAATGATGATTCTAGGGCTTCATTTTTTCCCCCCTTGCGCGGAAACGAAACGTCGCCCGCTTTCCTTTAAGTGAAGCACGCCGGGGAATTTGAATCGGTACACTCACACTGTGCGCCCAAACCGTTCGTCTCCCCAAAACACTTCCACTAGGGTTTTTGCGCTTTCGCCGCCACCAAGCAACCCTAGCGCCGCCGCCGTCGCTGAACTCCAGATCCACCACATTCCAATGGCGGGGGACTAGGCAACCTCCAACACCACCGATGAGCGGTTGCGGGCCCTGGTTGACGCCGGCGTTCTCCCAACGCCAGAGCTCATCGACTAGCACGCCGCCGCGGGTGAGTCCTCCCCCACTCCTCACCAAGAGGAGATCGTCGTCTTCGAATCCTTCTTCTCCCGCGGGTTCGGACTCCCCGCTTCCTCCTTTCTTCGTGGTTTGCTCAACCATTATGGGATTGAGCTCTTTCATCTGAATCCCAATTCCATCCTTCAACTTTATATTTTTGTTCATCTCTGCGAGGCTTTTCTGGGGATCGCTCCCCACTTCGCCCTTTTTCACCATCTCTTCTTCTTGAAAGCCTACCCCACCGACAATGCCCCCAAGGCTGTTGGCGGGGCCGGATTCCAACTCTGCAGTGGCCTCAAGAAGAAGTATTTTGCCTTGCCACTCCGGACCTCTTTGAAGGGGTGGAACCAGGAATGGTTCTACTGCTCCAATCCTCCCCCAAGTCTTCCTTGTTTTGACGGGAGAAAGCCCCGAGCTTCCTCCTCTTGGAATTCTCCCCCCTTTCCTCTGAAATGGATCAGGTCACTGAGTTACTCAGCCTGATCCAACGCCTCAAAGAGGAGGGGCTGACCGGCGTTGCAATAGCTGTCTCCTTCGCAAAGCGCCGTATCTAGCCACTCAAGGAGAGGATCCGGCTCGAGTTCGAGTACACCGAGCCATCCGACTCGACACGAGAAATGGATGTCCCGATCTCCAACTCGGACGCCGTCGATCGACTCTCCGAGTTCTTTGCTCCAGGGACTATCTTTTCTAACCAAGGTAGTCCCAGGAGCTTCTCCCTCAACAATCCGCCTCCAGAGGTAAGGATTGAGTATTCTTTTCGCTTGTTTTGTGTACCGAGCAGCTCTGTTTTGACGCTAGCTCGGGGATGCCGTGCTCCTATGCAGGACCGTCGGGCTTTCGTGTCTGTTGCCCCAACTCCCGAGGCTTCCACCAACAAGGGCGAGAAGTGCCCAGGAGAAGAGCCTGAAGAAACCCCAGCCACGAAGAAAGGCAAGGGCCCGGCTTCTTCCGTGGAGGAAAACGTCCCGCCATCCAGAGGACGCGGCCCGCGAAGCTCGGGGCCAAAGGTCGGCGAGGCTCCCAAAGAGGGAACAAGTCAGCCGACGCCGGCTTCCGGGCCTAGTCAGGGGACTAATCCCCTAAGGGCGAGTGGCGGTGCGTCACCAAAGGGGGGACAAAATCCAACCCCTCTGGCTAGGCCGAGTGGCCCACCTAACGCCTCCTCGAGCGGGACTTCCCCTCAGAAGGGCACCGGTATTAAAATTAAGACCTCCAATCGGTGAGCACGGCCCTGCCACCGCTTGGCAGTCTTCTTTATGTTTTCTCTGACCGAACCATTTCCCTGTTTCAGGAAACCGTCGACAGAGGTTCCGTCGAATCGCCCGACCGGGCCAGCATCGAGGCCTGCCAAGCCGAGTCAGACAGCACCTCCTCCGACAGCCGATGCGGTGACCCTACCGGTGGAGCCGACGGAAGCCGCGTCGGGAGCCAGGGTCGGGGGAGGCGCCACTACTGCAGCCTCAAGCCCGAACCCACCCGCCGAGGGCGGCGAGAGGGCTGAGCCGATGGTAGAGGAGATCCTTCGCCAGCCCCCACCTCCTCCAGAGGAGGCCGAGCCCAATCTCTCGGCGGGCTGGAGGGACGAGGCCGGGAACTGGGCCCTCATTGACTACGAGGCCGAGGAGGAGATGAGGAGGGCCTTCTTTGAGCATGCCGCTGAATGAGGCAGAATGGCCAGGGTAAGCCTTTTGATCTGTAGAATAGATCTTCTTTGGCTCGAGGTGGGATGGTGAATATTCTCCCTTTTTGCAGGAACTTGGTGGTTTTTCCGAAAGGAAAACCAAGTTCCTCAATTACTTCCTCCCCCAAATAGAGCGGATTAAATCCGTGGAGGGGGAGGTTATTGGGGTCCGGACCGAGGCAGCCAAGGAGCGCCGAGAGCTGCAGGCCCGGATCAAGGAGCTGCAGGACGAAAAGTTCGACCTCGCAGGTTCCCTCCGGTGTAAATACCCTGACCTGAGTCAGGATCGCTCGCCTTGCGTGTGACCGAATGACATCATGCTCCGCCCTATGTGCGTGCATGACGCCACGATCGCCCGGCGTTCGGCAGAGAGCCAGCCAAGTCCGAGACCGGAGGCTGGCCTCGAGAAGTCGGAGGCAAAAGCCGTCGCCGAGTTGGAGGGTAAGCCCCCTAACCCGACCGACTCTGAACCTCCGGTGTTCACACAGTTATACAACCGTGCGTTCTCTATTCTTGACAGAGCATAGGAGGAAGACGCTAGCGCAGTATGATGTTCTTCAGGAGAACGTCAAAACCGCGCAGGCGCAATATGACGAGCTCTTGGTGGCGGTGGAGCCCACTCGGCGCAACTCTATGTTGGCGACGCTGAGCCGAGCTCTCGGGCCGAGCTAATCCAAAGGTGGACCGAAGCCCCCGAGCAACTGAAGGTGCGACTCAAGGGAGTCGGCCTGATGAGTACCAGCCAGGTGCTGGGAATCGTCAAGTCGCACTATCCTCGAGTCGAGCTTGACGCTGTCAAGAATGGCTTCGCCTGGTCCGAAAAGGAGGCGGTGGCCCTGCTCGAGGAGGTGAAGCCGACCGCTGAGTGCCTTGTAGGTAACTTAGAGTTAGATTTCCTGTAAAATGTAGGAACTCATAAATTATCCATGTGAATGATTTTCTTTTTAATACGGCATACACTAATCGGCTTTTCTTCACTTGAGTCATGCTTTCTGCCCGATTAGGTTACGTTCCTTTGTTACTTGGAACGATTTACCCTGGATTTCATCGTAGACTTGAAAGAGAGAAAATGATTAGGTGTTGGTTAGGTGCAGACTGCACCTAATTAGGTGTAGCCCCCGACTTACTAGCTAGTCGGGATCCGACTAGGGAGTAAGTCAATTTATCCTCACTAAGAGAGGAGGTGCGCGATTGCGCACCTAATTAGGAGTAGCCCCCGACTTACTGGCTAGTCGGGATCCGACTAGGGAGCAAGTCAGGTTAAATTCTAGATAAATGATTAAGTGCGCGGTTTCGCACCTAATTAGGTGTAGCCCCCGACTTACTACTTAATTGAAACATAAATAAGTAGCAAGTCAGAAACTGGATTGTATAAGAGTAAAAGACAATGTGAGCGAAAACTTATCTTTATTTAATTGTAAACATGTGTTACAATAGTCGTCAGGTATAGAACCAACGCAATTGCTCAATATTCCATGAGTTGTCTAGGAGAGTGCCGTTTTCACGCTTTTAGTTGGCGAGCCCCCGGACGTGCCGCCAAGTCACGTCAGGACGTCCTGATTTACTTGAAGAGAAGTCGAAGAGCGCCTCCTCCTATTTCGGGCCGAGCCATGTTCCGATCTGAGCCGCTTTGGATGAATCGGACGGGTGAGGCGACGCATGCTTGACATCTTCGTCAGGCTTGATGCCTGATTTAGATGGTTTCTTGTTCGGTAGGTCGCCCTCGTCGCGAAGAGTGGTGGCCGCCTGCCGGATCTTGTCGAACTCGGCAGCCGCTTCGATTGACTGGGCGAAGTCACAATTTTCCCTATCGAGGAGATAGGAAAACTTGACATCTCCACGGATCGTGATTACGCCCCGTGGTCCTGGAATCTTCATAACCAGATAGGCGTAGTGTGGGACGGCCATGAATTTGGCCAAGCCCGGCCTTCCCAAGATTGCGTGATACGCAGTCTCGAAATCGGCTACCTCAAAACTGAGGTTCTCCGTTCGGTAGTTATCGCGAGTGCCGAAAGTGACCGGGAGAGTGATTTTCCCGATCGGCACTGACGATGTTCCCGGGATTATGCTATGAAACGGTGCGTCTGTCTTTTGGAGCGCCGTCCTTGGGGTTTGCATCTCGCCTAGGGTCTTGGCGAAAAGGATGTTTAATCCGCTCCCGCCGTCGACCAGGACCTTGCGATCGAGCATAACTGCACTACGTGATCCGGATGAGTGGATATCTTCCCGAGCAAGGGACGTGGTCCGGGTGATCTGAGCGATCGAATTTAATTGGAACCTCAGACCACCGGAGATACTCGGGGGTCACCGGAAAGGCTGCATTGATTTCTCAATCGGTAAGCTTTTGCTTACGCTTGGACTCATATGCATCCGATCCCCCGAATATGTAGTTGAGCTCTCGCTCGGTTTCTTGGTAAGCGTCACCCTGAGGAGGGTCACACTTATCATCTTGTTTAGCGTCTTTCGGAGCGTCGTTGTTGTGCTCCTCAGTAAACTTCTTCAAGATGTTGCAGTATATGGCCGCATGCTTTCCGTTTGGATGGAAAGGACACGGCGCCTCCATGACTTTGTTGTAGTCGGTGGGCTGAGGCGGCCTCTGCCGACCCTGATCCGCGGCCGCTACCAGCTCTTTACCCTTGCGCTTCTTGTCCTTCTTGGAGGACGACTCAGGCCTGTCCTTCTTGCCTTCGTGTTTGCTTGGGTGATCCTCTTGACGCTCAGCGAGGGCATCTGAGGCGGTAGCATATCGATCCGCCAAGGTGAACATCTCCTTGACGGTAGTCGGGGACTTCCGAGACATCTTCTTGATTAGATCGGGGTTGCGAAGTCCTTTCTGGAAGGCTGCGACGATGACCGCCTCTGAGATCTCCCGGATTGTGTTCTTCTTCTTGGTGAAACGCCGAATGAAATCCCTTAACGACTCATCTTTTTTCTGATGAATCTGATAACGGTCCCCCGGGTTCCGTGCTTCGTAAGTACCACGAAATTGGCAACGAATTGGTCGCAGAGCTCTCCACAGGAATCAATCGAGTTCTCTGGAAGGCCGGCGAGCCAGTTCTGAGCCGGAGGGGTTAACATGACGGGCAAATAGTTTGCCATCACGTCGTATCCTCCACCCGCAGCCTTGATTGCCAAAGAGTAGATCTGCAACCAAGCCTTGGGGTCTCGCTCTCCATCAAATTTCACAATCCCCTTGGGGTTGAACCCCTCGGGCCAGTTTACCTGACGGAGCCGGGGTGTGAATGCCTTGATCCCGTCAATTAATCCTTCCCCTGGGGGAGGGATTGGCGGGGAAGATTCCGACGCGGTGGAGTACGGCGCCGATCCTCGTCTCACTCCCTCCACCGGGCTTCGATGTCAAGGCGAAGGTCGCGACTTGTACTCCGGTGGGCGTCTTGCCCGCGATTAGGTGCCGATCATTGCGCCGAGTACTACTCGTCGCGATCGAAGCTTCGCCGAGTTGGCTCTTGATCCCGAGTGCCTTGATCGCGCCGCCATCACCATGGCTTTGATTTGTTCCATGATCGGCGTTGCGGGGTCGTTCTCTCCAAACAAAGGACCAACATTGTCTAGGAGGGTCTTACATGCGAGGATGTTCTGCTGTGGCGTACGGAAGACTAAGTGATCTCCTATACGGACTTGAAGTAGTTCCTTCTGGATTTCCCGTGCACGACCGCGCAATTGGTCGCGCAAGTCTTCTCTGCCTCGGCGGTTTTGTTCGGCTCCTGCCTCCCCCATGGGGTGCGGAGCCGATCCGGAGGCTTGCCCGCCCAACATGTAGACGCCGCGAAAGTTGGGGAACCCGTTGACGCTCTCTTCCGACTCGGATTCCGAGAAGGAGAGGCTCAACAGATCCCGATTTGTTAGCTCGTCAATGGGAGTGATTACAACTCCCACTTCTTGTGCCGGATCTCTGGTTGGAAGATGATCCGACTGAGATTCCGCAGAACGAATCCGCCGGAATCTTACAGCCGAATTGACCAATCCGAATGGCATGTCCACTCGAGAAGTTGACCTGGTAAGAGTTGTCCCTGAGTCCCGACTCAGAAAACTCATCCCAGCGTGCGTATGCCGTGTTCCACTCCTTAGCCTAGATTGGAAAAGCTGGCATGTTATCCAATGGAAAACAGCGGCCGAATTTCCTAACCTGAATGGGGCGGACCACGATTGAGGGATTGTGACTCCCGACTGGATCTGAGAGCGATCCAGGCAAGGAATTAGATCGCCACTTGATTCTTCATCAGCATAAGGAGCTGGTAAAGAAAGAAGTGGTAGATCCCGACCGAAACCGAAGGGGAGTCCAACGGTAGGCTAGTCGGAATTGTCATCATCAGATTGGATCTCTTCCGGATCGGAATCCAAGGGAGAGATCCTGAAGTGGTCAGGCTCGGTCGGAGTCGCGTACCACCTCCCCCGGTAATGCGTGGACCGAATGAAGTTTGGCTCACACAACTGAAGTTCCCCGAAGTCATCGGCGATGAAGCCGAGATCTCTGAATATGAAGCCTTGGCCAGGGGGTGTAGGTGAAGACGAATCCGCCAATTGAAGCCATCGGAGTCGATGTAGTTGATCGTGACGCTAGCCCCTACCTGGGGCGCCAACTGTCGACGATTTGTGTCGGCAATATATTTTATAGGGCTATGCGAAAGATCACAACTATGATGGTAGCACAGGGAGCCGAATTTATACATATTCGGGCCCTCGGGGCGAGGTAATACCCTACTCCTGTGCTCGTGGATTGTATTGTGGTGGATCTCAAGGATGCTGATGATGATTGTTGGGTGTTAGATGTGATGCCGAACTAGGGGCCCCGGACCCCCTTTATATAGTGCAAGGGGCCGGGTTACAGATAGAATCTCTAATCCGTATATAGAAGATGCAGATATAACCGATTTGGCTATGCCTATATCTATGTTTTCGAGTAGGAGACGAGTTCGTTTCCTTGTAGAACATGTCAGGCCGTGCTAGCCTCGAAGCCCGTCTTCTGAAAGGTCCAACTGAGTCTGCCTAAGGAGGTGGTACGTCCAGTAGCATATCTCCGGATACCTGGGGCCCATGTTATCCACAGCGGTCAAATAGAAAAAGATGCTCGATAAGGGAAAATTGTCGCCACAGCCGGGCCTGGAGGCCGCTGAAAAGGTAAAGGCCTCCTCGCTCGAAAAGAAGATCAAGAAGAAGAAAAAGGAGAAGCATACCTAGTTAAGGTGTTATCGCAATGATCAAATGGCTTTCCAAGTGCCAGTTTGTCCTGCAAGCAAGCATAGAAGTCCCTGGCACACTAGCATTAGTAGGACGGAAGCCCTTACCTTTTAACATGGAAAGGGGCACAGGAGCTCGTCAACCTCCACGTCGGGGCCACTAGGCGGATACCAAAGCAGCAGGTTTTGCTCGGTCCATAAAACCTATGAGTTTGTCCTACGCAACTGCCACACTTGGTTAGCCCGCTTAGAGGCGTTCAACGAGGGCAAGAGTGAGATGCTCATTGTGCTCGGCAATCAGGATGACATGGAGTTCCAGGAGCCCCAAAACAACATCATCGTGATCTTTGGAGGCTCCTCCATGTACAAACCCTGGCGAGACCTCAAGAAAGTAGCATGGGAAGTATACCATGCCGACCAAGGATCTCGCCCAATCTAGCAGCTCGAGTGGACCGAGCGAGCAATCACTTTTTCGAGGAAGGATTATCCTCGTGGAATTACCAAGCCCCAGAAGCTCTCGCTGATCGTAAGCCCGACCATCAGGAATACGACGGTGGGGCATGTGCTTATTGATGGAGGCAGCTTCCTCGATCTCATCATGACCAAGATACTAGACCAAATGCAGATCCTTAGGTGAAAGATGAAAAACATCGTTGTTCCTTTTCATGGGATCGTGCCAGGAATCATGATCAAGCCGCTCGGGCAGATCGTCTTGCCTATGGCATTTGGTAGTCTGAGCAATTTTCGAACAAACCTGGTCACCTTTGAGGTGATCGACTTTGAAACCACATACAATGCTATTCTGGGTCGGCCAAATCTGGTGAAATTCATGGCCACAACACATCACGTCTATCAAAGCATCAAGATTGTCGGTCTAAATGGAGTGATCACCGTTAAGGGAAATGCCAAGGTCGTCCTAAGTTGTGATGAGAAGACGCTAGGCATGTTCGCACAGCTTTGCTAGCGTGGATCTGACCAAGAACCCAAGATGTTTCACAAAAGGATCTCCCTCTAGTCCAGCAGCGAGACCAAGGTAGTCCCTCCTCTCTGACTCAAATCCGACCAAGGTCGTGCACTTGGGGGCTACTTTGGACCCTAAATAGGAACTCGAGCTGATTACCTTCCTCCGGGCAAATGCGGATATGTCCGTCTAGAAACCGTCCGACAGGCCCGGCGTCCCAAGGGAGGTGGTCCAGCATAGCCTGGCAGTTCAGCCTGACATGAAACCGATGAGACAGAAACTCAGACGATTCTCCTCCCGAGAAGCAGGCAATAATAAGGGAGCAGCTTGACAAGCTCCTTAATGCTGGGTTCATCCGTGAAATCCATCGCTTAGAGTGGTTGGCGAATTCTGTCATCGTTCAGAAGAAAGGGGGAAAGTGGCGCATGGCATGGGCCACACGGGCCTAAACGCTGCATGCCCAAAGGATAACTTCCCGCACGCATTGATCGGTTGGTCGACGCAATAGCGAAAGCTTAGTTGATGAGTTTTCTGGATGCCTATCAGGATACCACCAGATTATCTTGTCACCGAAGGACGAGGAGAAAACAGACTTGATCACCCCGTTTGGTACATCTGCTACACGACCAAGTCTTCGTCTTTTGGTCTGAGGAATGCTGGAGCAACTTTCTAGCGCTTGATGCAGAAGACATTCCTTGACCAAATAGACCATGAATTGGAAGTCTACATCAATGATATTATGATGAAAAGGGTGCTCGAGTCTAGCCTTGTCTTCGATCTCAAGGAAACCTTCAGTAACCTCAAAAAGCAACGGATAAAGCTAAACCTGGAAAAGTGCGTCATCGGCGTGCAAGTGGGAAAAGTGCTCGGTTACATGGTTGGTTCAGTAGGTGTAGGCACAAACTAGGAAAATATCGAAACCATAGAAAGGATGCACCCACCCTCTAGTGTAAAAGGGGTGCAAGCCCTCACCAGGCGCTTGGCGGCTATAAGCCGCTTCATCTTCTGGCTAAGCAAGCGTGGTCTGGCTTTCTTCGAGGCGGTTCGGAAGCACAATAGTTTTGTCTGGACAGAGGAGACAAATAAATCTTTCGAAGACCTCAAGTGGTACTTGTCCTACCCTCCTTTGCTGACCATGCCTAGAGTAGGAGAAGTCTTGCTCTTGTACATCGCTACCACTCGTCAGGCTGTTAGCGCTGTCTTGACCATTGTTTGGGACGGGAGCCAATGACCCATCTATTGCGTGAGCGAAGTGCTCCATGGACCAAAGAAGCATTACCCTGAGATCCAAAAGATCCTTTACACTCTGTTGATGTCGTCCCGAAAGCTGCGGCACTATTTTCAAGCCCACACGATCATGGTGCCAACCAGTTTCCCCATGGGCGAAATTATGAGGAACCAATATGCAAGTGGGGACATAGCAAAGTGGGCCATGGAGCTCTCCGAGTTCGACATCTGCTTCGTAGCCCGGTTAGCGATGAAATCCTAGGTACTAGCAGACTTTGTCACGAAGTGCACGAATCACAACCAAGCTAGTCCAAAACCCAATCCATCGGAGTGTGGTCATTGGACAATGTTCTTCAATGGGTCTTGCACCTACGACCTCTCGGGGGCTAGAGTTGTGCTCATGTCACCTCAGGGGAGCATCTCTAGTATGTTGAGTAGCTGTACTTCACGGCGACCAACAATGTCACGGAGTACGACGGGCTTCTAGCAGGGCTATGGGCATGCAAATCACTTGTCATACATCAGTTAGTAGTGAAAGGGGACTCATAGTTGGTCATCAACCAGATCAGCAAGTAGTTCCAGTGTTACAGTGAATCGATGGCCCGTTAGTTGTTTGAGTTAGGAATGATGAAAAAGTACTTCAAGAACTTGTTTGAGTTAAGAATGATGGAAAAGTACTGTACATTCCCAAAAGGGACAATGCCCTAGCCGACCAACTCTCCAAGCTCGGGTCTTCTTAGGAGGCGGTACCACTAGGAGTGCTTATCAAGCACCTATATACGCCTTTCATACCCACCAAGGAGAAGCCAACTCAGGTGAGCCACACCATCACATTCTAGAACACGGAGAAGATTGGATGACGCTGTTTATTCAGTATCTGTTGGAAGAGTCGGCTAAGTGTTCCCGGCTACTTAGATGGTCCACACCATACAGGCTGGTCGAAGGAGCCTTATATCGCAAAGGCATGCTTAGTGTCCTCTCCAAGTGCGTATCTCAAGAGGAGGGCAAATACCTGCTTAGAGAAATCCATGAAGGAAGTTATGGAGCACATTCGTTCTTTTGGACCCTAGTAGGGAAGGCTTTTAGGATAGGGCACTATTCACCAACCGCCCTCTATGATGCTTGTGCCATCGTGACTACTTGTAAGGCATGCCAATTCCATACCCGCAAGGTCCATCAACTAGTCTATGCCTTGCAAATGATCCCGTTGGTTTGGCCATTCTCGACATGGGGAGTCGACATCCTAGGACCGTTCCCCTAGTCTAGAAGGGCTCCATGTATTTGCTCATGGTCATCGATACCTTCACTAAGTGGATTGAGGCCAAACCAGTCTCGACCATCATGGCCTAGACCGCTACGAAGTTCTTCCGTAGCAACATGGTTGTTAAGTTTGGGGTCCCAAACCGTCTAATCATAGATAACGGGACTTAGTTTACTAGTGGGCTATTCTAGGCGTATTGCGAGCAAATCAAGACAAAAATCAGTTTCGCCTCTATAGCACATTCATAGATCAACAATACGGTCGAGCGCACCAACGGACAGGTAATCTAGGGCTTAAAGAAGCAAGTCTTTGAGCATCTCAACCATCATAGGAGGATGTGGCTGGACGAGCTCCCTTCCGTCATATGGTCAGTATGCACTGCGACCAGTCAAACAAGACTAGTCATGGTGCGTAATGACCAGTCTTGCTCGACTGTTCCAACTTGTTTATGGTGTAGAGACTGTCTTGCTTCCCGAAATTTTGCTAGGATCTCCAATGGTCAATGTAGCTGACAACATCAGCTAGGAGGAAGAACACCATCTTGACCTTGACCTCTTAGAAGCTACACGTAACCGAGCTACGCTTCATCTCTTATTTGCAAGCTCTTCGCAAGCATGCGGGAAAAGCGGTACGACCGAGGACCATGCAAGTCGACAATCTGGTCTTACGAAGAACTAAAGACTTTTTGAACGCCGACAAGCTATTTCCCCACTGGAAAGATCCTTACATGGTTGTTTCCGCAGTATGCCCGGGGGCTATACACCTAGGAATGGAAGACGGATGCGAGCTCTCCAGTACATGGAATATAGACCAGCTTCGGAAGTTCTATGTGTAATCTTTTGTTTTAATCATCAGTTGTTTCTTTCCACCTTTTTGGTTATTAATGATGCTTGGGTGACCCCGCTAGACCGAGCACCGACTCACGTGAAGGGACCCTAGCGACGAGATAGCACAAGAATTGAGCAAGGCTTTTTTTTTGTTTTGGCTGGACCGGGATCATAGGACGTGACGATTGTGAATGTCACATATATTTCAATCTTGAATTCTCCACCAAAGGGTATACGCCTATGTAAGCCGATTCTCATTGCATGCAGTCCCCCTTATTGGTTGGTTGAAGAACCTAGCTAGGTTATGAGCGCGACTGTATTACGATCTAAACGCCTCATGATCGTGACTCACCCTCCTACCTGCCAAGCCTATTGTCGCAACCTAGGTGCATGGGCTGGAACACTAGGGGGAATAGGCCCAAGTGCAATATGTTTTTGTTCTCTTGAGTGTCCCCGCCCATGCTCGCAACTTAGGGGCATGGTTACCGATCTGAAGAGCAAGCTGTTACCACTCCTTTGACTAAATTCATGCTCGCAAATTAGGTGTACGAGACTTAGTCACAATGGGGCTAGGGTTAGGATCGTGCTATTCCAACTTTTTGTACAATCTGCATTTTGCTTGCTCCTTTTTGCAGGATAACGGAAGGTACCATCGAATCAAAAGCTACCAAGGTAAAACTTAGGTAATGCCTACTATCTCATAAAATTAAGTTTTATTCATTGATTGACAAGGTTACAAGGAAAACTATAGAACTGCTAAGGGGAGGTCGCTAGATCCCGGTCTAGTCTCTCTTGCTCCAAAGTTGAGAGCCTCTCTTTCAACTCGTCAAGTTTTGCTTGGAGACTTAGTACCATGATCTGTCCCTGGTGCCCCTCCTGTACCTCCAATCGCAGGAGCCTCTTTGCTTTATGGCCCTCCTTGGCTCGGTCCAAAGCTTCTCGAGCAGCCTTGGTGAGTTTTTCCACCTTGGCCTCTAGGGATCGGGACCAGGCATGCTCCTGCTCCAGTATGGCGGTGACGTCCTAGTTCTTCGCCGCGAGTGCCCCTACCTGGGCTTCAAGACACCTAACCTTGGCTTCAAAATGGGCTTGAGCCTTGGAGAGGCGTTGCTCTAAGTCCGCAATCCTGGCCTCTTGCTCGACGTGGGCCTTGGTGACCTCTTCGGGAGCTATCGTGCCCGCTTGGAAGTCAGCACAAGTGTCTTCTACTAGTTGTGAGAGATAAAGACAGAGGTGACTGACCCAAACAAGAACAATGTACCAAGCAACATAAGGTTGAGAGTTGTTACCTAAGAGAACCGAGCCAGTAGGCTGCTTTGGAGCAAGGACGCCCTCCTCGCATAGCGAGCCAATGAGATGCTTCTCTACGTCTCCATGCTCGGGGTTATCTGGTGCCACCCGATCCTTCCAAGGAAGGGCTAGGACTGTGGCTTGGTAGGCGACCCCTGGGACTTCGGTGGTGGCAGCATGGGCACCGTGCATGCTCGGGGTCTGCCCAAGGCCCTCAGGATTGTGAGTAGGAGGCTCCTCCTGAGTAGGAGTGTTGTACACCCCGGTATTTCTACCGGCTTGAGTGATCGAATACTAGTCCCAGAAGATCATAGCTAGTATTGCACTCAAGGACATTTTGGAATATCATCGCAGGTATTGAATTAACTAGAAATTAACAGTTCACATAACATAAATATCATCCAGTTAACATAGACGTTTACATAGTCTTGCACTGGACATAATTCAATAGCATAAGGAACACAGCGGAAGACTTCAAATGCGACGATACTCCGAGGTTGACCCGGAACACGTAGCTAATCACCTTGACCATCCTAGTCACAACTGGCACCGATGTCGAGTTCTTCTCCTGAACAAATGATCCGTGATCCATATAATGAGTACACGGCTGCCCAGCAAGCAGTCCTTAATATATGAATGCAAGGTCAAAGGACAGGTTTGGTTATTTTTCCAAAACATTACCTATCTACTTGTTTATTTAATCTTGATTCCTTGAACACATTATAACACACGAAGCGCAGACCAAAGGGCTGACTAACCATTTCGACACGGTGGCGTAGCCATAAAGCGACTAACCAGCTCAAAAGAGAGGCAATCCCTGCCTACACTACCATCAAGTTAATTAATTAAAACACATTAGACTACCTTGTGTCAAACTCCTTCCCCCCGCCCATAACCGCGGGCACGGGTACCATGATAGTTTTAACTCTGTAGAGTGTGTACATGTTCCCCACAAGCCCCGTCTCATCCCGAAGGAGAAACAGTACAAAACCGTTCACTGCTTTCACCTGCCCCATAATGTACCTTTCTTTTGGTTTTGCGCCCCACACGCTACGCTTCGACCAAGCCGACAATCATGCGCATCTCCTTCAGCCGGACCTGATAGCGCACCGTAGGAGGTTAGCCTCCATTTAAGCCATTCGGAACCGGTGATAGCTAGTCACGTCCGTCCACTACGAGTACAACGGAAGCTAGGTTTCCACAACTAATAGATTAGGGCGAGAAGGCACAAGTGGCTGTACGGTTCAGGTTCGGTATGGTAGTCACAAGTATACGGTCCTTATATGACAGAGAAGACCTGCACGTCTCAACCACAAGCCCAAAATCCACCTCTTCTGGGTCTCCTCAAATCAACACACACCACATTGGTGCTGACGCGGCTGCCATGCGGGTTGGACAGCTGTTGGCGTGCGCAGGCGGCGGGCTGACGGCGCGGACGCCGAGGTTCGCCGGCGACCGAGGGACTCCCAAACTTCGACGAGCCCTAACTCCCTCAATTCTTATCCAAATATAGCGATCCATATATCCAAATTGATCAGCGCGACGAGCTCTCCAATGTCCTGGTCTCCGATCTTCGAGTTGAACCTCGGACAGAGAGGGATCTAGGGTTTTCTCTCGGTTTCGGCTAGGGTTTGTGCGCAATCCGAGGGGATTTGGTGTGGACTCGAGGGAGGGGTGGTGCAGGGGGTATTTATAGTGGTGGAGGGGTGTTTGGTCGGATAGAAATAGGGAAGAGTCCTATTTGTGGAAGATTTAGAGAGAGGGAGAGTCCGAATCCTAATCGGTGTCCGTATTTGAACAGGATTCGATCTCCACCCTATCTAGAGGCTTCTAGAGGTTGTAGGATGAGTCTCAACCTGGTTGGGTCGAGCTAGGGTTGTGGTAGGGTCAAGTGGGACCCACCAGGAAGGTTCTAGAAGGTTCTAGGGCTCAATAGTCCTTATCTGTGCCTTTTACTCATAAAATAATAATATAAAATATTTTTATTTCTTTATTTTCTTTTTATAAAACAAGTGACAGACTAATAATTTTATTAGGATGTCACAAGGAGTCACCTCAAGAGGTCCCGCGGCCTCCTCTCAAGCATCTTGAATACTCGGGGGCTGCTCGGCTCCCTCGGAAACCATGGGGGCTGGGACTCCCTTGAGAGGCATTTCTCTCAGGGGTTCCCCAACTTCATCCCGAGCATGCTCCATGCTCAAGGTTTCCTCCTCTCTTGATCT
This sequence comes from Olyra latifolia, assembly GCA_036346145.1. Classification (NCBI taxonomy): domain Eukaryota; kingdom Viridiplantae; phylum Streptophyta; class Magnoliopsida; order Poales; family Poaceae; genus Olyra; species Olyra latifolia. Next base: position 40,620,625 of record CM070532.1, read on the forward strand.
AGGGGCTTCGGTGAAGGACAAGGGTTGGTCCTCCGCATCCTCCGCGTCGTCCTCCACCATGATCCGATCTGCAATGAGCTCGAGCTTATGATCCATAGAAAAAGTAATAATCTAGGTAGCCATAGTAGCGAGGGCGAGATTGTGGCCCTGACGGTCCATGATAAAAGCAAAATAATAGTCAAGGCATTGAATGAGCAGTAGAGGAAGTTGCTCAGGTATTCATACATTTGAGGCCCCAGTCTTCTACGACCGGAAGGGAGATTTCCTCCTCTGTTGTGTGAAGGGGAGAAAGTTGCTCGTCCTCCTCCGCGCCTATGGACCCCCCAAGCTCGAGGACTCTAAGGTAGCAGCCCCGATAGTCCTGCTATGATTTTCTGGATCAGGGGATCATCGTCACCGTTGCTTGGTTGCTTCTTCTCTTGGATAGTAGGGAGCGTCGAACTCAAGTCCACCCCTATTGATGCCGCCAGCTTGGCTCACAGCCGGGCATCCTCCTTTTCTGAAAATTCTCTCTTGTGCTTCTCGGCAAGGTGAGAAAAACACTTCATGAGTTCGGGATTTTCTGCGGTGAAGTTTTTCATCTAGAATCGTACCTCGTGGACCACAACCTTGTCAACGTAGTCCAGGTTAGTTTGCTGGATGCTCTGTTGCAGGGGTCTTCTGCATGGATTGGCCCTAGTCGGTCGCTTCGCTGGAGCAAATTGGGGAGCCGGAGCTCTACTCTTTTTGGAGGGAATCTTTCTTGGTAGCTTTTGCTAGCTAGAACCTCTTGTGGGAAGGGCGACAATCCCGTGCTCTAAGTCTTCTTTATCCTGCAGGCATGCCGCATCGAGCACGAGGTACAACATCCAGGGCATATAAAGGAGAGCCAGTTTGGATTGCGTACCTCTTCGGAGCATTACCGGACGTTCTTCATGCACAGCGCATAGGAAGATGACCCCTATTCCCTCTGGGCATCGAAGAGCTCGATCATCCGAGCTTCCACCCAGCTAACGCATGGAGCTGTGAAGGTTAGGAAAGTGGTGAGCATGACAGAGAACACTTCCAAAGCATGGATTAGAAAGGAAAGGGTGAGATGTACCTGAGTCAGCCTTGCGGGTAAGATCTTGTCAGCCGGTGATCTCGTAGAAGGGATGCTCTCTCCTGCGGAGGGGGCATACCCTGTTCCATAGCAAGTCCTCTGCAATCATTTGGCCGATGAGCCCATGGGAGGTGAGTTCGTTGATGAAGTTGAGTCACTTCTCTTCATTGGCCTAGATGGGAGGATTGAGGATGCTCTTCTTGATTGGGACTTCTCCACAGATTTCATAAGGTAAAACCACCATTCAACCCATCTAGAGATGGAGTTTTTCAGGGCTGTAACGGTTAAGAGAAAGGAGATGGAGATCGAAGCCCGAAATACATGCAACCAACTAGGGAGTTGCTTCCAGTTCGGAAAAGATAGTAGAAATGAAGGAATAGGCTCAGAGTGAGCATGGTACCTAGGAAACCTTCACAAAGGTGTGTGAAGATGGCAAGGATAAGAATGGAATTGGGGTTGAGGTTGAGAAGTTCGCATATACAATGTGCAAGCATGTCGGCAACAAAGTTACTTCCGGCATGCAGAGACCATGCACATCGTAGACCTCGGTAGAGACGTCTTCATCCTCCGCTGGATCCAGGTATTCCTCCATTTCAGGAGCTCACCATGAGCGTGCATGCGTCTAGGTGGCCTAATCCTTCGTGCTTGAACAAATGCTCGGTAGTGATGGAGCTTGGTCCGAATATGGCCATGGAGGTGATTCGGGAAGAAGGAAGCAGAGGAAGATTGGGAGGATTCTCTCGCACTAAATGTTTCTAGTGCAGGAAGGATGAGAGCAAGTGAAGGGTGTTCTCACTGTGTATGCGACTATATATAGTATAAGCGGAGAAATCGAAAGGGCATAACTATTTCACCTAAAAAGATGTGCTCACGAATCATGGGGTGCTGTGTGTGGCGAGATCCCTGTAGGGAGTTATAGTAGACGTTACAGACAATGTAACCATTGGAGAGAGCTTTTCAGTCAGTCCTTGCTCGGGGTGGGTGATTTCCACTTGTGCTCAGTGGTTTGAGCTTGTTCCTAAGCATGCCTTGCTCGGATGAAGTATTATTGATGCTTTTAGCTCATTACTGAGCATGGCTTTCTCAAATGATATGGCAGTGTTTCGCTACCGTTTTCCAATCCGTCCTTCGAGTTTTTAGCTCGTGGAAATGGCCAGGTCAAGTAGCTTTTCACTTGAGCCTCGAGGCTACCTATCAAGGATTGGATAGAGTACCCTAACGGCTGGGCCATACAAGACTTATCCCTAGGGTGCATACTTGGGGGACTAAGGCGAGTGTGGCGTGCTTAGACTAATACCCCGGTGATTTATGCTGTAGAGTGGGCTTCTTTACTTGTGGGCTATTGAATGTGTCGTCATGGGCACGAAAATGGTGTATCTGGATGGTCGGTCTGATGCTCCCGCCGTCTCGGGGATTGTTCCACGTCCAGACTCCAAAGCCTTCTAAATATGGATGTTTGTTGGGACACAAGTTAGCATATTTTTAGAATATACCTGCAAATCTAGTACAATTCTAACTTATCTGACTAGTTTTCCCAGGTCGTATAGGACCAAACCTTGTATTATAAATACCCCCTAGGGGAGGGGGAAGGTATCATCTTGATCCCCACACCCCGTAACCTTATCACAATAACACAAACGCACCTGTGCGACTAGAGTAGGGTTGTTATCTCGTTCTGAGAGACCCGAACTAGGATAAACTTCTGTGTTTGATCTATTCTTCATCTCGGTGAATCCGTACATCTACAATGAAAAACCTCTGGCATGAAGGGGTTATTTGGTCCGTCAATAAACAAGTAAGCTCGGGAAGGAATCGCTTCCCGATCGTTGACATAAACGCTTAGGCTTTTGATGTATGTTTTTCCCTACCTCGAAACCAAGTCTTAGACCTCTCATAAACAAGTCAAATGAAGTGGACCTGACTTTACAAACTAGCTTGGAAAGCATTCGAAGTTCAGCTTATAAGCAAAAAAGAAGATAAATAAATAATATAAGCTGAAGGGAACAACCCCTAATTCATAGGCCATCGAGACACATGTGTCCAGGGTCACCATACAAACTAACCTAGTAACCTTCCGACTCTAAGCCCTACCTGTCCCACCCACTGTCTCCATACCAGCGTCGCCGTCCCCATTGCCTTATCACCCCTACATGAGCATTGGCCTCCTCCTTGCCGCCTTGTCACATGAGCGCTCTCCCCGACATGACGTCCCTGCATACTCTTCATGTTTATCATTATCGCCGCCTTCTCCGAGCATCCCTCCCTAGCCATCATCACCGTCATGCTACACTAGCTGTCCTAGAGAAACAACTCGCCGAATGTGCCATTGAGCATCGCCTTGAGGTGGTGAGAAGCTCTTTGTGTGCGGATGCATTGCCATTAGTCTCAAACTTTTCTCGAGCTCAAGCTTGATCTCGAGGCGGCCATGATATTCGAATACCATTCGAGCCTAACCGAGCTTGAGCGCACTAAAGCTCAACTCGAATCCACTCCTAGTCTTATGTTTTGAAATACTACTGCATGGTGGCAGATCCCTTGTGGGGCACACAAAAAAAAAATCAATGACACATACCTCCTGTCCCTTGCTTCTCCTTACCTTTGGGTCCTATGTGTGAAGAGAGCGGTGGAGGTCAAGCGGAGCACCAGTGGTGACAGGGTTAGGAGTGGCGACAGTCGGGATGGAGCAGTGGCATGGCTCAGATCTAGCACTGCATGGCTCCGTTTCAGGGCTGAAGTTGGTGGCGACATTCCATCGACAGGCTTAGAATGATGATAGCAAACGCAAGCGATTAGGCAATGGCTACAATGGTGGCGGCATGCGGAGGCGATAGGGATGATGGGCTAGTTGTCGGTGATGATGGGGACAACAACATGTTCAGCCACAACGGCGTCGGAGCTCGTGTCCAGTGGGGGTGGTGGCACAGGGTTCCGATCAGGCTGGGCAGTGACATGTGGTGATCCTGTGGGCATGTAGGTGATCCAGTAGAGGTGGGTTTGGCTTTAGTGTGGGTAGTGGCGTTGGGCTCCAATTAGGGGCGGAGCTATGTTGGGAGGAGGGTGCACAAAAACCCGGGTCCAAAATAAATTTAGTAAAGATCAATACATTTTCTATCATGTGTGCACTTCCTAGTTTAAAGATTAGATATCACACTACCAGCGAACCGGCTATTACAACCGGTTCGAAACAGGTTTCAAAATCGGTTTTGGAACCGGTTGTAGGCAACCGTGACTGATACCCTCCGAGTAACACTCGCGGTTCCCCCAACCGCTTGTGGTACGACACCACAAGCGGTTCGGAACGCTCCTTGGCAGGCTAGTGGAGTCGCCACATGGGTGCTCTCTACAAGCGGTTGGTGTTACGAACCGCTTGTGGAGAACCTCTCGGCGGCGAGGCGCCACGTGTGCCCTCTCCTGGCGGTTGGAGTTACCAGCTGCTTGTGGAGCCTCTCGGCGGCGGGGAGTGCCACGTGTGCCCTCTCCACAAGCAGTTGGAGTTACCAACCGCTTGTGGAGAGGTGGCATAAATTATATTCAATATAGAATATGTTACGAGAGGGTTTTCAATATGAATTTTGAAAATGAAATTAAATACAACTACAATAGTTTTTTCATAATTAAATATATATTATGATGTGTACTCATTCACATAACCACAATTAAATTCATTTACACAATAATACGAATGAATAAAAAATGGACAAGTTGATGTGTACACATGAAATAATGAGCACACTAAAGCAATGTTTATACATTTCAAGAGTATAAGGGTGAATCTTGAGGTCATTTCTTACCTACATCGCTATTTCTGGCCTTCGATGATTCCGATATTTCACCTGTCCTTACAGAAGGACAGTCTCTCCATCCCTTTGTGTGGAACTCGCCTTTGGTGGATATAATCTCGTCGACAATGAAGCCGATAAGTTGTTCTTGGATTGCTTCAACCCGGTGAGGCGGGATCACGCCTTGCACATCGAGGTAAGGCTGCCAAAGCAGGAAATAAATAAATCTCTGAACACGTAAATTGTAAGTACTAAGAAATTGAGATGCATCATTAATTTGGTATTTTTCACACACACGCACCTCATCGTTTTTTTTGGGCATGTCGCCTTGGCAAAGATTTTGCATGTAGTGGCACACATAATAGCCACATAAGTTGTTTTCAGCTATTTGCTATATAACCTATGATGAAATTTTAAAAGAATACAATTATTGAGATGAAAAACTATCACTAAAGAATATGAATTAATTAATATGCTTTATTACGTACTCGAGTGCTTGATTAGACTGTGAATTCGTTTTTGAAAGTTCCTTTATGCTTCTTTCGGAACCTTGCGAATACCCTGTGAAGCATTATTACATGAATAGTAATTATTTGAGTTCGAATTAATTAAATAGCTAGGCATTTCAATATAATAAGGAAACCATCTTATAAATTAATATATGCCATACCGATTTAGCGTGTCAATGGTATATTGATATTTTTGCTATGGTTTCCTTCTTGAGTCTTGAACGATGATCTTGCTATTATCAAGCATGATAACAAGAAGGACTCAGTGAAACCTATTAATATATTTCAACATATATATGTAATTAGTCGTATTGTGTATGCTTTAAAAAGATAGGAACGAGAGGTTGTGAGGACACGTATATATACGTACTCGAAGTTGAAGGGCAGAAGTATGTACGGTTTGTAGTGCTGTCCCAAGAATGCATCCAGAATGTAATCCTCAACATCCTTCGGGTTGTATCCGAAGACAGCCTCGTTGACAATCTCTGGGTCTATGAAGCCCACGTTGAAGTCACCCTGGCTTCTACATCGTTGTATCTCCATTCTACATAGAAAGGAAAATGCTATTAGAGTTGCAACTTTGTGGTATGAGGAAACACATAGTAAACTTATTAGCTTGACACTTACAGACACCAGAAGCTCATGAGAGACACATTGACAGCGTCCTGATAGTAAAAATAGTACAAGTCTTCGAATTCTAGCCATATTTGGTTGTCCCCGCGATAGAAATCTTTGTTTCTGATACGGAGGGGGAACATATTTCTTCCTTGAGCGGACTCTACCATGTACCATTCATGAAATTGCCGCATCTTGGTTGTTAAATCTTTTATGTTTTTAGGGTTAACCAACTCCCGGCACAACTCATATTGCCATCTCACTTCTGCCTTTAGGATATCATCCGTTAATCCAAGAGCTTGAGCTACAGAACCGAGTTTTGCCTCTTTCATGAATTGGTCAAGCTGTTCTTACTCTTTCTTCTTCTTTGCTGCCTCTGCCTTAGCCCGTTTAGATTTCAGTGTAGCCTTTGCTATTGTCTGGTTGTGGTCTGACGGCATAGGGAGTGGCACTGCATGGGATGTCGCGAAGTGTTTTGAAGCTTTTCGATCAATTGCTTGCTTCGGCGCTGGCACCTTAGGTGCAAAGTGTGCAGCAACTTCTGCGGCAACGATTTTGCTTGTCTCGTCGTCCGTCATATCATATGCCCTTTTTGAAGGTTCCTTTGACCTTGTTGATCGGCTGGACTGGGCCTTCTCGGGAGGAGGATGGCTCCTTCTTATTTGAAGCTTTTTTCTGGAGGAGATGGTGGAGGCGTGCTTTTCCTGGGGGGGTTTGTTTTTGTTGGAGGTGCCGGTGGAGTTGGGCTTCTGCGTGGAGCAGGTGGTGGAGCAGGAGTACTCTGTATTGGCGGTGAGGCCTTGCGTGGAGGTGACGTTAGAGGAGGCATAGTTTGTCGTTGTGGAGGAGGCGAGCCTCCTCCAGCCGGCTCCAATTGTTCAATGTCTCTTAGTGGAGATGACACATCCACGCTATCTGGAAACATGATGTACCGTTTTCGCCAGAGGATGATACCGTGGAGGGCCTGTCCAAGCTTGGTCACCTCATCGCCTCCAGCAATATCGAGCAAAAGATCTTCAAAACTGCTTAACACCTCCTCCACAGTGACCTTCGAGTAACCGGGGGGTATCTTGTTGCAGTGGAATGTCTGGCCCCTACTAGGAACGCCATGCCGTAAGCCACCTTTATGGAGAGGTTACACGCCTCAACATGTAGCTCACACTGGCGGCGAACCTTGATGTTATTCACTGGAAAATGGCCGAGATCATCTCCTTCAGGTGCCGCGGTGGACACGCAGCTGCTCTGCCGTGCGGAGGCCTACGGGCTGATCATGGCGTCTGGCAGATTGCTCGGACTTGTTCCCTGAAGTTTGCTAAGGGCTTTGTGCACTTGTTGCGCAACTATGTCGTTGATGCTAGCCTAGGTAGCTCTTAGCTCCCTTTCCAATTGGCTGTATTTGTATAGCACTCTGGTTTTGCTTCTTGCTCGGCTCCTGTACGTTTGGGAATCCTTCGCGAATCCGTGCTTCCATGGCGTCGACGAACCAATACCTCTTGTCCGTCCCAGGTGCTTCAGGTTTTGGAGGGCATGTGTCAGCTCGTCATTCTCCCAATGTGTTACTAAGGAACCTGACTGAGACTGCTAAACGGCTTGTATGATCCTTTGCCCAACATCTTGCACTCCCGGTGCCATCTCCAAGCTGCCGTCATCTGCAAGGGCCCCCCCGTGAGCCATGAACCAATTTCGCAGGAGAAATTCCCAGTCAGCAGTAGCAGGTGGTACATCCTTGGCCAATAATTCTTCTTCCTGCTTCTCCTATTTCGGTATAGCCTTGATGTAACCACCGGTGCCGAGATGGTGGTGGTATTTCTTTTTCTGTGCATTCATCTTGTTCTTTTGGCTAGTGGCTTGGCCTTCAGTTGACAGTTTGTACTCCTCAAACGCTTCCTAGTGATCCGCCAGCTTAGGAAATAGATTGAAGTCAGGCCTTTGTCCTTTCTGCAAATACTTGGCATTTAGAGACGACTTCTAGGACTGAAATACGGTTGCCATCGTTTTCAAAGTGTATTTCTTTACTTTGTCTTCGAACCCTTCAGGAATTTGAAATTGTCCTTAATATCTATCCACAGTAGGTCTTTGGTAGCTTGAGGGACTTCAACCCATTTCTAGATGCTAATTGGGACGTGGTCCCTTACATGGTAACCACAAGCGTTGTTGAATGGGCCAATTGCTCAAAGAGGGGCAACCGGCATCTCGTCGGAGTTAACGTCGGTAAATACATGCTTTGCCGATGGCTTCTTGTTAGGTCCTCGTTTCGATTGGTTGCTCAATGTACCCTGCCGAAAATATAGAAAAATATGAGCGTGTTAGAGTGTTTTATATTGGTTGAAAGACAGCATGTACCAGGGCATTATTGTGGCATTACCTCGCTGGCCCTAGTGTCCACGCATCACTGGAACTAACGGTAGTAGCGTTAGCGTCACCTTGGTTCACGGCCTCATCGGCAACATTGTTATCGGCCGCCTCGGCAGTAGCGTTAGCGTCACCTTCGTCGTATCCTCTGATGCTACCCTACGCGATCGAGTCTAGCAGGAACAGTTCTTCCTCATCGAAAATAGGGTCAGCACGGCCTGGTTGCTCCATCTATATATCATAATTGTGAAACAATGTTAAATTAGTATTGCTACTTGTGCACATGAAATAATTGCGAAACATTGTTAAATATGATTCAAGACTCTCTCCCTATCTCTCTCTCTATATATCTCTCGCTATATATTTATATCTCTCTCTCTCCCTATCTCTCCCTATCTCTCCCCCTATCTCTCCCTATCTCTCTCTCACTCCCTATCTCTCTCTATATCTCTCTCTCTTTATATATTTATATCTCTCTTCCTATCTCTCTCTATCTCTCTCCCTATCTCTCTCTCTCTCCCTATCTCTCTCTATCTCTCCCTACCTCTCTCTCCCACACTCCCTATTTCTCTCTCTATCTCTTTCTCTCTCCCTATCTCTCTCTATCTCCCTATCTCTCCCTATCTCTCACTCTCACTCCCTATTTCACTCTCAATCTCTCTCTCACCCCCTATCTCTCTCTATCTCTCTCCCTATCTCTCTATATCTCTCTCTCTCTGTCTCTCTCTCTCTCACTCCCTATCTCTCTCTATCTCTCTCTCTCTCACCCCCTATCTGTCGACGATTTGTGTCGGCAAAGTATTTTATAGGGCTATGCGAGAGATCACAACTCAATGGTAGCACAGGGGGCAGGATTTATACAAGTTTAGGCCCTCTTAGAGAGGTAATAACCTATTCCTGTGCTCGTGGATTGTATTGTGGGGTGTCGATTACAATGTATGTTCTCGTCGGGATGGCACGAGAACAGACAATGACGTCGTTGGAGAATTAGATGATCTAACTAGAGACCCCTGACCCCCTTTATATAGTGCAAGGGGTCAGGTTACAGATAGGTTCCCTAATCCGTATAAGGAAGATAAAGATATAACCGAGTTGGTTACGTCTATCTTCATGTATTCGAGTAGGAAACGAATTCGTTTCCTTGTAGAGCAAGTCAAGGCGTGCCATCCTCCAAGCCTGTCTTCTGAAAGATCCGTGCGACTTGGCCCAAAGAGGTGGTACGTCCAACCGTATATCTCCGACTACCCGGGGCCCATGTTGTCCACAGTAGCCCCCTAGTGCTTCGTGACTGAGTTGCTTTGATTCTGGGTCCAGCTTGCAGCCCATCAAATGTAGCCCGAGTAACCTACTGATCAAACAACACAGTTGCAAAGGACTCAAGAGAAAATCTCAAGTCTTAAAAAGATGCCTAGTATCCGCCCGACCGGTGATATCCGCTACTATTATTTACGGAGAGACATACCAAAAGTGGATGTTGCCGAGTGATTAATGTCACCCTGCTTTATCCTCCCTGTTACAAATTATGACATTCGAGTCTAACCGATAGAACTCGACATCCGGTCCAGCAGGGGACATGCCACAACTCGTGTAGGGTGTTCAGGCGTCCTGACCCGACTAGTGTAGAGTCAAGCTAGTGATTCTCGGAAGAATACGCCCGCCTCCAAGTTAAGGTCATCCGAGTGGTGTTCGTCTTGATGGCGAACGATCCAGAGATGTGCCACTGAGACCCTACTGAAGAGGTAACTCTTGATGCTCAATCTAATTAAGAAATCAGACCGACCATTGACCCCTGGAGGTACATCAAGAGCTGAGTTGTAATTGGGAAGCGCCCAGTCTTCAGAGACTGATGGTCGGCATAAGGCCTGACTGGGGGCGCGCTATCCTTCCCGACTGGGTCTGATCCGAGCGACACCTGTACCGAAGTGATGTCGTGTACAGCTTGTAGCCTATGCAAAGCATGTCACTCGGAACCCAAGGTAATCAGGCGCCCTGACCCGGCTAGTGCGGGGTCAAGCTAGCGACTCTTGAAAGAATACGTCTCCTTCCAAGTTGAAGTCATCCGAGTGGTGTTCGTCTTGATGACGAACGATCTGGAGATGTGCCACCGAGACCCCACTGAGGAAGTAGCTTTTGACATCCAGTCCGACCGAAGCCAAACCGACTCCGTCCCCAGGGGGCACATCAAAAGCTGAGTTAATTATACGGGAAGCGCCCAATCCTCAAACTGACGACTGGCATAAGGCCCGACCGGGGGCGCGCCCTTTTTCCCGACTAGGTTTGATCCGAGTCACACTTGTACCCGAACAATGCCGTGTACAGCTTGTGCCCCATGTGGAGCGTGCTCTCTGGAACCTAAGTCCGGGCCCGAATCTTGAAGCGATGACTTCAGGGCTTTATTCCTTCCCGCTCAGCGCAGAAATGAAGCGTCACCTGTTTTCTCTTAAATAAAGCATGTCGGGACATTTGAACAGGCACGCTTACATTGTGCGCCTGAACCTGTTCATATCCCCGACATGCTCCCTCTAGGGTTTTAGTGCTGCCGCCACCACAGGGCAACCCTAGCGCCGCCTACTAGAATGCCGATCATCGATTTGACTGTTGCGCCATGGCCCGAGAGACATCTGCATCAAATCTTGGGAACGGTTCTCATCGGAGTTGCTTCCCGATGCCATTACTCCTGGAATCGGTTCGACTCCCTGATCTTGGCTATAAAAAGAGGCCGATGCAGCGGCCGCTTTTCATCCAAAACTTCTTCCTACCGTCCCTCCTTCTCCGTCTGCTCCCATGGATCACGAAGAGTTCATGGCGGTTCTTTGGGTGGAGTACGATCTCGCTCTCGTCGAGGTTACCGAGGAAGAAACCCGAGCCCGCGACGTTGCCACCGTCGCGGTCCTGATCGAGGTCGTCCCGGCTCTCGCCGAGGTGGCCGATGTGATCGTCGAGGCGCTAGTCCGCACTCGCCGACATCTCCTGTAATTGGCTTGTAAGCCATCTTGAAGTTTAATAAAGTTGTTTGTTTTGCCTCCTTCTTTTGTCGTCTTCCCCGTGTGTCGACGAAAGGCGATGTCCACACAATTGTATAACTGCGTGTTCTCTGTTCTTGATAGAGCATAAGAAGAAGATGCAAGTGCAGTATGACGTTCTGCAGGAGAACGCCAAAACCGCGCAAGCGAGATATAAGGAGCTCCTGGTGGCCGTGGAGCCCACTCGACGGCGGTTCTATGTTGGCGACACCTAACCAAGTACTCGGGCTGAGCTAATCCAGAGGTGGACCGAAGCCCCCGAGCAGCTCAAGGCCCGGCTCAGGGAAGTTGGCTTGATGAGCACCAGCCAAGCACTAGGAATCGTCAAGTCGCTCTACCCTCGGGTTGAGCTTGATGCTGTCAAGGATGGCTTCGTCTACTCCGAGGAGAAGGCGTTGGCTCTGCTTGAGGAAGTGAAGCCGGCGGCTGAGTCACTTGTAGACAACCTAGACTTAGATTCCCTGTAAATGTAGGAACTTGCTGTAAATTATCAATTTATTTGTATGTCATTCACTCCTTTTTCTGATATAATATATGCTAATCGATTTTCCTTAATTCGAGTCATGCATTTTGCCCGAGTAAGTTAGGTTCCTTTTATTGAGCACTCTGCCAAGCGCATCAAATTCCTTAGTGTTAGGAGTCGGCGCGGAGCTCTACCTCCAAGAACGCAATCGGGAAGTATGAGTGTTGCTAGGAAGCAAAAGTTTCGTTAATCCGAACAATTAACACTTAGGCTCGACATGGACTTGAAAAGAGAAAGATCGATTAGGTATCGAATAGGTGCGAACTGCACCTAATTAGGTGTAGCCCCCGACTTACTGGCTAGTCGGAGTCCGACTACGGAGCAAGTCAATATCAATAGAAGAGAGAGGGTGCGCGATTGCGCTCCTAATTAGGTATAGCCCCTGACTTACTGGCTAGTCGGAATCCGACTAGGGAGCAAGTCAAGTTAATTTCAATAAAAGATTAGGGGCACGATTGCGCACCTAATTAGGTGTAGCCCCCGACTTACTACTTAATTGAAACACAAATAAGTAGCAAGTCAGAAACTGAATTGCCCAAGCGTAAAGACCATGTGAACGAAAACTTATCTTTATTTAATTGTAAATATGTGTACAACGGCCGTCAGGTATAGAACCGATGTAATTGCTCGATGTTCCACGAGTTGTCCATGAGAGTGCCATCTTCTCGCCTCAGTCGGTAAGGGCGTGTCACCGAGTCAATAATGTACGGACCTTCCTAGCACGGAGAGAGTTTGTGGCCACTCGATTGATTGACTCGAAGGACCAAATCTCCACCCGAGAAGGCACGATCCCATACGTTACAATCGTGGTAGCGACGCCAACCCTGGAGATACTTGGCCGACCGAATTGTTGCAGCGTCCCGAGCTTCCTCTAGTCGGTTGAGTTCGTCAATCCGACTGGCCTCTGGCTCGCCCTCATTGAACTTTTGAACTTGGGCGACCCAAATTGTAGTTCCGTTGGAAGGACCGCCTCAGACCCATATACGAGGAAGAAGGGAGACTGCCCCATTGGTCGGCTAGGACTTGTGCGAAGCCCCTAGAGCACGACCGGCAATTCCTTCATTCATTTTACCGCGTATGGTCTGAGCCGATCGAAGATGCGCGCCTTGACGCCTTGTAGAAGCATGTCGTTCGCGCGCTCGACCTGCCCATTGCTCCGAGGTTGTGCCACCGAAGCAAAGCAAATCTTTATGCCCACATTTTCGCACCAGTTTTGAAACTCATCACTTCTGAATTGAGAGCCGTTATCCGTAATGATCCGAGAGGGTACGCCAAAACGACCGATGATCTCCTAGAAGAACTCGGTGGCTTTGGCCGCCGTAATCTTGGTCACAGGCTTGGCCTCAATCCATTTGGTGAATTTTTCAATGGTAACGAAGATATGTTCGAAACCACCCGGGGCCTTTTTGAAGGGTCCGACAATGTCGAGCCCCCAGACGGCGAACGCCCAGGTGATCGGGATCGTCTGAAGTTCCTGAGCCGGCACGTGAATCTGCCGAGCGAAGAACTAACAACCCTCGCATTTGCGGACGATCTCCTTTGCGTCGGAGACGGCAGTTGGCTAGTAAAATCCATGACGAAAGGCTTTACCAACCACTGTAGCTGAGGCAGCGTGGGCCGCACATACCCGAGTGAATTTCAGGCAACAGGGCGCGTCCTTTGGACTCGGATACGCACTTCTGAAGTATGCCGGAGGCGTTTCGACGGTACAGAATCCCTTCATGCACCACGTATAGACGACTCCGACATTGGATTCGCTCAGCGCCCCCCCCGATCGTCGGGAAGCTTTTCTTCTCGCAGATATTCCAAGTACGGTTGTGTCCAATCTGAGTCGAGGACAAGCACTTCTGACTCGGGTGGTTGTTCATCTGGTTGGGGTAGTTGCTCCTGCGGCGTGATGGAGGGGGCGTGAAATTCTTGGACAAAAATCCCAGCCGGGACTGCTGCCCGACTGGAGCCCATGTTTGCGAGCTCATCTGCCGCCTCGTTATGTCGTCGTAGGATATGTATGAGCTGCAACCCATCGAACTTGTCTTCCAGCTTTCTGACCTCCTGACAGTAGGCGGTTATATTGTCGTTGACACAAGTCCAATCCTTCTGTACTTGGCTCGCCATGAGCTAAGAGTCCCCGCGAACCACCAATCGCCGAATACCAAGCGATATGGCAATACGGAGCCTGTGGATGAGCGCCTCGTACTCGGCTGCGTTGTTTGAAGCTGGAAAATGAATCTGGAGGACTACTTGAGTCGTTCGCCTCTAGGTGATATAAGAATGATACCAGCCCCCGCGCCCTGTCGTCAGAGAGAGCCATCGAAGTACATGTTCCAGTACTCGGCCTCTTCAACGGCTGGGGGAGCCTGCATCTCCGTCCACTCGGCAACGAAGTCGGCGAGTGTTTGTAATTTTATGGCGTTGCATGGCTTGAACGAGAGCTTGAAAGCCCCAAGTTCTACTGACCACTTAGCAATCCTCCCAGTGGCTTCCCGATTATGGAGGATTTCTCCAATAGGGAAAGAAGTGACCACCGAAATTGGATGTTCTTGAAAATAGTTCATCAGCTTCCGAGAGGCAATTAGAACCGTGTACAAAAGCTTCTGCACCTGCGGATAGCATACCTTGGACTCGCCCAATACTTCGTTGACGAAGTAGACTGGGTGTTGAGCCTTGTAGACACGTCCTTGTTCTTCTCGTTCCTTGTTCTTCTCGTTCCACTACCACCGTGGCACTCACTACATGAGTTGTGGCCGCAATGTATAGCAGAAGTGGTTCCTGTGGCATAGGAGATGCCAAGACAGGTGGCGAGGTGAGGAACGATTTGAGATCCTCAAAAGCCTTCTATGCCTCAGGTGTCCAGATGAACTTGTCGTGTTGCTTCTTCAATAGCTTAAAGAAGGACGACCCACGCTCGCCAAGTCGCGAGATGAATCGGCCGAGTGCCACCATGCACCCATTTAGACGCTGGACATCCCTTTGGCACGTTGGGGGAGCCATCTCCATGATAGCTCTGATCTTTTCTGGTTTAGGCTCAATTCCGCGGTGAGATACCACGAAACCTAGAAGCTTTTCCGAAGGGACCCCAAAGACACTTCTCCGGGTTCAATTTCATGTTGTATGCCGACAAGCTCTCGAATGTCTCCGATAGGTCAGCGACCAAGTCGGAGGTTACCCGAAACTTGACGACAACGTTATCAACGTATGCTTCCACGTTGCTCCCAAGCTGGTTGTGGAAACATCGCTGAATGCAACGTTGGTACGTTGCTCCGGCATTCTTCAACCCGAAGGGCATAGTGACGTAGCAGAAAGCCCCGAACGGAGTGGTGAACGAAGTCTTGATGCAATCTTCTTCCTTTAAGCTAATCTGATGATAGCCCGAGTAGGCATCAGAAAGTTCAAAAGCTCGCAACCGGTAGTGGAATCAATCACTTGGTCAATGCGGGGAAGTCCGAACGGATCCGTCAGACATGCTTTATTTAAGTCGGTGTAATCGATACACATGCGCCAAGTACCGTTCTTCTTTTGTACAAGTACCGGAGTTGCCAACCAATCGGGGTGGAGCACCTCCCTTATAAAGCCGGCGGCTAAAAGTTTGGTGATCTCCGTCTTGATGGCTTCCTTTCGGTCTTGTGCGAACCGACGCAGCCGCTGCTTGACCGGCTTCCCTTGTCGTGTACATTCAAGGAGTGCTCGATCACCTTCCTCGGGACACCCGGCATGTCAGACGGCTTCCAAGCGAAGATGCCCCGATTCGCTTGGAGGAAGGTGACGAGCGCTTCTTCCTATTTCGGATCGAGCCCTTTCTTGATCAGAGCCGTTTTGGCCGAATCGGACGAGTCGAGCGAAATACGCTTGACATCTTCGTCAGGCTTGATGCCTGATTTAGATGGCTTCTTATTCGGCAGGTCGCCCTCGTCGCGAAGGGTGGTGGCTGCCTGCCGGATCTTGTCCAACTCGGCAGCCGCTTCGGTTGACTGGGCGAAGTCGCAGTTTTCCCTATTAAGGAGATGGGAAAAACTTGACATCTCCGCGGACCGTGATTACGCCCCGCGGACCCGGCATCTTCATAGCCAAATAGGCGTAGTGTGGGACGGCCATGAGTTTGGCCAAGCCCGGCCTTCCCAAGATTGCGTGATACGCAGTCTCGAAATCGGCAACCTCAAAGCTGAGGTTTTTCGTCCGATAGTTATCCCGAGTGCCAAAAGTGACCGGAAGAGAGATTTTTCCGGTCGACACCGATGACGTTCCCGAAATTATGCCGTGAAACTGTGCATCCGTCTTCTGGAGTGCTGACCTCGAGATCTGCATCTCGTCAAAAGTCTTGGCGAAAAGGATATTCAATCCACTTCCGCCGTGGACCAAGACCTTGCGCAGTCGGACGCCCCGTACCACAGGATCTAGGATGAGTGGATATCTTCCTGGACAAGGGATGTGATCGGGATGATCCGAGCGGTCGAACTTAATCGGAACCTCGGACCACCGAAGGTACTCGGAGGTCACCGGAACAGCTGCATTGATTTCCCGCATGGCAAGCTTTTGCTTATGTTTGGACTCATATGCATCCGATTCCCCATATATGTAGTTGAGCTCATGCTCTATTTCTTGGTAAGCGTCACCCTGAGGAGGGTCACGCTTGTCGTCTTGTTTGGCGTCCTTCGGAGCGTCCTTGTTGTGCTTCTCAGCGAACCACTTCAAGACGTTGCAATTTTTTGCCGCATGCTTTCCATTTGGATGGAAAGGACACGGCGTCTCCATTACTTTGTTGTAGTCGTTGGACCGGGGTGGCTTTTGCCGACCATGATCTGCAGCTACTACCAGTTCTTCACCCTTACGCCTCTTGTCCTTCTTGGAGGACGATTCGGGCTTGTCCTTCTTGCCTTCGTTCTTGCTCGGGTGATCCTCTTGACGCTTAACGAGAGCGTCCAAGGCGGTAGCATATCGATCTGTCAGGGCGAACATCTCCTTGACGGTGGTTGGTGGCTTCCGAGACATCTTCTTGATTAGATCGGGGTCGCGAACTCCCTTCTGGAAGGCCGCGATGACGACCGCCTCAGAAATTTCCCGGATTGTGTTCTTCTTAGTGAAGCGCCAAATGAAATCCCTTAATGACTCATCTTTCTTCTGATGAATCTGATAAAGGTCTCACTGGGTTCCAGGCTTCTCGTAACTACCCTGAAAATTGGCGACGAATTGGTCGGAAAGCTCTCCCCAGGAACCGATTGTGTTCTCTGGAAGGCCTGTGAGCCAACCCTGAGCCGGAGGGGTCAACATGATGGATATATAGTTTGCCATCACGTCGTATCCCCCTCCCGCGGACTTGATTGCCAAAGAGTAAATCTGCAACCAAGCTTCTTGGTCCCGCTCCCCGTCAAATTTCACTATTCCCTTGGGGTTAAACCCTTCGGGCTAGTTTACCTGACGAAGTATGGGTGTGAATGCCTTGATCCCATCAATCAATCCATCCCCAGGGGGAGGAGACTGACGGGGAAGAATCCGGCGTGGTGGAGTACGGCGCCGGTCTTCCTCTTGCTCCCTCCACCGGGCTTCGATGTTGAGGCGGAGGTCGCGACTTGTACTTCGGCAAGCGTCTTGCCCACGAGTTGGCGTGTGCCGACTGCGCCGAGTACTACTCGTGGCAGTCTGGCTTCTGCCCGAGTCGGCCTGTTGGTCCCGTGTGTCTTGGACAGTCGTTGCCGTCACCATGGCTTTGATCTGCTCCATGATTGGCGTTGCGGGGCTCTTCTCTCCAAGTAAAAGACCAACATTGTCTAAGAGGGTTTTACATGTAAGGATGTTTTGTTGAGGCGTACGGAAGACCGAGAGATCTCCCATACGGACTTGAAGCAGTTCCTCCTGGACTTCTCGTGCGCGACCACGCAAATAGTCGCGTAGATCTTCTCCACCTCCACGGTTATGTTTGGCTCCTGCCTCCTCTAAGGGACGCCGAGCCGATCCGGAGGCTTGTCCATCCACCACATAGATGCCGTGAAAGTTGGGAATGCATTGACGCTCTCCTCTGACTCGGTCTCCGAGTAAGAGAGGCTCAATTGATCCCGATTTGTCGGCTCGTCGATGGGAGTGATTACAACTCCCACTTCTCATAATGGATCATTTGGGAGAAGAGAATCCGACTCAGATTTGGCAGAACTGATCTGCTGAAATCTTGCAGCTGAATTGACCAGTCTGAGTGGTATGCCCACTCGGAAAGTTGATCTGGTTAGAGTTGTTCCTGAGCCAGAACTCAACAAACTCATCCCAGTGTGTGCTTGTTGTGCTACGCTCCTTGGCCCAGATTGAAAAAGACAGCATGTTATCTCATGGAAAACAGTGGCTGAGTTTCTTAATCCAAACGAGACGCCAGACAACTGAAAAGTTGCAATCCCTAATTGGATTCGGACGTGATCTAGATTAGGAACAACATTGCCGGTTGGTTCATTACCAGCGGACAACGCTGGCAGAACCAAAAGCTCGTAACCCCCACTGGAACCGAAGGGAGTTTCTACGGTGAGGCAGTCGGAATCATTGTTGTCAGATCGGATCTCCTCCGGATCAGAGTCCGCAAGAGGCAAACTGACATGGTGTGGCTCGACTGAAGTCGCATTCAGCCTTCCCCGGACGTTGTCCGGCTGAGATAGCCGGAGTTCCCCGGAGTCATTGGCGAGGAAGCCAAGATCCTCGAAGACGAAGCCTTGGCTGGGGGCGTAGGTGAAGATGAATCCGCCAATGGCAGCCATCGAAGTTGATGAAGCTGATCGTGACGCTAGCCCCTACTTGGCGCGCCAACTATCGACGATTTGTGTCAGCAATGTATTTTATAGGGCTATGCAAGAGATCACAACTTGATGGTAGTACAGGGGGCAGGATTTATACAGGTTCGGGCCCTCTCGAAGAGGTAATACCCTACTCCTGTGCTCGTGGATTGTATTGTGGGGTGTCGATTACCTTATATGTTCTTGTCGGGATGGCATGAGAACAGACAATGACGTCGATGGAGAATTAGATGATCTAACTAGAGACCCCGACCCCCTTTATATAGTGCAAGGGGTTAGGTTACAGATAGGTTTCCTAATCAATATAAGGAAGATAAAAATATAACCGAGTTGGTTACGTCTATCTTCATGTATTCGAGTAGGAAACGAATTCGTTTCCTTGTAGAGCAAGTTGGGCCGCGCCATCCTCCAAGCCTGTCTTCTGCAAGATCCGTGCAACTTGGCCCAAAGAGGTGGTACGTCCAACCGTATATCTCCGACTATCCGGGCCCATGTTGTCCACACTATCTCTCTCTGTCCCTATTTATTTCTCTATCTCTCCCCGTTGGGACATTTCATCGAACACCCTGTGTGCAGACATAAAATAGAGGGAGAGTGCGGCGTGGGCGTGGGCAACCTAGGCCCTCCGGGGGATTGGGAGGAGCGGGGCTTGTCGTAAGGTCGACGGTGAGGTGGAGGTCCGACGGCGAGGCGGCGACGAGGTGGCGCGCACGGCGGTGTGAAGGCGTCGACGGCGGTGGCGAGACAGCGTCGGCGAGCGTCGCGCGCGGTGGTGAAAGGCGGCGGCGCGCGCTGGGTCTCAACGGAGAGCGTGGCGGCGAGCGCCTGCAGTGGAGGAGGCGTCGGCGGCGTGGGGGCTCGGCGGAGATCTGGCGGCTGACAGAGGAATGAAGCTGCGACGGCTTGGGACTTGGAAAAATTTTGGAAAAATTCTGAAATATATAGGAAACCTCCTCTACATGTGGTTAATGTCTGAACCCCTTGTAAAGGGCCTCTAGCGGTTGGTAGTCTGGCGCTTGTAGAGGTCCTCTTCTACAAGGGGTTCGTATTACGAACTACTTGTAGAGGTTCTCTTCTACAGGGGATTCGTATTACAAACCGCTTGTAGAGGACATTTACAAGGGGTTCGTATTACGAACCGCTTGTAGAGGTTCACTTCTACAAAGGGGTTCGTATTACGAATCGTTTATAGAGGGGCTTTTCGGGGGTTTCCTTCTCTATTCTTCCTTTTTATTAAAATTTTATTAAAATGTTTTTAATTTCAGTACTTGTGTTTCATATTTTATTAAAATGTTGTTAATTTTAGTACTTGTGTTTCATATTTTTTAAAATATTTTTAATTTCAGTACTTGTGTTTCATATTTTATTAAAATGTTTTTAATTTCATACTTGTGTTTCATATTTTTTAAAATGTTTTTAATTTCAGTACTTGTGTTTCATTTTTTAAAATGTTTGTATTTTCGATACTTGTGTTTCATATTTGATTAAAATATTTTTAATTTGATACTTGTGTTTCATATTTTATTAAAATGTTTTTAATTTCAGTACTTGTGTTTCATATTTTATTAAAATTTTTAATTTCAGTATTTGTATTTCATATTTTATTAAAATGTTTTTAATTTCAATACTTGTGTTTCATATTTTATTAAAATGTTTTTAATTTGATACTTGTGTTTCATTTTTAAAATGTTTTTAATTTGATACTTGTGTTTCATATTTTTTAAAATGTTTTTAATTTGATACTTGTGTTTCATATTTTTTAAAATGTATTTAATTTTAGTGCTTGTGTTTCTTATTTTTTAAATGTTTTTAATTTGATACTTGTGTTTCATATTTTTTAAAATGTTTTTAATTTTAGTGCTTGTGTTTCTTATTTTTTAAATGTTTTTAATTTTAGTACTTGTGTTTTATATTTTTTTAAAATGTTTAAAATTTCATTGCTTAATTTCTATATATGCTTCAAATATACAAGTTTCATACAGGAGCATATCTTAACTAGTAACATACGTTGTCTTTACAAGTGTGCCTTCGTTATGATCGTGGCGTATATACAGAGCATCGACATCTGTGTCATTCAGGACACTTATATCGACATCCACCGCAAAAGGAGGAAGCTCGTCGAACTGACTATACTCTTCCTCGTCTCTGACGTACTCAACTCCAACGTGTCGCTTTGGCTTGTCTTTCTGCTTCTTAGGTTTGCTTGACATGTCCATTACGTAGAAGACCTGTCTCACATCATTGGCGAGAACTAATGGTTCGCCCCTATAGCTGAGACATCATTAGCGAGAACGAATGGTTCGCGCCTATAGCCGACTTGTGTGAGGTCTACGGTTGTCATGCCGTATTTGTCGATCTTCAGGCCGCTTCAACTCAGTTTAACCCATTGGCACTTAAATAGAGGGACCTTTAAAGGTCCATAGTCAATCTCCCATATCTCTTCTATGAAACCATAATATGTGTCCACCTTGCCAGTGTTCTCATGGCGTCTATCACGGTTCTTCTTTGTTACAGTTCGTGCTCATCTTATCCTCGGATTTCGTGTAAAATGTGTAACCATTTATCTCGTACCTCTCGAATGTCACGATTTCACTAGATGGTCCCCGAGCTAGGCGTTGCAACTGTAATGGTCCGACCCTTTGGAAAGGATGTAGTTTTGTAACCAAGCGCCGAATGAATCCATGTGTCTCAGTGTTATCCAATCCTCAGACCTCCCTGGGAATTCACGGCGTAGAATACTCTTGTGCAGAAGGACATAAGGGGCCACTACAGTAGATTGTTTCAGAACCGTGAAATGTGCTTGTTTAAAAGTAAGAAGATCATTGCATGCAATTGCTTTCCGTCTTAGTGTCCCTTTTCCCGTAGCCTCCCCTCATGGCGTGATATAGGGACACCAATCGGATTTAGATCATTAATGTAATCCACACAAAACCCAATCACCTTCTCTGTGCCATACCCCTCGGCTATGCATCCTTCCAGACGAGAATGGTTACGGACATACCTCTTTATGACAATCATGTACCTCTCGAAAGGAAACATGTCGTGCAGAAACACGGGTCCAGAATACCTATCTCCTTGATAATGTGAACAATGAGATGAACCATAATATCAAAGAATGTAGGAGGAAAGATCATCTCAAGACTAACCACACTTTGTACCACGTCATCCTACAGCTTACTTAGTTTATCTGGATCAATAACCTTTTGCGAAACCGCATTGAAAAAGGAACACAGCTTTGTGATTGTCCCCCGGACCCACTCGGGCAAAATACCTCTCACAGCCACTAGGAGCAACTGTGTCATCAACACAAGACAGTCATAGGATTTCAGGTGGATGATTTTATTCTCTTTCATGTTTATGACTCTCTTTACATTCGAGGAGTATCCAGAAGGGACCTTCACACTGTTCAAGCACTCTATGTTGCTTTTTTCTCTTCTTTGCTTAGAGTATAGCTCGCAGGATGTAGATAATGTTGTCATTTCCCTGTCTTTTCTGGATGTAGATCGTTCCTCAGTTCCAAATATTTTAGATCCCTCCTCTTTCGATTTGCTGTACATAACTAAGTATCCTAGCAGGTTCACGCAAACATTCTTCGTGATGTGCATGAAGTCAAGTGAGTGACGGACTTCTAAAACTTCCCAATAAGGCAAGTCCGAAAATATTGACTTCTTCTTCCACATGGGTGCCTGACCTTCCTCATTCGGGATAGATTTTCTCGCAGGACCCTTTCCAAATATTACTTTCAGATCCTTTGCCATGGCAAACACACGCGGCCCACTTCGATGCTCAGGCTTAGCACGAAGGTCTGGTTTCCCGTTAAAATTCCTGCCTTTCTTCCGCAATAGGTGCCTCGTAAGAAGAAACCTACGGTGGCCCATGTGCATAACCTTCCGAGAGTTTTTGAGGTACATGCTGTCCGTTTCATCTAAGCATTGCACGCAAGCTATATATCCTTTTATAGTTAGGCCGGACAGGTTACCAAGCGCAAGCTAGTCGTTGATGGTTACAAATAGCATTGCAAGTAGGGTGAAATACTGTCTTTTGTGCTCATCCCATACCCGTACACCATCCACCCACAACGTTACAAGATCTTCAACCAATGGTTTCAGATAGACATCGATGTCGTTTCCGGGTTGCTTGGGCCCTTGGATTAACAACGGTATCAATATGTACTTCCGCTTCATGCACAACCAAGGAGGAATGTTATAGATACATAGTGTAATAGGCCAGGTGCTATGGCCGCTGCTCAACTCGCTGAAAGGATTCATACCATCGGTACTCGCCGAAAGGTTAGCAAACAGACGCTTCAATCGGGGGATGACAGGAAAATGCCACACCACCTTAGCGGGAGGCCTCTTCTTCGTACGCTCCCCATCTATTTCACCTGGGTCGTCACGCTTCATCTTATAACGTGATTCTTTGCACACTGGACAAACATCAAAATCCTCGTATTTATTGAGATAGAGGATACAATCGTTAGGACACGCGTGTATCTTCTGTAGTTCCAATCCCAAAGGACATATGACTTGCTTGGCTTCATATGTAGATTCAGGCAGAGTGTTATCTTCCGGAAGCAAATTCTTTACGAGTGATAACAACTCATCGAATCCCTTATCTGAGACATCATTTGTGGCCTTTCATTGCCTTAGTTCCAGTGTGGTGCGCAGTTTTTTGTGACCCTGCCCACAGTTTGGGTATAAACGAGTCCTGTGGTCCTCTAACATGCGCTGGAACTTGTCGAATTGTCTTTCATCTGTGTAGTCTCCCTCTCCGTCACGGAGCATCTGGTCTAGCTCATCATCACCAAACTCCCCGAGTGTATCTTCCACGCAATAGTATTGCCTGGCGTCTGGGATACTGTTCAAATCCTCTTCTTCTTCCTCGTCTTCCTGGCTAATCCCCTCTACTTCGCCATGGTTGGTCCAATAGGCATAGTTTGGTATGAATCCTCTTATGATCAAATGGTTCATAACCTGCCATCGGTAGGAATGCTCCTTCTCATTCTTGCAGTCTACACACGGACAACATATGTAGCTGCCTGGAGGCAAGAAGGCAACGGCCGCATCGAAAAAACCCTGCACGCCATCAATAAACTCTCTGGAGCGACGGTCCGTATTGTACATCCATTGCCGGTTCATCTACACCAAGTTATATTTTATTAAAAAATATAGTTACATTTAAGAATCTAAAACTCACAAGCACTTAGATCTACCTTTCTAATTCTTTTTGTTCTTCTTCAGTCTACAATTAAAGACAATATTTTTTTGCTGGAACAAAAAAACCTCCACCTACACTAATTCTTTTTTGTCCTTCTACATTTATTGAACTAAAACTAACTAATTGTTACATTTTTAATTATTTTTTATCCTTCTACAATTTTGAACTAAATCTATCTAATTATTTTTTTCCTTTCTACCTTTGTAATTATTTTTATCCTTATATATTTTTAAATAAATCTAACTAATAATTTTTACCCTTCACATTTATTGAATTAAAAATAACTAATTGTTATATTTTAATTATTTTTTATCCTTCTACAATTTTTAACTAAATCTGACTAATTATTTTTTCCTTTCTACCTTTTTATTTTTTTATCGTTCTAATTTTTTCTTTTTTATTTCATACACCAATAATTAGTTCCTTGCAAACCTACATCTACCTAATTTATCGTTAAATTTTAGATCATAAAGCAAACAACTTAATTTTGAGATCAACTCCCTAAAATTAGGTGATCAAGCTAGCTAGCAAACAAGTTAGTTAGCTAGCAAACAAACAAACAAACTTTTCAGTAATCAAGCTAGCTAGCAAATAAACACCTTTCAACAAAAAACAAATCAATATTTCTCCACATCCAATGCAAAAAAAAACAACAATACTTAGGTGAGAAGGATGTTAACATGACGTTACTAACCTTGAAACACTTAATTTGCAGTTAAATCATCTCAATTGAAAATTTGGGCAGCACCTCCTTTGAACAGTAGCTCGGCCCTTCCTGTTAACACTTCCTGTTCATCTCTGCGTCCTCAAGGAGGAAGAAGATGTTTAAATATGCTAGGCAGGATGGCTTCTAGAACCGGTTTGAGACACAAACCGCTTCTAGAGCTTGACTTTTACAACTGGTTTGTGTCTCAAACCGGTTCTGAAAATCCACAACCGGTTTGGGACACAAACCGGTGGTTTGGGACACAAACCGGTTGTAGATATGGGACTTTACACGTGGCTCATGTTTCAAACCGCTTCTGGAAGCCCTCTCCTGCCCGTTGCCCACGAACTGGTTTTAGTACGAACATTACAACAGGTTCGCACGAAACCGCTTCTGATAGGCCGGTTGTGATGCTCACTTCTATAGTAGTGTCATGTAATCTATAAGTTATAGCTGGTGAATCACGGTCCGTATGGTTCTAATGACGATGAGCTCAGGCAATAGCACGATGATAGCGGTGACGTACGGTGAGTGGTGTGCAGCAAGGAGCGAGCTTCCATTTGCATCTTCAACCATTCCATCCAAGCAGACCAAGGGTTGGTTATGAGTGTTGTGGTATTTATTATATTTTTCAACGGTGCTTTTTATATTTTTGTATTAGTATAGATGATTTTTCTGTTCAATGTCCGGACCAAGAATCGATTGGCCTCTTGCCGTTTTCCAGCTCATTGTTTTTTTCTTGGATGGATGGACCAAGCTATTCAAGGCCCGGACATGGCAGAGGAGGAAGGCCGGCGTCTGGAGCGCTCCTCGCACCGTGATGCCGTGTTTCTCCATGCTTCTGGCTCTGCCGCACTCCGACCCGTTCGTTGTATTGTCAACCTGTCCAAACGAAGTTGGCGCTGTCGATTATTCACTCATTTACACTTTTGACAACTGCTCCTGCTTTTGCCCTTGATTTTCAAAGGGGATTTCTCTTGCGTACTGCCTTTGGGGGAAAAAATCTGCATCTTTTTTACCTGCTCCCGGCCGTTGAAACTTGAAACACACCTACCCTGTTTCACCTACCAACCATTTGGGTCAGTCTTCGTGGTAACAATTGTCTCCATGCATTTAATTACTTGGAACGCCCTCCGGCGCCGAGACTACCGGCTCGCCGTGCGGGCAAAAAAAAAATGCCTGGCCTGGTTTTTCGATAATTTCAGTTTGGTTAGTTAGGTAATTTAGGTTTTTTTACCAAGAATTTTAGCGTTTGGTATCAAAAAATGAATATTTGACAAATGGAAAATCGATCGGACAAAACCGATTAGACCGAATTTCCATCCTTATCACAAACGCTCCACCTCTCCTCCGCCACTTTGGTGCTACCAGCAACAAGATGTCCGGGAACATACGTGGCCAGGGTTCAAAGGCAGGATATTGAGCCGGCAGCAAGGAGGGTTCACGATGCGAATGAGCATTTACCGATTATTTGCGCATTAGTTGTGTATATAAAATTTGCTGTATGTGCATATCAGGTTGAGATGGAAGAGATGCGCAAGGACAGTACTACATGTTGTTGGAAGAGATGCGCAAGGACACAACATGTTGTTGTAACAAACTAACTTACCGCCGATGTAATAGTTTTCGGAATTATTCCTCGTCAGTCGCCTGCCTGAAAATAGGTGAAATTCCAGTCGACGTGTTTTACACTAGTAAATAACTAAATTTACATATAATTGGATATGTAAAAAGTACATAATTAACTGTAAAAAGGTTTATGTCTTATTTTGACACATACCTTCAGTTTTATTTGTAGCCATTTGTGTACCTTGTTTTTTTTTTTTTTGTTTTGAATGAGCTAGCTAGTTGTGATGTACCAGCGCGTGGATACAGTAAGACAAGATGGCAATACATGTTGACACGTACGTAGGCCACATATCAACGAGCTCATGCTGGACACTTGCCTTTGTGGGAGATCAAGGATGTGCGTGAGGAGCGTGAATGGCGCGACATATACCGAATGGCTTGACATGTAGCTTTCCGACCGAATCCAATCGACTGAAGTTTAGAAACTCCCAATAGTTTTTCCTGATTGAATTTTATGTATATAAATTTGGATATTAAAAAACAGGATGCTAATCATGTTTCTTTGTTATTGGTCGACTAGGTCTACGCGCTATTCAAGGATTAACATTACCTTGATTTGATTCTTCCTTGGGAGTTGGTAGAGTTCCAACTGGGCACTCCTTGTCGGTACATATCTAATATATTAAATTTATCTCTTTCTCTTTTTTTCTATACTATTAAAAAATATATTAGGTGCTACAAAAAACGTGTCATGAGTGTTGAGTGGTGAGTGATGAAGTCTATCACCAATTCTAACCATCACTTTTAATCCAAAGGTGCAAACATTGTAAGGATATTTACCTTTTATTTATTTTGCTTTCTTATTTTATTGTGTTGTACATTTAAAAGCTTTTGATTAGCGAGAATACTTTCTTTTGATTCAGTTTTCTTTCCTGTTTTCCTGCATTTATATTTAGGAACATTTCAATGGTATTCATGAAGAAAATAGTTGAAGATTATTTAGGCCGATCGACACAGTCGACCATGGAAGTGTACCTAAATTCTTAAAAAAATAAAAAAGTCAAACCCGACGGTACGTAGACACGACATTACATGCTCAAATGTATAAGCCAAATACATTAATCACAATGTGATGGGATATCATTGATGTTTTTTAATTTGTAGCCTAGCATAGGCACTCGATATTAATTATAAAATAATTAAATGCTGGGTGGTAATACGTTCTACTCCTCTTACCTCCTAAAAAGGTATTGATATCCTAGCTTAGTTGTGTGAGTTTATTTAAGAACCGGTAAAGATATTTAGATTATCTGTGCCAGTTTTCTTTACGATCCTATGCCGATTCTATTGAATAAAAGACACAGATGCTCACATTATACGTGTCGATGAGTAATCAAAACCGACATAGACAACGGTTCATCTCTCTATGCGTTATTATCTATGCCAGTTAGTAATTAGAACCAGCACGGATAACGTTTTCTCTCCGTGGCGCTTCGCAACCAAAACCGTTTGGTGTTCGTACTGATCTATATATACACTCATCATCGCTTACTCCATCGCTCCAACTTCATTGATCTGCCCCTAACTTCCACCTCGTCGCTCCAACTTCGTTGATCCCCCACCGATGTCAACCACTTCGTTGTCTCCATCTCTGCCCATCTTGTCGTTGCCGCTCCATCTCCATGCTCATCATATCCACCAAACTCGACATTGCCGCTCTCGTCTCAACATTTTGCCTCGTCTCTACCTGACTCGATGTTGCCATTCTCGTCTCCACATTTGCCTCGTCCCCGCTCGACTCATTACCACAGTTGTTACCATTGTCTTCATGGATAACCTCTCTTTTGGCTCTGAGGAGGTGGATGACTCATATGTGGAAGTAGAGGACTCAGACGTGAAGGAGGAGGAGGAGGAGGAGGAGGAGGAGGAACACTTTGGCACGGAAGGCTCCGAATCTGACATAGAGGAGTAGCCCGGTGAAGAGGAGGTCGCTGCATTCTCATCCCACTGGCCAAGCGACAGTGCCAGTCGCCTTCTCTATCGCCGCTGGCCATTCTGCCTTTGGTATGCAGTCTCGTGCACCGTCGCTGCCGACGGGAATGAGGAGGAGGAGCCTGTAGCTGATGAGGACGAGGAGTCGGAGGAGTAGTGCGCCACCACCGTCAACACGCCTCTCCCGAGCTTCACTAACAAGGGCAATTTCTTCTTTGACTTCGGCGACGAAGATGAGCAGGAAGAGATTGACGACCCCTACTACCAGATGTAGGATATAGGAGCTAGCTTGGTGCCACTGGTGCAAGGCTAGCAAATTAAAAAATTATTTTTAAAAATATTTGTGTTGGATCTATCTATAAACCGATACAAATGAATGAGTCCAACACGGAGGATGCGGATAACTGGGGCACATTAGTGCCTGTTATTTTGTATTGGTTTAGAAACCAGCGCAAATTTTCTCTTTTGTATTAGTGTCGTCTAGAAAAACATCTCTACAAGAATTCGAACAAAATCAGAAAATCTAATAATAAACAAATCTCTATTATGTGCAAGATGAAGCCAAAGTGCAAAGAAGCTGACACATTCAACCTGGAAGTGGAACTAAGGTGTGACAAGCATGTCATGATACGGTGGAAAGTAATATGAATTGTAGGGAAGAACGTGGAATCAGTTAGTCTCTCAAGAAAATTTTGTTTCCTTCACTGCTACTTGTTAAATGGGCTGGGAAAAGTTAAAAAAAATAGTCTTCTATTTCCTCATCTTTCTCTTTTCTTATGCTCTTTCCCCCTCTTTTCCCTGATGGTATACACACTGACTATTCATCTCACCTTTTCCTTGCTTTCCTTTCTCTCATGGGCTCCCTATTGATCGCCTCTTCTTTCCCCCGCTTCTCTCGTCTCTCTTCACTTCACTTCACACAACCAGCGAGCTCATGCATGTGTGTGTTTGCCTCCATTCAAGCTGTGCTAGGTTTAGTAGCAACTCTAGGAGTGCAAATAGAATGGATATTTTCTGACCAACTGAATCAATTTGATAGTAAATCGGATCATTTTTTGGATATTCTGGTATGGAACAGAGATATCGTCCGTTGGAGTTATATCGATAATGGCTTTCAAGATATCCGTGACGGTCAACCAGAGATCCATACACAACAAGACACAGTTGATGGGCACTTGACCTACCTTCTAGAGAGAGTTGATTCTATTTACGACCATCTTCATTCTACTAGACCGTCTGATCCTCCCTGCTAATGTGTTTGGCACTTAATGGCGGTGTTGTGGGGTGGGGGTCGGGATGGTAGGGGCTGCATAATCAGAGGGGCCTATATAATTATTTATATTTTTGTTGAAAATTAGTGCTTGCTTTGTTTCTTTGTGCAAAACTACATTGTGATTCTATTTGTTTGTCCTTAATGCACTTGCTACTGTGTGATGTCTTTTCAAGTATGGTTGAACTTTTATGTGATGTCTACATGTGTGGATGTGCTTTTAGTTTCATGCTTGTGCTATTCTATCTCGATTCATTTACATGTGCACAAGTTACAGCTTTTCATGCCATTTCTATATAAGCTCAAGTTCGTTTACGTAAAATGATTTGTCACAATCTTGTCCGTATAATATAATCCAGTTGCAATTCATACTGTAAATGGTTTTAGGTGGGGCTATTTTTGCTCGTACCAAAATATACTGCTCTCACTTATGTTGGCATCCATTAATTACCCAAAAAGGTTGAGAATTTACAACTTATTACTTATGCTTTATCTATTTATTTACTTATTTCATAAGCTTTGAGAGCTTTCAAAGGTGGTCTCGAGAGTCGGGTCAAGTTTGTTGGACTTGTTTTCTAGAACTTTAAGACACGCTTTCAAAATCTACAAAGTTGTAGATCTCATTGAGAGCTATAATTTTTCTATAAAGATCATCTCCATCCAATTCCGTATAAATGCTTGCAATAGCCAAGTGTCAGTTTGCACCTATGGTAAAAGTTATACCCCGTTGATGAATGCTTGCAATAGCCAAGTGTAGCTTCGAGCCCACAGTAAATGTCTTTCCTACTCGGTAATTGCTTACAAAGGCTGAGTGTTAGTCTTGCGTCCACGGTGAATGTCTTTCGGAAAATGTCTTTCCCATCGGTGATTTTCATATAATGGCCGAGGGTTTTTCATCAACCATCGATCGGTTAGCGGTAAGCTCTATCGGTAAATGTTCTAATAGCTGAGCGTTTTCATTCTACCATCGGAAATAAGATGCACCTCGGCCATCTTAAATTTTACCGATGGTCTATAGAGCATTGCTTTTCATCCTCAACAAAAGATAGATTTCTAGTTGTGAATGGTACCTGACGCTCGACGATACCTAGAGCTATATGATACCTAATACTCGACTTTATCTGATGCTCGATGATACTTAATACCTACTTATGGTACCTAATACTTGCGGTAGATAATATGTGATGATAGCTAGATTTCGACGATACCCTTATATTTGATGACCCACATACTTGATAGCTGTCGATACTTGAAACTTAAATGATATATATGTTGAAACTTGCTATACTGTAAAAAAATAAAAAAGATAACGGAATTGCTCCCTATTAGTCACCTAAAAATAGATGAAATCTCAGTCGACGTGTTTTTACACTAGTAAATAGGTAAATTTACATAATTAGATGTGTAAAAAGTGCCTAATTTACTGTAAAAAAGTTTATGTGATGAGAGGATGCAAAGTGCACGTAGTAATTGATAGAGAAATGGACCAAACAAAATTTAAGACTACTGACGATTGCTGGGAGTACGTAGACTGAAATGGTATTGCTGCATATAGAGAAATGATGGTGTTGGCTAACTAGACATGGACGCTAATCTGATTTGCTATATATAACCAGCAGCAACCATGCGCTTTGATGCTTGATATGATTCATGCATGCATGCATATGATGCAGCTAGCTATCCATGCATGGCGCTGGATCTGTATGTATAAATAATTGACTGAAATTTTTGCTGTTTTCGGTCGCGTGATGATTAGTTGCTCCTTTCGCAAGTGCTGTTGCCCACCAACACGGTAGCGAGCTTTTTTGTTCCTTCCCGCGCAAACCACTCCGCCCACAATATTACGCGACAATCCGTTGCAAATGGATGGTACTGCGTCAGCTAGCCCCATATATATATACATCCTTTGTTGAAAGCAAGAGAAAAAATCTTCCAAATTTCATATAATAAGCTTTATGTATACATGCACGTTCTCCTCTGTGAGTTTATTTATTGATTTATTTATTTGAATCTTCTGTGAGTTTATTTTGATCTTTCATATTGTAGACATGCTCCATTCTTTGCATCGGCTGTTGTAGCAGTTTCACATCTTCGAATCTAGCCCATGGACGTCCATGCAGTAGCAGTCCTGCTTGAAGGCCTCTACGTGCTTGTCTTGGAGTGCTACGAACAGGTTGACGCCACCTATCTTAGGGCATGACGGCGCAAAGATCATCATCCCATCGATGGGCAGATCCGGCGTGATGAACGCACATGGCGGGCCTCCACCGAAGTTGAGCTCATGGAACTCGAATGCGAGCGAGCTATCCACCTCCAGATCCGGGCAGAACACCGTGCCCGGTGTCGCCGCCGTTGATGCCATCCTCTCGCCGCCGCCTTCCTCCCCGAAGTCGACGAACGACTGGATGTACTTGCCGTCGATGCGCGCCACAGCGTCGCGGATGACACCGACCACTACGGCGTAGCTGGAGGACATGAGGTCCAGGACCTGCATCCTCGGGAACGCCCACAGCACCATGTTTCCAAAGAAGTCCGTGGGCACGGCCATCTCGCCGCGGCTGCGGCAGTTCACGGCTACCCTCACCTGCGTGAAGTACTCCGGGTCCAGGTCCCTTGCGGCCGTGACCTTCTTCCACACGTGCGCAAGGAGGCACTGGAACGTGCTGCAGTGCACGCCAACCCGGGCCTTTATCCCGGCAACGAACTCCTCCGGAAAGTGCACGGCGAGGTTCTTGATGCTGTCCACCGGAGCGACGCCGTAGTAGTGGCTCCGGCTGCGTTCGCCCTTGAATTCGATGTTCCGGTGGTCGAACACCGGTGCCGGCGGACTGCGGGGCATGGTTGTGGCCGCACGGTCGAGGAACGGCGACGGGAGGACGGCCGAGCCGGTGCGGACGGCGGTGGCCCAGGCGGCGGTGAAGAAGCTCATGGACCGGCCGTCGGCGACCTGGTGGTGGTTCACGGTGCCGATCACCAGCCCACCGCAAGCGTACCTCGTGAGCTGCACCTGAAGGAGCGGCTCATCCGCGCGTCCCTGCAGTACAGTACGTGCATGGCTTGAAGCAGCGTTCTTTACAAACAGTACGTGTATCTGCATGCACGGCGGAGCAAAGTAAAGAACCACATTCTCAGACTGATATGATCCTCCGCATTACCTTTTCGGCCTTCGGGTACAGCTCGCCGGCGTGCTCCAACTCGTCGGCGAGGCGCACCGTGGTGGTAGCCTCCACGACAAGCACCCCAGCGTCGTTCAGGCGGATGCACTTTCGACCGCGGTCGTCGACGCCCATCCTCCCGGCGAGGTGCGGGAACCTCGCGACGGTGGCGCGGAGCCCGTCCTTGAGCGCATCGTTCGTCGGGGCCGGCGCACGGAAGACGAAGAGGAGCGGGATGAACCCGTCGGTAGATGCGCGGTCGAAGACCGTGAGGGGCACCTTCTTGCCACCTCCGGCAGACGGTGGCGAGGGCCTCAGCACCGTGCGCCGTGTGACGATCACCACCATCCCTGCGATCGTTCAAGTGTGTTTGTATATGGATGCCCTGTTGCTTAGCGTGTGTGTCTATATATATATATATATATGTACCCACTAGGGAGTAGGGAGGAGTTGGCAGCTTCACGATGCAAGCGAAGTAGCGAACGACAAGCCCCAACCAGTCAAAAGATGAGTTAACAAACTTGTGGCAGCCAACATTGACTCCATGCGTTGTGACTATTCATCTAGAGCAATACAACCATGGAAAACAATAGCACTCTCGGACCTTAAAAAGATGAGTTAACAACCCATTAAGTTTCAAAAATCCCGAAAAATGACATACTCCCTTCGTTCCAAAATATAGGGCGTGCATGTATTTGAAAAAGTCAATGTTTGGAACTTTGAACTAATAATTAAGCTATATGTTTAGTGCTATGCATGTGATATAGTTAGATTCGTATTTAAAAGTACTTCGATATAATGTTAATTTTGTAGTTGATGATATATTGTGAAAGAAATTAATTATGGTCAAAGTTCTACGTTGGAGACCATACTAAAAACTTATATGCCTTATATTTTGGAACGGAGGGAGTATAAATTAAAAGATTTTTTACATACAGTAAAATGAATATGAGCTATAGAATTTAATTAGGTTCGCTACTTATAACGGTGTTGTATAGTGTCGACGTTAACTTCGCCCCCAGCTTGGATATGCGCCATCGACCCTACACCCATATATAGGCGATGGATACTGCTGTTGATCACAATATGCCAACATAGGGTCAATTGCGCAATCTTCACTACAGAAATCCGACACATTTATGTCAGTCAAAATTATTTACATCGGCCTAGAGAAAGCCGATATATATAAAAGATTTTTTTACGTCGGCCCTTGTTAAGCCGATCACTACAGGAATCCGACTTATTTACGTCGGCCAGAAGCTGACGTAAATAGGCCAAAAGCCGACGTAAATAGCTATTTATGTCGGCATGCCGATGTAAATAGACCGACATAAACCGAGCGACGTAAATAGCCCTATTTACGTCGGCCCCGACGTAAATAATCCTTATTTACGTCGGCCTCGAAGCTGACGTAAATAGGAATAGTGGTTCTCAGCCTACGGGGTAGAGCTGACGTGGCACTTATTTAAGTCGGCTTCCCGGCCGACGTAAATAAGTCTTCCATGGTGGCAGATATTTAC
This sequence comes from Olyra latifolia, assembly GCA_036346145.1. Taxonomy (NCBI): domain Eukaryota; kingdom Viridiplantae; phylum Streptophyta; class Magnoliopsida; order Poales; family Poaceae; genus Olyra; species Olyra latifolia. Next base: position 40,654,700 of record CM070532.1, read on the forward strand.
GTCGGCCAAAAGCCGACGTAAATATGTTTATTTAAATAGCTGCCACCATGGAAGACTTATTTACGTCGGCCGGAAAGCCGACGTAAATAAGTTTATTTACGTCGGCCAAGCTGACGTAAATAAGTGTATTTACGTCGGCCAACCCGACGTAAATAGCTCTGGTCATGGAATTTTTATTTACGTCGGCCACCAAGCCGACGTAAATAAGGTCGGCCAAGCCGACGTAAATAAGCCTATTTATGTCGGCCTGGCCGACGTAAATATACTTGGCCGTGGAAAAAGTATTTACGTCGGCCTCGAAGCCGACGTAAATAAGGCTATTTACATCGGCCTGGCCGACGTAAATACTGAGGCTGCATGGCAGAAATTTGCTTCAGTATTTACTGGAGAATTTATGCCAGCCAAATTAGGCCATTTATACAGAACAAAACCATCATTTCACAACATAGATCAATCCATTCCACCATACATTCATATAAAGCAATATCAATCCGTCCACTCATATCAAATTATAGCACATCCACAATATAATATATAAACTTGAACATAGCATACAACACATAGTTCAACCAAATACTCATTGTTCAAACAAACGTCAATTTGGAAAGATGACAACATAGATCAACCATAGTACATTGTTCATACTGAAACATAACATAACACAGATAAGCATAGTACTCATTGTTCATACAAACATCAATTTGGAGGAGTATTGCCAAATCGATGTCCACTACCGGCGTTGCCTCCCGAGTTTAAGAAGTGATCAACCGACGGCGGAGTCCTTGAAGAAGAAGCGCCGTTACCTCCAACATGGCCATCCAGTGTGGGGGCCACCGAATCCTATATTAACAAACATATATTAGAGATAGCTAGATTACATCAAAATAAATTTGAATAATTGATAATACCATGTTGGGAGATTGCGGGCTAAATAAGGGTGGAGGTTGAAACGGAGGAAGATTCAGTGGTCTTCCGGCTGCTGCGTCATGTATTCCTACAAAACAAATGAAATTGGCAAATTTCATTAAATAAGAATCATAAAACTAGATATCGACAATAGTAAGTTTAAATTTGTAGTTTGCTTCTAGTTATAATAGAAATTCTAAAATATATAACCACTTATTTGACAATTTCATGTACTTAGAGCAATCGACATATAGAAGGCTAGCTAATTAATATCTAGTCCTTGGTAAAAATTTATAACTTCCATATAATTAAAGCATGAATACAAATATACAACGAAATAGATATAAGACTATGAATTTTTGGAATTCAAGCATACAACTTACTTGTAGAGTCGCTTCTCACAGGTGCGCCATGCAACAAAGTATTCTTGTTGTTGTCTCAACTGCTCCTGAAGTCAACTTTCACGAGCTGCTTGTTGTCTCAACTCCTCCTCCAGTCGAGACTCACGAGCGCTACGCCCACTGCTCTGGGAGGATTGAGACGACCTTGCCGAACTTAAGACTGTGCTAGTATCAAGGTAACCATTAAACATGGGAAACCTTCCATGTTTCTTGCCACCCCCGCTATTGTACAAAGCGACAGGGTCAATATCTTCTTTCCTCCAGTCATAGTCAAGCCCGTGAGTATCTGTCATCATTTTCCCATAACAAGCCTACAAAATTTGTAGTTCATGCATACAAGTTAAACGAAATAGTCAATAGAGGTGTTTATAATCATTACGTACTAACCAAGCTGTGTGTCGCCCTGTCACTACATGGCTGCTCAGGCTGTGTAAGATCAGAACATAGGTGACCCCGTATGTAAGCTTCAATGTCCGTGGGGCGAGACCCGCTTTGAGCTTCCTATAAATCAGTGTCATTAGCCAATATTTCGAACAGACTGAAAGATAAAATATGACAATTAAAAACTAAATAGTATGAAACATACCATCCGTCGTGCAAGACGAAGATGTCCGTCGGCTCCGTACCGTTGAGCTACTCTTGGACCTGCCTCCTTGTTACCTCTCTTCGGGTTAGATTTCTGAACAAATTCAGGAGAGGCCCAATAGTGGCTGAGAGCTTCCCATGCCTCAGGGCATTTGTTAAACCATGGCAACATATCCTCTTGGTACTGATCCTCACGAAGATAAATTTTTGAAGCACCAAGCTTCTTGTTCATATCCTAGTGGAGCTCTTTCTTGTAGTACAAGTTGACCGCCTGGATACGGGCCTGGTACATCATTTCCTTGACCGTTCTGGTCGCTGCATTGTCAAAGACATATTTAGCCTTACCTTGCAACGACTGCTCCTGATCACTTGGCAAACGGTATCTCTCCTACAAAGGAATAGGCTTGAGTTAGACATTGTATGTATTGCTATTGCTCGCAAAACAAATGAAAGTGGAAAAACATAGACTTACCCAAAAATCCACCCACACCCGCTGGGCAACAGTTCCATGCACCCCATCTATAGCCATCTGGTAGTGCGCCCACTTCAGGGTTGGCTTGGGTTCACCATTGATGACCACTAAACCAGGATAATGGTAACGCAAGAGAGATCCTAGCGTACCATTCACTTGCCTCAAGCTGTTTCTCCCCGTGCATTCTACATCAACCCATTGCCTACAAAAAAGCATTGTGCAACTTGTAAGATCACGTGATGTGGAGTTTATTTATACAAATTTTAATAACTTACCAATCTCCATGTGGCACAATCACTCTCCGTGCCTGAGGAACTGCTACCGGAGGAATCTGATTAGTCCCTCTATACCTGAAATAAATATAGAATGCAAGGTAATGACAAATGCAATACATAATTAATACTTACTAGTTATTTGTAAATAATACCTGAAGACAGGAGCATCCGCTCCCTCTCCACCATCTCCTTCCCCCTCACCATCCCCATCCCCATCCTCCCCCTCACCATCCCCATCCTCCTCCTCACCATCCCCATCCTCCTCCAGTTCCTCCTCCACAGATCCAACAATTGTTTCCTGCACAGCTACCTCCTCCACAGCCTCCCCCACTGCTTCCTCTTCTACAGCCTCAACCGCAGTCTCCCTTGCCTCCTGTGCACCCTCCTGCCTGCCCACCTGAGAATATTTACATGTAAATGTAATCAGTGCATGTATAAATGGAAAGAATGAAAATAACGAAGTTAAACTATACAACCTCCTCTAAGCATCTCTCGAACTGTCTCTGCCTGCTGTGATGAGAACTAGACCCTCTAAAAAGGGATTCTTGACTCTTCGAGGACGACCCATCCTTTTTCTTTGATTTCGAAAACGACCCGCTATGCCGAAAAAACGACTTCATCCTGTTGAACAAAAACAATTTTAGGTTAAGCACAAGTACAACAATCGAAAGAGATAGAAACAATCAGAATACATCAAAGAAAATAAATATTTGTACTTATTAGAAGTAATCGACGTCATTAGGAACATGGTGAGAGTCATGTGCCCGGCGTCGTTTCTTCCGTCTGACATCCTCCACGATAACATCTGTCGTGTCCCCAACTAATTCATTCAGTGTGGACCCAATGTCCACATCAAATGAACCAGACAATCGATCTTCTTGGTAGGCCCCATCAACCGTGCGGTCAAGCCCACTTTCAATATACTCATCATTCGCAGGAGTGTTTAAGCGACCAGGAGGATTCACTTTGTAAACAACCCACCATGGTTTTAAATTTTCCTTAGGACATGGATATCGAAGGTAGTACACTTGCTCAACATGGTGAGCAAGTACGAATGAGTTGTGACCTGCAAGGCGTGACTCATGTCTTACCTCCACTAAGCCAAGATTGTGGTTTCGCCGTATCCCTGTTTTATCGTTGAACCAATCATAATAAAAGAAAGTTACTCTTAAATCTTTTCGGCCGCCAAACTTAATCTCCACTATGTTTTGAAGAATGCCATAATATTCGGTTTGTCGACCATCTGCACCCTCTGCAGTAGTGACAACTCCGCTATTAATTGTGGCTGCTTGAGGACGGCTTGCTTCTAACGATGCAGTACGAAAGCGAAACCCATTCACATTGTACCGACTAAACTTTCTTATTGTCGTGCTACCGTGCGATAGCTGGCGAAGGTCCTCATGGACAGCAGGAGCACGCATGCACTGCAAATGTTGGGAATAATTACAATTCAATATAGATGATAAGAAATTAGGACCACCACGTAAACTAGTGTGATAAGAAATATACGTGCTGTCGAAACCAAGTCACGAAGTTGGGACCACCACGTAAACCATTGTGTTGAAAGTTGTCAAGTTGTACACTTGTAGGTTTTCGCGACGAATTCCATTGTTTTTGATCAAACAACCTACATTTTAATCGATTCATTTAGGTTGGAACGGGACAAATCAAGTTAGAAATGAATGACAAGTACTTACAGGAAATATTGTTCCATTTCTGGAATGTTGGAATACATGTATAAGAGTGCTTCATTCCACTCTTCGCGAGACAGCTCATGATTCGAACTAGCGCCGACCGCGTGTTCATGTCCTCGGAATATGTGAAGATCGAAACCATGTGTTTCATCCAATGGTTGGTATCTCGGAATATGAGCATTAATGTTGTGCTCATATGAAAAATATGTACTCGAGAAATATGAAATCTCTTTAAGAAAGAATGCCTCTGCGATGCAACCTTCAACTCGAGCTTTGTTACCCACAGTTGCCCTAATTTTCTTAAGGTTTCGTTCTATCGGATACATCTATCGGTATTGTACCGGCCCACCAACCTCTGCTTCGTACGGTAGATGTACCAACAAATGTTGCATTGCATTCATGAAACCGGGTGGAAATAACTTCTCCATCTTGCATACTAGCACAGGTATAACTTTGTTCAACTTTTGCATCGTTGATTTCTTGATTTCCTTCGAACATATCTGTCTGTACGCGAAACTAAGCTCTGCCAACATTGTCCACACATCATCGGGGAAGTATCCACAGAACATTATAGGAATTAATCTTTCCATGATTATATGGTAATCATGACTCTTCAGGCCATTTAGTTTACCTGTCGTGATACTCACTGCACGCCTTAGGTTCGCGGCGTATCCGTCGGGAAACTTGATGTTTTTCAACCACAGAAGGACTTCCTTCTTTTCAGAGCTCTTAAGACAGTAAGGGGCACGTGGCTTCCCCTGCCGTCCTGTTTGGTCCTCCCTCACCTCAAGACTTGGTCGACTGCATATATCAGCCATATCTTTTCGAACTTGCACATTATCTTTGGTTTTGTCTTTGAAGTCGAAACACATGCTAACAATGCTTTCTGCAACATTGCGTTCTTGGTGCATAACATCAACATTGTGTGGTAGGATCAGGGACGTTGCATAGGGCAAGCTCCAGATACCGCATACACATAGGTCGGTTGTGTGACTCTCTAACCCCTTCAAAGCCATCCTCTGTGGGAATTAATTGACGATGCCAGGCAACAATCTCCGCACCGGTTAAGCGTTTCGGCGGACCCTTTGTGACTATCGTATCCTTGCGGAAGGCATTTCTCTGTCTTCTGAATTCGTGACATGGAGGCAGGAAACGTCGGTGGCAATCAAAGAAACAGAATTTGCGACCATGATTCAGACGGAAAGCATCTGTGTCGTTCATGCATATTGGGCAAGATAGTCTGCCATGCGTGCTCCATCCCGAAAACATACCATATGCTGGAAAATCATGGATGGACCAGATGTAGGCAACACGCATGTTGAAGTTCTCTTTTCTACTCTTGTCATAGGTCGTGACCCCTGTCCATAGCTGCTTCAGCTCCTCGACCAAAGGCCGCATAAAGATGTCTAATTGCTTTCCAGGATGCTCCGGCCCTGGTATGACAAGGGATAAGAACACGTACTCATCTTTCATGCACAACGAAGGTGGAAGATTGTACGGAATTGAGAAGACAGGCCAACAAGAGTACGACGCAGCACTCATGTTGAAAGGCGAGAATCCATCGGTCGCCAAACCGATATGAACATTTCTAGGCTCTTTCGCGAAGTCTTCGTCATGGCGGTCCAATGCCTTCCAAGCCTCACCATCAGATGGATGACCCATGAAACCTTTGTTCAAACGTACACCTTCCTTATGCCACCTCATATGCCGCGCAATCTCCTTACATAGGTACATTCTTTGTAGCCTTGGTGTTAGAGGAAAGTAACGCAGAACTTTTATCGGCGTCGACGTTGTCACCAAATTTTCCTCTTCATCAGTTATTTGTACAAATCTACACTTGCCACAGAGTACACAATGACTGTCATCTACGTTCTCCTTCCAAAACAACATGCAATTGTTAACACACACATCTATCTTCTCGTAAGGCATCCCTAGACCAGCCAGCATCTTCTTTGAATAGTACATATCTTTTGGCAACTTATGGTTTTCTAGGAGGACATCACTAATCAAGTTGACCAACTCGTTGTAACAGGCTTGGGAGAATCCGTACTTTGCTTTTATAGCCATAAGTCTTGTCACAAAGGCAAGAAGTGAAACCTTAGTGTACTCATGCAAAAGCTTATCGAAGCATCTAGGAGCCTATAGAATTCCTCAAGCTCGCCGGGTTGGTCGATCCTCTTGAATCGCAGCTCGATCCTCCGAAGCATTCTGAAATTGTCGGCCTAAATCCTCAACCATCTCATCCATCCTATCCTCCACTATATCGATAGTTTCTGCTTGATCGGATGTCTCTCTCCTTCGTGACTCACCATGTTCGTACCACGTATGGTAATTCGGCATAAAGCCAAATTTGCACAGGTGGCCAGCCATCATTGTCTTCGTCTCTCGAGAGAAAAGATAACACTTAGCACAAGGGCACTTTGTTACCCCACCAGAAGGAGTTGGGGAGAAAATCCGATCCAGAAAAGCCTGTGTGTTTACTTTCCAATCTTGTGTGTGATTCATAGATTTATCCCAGCCATCATACATCCACCCACGGTCCTGTGCCATCTTTTCGACTATTGAATGCAAAAACAATATGTGAAAATGGGTTACTGGCCCTAATAGGAGTTCTAGGCAAGGATAGGTCCTAAACCCACCTAGGGATGGACGGCTTAGCGCGGTTTGTGGTGGCATGTCGTAGGATTCAAACAAAATTTCGGCAGCATAACCCCGCTGTTCTCCGAATGCACACATGTTACTTGTGCATCGGAGAACAACTGGATTATGTAGCGAAAATTTTGTTTGAATCCTACGACATGCCACGACAAACCGCGCTAAGCCGGCCCTCCCTAGGCTGTCCAAAAGCGTGGACAATTCGGAAACGACACATCTCACAATTCAGTGTGAGTTGTGTCGTTTCCAAACGGGTGACGTATAGGTTAGGTTGACTTTCTATATTCCATAGTGCAATTGACATGAACAAAATTTAACTTTCATAACATTACATATTAAATATAAAATAAAAACATAATAATTAATTATAATCAACATAACAATTAATTATAATCAACATAATCAACATAACAATTAATCAACATAACAATTAACATAATCAATATAACAATTAATCAACATAACAATTAATTATAATCAACATAACAATTAACAATAAACCACCTTAAGTTTAATTTGAATAAACCACCGTAAATTAATTACATAAACTAACTTAATTACATAAATTAATGTTTAGTAAACTAAATTTGAATAATGTATCAACAATCTTAATTAAATTAGCAAATAAACTACCTAATTTTAAATTGAGCAATATGCCTTAAGTTAAACTTGAATAAAGTATATAAATTAATGTACACTAAACTAAATTTGAATAATCTTTATTAATTTAAATTACTAAATTTACCAAGCGAGGACGGCGAACGTCGGCAGAGCGATAATTGGGAAGGCAGATGACGGGCGGCCGCGTCGTGGGCGGCGGCGAACGAGGACCAGCACGGCGACGTGGCGGGCACCGAGAGGCGGCGGGCGGGCGATGGCGGCGGCGGGCGGGCGGGGCGTGGGCGTGGCGAGGCATGGACGCTGCGGGGCGCGACGGGTGTCGGGCGCGTCGGGGCGGCGGCGGGCGGCGGCGGCGGCGGCGGCGGAGGCGGCGGCGGCGGCGACGTGAGAGGATGAGGCCAAGGGCAGTGCAGCGAAGCGAACGCAGCGCGCGTTAAGTTAAAAGTCGCCCTATTTACGTCGGCTTCGCCAAGTCGACGTAAATAGGCTCACGTCGGACCGCAGTATTTACGTCGGCCAAGCCGACGTAAATAGCAAACACGTGGGTCGGCCTTATTTACGTCGGCCAGCCGACGTAAATAAGTGTATTCGTCGACTTGGCGACGTAAATATCCGCCACGATTTTTGAATTTTGTGGGCGCGTGATACCTTTATTTACGTCGGCTAAGCCGACGTAAATACACCTATTTACGTCGGCCAGCCCGACGTAAATAGGATTTTTCAAATTTTTATTTTTTTGTTTCCGAGAGGGCTTATTTACGTCGGCCTAGCTGACGTAAATAGTTTTATTCGTCGACTTTGGCCAGCCGACGTAAATACCCTTTTTTTCAAATTTTTATTATTTTCCCGCGGTGAGCTTATTTACGTCGGCCTGGCTGACGTAAATAGCCCTATTTACGTCGGCCAGGCCGATGTAAATAAGCTTTTTCAATTTTTATTTTTTGTTCTCGCGAGGCTTTATTTAGGTCGGTCGGTGACGTAAATAGTTTATTCGTCGGCTAAGCCGGCGTAAATAAACCTCCCGATTTGAATTTGCTCGGCTCGTGAAAGCCCTATTTACGTCGGCGGCGACGTAAATAGGCCTCCTTGTTTTTTTCGACTTAGCGGCGACGAACCGTGCTATTTTCGTCGGTTTGACCGCCGACGTAAATAAGTCGGGTTTACGTCGGCACTTTTGAAGCCGACGTTAATTTTTTTGGCCGACGTTTATAGATCGGATTCCTGTAGTGGATGTAAATATGTATATTTACGTCGGCCTAGAACAAAGCCAACGTAAATATATGGGCACGTGGCACCAGCTCCATGTGAAGCCTATTTACATCGGCCAAACCAATGTAAACACATGTCCATCCCGGCAGACCGAATTTGAAATATGGTGGGGACATGTTTACATTTGCTAGGCCGACACAAATATGAGCCACGTGGCATTGGCCCACGTTTGCTTGGTCGACGTGAATAGGACACGTGACATCTATTTACGTCAGCCTGATCAACGTAAATAGGCTTGGTGCCACGTGCCTTTATTTACGTCTGCCTAACCGACGTAAATAGGTTGCGTATCGATAACGGTGTAGGCTGCCGAAACCGCATGACGATAACAGCGCAAGCCTGGCAGACGTAGCCTCCTCGCCTGTGCCGCCGCCGCCGCCGTCTGCCACCGCTAATGCCGTAAGCTAAGCTAGCATTGCCGCCACCGCCGCTTCGTGTTGTCGCCGTCGCCTCGCCACTCACTTTGCCTCCTGCCGCCGCTGTAATGTGAGCCAATTTTTGGACACATAAAAATTGTAATATATTCTTGGCATGGGTATGAATTTAAAATTCTTTATATATATATATATATCTCTACTAATAAAAAGTTTGCTGTGGTGGTGGTGGTGTTGTTATCAACTTTGCATCTCCACCCTTGGATCTAATCCAACGCCAAGCAAACCTCCCTGGTCACCCTAGCCTCCTCGTCCCCAGTGGCATTGCACATATCCTCCGTCCCTAAGCCGCCCGCCTCGCTCCCATCTCCCCGCCCCCAAAGACCGCCGCCTGCCGTCCCAGGCGCCACCGCCGCTCCCATCCCGCCACCGCCCTGCTCCCATCCCCATCTCCCGTCCCGGCGCAAGACCGCCGCTTCTGGCCAAGACCGCCGTCTCCCCGTCCCCGTCCTTAGTCCCCAGCGCCGTCGTCTCCCATCTCCCACATCCCCGTCCCAAGCGCCGCCATCGCCCATCCCAGCGCCACCGCCGCTCCCATCCCATCGCTTCTGCTCCCATCCCCATCTCCCCTGCCCCAGGCCGCCGCACTGCCGCTTTCTGGCCAAGACCGCCGTCTCACCGTCCCAGCGCTGTCCCTCGTCCCCAGCCGCTGCCTGCTCCCATCTCCCTATCCCCGTCCCAGCCGCCGCCCTGCCCGTCCCCAGCGCCACCGCCGCCCCTGCGTTGCTTGGTGAAAGTACGTGCGGATCATTGCTGCAAAAACTGCAGGTAATTGCTTGAACTGCTCAATACTTGGTCATGCCATAGGATTGAGGATTTTTTTGTCTCGTGTATTTGATTTGATGATAAGGTGCTCTTCTTATTTTGTCTGCTTTTTGAGCGAATATTTTGTCTATTTTCAAATTATCAGTTAGTATGGGACGAAGTTGGTGAGAGCGAGGAGGACCGTGACAAGGTTTTGCTCCAGCTGGATCACGAGTGCTTGGATGTCTACAAGAGGAAAGTTGATCAGGCACTGAAGTCAAGGGATCTTCTTCTCCAAGCACTAGACTACTCAAAGATGGAGCTTGCCAGGCTTGCCTCTGCCCTTGGAGAGAAATCCATAGCAAGAACTGTAAGTTAGTAAACGTTCTCGCTTCCAATAATCCTAGGCCAATTCTTTGGTAGAAGTAATTCGAAGAGACCGATGCATGCATAATCTACTAGAGTCTTCAATATTTATGGATGGCTTGTCGAAAATTTGACCACGCTTTAGCATTGTTTTGTTCTTACCCTGTTGGACTTACAGTTCTTCAAACTTCGAACACTTCAATGTTGACCATGTTAGTACTTTCCCAAAAGTAGTTAAAAAATGCAGATGTTCTTTCTATTTACTGGCTTACTGCATGCCATCTCTCTTTAAAATTGTGCTGGTGCTTTGACATTTTTTGTTAAAGATATCAGATGTAAAATTGATAATGCTTATTATATGCAGCTTGAAATAACAACATGGACAATCAAGCAACAATTAGCTGCTCTAGCTCCAACACTTGAAGAATTGAGCAGGCAAAAGGGGGAGAGAATAAAGGAATTTGCAAATACACGGTCAAAAATCGAGCAAATACATGGTGAGATTGCTGGCACTCTCGAGATAGACCAGCAGGTGGCGATTCCACAAATTAATGAGGATGATTTGACAGTTGAGAAGCTTCAGGAATTTCAGTGTCAACTACAAGAACTCAAGAAAGAGAAGGTATGCATTCATCTGTTTCATTTGCTTTGTAGTAGTTTTTCATATGCATGGTGATTTGCATATATTTGGTTTAATGGAGATGATAAGGTACTTTTCCTGGACATTGCAGAGAAATATTTGGAGAAGGTTCTTGAGCATGTAAGTATGGTACGAGATCTCTGTAATGTATTGGGGATGGATTTTTTAGCACAATAACTGAAGTTCATAGCAGTCTAGATGACTCTGTTGGTAAGGACTGCAAGAGCATTAGCAATGATACCCTGTCAAAACTTGATAGGACTATAACTACCCTTAATGAGGAAAAAATATCGAGGCTAGACAAGGTAACACATATCTTCCAGTTCCGCACTTACCTAACAATAGCTCTTATATCCGTACATCCTACAACTCATACATGCATAATTTAAATTCTATGCTCAGCTTCAAGAGCTTGCGGCTCAACTCTATGATCTATGGGGTTTGATGGATACCCCAGTAGAAGAAAGGAGATTGTTTGACCATGTCGCTTGCAATAGAACTGCAACTATCGAGGAGGTCACTGCACCTGGAGCACTTGCTCTTCAGATAATTGATAAAGTGAGATTCAACAATGTGAAACTTTTGACTATTTTTATTGGGTTGATGCCTTGGCATGTGTTCCCCCCTTTTTGTTTGACCTTTTTTTTCTGCGATATGCAGGTTGCGGTTGAGGTTCAAAGGTTGGATCAGCTAAAATACAGCAAGATGAAAGAAATAGCTTTTAAGAAGCAAGCCACATTGGAAGACATTTATGTTGGCGCTCACTTAGTACTAGACATATCAGCTGCCCGTGATAAAATACTGGCGCTGGTTGAATCAGGGAACATGGAACCTTCAGAATTGATTGCTGACATGGACAATGATCTCGAAAGCAAAGGAAGAAGCTTTGAGTAGAAAAGAAATATTAGATAAAGTTGAGAAATGGATGTCTGCATGTGAGGAGGAAGGCTGGCTTGAAGATTATAACCGCGTATGCTATTTATGTGGCTATTCATTGCTTCTTACCATTTTTCAGAATTAATAACGAGCTAAACTAATTGTTCGGAGCCATGCTGTTGGAAGGATAGGAAGGATGATCCAAAATTTAAAAATTAGTTTTTTAAAATATCCTTTTGCTCCCCGATGACACTATGAATGGTTAGCATTATTGTGTAATTTTGTGTGCAAGGTTGCTACTAATGGACTTTTGGTCTATGTATGGTATGAACAAGTGTTGGTGTTAGTATCCCTTTTGTGGAATGTACGGCGGCCTTGCTCTCTTTTGGATTTTAAAGTTTGCTTCAATGTGATGTAATGGACAACTCTCTCCAAAATGCATTGGATAATTTGTGGCCGTCTTTTTACTCTTTTTTCCTATGGTTGATGTCTTGGTATGGTAATAGATGTTGATGGTTCTATAAACTTAAAGAAGAATAAGCTCATATCATCAAGAAATGGCTTATGGCTGATTTTCTCTTAATTTTGTAGGTTTTTTCATAGCTATGTGATTTGTGCTCTGTTTTAGCATGTATGTGAGTGCTAAACATTGGAATCTGACAGCTGCAGGTTATGACCTTTGTGAGTGCTAGCCATCATAACATGGAATGGCTAGAGCATGGTTCTTCAAATTGCAATACCCCTGTCATCATGTTTATGTTAAGAATGAAAGTTACAAAAACCTTAGAACTGTTTTTCTTTTAGACTTGATTCTGGCAGTAACTATTCAAATTATTACTTGTTTTGTGATATGGTCTTGATTGCTAATGAGTGCCCAAAATTTATTACCTATAGGATGTATCTCTTCCTAGAGCAAATATGAAGAAGACGTATCGATCACAAGTTATAATTGGTTCAGTATAGTTTAGCAGTTTGTTTTCTAAGATGTTTGCAATTAATAATTAATTCTATAAATATTAAAGCGTGTGTAATTTAAGAGTTTATTTACTCCATTTGAGATCCCGTAGCAAAGCACGGGCACTCAACTAGTATATAATATATATATATATATACGGGTTTACGAAATTTGAGATTTTTAACGGCCGATCCAAACTGTTGACCTTATTCATCTCATTGAAATGTAGCTACCGACCAAGTTTCATATTATTTTGAATTTATTTACTATTTGTTTCATATTTTCTAAAATCAGTTTTTAGACGCTCCTCGACTAATTAGAAGGCTAATTTTTAAAAATACGAAACAAACAGTAAACAAATTCAAAAAAATATGAAACTTGGTCGGTAGCTACATTTCAATGAGATGAACAAGATCAACGGTTTGGATCGGTCGTTAAAAATCTCAAATTTCATAAAATATATATATATATATATATATATATATATATATATATATATATATATATATATATATATATATATATATATATATGAAAGTAGTTCAAAACTCCATGGAGCCTAGGAGCCTAGGTTCCATGATCGAATACCCTACGTTGTGCTTTGGGATTCGTGTTGTTTGATGTATATATCTTTACATACCTACCAAATAAAATATTTTAGATGTCAATCTCCGAAAAAAATTAAATTAATCTTCATATTGAACTAGTTTGAACTATATTTATCTTAAATTTAAAAGTAGTTTAAACTGTAGTTAAATTTAATTTTTCGGAGTTTGTCGTCTCAAATATTTTTTAGTGGGTATAAATATACAAATACCAAACATCATAAATCTCAAAGCGCATCTAGTGGTAATGGATCATGGAGCCTAGGCTCCATGAAGCCTTATGTAATTTTCCTATATATATATATATACACATGCACATATATATACATACATATATACATATACATATATACTTATATATACATATACACACACATACATATATATATACATATGTATACAAATATACATATATATACATATATATGTATAGATAGATATGTATATACATATATACATGTATATGTATATATATATATACATGTATGTGTATATACACATATATATATATATATATATATGTATATGTATATATATATATATATATATATATATATATATGTATATGTACATATACATATATACACACACATATATATAGGGGTGTATTAGCATTGGGATTCATGCTAATAGTTAAATTCACCAAGATGATAATTTTATATAAACTTTGCTAATAAGAAGGGCGATGTACTAAGGTGTAACATCCTCATGTTCGAAAACCAAAAATTCGTCTGCATCATGCATTGCATTGCATTTAAAATTCTTTCTAAAGAAAATAAATTTTTAGCAAAATGAGTATGTTACTTGTTTAATACAAACTTTAAAATTAATTGAGTTGTTTTACAAATATTCTATAAAGTAATTAAAATAAAAGTAATTGATTTTGAAAGGAGAAAATAAAATTATACTTGAATTTGGTTTTCAATGGAGAAAATCAGAAAATATAATTTAAAACCCTTCCTATTCTCCTTGGTCCCACTTGTCAGTCTCTCTTTCCCTCTTCTCTCCTCCCTCTAACTCTATGTCTTCTCTCTTCCTCTCCCTGATTCAATCTGTGCCAACACACAGAAAACCCCCCTAACTCCCTCCACTCCACCTTTGATCATCAAAACCCCCCTAATGGCTTCAGTTACCGCCATTCGTGGTGATAACGCGCCACTAAGCCACCTCCCCATCTCCCTTCCTCGTTACAAAATCCCCAACCCGAGCTCCTTCCTTCCCCTTTGCATTCTTCTCTGATTCGTCGCGGGTAAGCTATCCTTGCTCAATTCCTTCGAGGACGTCGATCCTCCTTCCCCCACTAACCCGTTTTCACCCTCGCATCCCAAGGATCGTCATCGGAGGCAGGGAATCGTGCCGTCATCGTTGCGGAGGTCTTCTCGTCGCTGCCACCGCCTCGACTCCAAATTCTCTTTCGATCCTTGGTAATTTCCTCCCTTCCTCCTCCTAGAGCACGACTAGGGCAAGAGTAGCCATTCCCCTCAATCAATTTGATCGTTAGCTTGCTGGGGAGCGCCACCGTCGCGAGCCTCCTTCTTCCCCTCGGCCGGCCACGCCGCCGGGCCCCGCCGCCCGTTCTCGCGTCGGGAAACCACCCCCTCAGGCACCCCGAGCCACCGCCGTGCTCATCCACCCCGTCACCGACCCTCTCCCGCCGCTGTTCAGCTAGGCCGCCGATTATCGCCGCGGGACACCGCCCGGAGCGCCGTCGTCCTCGTCGCCGTTCCCCCGGGACAGACGCACTCCCCTTTCTCTTTCCCCCTCAACTGGCATTGCCGCGCCGCCGTCTGTCATAGCCGCCGTGCCCGAGCCGCCGCTGCCCCTGCTCCCCTGTGCCATGCCACTTACGGTGGGTCCTACTGTCACGGGCGGGCGCCGCCAGCTTGATCGGGCCGCGATCCACGCTAGGCCATGCTGGTCGTCGTTCCATCTTGGGCCGCGGCCGCGTCAAGGCATGGCCGCCATCGCTAGGCCGCCGGCCGGGCCGCCCACTTGTCGTGGGCATGAGCGCTAGCGCCAAGACGGGCGCAAGGCCGTGGGCCAAGCCCAGCGTCCGAGTTTCCATTTTCTTTTCCAATTTTCATAAACAGTAAACTTGTTAATATCATATCTTTAATTCTATAAGTCCAAAAATTCCATAATAAATTTCATAATGTTCATAAAAATGTGTTCTACCATTCTGTAATTTTTCATGAATATTTATAAATATTTAAGTTCTTGCTTAATTGTTAAAGTAATAAAATGTCTTTAAATGTGGTATTTAGATAAATTTAGTTTCAACAAAATTGCAAATAAATTTTGTTTTGACCAGAGAATATAATTGACCATTTTGTGTTATTTTTGCGTAAGCATGAGCTTACATGACATTCCATGTTTTATTTGGGCATTCGTGTTTATCGTTGTTATCTCATTTGATAGGTTCTAGCGACGTTAGGCCTACGATCAACCCCGTGGAAGATCTTCCGGGAGGTGCTGATCAAAGCAAGTGCTGAACCTCATACCCATGTTTGTAAAATGACTTTGTTAGATGTTTAACTTGCATGCTATGTTGAAACCTAAAAATGCTAATTGATTAGTTGTTAGCTAAAAATCCCAAGTAAAGATATCGTTATAAAATGATTCCATAATGCCCAAGGTTAATATAATATTGCTAAATGATGCCAACATCTTTGAATTAGGTTTTTGATCATATTAACTATGCTCAGTTGCAATCATATTAATCTAGGATTCATGATGTTTTATCAAATGGTTGTTTAACTATAGATCTTAAAAGGACAATTGATGCTGTCATGTTTCAAAATGGGCATAGTTGGGATAGTGGGTGCTATCAGGTAAAAATATTTTTATAAAACCTGATCGGGGTGGATGGTTGCAAGATGGGTGCAATAAGCACGAGATTCGGGTCTAGTGTGGGAACCACCCAAATCCCTAAGGACCGATTTCTTGAGGTAGAAGACCTATGTATAACAATGCAACCATGTGTGCTTGTATACAAGGTAGTTAAAGTCGCGATCCTACTCGTAGAGTCGTGCGATTCTACGATCCTATGGAAGCATGTCGATCCGAGTCGCTTAGTGAATCGGGATCACATAGGATCGGAGTAGGATCGCGATCCAAATCGTAGAATCATGTAGAATCGTGTAGAATCGCGATCCTACTCCAGATAATGTTTAGAAGCTATTTTTGATAATTGATAGCAACTATAATGTTAATTAGTGTGTGATTCAATCGAATCATGATAAATCCATCTTGATCTTCTCATTGAAATCTCTTACCTGACCAAATTTCATAATTTTTTGAATTTTTTGCTATTTGTTTTGTATTTTGAACATCACCGATCTAATTAGTTATGGAGTGTCCAAATTTTCTGGTTTTCAAAAATACAACACAAATAGCAAAAAATTCAAAAAATACGAAATTTGGTCATGTAAGAGATTTCAACGAGAAGATCAAGATGGATAGTTCGGATTGTCCATTTTGAGTCTCGAATTTTATAAACTAGACGCAAAGCATGGTGTCTTCGGTGCTTTGCAAAGCACCGGAGCTCAACTATATATATATATAATATAAAAGTACAGTGGAGAACAAAATATATATTTATTTTACAAATTAGATAGAATCCTCGATTTTACGATTGGATACTACGATTCGATTCTTTCCAGGGAAAATCGATCCAACTTAGGATCCCGACTCTGACTACCTTGCTTGTATAGGCTGGCCTTGGTTTAGTACCCTTCGGACTCCTAGTTTTGGTATTCTAGACGGTGGAGCTGGCAGTTGGTGCTGTTCTGTAGGCGCTAGAAGGGCATTGTAGTGGAAACCTTAGCGGGAATTTCCTAACTAGGAGAATGTTGGAGAAAGGGTCTATGGTGATCATTTTTCCTTGGGGCACCCTAGAAAAAACCACCTCGCATGGGTAAAGCGTACAACCTCTGCAGAGTGTACAACTATAATGATAGTTGTGCTCACGGTCAAGGGCAGACGACGGGGAGCTGCCTCGATGGTACTTCTTACCTATTTGCTTTCAAAATCGTGTTTTAAAGAAAAACCACGATTGCAGTCGTTTGTTTTATTTTTCTCCTCATAGTAGGTGCTATGAGTGATGAGGGTGTTTGCATGGTGGGTGCCGTGAGTAGCCAGGTTTGGCAAAACTGGTTGAGGCCAGAACTTCAAAGAAAATGATTCAAATATTTGTTTTCCCTCAACACTTTACAAACCATTTTATGAAATTCTGGGCAAAATTTACACAACTAGCTTTATCCAAAAGAACCATATCCTTCCCTTATAAACCTTAGTTGCATTTAGTCATTCCAACAAGCAGGTCTGGATCAGCACTGCCCCTGCTCCGATGAAGAGATGTACCAGGACAAAGACTTTGCTGAAGGGATTGAAGATGAAGACTACCCTAAAGCCTAGACGAACGCCTCTATAGTTCTGCCTGTGGAGTTGGACTTCATTTTGTTGGAGTTTAAACAATGTTCTTTTAAATTTCCGCTGCTGGTTGTAAGGCCTTAGTGCCAAACTATTGTAATAATGGCCTTATGGGCTGTACTCCGATGTTCTTAGTTTAAGCATGAAATGGTTATGATCCAAACTGTTCTACTGTGTACTAGCTACTTGATCTAGGACTAGTACAGGTAAAAGCACAGTAGGGATTCAACTTCGTTATTTGGGTCCCGACATAAGGTCAAAATTTAAAGTTCCAATAGAAGCCTTATGGGAATGTCTAGACTAAATTCAAAAGCTAATTTGGCAATTCACGTCTAATTAATCCAAAATCACCTAAACCTGGATTTATAACCTAATTAGGGGTCATTTTAGTGCCTAACTAAATTTCAACCTACATGTATTTAACTAAATTCAAACTTTAGTTCATCTCTCAGATTCAAAATTTGAATTTGAAAATCATCCAAACCAATTTAGGCCTAAATTCAAATCTGGAAATCCTAATTGGGCCTTGGCCCAGTCCACTAACCCATTTGTGCCTAGGTCGGCCCACCCTTCTCCATCTCCTTCCCCTTTCCCTCTCTTTGGTCGTTTTGGGCTCGTCCAGTGCGTGCTCACCGCGCCACACCATGTCGGCCTGCCTTGCCTGGCTGCCCAAGGCTGACCCCTCGCCGCCTTGCTACCCCGTGCACCACCCTGCTTTCTCCCCTGCGTGCCGCCTCACCGACATGCCGCGCCAGGCCGCCTGACCGGTCCCGTCTGGACAAACCGATGCTCCCTCCATCTCTACACCACTCTCTTCTTCTTTGTCTCTCGCACACGCCAACCACCACGTGGCAACTGTGCTCAGTAATCGACGTCGCCACTGCCATCACCATCCTCATGCCTCGGGCCTGGGCCGCTTGCGCTTGACTCGGCCGAGCCTCGCATCGTCTCTCCCGTTCACCCTTTGATTTGTGGACCGAGCCATGTCCATGCTGCCGGCCTTAAAACCCCCTCTCACACCTCTCTTTTTTTCCCCTGCTTTCCCCTCCTCGCCGCCAAGCCGTCTCGGTAAGCACTAAGCCTTGCCACCTCCTTCCCTCGCTTCCTCATCCCCTTGACCAGCTCAGGCCATGCGCAATCGATCCCTAACCATTCCTAGATCACAGGAACTCCATTTTTCTAGCCGCCAGCCACCACCATGCCCTTTTCAATTTCTCCCTCTCTAGTGAGTACATGCTCAATCCCACGTGTCTCGAGCATGCTTGGGTAGTCTCTAACCTCCCCGCACTCTTAATTTTGCAAGCCCCATACTGGAGCATCCCTGCGACGAGCCAGAATGGCGGCGTCATGGGCGCGCGTGGAGGAATCCTTTGGGGGCATGCTTCTCCGGCGAGGATGAGGGTCAGCACCTAGTTCACCGGCACAAGGAGTAACTAGGGACTACCAGGGAGCTACCTGAGGTGACACTCAGCTCAGGGAAGCATGGGAACTAGCAGGCACCGTGGAGGTCTGCGGCCAGTGAAGCCTAGTTAAGACATCCTAGCTCTCTCAGAGATGAACCCATCATGATCATGAACCACTAGGATAGTAAACCATAGCGCCGTCGAGCGATTGCTGTAGTTTCACTGGAGATCGGCCAGGGAACCTCGCAGCTCACCGCCAGACTGATGTCACTATTGATGTCGACTGCGCGATGGGTTGTTGACAAGCGTGATCCACACTAACAGTGATTAGCGTTGAAATCTCACGCACTTAGCGCTCTCTGTCGCTCACAAGTGGGGTCGTGACCCCACTGGTCAGTATCAATGGAAGCGCACTCTAGGAAAATATGCTTTCCCTGTAGGTTTGCGACTTTCCAAAAGCACCCGCGGCCCTGAGGCTAGGCGGGCCTCGTGGGCCACTCCGCGCGGTACCAGACTGCACAGCAGTAGGCTTGGCCCATTACTGTTTTCCAGAATTTCAAATGTTTATCTATTAAATCAATTCCAGTATAGGTAAATGATTTTCCTAAAATAGTTAAACAACTCTAAAAATTTTGGAGAAATTATGGTAAATACTAGAAAGCAGGTTGGATTTAATAAAATTATAACTTTGAATAGTAACCCTCTAAACCCTCTGTATTAATCCAGAAGCTTTAATCCGCCCATTTACAATAATATGGTAATTGGACTTTCTGTTTATTTAAATTAGTTAATGAATTCCTTAAATCATGATAAAATTCCTGAGAAGCATAGGCATAATTTGGAATTTAAAAAATTTATTATACAATTTTAACATTATTCCTGTTCTCTGGATAATTTGTAGAAGCAATTAAACCATTTTCCCTTAAGATTAATATTACCGTTAATCATATAGGTCTCTTTTAAATACAATGTGAACATAATAAATTCCCAAATATTTACAGAAACTTTTTGTGGGGCCTGTCCTTTGCCCACCACTTGATCTGCACTAGTCCCTGGATCAGTACACTAGTGCACACCTTTCACATAGCTGGAATCATTTCATACAAGCGGAAGATTTATATTACACGAAATATCTGTATTAAGCCCAAGGGCTATTAAGTGTTACATCATGGCACATTGGCCCAAATAGTTAGACCATCCAAAAGATCAGAGTATGAGAGAACCAAAAGATCCAAAAGGTCTCCTGCCGGCTATGCTTAAGCAGTCAACTGGAGAGACGCCCTATGCCTCGCCCTGATCGTCAGCAAAATC
This sequence comes from Olyra latifolia, assembly GCA_036346145.1. NCBI lineage: Eukaryota > Viridiplantae > Streptophyta > Magnoliopsida > Poales > Poaceae > Olyra > Olyra latifolia. The sequence goes on from CM070532.1 coordinate 40,675,343, forward strand.
ATGTTCCTTATCTTCGTGGCAGGCGTATTGATCTTGCTCATACTCTCCACCTAAAAGAGTATATGTATGCGAGGTCAGTGTCATCCAAACACTAGCGAGTTAACATCCAACCTAATGCATTTAGTGATATAGGTTTCCAAGGAAAGGTTGGGGTTTATTTGTTTGCAGAAAGCTAGTTTTAATAAACCAAATCCTATGACTTAGTAGTTTTAACCAAAGTTCTACTTTCCATGTGTTATATCATAGTTCAAGTTCCAAACCATATTCCAAATCATATCCCATGGCAGTTTTCATGCACTCTGCCAAATGAATCCAATCCTCTAGCAATTTCCATGCACTCTGCCAAATTAAACATTCTCCTTACTCCCGCCATCATTTTCTAGGTGCGGCACACCTGTTATGGGATCACACTACCCCACAAGAGCCCGAGTCCAAAGTTAGGTTGCCAACCGACCCTAAGGGTCGCAACTCAAGTAGGTACAATCTAGATCACTCACAGGTGACGGCGTCCTCCGTCTTTACCTCAAGTATAGTGGCATTCGGGGTACGTCCACTCTTAGAGCCTCGGATCGTACTACCTCTGAACCCAACTCATACTTGCACTACCGCACGATGGCCACGCGTTGTGGTGGTAGGAACTATCCCCTGCAGGCAGAGCCTTAGATCGTACTACCCCCAAGCCCTGCTCATACTTCCTTTACCGCTATCGTTCTTCCATGTGCCCTGCATACTTCCCCTGGGGCAGCGCTAGGTAGTACGCGTGTTCCATCCGCGCTCCTCTCAGCACCATGTTCGAACGAATAGCCCTCATCAAACCAAGTAGCCAAGCTACTTTCACACCCTTATCCATATGCCGGACCACGTCCGCATTCCAATCAAACACACTGGTATGCCAGGCCCAATTTCCAATTTAACCATGTTCAATATGTCATCATGTCCGGTGAATGTCGGTTCACCGTTCCGAGGTAACTAAGCCTAAAATTTATAATTGGACCTGAGCAATATCTAAGCAAGATTTTAACCAAGACTTAAGAGTCTAAATCATTTTATTTAACCAAATCAGGCTATCAAGGGTGATCACCAAGGCAATCATTAATTAAGTCATATGATGGATGATTTTATCAAGGCAATATCATCATGGTAAATCAATAACAAGTAATTAACATGGCATGATATATCATGATTAAGCAAGTAGGCATAATTACTTAAAGAGAGCATGCAATTTGTTACTATAAATAAAATACTTTAGAAAACTAGGGATCAATATGATCTATTTGAATGTTAACTTGCACTAGGAAAAGTTTAGACTCTCCCTAGTAAAAGTAAACATCCTCTAGGAATGATGTTAACACGCACTTGGGAAAGTATAGACTCTCCTAGTAAAAGTAAACATCCTATAGGACAGATGTTAACTCGCCTTAGTCCTGAGAGTAGTGGGGGTCTTCTTGCTGCTTTTTGAAATGCTCCACGCACTCCGCAGCGTCTACTAACAAAACGTAAACAGGAATAAACAACCAAAGTGCAGCAAAAAAGTATGATGCATGAGATGCAATGCGCTTAACCTAGCGGTCGAAAAAGTCGACACGGAACTAACTTTCATATTAAGGAAGTTCCATGAGCCTAATAACGTTCATGAAGTTCCTATAGGATAACGGAGGTGAAAGATAACAAAAATAAAATATTATGATGATGATGATGCAGTAACAATAATACCCATAATAGTTTACCCATAGATTGGCAATTAGATGTATATGGAAAATAATTTTATTTGAAGTATTTCCTTCATCAATTCAAAGCAAATTGCCTACTATTTTTAGGGTAGATGGTTTACTGCCAAAATTAACAGTTGGTTAAGCCTTTATTTAGAGTTAAAAGGATATAATGATAGTGTGATTAATATTTACTAAATGATGGAATATTAGTGTGTTGCAATTTAAATATCTTTATTTGGTCCAGAATGTTATTCTATATTTTCTAGAATTTTATGGTGTGTTTCAGTCTTAGCGTTTTATCTAACTTCCAATTATTTTAATAGGAAAAGGAAATTACTAAAAGAGGGTTTTAATTACCCTAATTAGTAAATTATGCATAAATACCATGCTAAACTAAGTCTCAATATTTTAATAATTACTTTAATGGTTAACTATGCCTTTGCAAAATGTTGAGATTTAATTGAAGTCATTTGATATTTAAAATAAATCAATTTCAGTTCCTGTTTTATTAATTTATAAGGAAAAATTGTTAAACTGCTTAATTTAATTATCTACAGAGCAATATTGATCCTAAAATGTAGGAAAGATATAGTTGAAGAAAATCTATCGTGATTCGTCGATCGCTAGACTAAGTGTGTTGCATCCCATGCATCATTCTTTCTTGCTGCATTTGGTTTTTTATTATCAAATTATTCCGTCATTAGATACCGAGGATCCAGAAGGACGCTTCGAGGAGCCTCAAGAGGGCCACTACCCACTAGAGCAAGGCGAGTTAACAACATAGAGCATATATTAACCCAAGTTATGAAATTTACTTTGTTTTAGTAACAGATTGCATGCTCTTAAATCATGCTATACCTACATGTTAATCATGATGATATCATGCCAACACTTGATGTTCTTGTTACCCTGAACTGATTGCCTTGATGATCACATCCTTGATTCAAACCAGATCAGTCAAATAACATGATTTTAGACTCCTAAGTCTATGTTAAAACTTGCATAGACATGTTCAGGTCTATCAATAATAATTTTAGATTTAGAATGCTTCGGAACGGTGAGCCGATGTAATAGCTCAAATGTGGGAATTTTCAAAAACTTTTTTTAATGATAATTATTAAGCGAATTTGTGGGCTTTGGTTGGTGTGCGAATTAAAAACCACCAAATAAATTAAAGAAAAACTTTTCCATACACCTAATTTCCCCTGCTAATCAAGGATACTTTTCCAAATCAAGGTGTCTAGGTTCATGCAAATTCAAATAGTTCATTTAAAATTCAAAGATCAAGATGATTCCTCCTATTTGTTTATTTATTATTTATTTAATTGAGGAAATTCAATCCAACTAGGACAATTATACTCCTTATTTCCATTGAACTTATGGTATAAATCATGGACTCTCCATATTTGAAATTTTTAGAAATCACAAACCTATTTTGCCATATTCAAATTTGAAGTTGAAATTCAAAAATATCAAGAAGCCATTTTTGTGGATATCCCTAGTCATTCTCCTGGAAAACCTTATTTACATTACTGCCATTAGACTAGTCAAAATATTGTGCTTCTGGGGCCCACATGGCAGCCACTCATCTCGTCTCTCTCTCTTTCTCACCTCTCTCTCCCTCTCTGCGCTGAGCTTGCCCCAGCTCGCCCGCGCGTGCACCAGGCCGGTCCCAGCTGCAGGAACTCATGCCCACGCTGCCGCTGTGCAATGTTGCACCCCGTCACCTCGCCCTAGAGCCTTACCGTCCTGTTCCGTCCACCCGGCTCGCCGTGCATGCCGCCCGGTCACCCCAACCCATCGCTGGCCTCTTTGCAGCCTCGGGACTTGTTCGTTGGAGCAATGCACTCGCCACCTGAGCCTCGACGTTACCCACCCTCATGAGCTTCGGCCATATATGTGGAAGTCGGCGCCTCGGTCTCCCTCTCTCTGTCTGCCCGATTTTCTTAACCCAGGCCGACCTCTCTCTCCCTTTCCTTCACTCCTCACTTGCTTTCCCCACACACCAAGCTCTCTTGCGTCCTCACAGACATCTCCACAAGAGCAATCAGCTTCTCGCCCACCGAAGCCGCTGCCATTGTCATTTTTCTCACCCCCGGTCCGAGGGAGCCACCAGAGCCTCTTTCTAAAATTCGTCCTCCACGGTGAGTCTTTTAGAAATTCCTCGCGCGTGCAGCATACCCTCACTTTTGTGCACATTTCGCCCAGGTTGATTTGACCCGTGGATTACCGGAGCTTCCCGGCATCGTGCACCCTGCTTCTGCTCCAGTTCGGCCTCGCCGTCACCAGAATATTCTACGTTTTCTCCGCGCCGGACTTGTGCTCAGTAAGCCTCCTTGTAGTCCCTAATATCTCCAGCATCGATTTCTAGCCCTAGCACCCCCTAGGTCGCTATAGCCGCATGAACCCAAAGTTCATTTCCGCCACCATGCATGTTGCCGCCGCTCCAGTGCCATCGCTAGCAAGCCGGCGGTGACTCGTTCGGGCCCTAGTTGCGCTAAGCCCTTAGCGAGCTTGCGAGGCCCCGCTATCGCCCTGTAGCGCTGCCACGCGTGCGCTGAATACTTCGCCAGAGTGCCGCCTGGGTCGCTCAGGGAAGAAGACAACCGACGGTCGCTGGATTCGGTTCCAAGATTCGTGCATGAACTGTGTTAGTTTAAATCACGCGTGGGATTAGCCTAATGCGACGCTGACTAGTGGGACCGAGTGGCCCACTGTCAGGGTTAGTGGTAACGTCTTCGCGCGTTGTGCGCATCCGCCTAACAAAAGCATAGACTTGATAGTACGTCTTCCATTTAGTAAACATTCACTGTTTGGTTGGCGTATTTTCAAAAATACGCTTCCCCCGTGGCGCTTTTGAGGTTTGTTGGCGTCTTTCATAAATACGCCTTCAGCGCGGCACCTGCGGGCTGTGCCAGGTTGGGCCGGCCCGTTACTATTCTTACGAATTTTCGTCCTTTTCTTCATTATAGTAAAACCAAAACTCGTGTAGAGTTTCTAAAATTAGTTTGGCACTCCCAAAAATTTTCCAAAAAGCATGATAATACTAGATCACTCAGAGGATTTTACAAAAAATATAATATTGTTCAGATAGTTATATTTCTCCACTAGAATATTTCCAGAAGCTATTCTAGGATGATTTCTGTGTAAAAGAAATTCCAGAAACTGTTTTTGAATTACTAAAAATAGTAAATCATTTAGGAAAAATCTGAGAAAATCCTAGAAAATACATAAAACCTTTCTAGATCTAGAAACAAATATCAGATTATTAGCTTGTTGATTAATCAATCATGAGCCCATATTTAGTCTTGATTAATCCATCGCCTCATGTTAGCAAATGGCAACCCATTCTTATTAAAAATTTCTAATAATCATCTCTCATCCAAAAATTTAATATTATTCAACCAACACTCTGTATCATTAAATCCTTACGCTTGTATTTGTGACGGAAATACTTCAAAGAAAAGTAAATTTAAAACTATTTACTTTTCAAAACAATGGGTAGATATATATATACACACACATATATATATGCATTTCAATATATATTCATGAGCATTTCATCACACCCTTCAATGAGTAGTTTTCTCATACCTTAAGCGGATCATGTGACTTCCTAGACAAGTAGGCCGACTGCATTCATGCATCATATTTCACGCATTTGGTTGTTCATTTTGGTTATCTATCGAATAGAGCTTGAGGGAGTTGAAGATCAGTGCGAGGGCCCTGAGCAGCCACATGACAACTTTCAAGAGGATCAAGGTGAGTTAACATTCATTAGATCATATTGATCCTAGTTTTTATTAAATTATTTCCTTTTAAGTACCAATTGCATGCTTTTCAATTATGAGTATCTATCTTGTTAATCATGATATATCATGACTACTTTGTTGAATTATCGATATCCAATGATGATTGTGTTGATGATCATTACTTGTTGAATCACAACCTTATCGCCTTGATGATCAATCCTTGAATTAACCTGGTTTAGGAACAAAACAGTCATTAGACTCTTAAGTCTACGATTTAAAACTTGTTAGACTTCTAAGTCTAGTTAAAATCTTGCTTAGACATTGCTTAGGTCCAATAATTATTTTTAGGCTTAGTTGCCTCGGAACGGTGAACCGATATTCACTGGACATGGTTATACAATGACATTGACAACTGGATATTGAGCCTGGCATGCTAGTGTGTGTGTTTGGTTGTGGATGTGGTTTTGTACGGATAGGGTCCGGTACAGTGGAGTAGCATGGGCTACGATAGCAGGAAAAGAAAGTTTGAACAAATGGGTAGGGTGGACCCAGTGATAGGGTGGAGTGCGGGCTCGCCCTAGTAGGAGCGCGGAGTCATACACATAGCGGGAGGGCGCTGCCACTTGCCTGAGGGAGGTGGTTCCGACACAACGCGTGGCCATCGCGCGGTAGTAGGAGATGAGGGTCACATGTGGTGGTTTGCGAAACCAGCCCTTGGACAGGAAACCTCACTCTAAGAAGGTCCATCTTGCGATGTCACCTAAGGGTGATTTAATCACACTTGCTGGACCGGCAAATCCAGTAGAGTTGTGGTTCACAACGGGTCGCCAACCCGGAAGATGATGGCGGGAGTAAGGAGACGTTTGGCAGAGTGCATAGAAACTGTCATGGGTTTGGGATTCAGATTATGGTCAAGAACTTAAAACTTTGATAATGACACATTGAAGGTAGAGTTTTGATTAAAACTGCTAAGTCATAGGATTTCATTTAAAACTCTGGCTTTCTGCAAATAAAACAACCCCCAAGCTTTCCTATGGAATCTTCTCTCACTAAATACATTATGTTGGGTGTTAACTCACCAGTGTTTGGATGACACTGACCTCGCACATATCCCCTCTTTTAGTCGAAGGAGATGATGGAGGTCACGACGCCTATGAATGCCACGAGGATGGAGATCCTCAGTATCAAGATCAAGATTAGGAAGATAGAAGGGCTTAGGGTATCCCACTAGTTGCGCACTGTTGCACAGCCGCTGGTGTGATTTTTGTTTAAAGCTTCCGCAAACTCTAATGTTGTCTTTGGAACTTGGTCTGTAATTAAGGCTATAGCCATTTGACTACTAATCAACCTGATGGCTGTGTGCTGTAATAAAAACATCTCGTTGTATGAAATGATCCGGCTTTGTAATGTGTGGCACTAGTTTACTGGTCCAGGGACTAGTGCGGTGCTGACCACCGCAAATCGGTGGTCCACACGGAGCTGGTATCAGAGCATGCGACTATAGGGACCCTTAAGCTTTTGGCCATTAAATAAATCGTATTTATTTAGAGAAATTGTTAATTGTTACAAGTTATGTTTACCACTTCCTTCTGTTTCTTACTACATAACCTTTTCTAATAATTATTTTTGTAGATGGCTGAGGAAGTCGCCCACGACTTTGCTGAGGAGCGGTCCACACATGGATATGCCAACGGACCCAGGAGCGAGTCCGTCCGAGCACTGCTTTACCTGTCCTAGTTCTTCGGGTTTGAGGGCCTTCCTAGGTATTATTGGAGGCTGGTTCGAACCCTCCCTAGACCAGCATTCATTGTTGAAGCCCGCATCTACTACCCGAGCGACGTGGTCGCTCATAGCTTGCGGACGACGGTGCCCTGAGATCACTTGGAGTACGCCATTAGTGACGCCGCCATGCAGGCCCTTTGGCAGTTGCAGTAGGACTATCACCGTGACCTGGTGGATAGGCCCAATGGCTTGCTGGTGAGCGTCATGGCAAACCCCAGTCTGAGGTGAAGACAGGATCATGTCGTCATCGAGGGTGATCTAGGTCACTTACCACCAGGACCCGAGAACCTAGCTTGGGCCGGCAACCCAGCTAGACCGACTAGACACTTTCCGGAGTGGTGACCCACAACGGGAAGGACAAATTCCAAAACTGATTGTGGGAGTTTGGAGGAACTGGAACTTGATGATTAGTCGGAGGACTGTCGGTTGGGTTTTGGGAAGGATAGAGTTGGTATGGCTGATTTTGGGGTGATCATGGTTGACTTAGAGATGAGTTGGTTAAATTGAAAATATTTGGAACATTCACTCAGATTTCCCACACTAAAATTTGTGCTAGAGTTCAGGCTAATTTAGAAAACATTTAATACTTAGCATGGTGCAAACAAAATAACCTCTAATCCTTTCCTTGGGGCCTCTAGCATTAAGCACTATAACTAATTTCTTTAAATTATGCAAGTTCATTTACATCACCTTAGTTGTAATATTAACTTAATTTAAAATGTGATGCTTTAGGAATATGTTAATTGTTTAAATTATTGTCGTGCACCCCGGTATTTCTACCGGCTTGAGTGTCCGAATACTAGTCCCAGAAGACCATAGCTAGTATTGCACTCTAGGACATTTGGAATATCATCGCAGGCATTGCATTTAACTAGAATTTAACAGTTTACATAACATAAATATCATCCCAGTTGACATAGACAAATACATAGTCTTGCACAGGGCTTGATTTAAGCACATAAAAATGAACACAGCGGAAGACTGAAGCGATGACATCTCGAGGTTGACCCGGAACGCGCGGATAATCACCTTGACCCTCCTGGTCACAGCTGACACCGTTGCTGAAATCTTGACCTGAACAAATATCCGTGGTCCATATAATGAGTACACGGCTACTCAGCAAGCGGTCTTTAATAAATGAATGCAAGGTCAATGGATGGGTATGGTTATTTTGCTAAAATATCACCTATCTACTTGTTTATTTGTTCTTGATTCATTGAACACAAGATAACACACGAGCGTAGCCAAAGGACGGCTATCCAGCTCCAAGAGAGGCAATCCCTGCCTACACTACATCAAGTTAATTAATTAAAACACATTGTACTACCTTGTGTCAAACTCCTTTCCCCCGTCCATAACCGCGGGCACGGCTACCATGATAGTTTTAACTCTGCAGAGTGTGCACACGTTCCCCACAAGCCTTGTCTCATCCCGAGGGAGAAACAGTACAAAACCGTTCCCTGTTTCCACCTGTCCCAATACTGTACCCTTTCTTTAGGTTTCGCACCCCATACGGTACACTTCGACCAGGCCGACAGTCATACGCACTCCTTCAGCCGGACCTGATAGCGCACCGCATGAGGTTAGCCCCTATTTAAGCCATTCGGAGCCGGTGATCGCAAATCACATACGTCCACTACGAGTACAGCGGAAACAAGCTTCCACAGCTAATGGTCAGGGCCAAAAGGCACAAGTGGCTGTACGGTTTAGGTTCGGTATGGTAGTCACAAGTATACGGTCCTTATATGACAGAGGAGACCTGCACGTCTCAGCCACAAGCCCAAAATCCGCCTCTTCTGGGTTTCCTCAAATCAACACACACCACGTTGATTTTAGTTGATTAGGTTTACCAAAAACAAAGACCACGGCCAAGACTCCACGGTACCGCTAATAATATGTGAAACCTATCAACTACCAATCCCGAAGCTAGGCTAAGCATCTACACAAGGATAGGCTAGAAAAACAAGACCAAAATAGGCTATCAATGGAAGGCTACTTCATATCAGTAGAGTACTAATATGGATTCGGAGCAAACGGGCACATATGATGATGATTAAAGCGTGCAGAAATAAGTAAACATGAAATAATTAAAATTTAGCAAACTAGGGTTTCAACATGAATCTAGCTTGCCTTCGAAGAAGCTAGGTTCTGGATCTCCTCCTTCGAACGGCTCTAACGCCTCCTGACAAAGCAGTACACGCTTGTTCTACGCGAAAAGAGTAAATAAACAACAATAAATATCAAACATACAGAAAACAGTATAGTAAAAATAAATAAAATGCTTGGGATTATTTTTGATTTTTAGGCTCTGGAATCATCTAAATCGGAGTTCGGAAACTCCCTAAACAATTCTTAGAAGTTTTGGGATAAAAGAAAAGTCAGAAAGATTAAACCGTTAACCCGAGGTTAACCGAGCAAAAACCGAGGGAACCCCGGTTTTGGCGGGCGTGACGACACACGGGGGGCATTGGGCGGCCACGCTTGGCGGGATCGCCAAGAACGCTGCGGCGGGGCGGCGGGACGAGTGGCGGCGGTGGGTTGGCGAAGTGCGCATGGTCGGCCGAACGGGATGCGAGGGACGCGTGGCATCGGCCGAGTGGCGGGTTGCTGCGTGGGGTCGGCCGAGGCGGGGACATGGCGGCGACGACGGGCTGGTTGGTGGGCGCGAGTCACGCTGGTACTGCGGGACGCGTGGCGCGGACGGGGGCGGCGGCCGGTTGGCGCAGCGTGTGGTGGACGGCGCTATGGGCACGCGGCATGGGATTCAGGGCCGGCGTGGCGACGAGACGGCCGGACGACGGCGCCGGCGGTGAGAACTCTGGCGAGACTTTAGTGGGCTGCTGCGGGCGCAATACTCCATGGATTTCGACGATTCAAGATCCTACGGATTCGTCTCGACGAGATCTAGGCCGTCTTGGTGTTGGATTTGCAATTTGGGGAGAGGTCAGAGGTGCTACCTTAGCGAGAAAGAGGAGATTGGATCCGATTGTGCGGTAACCGAGGGAATTGGGGCTTGTGCGTGGGTGGCGGCTGTGGGGGGGTGCAGGGGTGCTGTAGGTCAGCTTGGGCGCAGGGCACAAGTATATATATAGGGGGAAGAAGGGATATGTTTTAAATATGGGCCAAAAGCCCAATTAGGGTTTGACTAGGCTTTGACCAGTGTTGACCACATGGAACAGGTTGACTTGGCTTTGGAAAACATGCTAAATTGGCTTGGTTAAGTTTGGTGGCTTCTTAGGGCACTTATATCCCTCTAAGGTTTCTAATAGTCCGTATCTGAGCCTCTTACACATAAAATAATAATATAAAATATAAGTATATATATTTTATTTATTTATTTTTATAAAACAAGTGACAACCTAATAATTTTATTAGGATGTCACAAACCTCCCCCCCTTAAGGAGAATCTCGTCCCCGAGATTCGGAAAGATCCTTGAACGACTCTGGGAATTTTGCCTGCAGATCTTCTTGCCGCTTCCATGTTGCCTCTTCTTCGGTGTGATTGGACCATTGCACTTTGCAAAACTTAATCAAATGATTGCGAGTACTGAGTTCACAAGGAACTTACCAAGCACAACGTTGAGTGCCTCCTCCACGGTGACGTTGTTGATGCGTCCAGATCCCACGTTCGATGCCGACCTTGGTGCGTTCTGAACACTCCTGTTCGAACCAACGTGCGAAGATGCACCTCCTTGATTCTTCTGCTACTGGTTCTCTGGCTTTGTCGGACATTGATGAGCGTAGTGTCCCACTTGACTACATCTGAAGCAAGTAACTCCTGTTGCTCTACTCGATGCACTCTTGTTTGACCCTTGGTTTGTGTTCTGATTTGGGCGGTGAGCCTGCTGATTAACAGTATGACTCTGGCTCTGCGACTTCGGCACAAAACTTGAGGTCTGGCTTAGGTATTGATGGTTATTTCCCTGATATTGAGGTCTGTTGGAGTTCGCCCTTTATGAAAACGACGATGGACACCGCAATCGCCTCGTCCTGGGAGTTCATCTTTCTTTTTCTATCCTCATTGTGCTTGCGCTGAGCTCCTTCCAAGATTATCGCCTTCTCGTCACCGTCTCGAAGTCTTGGCATTGAAAAGGCAACAATCAGATCCTCATGCTCGAGTCCATTCCTTCCGTAAACCTCCGGATCTTGGCCTTCTCGGTAGGAATCAGGTCCGAAGCATAACGTGACAGCTCAATAAACTTGTTGATGTACTGAGCGATGGTCATGTTTCCCTGATGCAGGTTTTCAAACTGCCGTTTCTTCTCGTCCCGCATGCTCTGGGGCACGTAGGTGTTCTTAAACAGCTCCACAAATTCATCCCACATCAGGTTATGATAATTTGGGTGGGCATTGCGAGAGTTCTCCCACCAATGGGCAGCATTTCCTTCAAAGATATGAGTAGCCAATCAACGCTCTCATATTCATCACAACTGTCAGTACAGCTTCCTCTCCACATCCTTAATCCAGTCATCTGCCTCCGTCGGATCTCTAGTTCCAGAAAACTGCGGCGGTCTTGTCCTCATAAAATCACTGAACTTTGACTGCGGATGGTGCGGTGCGACTTGGGGTGCTGGTTGCGGAACCGGCGGGTTGTTCAACCTTTCCACAATCAGGTTCAGTGCTTGTAGGACCAAAACGTCTTGCTGTTGCTGAGCTGCAGGTTGAGGTTGAGGTTGAGGTTGCGGTGCAGCAGCGGCGGCTTGTGGATCTTGCTGAGCAGCAGCATTGACTTGAGGGGCAGCTTCTTCCTCTTGTTGAACTTGATTCTGATTCTGGCTCGCAGTTTCTTCCATATTGTCGACTGGTGTTGCGGCACGACGTCCACGACCTCGGCCTCTGCCTGTGGGCATGGCACGACTTGTTCCTCTTCCTCTCGGCATCTGCTCCAAGAAAGAACTAGGAAAGATGAGCAACTACGACGGTAGTGACATCCTTTAGCGAAAATAATTTGAGAAAACAATTTTCTGGCACTCATCACAAAGATCCAAATAATTAAGATCCAACACTCTTATCTTGATTACACCCTAGGTGACACAAGATATAATTAAGAACCAACTCAAACATGGTTTTACAGACATAATCAACAAATTAGTTATTATAATAATGCCTTTATTAATGGCTAATTAACCTCAGATACTTAGAGAGTAATTAAAAGTTTGCTTTAATTGAGAATTTAGCTTTTAAAATCAAAGAAAACAATAAGTTTTCGAAATTGTACCGAACTGTACAGACAGTTTTTTTTTTTGAAAACAATTTTTCTCCTTGCTGCAAAGTCCTTCCAACTTCAACTTCTTCCTTGTTCTCCCATGCGTCTTTAAATTCTTCTCTTGAACTTCGTGTAGATGCGATAAATAAAACAAAGCAATACACCAAACATTCTAAACTAAATAATCAATTATCTTTATTACCTTAGGTAATGAATAGCCGCATCTCAATGAGAAAGCCAAATATTGATACGGTCTACTCCAATCAACTTTTTATGAAAGTAATCGATCTAAGCGACACCTAATTAACTTAATCTTGGGTCTTTCTTCAATTCAGGTATTTGCTCTTCTAGGTCTTCTTTTCTTGGTGTAGATGTCTCCTTTTCTTGGTGTAGATAAAACTCCGTGCTGGTGCACGACGATTCTTCAACTTGATTTGACATGTCTTGACAGCGATATCTGATTTCTTGGACTAGGTTCAACCAACTAGGTTTGAAATAGATAAGCAGTGAAAATAAAATTTTGTTGAATCACATGAAAAGGAGGGAATCAAGAATGAAACCAGAAGGTACGTTAGGAGAGTTGAAAGCATAGAATTCCTATATAGGAAAGAGACTAAATCAAACAGAATTGTATAGATAGAGATAAGAAAGCAAAGATGCTTTTAAATCTTTCATTTTAATATAAAATATCTTCCTTAAGGGTTCAGGCCAACTAGCTACGTATCCTAAGTCAACCTGGCTCTGATACCAAATCTGTCGTGCACCCCGGTATTTCTACCGGCTTGAGTGTCCGAATACTAGTCCCAGAAGACCATAGCTAGTATTGCACTCAAGTACATTTGGAATATCATCGCAGGCATTGCATTTAACTAGAATTTAACAGTTTACATAACATAAATATCATCCCAGTTGACATAGACAAATACATAATCTTGCACGGGGCTTGATTTAAGCACATAAAAATAAACACAGCGGAAGACTTAAGCGATATCATCCCGAGGTTGACCCGGAACACGCGGCTAATCACCTTGACCCTCCTGGTCACAGCTGGCACCGCTGCTGAAATCTTGACCTGAACAAATATCCGTGGTCCATATAATGAGTACATGGCTACTTAGCAAGCGGTCCTTAATAAATGAATGCAAGGTCAATGGATGGGTATGGTTATTTTGCTAAAATATCACCTATCTACTTGTATATTGTTCTTGATTCATTGAACACATGATAACACACAAGCGTAGCCAAAGGACGGCTATCCAGCTCCAAGAGAGGCAATCCCTGCCTACACTACATCAAGTTAATTAATTAAAACACATTGTACTACCTTGTGTCAAACTCCTTTCCCCCGTCCATAACCGCGGGCACGGCTACCATGATAGTTTTAACTCTGCAGAGTGTGTACACGTTCCCCACAAGCCCTGTCTCATCCCGAGGGAGAAACAGTACAAAACCGTTCCCTGTTTCCACCTGTCCCAATAATGTACCATTTCTTTAGGTTTCGCGCCCCATACGGTACACTTCGACCAGGCCGACAGTCATGCGCACTCCTTCAGTCGGACCTGATAGCGCACCGCATGAGGTTAGCCCCTATTTAAGCCATTCGGAGCCGGTGATCGCGAATCACGTCCGTCCACTACGAGTACAGCGGAAACAAGCTTCCACAGCTAATGGTCAGGGCCAAAAGGCACAAGTGGCGGTACGGTTTAGGTTCGGTATGGTAGTCACAAGTATACGGTCCTTATATGACAGAGGAGACCTGCACGTCTCAGCCACAAGCCCAAAATCCGCGTCTTCTGGGTCTCCTCAAATCAACACACACCACGTTGATTTTAGTTGATTAGGTTTACCAAAAACAGCACCACGAAGCCAAGACTCCACGGGTACCAGTTAATAATATGTGAAACCTATTAACTACCAATCCCAGAAGCTAGGCTAAGCATCTACACAAGGATAGGCTGGAAAAACAGTACCAAAATAGGCTATCAATGGAAGGCTACTTCATATCAGTAGAGTACTAATATGGATTCGGAGCAAACGGCCACATATGATGATGATTAAAGCGTGCAGAAATAAGTAAACATGGAATAATTAAAATTTAGCAAACTAGGGTTTCAACATGAATCTAGCTTGCCTTCGAAGAAGCTAGGTTCTAGATCTCCTCCTTTGAACGGCTCCGGAACGTCTCCCAGACAGCAGGTACACGTCGGTTCTACGCGAAAAAGTAAATAAACAACAATAAATATCAAACATACAGAAAACAGTATGGTAAAAATATATAACATTCTTGGGATTATTTTTGATTTTTAGGCTCTGGAATTATCTAAATCGGAGTTCGGAAACTCCCTAAACAATTCTTAGAAGTTTTGGGATAAAAGAAAAGCTGGGGAAAGATTAAACCGGTTAACCCGAGGTTAACCGAGCGAAAACCGAGGGAACCTCGGTTTTTGGCGGCCGACACGGGTCGCGGGGCTCGGCGTTAGGCGGACACGCTGGCTGGCGGGATCGGGCGGCATGAGCGCTGCGGCGGCGGCGGACGCGTGGCGGCGGTGGGTTGGCGGGCGCGTGCGCATGGTCACGGACAGGATGCGAGGGACGCGTGGCATCGGCCGAGTGGCGGGCGGCCGCGCTGGGTCGGCTGGCGGGGACACGGCGGCGACGACGCTGCCTGGTTGGTGGGCGCGAGTCACGCGAATACGTCTTGTGAGGGAGACGCGTGGCGGTCGGACGCGGCGGCGGCGGCCGGTTGGCGCGATGCGTGTGGCGGACGCTGCGCTATGGGGCACGCGGCATGGGATTCAGCGCGGCGTGGCGGCGACGAGACGGCCGACGACGGCGCCGGGCGCGAGAACTCCGGCGAGACTTCAATGGTTGTTTGCGGCGCAATACTCCATGGATTTCGACGATTCAAGATCCTACGGATTCGTCTCGACGAGATCTAGGCCGTCTTGGTGTTGGATTTGCAATTTGGGGAGAGGTCAGAGGTGCTACCTTAGCGAGAAGGAGGAGATTGGATCCGATTGTGCGGTAACCGAGGGAATTGGGGCTTGTGCGTGGGTGGCGGTGTGGTGCAGTGGTGTCAGAGGTCACTTGGGCCAGGCACAAGTATATATATAGGGGGGAGAAGGGATTAGGGTTTAAATATGGGCCAAAAGCCCAATTAGGGTTTGACTAGGTTTTGACCAGTGTTGACCACGTGGAACAGGTTGACTTGGCTTTGGAAAACATGCTAAATTGGCTTGGTTAAGTTTGGTGGCTTCTTAGGGCACTTATATCCCTCTAAGGTTTCTAATAGTCCGTATCTGAGCCTCTTACACATAAAATAATAATATAAAATATAAGTATATATATTTTATTTATTTATTATTATTATTTTATTTTTATAAAACAAGTGACAACCTAATAATTTTATTAGGATGTCACAATTATCATGTATAGCGCAAATTACAAAGTATAAGTAAGTAATTGCAAAGTCTATTTGGTAATTAGGAAAAGTATGTTTGAATTTCATATGAATTGCACTGTAGAATATTTGGTAATTAGGAAAATTACGTTGAATTACGATGTATATGTTACGAAGGGTTATCTCTTACATATGAATTGTACTCTAGAATGCACAAGTCAACCTAACCTATACGTCACCCATTGAGGAGCGACACAGCTCACATTGAATTGTGAGATGTGTCACTCCTGAAAATTGTCCACGCTTTTGGACAGCTTGGGGATAGACGGCTTAGCGCGGTTTGTCATGGCACGTCGTAGGATCCGAACAAAATTTCGGCTACATAACCTAGTTGTTCTCCAATGCACAAGTAACAGGCGTGCATTCAGAGAACATCAGGGTTATGCTGCCAAAATTTTGTTTAGATCCTATGACATGCCACAACAAACTGCGCTTAACCATCCATCCCTAGGTGGGTTTAGGACCTATCATTTCCTAGACCTCCTAATAGGACCAGTAACACACGTATTTTTTGCATTCAATTGTCCAAAAGATGGTACAGGACCGTGGGTGGATGTACGATGACTGTGATAAGGCTATTTATCATACAAAAGATTAGTAAGTAAACACACAAGCTTTTCTAGATCAGGTTTTCTCCCTAACTCCTCCTAGTGGGGTAGCAAAGTGCCATTGTGCTAAGTGTCGTTTTTTTTTCTTGAGAGACGAAGACAATGACGGCTGACCACCTGTGTAAATTTGGCTTCATGCCAAATTACCTTATGTGGTACGAACATGCCGAATTCTATAGGCTCCTAGAAGCTTCGGATAAGCGTTTGCATGAGTGCACTAAGGTTTCACTCCATGCCTTTCTGACTCGGCTTATAGCTATAAAATCTAAGTATGGCTTCTCCCAAGGCTGTTACAATGAGTTGGTGAACCTAATTTCTGATGTGCTTCTATAAGTTGCTGAAAGATAAGTACTATTCAAAAAAGATGTCGGCTGGTCTACGGATGCCTTACGAGAAGATAAATGTGTGCGTTGACAACTATATGTTGTTTTGGAAGATTAACGTAGAAGAGAATCATTGTCTACTCTGCAGGAAATCTAGATTTGTACAAATAATTGACGAAGAGGGAAATTTGGTGACAACTTTGACACCGATGAAGGTTCTACATTATTTTCCTCTAAGACCAAGGCTACAACGAATGCACCTATCTAAGAAGACTGCCAAGCATATGATGTGGCATAAGGAAGGCTTGCACATGAACGAAGGTTTCAGGGGTCATTCGTCTGATGATGAGGCTTGGAAGGCATTGGGCCAGTATGACAAAGACTTCACCAAAAACCAATGAAATGTTAGTATTGGTTTGGCAACCGATTGGTTCTCGTCTTTCAACATGAGTGCTGCGTCGTACTCTTGTTGGCCTGTCTTCTCAATTCCGTATAATCTTTCACCTTCATTATGCATGAAAGATAAGTACGTGTTCTTATCCATTGTTATACCAGGGTCCGAGCATCCTAAAAAGCAACAAGCAGTTGTGGACAGGTGTCACGTCCTACGACAAGAGTAGAAAAGAGAACTTCAACATGCGTGTTGCCTTCCTCTTGTCTATCCATGATTTTCCTGCATATGGCATGTTTTCGGGATGGATCACACATGGCCGGCTATCTTGTCCGATATGCGTGAATGACATAGATGCTTTCCGTTTGAATCATAGTTGCAAATTTTGATTCTTTGATTGCCACCGACGTTTCCTCCCTCCTTGACATGAATACAAAAGACAGAGAAATGTCTTCTGCAAAGACACGATAGTCACGAAGGGACCATCGAAATGTTTGACCAGAGCTAAAATTGTTGACTGGCATCATCAATTAAGTCTCATAGGGGATGATTTTGAAGGGATTAGAGAGTCACATAACTGGACTCACATATCTGGTATCTAGAGCTTGTCATATGCAATGTCCCTCATCCTACCTCACAATGTTGATGTTATGCACCAAGAATGCAATGTTATAGAAAGCATTGTCAGGATGTGTTTTGATTTCAAAGACAAGACCAAAGATAATGTATAGGCCCAAGAGACATGGCTGAACTATGCGATCGACCAACCCTCGATATCAGGGAGGACCAAGCATGATGACAAGGGAAGCCACGTGCCCCTTATCGTCTTAAGAGCTCCGAAAAGAAGCAGATCCTTTTATGGCTGAAAAATATCAAGTTTCTCGATGGTTACGCCGCGAACCTAAGGCGTGCGGTGAGTATTGTGGTGGGTAAGCTAAATGGTTACGCCGCGAACCTAAGGCGTGCGAACCTAGTTCCTATAATGTTCTGTGGATACTTCCCTGATGGTGTGTGGACAATTTTGGCAGAGCTTAGTTTCTTCTACAGACATTTATATTCAAAGGAAATCAAGAAATCAACAATGCATAGGTTAAAGAAAGCTATACCTATGCTAATATGCAAGATAGAGAAGTTATTCCCATCGGGTTTCATGAATGCAATACAACATCTGTTGGTACATCTATCATACGAAGCAGAGGTTAGTGGGCTAGTACAGTATCGATGGATGTACCCTATAGAACGAAGCCTTAAAAAAAATTAGGGCAACTGTGGGTAACAAAGCGTGAGTTGGAGGTTTTATCACAGAAACATTCTTTCTTAAAGAGATTTCATACTTTTCGAGTACATATTTGTTAGTTAAGCAGAACGTTAAAGCTCATATACTGAGATACCAACAATTAGATAAGACACATGGCTTCGATCCATGAGCTGTCTCGTGGAGAGTGGAATGAAGCAATGCTATACATGTACTGCAACATTCTAGAAATGGAACAGTATTTCGTGCAAGTACTTCACATTCATTTCTAATTTTGTTTTTGACGTTATATTACAATTTAATCGAATAAATTATAGGTTGTTTGATAAACAACAATGGAATTCGACATGAAAACCTGCAAGTGCACAACTTGATAATCTGCAATGTAATGGTTTACTTGGCGGTCCTAACTTTATGACTTGCTTTCGACAACACGTATATTTCTTATCGCACTAAACTGTAACTCATCATCCATATTGAACTGTAATGTAATAAATATTCAAACATTTGCAGTGTATGCATGATCGCAACATCCAAGAGGACCTTCGTCAGCTATCGCACGGTAGCACGACCATAAGAAAGTTTGGGCGTTACAATGTCAACGGGTTTTGCTTTCATACTGCAGCATTGGAATTAAGCCATCCTCAAGTAGCCATAGTGAATAGCGGAGTTGTCACTACCACAGAGTGTGTGGATGGTCAACAAACCGAGTACTATGGCATTCTTCAAAACATAGTGGAAGTTAAGTTTGGGGACCAAAAGGATATGAGACTATCTTTCTTTTATTGTGATTGGTTTAATGATAAAAGAGGGACTTAGTGGTAGTTTGACATGAGTCACGCCTTGCAGGCCACAACTCACTCATACTTGCTCACCATGTTGAGCAAGTGTACACCTTCCATATTCATATCCTAAGGAAAATTTAAAACCATGGTGGGTTGTACTCAAAGTGAATCCTCCTGGCCGCTTATACACTATAGGGGATGCTGATTACATTGAAAGTGGACTCGATAGCACGGTTGACACAGGCTAACAAGAAGCTAGATTACCAAGCTCATTTCAAGTTGACATTGGGTCCGTACTGGATGAATTAGTCGGCGACACGATAGATGTTATTGTGGAGGATGTTAGAAGGAAGAAACGACATCGTTCTCATGACTCTCAAGATGTTCCTAACATGAGATGACGTACTACCTGTTTAAATGAACTTGTCAATGTCGAGTACTTCTAATAAGTATAAATATCGCACTATTTCTTTATATATTCTTCATGTTTTACTCATGCTTATACTAATACCGTGTTTCTTTAATAGGATGAAGTCATTTTTTGGGCACATAGTCTCGTTTTTCAAATAAAAAAAAAGGATGGGTCTTCTTTGAAGAGTTAGGAATCTCTATTTAGGTGCTCTAGTTCTCGGCAGAGCAGGCAGAGAAAGTTCGAGAGGTGCCTAAAGGAGGTTTGTATACTTTCACTTATGTTATTTTTATTCTTTTCTTTTATACATGCACTAATTATATTAACATGTAATTCTCCTTAGGTTGGGAGGCAAGAGGGTGGAGAGGAGGCGAGGGAGCCTGTGGTGGAGGCTATGGAGGACGAGGCTATGGTGGAGGCGCGGGAGGAGGCTGTCGAGGATGCAGGGGAGGAGGCAAGGGAGGAGGATGGGGATGGTGAAGGAGAGGAGGCAGGGGAGGAGTTAGGGGAGGAGGATGGAGATGGTGCTCAGGGAGGGGATGCTCCTATCTTTAGTTACTGTTTATAAATAACTAGCAAGTATGAACTATATATATTGCATTTCTCATGAACATTCTATGTCTATTTCAGGTATAGAGGGACTAATCTGATTCCCCAGTAGCAGTTCGTCAAGCACACAGATTGATCGTGCCACATTGTGATTGGTAAGTAATTAAACTTTGTTTAAATGAACTTCACACCACATGATCACACATGTTCAATAACATTTTTTTGTAGGCAATGGATTAATGTAGAATGAATAGGTAGGGACAGGTTAAGGCAAGTGAATGGTATGCTGGAATCTCTCTTGCGTTACCATTATCCTGGTTTAGTTGTGATCAATGGCGAACTTAAGCCAACCTTGTAGTGGGCGCACTATCATATGGCTATAGATGGGGTGCATGGAACTGTTGCCCAACGGGTGTGGGTGGACTTCTGGGAAAGTCAACGATGTTTTTTTCATTTTCATATGTTTTGCGAGCAATAATGCAAAGTCTAAATCATTCTTTTCCTTTATAGGAGAGACACCGTTTGCCAAGTGATCAGGAGCAGTCGTCGCAATCTAAGGCAAATATGTCTTCGACAACGCAGCGACTAGGGCGGTGAAGGAGATGATGTCTCAGGGTCGTATTCGGGCTGTCAACTTGTACTACAAGAGGGTGCTCCATGAGGATATGAGCAAGAAGCTTGGTACTTCGAAAATCTACCTTCGTGGGGACCAGTACCGAGAAGTTATCTTGCCTTGGTTTAAGAAATGTCCGGAAGCATGGGAAGCTATCAACCGTTACTAGGCCTCACCTGAGTTTTTCAGAAATCTAACAAGAAGAGGGGTAACAAGGAGGCGGTCCGACGGTAGTTTAGGTACAGGGCTGATGGACATCTTTGTCTTGCATGGCGGATGGTATGCTTTATAATATTATATATCATCATTTCTAGTTTCAATTATAGATATTTGATCATTTATGTTCCAAATGATGGCTAATGACATTGATTTGCAGGAAGCTCAAAGCGGGTCTCGGCCTACTGATGTCGAAGCTTATATTCACGGTCACCTAGGTTCTGATCCCACATAGCTAGATCTTCTATGCAGTGAGAAGGCAACACAGAGCTTGGTTAGTACAATTGTTGTAATCAACTCAAGTTAGTAATTTTTCAAATTTTTACGCATGTACTACAAATTTTGCAGGGTAGTTAAGGGAAATTGACGACCGATAGTCATGGGCCGGAGTATGACTGGAGAAAGGAAGATGTTGACCCTGTCGCTTTGTACAATAGCGGTGGTGGCAAAAAACATGGAAGGTTCTCCATGTTTAATGGCTATGTTGATACTACCATAGTCTTGACTTCGGCAAAGTCGTCTCAATTCTCCTAGAGTAGTGGACGGAGCGCTCGTGAGGCTTGACTAGAGGAGGAGTTGAGTCAACAAGCAGCTCGTGAGACTTGACTGCAGGAGCAACTTAGGCAACAACAAGAATACTTGTTGCATGGCAGACACAACAACAAGCAATTCTACAAGTATGTTATGTTTGTATAGTTTGTAATCTATTTAGTTGTATGTTTGTGTTGCTCTTCTAACTAGATACAAAATATAAATTTCAACTTACAATTGTCGAGATTTAGTCCATTGTGCTCTTATTTGATGAAATCTGCCAAATAGACTTGTATTTGTCAACAATTGTTCATTCTTGCTCGAAGTAAATGAAATTGTCAAGTTAGTGGTAAATTCTACATTGCTCTTGTGATTAGATGCAAAATCCTAAATTGAACTTACAATTGTCGAGATTTAGTCAGTTGTGCTCTTATTTGATGAAATCTACCTAGTAAACTAGTATTTGTCAACAATTGTTCATTCTTGCAGCAAGCATATGAAATTGTCAAGTTAGTGGTAATTTTAGCACTGCTCTTGTAACTACATGCAAAATCATAACTTCAACTTACAATTGTTGAGATTTACTCACTTGTGATCTTATTTAATGAAATCTGTAAAATAGACTTGTATTTGTCGACATTTGTTTGTTTCTACTCTAAGTAGATGAAAATTTTCTAATTAGTGCCCACTAGTGCTCTACATAGATGAAAATATCCGGTTACTATTTTTTTTTGATAGTGACTCAAAAATAATGTTATCTGTAGGAATATATGTCACAGTAGTTTGTGACACCACTTAACCTTCCTCCGTTCCAACCTCCACCCCTCTTTGCCCAACAATCTCCATACATGGTATCATTAGGTATTTAATTTTTGTTTAACGCGTTCTAGCCAGCTCTAATGTATGTTCGTTAATATAGGGATCGGTGGCCCCTACACCCGATGCACATATTGGAGGCAACGACACTTCTTCCTCGAGGACTCCGCCTTCAATTGGTGATTTTCTTAACTCGGGAGCGACGCCGGTAATGGGCATCAATACGACGATACCTGTGGCGCCCCTTCTAAATTCACATTCGGCTCAAAGAAGTCATTGCCCATTCGCTGTCTATGTGGTTGGAAAATAACATACTAGCTGCCCAAGAGCAAGCCGAGCATGTTAGCTCCCAACCCGAGCATGCAGCAGTAAACACGGGCGACCTTCGTTGAAACGAATGTAAACCGGGTGCCCGGATATGTGCCCGGTGATGGCTCCCAAGATCAGCTACCATCACACACATATCTTCACAATGATCGATAGCACAACACATATATTTTCGGACATAATTTACATCCAACCGGGCAACATGGACTGCTGCCCGAACAATAAGTTCAACATAATCAGAGTTTGTTGCAGCGGAAAACATAAGTTTGTTCAACAAAATAGCAGCGAAAGAACATCATAAATAAACAAAAGACCAGCGTAGTATGCCCCATTAATCCCATGGGCAACCGACTGGAAGCTAAAACTCCGCATCTTGCCCGCTAGCGCCGTCATTCCCCGCTTGATAGTAGTACTCAAGCGTGGAATCATCTTCATAACCTAAAATTGCAGCATCCGGGTTGAGTACAAAAGGAACTCACACTAGGGAGGTAATATAAATCCTCAATCATGAGTGGCATGTAGCAAAGGAAGGCTTAAAGATTAACTTCAGCATAAAGAGCATTTACACGACATAAACATAAGTAGATTGTAAATTGCACTTTAATAAAATGTTGGGAAAGTAATAACTTGTAGTACCCATCATAATTCCTCATCATAAATTCCATCATCATCAATCCATGGGGCTCTAACCGCCCTTGGTCTCTATCCGACCATAATCAAAATATGCTGTGGCTCTATCCGCCCTTGGTCTCTATCCGACCATACACCACGAGCAACCCTGTGCTCGGAAAGACACACGGTTATCCCACCATACCCAAAACCAATACCAAGACTGAACCATGAGCCAACATCAGTGTCTTGCCTCACAAGTTTTTGTCCTAAACCCTGGACGCGGCTGTTCGAATAGTTTTAAACACTCTGCAGAAGTGTAGGACTTTACCCACACGACACAGCAAGCCATGCTAAAGCCTCTTAGATGTACATGCCAGTCCATTGGGTCACCCGATAACTATCACCCTACGACCCACGTGCCATGTTGTGGTTCGAAGGAGTTAACCGTTGCTGTGGACGTTGCCCATGGCCCTCTGTCCGGCCGTCCATGGACCCCACGGAAGCAGCGCTATCTGCGACTGTCCCCCACACAAAACACCAGCAAATAAACAATAGCCCCAATGGTACCCAACGGCGTGAGCATGCACAAGAAATTGGCCAAGTGTCCCCATAAACACGTGTGGTTGTACGTATAGTAACCTGAAGGGATTGGCACCATATTCGGTCCTTAATTCACTCGAACGGAGCTACGTGTTCGGGATCCATCCTCCCATCATTCCCCTATCACCCGTTCAAGTCCAACTCAGAGCTCACACGTAATCCATCATCATTATTACCAGTATCTCATAGCAAATCATTCACAATTGAAGTCGTACGACCAACGGAATAACTCCATCGATCGCTTTACCTCGTTGACTCTAAGCATTGCTAAGCCTTCGTAGACCAAACATAGATAATATTACCCACTTAGGCAACCAAGGAAGGGGTGTCAAACCTTTCATGGTACTGACCACTAAGTAGGAGATAACTAATTTCTACCCATCAATTAACATATAATTTTAAGTAGCATGCAAGCAACTCATAGAACATAATTAAAATCATGCATTTGTAAAACATGGGATCAACATGATTCAAAGGAGAGTATATAGTGCCTGGTTGCTGCTCGTTGGTGGGGAGAGCTTCTGGATCAAGTCCGGGCTCCTCCGGATCATCGGCTCCTAACGTTTGGTAACAAGAACATCAAATAAAATCCAAATAAAATACCAAACAAATAGTAACATCAAATATTTTTAGAGATTCAGAAAGTTCATGAGCTAATGCAAATTTTGCAAAAAGAATCACCCAAATCCGAGTTCGGATGAGTGAGATCAAGCTATTTGAAGTTTGGATGCAAAACTAGCTCGAGGCTGTAAGGACTAAGCTTGGGATTCACCAAGATAGCTCGGGATTGAGCCTCCTAGCTCGGGAAGGACATTGCCTTGGTCAAGAGTGGGTTTTCAAGGTCGAATATGGCATAGCTTGGTCGGCTAGGACATGACCAAGGTCGGGCTCAACTAGCTCTAGCTCGGGTAGGGCACTTATCTTGTACGTTTCTTAGTACGAGCCACTTTTGGGGGTTCTAATAAGCTCGGGCTTAACACAAAAGTTGTAGGAAATTTCCTAGCACACAATTTTCATGTAGAATAATTTTTCATCCGAGCTACGGTTGATTTTGTAGAACTTACTTACTAGGCTGCTATTCAAAGAAAGGTTGAAACATGCTGTTTTCAGATATGAGATTCTAATGCTTCGGTTTCCACCAAAGAACAGCTTAACCATGAATGCTAAATGATGAAGAACAGAAATGAGAGGGACTATTGGGTTCTCACCTAGTAAGGAAGGCCTTGCTTAACAATAGAGAGCCCAAAGATGAGGAGATCGAACGGGTGGACGGTAATCTGTCCAGAACTCGGTTCAACAACTCCTCAGCTTGTTCCTTGAGGTCCCTTCAACTCCAGTAGCATGGATCTGCTCCTAGACGTTCCTTAGCTCGTGCATGAACTCCTTTTGGCCATCTCCAAGCTTGCATGTAAGGGAAAATGACATGCAAGATGAGAAAACTGCAACGAATCTCACTGCTGTTCAAATCAGCGAAGTAGATGAAGAAAGGCAGCAAGAACTCACCCAAATCCTTGTGAACGTGCAAGGAAGTTGGATGTACTTGAAGCCTAGGAAGTATAGATGTTACTCCTGCTCATTCCATGGCCTGGATTTGAAGAAAGAGGGCATAGATGGGCAGAGAACGAAATCAGCCTTTGCTGTCCCAAAACCGAACAGCAAAGAGAAGAGGAAGAGAAATCCATAGCAAACCTTTGTGCATGTGCTTACCATGGAGTGAAATGGATGGCCAACGATTTCAGCTTTCCAACGATATATAACGCCCTATATGGATTCTGGGTGGTTTGGGTGGAGATTTAAAAATGGTGGAGGTGGAGATGAAGAACAGCTTGTTATTC
The DNA here is from genome assembly GCA_036346145.1 of Olyra latifolia. NCBI lineage: Eukaryota > Viridiplantae > Streptophyta > Magnoliopsida > Poales > Poaceae > Olyra > Olyra latifolia. The sequence goes on from CM070532.1 coordinate 40,701,125, forward strand.
TTGCTGCTGTCCAAAACTTGGACGTGGGGAGAATGAGGGTGAGGGCTGGTTGAAGAAGGTGGAGAGGGATTTAAATAGAGGTATACTCTCCCATTGACACGTAGGTCTAGGTCCCACCTGTAGTAGAGAGGTTGCGGGTAAGATTCCGGGTAAGAAAAGATGAGGGTCTGGGCTGCCTGCAGCACCGCCCAAGTCATCCAGTGGATGGAAGATTCGACTGATACTGCCAGAGGGCAAAAAGGAATAAAGAATAGATGTGGTGGCTGGGTTGTTTGAATAGGTACAAGTTTACTCGAGCTTCTCCTTGCCCGGTCAGGCCTTCCGTTGCTCAGTTCGACCGTCAATAGCTCGGGCAGCTTCCTCTGGACATCTTCTAGCTCGGACAAGTGATAATCAGCTCGGATGGGTAGCAACCAAGCTCGGGTAGAGCTCGGTGAAGTCCGGCACAGTCACCACCTTGCTTGATAGAGCTCGGGTGGACTCTACCTTGCTCGGGCAAGCTACAGCCAGCTCGGGTATTTAGGGAACATGCCCGTCGGGCTAGGTCTCACTACTCTACTGGCTCGGCCAGAGGGTTTAAAGTTAAATGCCTTATGTTCCCACCATAGAGCATGGTGGTTGAATGCAAAACTTTTGTAAACCAACATAAAAACAGATGAACATGCTAATGATATGCATAGCTATACGAAATTCAACAGCTGGGCTGTTACAATACCCCTCCAAATTGAGCTGCTATATGAACAAAAAAATGTGATTTGACGCCGATGGTAGACTAGATGCAAACAATGAGAACTATATGCTTGTTATGTGTGTTTGATATCAGGAAATGGTCATGTGTTGTGATCATGTGCTTTTGGGGGAGGGGGGGTGGGGGTGGGGTGTGTGTGTGTGTGTATATATATATATATATTCTAATTATGGTGCTAAGTGAATGTTATGGATGTCCTCTACTATGAATTACTGTCATGGTTCTTGATTGTGTGTTGTCAATATCAATATAATGTTTTCGATTATTACTAAATATTTGCATTGATTTTGTAAATAAAAAAATTTCCTGTTTTTACGTAGGTTGACGTAAATACTAGGGCAAAACTCCTAGTAGCCTTAAGCCGAAGTAAATACTCTGACGTAAATACTAGGGCAATCCTCGCCCGCGACGCCGCCAAGGCTGAGCAGCCTCGCCGCCGCCCTTCCTCCTCCACCGCACCGCCGCTGGCCCTGCCAGAGTGCTGCCGTCTCCAGGCCACTGCCCCTCGCCAGACCCCCGCCGGCGGCTGCCCCTCCCTCTTCCCTCTCTTCTCTTTATCTTCCTCTCTCTCTCTCTAGCTCTCTCACTCCTCGTCTCACTGTCTCTCCCAACTACAGCCCTCTCCTTATCCTTCTCGTGTGGGCCGTGTTGCTACACTGCAGGCCTCTGCTACAGTACAATTTTTCAATTTTGCCGAATTCTAGTGAATAGTGTTCCTTCACTATTTTGCTATGAATTCATCCGAGTTCCAAATCCGGTGATTCTAGTTTCTAAAAATCCAAAAAAATTCATATCTACTTACTACAATTTTTCAATCTATTTACTGCTTCTGTTATTTATTATTATTTTCTCGTTTTGCGTGTGATAGATCACGTGGGTGACGAAGGAGGGTTCATTGACGCCGCCGATGTTTCGCAAGTTCAAGAAGAGCAGGAAGGCAAGTTTTTCTCCAAGAATCCCAATTTCTAGATTTTGCCAAAATTGTTATTTAATTAAATCATGCGTATTTGTCATAGTGGTTCCTAGTGCACGTCGTTATTTACGTGGTATGCACCCAATATATGACAAACCCGAGGATGAGAATATTATGTAATCTGCTACTGTTTTTAATTATTAGTTGGCTTAGCCTTGCTTAGATAGTAACTAGGGAGTGATTCCCACTCATATGATCATCGTTAAATAATTTAATATGAGAATGTGGAGTACCTGAGTGTGAGACATGAAAAACTGGGTTGATGGTGGGATTGTTCACTCATTAATTAAAATTTGACCAACTAATAATTTGACTCGGAGCAGCTGACTTGAGTTGACGCTCCGGTCCCTAAGGACCGATGATCATGATGGATTTAACTGAGAATTTTCCGTGCGACCGCAAGCCCGGTATGGGTCGGGCCTGATCTAGAGGGAGAGTAACGTCAGGATTGCCACCGTCTTTAGACCGTGGGTGGGGTCCCGAGGGATGCGTCATTGCCGGTATATAGCCCGAGGGATTGAACTTTAGGGTACTTGTGTGAATATCAAGTATGGTCAAGGCCCCCGGGGTACTTGTGTGAATATCAGGTATGACCGTGACAAACTCGGGATTGGTCTTTTGAGGGATTTTGTTACGATGCTTTCCGACGGGGGAGTATCTGTCGGGACCCTCCAAACGGAATCGGGCCCCTTCTGTGCATCACTCGTACTAGTACCTAAATCAGTTGTGTCAGTGTATTCCACACCGGGGTGTCCTCTCCATCACTGTCCGGGGTGTCCTCTCCATCACTGTCATGTGGGACCATAGGCATGGGAGTTAGAAGGAGGGGTTCTTTGTCCGTAGCTTGTCGTCTAGTGCACGGAAGGACGCGCGGGCCCCATCATCACTCGACAGGTAGGGCACGTGGTCGCCCGGCGAACAGGCGGGCGACCAGGCCCCGGCGTTGGGCCACCAGGGCTTGTTTCTGCCCGGCAAGCAGGCGGGCGATCAGCCCGTCTTTGGCGACCAAAGGCACGTGGCCGCCCGGCGAATAGGCGAGCGATCTGGCCCCGCGCTGGGCGACTGGGGCACGTGGCCGCCCGGCAAACAGGCAGGCGATCAGGCCTCGCGCCAGAGCGGACGACCAGGGCATGTGGCCGACTGACAAGGCGGGAGGACGTTCGGGCCCCTCTTGTCAATCAGTTTCAGGGGTACATACCGAAGAAAAAGGGAAGGCTTCCTCTCTAATTTTTCCCCCCCGGATCGCACCGGATTAGGGCCATTAAATGCGAATGACCGGGTGTGGCTAGATGCATGAGACCCCCTGGTGGCATGATTGCTCTTGTTCCGTCTGCGCTGCCCAAGGCAAGGCAGAGGGGCGCACGTGTCAGGCGCCCCCGCTATCACGCCCAAGTTGTCCTCTGGATAGGACAAGGCGCTGGCAGACGATGGTACGGATGAAGAAACCGAGGAAGGATAGTGGCTACAGTAGCCTGTGTCATTAATGTAACCTCCCCTACACCACTGGCCGGAGCCAGCCCCGAGGTATATAAGGGGAGTTCGCGTGCATGGGTGGGGGTTCGGGCAAAAAATACACACTTTCCCTTTAGCAACAAGAGCTCAAACAGGACGTAGGGCTGTTACCCGCTTCGAGGGCCTGAACCTAGGTAAACATTGTTTTGTTCTTGAGTGTTCTTAGAAAGTTCTTCCAAGGCAAGGGAAAAGGAAGGTGCGCTAACTACACAAACCCCTCTACCGAACACCGGAGTACCCCCTAGGACAAATCTGCTTGCTGAAATACGCCGATAAGTAGCTAGTACACACATATTTTAGAACATTGGATCATTGCCGTTACAAGTTCAAACAAATATTACATCAGAGTACGCTAACTAGCACGGAGGCCTTATAACAGCGAAAGTCTAACAGCCTTCCATAAGTCCAAATGAGAGAGGCAAAATACAACAATCAATCCCACAGGCGAGCTGTAGTAACGTCCTAGGCGTTGGGATAGTCCTCGTCTTCAAGTTCCCCACCATTCTGGTAGTAACACTGAGGATCAGGATCTGCTCGTTGGAATGAGGACGCGAATGCTAGCATGTCTTTCCTAGGAAGGGCCAGACTAGGGTCATCCTAGCAAAGCTAAGGGTTATTTTGCATAAAAGCATTTAAGCTAGAAGTATAAAAGCATTTAAGAAAACATACCGAAATAAATAATTTATAATCCTCAAGATTGAACATACCAAAGTTCTCAGTCTCAAAGTATCCTGTCACATGTCTTATGATAATTCTCAGTGCCTCGGCACACTGTCTCATTCTCAACAACCATGAACAGCTAACAACGGCACACGGCTGAAAAACCTTACCCGAGTAATATTAATTAAGGTGAAGCTATGTTGTGAAAAACCACTGAGTTGCTCTTTAATCAGGAGCTCAGCCATTCGAATGGGTTTATACTCTGCAGAGGTTATATGCTTTACCCGCAGGATACAATACCCTCCTGTCAAAGAATACCATAACAAGACCCTTCAAAAAATTAACCCCGAGTTTGCCACGATTGTACCTGATATCTACACAGGTACCCGGAGAAATGATAGGTCCACAAGTCTCCGGCAGTACACCGGCGATGGTTCCCACGGACCCCATCTACGGTGAAAGAACGACGAACAACACCAAAGTTACTCTCCCTCCAGATCAGGCCCGTCCCATACCGGGCTTGCGGTCGCACGAAAAATTCTCAGTTAAGCATGTCACAATCATCGGTCCTTAGTCTCGGAGCGGCAGGCAAACATAAACCCAAGTCTCATGCATGAAGGCACCCACCATACATTCCATCCGCTGCCGATCCCAATTATTAGTTGGTCAGCTTTTAATTAAAGAGTAATCAAGCCCACCATACCCAAGTTCACCGGTATCATTCTCCGATACATAATTCTCAAGAGGAATATAACCATGATCAACAGTAGGAATCACTCCCCCGATGTCTAGCTAAGCATTGCTAAGCCACTTAATAATTAAAAATAGGAGGACAACATAATACAATTTATCCTAAGGCTTTTCATGCAATGGGTGCATAACATATAAATAAACAGCACGCACTGGGAATTTCTAAGGTAAATAAGCATATTTTAATTAATTAGCAGTTTTGGCAAAATCTAGAAATTAGGATTCTAGGGAAAAGACTTGCCTTCTGGAACTCCTGTGTCCTGCTGGATGTCGGCAGCATCGAGGTACTCTCCTTCGTCGCTCGCACAGTCCAGCACATGCAAAACGAGACAAACACAATAAATAACAACACAGTAAATAAATATTAAAAACTATATAAAAATTACAGTAGGAAGATATGATTTTTATGAATTTTTAGGAATTGGAATCGCCGGATTTGGAGTTCGGATGAATCTGTAGCGAAATTGGGAAGGATTACTATTCACTAAAATTCGGGAAAAGAGAAAAATGCACTGTAGCAGTGGCTGCTACTGTGCAATCCAGCCCACGGGGAAGGAGGGGCTGTGATGCGAGGTGGGCCAGCCCATTCGGCCATAGCTGGATAAGAGACAGTGAGGGACTAAGAGAGAGAGAGAGAGGGGAAGAGAGAGGAGGGGGCGGCGCAGTGGCGGCCGGGCAGCAGTGGCTGCTCCGGTGAAGAGGTTGGCGGCGGCGACGATGCGCGACGATAACACTGTGGCTGCACGCTTGATGCAAAGCAGCGCGCATGAGGTGGCGAGGCGGTGGTGTGGCGGTGGTGGCGCTGAGGGGACAACGCAGCGACGAGGTGAAGGTGGAGGCGGCGACGAGGAGAGCGGCGCAAGACGCCTGAGGACGACATCGGCATGGGGCGAACACGGCAAGGTGGCGCTCAAGCTAGAACGGTGTGTCGGCGGCGGCGCGATGCCGACATGGCGGGCGGCAGCGAGCTAAACACATGCATGCGGTGGTAAAAGGCGGCAGCAAAGGTGACAGCATGGCGTGCCTCGGCGAGGGCACGACGCAGGGCTCGGCCGTAGCGTGAATCTGGCGTCGGTGGTGGGGCGGCGCATGTGGCGGCTGCGGCGTGGCATGCAAGCACGCGGTGTACCAGAGAGAGGAGGAGAGGGGAAGAAAGAAGGAGAGAGGAAAAAGAAAGAAGAAGAGGAGGAAGAAGGACCAGGCTCCGCTAAGCGGCGGCATGGCGGCATCAGACTGCAACAGACGCACGCATGCAAGAGCAAAGACACCAAAGAGGGAAAGGAAGGGGAGGAAGGAAAAAGGAGAAGAAAGGGAGAGGAAGAAGAAGAGGGGGAAGCTCACCGGCGACGATGACTTTGGCGAAGGGGTAGTGAGGAGGAGGTAGTGCGGCCTGCGGGGAAGGAGAGGCAGGGAGTTGGCTGGAAAGGGAAGGGAAGTGAAGTGGATAAAGGAGAGAGGAGAGAGGGGTAGGAGAGAAGCAAAAGAAATAGGGGAGGGAAGGTTAAAAATGGAAAAAGGGAATTTAGAGGGGTAGAAATGGAAATAGAGAGGGGTGAGGATGGCTAAAACAAATTAATAATGCAAATTCAATTTGGAAAATAAAATGACTTTTAAATATGGCATGCAAAACAAGATGTTTGAAAACATGACATGATCATTTTTCAAAGATTAATAAAGGAATTCCTTTTTACCAAGATTTTACTTTTCAAAGGATTTTCAAACCAAGACTCTTTATTTTAAAATTATTGAAAACATAATTTACCAAGGTGATCAGTCTGGGGAAATCTATGTTTCCACTTATTTCAAATCTAAATCAAAACTAATTTATTTGTTTATGAAATTTTTTATTTTATTAAACACTTTAAAAGAATATAAATTAATTTGAAAAAAGTAATTTCCAAAACTTTTTTTTTTTAGGATTAGGGTTTTTAAAAAGAAACTTTTGAAACTTGGGTTTTGCTTTTATAAGATTTTTTTGAATCACATTTTAAACAAATCATCTTTTCAAGCAAAGCCTTTTAGAAGCTAGGGTTAAATCACATTAAGATTTTCTTTTAGCGAGGAAATCAAATTATTTGGTTTAAAATCTTAAAAGTTAATGTAACATACTTATTTTCAAAATGTTTTTAAATTCTTGTGAAATTCATTACAATGCAATTGCATGATGCAGGATAATTATATATATATTTTTTTTGAAAATAAGGATGTTACAGTATCGTATCTTACGGGAAAGCGTACAACCTCTACAGAGTGTAAACCTATTTGAATGACCGCGCTCCCGGTTATGAGCATCTTGGTGGTTTTTCATATCGTAGCTTCACCATAATTAATTTGACTTAGGTAAGGTTCATCCGGCAGTGTGCCGTTGCTAGATGATTCATGATGAATGAGAATGAGAACGAGAACTATATTGAGACATGAGACATTGAGATTGAGAATTTTGCCATGTTTATGTTATTGATGAGATTAATCATGAGGACTACTATTTATTTATTTACTTATGTTTTATTTAATGCTTTTATACCTTTAAATTAAATGCTTTTATGCAAATGAGTTAATATCTTTCTTAGGATAAGCCTAGCCTAGTCCTTTCTAGGAAAGACTTACTAGCATTTGCGTGCTAACACCGGATTTCATTCGAGGCTGCTTATTCCACGCGCAGGTCAGGGTCATGAGGATACGCAGGACAACGTTGGATTTTTCCTGGAAGGTGGTCAGAAATACTAGAAGCTTCCCCAGTCAGTTTGCTTGTGGCTGATGATGGGTCTACTTCAGTTGTTTATTTGGTTCTTCTGTTGCTATAGTATATGGTAATAAATTGCTTTGCAATACATTGATTTATTTTATTAGTTAATGCAGTATTGCTGTTGATACTTTATTTCTATTTTACTATGGGTACGTGCTTGATCCTTGGGACACGTACTGTTACCACAGAGGGGTTCAGTTTAGTAAAACCGGGTCCCAACAGAGTTGGTATCAGAGCTACGCTGGCTGTAGGGATGCGCTAGTTAGACCGAAAGGCCTTAGAATTATTTTACAAAATAATTAAATGTGTCAATCTTTTCTGAGTCCTCTCTTCTCTCGCCTTCTCACCCAAAATTCCTTGCTTTCATCTCTCCTTATACCTTCTCATTAATCATCTAGTTACAATTGTAACTTGTTTCTTATTCTTCATCTTATTCAAAACTTAGTCGGTATGGTTCACCCTTGTCAACAATTGGAGCTACATCACCATCGATGTCTGCTATCGCATACCATAGAACTTCATCTTGTTTCAATAAAGACTGGCTGAATTCGAGGTCGAAGATGATGTTGAGTGCAAGATTAAGGCTAGGATGATTAGACCTTTCAGTTCGGTGTTAGGTTTTTACAAAATTGTGTGGAATAGATTGTACAATTTTCTTAAGGTACAACTATTCGGACATGTTGTGTGCTAGAAACTATGTTTAATGAGTAAAGAAAGTTTTTAATAAACACATTGCAACCTATATCCTTTTTAAAATAGTGGTAAACAAAGTATGTATACTATACAGTACATGCACTTTCTTTTAAAACACAATAATAATAATAATATGATGAAATGACTTGGTTTAGTTTAAATAGAATTGTTTATGTTTCTAAAGTGTCGTGCACCCCGGTATTTCTACCAGCTTGAGTGACCGAATACTAGTCCCAGAAGATCATAGCTAGTATTGCACTCAAGGACATTTGGAATATCATCGCAGGCATCGAATTAACTATAAAATTAACAGTTCATAAACAACATCCCGTTGACATAGACGTTCACATAGTCTTGTACAAGACATAACTCAATAGCATAAAGAACACAGCGGAAGACTTCAGATGCGACGATACTCCGAGGTTGACCCAGAACGCGTAGCTAATCACCTTGACCCTCCTGGTCACAACTAGCACCGATGTCGAGTTCTTCACCTCAACAAATATCCGTGATCCATATAATGAGTACACGGCTACCCAGCAAGCAGTCCTTAATAATGAATGCAAGGTCAAAAGATGGGTTGGGTTATTTTGCTGAAACATCATCTATCTACATGTTTATTTATTCTTGATTCATTGAACACATGATAACACACGAGCGTAGCTAAGGGACTGACTAACCACTCGATATCTGATTTAGCGTAGCCATAGAAAGCGGCTAACCAGCTCAAAAGAGAGGCAATCCCTGCCTACACTACCATCAAGTTAATTAATTAAAACACATTGGACTACCCTGTGAAAACTCCTTTCCCCCGCCCATAACTGTGGGCACGGCTACCATGATAGTTTTAACTCTGCAGAGTGTGTACACATTCCCCACAAGCCCTGTCTCATCCCGAGAGAGAAACAGGACAAAGACCGTTCACTGCTTTCACCTGCCCCAATACTGTACCCTTTCTTTTGGTTTCGCGCCCCACACGGTACACTTCGACCAGGCCGACAGTCATGCGCACTCCTTCAGCCGGACCTGATAGCGCACCGCATGAGGTTGGCCCCCATTTAAGCCATTCAGAACCGGAGATAGCTAGTCACGTCCGTCCACTACGAGTACAGTGGAAACAGATTTCCACAGCAAATAAGTTAGGGCCAGAAGGCACAAGTGGCTGTACAGTTCAGGTTCGGTTTGGTAGTCACAAGTATACGGTCCTTATATGATAGAGGAGACCTCAACGTCTCAACCACAAGCCCAAAATCCACCTCTTCTGGATCTCCTCAAATCAACACACGCCACGTTCATTTTAGTTGATTAGGTCTATCCAACAACAGCACCACGAAGCCAAAACTTCACGGATGCAGGTTTAAATAATGAGTGAAACCTATCAACTACCAATTCCAGAAGCAAGGCTAAGCAACTACACAAAGGATAGGCTAGGAAAATAGTACCAATTGGGCTAACAATGGTAGGCTACATCATATTAGTAGAGGACTAACATGAAATCAGATCAAAATAGCACATACGATGATAATTAAAGCATGCAATTCAAATTAAGATAAAATAAATAAATTTTAGCAAACTAGCAATTCAATATGAATCTAGCTTGCCTTCGAAGAAGTTTGGTTCTGGTTCTCCTCCTTCGAACGGCTCCGAGACGTCTCCCGGACAGCAGGTGCACGTCGGTTCTATGCGAAAAAGTAGTAAAATAAAATAAATAACAAACATAGAGAAAATAGTATGATAAAATATATAAAATTCTTGGGATTATTTGTGATTTTTAGGCTCTGGAATCATCTAAATCGGAGTTCGGGAACTCCCTAAACAAATCTTGAAAGTTTGGGGAAAATTAGAAATCCCAGAAAAGGTTAAACCCGGTTAACCGAGGGTTAACCGCAGCAAAACCAAGAAAAATCCCGGTTTGGGACGGCGGCGGGCGCTCAGCGCTGGGCCATCGGCGGTGGGCACGTGGCGGCATGCCACTAAGCGCGGCCTTGCTACTGCGTGAGGCGAGCGAAGCGGCGGCAGCGTGGCGGCGGTTGGCGTCGGCGGCTGCAGCAATGGTCAGTGCGGGAACACGGCGGCAGCGTGGTGTTTGGCCATTGGCGAGGTGGCTCAGCTGGGCGGAGAGCAGCGGCGGCGGCGATCTTGGTTCGGCAGCGTGGCGGCGGTCGGGCAGCCTTGATCTCGCGTGAGGCGGCGGCAGGGCGACGCAACAACGTCGCGAGTGGCGGCGGCGTGTGCGGACGTCTTGGCGTGGCGGCAGCGGGGGCACACAGCGGCGAGGTTTGGCGGCGCATGCGTGGGAGTGCGGCGGCGCCGCAGTTCGGCGGCGGCTCGCGGCGACGGCCAAAATCCGGCGATCTCTTCGGCGGCTTGTATCTCCTTCGTTTTTCCACCAAATTGGGACTTCCATATAGTCGAATTGATCAGCGCGATGAGCTCTACAACGTGTTGTCCTTAGATTTAGGGTTTGGCTACTGGAATAGGAGAGGTTCCTTGATTTGCTTCGGTATTGGCATAAAAACCGAGGTGCGGCTAGGGTTTGGTGGGGGCTGGGGTGTTGGCCGACCAGGAGGCCTCTAGGGGGTTTATATAGGGCTTGGGTCGTGTTAGGTCAATCCTAATAGGGGTAGAATTGGGTTTAGATGAGAATTAGGTTATATTTGGTAGAATAAGAGTCCTAATAGGCTTAGATTTAGGAGAAGTGGGTTTGGGCCTAGTTTAGGCCTAATTAGACTATCCAAGCCTGGTTAGGGCCTTTTTCTATTATTATTTTATGTTTTTACCTTTTTATTTTCTTTATTTCTAATATGTGACATTATAATTTTATTAGGATGTCACATAAAGGAAAACGTCCCATAATCAATTTAGTCTCTCCTTCTTGTAACAAAAAAAGCACACATAACACGTACTGTTCATCAGTAGGTGTGCTTTTCACCTTTTAAAAAAAAAAATTGTTCATACTATACTATCTTTAGATTCCAAATATTGTTTATGAAAAAATAGCAAAAAATTTCACTAAATAATTTTCTTTTAAGAAAATAATGATAATGGTCTTCATATAAGAAAGAAAAGTGATTTTGTTTTCCAAAACAAATAAGAAGAAATAAATTGCGTATTTGTTAAAAATAAAATAATAATAACAAACATGTGTACCGTGATGTGTGTTTTTTTTTCTTTTTTCCCAAAAAAAAGGGTTGTATTGTAGAAAAAAATTAAAGCGGATGTTTTATTTAAAAAAAGAAGGTAAATCAAATTTCTTTCTAAAACCAACAACAGTAAGTGTGTACTTTTTTAAAAAAAATAGCTGCACCAGTACTGTTCATCCGTACATGAGTTTATCACTTTTTGAAAAAAAAATATATTATTTTATTGGTTGTGTAAACTGAAATATTTTTGTGTGCTGCTTTTCTTGTTTGACCGTGTATACGCATATATAAAAAACTAAGTATGCTTTTTACACAAAAAGATCGCTTATCCTCACATTATCTCCCCTCTTCCACCGATGCCGGTTAACAACTCCAGAGGCGGCTTGTTAGTATTACCTATACCTCTTTCTCACCCGTTCTATCCAAAGGATCGGCGGTCTTAGAAACTTATCTAAGTCCCCATTCATATTTCTAATATATCATCAATTGTCCCATTTGGGAAAGTTTCCTTTGAAAAATAATCTATCTGCTTTGAAAACTTTTAAAGGTGTCACCTTAAAATTTCGTGAAAGAAATTTTTTTATCAAAATAAAATAAAACTTACAATTCTAGTGTTCCAAAATTTCATGCTTCCAAAAATAACTAATGATTGTGCCATTTTGTTTTACTAGAGTTTTTTAATTATTTAATTTTAAAGAAAACAGCTACATCGATCAAAATTTTTTTTAGAAATTAATATACAGGAGTACCTTCGAAAATAAAACTTTCATGCAATGCAAATTTTCTTCAAAATCTTATTCCCAAAAATGTTATTTTTGAATATGAAAGGAAATATGTTTTGTCAATTACATTTCAAAAAAAATCAAACAAACATATCCTTTGTATTTTAATTTGGTTGTATTGTTAAAAAAAACCTATATTCCTTTTGCATACTATGCCCTTTCCTCAAAAGTCTATCTCAAAAAAAATTTATTTTTCAATACAAAGGAGATTCTATTTCATCAAATACATATTTTAAAAATGAAAAATTTTGTTCCAGCCTTGTTTGTACGGTTTGAAAAAATAAAAAATTATTTTTTTTCCCATGCATGTGAGGTTTTAAAACATATTTTTTTAAAAAAAAACATTCATGTATGCTATTCATGTATTCCATGCATGGTAGACATGCATACTCTTGGAATAAAAAGGGAAATTCCTTTCCACAATATTTTATTTTGTTGTATATCAAAAGCTCGAAGTTTTTATCTTGGAATTGGGTTGTAAACAAATTCTTTTTTCTGTGCAAGCGCATACATGGATGCGGCCGGTCTATATATGACTTACACAGGCCTTTGCAAAGAAAAATTCAGATTGTTTAAATATATACATATATATTTTGTGGAAAATTGTTTTGAGTTTTATAAAAACAAAGCATTATTGTTGCAAAAACAAATTCAAATACAAAAATTTGTGCATTTGTTTTACCACTCAAACAAATTCATGAAAGTTTCTCTTTCATGTGGAATTTGGCAAAACCCTGTCATATGTTTTTTTTAAAAAAAAACCATGTTTGATTTGTTGGAAAAAATATATACATTTTTTATGAAAAGAAAAACATTCCTGCTATGTCAAAAGACTAAAAAAACATTTCAAGAAAAGTATTTGTGTTTTTGCTTTCCTACTCGAACAAAATTGTGAATTTTTTTCATAACATAGCAAAGTTTTTCATTTTTGTTTAAGAGCATGGGTTGATTGGTTGGAAGAAAAGTATTTTTTGGTTTCAATATTTTCATTTTTTAAAAAAATAAAAACATTTATGTTTATGCATTATAAGGATTTTTTTCTAAAAAAACAATTGAAATAGAAAGTACTACTACTGTGTTTTTGTATTCAATCATATCCCATCTCACATTGGTACTAGCAAAATCCTTTGATTTTATATAAAAAAAACTTTCAAGGAACCTTGTTTCTACCTATTATCTAAGTTGGCTTTAAAAGAAAAGGTTGTAATTTATAAAAAACAAATCCATTTTTCTTTTCCAACTTTATTTTCAATATGTGGGAAAAAATTATTTATTTGTTCTTATTGCTATTTTGTATTAAAAAGAAAAAACTTATTCCCCAAGTATTGTTTTGCGACTAAATGTTGCAAAAAGGAAAATGTTTTCTAAGTCATTTGTTGACAACTTTTGTTTGAAGCGAAAAATCTATTTGTGTTTTAATTATAAAAAAGACTTCCTTATATATATATATATATATATATATATATATTCCAAAGTAAGATCTTATTGTTAAAATAAAACATATTTTTAAAATTTTTTAAAGCGGAATAAAATATTTTATTAAAAAAACACTCTTGTTTCCAACATGAAAACAAGAATTTGTTTTCCCTACCTAAGCACATTCTTTCCATGTCCTTATTTTTCTGAATCTCGAGGTCGAGATTCCTGCAAGAGGGCAAGAGGGAGGATTTGTGACAGCCTCAAAACTCCATTTATTTAGTTATTTCTACAAAAATTTTAAATCTAAAATTCAATTCACATTCAATTCCTAGGTTCAAAATTTCTATAAAAAAAATGGCTTCTAATTCTTCCTATAAATTCCTTTCATCCTTCATGCAACTTTTCTTTTCTTTATTTCTCTTTCCCTTTCTTGGCCGTGGTTTTCTTTCTTTCTTGGCCAAGCCATTGCTAGCCTTCCTCTTTCCTTGCTCCAGCCTGCGTGGAGCACCTTCTGTTGGTCAACCGTGCAGCAGCAGCCGCATAACGGTTTCCAATATGGATTATAGCCCAAGGAAAAATTGTTGCCAAATCTATCTATAATCCCCCTATAAATATACAGAATCAATCTATAAAACTCAAAGCCTTCATCAAAACCCATGTATGATACCCCAAACCAATTTGTTAAACCGATCTGCTAGGCAACGGCACCATCACCGTTGTCCCTATCACCGGCATCAGAGCTAAGGAGGAAGAGGTCGACGGCGTTGCTACTGAACACCGTCCATCGCCGTCGACGCCGCTGTCCCATGCGTCGATCTGACGTGCTCGTCGTCACTGCCATCACTCCTCAATCCTCGTCTTCCCCAGAGATCCGTACCATGCTGAAGCACTTCAGTGTTGCTTGCGCCGTGGGCCATGCTGCCTTCTTCCCAACTCCCCTGCATTCACCGCCGCCGCATTGACCTGCTACCGCTACTCCTCGCGCTTCCGGGCCGCTGCCTCTAGGCGCCAGCGCTGCCGCCCAAGCCACCGCCCGCGCAGTTACCCAGCATGGACCGCGCTGCCACCGACGGCGTCATGCTGCTGCCTGCCGCCACTTGCCGCCAGCCGACCCCGGCCGCCATCGCCAGACCGCGCCACCGGCAGCACCTTGCCCGCCATGCCGCCGAGGCCGAGCAGCCTCGCCACCGCCGTTCCTCCTCCACCGCACCACCGTTGGCCCTGCCGAAGTGCTGCCACCTCTAGGCCACCGCCCCTCGCCAGACCCTTGCCGCCGGCCGCCCCTCCCTCTTCCCTCTCATCTCTTTATCTTCCTCTCTTCCTCACTTTCTCTCTAGCTCTCTCACTCCTCATCTCACTGTCTCTCTCCCAACCATAGCCAGCCACAGCCCTCCGCTTATTCTTCTCGCGTGGGCTGCATTGCTACAATGCAGGCCCTCTGCTACAGTATAATTTTTCGAATCTAGTCAATAGTGTTCCTTCACTATTTTGCTACGAATTCATCCGAGCTCCAAATTTGGCGATTCCAGTTTCTAAAAATCCAGAAAATTCATATCTACTTATTGTAATTTTTGTATAATTTTCAATCTATTTACTGTTTCTGTTATTTATTATTTTTTTGTTTTGTGTGCGATAGATTACGTGGGTGACGAAGGAGAGTTCGTTGACGCCATCAACGTTCCGCAAGTTCAAGAAGAGTAGGAAGACAAGTCTTTCCCCTAGAATCCCGATTTCTAGATTTTGCCAAATTGCTATTTAATTAAATCATGCGTATTTGTCATAGTGGTTCCTAGTGCATATCGTTATTTACATGGTATGCACCCAATATCATGACAAACCCTAGGATGAGAATATTATGTAATTTGCTACTGTTTTTAATTATTAGTTAGCTTAGCCTTGCTTAGATAGTCACCGGGGAGTGATTTCCACTCATATAATCATCGTTAAATAATTTAATATGAGAATGTGGAGTACCTGAGTGTGAGATATGAGAAACTGGGTTGATGGTGGGATAGTTCACTCATTAATTAAAATTTGACCAACTAATAATTTGGCTCGAAGCGGGTGACTTGAGTCGACGCTCCGGTCCCTAAGGACCGATGATCGTGATGGATTTAACTGAGAATTTCCTGTGCGACCGCAAGTTCGGTATGGGACGGGCCTGATCTAGAGGGAGAGTAACGTCGGGATTGCCACCGTCCTTGCACCGTGGTGGGGTCCCGAGGGATGCGTCATTGCCGGTGTATAGCCCAGGGGATTGAATTTTGGGGTACCTATGTGAATATCAAGGATAGTCGAGGCCCCCTAGGTACTTGTGTGAATATCATGTATGACTGTGACAAACTCGGGGTTGGACTTTTGAGAGATTTTGTTATGATGCTTTTCGACGGGGGAGTATGGTATCTTGCGGTTAAAGCGTATAACCTCTGCAGAGTGTAAACCCATTCGAATGGCTGTGCTCCTGGTTATGAACATCTTGGTAGTTTTTTATATCATAACTTCACCTTAATTAATTTGACTTAGGTAAGGTTCATCCGGCAGTGTGCCGTTTGTAGATGATTCATGATGAATGAGAATGAGAACAAGAACTATATTGAGGCATGAGACATTGAGATTGAGAATTTTGCCATGTTTATGTTATTGATGAGATTAATCATGAGGACTGCTATTTATTTATTTACTTATGTTTTATTAAATACTTTTATACTTTTAAATTAAATGCTAATATTCAAATGAGCCAATATCTTTTCTAGAATAATGCTAGCCTGGCCCTTCCAAGGAAAGACTTGCTAGCATTCGCGTGCTAACCCTAGCTTTCATTCGGGGCTGCTTATTCCATAAGCAGGTTAGGGTCACGATGATACGCTGGACAACGTTGGATTATTCCCGGAAGGTGGTCCGGAATACTAGAATCTTCCCCAGTTAGTTTGCCTGTGGCTGATGATGGATCCACTTCAGTTGTTTATTTGGTTCTTCTGATGCTGTAGTATATGATAATAAATTGCTTTGCAATACTCTGATTTATTTTATTAGTTAATGCAGTGTTGATGTTGATACTTTATTTCTGTTTTACTGTGGGTACGTGCTTGATCCTTAGGACATGTACTGTTAACACAGAGGGGTTCGGTTTAGTAAAACCGGGTCTCGACATGTGTTCACACCAAAATTTGATAATATACTTAAACACACTTTGATGGCTTATGATCTTAAAATTGATCAGCACCAAATCAAGGAATCAGAGCATGCCAACTGATTTGATCTAAAACCGGCAAGATAAAAGAAGTTAATCATCTTTAATAAGCCGATTAAATTCAAAATTAATAAAAAAACATGTTAAACTTAGAAAAGGATAAGTGATTAACGAATATGAAGAGGATAAAGTGAAATACCGAACCTAGCGACTAGAGGGGGGTGAATAGGAGCCAAATAAATTTTCTCGCAAGGAGATGAATGATGCTCTTCACCCAACGCACCTCAAAGATAACATCCCACAAGAAGAGCCATATTTTTGGTTGTTAAGTGCTCAAACAAAAGTAATCTTAGTCCAAAGTGGTTGCACTCAAGACAAAACACTTCAACTAAAAAAGGTGTTTTAGGAAAAGCACACAGGAATATTCCAGCAGAAATCAATTCTGATCACAGGAGTGGTTGCTAGCTTTCTTGGGCTCTAAAAATTATGGAAATTTTTCTCCCTACGACTTGATGAGTCGTGCAGCCTCAAGCCTGATCAATCATACTAGCCTTGCTGTCATGTGAAAGGTGTGCGGTAGGATCAGGACAAGCAAACGACAGTGCAGAGGGATCAATCATACTAGCTGTCATAAGGCTAGGTACAGAAGTAGCAACAACAAGAGCATCTCTAGCCTGATCTAGTTCAAGCATCACACTAGCATGTCTTCCCCTAAGTGACTCAAGCCTAGTAAACACACTATCATGCAACGTCCTTAGTTCATTCAACTCCTGCACAAGCTTATCACATTCTTTCCAGCCATCAAAAACTACTAGCTAAGGAGGCACAAAGCATTTTAAGTTCTCTGACTTCTAGGTCAAACAAGCTACCTCCCCCTCCAGCTCCCTACAACTAGCTCTTGACTTGGCATGAAATCGACCTAGCTTCAGAAATGCATTATTAAGTTCCTCATAGGTTGGTACCTCAGTGTCAGAGTCGGTGTAGAGGTCGGAGTTGCTCGCTCCATCCTCATACGGCATAAAGCACATGCCAGCGTAGTCGTCGTCGTCGTCATTCTTGGTCTTCTAGTTGTCATCTCCATCGTCGCTCCAAGTCTCCTCCAAGTGAGATGTTGGCCTCATCCAAGGCAGCCAACACCTTCTAGAAGAGTCTCCGTCCCTTGGACAACTTGAGCTTCTTGTCACCTCCAGGCACCGGCTTCTTGTTGCGGTGCTTGTTGATGTAGTTGTTCTTGTCTAGCGCCGTGCAGTCGTTCTTGCCTTTCTCCAGCCTGGGGCAATTGGCCTGAATGTGGTTGGGGTCACCACACTCCAAGCAACTGATCCTTAGGCACTCCATCTAGCCTCTCATCAGCCATTTCACACAAAGAAGAAAGAGAGAAACTAGTACCAAACTCCAAAGAACTCGAGAAACACCGCAAAGAAGGATCGGTGACCAAAGCTGTAGAAACTGGACTGGGCTCATAGGATAGATGCTCAAGCTCGTACGTCTTGAGGTTCGAATATAGCCCATCCAAGGTCAAAGTGGTAAGATCCGCAGCCTACCGGATCGTGATCACCTCCACACCTTAAATCTTTAGATCCAAAGTGGACAAGAAGTGACGAGCATTCTCAGAGTCGGCGTAGGTGGTGCTAACCGACCTGAGGTTGCTAAGGATCCTGGTGAACTGACTGAAACAGGCGTCCTGTGATTCATCAGCATTCTGCACAAAGCGATTGTATTCCCTCTTGTATTGGTCCTACCTCACAGTCTTGATCTGGACCGTCCCCTCATAGTAGGCAACAAGAGTAGTCCAAATCTTGTAAGCGGACTTGATATGAGCAATCCTCTCATATTTATTCCAATGAAGCCCCTGGATGATCATGATGCGTGCTTTCGCATTCAACTCTACGGAAGCCTGATTGGTCGCGTTAATCTCACTATCATGAGGCTCAACAAAGGGGTCTTTGACCTTGAACCATATAGAGTATCCCTATGCCACGATGTAAGATTCCATACGCGCCTTCTAAAATGGAAAATCCAAACTCGAGAACACAAAAGGCTTCGTAGAGTACTTATCATCCACCGTGGTTCAAGACGGAAACAAGGAAATGCTCAAAGAACGGTGAAGATCAAGAAACGAGCGCAACCTTGCTCTGATACTAGTTGAAATACCGAACCAGGCGACCATAGGGGGTGAATGGGAGTCTTGAAGAATTTCTTCGGACCGGTGCTCCTCGAACCCACTACCCTACTCAAACCTGAACACCAAACAGCTGTGTGTATCCTAAGACTCACAGATAAAACCGTGAAGATATGTGGAAAGTTTTAGCCACAATCTTGGCTGTTTGAATGTTTAAACAAAAGCAATCATGTCCATAAGTGGTCAAGAAAAAGACAAGTAAGCCACCAACTAAAGGTGCTTTTAAAAAAGTACAAACAGGATTCCTCCAGAAAATTATCCTCCAATCACAGGGGTGGTTCCTGTCTTTCTGAGCCTCTAAAAATTTTGGGAATTTTTCTACCTATGCTTTGATGAGTCATGCAGCAAGACCCTAAAAAATAGATCAAAACTCCTTGTGGAAAAATCAGAAAAAATCATGAAATAAGAACTGTCTGGAACTCGCGCACAGAAAGTTTGGGGCTCGGTATTCACCTCTTGGCCCCAACGAAGAATCCAAATGACTCGAAAAGTTTTTCATAGGTAGATATAGAAGTCATGGTCCTTCTCCTGCTAGAATCATTCAAAAATGATTTTTCTTGATTTCTCTAAAATTCCTAAACTACAGACGATGCGAGAGAAAGTTTCTGGACTGGATTGCAACTAGTTGAAGAACTTGATCTCTAGCCTCTCCTAGATTGCAAGAAAGGTTTCAAACCATATGTGCAACCTCAAGGCATCATAGATCAGCAGCAAGTAGAAGAAGGTGAGGCAAATAAACTAGTTGCAACCAAAAGAAAGAAAGAAACTAGATTAAACACATGAACAACACAAGAACAAAGCTATAATTTGAGAAACTAGTTTCTATTGTTTAAGAGGGTTTGTTCACGGCCACACCTAGGTGGGAAAATATCACAAAAGAACAGAATACAAGTCACAAAACCTCAGCCCAAGACTTGGTGGCGACCGGGTGAACCTCCACTCTTGATAGCTTCCCTGGCTTTCAAGTAGCCTCATCAAGGGATAAGATTCACCCACTCAACCAGCCACTTATATGGGCCTAAACCACTCACACACAGCCCAACATGGGCCAAATTTGTCGTACATGGGTTTTACAGAAAACCCAATCAACCCGATGCAACGGGCCTTCATCTGCCGGACTTGACCGCTCCGTTTCCGTGCCTTCGGGTCTCCAACTTGAATCGAAACCTTTGAGCCACCTCAAGTCCATCTCCATGGCGTCCTCATGAGCCCCAAGCTTGAGCCCATCCGTCCCACGACATCATCACCGTTCTGGACCTCGATCCACCCGATCTAGTCCCGATACCGTCGCCGACCACGGTTGCCTCCAAGCCTGTGCCCACAAGGACCAAACCATTTCCCACAAGCAAAAATTTTTTCTTACCTTTGTTTTCTGCATGTTATTCTAATTTTATCATGAATTCAAACATATATGACTACATGCCCATGTTCTCACTTGAACTGAGACCGAAATCTTTCAAACCGATGCTTCCCTTGGCACAACAGAACAAAGATGATAATTTTAAAAATACTTCCCTTCCTCAAATGAAAAAATTCATAATATGAAAAATATGCGTCCCGAAATTCTCTACAAAATTCGTATGTAACAATTTCCATCCGAGCTCGGGAAGACCCATAAAAGTGCAAAATACTCTATCCTAATACAAATGGCCAAACCGGCTTAAATTAATCTCAAAAACAAACTCCTCAACCAAATCAATTCAAGTCACATATACTCATCACAACATGAAGACCTCCACATGGTCTCACATAAAGAATTCAAGATTATCCTAGGTGCCTAGGCGCTACCTAGGCGGCTAAACAGATTTGAATTTAAAAAATGTTTTCCTTGTAATGTGTGACTATGTTGACCTATGTACTAATATTTTATAATGTTGAAATACATTTATATGACATATTTGACATTCAATGGATAAATCATATATTTTGTTAAGGAAAATCTTCCACATAATCATGTCACAAATTATTAATCATTACCTAGAACCACCTAATCGCTGCCTGGCAGTTGCAGAAACACTAGCACGAATCAGGTTCTATCGCAAAAACCCAAGAAATCCTGTAAGTAGATGATCATAGATTGTTACCGATTGACGTGCAGCGCAGCGGAAGAAGAGTTATTGAAGCTGGTTCAATCGATCTACACATAGTCATACGGAAGTAGTCAATCACGTCGCCTAGTTGCCATCAGCGCCACAAACATAGCGCCTCTACGTAGTTTACACATATGGGAGAGGAATACGTCTTCACGTGGCGTGCTAGCGCCAGTATGTGTGACCTGGGAAATGATGGCTCAGGTTCGGTGGAGGAGGAAGGTGGAGGAGGAAAACATAACAGTTGATCTATCTCTCTAGCCTCCATTGCCTCCCTTTATATAGCCCCATAGTGGGCCTCTACTCTAGAGGCCCAAAAGGTCCATGACCAACAGCTTATGTGGCCCACAAAGCCCACGTCATACATGGCCCATCACCACTGAGCCCACATGTCATGTGGCCCATAACTGCTATTGGGCATAAAACCTCAACAATCTCCCTCTTGCACAATAGACAATTATGCAACAATTTATTCCAATCCCCTTAAGTGTGTGACTTTGTAAGTTCGTATATACTCAGCCATAACTCAAAAACTTTTTTCTAGCCATAAGTCGACAGTGGTTCCTAGCAGAACGTACCGACCCCTAAGTACACACAAAGATCCAATCTTATGAATCAATAGTGTTAAAATACCGATCCCTTTGCCACACAATACTAGTTAAGTTCAAGACGAGAAACATGGCATCCCTGTGATGGATTTCAATTCGTGATTAATTAACTATTTAACCACATTTGCATGGCCATGTATTTTCCAAATCCGACCACATCAAGGGGCCTAGAGATATCTCTCTCGTTATAAAGGAGAAAATTTCATCTTGATCGTTCACACCTCATGACATGTTTCATGGCATACCCAGAAACTATCTTTATATCTACGTAGTTACGGTGTAGCATTTTGTACTCCCAAAGTAAACCACTATGCATTCTGGAAATCAATGATGATCTCAAAATCACTATGTATGAGACCAACCGACGACACTTAAGAATATAATAATTCTTGTAGCGTCCCATTGTGGGTCGGTACAACCCCATGTTCTCTAACATATGTCCACATTATTGACTTGATATTGTCATATCCAAGATCCGGGAACGTGATCATTAATTAATACAAATGCTGATCTTTGAAAACATAATTGTTCCAGATTACGATGTAAGATTAGAGAGACAATTTTACAATAACATCATGTTAGTAAAGAGTTGCACAAACAAGTTGTACTTGTTACTCAATACAAATGATGTTTTTTCAAGGAACCAGGATAACATATTATCCAAAAATCACAAACATAGAAGTGATATAGTCATCTCCATGAGGTGACCACCTCATAGGCTTATCACCAATAATTCCTATTTGCACTAGATTATACTAATTAGATGTCCAATATCCATTGCTCATGCGCGCCTCATAGAGAGGTTATGGTAAATATTTGTCTAGTCTGGAATACTTCCAACTCAGTACACCTCCAGTAATTACCGGTTTGGAAACTAGCGTGTGATGTAACTATTACATGTCGCCTTTCCTCATCACTAAAAAATAAAGAACACATTTGAAATACTTCTCAAATAATTTAGAACGTTCTTTAAAACTTTCTAGTGATATTGATCACCTGGATTTGATTGGTATCTGCATATTCGGTGACATTCACCTTAATGTATAGGGCATGAAAACCCTTCTTTTTGTAACATCCTCATTTTTCAAAACCAAAATCATATGCATTGCATGGCTTGAAAATTTTTAAAATATAAAAATATTTAAAAATGAACATGTTCCTTATTAAAAAGCTTTGTAAAATAAAATTTTCCAAAATCTAATTACAAGCGTAAAGTTTATATTTAAAGATTTGCGAAAGGTTTATTTGTCCAAAATAAATTGTTAATATTAATTATACCAATTTTACATTTGTTAAAATACTATATTGCATTTTAATATTTAAATAATTATTTACCTATATTTTGAAGTTTAGATAAATAAATTATTGGATTTTATTTTACATTTCTCTCTCTTACTAGTGGACCCCACCCTTTCTCTTTTTCCTTTCCCTTTCCCTTTTCTTTTTCTCTTTTCTTTTTCTCTCTTTCCTTCCTCCCTTTCCTTTCTTCTCTAGCCGATCCCTATCGATCTCCCTCCTTCCTTCTCTATCCAATGAGACAGGGAGGAACTTTCTTCCCTACTCCTTATGGAATCACCCCCAAAATCCTCCAATTCATGGCGAAATTGATTCCCACGACCAAGGGGGATCCCTCCCTACCAAATTCACCATTCCCTTTCCTAAGCTTTGCCCCTAATCCCTATAAAACCCCCCTACCGCTGCCACTTTCTCACTTTTGCCACTCCTTCAAATTCGTCGCCAAGTAAGCTTGTTTGGCCGAACCCTCCGAGGACGTCCTTCCTCTCCATCTCCTGAATCCATCTTGTCTTTTGGCCGTAGGAACCATCGACCGAGCTCACCGAATTTCACCGTTGAAGCCGTCACCGTCCAAACCACCACCGCCGATCGGTAAATCTCTAATCTCTCTCCACCCCTAGCGTCCCTAAGTGTTTTAGGACCCGCCCACGGGGACAATTCGGCCGGACCAGCGCCGGAGCACGCCGCGGGCGTGCGTCCCTTTCTTCCCTAAGCACGGCCACGCCGCCAGGTCACACCGCCGTCACCGCATCACGGGGCCCCCACTCCAGGCTTCCCCTCGCCGCCGGATGGCCACGCCGCCGCCTCGGACCACGTCGCTGCCGTTGCCGTGGCCGAGCCGGTGCGCCGACACCACATTTATGTCTGCCGTGCGCCCCTCTCCCTTTCCTACCTCGGCCGGAGCCGCCGCCCCACCACTCACCAGCGCCTCCGCTTTCCTGAGCTGCCGCCGCTCCTCCCCTATTTTGGGTCGCCGACAGTTGGGCCCCACCTATCAGTCGCATGGGATGGCATCACGCCGGGTCACGTCGGACCGCATCAACCAGACCACGCCGCTAGGCGCGTCCGTCTTGCTGGCGAGCCATACTGGTGGGCCACCTTCCCGCGCCGCCGTTGTAGCTAGGCCGCGCCACGACGTGGGCCGCAGCTCACTCGCGCGCGTTGTGTTGGTCCCCGCCTAGCGCGCATTCGCGCGGGATCAGGCCGCTTGTCCGTGGGCCGCATCCTCCGGCCTGAGCCGAATTTTGTTTTCCAATTTATTTAAACCGTATTACCTATTAGTTTCATATCTTTAATTATAAAATGTTTATAAAATCAATGTCTACTGTTCCGTAATTTTTCATATGCATTTGCACGCATGTCAATTTCTGTTATTTCTTTTGCGTTGTATTTGTTATTTAATTTCTCGTTGCGTTAGATCCAAGTGCCGAGTTCGTTTTTGATGCAGCGGAGGACCCTTCTCACTTCGTTGAGCAAGGCAAGTGCTGAGCCCTTTGAACCTATGTTTTCTAAACATGCTTTACTAGAATTTGACAACTAGCATGTATGTTAAATATAAAACATTAATTACCTAGTTGCTTACCTAAATTCCCATCAATAAATAATTCTTATAAAATATTCCTTGCTGCCATATGTTATTAAAATTTGTTAAAGTACTGCCATACCCTTGTTTAGGTTTTGCTCATGCTTAGTAATGCTCATTGTAGATCACATGATCATTTACATATTACCATTGATTACCAATTTACCATATGATTTTAAAAGGACAATTGGTGTTGTCATTTATTTGTAAATGGGCTAGTTGATAGTGGGTGCTATCGGGAAAATGTTTTGCAAAACCTGATTGGGGTGGATGGTTGCAAGGATGGTGCAGCATGCACGAGATTCAGGCCAGTGTGGAACACACCCTGATCCCTAAGGACCGATTCCTTGAGGTAGACGAGCTAAGTACAACAGTGCGGTCATATGTGCTTGTATGGGCAGGCCCTGGTTGAGTACCCTTCAGACTCCTAGTTTTGGCATTCCATTCAGTGGAGTAGATAGTTGATGCTGGTTCTATTGGCACAAGAGGGGCATTGTAGTAGAAACCTTAGCGGGAATATCCTAACTAGGAGGATGTCGGAGAAAGGCTTTGTAGTGATCATTTTTTCTTTGGGTGCACCCTCAGGAAAAACCGCCTCGTATGGATAAAGCGTGCAACCTCTGCAGAGTGTAAAACTATCATGATAGCCGTGTCCACAGTCAAGGACAAAGGATGGAGAGCTACCTCATTGGTCCTTCTTATCTTTTGTTTTCAAAATGGTGTTTTAAAGGAAAACCACGATTGCAGTCATGTGTTTTGGTTTTCTCATAGTATGTGCTATGAGCGATGAGGGTGTTTGCACGGTGGGTGCCGTGAGAAGGGTTCAAAAAACTGGTGGTTTCTCGCCAAACCGCTGGGTGGCGGTTTGAGAAACAGCCAGTTTTTACCCGGCTGGTTTTGAAATTTTAAATTTGAATTTAATATTTTAAAAAAATAAAAAACTTATAGAAAACTAGAATTTTTTTAGAACATTCTATACAAAGCAAAATTTTAAATTGAGATTATTATCATGGTATTTTATGCGAAGAAAGTTGTGCAAAAGTGAAAAACCGTTTTATTATCACATTACTGACTTCATATTGATATGTTCAAATTGACTTTATATTGATATTTTTATTGGAAACTACCTTGTTCATATTATTGACTTCATATTGATATATTCAAGATGTCAAATATTTATCAAAGGTTCTTCCACATTTTTCCATAATTAAACAAAATTACCAACACATATATCTCACCCATCTATGATTTTTCCTAATTTTTTTTTAAAAAATTAGATCTTTTTCATTTTTTTTTTCCATTTTCCACGTTTCCCATGTTTCAGATCGCTAAAAACTGCCAAAAACCGCTAAAAACCACCGATTTCTCGGTAAAAACCGCTGCAAAAACCGGTGGACTCGCCCGCTGCTGTCTGACTGTTTGAATTTGAATTTGAGCTGTTTTCAGTGGTTTTTAGCGGTTTTTGACGGTTTTTGCCAAAAAACCGGTCCGCCCATATGGCGGTTTCGGGTCCCGAAACAGGTTTTTAAACCCTGGCCATGAGTAGTCAGGTTTGGGCAAAACCGGTTGAGGCCGAAATTTCAAAGAAATGATTCAAATATTTATTTTCCTCAACTCATTTCAAATCATTTTGCAAAATCTTAGAAAAAATTTGCAAAACTGGCTTTATGCAAAAGAACCCTTACCCTTTCCTTGTCAAGCCTTAATTGCATTTAGTCAACCTTGCTTGTTAAGTATAAACTATACTCACCCTCGCCTTTTATGCAGGGCTACTCATTCCAACGAGCAGGTTGTGACACTCCGAATCCCTACACCGATGAAGAGGTGTATCAAGAAGGAATTTAGGATGAAGACTATTCTGACGTCTAGGAGCACGTTCCTTCGGATATGCCTGTGGTGTTGCGTTGGGTTTTCCATTTGGAGTTTGAATTATCTTATTTGAACTTTCGCTGCTAGGCCATTGAGCCTTAACTTTGTAATAATTATGCGACTCTGATGTAATAATTAACTTTTCGTTGAATGGTGATGATCCAAACTGTATATCTGTGTGTACTAACTACTTGATCTAGGGACTAGCACAGGTAAAGCACAACAGGGATTCGACTCCGTTTGCGGGTCCTGACACTTTGGAACTTATAAAGCTCATCAAGTATCTAAAGACAGATGAATCTTGCTATCCAATGTGACATGCGCAACAACTCAATCCTATCTATTGAACCAATCAACATCTTGTCAACATACATATTCTGGCTTAATCTAGTTAGTCTTTTAGATATATCTCCATTGGTCTCTATGCCAAAATATGCGACTTTCACTTAGTCTTTCATAGAGTAATTATATCTTAATTAAGATTTGGCAAATTCAACTATAAGAATAATACTTCCGATCAACAATATGTCATATGTACATAAGATCAGAAAATTAAGTGCGCTTCCACTAGCTCTTGATGAATTAGCCAAACTATTTGAATTTTCTATCAAAATAAAAATTCTAACTCTGAGATGCTTACTTCAATCCATAACTGGATATCTGAAATTTAGACACCTCTCTAGCATTTTACGGATCAACAAAACCCCGAGGCTTTGTCAAGTAGACATTCCCACTTAGGTCTCTATTTAAGAAAGCCATTTTGACATCCATAATGCATGTCAAAATATGCAACAGAAGCTAGATAAATCCAGACAGACTTAAACATAGTGACAAACAAGAGAATTTTATAAAACTCAACATTTTGAACTTATTTGAAATCTCTAGTCACTAATCACGCTCTATGGATATAAACAATTTCATCTAAGTCTATCTTTTCAAAACCATCGAGCGGACCAATTAAGTTCAAAACATAATTGTTATTCATGTGTCTGTTTTGGATCTCATGGTCTTAAGCCATCTCTCAGAGTCTAGGCCCATCATCGCTTCTTCATAAGTCTAAAGCTCATCATTGTCAGACAATAAGTGTCACACATATACCATATAGGCAACTAATGTGCCTTTCGATCTATGCAGGGTTGGCTCTGTTTCCACGAAACATATAATATGTTGTACATTATGTGAAAGTTTAGTAGGAGCAAAAACTTTTTCGGATGATTCCCAAATTACTTTGAGTCACATCATGCTCCCACTAACTATTTTGAAAAAACATTTTCTCCAAAATAAAGCCATTCTGAGCAACAAACATTTTGTAATTCTCACCCTTTCTGAAATGTATAAACAATTTGTACCCCACAAAGAAACATTTGTCTTATTTGAGTACGAGCTTTTCAGACGTCAAACGCTCTACATATGCCTCGCATTACAAATTTAGATAAAAGATAACGCGAAACATCTTCCAATCTATATCGCATATGGTGTCTTCTTTATGACTTGATGGAACCCTATTTAAATGATCGCAAATATTTCTTAAGTGTACCCTCAGAGGAATAATGGAAGAAAAGGGTATAAAAACAAGTATATTCTCAGGATTCGAAACACACATCCATTAACTAATGGAGCATGTCCACAAAGCAAATTAATCAAATAAATTGAACAATAGTTATCCTTCTACTCCCAAACATGAAGTAGAAATACTGATTTTCCTAAGGATAGGAATATAATAACAATTATTTTATTGCAACATTAATCATAAGGTTTGGGCTTTTAAAAGTGTGCCAACGTCCAACGAGATAGCTTTTACCCCATTGCCAATGCGAAGATAAACCTCGCCTCTTCCAAAATCCAATTCTGCGGCGTTAAATTAGCACCAATTTTTGACTTCATAAGCCTAGAATTGATGCTGAATATCTCATCTCGATCTTTCTCTTTCACCTAAGACTCAGCCTCTGTCGACAATTAGGAACCAGATTCCCCGTCGAGCTTATTTCTCGATTGAGGGATCAGAAAGCACATTTCTGTCGGAGTATGGCGTTCCGAGATGTCAAAGACTTATTAGTGTGAGCGAGCTGAAAATGGACAAGACACGGGTTTATCCTGGTTTGGGCCTCCTGAGAAGGATAATAGCCCTATTCCAGTGTGCGTGTATTGCGAAACGTGAGGTTACAATGTATGCAGATGAGCTCGAGGATCAGCTTGATGTGGAAAAAGTGCTTCAAATGATCGAAAAATAGGTATTTATCAGCTCCGAATCCCTAGGAAACCGACGGCGCACCTCACGCGCTGCTGTTGCGCGAACTACATGGATAGTGGGGAATAGCTCTCGCATCGTGGGAAACACGGCCATGTGGCACGCTGTTGCGCGCCACTCTATTATGTCGGTGCCCGGGCAAGCGAGACCGCCCTGGACGTCGTGACGTTGCCCAGCCCGAGCAGGACATGACGCTGACATCAGGGCGAGCCAGACAACTTCGTCTGAGCAACAACTAGTCTCACCCAGGGCAAGATCGCTCTGGGCAAGGGCTCTGCCTGAACTAGGCCGCCTTAGGAATCGCATCTAAGGCATTTATTGATTTACGGAGCTGTTAGGGTTAGTCTCGGCCCATGGGCCGTTAACCAATCCTCAATAGCTAGCTCCCGAGGTTCAAGTGAAAAACTACTTGGCAGGGCCTTCCTCTCGAGGCTTTTGAACCACAAAGATGGGATTTGGTCCTAGCAGCATAGTTCTGTGGCCTCATCCGACACCTCGTAGGCGAGAGCCGGGCAATAGTCACGCCACCAGTCACGTCAAGCCTTGACCAGGCAAGGATCATCTCCGGACCGGGCATCAACCTAGCCGGGCAAGGTCCCCACCGTGCATCGGGTAGCAAGCGCTAGCGGCGGTTATTAGGGGCGGTTTCTAGAGGCAGAATTGTCACGTGACACAAGGTGGTTTCCAGCCGTTTCACACCTTAAGACGCGTCCTTTACTGTCCTTTACTGCTCCATATCTATAAATAGCCATAGGGGGGCAGGGACTCGCCACTCTCACTCCTTTGCACTAAAAACCTTTCACCTTCTGCTCCCTGTTTCTCCTATTCTCTATCGTGTCCCTACCGGTGAGTCCTAGTTTTCGATCCATCCTTCCCTCCTCACTGAAACTCATGGCAATCCTGGGGAAGACCCAAATCACGCTGACGCAGCTGCAAGAACTAGAGAAGCAAGGCCATCTCGATGCCGGGATGTGGCGCCACCCCGGAGATGACCCACACTCGCAGCCTCCACGACGAGTTCGTGTCATGCGAACTCTAAGCCATCAACGGGCTATAGGCACCAGAGAGCAAATTCATTGCATTGCTCCTGGCGTAGTGTGAGGTGGAGGTAATCAACCTCTACCTGAAATCCTTTCTCATGATATCCATTTTCACACACCTGTGTGAAGGTTTCCTAGGCTCGCTACCAACAGCGAGCCTATTCTTGCAATACTATGGCCTTTCCGTCAGTCGGATCAGCCCGTAGGGTGCATGTACTTCCGCTTGCACACCAGCGCCCCGTTTGCCTACCCCATCTTCCACCTCAAAGACTCAATCTCGAGGTGGGCAAACCGGTGGATCTATGCCCGAAAGGGCTCGGAGAGCTCCCTGGCTTTCCACGGCGTCGTTTTGGAGAAGGAGAAAGCCCCGCCGCGCCCCGAGGTCCAGCCGGAGGAGACGGCCCTCGTCAGCAAGATAGCGGCGCTGGTAGAACTCAGGCTGACCAGGAAGAAGATTGCATGGGACTACATCGCACACCAGATCAGCCTCCTACGACAGAGGGATCACCTGTTCTACGAAGTCGACGGGGCGCAGGACTTCACCTACGACGACAATGCAGGTACGTTCTAGGACATGGCCTCCCTACAGTCCTAGATCATCCCTTTTCTTGCCTGGTTCAAGTTTTCCTGTCTTTTTTGCAGCGCCCTCTAATAGGTGGGTCGAGAAGCGCATCTCCGAATTGTTCGGAGTGCCTCGATGCAAGGACTCCAAGGAGGACGAAGCCCGCAAACTGGAGGAGTGTCCCCGGAACATCCTAGAGCACTCTGAGCATGTAAGTCGCCTGGACTAGAAATGCATAAGCCTGGACGGGATGACATTACTAATCCTTTGCCTTCTGCACTTTGCCCGGGTAGGAAACCAGCATGATCGAGAGCAAGATGGCGGAGCTGGGCGCGCCCGCCGTGGTAGGAAGGGAGAAAGGAGCCAAGAGAGCAACAAAGAAACCCGCCCATCGATCTGCCGATCATCTACTATGGTGGTACAAAAGCAGAAAATGAAACAATGGCTAAGGCTGCGTGTAGACTACTAGCTACACCTACAGCTACAACTACTAGCACTAACAGATCGTGCTAGAAAACAAAAGTCTAGAGCTCCTGCCAAATTGCTATCAGTGTAGCCGGTGATCTCTTCTACTCCTCTTCCCTTCACATACATGAGCCCATAGTGAATTGTGCCTTTCAAATAACGAAGGATTTGCTTCACCGCCTTGTGAAAAAATCCAATTTAAAAGCCGCTGCTGCCCGCAGCAGCTACACCTGCAAACCCAAAATACCCCGCATATATTTCACAATCCCCACATTTCACACACCAAGTTGATTAGACACTAGGATATTAGTGTCTTTATGTACTCCTGGCCACACTGCTCCATCACTGATCCATCAGTAGGTTGCACACACCCTGGGCCTGACCCGCTTGGTCGGCCTAGCTAGCCCTTGGCTTAGCCCCGGCTCGAGCCATCGGCTCTCTCTCTCTCTCCCTCCTAGCTCCCCCTCTCCCCCTCTGCCCCGCCAGGTGCTTCAAGTCCTTCAACTTCAAGGGCAAGCACGGCGGCGGTGGCTACAGCTTCGACTGCACCAACCGCTGTGAGGGCTACTACTGAATCAACAACAAATTGGGCCTGGCATGCTAGTGTGTGAGTGATTGGGAACATGGTTCCAGCATATGGATAGGGGTGTGAAGTAGCTTAGCTACAGGGTATGAAGAGGGCTATTCGTTTCGAACATGCTGCTGAGAGGAGCGCGGGCCAACACGCGTATTGCCGAGCGGCGAAGTTGGCACCGTCTAGAACATAGACTTTAGCCCACCAAGCACTCGGCGCAACGGAGCGACTAGGGCGTTAGCCCACCAAGCGCTCCGCACGGGGGAACGAGTAGGATGTTAGCCTATTGGATTTGGTTGTTTATTGCGGTTATCCCTCGATTAGGTGTAAAGGATCAAGAGGATCTGCTCTACGCTCGACGCAGATCTCTAGCACAAGAGGAGCTGCGACTACGGCGAGCCCCTTCCCCTTGTTTCTCTGCTCGGGCTATAAAGGGGGGAGAGAGAGAGTTGCAGGTGGGGAGGGATGGTGATGGATCACTGAGAAGGAACACTACTTTTCGTTATTTTCAGCTCTATTTTACAATGGGGTATCCTCCATCCAATCACCAATGCAAATAGTTCAGGGGATCACACCGAAAATTTCTCATTTAAGAAAATTTGGATGCATGGTGTATGTACCGATATCACCACCACAGCGAACAGCTATGGGCCCTCTTCGGAGGCCATCAAGTATTGGACGCTGTCTCTCAGGAGGGAATTCAGGGTTGAGAAGTCTAGTAAAAATGTGTACGACGTGAAGTGTGTGCTGCCCGATTGCCCTTAGCGGGTACTCAAGGCTTAGTACAAAACTACAAGAGCTGGGATTCAGTCTTTCTAAAACAGACATTTCCTTATTTACCTATAGTAAAGGGGGAGTGATTTATGTTGAAGAGAGAGGAATCATCTGTAGCGCCTGGTCGGGAAAGTGTATCTTCCGGGCATGGAATTGGCTGGCCTTGCACGTCACCATGATGCTTCGGGCATAGGCCAATGCAGTGGGGCAGTAGTAGCCTATGCGGAAGGCCTTGCCGACTAGGGTTCTAAAGGAAGAGTGTGCGCCGTAGATCCTCCCATGTATATCCTTCAGGAGGTAGACCCCTTCCTCTTGGGTGATCCACTTGGAATGGATTCCAAGCACACCTTTGCAGTAAAGGACCCTCTCCACTGGCCTGTACAGGGAGGCTCACCTTATAAGCCGGGAACGCTCAGCTTTGTCCTTAGGCAGTGTCCCATGTGCTAGGTACCGGACAAATGGCAATGTCCAGTCCGCATCTTGCTCGAGGAGTGAGACGTCACCGCTCATCTCAGTTGCCTCGTTCGGAGACGTAACAGAGGGCTTATATAAGTGCTCAACGAGCACTCCTGCCAGAGCGAATTCTTGTGAGGACCCATACTTGGACACTTGGTTAGCTAGGAAATTTTCCTTCCTAGGCACGTAATGTACTTCGAAGTTCTTGAACTACTTCTTCAATTTCATCACATCAACCAGGTACAGCGCCATTGAGTCATCGGAACACTGAAACTCCTTATTGACCTGGTTGACAACAAGTAGTGAATCCCCTTTCACCATCAGTCATTAGACCCCAAGTGATTTGCATGCCCGGAGCCCGACCAAGAGGTATTCATACTCTATGGCGTTGTTGGTCATCGGCAAGTGTAATTGTACGATGTACTAGAGTTGATCTCCCTTGGGCGAAACGAGAACAACCCCAGCCCCCCAGCACTCGAAAGAGCGTGAGCCATCAAAGTACATAGTTCAATGTTCGTCCTCAAGTTGCTCGGCCCCTGCAGCGGGCATCTCCGGGCAAGTCCAATTATCCACGAAATCGGCTAGGGCATAGGACTTGACCGCCGTGCGAGCAGGGACCTGGATGTCGAACTCGGCCAGTTCCATTGCCCACTTAGCAATCCGATCACTAGCATTAGGATTTCTAAGGATCTCCCCTAGCCTGAAACTAGTGGGGAGTGCGCTTGAAAATAATGTCTTAGCTTCCTAGAGGACATGAGCAAGGTGTAGAGAAGTTTTTGGACCTCTGGGTAGCACTCCTTTGGTCCGTGGAGCACCTCGCTCATGTAGTAGATTGGTCGCTGGATGCCTTCTCTGACCACGGTTAAGATAGCACTCACAGCCTAGGGAGTCGTCGCTAAGTACAGCAACAACACCTCCCCAAGCCACGGTGTAGTCAACATGGGTGGACGTATTTCTTGAGCTCCTCGAAGGAATCATTGGCTTCCTCCATCCATTAGAAATCGTCATGTTTATGCAGAGCCTTGAAGAAAGGCAACCTATGCTCCCCGAGCCAGGAAATGAATCGGCTAAGGGCTGCCATGCGTCCGGTTAGGGCCTAGACCTCCCTAACGTTGGAGGGGGGCCTCATGTTTTTGATGGCTTTGATTTTTTTCGAGTTGGCTCTAATCCTGAGTGGTACATTGGTGTAACCAAACAGTTTGCCGGAATGGACATCGAACGTGCATTTGTCCGGGTTCAATTTTATTCGATGCTTTCTGAGGTTACAGAATGTTTCCTCGAGATCTCTTATATGATCTGACTCAAACTTGCATTTCACCACTATATCATCTATGTACACCTCCAGGTTGTGCCCGATCTGGTCAGGGAGCGTCTTTTGCATAAGGCGCTGGAATGTGGCTCCAGCGTTTCAGAGGCCGAAAGACATAGTCGCATAGCAAAAGGTGCCAAACGGAGCGATGAAGGCTGTTTTCTCTTCATCCTCGAGGGAGATGCTTATTTCGTGATAACTAGAGTAAGCATCCAGAAAACTCATAGGGAGATGCTTATTTCGTGATAACTAGAGTAAGCATCCAGAAAACTCATATGGGATGACTCCACTGTCGCATCGACCAGTTGGTCTATTCGCGACAGCGGGAAATTGTCCTTGGGACAAGCTGCATTCAGTCCGGTGTGATCGACACATACGCCACTTACTGCCCTTCTTCTTGACAATAACTAGGTTGGCTAGCCACTCGGCGTGGTCGACCTCACGAATGAAGCCAGCCTTGAGCAACTTTCCGAGTTATTCCCGGATTATGTCTTCTTTGAATTCGGAGAAGCGGCGAAGTTTTTGCTGGATTGGCTTCTTGTCAGGCCGAACCGCTAACCTGTGCTCAATAACCTCCCTTGAGACCCTTGGCATGTCAGACAGTTCCCAAGTGAATGCATCCGTATTTTCCTAGAGGGAGAAAATAAGCCCGGGTTCCTATTTAGGGTCTAGGGAAGCCCCCAAATGAATGATTTTGGAGGCAGGGACGGAGCTAGGGGGGCTAGGTGGAGCCTTGGCCCCCCTCCTATGTTCCATGTACATGCTTATATACCTATATATATACTAGCAAAAATTTTCAAATACCCATCGATTTGTATGCCAAAGTAGTGAAAAGTCCTAAAAATTCTGAAGTACATATGGATTTGCGAGTTAAAATAGTATAAAAGTTCTAAAATTCCTTACAAACATATGCATTAGCAAGTTAAAATATCAAAAATATTCTATTTGGCCCCTCGATAAAATGATGATTCTTTCTGCCCTCCTCCCGGATAAAATTTTCTAGCTCCGTCCCTGCTTAGAGGGTTCCTCTACGGATAGAGGCACCTCCTTGGTCTCTTATCCCGGCTAGAGAGCAACTTTGAGCTGAGCAGACTTCTTCGGCTCTTGATTCCAGACCACGCTCAGGGAGCTGCCCCACGATGGCCAGGCCTTGCTCGTCACAGTCTAGGATGGCCTTGTGGCTACCCCTTACCATGATCACCCCCTTGGGGCTTGAGATCTTCAGACAGCGGTAAGCATGGTGCGTGGTAGGCAAGAACTTAGGGTGGGTTCTTTTTAGCTTTTCTTATCTATTTATTTGCCCTATCTCATCACTTCGAGAATTTTTCGAGATAGCCTCGAGAGCCTGTTGGCCTCCAATTTTGGGGTTTAGAGAACTTATAGACACGTCTATCAGATTTAAAAAAAAACGACTCAAAAGTAATTAAAAAAGTGAGATAAGTCAAATAAGCCACTTTTGGGCTTCTCCCCATGGTCGTCGCTGCGGCGCTGAGGGGCCCGGCCTTTTCCGTTGCTCGAGGAGTACTACTTTCTCTATTCGAACTTGGGCACGGGCTCCCGATCCACTGCTGTGACCGTATTGGACGAGCCCCGCTTCTTCTTCTTCTTATTCTTCTTTTCCTCCAAGGACAACCTTTTCATCTTCTTCGAGGGCTCAACACTGGGCTGGGGCGGAACCCTACCCTCGTCGAGCATCCTCTTCTAGTCCATCGCCTCTGCCGCGTTGGCATAGTGGCCGGCCATCCTCAAGAGCTCGTTGGCCGTGAGATGAGCGTTGATCTCTAGATCTTGGGTAAACCGTACATCTCGCACCCCCTGCTTGAACGCGTGAAGCACTGCATCGTCTGGGACATTGGGGATGGTGTTGCAGACCTTGATGAACCATTGTACGAAGGCGTGCAGTGACTCACTGTCCATCTGAATTAGACGATGGAGGTCTTCCTCCCTGCCTAGGCGAGTATAACAGCTTTGAAAGTTACTCTGCAGAGCATCGCAGAGCTGCTCCTAATCGTGGATGGACCCGTCACACTGGTTAAACAGCCAGGTCCAAGCAACGCCCTCTAGGACTATAGGCAAGTAATTTTCCATAACGGCCTCATCACCCCCAGCCGCAAGGATGGCGGTGGCATACACTGAGAAGAACTCATCCGGGTTCTGAGTCCGGTTGAACCTCTCGATGTGCCTGGGCTTGAACCTCACGGGCCACACCACGGCGCGCAAGGTGCTCAAGAAGACCTTGCAGCTATAGGTCAGTGCTCGAGGACTATTCTGGGCAACCTCGCCTCTTGTGGGCCGAGCCACGAAAAGACCTCGTGCCACGAGCGGCGCGGCGACCTCACTTAGCCTGAGGCCTCCCGATACTCCCGTTGGGATCGGCCACCATGCTTCTCTTGGTTGGTGCTACCCCAAGAAACGCTTCGGTGCACGTCACGGCCCCAATCGTGATAAGGGTCATGATCTTAGCCACCGCTGCGTTCGCCACGGTAAGGCGAGGCCCTTAGGGCGACTCGGTCCCGCTGGCGAGAGTTGTTCCGTGCGTAGCTGTGGCTGGGTACGTTGGAAAAGTCAAGACCAAAGCGAGGCACTCCAGGTCATCCACCATGACTCCTCCTATGGCGGCCAAGTCCATGCCACCCGGGTTCTCCCTCATGAGCTCGACAACGGAGACGAGTGCTTTGAGGCGCTCCTTTCTCCTAAGGAAGGTGTTGGGTGGAGATGCGGACGGATCGTGACGTTGGGCCGACGTGAAACACAATGAAGCCGGTGATCACGGAGGGGCCCGCGGTCGGTCCAAGGCAGAAACACTTGCCTGGTCCCTCATCTTGGCCAACATCTGGCCCAACGACTCATCCAGACAGCGTCGGGCAGCTGACTCCCGGCGTCACCAGTCATTAGCCGCCACGCTGGGGGATCCCTTCCTTTCTTCGCTCGTCACATTGATTTGGCAAGCGGGAACCGGGTCAGAGGACGCTATCACCGTGTCACCATAGGAAGCGCTCTTACCTAAAGAGACCATATCACAATCCAAGATATCAATCCCGCGATACAACTTATCAACGTTGTCATCCCCATTTAGCACGGGGGTATCCTGGACGGGGGCATCCCGAAACTGGTCCAGGAGGGGCTTAGGGACATACTCTGAGCCCAGACCTCCTCGGCCAGTGATCGGGGAGAGCGAACACTCACCACGTGTGGGGAACTCCTCCTCCCGCTCAGTGTGTCCGTCAGGGTTATTGATCCGAGCCATGGTCATCCATGTCATCGAAGATGCAGAGGTCGTGGGTATCACCAGAGTTTGACATCTCAGAGGAATTCTTCAGCAGAGAAGACTTACGATCCCCACGGACGGTGCCAGCTGTCGACGATTGGGAACCGGATTTTCCATTGAGCTTATTTCCTGATTGAGGGATCAGAAAGCCTCTTTCTGCCGGAGTGTGGCATTTCGAAATGTCAAAGACTTCTTAGTGTGAGCGAGATGAAAATGGACAAGACACAGAGATTTATCCTAGTTCGGATCTCCTGAGAAGGATAATAGCCCTACTTCAGTGTGCATGTATTGCGAAACATGGGGTTACAATGTATGTGGATGAGCTCGAGGATCAGCTCGATGTGGAAAAACGTGCTTCAAATGATCAAAAAATTGGTATTTATAGGGTCTATCCCCAACCGTCGGCTTCGAATCTCTAGGAGATGGTTGCGTGCACCATGGGCGAGAAAACCGACGGTGCGCCACACGCGCTGTCGTTGCACGAACCACACGGATCGTGGGCAACGGCTCTCGCATCATGGGAAGTGGCCACGTGGCACGGTGTAGCACGCCACTCTGTTATGTTAGTGCCCAGGCAAGCAAGACCACTCCAGATATCACGGCGTTGCCCGGCCCAAGCAGGGCATGCCGTTGACGTCAGGGCAATTCGGACAACTTTGTCCAGGCAACACCTGGTCTCACCCCGAGCAAGATCGCTCTGAGCAAGGACTCTCACTACTAGGGAAATGGCATTCCATACCGGCACATCAGTCCCGGTTCGTGGCTACAGGGCTAAAAGCACGAGTAGTACCGGTTCGTGGCTCACATTAGTACTGTGGAAAACATGGGCCCTGGGTATCCGAAGATACACTACTAGACGTACCACCTCCTTGGACCGAGTTAATTGGGCCTTCCAGAAGGTCGGCTTGGAGGCTGGCGCGACTAGAGAAGATCTACAAGGAAACGAATTTGTTTCGTACTCGAATACATGGATATAGGCGTAGCCAAATCGGTTATATCTGTATCTTCCATACGCGGATTAGGGATTCTATCTGTAACCCGACCCCCTGCACTATATAAAGGAGGTCCGGGGCCCCTAGTTCGGGATCCAATCACACATCTTACAATCATCATCATCATCTACCATAATACAATCCACAAGCACAGGAGTAGGGTATTACCTCCCCCCAAGGGCCCGAACCTGTACAAATTCGGCTCCCTGTGCTACCATCGTAGTTGTGATCTTTCGCATTGCCCCCTAAAATACATTCACAACGCAAATCGTCGATAGTTGGCGCGCCAGGTAGGGGCTAGCATTACGATCAACTACATCGACTTCGATGGCTTCCATTGGCGGATTTGTCTTCACCTACGCTCCTGGACAAGGCTTCATCTTCGGAGATCTCGGCTTCATCGCCGGTGACTTCGGAGAGCTTCGGTTGTGTGAGCCGAACTTCATTCGGTCCACGCACTACCGGGGGAGATGGTACGCGACTCCGACCGAGCCTCACCGATTTGGGATCTCTTCCCTGGATTTCGATTCAGAAGAGATCCAATCTGATGATGATGGTTCCGACTGGTCTACCGCTGGGTTTCCCTTCGGTTACGGTCGGGATCCACCGCTTCTCTCTTCGCCCGACCCTTATCTTGTGAAGCATCGAGTGGCGATCGACTCTGGCGGGATCGTTCTCAGATCCAGTCGGGGTTCACAATCACTCAGTCGTGGTCCGCCCGTTCGGATTTGGAAACTCAGCCGCTGTTTTCCATCGGATAACATGCCTGCTTTTCCAATCCGGGTTAAGGAGCGGAACACGACACATACACACTGGGATAAGCTTTCTGAGTCAAGACTCGGGAACAACTCTAGCTAGGCCAAATTCCCGAGTGGTTATACCATTCAGACTTGTCAATTTGACCGAAAGGTTCCAGCAGATTCGTTCTGCCGAAACTCAGTCGGACCTCCTTGGGACCAGAGATCCTGCACGTAAGGTGGGAGTTATAATCACTCCCATCGACGAGACAACGAATCGGGATCGGTTGAGCCTTTCTTTCTCGGAATCCGAGTCGAAAGAGAGCGTCAATGTGTTCCCCGACTTCCGTGGCATCTACATGCTGGACGGCCAAGCCTCCGGATCGGCCCGGCGCCCCACAAGGGAGGCAGGAGCCGAACCAAACCGCGAAGGTAGAGAAGATTTACGTGACCAATTACGCGGTCGCGCACGGGAAGTCCGGGAGGAACTGCTTCAAGTCCGTATGGGAGATCACTCGGTCTTCCGTACACCACAGCAGAATATCCTCGCTTGTAAGACCCTCCTGGACAATGTTGGTCCTTTGCTTGGAGAGAACAACCCCGCAACGCTGATCATGGAACAAATCAAGGCCATGGTGACGGCAGCGACTGTCCAAGGCACTCGGGATCAACCGGCCAACTCGACCAGAAGCCAAACTGCTACGAGTAGTACTCGGCGCAGTCGGCACACACGAAGTCACTGGCAAGACACTCGCCGGAGTGCAAGCCGCGACCTCCGCCTCGACATCGAAGCCCGGCGCAGGGTGCGAGACGAAGATCGGCATCACACTCCACCGCGTCGGAATCTCTCCCGACGATCTCCTTCCCTCGGGGAAGGGTTGATCGACGGGATCAAGGCAATTACTCCCCGACTCCGTCAGGTAAACTGGCCCGAGGGGTTCAACCCTAAAAGCATTGTAAAATTTGATGAAGAGCGGGACCCCGAGGCTTGGTTGCAAATCTACTCTATGGCAATCAAGGCCGCGGGTGGAGGATACGACATGATGGCAAACTATTTGCCTGTCATCCTGACCCCTCCGGCTCAGAACTGGCTCGCGGGCCTTCCAGAGAACTCGATTGATTCCTGGGGAGAGCTTTGCGACCAATTCGTTGCCAATTTTCAGGGCACTTACGAAAAGCCTGGGACCCAGTGGGACCTTTATCAGACTCATCAGAAAAAAGATGAGTCGTTAAGGGATTTCATTCGGCGTTTCACCAAGAAGAGGCGGTCGTCGTCGCAGCCTTCCAGAAAGGAGTTCGCGACCCAGATCTAATCAAAAAGATGTCTCGAAAACCCCCGACCACCGTCAAGGAGATGTTCGCCTTGGCGGATCGATATGCTACCGCCTCGGATGTCCTAGCCGAGCGTCAAGAAGATCACCCAAGCAAGCATGAAGGCAAGAAGGACAGGCCCGAGTCGTCCTCCAAGAAGGACAAAAAGCGCAAGGACGAAGAGATGGTAGCGGCCGCGGATCAGGGTCGGCTAAGGCCGCCTCGGCCCGCCGACTACAACAAAGTCATGGAGGCGCCGTGTCCCTTCCACCCAAATGGGAAGCACGCGGCTAAAAACTGCAACATCTTAAAGAAGTTCGCCGAGGATCACAATGATGGCGCTCGAGAGATGCCAAGCAAGATGATAAGCGTGACCCTCGAGGAGGCGCTTACCAAGAAACCGGCGGGAGCTCAACTACATATTCGGGGGATCGGATGCGTATGAGTCCAATCGTAAGCAAAAGCTTACCGATCGGAAATCAACGCAGCCATTCCGGTGACCCCAGTATCTCGGTGGTCGAAGTTCGATCATATTCGATCGCTCGGATCACCCAGATCCGTCCTTGC
The DNA here is from genome assembly GCA_036346145.1 of Olyra latifolia. Classification (NCBI taxonomy): domain Eukaryota; kingdom Viridiplantae; phylum Streptophyta; class Magnoliopsida; order Poales; family Poaceae; genus Olyra; species Olyra latifolia. Next base: position 40,741,671 of record CM070532.1, read on the forward strand.
CCGAAAGATATCCACTCATCTTGGATCGTAGTGCGGGCGTCCGATGCGTAAGGTCTGGTTGGCGGCGGAGTGGATTAAATATCCTTTTCACCAAGACTCGGGCGAGATCACGAGATCCCAAAGGCGGTGCTCCAATGACGAGCGCGCCGTTCCTGATATAATTCAGGAACCTCGTCGGTGTCAATCGGAAAATCACTCTTCTGTCACCTTTGGCTTTTCGGGATAATTACGGACGGAGAACCTCGGTTTTGAGGTGGCCGATTTCGAGACTGCGTATCACGCGATCTTGGGAAGGCCGGGCTTGGCCAAGTTCATGGCCATCCCGTACTACACTTATCTAGTTATGAAGATGCCAGGTCCACGGGCGTGATCACGGTCCGTGGTGATGTCAAGTTTTCACACCTCCTCGACAGGGAAAGCTGCGACTTCGCCCAGTTGGTCGAGGCGGCTGCCGAGTTGGACGAGATCCGGCGGGCGGTCGCCACTCTCCACAACGAGGGCGACCTACCGAACAAGAAACCATCTAAGTTGGGCATCAAGCCTGACGAAGATGTCAAGCATATTTCGCTCGACCCGTCCGATGCAACCAAAACGGCTCTGATCGAGCAGGGCACGCTCATCACCTTCCTCCGAGAGAACCGGAGCATCTTCGCCTGGAAGCCATCTGATATGCCAGGCGTCCCGAGGGGGGTGATCGAGCACTCTCTGAATGTTCATGACAAGGCCAAGCCGGTTAAGCAGCGGCTGCGCCGATTTGCGCAAGATCGGAATGAAGCCATCAAGGCGGAGATCACCAAACTTTTAGTCGCCGGCTTTATAAGGGAGGTGCTCCACCCCGACTGGCTGGCAAATCCGGTACTTGTGCAAAAGAAGAATGGGACTTGGCGCATGTGTGTCGATTACACCGACTTAAATAAAACATGCCCCAAGGATCCATTTGGGCTTTCTCGCATCGACCAGGTGATTCACTCCACTACCGGTTGCGAGCTCCTGAGCTTTCGGGATGCATACTCGGGCTATCACCAGATTAGCTTAAAGGAAGAAGATTGTATCAAAACATCGTTCATCACTCCGTATGGGGCCTTCTGTTACGTCACAATGCCCTTCGGACTGAAGAACGCCGGTGCAACATACCAGCGTTACATTCAGCGATGCTTCCACAACCAGCTTGGGCGCAATGTGGAGGGATACGTTGATGATGTCGTCGTCAAGTCTCGGGTAACCTCTGATTTGGTCATTGACCTATCGGAGACATTCGAGAGCCTGTCGGTATACCACATGAAGTTGAACCCAGAGAAGTGTGTCTTCGGGGTCCCTTCGAGAAAGCTTCTCGGATTCGTGGTGTCTCACCGTGGAATCGAGGCTAACCCGGAAAAGATCAAGGCCATCACGGAGATGGCACCCCCAACATGCCTAAGGGACGTCCAGCATCTTAGTGGGTGCATGGTTGCACTCGGTCGTTTCATCTCGCGACTCGGCGAGCGTGGATCGGTCTTCTTCAAGCTACTGAAGAAGCAGCACGACATGTTCATCTGGACACCTGAGGCACAGAAGGCCTTTGAGGATCTCAAATTGTTCCTCACCTCACCACCTGTCTTGGCATCCCCTCTGCCACAGGAACCGCTTCTACTATACATTGCGGCCACTACTCATGTAGTGAGTGCTGCGGTGGTAGTGGAACGGGAAGAAGAAGGACGTGTTTACAAGGCTGCGCCGGTCTACTTCGTCGTAGTATTAGGCGAGACCAAATCGCTATCCACAGATGCAGAAGCTTCTGTATGCGGTCCTCATGGCCTCTCGGAAGCTGAAGCACTACTTTCAAGAACATCCAATTTCGGTGGTCACCTCCTTCCCTATTGGAGAAATTCTCCATAATCAGGAAGCCACTGGGAGGATCGCAAAGTGGTCGGTGGAACTCGGGGCTTTCGAGCTCTCGTTCAAGCCACGCAGCGCTATTAAGTCACAAACACTCGCCGACTTTATCGCCGAGTGGATGGAGATGCAGATTCCCCCAGCAGCCGAAGAGGTCGAGTACTGGAACATGTACTTCGATAGATCTCTCCGACGGTAGGGTGTGGGGGCTGGCATCGTTCTCATATCACCTGGAGGCGAGCGACTAAAGTACGTCCTCCAGATCCATTTTCCAGCATCAAACAACGCAACCGAATACGAGGCGCTCATCCACGGTCTCCATATTGCCATATCGCTCGGCATCCGACGATTGGTGGTTCGAGGAGACTCCCAACTTGTGGTGAGCCAAGTGCAGAAGGACTGGTCTTGTGTCAACGACAACATGACCGCCTATTGTCAGGAGGTCAGGAAGTTGGAAGACAAGTTTGACGGGTTGGAGCTCATACATGTCCTGCGTCGAGACAATGAGGCGGCAGATGAACTCGCAAACCTGGGCTCCAGTCGGGCGCCAGTTCCGGCTGGGATCTTCGTCCAGGAGCTCCACACCCCCTCCATCACTCCGCAAGAGCAGCTACCCCAACCTAATGAGTAGCAATCCGAGATAGAGGTGCTCGCTCTTGACTAGGATTAGACGAAGCCTTACCTGGAGTACCTGCAAGAAGAAAAGCTTCCTGATGACCGGGGGGCTACTGAGCAAATCCAACGTCGGAGTCGCAACTATGTGGTGCATGAAGGGATCCTGTATCGATGAAGCGTCTCCGGCATACTTCAAAAGTGCATATCTGAGTCTAAAGGACGCGCCCTACTGCGCGAAATTCACTCAGGCATGTGCAGACATCATGCTGCATCAGCTACGTTGGTTGGAAAAGCCTTCCGACAACGATTTTACTAGCCAACCGCGGTCTCTGACTCAAAGGAGATCGTTCGCAAGTATGAAGGCTATCAGTTTTTCGCCCGGCAGATTCATGTGCCGGCTTAGGAACTTTAGATGATCCCCATCACCTGGCCGTTCGCTGTCTGGGGGCTCGACATTGTCGGACCCTTCAAGAAAGCACCCGGTGGTTTTGAACATATCTTCGTCGCCATTGATAAGTTCACCAAATGGATTGAAGCCAAACCCATGACCAAGATTACGGGGGCCAAAGCCACCGAGTTCTTCCAGGAGATCATCGGTCGGTTTGGCGTACCATCTCGGATCATCACGGATAACGGCTCTCAGTTCAAGAGTGACGAGTTTCAAAGTTGGTGCGAAGATGTGGGCATAAAGATTTGCTTTGCTTCGGTGGCACACCCACGAAGTAATGGGCAGGTCAAGCGCGCGAATGGCATGCTTCTACAAGGTGTTAGGGCACGCATCTTCGATCGACTCAAACCCTACGCGGCGAAATGGATGAAGGAATTGCCTGTCGTACTCTGGGGGCTACGAACAAACCCTAGTCGAGCTACGGGGCAGTCACCCATTTTCCTCGTATATGGGTCTAAGGCGGTCCTTCCCACGGAGCTACAGTTTGGATCGCCCCGAGTTCAAAGGTTCAACGAAAGCGAGTCAGAGGCCAGTCGGATTGACGAATTGTTATCATGATCGTAATGTGCGAGATCGAGCCTTCTCGGTTGGAGATCTGGTCCTCCGGGTCAGTCAATCGAGTGGCCATAAACTTTCTCCACAATGGAAAGGACCGTACATCGTCGACTCTATGACACGCCCGGGGGCTTACCGGTTAAGGCGAGAAGATGGCGCTCTCCTGGACAACTCATGGAACATCGGCGATTCGTCGGTTCTATACGGCATTGTTGTAATCCATGTTTACAATTAAATAAAGATAAGTTTTCTGTCACATCATCTTTTATGCTTACACAATTCAGTTTCTGACTTGCTACTTATTTGCGTTTCAATTAAGTAGAAACTCGCGGGCTACACCACCTAATCCCTCACCTAGAATTCAACTTGACTTGCTCCCTAATCATATCCTGATTAGCCAGTAAGTCGGGAGCTACACCTAATTAGGTGCGCATGCGCGCACCCTTTTATCTTATTGAGTCGGACTTACTCATTAGTTGGAATCCGACTGGTTTGTAAGTCGGGGGGTCATACCTGATTAGGGGCAGTCTCCACCACACATTCTTTTCTAAACTTAATTGACTTTTTTCGGTTCGAGCTAACGATGAGCCTAAGCATCAATCGTCCTGAGTAAATAAACTCTTGTTTTCTAGCAACACTCATGTTTCCGGGTCGCGTTATCGGATATAGGGCTCTGTGCCAACTCCTAACGCTAAGGAACTTGATGCGCTGGGCAGAGTGCTTAGCGAAAGGGACCAAGCTTGCTTGGGCGGAGCGTACTACTCGGGTCGTAAAAAATCGATTAAGTTACATTAAGACATAGTAAAAAAAAAGAAGAGAGAGGGAAGCATCGCACATTTAGAATGAACAATTTTATTTCTTAATGGCCCGCGAGCCGTTTACAGGATATGGCGGCAGGCGTAGGCCTGCGCCCTAATGATCAGGTCCGTCACCCCGGCGAGGTCCGGGGCGGAGTCGATTAGAGCTTCGACGATGGCGGCGTCGCGGGCGCGGGAGCGGACCAGGGCCTCCACGATCACGTCGGTCACCTCGGCAAGGGCCGGGGGACTTCCACGAGACATGACGGAGGCGGCGTCCGCGGCGCGGGCCTCTTCTTCGGCCATCTCGGCGAGCGCGAGGTCGAAGTTCGCCCAGAGCTCCGCCAACTCTTCATCAGCCATTGGAGCAAAAGGAGATGGAGGGATTCAAGAGGAAATCTGGTGGGGAGCGGCTGCTATGACGGCCACCCTTCATAGCCGAAATCGGGGAAGTCGAGCCGGTTTCGGGGAATAATGGCGTCAGGAAGCAGCCCCGATAAGAACAGTTCTTGGGATTTGATGTAAAGGTCTCTGGTAGCTCGGCGTTGCATTCAAAGTGACGCCTGGTCTTCCGGCGAAGTGATGCTGGGATGACCCGTGGCGGCAGGAGATAAGCGTGCATTCATCAGGAACTGCGGGCAACGTTTCGGCTTCGTGCTGGGCGGGAAGGAACAAAGCCCTAGATCTACTATTGCAATATTCGGGTCCAGACATAGGTTCTGGAAGGCATTTTTTCATGTGGGCCGTAAAGTTGTACGTTGCCCACATGTGGATGTCGACTGGACCAAACCTAGTTGGGAAAAAGGGTGCTCCCCTGGTTGGGCCTTATGCCGGTTATCAATCCTTTGATGACTGGGCGCTTCCCGGGCAAAAATTAACTCAGCTCTTGGTGTACCTCTTGGGGTCAATGGCTGGTCTGATTTTCTAATCAGATTAGGTGCCAAAGAGTTACCTTTTCAGTTGGGTCTCAGTGTCATATCTCCGGATCGTTTGTCGCCAAGACAAACACCTCTAGGAGGACCTCAACTTGGAGGCGGGCATATTTCTCTAGGGATCACTAGCTTGACTCCGCACTAGTCGGGTCAGGACGCCTGAATACCCTACGCAAGTTGTGGCATATCTCATGCTGGATCGAATGTCGAGCTCTGTAAGCCAGACTTGAATGCCATAAGTTGTAACAGGAAGGATAACGCTGGGTGGCACTGCTCACTTGGCAAAATCCACTCTTCTGGTGTGCCTCTCCGTGGGGCCATTAGCCAGCATTCCGATCCGTCGGGCTGGGTGCCAGGCATCTTTAATAAACTTGAGAATTTTTCTCGAGTTCTTTGCAACTGTTGTTTGATCAGCAGGTTACTCGGCGAGCAGACTCCATCAGCCAGACGAAGAGTGACGTCACTCGGGTAACATCCGAAGGATGTGAGCTGAACCTCAGATCAAGACAACTCAGTCCCGAAGCACTCGGGGGCTACTGTGGAAAACATGGGCCCTGGGTATCCGAAGATACACTACTAGACGTACCACCTCCTTGGGCCGAGTTAATTGGACCTTCCAGAAGGCCGGCTTGGAGGCTGGCGCGACTAGAGAAGATCTACAAGGAAACGAATTCGTTTCCTACTCGAATACATGGATATAGGCGTAGCCAAATCGGTTATATCTGTATCTTCCATACGCGGATTAGGGATTCTATCTGTAACCCGACCCCCTGCACTATATAAAGAGGGTCCGGGGCCCCTAGTTTGGGATCCAATCACACATCTTACAATCATCATCATCATCCACCATAATACAATCCACGAGCACAGGAGTAGGGTATTACCTCCCCCCGAGGGCCCGAACCTGTATAAATTCGGCTTCCTGTGCTACCATCATAGTTGTGATCTTTCACATCGCCCCCTAAAATACATTGCTGACGCAAATCGTCGACATGTACCGGTTCGTAACACGAACTAGTACTAAAGGTGGCTTTGGCAAGTGGGTACATGCTAGCTGGTACAGGCATATATTAGTCCCTAAAGGTAGGCCTTTAGTCCCGATTGGTAACATGAACTGGGACTAAAGGCTCATTCCAGCATATTTCAAAAGTAATGCATATCCTAGTCTATTAAATACGCGTGGGTGGGTGGGTTGGTTGGTTAGAAGAGTGAGTGGGAAGTCACGTGGTGGCATGAGGTTCTAGGTTTGAGTCTTGGGTTCGTCTTATTTTTTAGATATTTTCTACGCTTTAGTACCGGTTAGGGGAACCGGGACTAAAGGTATATGACCTTTAGTTTCGGATGGCCTGTCCCGGTTCGGGAACCGGGACTAAAGCCCGTTCCCAACCGGGACTAAAGGCCGTTTTGCTAGTAGTGTCTGTCCAAACTGGGTCGTCTTAGGAACCACATCTAAACCATTTGTCGATTTACGGAGCTGCTAGGGTTAGTTTTGGCCCATGGGCCGTTAATCAATCCCTAACATCCTCCTTCTTAATTAATTAAGACAAGAACTCACAAACTAACGGTCAAAAGTTCAGGCCCAAAACCTGTAGGTAGCCTATAACCCAAAATAAAAAAGCCTGTGTTGTTGAGTCAATCGCTTGATTTTTTTAAGAATCGCCTGGATTGTTACCAAGTAGCAGGCGACTGTGGAATAGGGCTGAAACTTTGTGGAATAGGGCTGAAACTTTGGGCTCAGGCTCGGCTCGGGCTCGGCTCACCATGAACGAGCCTGAGCCAAGCTGTCTCCCTAGCTCGGTGCGTTTTGCGATCCCAAGCTGAGCCAGAGGTGGCTCGCTCGTGGCTGGTGGCCCATCATGCAGCTCGGTGTGTTTATGAATATGGTTGCTTGATATATATGGTTGATTTGATATTATGATATATGATGGTTGTTTGATATATGAATATGATGTGGTAGTGAACTAGTGATAAACGATGTCTAATACTGGTTGTTGGATATATATGAATATATGATGGCAAAAATTAAGGTTGAATGTTAAATTGATGTCCTTGCTGCAAAAGCTCGTGAGCCCTTGTAAGCGAGCTCGAGCCGAGCTGCTACCCCAACTCATTGCACTGAACGAGCCGAGCCGAGCTGGCTCGGTGAGCTTCACGAGCCCGAGCCAAACCAGGTGCAGTGAGCCAAGCCACCCCTGGCTCGCTCGGGCTCAGCTCGTTTCCACCCCTAGCTACTGTGGAAACATTAAAAATACAGGTATATCCCATCCACATACATATGGGGACTGTCCTACTATCGTCCAACTGCGCAGCTACGGATCTCGAGACATGCTGATCGACGGTGATAGGCCAGTCCCGGCGTTGAGATAATGCGACAGGAGTTGGAGCATTTCCCAACTGGACGCACGATCAATATGCATTTCCATGCACGACGTCTCTCGACACAGGCGCATAAACGATCGAGTTGTGACCAAAAACCCTAGCAAAATTGCATGCATGCAGCACGAAGCGGCGATGAATTAATCAATTCAATCGATATTGATTGATTAATTGCTGGACCGCCGCTCGCTGGCGCGCTCACCGGCGACCAACCAACCAACTTTCCTGGAGAGATCGATCTCGATGATCGACGGACAGTGTGGCCAAGCCATATGTAATAAACTCACATGCACGAACCAGCGACACATTCCAAACCTCATTAATTTATACGTTGTTATTAATACCTACATCTCGTGTACTTGCTCGCATTACCAGCGAATCGGCTAGTACAACCGGTTCGAAACAGGTTTTAGAACCGGTTTTGGAACCGGTTGTAGACAACCGAGACTGATGCTCGCGGGAGCACCAGAAACGGTTCGTAGAACCGCTTCTAGTGGTGTCTAAAAAGGTAAAAAGAATATTGGGGTATGTGGGATTTGAACCCAGGACCTCACTTCTCCTCGTGATCCACGCCTTACCCAGCTAGCCAACCCATCCACGCGTGCTCTCTAATGAGATATCTCATTAGAGATAAGACAAGGTTTCCTTTTAACAATTCAAAAAATAGGCCTCTACCAGTGGTTCGTAATATGAACCCTTTTAAAGCCCCTCTAGAAGCGGTTCGTAAAACGAACCCTTCTGTTGCTTGGGCTTTAGAAGGGATTCATGTCCCCAACCGCTGCTAGAGGTGCAGGGGGCTTTAAAAAGGATTCGTGACACGAACCCTTCTGTTGCTTGGGCTTTAGAAGGGGTTCGTATTACGAACCGCTTCTAGAGAAGGTTTTCTGGCTTGAGCTATTGAACCGCTTGTATTGCAACTATTAGAAGCGGTGCGCATTGAACCGTTTGTGATGCACCGCTTGTGATGCCCTGTTTTCTAGTAGTGTCGGTCATCTCAATATATGCTGGAACTAGCTGTAGTGCACTCGAGATACCACCACGTACGTACGTAGTACACCTGCACACGTAAAAATTCGTACCCTTAATAGGACATTTTTGTACGCCATGCTATAGAAGTATATACAAAGAGGGGTATCAGAGTATAACATAATTATACATAGTAGACGCTACGTACGTACAGGCCGGCTACGCAGGTCCATTAATTAGAAATCGTATATATACATCTAGATTAATTAGACAGCTTTTGTGATGGAGATAATTGAAGCTAGCTAGGGTGTTTTGGGGAATCTACTTCTTCGATAGCCAGTTAGCCACGAGGCATGCACAACGCCCGGCCCGCTTGACTTCTCATTTAATTATATTAGTAGTTACTGTAAAACAAGGCAATGTGATTGACAACTTGACAAGTTGACATCACCGAGAGTGCTTATATATTTAATCAAAGTGATTAACTTCGAAATTTAAGCAAACTTTCTTTTTTACAGGAATCCAGACGAACGTACGTAGAACAATAATGATCATATAAGTTTGAGTCGAGCTAATACGAAGGAACATGGATGGATAGCAGGATAGAGTGTGCTTCAACTGTGTTCAGTATACAGGAATTTCAGTGGAATTTTAAAGGAAACGGTGCCATTTCTTTCTGAATTCCAATCAACTAAAACCCTTAATTTGTTCCAAGAGGGGCACTAGTGTATGCTTCTGGCTAGCTTATATTGTCAGAAAGCTGGAGTGCTAGCTTCGCCGGCCGATGCCGCGCTCTCTGCCAGTGGCGACGTCCGGGCCGCCGCGCCGGCCGGCTGGCTGAACCCCATCGGGTGGAGGAACTTGCAGTTGGGGCACGCGGGGTACGCGCGGCACATCATGACCAACATGCGGCACCGCATGCACACGGCCGCCACCATCTCTGCCCTCGCCGCGTCCGGCGCCGGCGGTGCCGCTGCCTCCGCCTCCTTCGGCTTCTCCAGCCTCTGGTGCTCTCCGGTGGCGGCCCGTCGCGGGTGGCAAGAGAGGTTGAGCTCCAGGTCCAGGACGCGGTGCTGATGCTGGTCACCTCGCGGGCGCGTCCACGTCCTCTTGTGCGTCCTCGTGTTGTAGTAGTGTATCATCCCGGACTGGAACAAGAATAGAACGAGCAGCTATTACTCTCCCATGCTTCGACGAGGTTTCCATGCATGTGTTAAGGTAAAGTGTCACTTGTGCATTACCTTGATGTCGAGGCAGCGTTGCCACTCCAAGGGCAGCGGCGCAGCGTCGACGCTGAGCTCGATCCCGCCACCGTCTTCCTCCTCATCGTCGACGCCGCGCTTCCGCTTCATCGTGGCGGCAGCGGCGGCCGAGCTACTCGCCGGGGATAGGGCCGATTTGAAGGACACCATGATACATATGATGTGGGTGATCAAGCAGAGATGTAGATCCCACTTTTCACGCATGCAATAACTAGTAGCTACAAGCTTCTGCTCCACGCTTGGCTTTGGTTCGAGTCTCTCCTCTCTACTATGTGCCTATCTCCTATCCTACGGTTGACAGGGATTTATATAGGACGATCGAGTGGATGATGCCAGGATAAGAGATCTTCTGTCTGTAGGACTAAGGCAAAATTTGTCTTGGACATGATCTAGCCTTCTAGTTTATTCAATAATGTATATACAAAGGTGAAAGTATTATTTACTGATAGAGGTAGGGCCCGTGGATACTCAATGCACATGTACCATGCATTGATTAAACAATGGATTGCTCATGCTGCCAAAGGGAAAGTTTGCATTAGTTCTCAAAGGCAGATGATACTGACCAGAGCTTCAAGGCTCATTGGGGGTCTATGAGATACATGTAGTTTTCTTTTTATGTAAGTTCAGGAGCATTGTTTACCAAAGAAGAAAAGATTACGTTGCAAACATCGATGATGAATGGTATTCACTCTGGTTGAAAATATATGTTGTTTTGAGCACCGACACGGGCGACGAAATGCAAATTTGAGCACTAATAAATATTGCAAATTGTTTATAAAACATAACATTGTAGAAGTGTTTTTAGACAAATTCACACATGATTTACACACTAAAAAAGATGTAGATAACACAAATTTGTAAAGTTTGACCGCATGTGTCAAAAAAGAGATTTTTTTACTTGATAAATTGTGAACCCTCACCACCTATAGGGTAGAACTTTCTAAAACGTACATAAATATCATCAAAGTAATTTGGACAGGAGATCGTACTGTACGCATATACGAGTAGTACATCGAATTTTAATGCAAGATTATATTACTCATGCACTTGTTTGAACCAATGGCCGGTTTAATTAATAGATTTTTTCACCCCAAAATTCTGAATAAGAACCTGACAAGACATGGTTCCATATGATATGCACGTACGAGTTTGCCCAACTATAAACGTACTAAAGAATAGATCATACATTTCGGAGATACATGAAACACCTTCATTTGACTTCACAAATTAAACGCTGTTAATTCATGTTTAATTGTTGGATAATAACAGTGGATGACTTGTAACTGCTTATGGGCCGGCGAATTAACCGATTGCCGTCAGCACCTGATTGCCACAGACGACAGACATCGCTCTCTGTCCTCCCATGCTTGGGTTCTAGCTGTTAGTTGCCCATCATTTTACTCGACAGCAAGCCTCTTCAATACCCTCAACTCCTATCCGGCATTCCCTGTTTGTGTTGTTATTTCTGATGCTACGGCTGAAAGAGCGTATTTATTAGGTTGAAGGCCCTTGATTTAAAGGTGATGGAATTGGCAGTTGCAGATAGGGCTTGAACGATGACCGCATTTATATACCCAAAAAAAGATAAGTTAAAACGGTAGTGGCAATATATAATCAAATAATTAGTTTGTTGTATATATCAATCCGGATGTCATAATTAATTATATGTATGTTTAAAGCTAACATCGCAAATTAAAACTTGTATAATTGTTTTAAAAATTTATTATATATACTTTATGGAGTTTTTCATTTTTTTTGTAGTTTTGAATTTTATATTGTTGATTTTTTGCCATGAAATAAATTTCTAAGAAAATAATTTATTCAAATTCACATTAATCTTAGTTTGTTAATATTAGAAATTCAAACTCCTAATGGACTGAAAAGAGCCTGACTGTGATTATCTTTCTATCTACATTGGTACCTTTTTTAGAGAGGTATCTACATTGTTACTTTTTTTGTTAATTACGTAGATGTCACTGCTCAATTGGTTCGGGGCCGCTGCTCAATTGGAAAGTGTAAATATGTTACTGCTTGTTGCAAAAGTTAATCCATGCCATTGTAAAATCTCTAAACACCTTTCTAGCTCAAATGACTAGCTAGCAACATTTTTGGTCCATTTTTCCCTTCTTCCTCCTCCCTTCTTCTTTTTCCTCTCACTACCACCCTCCTCCTCTTCTCTTAATCCGATTCTCTGCTCCCCATCCTAGCCTCCTCCCTCTGGTCGCCCCCTGTCTCCAAGTATACCCAACGATATAGTGGCAACCTATTGCCCAGATCCCCTAGGCGGTGTTTGGCCCGGGGGATGGCGGTGGCGACCTAGGCAGAAGGAGGTGGTGGCATGTCTAGAAGAAAGAAAAGCAGAAGGGAGGAGAGGCGGCGGTCCGACCTCCCTGCCTCGCGCACCACCCTGGCCTCCTTACCTCCCGCGCCGCCCTCCTAATCTAACGTCGTCCTCTAGCATCTCGTGCCCTCCTAGCCACCCCTGCCCTCTACGACGGTGGAGACAGGATGGCTGGCCCCACGACGACCCTAGCAACCACCTACAATCTAAACCCCACACCACCCCGTCACGGTGACTCGCTGCCACATCACGGCGACTACGTCCACTAGGGAGAGAGGGGAAGAGAGGAAGGAGAGAGGCAGTGGGAGAAAGAAGAAGAAGTGAGGAGGAAGAACAAGGGCAAAAATAGTCCAAATATGTTGCTAGCTAGACATCAGAGCTAGAAAGGTGCTTTGAGATTCGTACAATGGCATGGATCTAACTTTCGTAACGAGCAATGGCGGATTTACACTTTTCAATTGAGAAATGACAATTCTCGAAATAGGTAATTGAGCAGTGGCATCAATCTAATTAACTTTTTTTATTGGTATCTACATTGTTACTTGAGAAGAATAAATTGTACATGATAGTCTTTTATCCACGTCGGTCCTTGTTAAGCACTGACTGACAGAGGTAAACTACACTGTAGGAGCTCTTTTTCCACCTCAATCCAAAACAAGGGGACATCGTGGCCACGACTTGTCTTTGCAACTTTTTTTTTTAATAAGTTACTAGCTTAGTGTCCATATGTTGCAACAGATTTCAAATAAAAACAAGTTATAGAAAATTTGCATGAGGATTCCCACTATAAATACCCATGTGCCCCCTAGCACCATCGTTGCTTACACAAAATTTTTGGTGTTTACTCTTTGCAAAAGTTCATCATGATCCCATTAATGCTAGTTCGAAATGGGCATTAGTGTCAATTTTTGAATCAGCACAAAAACAACATGCACAGATGCGTGTTGAGTATCATTGCTGGTTTTAGAACCGGCATAGTGTGGGCTCTCAAAATTGAGGTCCACGGAGGACTCTTGCAGTAGTCCCTGAATTGTTAGGCTAGTGCGCATCATTGTATAGCCCGAACAATATCTTACAGTAATCACAGAGTTGCCTTAAATAATAACTGAAGTAGCGCCTCATGGCGATGAGTTTACAAAAGGCTGATTAGGCCAAATGTCTTAGTACAACACAAGGGGAAATCAGAGTTCATGCGGAAAGCTACAGATAACAAAAGAATCTTTCAGTAGCTATGTAGTTCTTGCAAACGACTAGAGGGATGCCCTAAACTTCATCGTGTCCTTCGTAGATGGGGTCTTCATCTTTATGACATTCATACGGGTCTTCGACTTGTTCTCCATCTAAAGAGTGAGTGAATGCGAGGGTAAATATGCAATCAAACTGCACTTGCAAGTTAACACCCTCCTAATGCAGGTAATGGTATGGGCTCCAAGGGAAGGTTAGGGTTTGTTTATTTGTATAAAGCCAATTGTAAATAATAATAATACAAACTTGTGACCTAGCCACTTGAAATCCTTGATAAGTAGATGTGTAATTAATGACTGAGTTGTGATTCCCGGATAACACTTTTATCCAATCTTGTCTACCCTTGTACCATCCTCTGGCACGACCAGACCAAACATAACTTAGCTGGAACCATGGTTTCTGTTCTTCCTCCTTTCACCCACCATCATATTTTTGGATTTGACAATCCCGTTGTGGATTATCGCCCCTAAATTGCCAGTCTAGCAAATGCATGATCTAGATCACCCTCGGTAATGGCACCCTTCCGCCTTCGCCTTGGGTTGGAGTTCGTTCCACGGTCTCCTCGGAGCAAGCAACTGGACTCCATACCCACACTATCGCGCGATGGCCACGCATTGTTTCGGACCACATCCAATACTAAATTATAATCAAGGGACCTCTTCTAGTCCCGCTTCTCATGGCTCGAGAGCCGGAGATCCTACATTCCACTCCCTGCCCCAATCTCAACGAGTCCTCGACCTCCAAGTCTAGATCCCACTCAGGACAACCAACACATTCACCGGGTCTCAACTCGTGTCTACACCTTAGCCCAACCAGTTTACATCTCACGACTGCCCGAAAACAGACCTCTATCCCATATCAGTTTATATACCAAATCATAATATAGTTTGAGTAGTTGTAGTGGTTAGCTATTGTTCACCATTATGGGACAGTTACACCTTGTAACAAAATCATTGATTAAACCTAAGTATGTCTAAGCAAGTTTTTACTCAGGGACTATGAGTCAAAAAGTTTAACTTGTTTATTGGTGGCAAATAAAAGATATGACTATCAAGACAGTCATAGCATGATATTCAAGGCAATCGTAGCATGGTTATTAAACTTATCAAGGGTCATGGCATGTGTATAACATGATTAATGAGCTAGGTATTTCCACAAATCATAGAGCATGCAATTTTCTAGATTGAGTCAAAATAAGTTAGAAAAAACTGGGTAAGATATGAACTAAGGATGTTAACTCGCCTTGACCTGGAGATGGATAGTCTTCAGTTGCATTCTCGAAACGGCCTTTTGGATCCTCGACGTCTAATAAAGATTAACGGCAATGAATAACCAAAATGCAGCAAGAGAATGATGCATGGATGCACTAAAGCAAGTACGATTATGTACACGTAGCGTAACATCTATTAATTAAAGAAGTGAAGTCCTGCATGTCATCATATGATATAAATGAGCATGCTTTAACTACCCTTAAGTAATTTTACCCCTGCTAGAAAAACAATCTTTTGGAAATTAATTAAAAGTATTAAATATTAAATCTATAAAACCTTTAGGGTTTTCCTTTATTTGGATAATTATAGCAAGGTTAAAACTAGGTTAAATATTTTTCTTATGTTATTTCTGAGTTGAAAAAGTTTTTGCGAAAATTTGGAAATTGTCAGAGTTCAAAAAGTATTTTAAATAAACCTAATAGATTTCTAGCAATTATAATACTTAAGGAAAAGGTTTAAATAGCTTCTATTAAATTTCCAAACCACAAGAATTAATTTAAATATACTAAAATAATTTTCTTGGGTCCAATACTACATCTAGTATTTTTTGGAATTTTTTCAAGATTTTTGGAAACCACAAAATAATTGAAATAAACTAATAGGGTTATACTGTTTTTTCCAAAAAGGGCTAAAATAGGGTTACTGCTATTTTACAAGGGTGAAAAATTGATTACTATGCAAGGTTATAATTTTATTCGATCCAGCCTACTACCTAGTATTTATTATAAATTTTCCAATATTTGAAAAGGTGTTTAACTATTTTTAGAAAATTATTTATACTTACTAGAATTACTAAAATAGGAAAATGCCTAGAAATTCCTATAAACAGGAATTGGCTGACACTAACATTGTGCGGCCCAAGGGCGGTCTAGTCCATGAGCGAAAACGGCCCGACCGAGGCACACAGATAGAAGGCATAAAACAGGAGTATGCCTCTACTAATATTGATGGGTGGGGCCATAGGCCCACATGTCAGTGGCCAAAAGAGCTAACCACAGAAGATTTAAACACTAAACATTGTTAGCGTGGTTCCCATAAGTCAGTGACTCCGTCTCGCAGCCGACGTTAGGGTGACATTAGCCTGGTAATAGGTCTCCCTTGGCTCCGTCCAAACTCCGGTGAAACCTGAGTAGGGGACTAGCGGCGCTACAGTCTATCATCCTACTGGTTCATGATCAGAATGGGTTCGGTTAGGAGAGACATAGGACGTGAAGGCCGGAGCGTCACCGGCAGTGATCCAGAATGGCAGCGCCATAGGCACGGGCAGCAGAATGCTACGAGAACATGTTTCTACGGCAAAGGGTAGGGGCGGCTACCAATTCGCTGGTGCAGGAAGCATCTAGGGATTACCAAGGAGCTACCTGAGGAGGTGTCGATCTTGGAGAAGGACGGAGGCAAGCTGCCACCGTGGAGGATGTGGTATCCGAAATAGGGGTCACGTCACCCGGGAGCTCCGATGATTCCTACCCAGAATTGAAGGCAGGGTCATGAGGGGCAGCACCTAGAGAAGCTAGGGGCGTGAGAAATTGGTTGGCAGCTTACCGAAGTGCCGATGAGTCAAAAGGGGGAACAAGTGGCTCAGCAGAGGAAATAGCGAAGAGAGGGAGAGTTGGTCGAGCCAAGGGCTTAAATAGGTGAAGGAGGGTCCGCGGGGAGGGATAGGTGCGTCCCATGGCAACGAGCTCAAGAGAGGAGCACTGACAAGACGGCGCGGCACTAGAGGCATGGCGTTGTGCTAGAGACGTGGTGCGACAATGATTTGGGGTGCAGCGGGTGTGATACGGCCATGGCGAAAGTGTGGGGCGCGAGGCATGCCTGAGCGTCACTAAGGCTGCCAGGCGCGGAGCTGGCTCACACGGCGGTTATAATTTGGTCATGAGCAAGAAAGGCATTGAATCCTATGGTAGCATCAAAACATTCTTTGATTTCTGAATCTCATGTTGCACATTCAACACGATTCTACACCACATATTGTTGTTGACAACTGACGTATTAACATAGGTTAAGTAGAGATCGAGTTGGACTTGAGTGCAAAAACAAGGATCATTGACGGAAGATTCATTCAGGATCCAGTCTTGAAAAGAAACTTTTCTAACCTTCCTCTGACCTCTGACTGCCCTGTAATCTTTATTAGGTTGAGATGCAAGGTCTTTCAAATTATTTAACTGAAAACCACCTAGGCTAGATTCATTAATTTCCATATTATCACCCCTGAAGCGTGCTCCAAGTCCAATTAAAGCTCCCGCCTGAGTTCCAGTCTCCTGAATATTTTCTTCGGGCTCAATGTCATCATAATTAGCAATATAGTCTTCATCTTGACTATCATCATCATCACCACCCGAGGAAGATGGAGTGCGAGATCTAACCTTTGCACGCTTTCTAAAAGCAGGCTTCTTCTGTTTTAATGATGATTGTGATGACTTACCATTTTTTCTTCATTTTTATTGTAATTTTCTTAGCAAGCCCAACAAGTGCATTCTTTGGCATTTTGGTAGACAGACACAATTGGCAATGAGAAACGCACTGGTACTTGCGCAGAAGATCATTGTCATTGACAAAATAATTACTGCCTCATACAATCAACAAGCACATTCACAGTGAGTACCCCACACAAGTATCCAACACAGATAATTTTAACACCACTGCTCAAAAGTTAAGAATTGACAATTTGAGTCATCTGTTGCTTCCAAGAGTAAAGCGGGAACCACTAACCACCTAAGTATAGATACGAGCATAGAACTAAGAAAAAACCACCAATGAATAGTCACCAATGAATAGTAACCTATGGTTGGGGTTTCATGATTAATGGAGAGGCGATATCAGGAAATTTAAACCACAAAAATGGGACATACCCAACCTTAGTTACAAGCTCATAGACCCTTGGCCGACGGATGAGCACCATAGGCTCAACCCCAGCGAGGGTGTGGTTCTAGTGAGAAGCAACAAATGAAGGGGAACGCGGGATGCTAGGCTAGCACGAATAAAAAATCTAAACCGAAATCCTAGGGAATCCAACAAGTAGATGATCATAGATTGTTACCGATTGACGCGTAGCACAACGGAAGAAGAGTCGATGTAGCTAGCTCAACGGTCTGCGCGTAGTCATCGGATGTAACTGATCCTGCCTCCTCCTTGTGATTGCCTTGATTAGTGCCACAATCGCAGCGTCTCTACGTAGTCCACATATATGGGGAGAGGAATCTGTCTACACGCTATGTGCTAGTGTCGGCGCACACAACCTTGGAGATGACGGCTAGGTTCGGTAGAGGAGGAAAACCTAAAAGCTGATCTGTCTCTCTAGCCTCCACTTCCTCTCTTTATATAGGCCCATAGTGGGTGTCGGGACCCCAAATGTAGAATCTGGTATCCCTTATGCATTACTAGTCTAGGATCAATTATAGTGACCACAAGTGACTTCATCAGTGGATATCATCACAGTACATCGATATAAAAGCACTAGATATAGCCTCCACTATTAAAAATAAGATCTAAATGCCACGTAGGGCTAAATAACAAGTTTATCAGAGTATATTATTGCACCTAATAAGCAAAATAAATAAGGTAGATGTCCCATCAAGAGCCACAGGCTTTTGACTGGGAAGCACGTCCGGCTACTCGCATCCAGGTAGATCGTCCTCAAACAATAGGGATAATTCTTCAAATTCGTGTCCTGCTCGTTGGATTAAGTAGCCCACAAATAAAGTTTGCAAGAATGAGAAATCGTGAAATTCTCAGTAGATTACACATAGTGGAATTATGCAAATCTACCACTACATGTAGGCTTATTTCAAAGAATAGGTTATATTGCTATTTTGCACAAACAACATTTTAACAAAGACATAATAACATAATAGATTCAAAAGCAAGTAAATAAAGCATTTGATAGATAGCATTTGATTCATAAGCAAAAGCACACAGCCTAATCATAGCACAAAGCTCGATAACCTACACCTAGCAGTAATCACAATGATAACCCACCATTTGCATTTAAAAACACTATATTTTGTCCAATACAGCCAAACATTTGTTCATAACTAAGAACACGGCTATTTGAATAGTTTTTAACACTCTGTAGAGGTTGTAGATCTTTACCCATAAGATATTCATATCTCAATCTCTGGCTAGGAAGGAGACATTCGTAACCCAACAGTCATAAGACTAAATTTAATCAAGTGGCCCTCTCGATGACTACTGCACCACCCAGAGCCAAACATCTGGACCACTGGGCTACACACAGTTAGTACAGCAACATCGAATAGATAGATGGCCCACATAGCGACACATTTTCTCCCAAAGAATCTCAGACACATGATTCCAGAATCTGACACAGATGATTTAGCCTAACCTGTTTTAAGGTACCACAAGCTTACACTTAGTAACTTAACTACTAGATTTAACCGAAGTTAAGCTTATAGTTTATACTGTATTTTTCCTGACATGCTTTTATAAGATTAAGTCCTTAAGGTAACTAAATCAAGACTTCCTTCTAGATTTGCCTCTTAGCATAGCCACACAGGCTTCCACACATTGTACCACTTGTCATAGTCAAAACATCCACCCAGATTGTTATCAATTTGCAACATATGCAAACAATCACATAAGAGCAATACATGCTTAACTAATATCAAGCAACACATGTCTTCCTCACGTAAAAGCAACATATGCTATTACTCTCAGTTCTATATCTCTCATTAATCAAGTTTAATTAAACCAATCCTAGGTAATGTGCATGACTAAGCAACAACTAACGACTACTATCCCACATGGTATTATCACTATCCAAATAAAATGATGACACATCTAGGTTAGAAAGGATAACTGGTAATACAACATTTCAAAGGAATGGATATAATTCAAATTGAAATAACTAAATTCACAGTAAAATAAATTAAACATTGCAATGCAATTTATAATCCAAATTCATTTTATTTGAAAATAGGACCAACATGATCAAGAACTATGTGTGACTTGCCTTAGTGCCACTCCCACTCTAGACCTACAACAAAGTCTTCCATTGGCACACCTTCCGAAGTACATGTTTCTACGTAAAGCAATAATAAAGAAACACTAAATAAATAAAATAGTACAATAAAATGTTTAAAAAATCAAATAAAATTCATAAATAGGTAGATCTCATTTTTCTGAATTTTTAGAGACTTGAATGGTAATTTTTGGACTTCTGGATCAAAAGATATGAATTTTAAAAGCTTTATCCTATTTTTAAATTAATTTTCTAATTTCTAGACTAAATCCCAAATTTTTAATTAAATCCAGCGCAACTGACAAGTAGGCCCTGCCTATCAGCCCCACAGCCCATGGCGGACGCGGCCCACGCTCTCGCACGCACACTCGGCCGAGCCTGACATGCGGGCCCTACACTTCAGTGACTCAGACCCAATTCCGGATCAACCCGACCCGAACAAATCTGTCCCGACCCGAACCGATCCGTCCCGAAACAGATCCGGACAATTCAACCCAGATCCAACGGCCCTCGATCTCTCTCTACCATGGCGACCCCGTCCCGGCAACACGAAACTTCAGCACGGCGACGCCTCGCCGGAGATGCCTGACCCGGCGTTCCCGATCTTCAAATTGAGTGCACTTGGGCTCAGCAAATAGCCCTCGACCTCGCGACCTCTTTGGGACCAAAATCCCTCGCGGTGACCATCGGCGGCGAGCTGCGACGACACGAAGCGGCGGCGACGCTCGGTTAACGTGGAAATTCCATCTGCAAACCTCCCCGTGCTAAACTGAGCTTGGATTCATGATCAACGGGTTAAGTGGAAGCTCATCATGCTAACACGTGACTCTGGGGACCCCTGGATGACTCCGGCGACGTCCCACAACAGCAGCGGCGCAAAGCTCGACAGCGATGACCCTCCGGTGCCTCTCTGACCTAACCAAACCCACGGTGAGCATCGCGGTGACGAACCATAACTTCTGACCAAGAATCGGGGATTGAGACACACCACGGCGACGGAATTCCTCGCCGGAGTCCTTGGCCCCGAAACGCACCCTTCAAGATTCTCAGCGAATCCATCCTCCACGCCCTAACTAATGGCGGCGGCGGCGGCTTCTACGAACCCTAGCGCAGCCATCCCAACCTTTATATAGGGTCATGGAACCCTAGAGCAGCTATGAGGAAGAAAGAGTTTACAGGGTAGCCATGGCTCACGGTCGGGAGAAGAAAATAATCTCAGCACAAGGAAAGGAGTAAAGAAGATGAGCCATGAAGTAGCAATAAGAGAGCAGAGAGGAGTGAGCAAGTGGCATGGAAGCAGCTGGACTAGAGCGGCCAAACCGAGCTTGCCACGGCCGGACCACGCATGCATGTGGCCGGACCGCGCTGGCTGCATGCGGCCGGATCGTGCTTGGGCAGCACTGCGGCCGGACCATGTCCACTACCAGACCAAGCAAGAGGTCGGTGGCAAGGAGGAGCGGTCCAGATGCAAGCCATAGAGCACCGGCACAGCTTTTTGGAAGAAGGTCTTGGTGCCGGTATGGGCTGCCTAGACCGTGAAGGGCTGGCAGTGAACGAATGCAGGAGGGGAAAAGAGCCTAAAAGGAATTTAGCTAAGAAACATTCTTTCAAAAAATCCAAGCTTAATGGAAACAAAATTTAAGATCGAATTTGGACTTGTTGAATTTTAAGAAAATAAGATATGGCTAAAAATAATTTTATAGAGCCCATATGGCATATAGGATTTGAAAGGTTTGGGATTCAGCAAGAGAGACCAAAATTTGGAGTCTTTGTTTCTTCGAAAATGTATGGGCCTAAGTTTGATGTCACCATGTATATGAACATAGAATGATCATGCACTATTGACTTGGACCCACTTAGCATAAAAGGCTCATTAAGTTTCAACTCATTTTCATAAATATGAAAATTTTGAAGACATATTATTATTATTTTTAAAAAATAATTTTGCTCAAATGAGAGAGGTAAGTAAGGAATTCCTTTGACCAAGATGAGTGATACCTAGCTAATTTATAGGATCTCCAATTTTAATTAATTTTAAATATAAGATAGATTTTTTATTTTAAAGCTCATGGCCTTTTGCAAGAATGAAATTGATATTTTCATACATAGGGATGCCGAAAATTCATGAATTGAGCTTAGGCTCCCCCTTAGTGTGACCCCTCATTTTGATCTCAAAATCCAAGAAAGTTCAAATAGTGATCATAAGCATCATGACAAAATATAACCAAGCAAGAAGATAGATACAACATAAGTACATATTAATAATGTTAAGTTCAGACAAGTCATTTTAAACTGGAGAAGTCAATAATGTCACTACTACAAAACACCATATCAGTGCCGGTTCGGAACTGGCATTAGTGCCGGTTTTTGAACCAGCACTGCGTAAATGGCAGTGATAACCGGTTTTGGAACCAGCAATAATAGCCTTATCACTGCCGGTTCTCAAGTAAAAACCAGTAGTGATAGTTCCTGCCGAACTGTGTAAAAAATAGAAAAAATATTTTTTACACCCAGAATCTATACACTAATCAACTACCACCTACTAGAGATTATTAGGACATATTTTCGCGCGAAATACAAATGTTGCGTTACCCGGGACTCAAACCTGCGGCCTCTCCACTCTACCCTCACCCTTCTAACTATCCCACCCAATCTCACATTCTTATTTACAAAGGGTATACATACCTTTTAACCTTTACTTATCGCTGCTGGTTTTTGTCAAGAACCGGCACTGATAATGAGTTATCACTGTCGGGTCTTGGCCCTTTACTTATCACAACCAGTTTTTATCAAGAACCGGCACTGATAATAAGTTATCACTGCCGGTTCTAGCCAAGAACCGGCAGTGATAAGTTCTTTCACTATCGGTTAAAAATTGGGGGCGGGAGGCCTAAAGAACCGTCAGTGATCACTGCCGGTTCTCAAGCGCACAACCCGTTGCGGCTTACGAACCGACAGTGATAAGTTATCACTGCTGGTTCTAATCTAACCAGCAGTGATTGGGGGCACGGATGACCATTTTTGTAGTAGTGTGTTCAATTCATTTCTTAGTTTGCAAAACCTAGCCTCATCCAAGGGTTTTGTAAATATATCCTCTAATTGGTCCTTTATAGGCACATGACCAAGCACAATATCAACCTTTGCAACATGGTTACAAAGAAAATGATAGCGGATGTCTATGTGCTTGGTTCGGAAGTGTTGGACATGATTAGAGGCTATCTTTACTATACTTTCATTATCACAAAGGAGATGCACACTACCAAATTTAATGCCATAATCAAGGAATGTTTGTTTCATGTACAAGACTGAGCACATGCATTCCCTGCCGCCATATATTCCGCCTCGACTGTAGATAGCGCAATGAAGTGTTGCTTCTTTAAAGCCCAAGATACAAGAGATTTTTCTAGCAAGTGACAACACCCCAATGTGCCCTTGCGGTCAATCTCGCAACCGGCGTAGTCGGAATCCAAATAGCTGAGAAGCTCAAATGAAGCACGTTTCGAATATCACAAACCTATACTAGAAGAAAATCTCAGGTACCTAAGGATTCGTTTTATGGCTGCGGATGCATTTCATTAGGGGAAGTTTCAAATTTTGCACATAAGCACACGCTAAACATGATATCCGGCCTAAATACGGTTAAATAAAGGAGAAAACCAATCGTAGAGCGATACAGTTTTTGGTCTATCAGGTTACCTCCCTCATCTAGGTCTAGATGAGTGTTAGTGGCCATATGAGTCTTGATGGGTTTGCTCGCTCTCTTCCATATTAAATCGCTTGAGAAGGTCCTGGATA
Organism: Olyra latifolia; assembly: GCA_036346145.1. Lineage (NCBI taxonomy): Eukaryota > Viridiplantae > Streptophyta > Magnoliopsida > Poales > Poaceae > Olyra > Olyra latifolia. Next base: position 40,765,127 of record CM070532.1, read on the forward strand.
TACTTCTCTTGAGAGATAAATGTTACCACTCTCAATTGTTTAATTTAAAAACAAAAAAGAATGTCAACTTGACTGCTACGGCAGCTTGACTGCTTGAGGTTGTTGTTCCACATGCGCAAAGGAGTAGGACTCAGCTCGGGTTACAACGGCTGGAGAAGACTTGTTATAACTCTAGTACCGTGTTGAGCCTATACAAAGGGGATGGGGGAAATCATGAACATTAACCAGTTAACCAATATTTTTGTCAGAGATGTTTACATAGGTACTAACAAGATAATCAGAACCTCTAAGCATCCATATAAGATTCCTTGTATTGGAGGGAGTGGTTTTTACACAGATGCTTATTGATGTGGCAACATTATCTCTTCTTAAGCACCTTTGCTTAAACACCTTGGCATTGTACATGGTTTTAAAGTTCAACTTGGAGCAATTTAGCCGAGCCTTTAAAACATGGCGTGAGGCTTGACAAAGCAAAGGTGAACATGCGCGGGCCACAAAACTGCCACGCTGACACTGCCACCACTTCCAGCCACAGAGTGAGTAAAAAATGCTCGCGGCAATTTGGTGCACCAATCTTCCACTTGAGCGTGGTCAAAGCATTTACAAAACACTACCGTTTTGAGAAAGTCAAATGGAGATATATAGCATTATCTTAGGCCCTTTGTCAACGGCGACTAAGCTGCATCTAATGCCATTACGACAACTTCACTAATCTAGCTAATTAAACATGCATTCTTTTGTTTTTCTCTCTCCTAGCTAGGCTAGGCTTTGCACGGTGCATCATGTTGTCACGACCAACTCTTGTTGCGGTCGATGGGTGCTCTCTCCATCTCAAGCGCTCATTTGATATGATGATCATGGTTTGCTTTAACTAATTAATCCTTGCATTTCATTGCCCATAGTTGTCAATGTCCATCAATTCATTTGGACATGCATGGATTTGCAGTGAATTAGCCCAAGGGTCCATGTCTCAGCGGCACACTGTGTATCCTAAATTAAAGTTGGAAAATTTGCAGTGCTATGGCATCAATTTTTCGGTTAATTAAAAGGCAGCTCAACTCAAAACTAGATAGGAACAGCGCACATAAAGATTGACCCGGAAGGTATATGGCTAGTGGGTTTCTTTGTCCAGGCTCCATGGGTGTCTCAAATAGCACTGATCGAGATATATTATGGGTTGACCTTAAAACTGATGTTCATGTTTTCCATGCTTTATTTTTTTGCAGCCTCTAGATACATGTGTAGCTCTGTGATTAGGGATAAATTCATATGAAAATATGAGAGGTCAACACCAGGATAAGAGTATACACAGTACTATGCAAAGTCCACCAACATAAGAAAGCTTTGGATAAACATGCTAACCTGTAAAGTAGCATAATCTAGCGATAGGTATATCATTTAGCATTTGCACTCCAGAAGTAATAAAAGATATCCCCGGCCGGTCTTTTTCTTTCTGGTAATCATTTACATATATATCATCATTCTTGATGTTTACACCTTGACGGCAAAACAGGCAAGCCTTTCATTGCATACTCTTATGACATAAAATAAAATTGAAAAAACATGTATGGCTTTGTGTATATAATTTGTGCAAGCACGTCTTGTGAAACATATACATTTTTCTTTACACAAAATAGCACAAGCTTACTCAGATCCTTAATTCTTCTCTGCTAATTAGCTTAAGATTGCAAGCCCGCCCGTTAAGCCAAATGCTTCAGTTTTTCCAATCCTTTTTCTCAAAAATCTTGAAGCCAGTAATCAATGCTCTAAAAAAATCAACAAATAATTCCAACTTGCAATAAAAAACGATGTGTCCTCTAACAGAAAAATGTTAATTTTTTTGTTATATTTTCATTTTAATCTCTAGATTGCCTTATGTTAGATTTTTCGATGAGTAACATTTGAATTTATACTTCTATTTAAGTTATGCTTATTTGGCATAATACACAAGATAAAGTATATGAGATCTTAAGTTATGCTTATTCGGTACATTGTGTTGTACATATAGCCATTATTTTAATGCCAGATTTATTATAAATCAAATTACACAAATGACTAGTTGTGCAACCGCTAGATCTCACATGCAACTTTGATCGGAATTGATAAAGAACTTATGGTGGGCTTGACAAAAACAAGGTAGTAAAAATGTGCGTGATGTAGTCGCCATCATGGATGTAGTCAAGGTCAAGGATAAAGTCAAGCGGTCACGCAGTTGTACTTCCCATAAACCTTATTGCCACCCTCATGCATTTTCTTGTAGTGGCAAAGCTCAAAGATTCCGCTCTCCTTGCCTCTCCGTACTCGCCGAGAAGAGAAGTTGGTGACAAACTACAACATCATCACAATGACTCAACATAGATCACAGTGGAAAGTCAAGAGATCTGAGTGTTTCATTCTCCAGATCGTGACTACACCACTCCAAAATGGACACCTCTAATCAGCTGCTTTAGATTCATCACTTCAAGAGATCCGAGTGTCATCGCCTAGAGTGAGTCGTGATTCACAGATCGAGAGATCGGGACTCCTACTGATTCTGCTCCCAGAAGCCTCCTACCGTCCCTGCTCTTCCTTGCCGCCGTTGCATGCGCTTCCTGCGCGTAGCGGCTGTAGGACTCACGATGCACAAGGACAGTGTGGCATGGGACTAGCAGCACGCTCTACACTAGCACCTGCCAACACGTTGTGTGCACACGGCGCAAGGCTGTGGCGCCCTGCTGGTGGGTGTCGTGAGGCCATTGAGGCACTCCAAGCGGCTTGGCACGCTATGTGCAGGTGGCGCGAGGCCATGCCGGCATCTCCTAGGGGTGGACCACTGTGTGCGGGCAGCGCTAGGCGTCGCGGCGCTCCAGGTGGCCGAGTCACTGTGTGTGGGCGGTGCGAAGCCGTGGCGGCTCTCTCGGTAGGTGGCCTGCTGCGTGCCGGAGGTGCAAGGCCATGGCTGTGCTCCTAGTGGACGGATGGCTCAGTTGGGTCTGCTCGGATCGCTGCGCGGTGGTGGCGACACCAATAAGACGTATGTATGTCCATGTTTTCCACCTGACAACTTTCAATTTGCTCATGATTCGTATCTTCGGGACTATTGGAGTTAATCTTATTTGATGGGCGGCTAAGCGGCGGATTGGGATATTGCACTTGGTCTTGACAGGTTGGTGGTCATCTTCAATATAGAGGATGAAGGAACCTTTAATCATTAAGAGGCGTAGGGCTGTTTTGGGAGAGCTGTTTGGGGCTTCTGCTTCTGAATCGGAAGACATATACATTTTATTTCTTTTTCATGGGCTAATCTTAGCGGGACAATTTGTTTGTCGTATCACTTTTAGTTGTTGTCCTTTGGTTTGTACTAAGTGTTTTACTTGTGCTTGTGTAATGGCCGTATGTATCCTACTTGGTACAGAGATCGAAAGTTATGCTTCCATTATTTTTTTAAAAAAAATTAGAGCCTTAAGCAAACCAAGCCTATGGTGGAATAGAGCTTAAGTATGCTTTCCAATTTTGTAAAATTCATTTGATCGACGGGGAAATTCAGATGCTTCCCTACTCAGCACTCCGCAGCCACGAATTAACGGTATTGTTAACTCCCTATTGTTATAAACTATATTTATTTGCATGTTTGTGTGGAGTATAATGGCTGGACTGCCTAGTACACAGGAAATGTAAATATACTAGGAGAGACTACGCGCGGTAGCGCGTCCGCTCCTGTCTACCGACTATTCTTTAAAATACAATTAATAGCTATTGCAAGGCATATAATCAGGGAGGCAAAAAAATAAACAAAGAGTTGTAAAGTTTATGTAATCAAAAGGAAGATTTAATATCATCTTAATAAAATAAATAATTTTGACGTTGTATATTAAAACATGCCTTTCAAAATAAAGGAACCCTAAAAGATAACATCTAAAAACATGATGGTACATACCATAATAACGTAGATTTCATCAACAATGAAAGTCCTTAAGAAAAATTCCGGGTAATATTATGGAAATAGAAAGGAAAATGTGCTACAATAGGCAATGTAGATAATTTTTTTGAAATATTAAAAAAAAAGCAAACCTTTTATGGGTCTTTTTCATGTAGACATGGTTCCATGTTTGGAATTCCTTTCTTTTTGGGATTTTAAAATGGCCTAAAAAAGAAAGTAGAAAAGACAAAAAAAAGGAAAAAGCCTCTAAAAATCTTAATTTTTTACCGGTCTTTCTCGTGTAGGCATAGTTTCACTTTTGTCAACTTTTCAATTTTTTAAAATTCTAAACAACAGGGAAAAAAAGAAAAAACCTAAAAATAAAAAAGTAAACTTCTTACATATCTTTCTCATGTGGCCATGGTTCCATTTTTTTCAAGTTTTCTATTTTTTAGAAATTTCTAAACGGCCTAAAAAAAAGAAAGAAGAAAAGTGGAACCATGCAAATTCTAAAGTTGAAAACTTCGCAACTTTATTAAAAAAATTTCAACTTTAGACGGGCTACAAAAATGAGAATAGGAGAGGAAAAAAGAAAGCGAGTTTTTTTTAAAGTCGGGAATTTTTCTAATTTCAAAAACATCCAAACTTTTTATAAACGTTAAGCGAGGTTTTTTGTAAAGCTGGAAATTTTTCAAATTTCAAAAAAATTTGGAAACCATCTAAACTTTTTATGGACCTTCTTTGTGGAGGTATGGTTTCATTTTTGCAAACTTTCTATTTTTTGGAATTTGTAAACGGCGTACAAAAAAGGAAATAGAAAAAGAGAAAAAAAAGAAAAAGAAGAACAGAAGAAGCACTTGCTGGGAAAAGGTGCGTGGCTTGGGGATCGAACCCGGGTAGGGCAACTGAGACTTTGCCCGACTGACCAGCCTCCCGTTTCTTCCGCCTCGTCGCGGAAAAAAGAAAGAAAGTCTTTTATATATAGCCGAAGGATGGACGGCCGAATCCAAGTTGGACCGACGATCGGACGGCCGGCGTCATCCGGACGGCGTGGCCACGATGAGGAGGCGAAGAAAGGAAGATGCGCTACGCGCTTTATAGAGATAGTATATTACTCACACACGCCAGCTATCAGATTAGTTGCTTTCACTTTTAGTTTAATATTTTCTAGGCTTTAGAAAACTTTGCATTTTCTCTAAACATGACGAAAAGCCCAAAACAATCTACATTGGGATTTCTCAACATCGATATAATTTACTATTTTGGATGGATCGGATCTGAATTTTTTTTTATAGAGTTTCCTAATTTCTCAAGTTCTGTTTCAAAATCTAGGGAAGGGGATTGTTTTAGAACTTGAATTCCTACGACATGATGACAAATCGCGCGCATATGCCTTCGCGGAAATTGCGTGATGTGTACAGGAGGGGGTGTGCAGCACAAACAAGTCAGCTATGCAAAAAGGAGTGTGCCTTAATTCTAAAAACACAAACTTGAGCATTCTCTCTCATATTTCACTGTCCTTCGATCCCTCCTGCAAGCTTGACATCAAGATAAGTTCTCATTACAGGCCAAAGAAATTAAAGAATAGAATATGTTGGTATTATCTATACTATAAAGTGGGAAGCAAAGGCTACAATCCGTGCGTCCACATCATCGAAAAAACTTCAGCTGTCCGATCTGCGTCTTGGGCTCGATCCGTCTGTCGGCTCGTTACCTAGCCAGCACAAACGGATTGTGAATGCAAAAAGACCTTCGGACTTTTTCGTTTTATTACTTATATAGAACAAAATGCTTCAGGCACGACACGGCTCTAATCGTACAGTTGTCCAATCAGCAGCAGAGAACACAAGGTAGCAACCATCACATGAATTGTGTCAATTCAAGCACTACCATGTTCCAACGGCTCAACGGCTACGTGGATAGAAAGGTGGACTTTGACAGATTTCAAAAGCGGCCTCGCAAACGTTTGGGTCAACTTATCTTTGAAAGTTTTGATTAACAATTTTGAGATTTTTGAGAAACGGCTTTGAAAAGCTAGCCAAAATGTTTGGCTAGATGAAATGGCCACAAGACATAAGTCTTAAGGCGAAAACAACAGGGGCATTTGGTCATTATGTTTTGGGAATATATAGTAGAGCGTATTTGGCATATCCACATAGCAAATTGACCAAAGCATAGATGCTACGCGCATGCAAATTCGTCCATTGACAAAAACCAAGCTGAGCCCAGGATGATTGATCATGCTGAGCACTGCCATGGAAGCTGCACCACAAAGGCAGACATCAAGATGATTGATTCGATCGACAAGTCATTGCTGCCGTTTGTGCATCAGGAGAGGATGGCATCCCAATCGATCTCCCAGGACGGGTACTTGCGCAGTGTGTAGCCATCCGCCTCATCCCACGGCGCCTCCGAGAAGTCCAGCTGCTGCATCTCCGGCACCGGCGCCGCCTGCTCCGACGACGATGATGATTCCGTGGTCGACGAGGCGTCTGCTGGATCGGTCGTCGCCGTCGACGAGGCCTCCGAGCCGGAGCAGCCCAGCTCGTTCTTGATGCCCACGGTGTCGGGTGGAGGCGAGGCGGGCGTGGGCGGCGTCTCCGTCGCCGACGACGCCGCGGCGGACTCCATGGTGGCCTGGAGCTTGGCGTCGACGTACGGGTGGAGCGGCGGGGCCAGGTGCTGCCCCGCGCGCCGGAGCTCGGGGAAGTTGAGGCGCGCCGCGTCCCCGCGCAACCGGAAGGCCGCGCCGTCGTAGGCCAGCGCGGCGTCCTCGGCGGTGTCGTACGTGCCGAGCCACAGGCGCGTCCTGTTGCGCGGCAGCCGGATCTCCGCCACCCACTTGCCCCAGTGCCGCTGCCGCACGCCGCGGTACAGCTTCGCCGGCGCCGGCGCCAGGCCCAGGCCGTGCCGCTTCATCGCGCACGCGGCCGGGCCGACGCGCCCGCCGCCCGGCCGTCCCAAGCAGCGGAGCTGAGCCACCTGCACCGGCGTGATCAGGTGGTGGTAGAAGTTGGCGCCAATAACCACGGCCGGGCTCTGCTCGGCCGCGGCCGGAGCAGCACCAACCGCATGGACGAGCTCTCTGTACTCCACGGCGCCACCCATCGGTGGCAAGGACAGAAGGCGACTAGTACTACCAGCAAGATCAGCAAGGCAACACCATTGGCGATCCATGGCTGTGGCCATGGACTCTTGGATCAATCAAGAAAGGCTAGCTAGTAAGCAACTAATCAACAACAGTTGATCTTGGCTGGTTTTCTAGCTCTTCTACTAGCTTTGGAAGTGGAATGAATGAGCAATGGTTTGAGCTTATGTAGGCGGAGAGCTAGGCAGTGGTGGTGTTGGCGAAGTGACACGTGTCAAGTGTCCTGATTCTGCCACGTGTCCATGGTCACGGGGGGCGCGTGTGGCAGAGTGCACTTAGGCGCTGGTGATTGGCTCCAAGGAGCATCACCTTGGAGGTCACTGCGACGGGCAGACGGCTATTTTTTTTTACCGAATGATAGTGATGGGATCACCCAAAAGAAATTGTATTGATTTCCAGGTAAGTTTGCAATCGATGCACGCAACATTGTTTATATAGTAGTTGTTAGATAATCCCATGTAAAATCGACAGTTAGTTTCTACTCGATCAGCACAGAAATTCTGATACTATCGTAGACCATGCAATGATGCTGTGTGGACGAATAATGTGATTTTGCACGGATTATGAAATGCCAGCAGGCATAACCCTTGTGCTTTAATTCATCCCATAAATTTTTATAGAAATTTAATATGAAATGGTTCGTTTTCTGCAAGAATAACAAAACATCCCTTGTTCTAAACAGGACTTAGACCTTGTTTGGAAAGGAGGGATTCTCTCCGGTCTTCATGATTTGCTACGAATTTTAGTTCGAAATCTCATCCACTCTATGAGGATCGGAGGGGATCTTTGCTTTCGAAACGAGGCATAAGTTTTGATTCGATGGGAGATGAATTAAATACTGAAATGCCTAGTTTTCAAGGTATGCTGGTCATTCAGCGACGGTGTAGTACGCTACCATGTGTGTGGTGCACAGTGATGCCATGGTGATGTAAAAGCCGCCTACATATGTGTTTGCTGCTTGATGCACGACATACGCCGTTTCTTTACAACGGTTTCTTATTGACTGGACGTGATGGCTTGAACCATTGTGTGTCAGCACAAGCAGTGTAGGCCGTTAGTTCATCGCTTCATCTTCAGCCAAGCACACAAAAAGTACCAGAGCAAAACCTCTTTACATTTAGAACGAAAAGAAAACTTTTTGGGACCGGCTAGCCATCAATCGACTGATAAAATTTGTTTCTTCAGTTGATTCATGGACGCCACGACTCCCCAGACAGGATACCCTCAACCATGGGATACAACTGACAAAAACATTAATGGGTATGGAAAAATTACAAGTTGGATCGGATAGTCACAAATACAAACACTTCACAGACCGATTTAATGATAAAGCTCAAAAATTGATGCCCATGCTATAACAAAGATCGAGAAAATTAAACAGCGTCAACCCTTTGCAAATAAAAGAACACGTGATACGGACGCAAATGGGTGATTGGAAAGAAACATTGTGATATCACAAATCAAAAAAGTGCAAAATGATGATCACTGTTGAGTACCATAGGCCATTTTCTGTGTTCTGAACTTGGCGCAAAGAGACTGAAGGCTTGAATGGAAATCTCACTTGTCCAACAAATGAAGTAAATGTGCACTAGAAATCTTTAATACAATCTACAAGCAACAATGGTAGAGGAACAAGGCAAACAGGGGACTACAAAAGCAAACAACAAAACAAAGGTTGCAAAAAAAAAAGAAGCAGAAATTGGACTAGGGAAGATGTGATACTCAAATTTGAAACCTCAGAATTAAACCAACTACACACAAGCTCAGGAAACATAAGCATTCAAAGCATCTCACTTGGGCGACGTTTGAACCATGGTATATTTGGAGCTCAAAACAAGGGGGTACCAAGAGAGAATTGCAGCTAAGGAGAAACACCTTATGCCAGCAAATATAATGTTCAAGTTTATGATTGAAGTCATTAAAAAATTGATGAAAGCTATACCTAAATTTGTGATTGGTGAAAGAAAACAAATTCAATCCAAATACAATGCAACTTACATAGCACATATCTAAGTTGTACTCTCAGAAGACAGAAGGTAAACAAAATAAGAAGACATTCAAAAACAATTTATAGAAAGCTATAACTAAATTTGTGCTTGGCGGACGAGTGCAAATTGAATACAAAAGCAGTGCAACTTGCATCTAAGTTTTACTTATTTGTACACCATTTCATGTGCTTGGCCGAAACAAATAAAAAAAAAATTATCAATACAGCAAAATAAGTACTTGGAGTTACAAGCACTTCAAGAGTATATGCCTTTGTGGTAGCTGAATCTCAGAAGAATATGACGTAAACAAGAATAAGAAGTTATTACAAAAAATTGCAGAAAGCTATAACTAAATTTGCACTTGGTGGAATAGTGCAAATTCAATCTAAATGTGTTGCAACTTGCATTGAAAATTTCTGACTTGATTTTTTTCGTAAATCATTTCTTCTACCTGACAAAAATAAATGTTACTACATGGAGCTAAAATCATTTCCGGATCATACAAGTCTTGATGGTACCAGACTCTAAAGAATGCGAGGTGAAAACAAAATATAAGTCATTAAAAAATTGCAACAGCCTTTTACTAAAATTACAGTTGGTAGAAGAGTGCAAATTTAATCCAAATACAGTTCAAATGTACTAAAAGTGCAAATGCCTCACTACTACAATTTCAGTAGTACTAATCTACAATTTTAGGGGTTAGCTAAACTTGAAAAATTCAGTTCGTTTAAAAACGAGAGAGAAGACCAATTTTTATGATAACTTTATATTGGTTCAATTCAATAGCACTCCCAAAAACTAATAAAAAAGTTGCATTCGAAATGAACTAAAATTGCATATACATTGATGATGCAATTTCATTAGTTTTCAACTGCAATAAATAAAATTGCACATTACATAAGATTGCAATTTCATCACAAATTAAGTGCAATGTATGAGGCACAAAAGTTTTACTATTCTGCACATTACTTCATTTCTACAGCACAAATTTAAATGTCAAATTTCTCAAAGCAGATCATCATTACAACAAAGCAAGAAAAAACACTAGAATTTAGAAACCTTGAAAAATACAAATCATTCATTTACAAAATGTAGTTTCAAATAAAAATTTTTCATCACGTAAGTATTTTTCTAATTTGAAGTACGTTTGAACACCCAAACAACTACTAGATAATCAAGCATGAATGTTTTAAATGCATCATATTAACTGTAGAAATAAGTAAAACTTGCATATAAAATGAATAAAAAATTTTAGGAAGCTTGACATGCAAATTTATTTAAAATGGAATGCAACACTATAAAAAATGTCAACATCTAGCCTGTCGGACTACTCTTTCTTAACAATTTCCCTAATCACTTTAGAACAAGAACCACAGAGCGGACAGACTTCATGATCCTGCAGGAGGAAAAACCAAGAAACTTCATTTCATGGCAAACCACAAAATCAAAGCGATCTTCTGATCCAACAGCAGCCAACAACATGATCCATGAGGAATCTTGATGGCACATTGTCGACGAATTATGTCAGCAATATACTTTATGGGGCTATGCGTAAGACCCAAACCCAATGGTAACACAGGAGACAGATTTATACAGGTTCGGGCTCTCGAGGTGAGGTAATACCCTACTCCTGTGCTCGTGGATTGTATTAGGGTTGATCTCAACGGATCAATGTTGAGGATGGCTATGAATCGATGTGATCCCTCCTACTGATGTGATCTCGGATATCTAACTAGGGGTCCCTGCCTCCCTTTATATAGTGGAGAGAGGTAGGGTTACAGATAAATATCCTAATTGGTTATGAAAACCGGGTATAGAGATAGGAAGTCTATCTCTATCCTTTCTTGCCGAGTACGTAAGTACTGGATTACAACTGTGCCTTCCTTGTGATACAAGTCGGGTCTTCATGCGGGGCGGGCCCGTCTTCTAGATGGTAGGCGTGACCCTGCTCCGTGGGGTGGTCCGTCTAATTTGTCTCCGTGAGATACCCAGGGACCATGTTATCCACAGTAGCCCCCGAGTGCTTTATAGCCGAGTTGATGCCGAGTGCTTCGACTGGAACCTTCTCTATGCCGAGTGCTCCATTGGCATGCAAGGAGGCTGTAAAGGGCTCAAAAAAGCTTTGCAGGTTGAAATCTCCGAGTGACTCCCAACCCAAATTTCTTGAAGTCTTGGAAGTCAGCGCGATGGTTGACGTCACGGCGTGAGTAGAATGTCGACGCAACTGTCCTCAGCGCAGTGTGAGAAGTTGGCGTAGTAAATCGGCGCGAATGTCCTCGGCGCAATGCGCGAGAAGCCGGCATAGTAAGTCGGCGCGGTTGTCCTTAGCGCAGTGCGCGAGAAGCCGCAAGTTAGGGTGGCCGTCCTCGTCGTTACCGGAGCAGTGAGTCGGCGTAGGGAGTCGGCGTGGCTGTCCTCGCGCAGTGCACGAGAAGCCGAGCCGTAGTTTGCGCTCAGGGCACTGGCGTAGGCATGCAGCCGAGCCATATAATGCACTCAGGGTGCTGGCGTAGGCGTGCAGCCGTACCGAAGTTGGCGTAGGCGTGGAGCCATGCCGTAGATTGCGCTTGGGGCGCAGGTGTTAACACGTAACTGTGCCATAGTCGGTGCTTGTAGCGTAAACACTTCCTTAAGTCATGTAACATGTACACGTAGGATTTAGGCAGTATCTGAATATGAAAACATTTGGTCAGATATAAAATCCGACCATCTTTATGTGCGAAATAGCCATTTTTTATTTTTCTTACTTGATGATTTTTGTTAGTCCGAGTGGTTTTTCTTCCTTTTGTTATGCACTCTGCCCGACTAGTCTAGCCCCCGAGTGTAGGGAGTTGGCACATGGCTTTTTATCCTAGGCACTCGTTTAGGTGACGTAGAGTTCGCCGTGTTATGGGTTCAGAGCTTCACTACTCAGAATTATAGCACACTCAGATTTCACTTAAATCACTAAGTAACAAAAGTAAAAAAAAATAACTATGAAAAAGATGGGTGCACGCAAGTGCACACAATTATGTGTAGCCTCGACTTATTGATTAGTTGGAATTCAACTAAGTAGCAAGTCAAGAAACAACTATGAAAAAGATGGGTGCACGAAAGCGCACACAATTATGTGTAGCCCCCGACTTACTGCTTAATTGGAATTCAACTAAGTAACAAGTCAAGAAATAACATGAGTTTATATATGAAAAGATTATGATGATGAAAAACTTAGCTGCTTTGCTGACGATGATGTCGTCCTTACTTTTAAGCTTTTAGCCCCCGGGCGTATCACCTTGTAGGCTTGAAGCGCAGATGTGGGCTTCTAGCCGTGCCGAAGTTTGCGCTCGGGGCGCTGGCGTTGGCATGAAGTCGTGCCGAATTGTCGTAGGCATGCAGCCGAGCCGTATAATGCACTCGGGGTGCTGACATAGACATGCAGCTGTGCCAAGGGTTGCGCTCGGGGCGCTGGTGTTGGCATGAGGCGCGCCGAAGTTGACGAGGCGCGCTTGACCAAGCCGTATGATGCACTCGGTGCTTGGCATAGGCGTCTTGGCCGTCTTGAAAGGTTGCTTCGGCGCCTGGCGTTGGCGTGAAGCTCGCCGAAGTCGACGTAGGCGCGCACCGAGCCGTATGATGCACTCGGGGTGCTGGCGTAGGCGTGCAGCCGTGCCGAAGGTTGCGCTCGGGGCGCTGGCGTTGGCGTGAAGCCGTGCCGAGTTGACGTAGGCGCGCAGCCGAGCCGTATGATGCACTCGAGTGCCGGGCGAGGCGCTTGGCCGTCTTGAAGGTTGCGCCGGCGGCTGGCGTTAGCGTGAAGCCATGCCGAGTTGACGTAGGCGCGCAGCCGAGCCGTATGATGCACGCGGGGTGCTGGCGTAGGCGTGCAGCCGTGCCATAAAAACCATCTCACATTATCCTGCATTGTGCCCTGTAGAGACAATGAAAAATACGAGTAGTAGAGAAATAACTGGATTGTAAAGCAATATGCATGATGTCCAATTATGTATTTTTATTATGTCAAATTGTCGTCCTTTTATCTTTCCCGTATTGATTTACGTTTCTCCGAGTATGTTTAATTCCTTTTGTTAAGCACTCCGCCTAGCTCATCAAGTCCTTTAGCGTTAGGAGTTGGCGCGGAGCTCTGTCTCCGAACAGGCGTCAGGAAAACCCAAATTTTGCATAGGAATCAGAGTTTCACTACTCAGAACGTGTAACACTCGGAATCGGTAAAAGTCAACATGGAAAAGAACAACAGAAACTCGAAAAGAGTTGTTATCTTTCTGTGATTGAATCTGTATTTTGCCTGAGTAGATTAGATCCTTTTACTAAGCACTCTGCCAAGCGCATCAAGTTCCTTAGCGTTTGGAGTTGGCGCGGAGCTCTGTCTCCAAGAACGCAATCGGGAAGTATGAGTGTTGCATGGAGACAAGAGTTTCGTTACTTGGAACAAACAATACTTAGGCTCAACAAAAATTCAAAAAGAAAGATAACGATTAGATGCAGATTGCACCTAATTAGGTGTAGCCCCCGACTTATTGGCTAGTCGGAATCCGACTAGTGAGCAAGTCAAATCAATCTCAATAAAAGAGAAAAAAGGGGTGCGCGAATGCGCACCTAATTAGGTGTAGCCCCTGGCTTACTACTTAGTTGGATACCAACTAAGTAGCAAGTCAGGAGATAAATTATAATGATGTAATTGAGTATGAAAATAGACAACTTAGCTGTTGATCATGTAGTCCTCACACCTGAGTGAACGAGCCCCCGGGCATGTCACCTTGTCATCGTGGCTGTCCTCGGTGTCGTGCGCGAGAAACCGGCGTGAGGAGGTCGGCGCTGCTGTCCCTAGCGTCATGCGCGAGAAGTCGGCGCGGTTATCCTCAGCGCAGTGCGCGAGAAGCCGGCCTAGGAAGTCGGCGCGGCTGTCGTCGACATCGTGCGCGAGGAAAGCCTGCCTAGGAAGTCGGCGCGGCTGTCCTCGGCGTCGTGCGCGCAAGAAGCCGACCTAAGGAAGTCGGCGCGGCTGTCCTCGACGTCGTACGCGAGAAGCCGGCCTAGGAAGTCGACACGGCTGTCCTCGGCGTCGTGCGCACGAGAAGCCGGCCTAAGGAAGTCGGCGCGGCTGTCCTCGACGTCGTGCGCGAGAAGCCGGCCTAGGAAGTCGGCGCGGCTGTCCTCGACGTCGTGTGCGAGAAGCCAGCTGGCCTAGGAAGTCGGCGCGGCTGTCCTCGACATCGTGCGCTAGAAGCCAGCCTAGGAAGTCGGCGCGCGGCTGTCCTCGGCGTCGTGCGTGCGAGAAGCCGGCGCGGCTATCCTCGACGTCGTGCGCGAGAAGCCGGCCTAAGGAAGTCGGCGCGGCTATCCTCGACGTCGTGGGCAAGAAACCGGCCTAGGAGGTCGGCGCGACTGTCCTCAGCGCAGTGCGCGAGAAACTGGCCTAGGAGGTCGGCGCGGCTGTCCTCAGCGCAGTGCGCGAGAAACCGACCTAGGAAGTCGGCGCGGCTGTCCTCGGCGTCATGCACGCGAGAAACCGACCTAAGAAGTCGGCGCGGCTGTCACGGTTTCGATCGAAGCCTCTTCTATCGTCATTATGGTGACGTCTCTCATCTTCTTCTCGCTCCTGTCGTCGAGATTCAACGAAGGTCACGGTTTGTCGTTATTGCCGGAGCAACGAGTAGGTGCGGCGGTAGTCGTTGTCGTCGTCGCCGCAAGTTGGGGGCGTAGGAGCCGTAAGCCGGGACAGCGTAGGAGCCTCGCCGTGATCTCCGGGATGAGATCCGCTTTGTCGTCGAGGTCCGCCATGCCCTTGCTGAGGTGCACCAAGGATCGCCGAGGTGCCAAGCGAAATTCACGTCGAGCTCCATTTTCACACGGGATTCACGTCACCCCCGCGCAGTCTGTCTTCAAATGGTCGCCACGGTCACATCCGAACTTAGTTTTCGATGATCTTGGACTCGTTGGAAAGAAAACGAGATAAGCTTTCCAACGCATCCAAAACCACCTCGAAATTCCTTCCAAGTCAATGGAAAATGACGACGCAGTTTCCATCCAGATTCTGGACGGGAACAGATCGCATCTTCTTCCGGTGTTCGCTTCGCGGTTGAAGTTGTCTTCCGATCAGATCTGATCCGATCCTTCAAGGGCAAGTTTACCGAGATTGTTGACGACGAAATCCAAGCCTCCAAAACAGGAAGCTTGGCCGAAGGTGAATTCGACGGCGCTGCCGCCGAGAGATGCCATCAAGCTTGATGAAGATGATCTTAGTGCTGGCCCCTACCTGGTGCCAACTGTCGACGAATTATGTCGGCAATATACTTTATGGGGCTATGCGTAAGACCCAAACCCGATGGTAACCCAGGAGACAGATTTATATAGGTTCGGGCCCTCGAGGTGAGGTAATACCCTACTCCTGTGCTCATGGATTGTATTAGGGTTGATCTCGACGGATCAATGTTGATGATGGTTATGGATCGATGTGATCCCTCCTACTGATGTGATCCCGGATGTCTAACTAGGGGCCCCTACCTCCCTTTATATAGTGGAGGGAGGTAGGGTTACAAATAAATATCCTAATTGGTTATGGAAACCGGGTATAGAGATAGGAAGTCTATCTCTATCCTTTCTTGCCGAGTACGTAAGTACCGGATTACATCTGTGCCTTCCTTGTGATACAAGTCGGGTCTTCATGCGGGGCGGGCCCGTCTTCTACATGGTTGGCGTGACCCTGCTCCGTGAGGTGGTCCGTCTAATTTGTCTCCGTGAGATACCCGGGGACCATGTTATCCACACACATGACCTCTCATTAAGCACAAAAAAAAACACACACTAAAAGGAGATACAGAAGAGTGGGGAGAAGAGAACCAACCCGCAGAGAAAAGAAAGGGGAAGGAAGTAGGTGTTCCTCAAGACGTCTTTGACTCACTCTGCAGAGCTAGATCTATGGCCACAAGGAGCCCATTCTTGCTTGGGAGGGAGGGGAAGGAAGGAAGAAGCTGCTCGCGTCAATCTCTCTCTTGTCTTCCCCTTTCCTCTCTTGTAGCTTGGGACCCGCCACCACCAGCTTAGGGATCTGTCCTGCCATTGTTTTACATTGTGGCCACTAGATCTGCCCGCCACGCCGCCGTCCAACCACATCGGCTCTGAATTCTACTCATTCTTGCCATCACTCTAATTGTTTGAAGCCGCCGATCAAATCCGTGCATGCTGCCACTATCGATGGGTCTACAGTAGCTACCATCAGTGGAGGCCTCAATGCCTCACCTCCAATCACTGCTCCCTTCGGATGGATTGAGAAGAGAAGACAAGGGAAAGTTATCCCATTGCTCCACTATGAACGGGAATGAGGGGAGTGAGGAGTGAGAAAGTGGGTGGAGAGAAGTGAACAGGATGGCAAAGCGGGAAGAAGGAGCACTAGAGCGGGTTTCGTTTGGACCGGATCCGCTCGATCCTTAGTAGCAGTGCGAATCTCAAGACACATCGGATGGTAATAAAATCGACTAAAACTAAAAAAACAGTCGACTGATGAATAGCAAATCTGAAACTTTTTACCTTCTATTCCTTCCTTTCTTCTTTTTCTTCTTCTTCTTCTTCTTCTTTTGCTGTTGTCCCCCATTTTCCATGTGTCTAGCATAAAAGGCAACATTCTTGTTTTTAGTGGTTCAAGAATCTCTCTACTATAAAGAAGGGAGTAATGTGTAAGTATTGTCATCAAATTGGCACATGATAACTCAGCGATTAAGCACTACTACGGATTTGAACTTCACAAATGGTTCGTAATGCCACTAGAAGCGGTTATATAAGCAACCGCGACTGATGCGGGAGCATCAGAAGCGGTTACCGCTTCTAGTGGTGTCTAAAAAGGCAGTCACGGGAGCATCAGAAGCGGTTACCGCTTCTAGTGGCATCTAAAAAGGTAAAGAATATTGGGGTATATGGGATTTGAACCCAGGACCTCACCTCTCCTCGTGACCCACGTCTCACCCAACTAGCCAACCCACCCACTTGTGCTCTCTGATAAAATAAGGCAACCTTTCCTTTTAACAATATGAAAAATGAGTCTCTAGCAGCGGTTCATAATACGAACCCCTTCTAAAGCCCTCTCTAGAAGCGGTTCGTAATACAAACCCCTTCTGTTGCTTGGGCATTAGAAAGGGTTCGTGACACGAACCCCTTCTGTTGCTTAGGCTTTAGAAGGGGTTCGTATTATGAACTGCTTCTAGAGGGGGCTTCCTGGCTTGAGCTATTGAACCGCTTGTACTGCAACTATTAGAACCGGTGCGCATCGAACCGCTTTTGATATATCGTTTGTAAAGGCCGATTGTCTAGTAGTGAAGACTAGCTGTTGTTACGTTAGAGGTTGATTATATAAGTCTATGTAGTTACCCAGTTACCCTAGGGCTAGAGGTGGCCAACGGGTCGAACGGGGCCGGCCCAGTTTTATATGGGCTGGTTTATTTTAATTAAAATATATAAATAAATTAAGAAAAACCACTATATTTCACACATATACACTATAAATCGAATAAATACATTACACATTATAAGGAAATATATATAGAAATGAATATATTTAATTAAATAAATGTGCTACAGTAGCGAACCGGACCGAGCCGAAACCGAACCGGGCTGGCCTGTTGCTATGCGAACCGAACTGGGCCGGCCCGACAGGCCGAGGCCTCGGCCTAGGTTCGGTTCGGCTTATCAAACCGGGTCGGCCCGGTTCGGTGAACAGTGCAAGCCAGCCTGGTTCGGCCCAGTTGCATTGGTCCATTTGGCCAGCTCTACCTAGGGCCGGGTTCTCTCAAAGAAAATGTCTATTAAATATAGAAATTGCAGGGAAATACTTATGGATAGACATGGAAGAAAGAATCTACACAAGGAGCCACACAACAAAGGGAAAACATGGAACCGAGAATATACGCTTTTCCGATATATATCAAAGAGACAAAGAAGAATAAGGTGGCAATACCTTTTCGTGAAATAGATCGAAAGCAGCCTCTAATACTTTGACCAATAAGGACCACGCCGATAAGCATGCTTTTCTTATCCTCGTTAGAGGACAAATTTAGTTTATAAAATCCTATATCCTTTCCTATTAAACATTTGATGGGTTTTAGCTAGAAATTCAAAATCAAGGAACATATATAGAAAGATGTTATAGTCAGGCTGATATCCACATCTGTCTTTGTGCCCATGAAATATAGGGTCTGATATAGAAAGATGCTATAGTTAGCGTTTGTATCCCTGACATGTGAGGCCCACAAGGGCAGATGCCCCAAAGGCAAAGGATACCAATCCATTATAACCATATAGGAGATACATTCATGCTTTCAGTTGTAGGTGATTAATATAGTTATTTAATTACACACAACACTATCTTGAAATATGATACATGCATTGTTTTGGTATATAGCTACAGATGCAATTACCACAAAGGTGAGATATGAGATCTAGAGAAAAACCTATTTTTCAACCGGCACTAATCTTTCCCACAAGCATCACTAATTCGTTTTAACTAATCCGCCAGAACATGACATACAGAAGCTTAATCAGCTCCTTCCGGAAGGAAAATGACAGGAACCAAAAAGAAGCCATATAGGATCGAATTCACTACCCTTAATCACCACGAATATCGTCGATCGGTTCATCTCCACAACCTGCCATGCATCTGCCCAGGCATTGCAAAACATTATATGAGTGGCGATAACCTTAATTAATCTCTCGGCCGGGTCAAAATAAACAAAGCACAAAGATGGTAGCCTTTTAATTAAACGAATTAGACTGGAGGCCTCCGTTCAACAGAGGGCGGGGATGAGTTAACAAATGCACGAGAGCATGAGCTTAGTGGCCACCAAGCAGCTAGCTAAGCTAAGCTAATCAGCTAGCCAAAGGAAAAGTAGTTAGACAAAAACGAAGGGTCTAATGACGGCTTAGAGACGGCCTAATCATGCAGCGTACGAACGATCGGATGGAATGGCTGGGTGATTAGTCTCGCATCAGCAGCGGCGTCGCGACAGGCAGCGTGATTAATCAAGAGGGCAAAGCGTGATTAAAGCTGTGAGGTGATAAGGATTAGGACGCTATTGATGAGATGGGTTGTGTGCACGAGGCAATAGGGAGAAGAAACTAGGGCGTCAGACAATCCTAGCGCTGATTTGCTGCAGCGACAGCACTGGATGCTGCCTAGTGGCGTTTGGTTCAGTCGTCAGAATGTTGGCTTAACTTGATAAGAATTTGGAATATGCTAACCTTCTAAGAAACTCCTAACCTCTGTTTATCTGCTCCCTCTAGTTTAAAAAATATGACTCTAAGATATGCAAGTCAAAGAATCAAAAAAATTTTATGAAAATTTTTTAAACCATTTAGATTGAGCACATGAAAATTATACGGATAGATTCGTCTCAAAAGGCACATCCATAATTTCAATGAATGTTATAAATGAATTGCAATAATATTTAGTGGTCAAAGTTTCTATGTTGAAAACCGTGTCAATGTTTAGAACATCATATTTTTTTAATGAACAAAAGGGGGTAGACCTGTTAACCAGACTGGTTATAGGTGATAGCTCTGTCACCAAAGTCGGACAATAAAATTGAGTCAAGGTAACATAGCCAACATAATTCTTTTCACCTTGCTTGAAAATGCATGGAAATGTAGCAAACTCACTGTAGCAGTTGTATATTTCTCTGTACACGATTGAAAATTGCAGCTTCTCAACACTTTTGTTAAGCAACGCAGAGCAGCCGTGTGAATCAAGTAATGTGTAATAGGAATCTTCAAATATTCGGCTAGTTGAAACTAATCTTTTCCATGAAGTCAATCTGTCGTTTCTACTTTTCGTCAAGCAAGAAATTCCAAGCTCAAGCTTGTCGATCATTTGGTAAATCAATAATCAAAATATTTCCATTTGAAAAGACAAAGAAAGGAAACCTTTAGGGTGTGTTTGGTTCCCCGTATCTGGACGGGCCAGGCTCGTCTTGTGCAACTGCCGCCTGTTGATTGGCTGCTAGCCTGGCTTTCGAGAAACGCCTAGCTCAGCCGTTTCCAGCAGACCAGACCAGAGCGAGCAACTACCTAGGGGCATGAGATGGACTAGCAAGGGACATCACTGCAATCAGTTGGTTTCATCCTTTAAAAAAAATTTCAAAATTCAAACATCCAAATTCAATGAGATAAAAAAAATGGAACTGTAGGTTACAGGGTATTGAAAAAATTTCTTTTTTAAAAATTTTTATTTTTGTTTTCAAATTTATTGATTTTCTAGTATTTATTTTTTAAAATTTTTATTTTTGTTTTTGAATTTATTTTTATTCTAGTATTTTTCAAAAAATTTTATTATCATTTTTGAATTTATTTTCTTTATTTTGAATTTCCTCTTTTGAATTTGTCCATCCCATCCCTCTCCTAGTACAGCCAATCAAATAACATCTCTACGCAGCCTGTTCAATCTCATATATTCAACCAAACATCCTCTTACATCATCTCAGCCTGCCTCGCACTAGCCTAGCTAAACTCGTACAGTCTAGTCTAGCTGAGTTGGGAAGACAACCAAACAGCCCCTTACTGACGAAGCCCAACTGACCAGGTCACCAAGCTTTGGCGTGACTTCTCTTAAAAAACGAAGCTTGCTCAGGCCAAAAATATTCCAGAATCATGGCCATACTAGACAACAATCACATTGCATTAGACTGATAGGAAGCATCAACATGCCGATTGATAAACTTTGCAGTTCAACTGCAGATGAACATACATATTCAGGTGCTAAGCTATATCAAGCACATAAGCAGCAATACTTTCGGTTTCGTAGTAAAATATATAGAGGTTCTGGTTATAATAGATATAGAGGTTTAAGAGCATTTTAGACACCACCTAGAGATATAACAGCAAACACTGCATCCTTACTCGCGGTCTTCCTCATACATCTTAAGCATCTGCGCACAACCAGCAAGGGCGACATCCTTCTGGAACCCCAGAGCATTTGCGAGCCGAACATTGGACGCGACACCATTGTTGTTGGTGAGGAAGACAGGGGCCCTCTCCCGCCCAGCCACAAGCTTGGCACACCCCCTGTCTGGGCTGCTGACAAGGACAGACTCGCAGAGCTCATGCTCGTGCTCGTCGTTGACAAGGATGTTGTAGGTGCCAGTACGGTCAGTGTGACCCTCAAAACTGCATGTCTTTGCTCCAGTGGTTTTCGATCTGCACTCAACCTTCACCTTTGCTCCTGCGGAGGTGTGGAAAGAAAAAATATCACAATACTAATACTTGGCAAATGAATAACAAACCATACATGGCCAGTAATCAGTAGATATGATTTCGGACACTAATTTGATCAGAATGAGGTATTCCGCAATTGTTAGCTTTCTTAAACTTAGCTCTATCTTCGTTACAGCTGTGGTTGATCATGCTTTCAGCTCTATAAGGAGGAACGAAGCAATATAATTTGAAGCCACAACAAAAGAATTTTTTGCTTGAAAATGCACTAGACCTTAGCCACCGGGTACATTCTATCACCAGTGCTGCTTTAGCCCTCAATACAACAGGACATACAAATAGGACCAACTTTAAAAAAAAAAACTCCTTAAAAAGGCAGTAACACGGCACTCTCTAACAGACAAATGCCAAGAATATGAAATATATGCACTGTGGCCTGGCCCATCTAGATTGTACGTGTGCACCCAGAATTTGGACCTTTCCAATTTCTATGCAGCATATGCACAACATGCTACCTTCCTTGCAGGTTTTACAAGGAGTGTTCCAGTAATGATGAATGTTGGCCTTGCCCCAGCTTTCTGAAAGCCAAGGTAAGTTACTATAGTTTCATTACAAAGAAAGATGGGTAGTAAATGGTTGGTGTGATAATGTGATTTTAGTAATCAAGTTTTGATTAGGAAGATATTTGAAAAGCAGTATTTCTTAGCTTTCTTGAATTTTTATTCCTACGACATAGTGTCACAGCTGCAAATAATTTAGGCTTTCAACTCTAGTCTAGATGTACCTTTTTGGGTTAGTTGTTACCAACCAGCAACCAAAATGATCTAAATTTTATGAACAAAACAATATAATTGCAAGTGATAAAAATATTGTCCTTTTGCTTCAAAATATACTGAACCTTCAAATGGCCTATTCTATGAGCAATGCTGTTTTTCTTAGGGCCTGTTCTCCCCAGCTTATCTAATCTGCTAATCTGACTTATCTCGTAACTTCGAAAATTTCCCGAGGTGGCCTCGAGAGTCGGATGCCCTTGGTTTTTAGGATTTAGGGAGTTTTTAGACACGCCTACGAGATAAAAAAAAATGGATTCAAAACATAATAAAAAAAAGTCAAATAAGTCAATATAAGCCACGTTTTATCTAACTTATTTCGTGTTTTATCTGACTTATATTGACTTATGTGACTTTTTTTATTACTTTTTGAATCCATTTTTTTTTATCTCGTAGACGTGTCTAAAAGCTCCCTAAATCCTAAAAACCAAGGGCATCCGACTCTCGAGGCCACCTCGGGAAATTCTCAAAGTTACGAGATAAGCCAGATTAGCAGATTAGATAAGCTGGGGAGAACAGGCCCTTAGTCATCAACACATGACAAATGACCATGCTAAATCTGCTGTACCACATAGTAAGCACAACAGCATAAGATCCATGCATGCTACATTAACCTGGACTTTTTGCCTGTATTACTCTTTGGAACGAATAAGTTACACAATTTTAACTACATATTTCATACTATTTTTTGTTTGCAACTAATATTATTCTATTTCTAAATGAGCAAATCTTGATGGAGATAGAACGTGCATGTCATATTAACAAAATGTCTACCCTAACTACCTGAAGAATGGTTATCAATAATAGCTGCAGTAAAAAGGGAAAGTAACCGATTCAAGTCATAGTACTCTGTTCCATCAGATTCCACTGAGATTAAGTGAACCAAGACAAAAGGGAAGCACTCTGTTCCACAAGTCTAAAAGTGGGGGTACCACCTAGAAAATAGAAATATAATGAAATCATATAGGGAATGCATTTTAAATCTTGATTACAAATGATAACAAAGTAAATTTACCATAAACTAACATCATTTAATTATACTTTCAGCTTTAGTTTTGTGTAGATGCAGCTTTATTCAACACTGTTTTGCATGTGGGCCTTCCTTTCACATTGATATTTGAATAGATGATGCTCAGAGCAGATATGAAAATAGCATCTGAATATTAAATAATATGAAAAGCAGACTAGTAGAACTAAAATTGGACAGAACGTATGCAGGCAACATGAGTAAAATAGTGGTTGAGTTTGGTGCAAGGTTTAATTGCACAGTTTCTATCGTCCATTCGTCCTTGTCAAATGAATTTAATGTGGCATATATCCCCTGCTAGAACTACTGCACCCAACCTTGCTGGTTAAGCCACATAGTGCAAATGCATCAAACTAACAGATCCCCTGAGTTGTCAATGTGTAATATATATTCCAATTTTGAAGGAAGTCTGTAATGATCCTGATTCTTTATTGCTTGCCTAATAAAATGATATGAAGTCCTTTATATAGGGCTGTCTCCTAACAAACCCATCTAGAAAATTGGAGATTGAACCTAAACAATCTTATCTCAAGGATAACCTAATCCTAAACATTCTATCCAAGCTAACAGGACTCGGGGTACTGTTCACGAGCATGAACAGTATTGCGCGAGAACAGTGCTTTTCAGCATGTTCATTGATCTACTAATCAAATTAGATCCTAACCTATTCCCTTTGGGGCCCACATGCTCATAACCAAGTCTTTAGCTCCAAACCAAAAATAACAAACTTTGTGAATAGAGAAAAATGCATACAAAAACTATTTTATGCAAGTTAATGTAGTTCCGTTCAATTGATGAGGGTGTCTGCACAAATATTTTTCATAGCAAAGTACAAATAGTGTTTCTTTTTAAAAACAGAAACCAATTAAGGTGCGTGAACCACAGGTGAGATGTATCTGTTATAGATACAGTTCAGAGTGTTTCTGCCTTTAATCCAAGAAGCAGCATTTTTCAAGATTACCTGTATCACATCACATGGTGATGAGAATTTATATGTACATAAACAGGAACCAAGATTTAATGGTGTTAACAATGTATTCCTATATGCAATTTATAAGAAAGAACTTTTGTTCACATATTTGGTCAAATTAACGAAATCTTCATTTCCTTATACTACATTTTGCAATTTGACAACAAGATCAGTCTTTTTTTTTTTTCTCAATGAAACTGAAGAATCAAATTTTTGTTCAGTAACTATAGCCTTAAGATGACCATAAAAATTCTGTGTAGTTCACATGCATGTGAGTTTATTCTCGATATAATGATACAGACTTATTTCAGACATGGACAGGTGACAAAACCCACCGGTAAACCAACCACATTTAGTTTCCAACTTATCTCTGTGCTCAGTTTTCATGAATTAAAATCACCAAAGTAAAGCAGCAGTATGCGACCCAGACCCCCATTATCCAACAATGTTGGATTACACTATTCCAAGTTCCAACTAACCGATCATGATTGGAGCTCCTAGATCCAACACTACATAGGAACGCGCTGGTCTATTCGGCATCATTGGTTTCAATTCTCTATGGCCACTCTCCTATTTCAGAAAAAGATGGCGCCATGGCCACACACATATATGCAGTGTATTCACAATGGGATCTAAGTAAAACTAATCGCTGTCACCAATAACAAATGCCGGAATACTAGGAGAGTGCTAACTTCCACATTAAGCAACGCACCATGTATATAACTAACTAAGACGAATCTGAAACTCCTAACTGCATCTAAAGATCCCATGAATCCCATACGCAAGCCAACAGTCACCTATTCACAGAAGCGTCACACATGAGACATGGCACACCTAAATCAGATCAATGTGGGGGGTGGGTGTGGATGAAAGAAAAGAAGATTACTTTGTCACTTGTCCTCTTCATTAGGATACAACATCTTGCATTAGGAGAGAGGAAAAGAATTCCAACAAACGCGCAGATCAACAAACACCGAGAGCGCGCGTACCGGCGATGTAGGTGGCGGCGGGGGTCTCGAAGCCGGCGCGGCAGTTGTCGCACCAGACGCGGCCGCGCACGACGAAGCCCGCGCGGCGCGGGCGGAGATCGCGGGACGCGGAGGCCGGCGACGCCGCGAGCGCCGCGCACAGCGCAGCTGCGAGGAGGAGGGAGACGCGGAGGGACGCCATTGCCACCGGCGAGGCCTGAGCAACTGGGGAGTGGGAGCGAGTGGGAGAGGAAGTGAGTAGTGAGTGGTGAGTGATGTAGAGATGGGGAAGCGTGAAGGGAATAATGGTCTTGTGGGGCCGCTATAACGTGCGCGTCGAAAGTGCGAGCACCGGCCGGTGACTCGGTGAGCCTGAGCCAGGCTTTTTAGGAGAGAATGGCGGCCTTCTTATCGGCGTTTACGTTTGCGCTTACTTATAAGCTGCAACTTTATAGCTTTTTGATAAAAAAATCAGAGGGATCAAAAAATTATAAAAAATGGTTTTGAGAGATTTGAGAAGAAATAGTAAGACCTATAAAAATTGGTTACCAAACATTAAAACGTTTAACTTGTATGAAAATAATAAATTTCAATGTTTAAATTTGAGAACTATTCTTTTTGCCTTTTTCTTATTTCTTTAAAGTGCTAAATTTGCCGAAGAATGCCATATTACATCACATCTTAAATTTGGTAACAAAGATAGCAAAATTTAGCAAGTGTGGCATGTGTTGGCTTCCAACCAAACAGCCTCAATTGTTAGTAAGCTATGACATTTTTTTTTCTGAGACATATTACTATATATTATAGCCCTTAAAATGGGCACTTCTGCTGCCATCCACGTCGCCCCTAAAACGTCCGTTGTCCGATCGCGTGCTCGCGGCGATCCGGCCGTCCAGCGCCGACAGTTTTGCAAAAAAAACTCTCCAAGTTTTGGAATTTTCGTAGACACCCTCAAACCTTCGCGCCCGTTCGATTGGTCGATCGAGTGGTCCTCGCAGCGTGGTCTTTTCATTTCTCCCCTTACACTTTTTTCGTTCTCAACCCGAAGTCCATCGGGCCGGCCCAAACCCTAGCATGTGCCGCCCTCTCCCCTCACTCGCGCGAGTCCTTCACCCTCTCTCCCTCCGCCTCTCCTCCCCACCTACTTCGCGGCTTGCTCGGGCCGACGCCATCGCGTCCTTTTCCCTCGCTCGCGCGAGCCCTTCACCCTCTCTTTCTCCGCCCCTCCTCCCCACCTCCTTCGCCGCCTGCTCGGTCGGCGCCATCGCCCTTTGGCTCTCCTTTTGTGCCGCTCTGCCATGTCCGACGCTGCCTTGCTCCTCCCGTCGCTTTCCGCTTCTCTCTCCCACCGCCGCTACCACATCGCCGCTGCTTCTCCGCCTCTCGTCGCCCTCCTTCCCTCTCCACCGGCGACGAAAGCACGCCAACGGCAACAGAGCACCATGATCGATCCGAAACGCCAACCCAGCGGCAGATCCGCCGCCCGTAGATCCCAAGGCGACCGGATTCCTCTCACCGGTGTCGGTTCCTTTCACCAGCGCCGGCTCCATTCGCCTGCACCGCCCCCCTCTCTCTGGCATCATTCCCCTTCTCGCCGGTTCACCACCATCATCTCCTCCACGCCGCCGTGTCAAGAAGGCCGGATCCGGGGACGGCGAACCCTAGGGCGGCGAAATCCGGTGGCGGCGGGTTCGAAGGCTGCCGGATTCGGCAGCGGCAGGTCGCCCTCTCCCATCGTGCTTTCCACCGGGTCTGTTGCCCACGAGTCGTAGGGGTTCGGATCCACATCCACCATCAGCGCCTGCCTCGGCTACAATGACGCCTGTGCCGGGATGAGGCGCCTCGCCCACGCCAACACCCGCATGCTTGTGCCGGAGACTCCCGCATGTTCTACGCCCGCGACCTCTCGCCGATTCAGGTCGGGATCGCTTCTTCCCCCCTTCTCTCCCTTCCATCTCTCTCTCACGCGATCCCCCCCATTAGGTGATTCAGTTTTGCTCGAATTGTTGGATTTTTTTTTTGGAAAAATGCATTTTAGGATGTTCTTCAATCCCCCGCCGGCCTGCGTGGTGCTTCACCTTCGCCTTCACTTGGTTCATGGTAAATATGAGTCTTGCATGGCACTTTCATTATGGTGTTTTTTTCCAAGGGGGATGATATAGTTATTTTGTTATACAAGTAGGGTATCTCTTTGTTTATTTCTATATGAATGAAATTGGATTTATCATGGTTTATACGGTATATGTTTTGTTAGAGATAGGTCAGCAACAGTTAGGGAATTGAGCAGTCATAGTCCTGTTATCGTAGCATTCTAAATGGAATTAGTTAGCAGGCAAATTTATGTTTGAGTTTGTTCTACTGTAACACCAGGCGATAACTGGTTGGTAAATTTGACGATTTCGATATGCCACTACGTGTGGAGGCTGTTGTACCGTCACTTCATAGAATTGCAACCGACAAACAGCAACGTGGTGTGACACCAAAATTTAAACTAAAAAGATTGAAGATGAAAATACAAAGAAAAATCATTCATTTAAGCAATATGGTATTATCTCTACAGGTATCTTACAGATTTACATGTATTTTCCCTTGAGCACTGCATATTTTTTACATTGCATATTTTTCAGAGCAGTTTATCTGAAAACATTTACAAGAACTTATAAATTGTTGGCGTGTAAAAATACCGACTGTTTGAGAGTGCAAAAGTAAGCTTGATGTTTGAAAATTTCAGTGCTAAAGTGATTTGTTTATGCAGGAATGAATACTGCTATTCAGAATGCCCATGATTTATGGATTGTGTTTATGAATGACTTTTCTGCAAAATTGATGACACGGGCTCATGAATCAGAGCACTGACCTATTGGATTTTCTTCCAGCCTATTTACCTCATGGATTGTGTTTATGAATGACTTATCTGCAAAATTGATGACACAGGCTCATGAATCAGAGCACTGACCTATTGGATTTTCTTCCAGCCTATCTACCCATCTGATTTTTCATGTCCTTTGTCCAAATATATTTGAAAATATGCATAGTTGCTCTTTGCAATAACCTCAGGTAATTATGGTTTTCTTATGAGTATTTCCATTAATTTAGCCAAGTATCTTATGGGTGTTTCCATTGCTTCACCCAAGGATGCATTGAGTGGTTTTTATTTACTGGCATTTACTTGTTAGCTTAGTGGTGATTTCGTCATCTAATTAATGTTTTTCTCTGAAATGCTAAAACTCATCGCTACATGTTGGCTGTGTAGGTACTTTTTAGTCAGGTAGCGTTTAAAAGGTTGTTTTTTTAGATAAACTATCTGTCTTCCGATAGTTATTTGTTTTCCTTATCTGAAAACAAACAGTTTATCTAAAATTCCCACACTATTTTTGTTCGCCTTATTACTAGAGTTGATTATACAAGGATGAATCTATTTGTTCCTTCGGCGTTTCAAAGCAGGAACATATATTGATTATTCCATGATCTCACTTGTCTACAAAATCACATCGGTTTGCTAGGTTCAGGGTGCTTAATACATCAACCAGGTGGAGTAAGGTGAAGTATAATTCTAGGATCTTACATGGGATGCTATTCGTTTTTGTATCACTGGCTCATTTAGTTATTCTAGGAAGATAGATGTTTTGTTACATTCTGATTGGTCAAAATCATATTGTAGCTGGATGGCTTGTTTGGCTCTGTTGTGCTTAGGGCTGGCAATTTAGCTCGAAGCTCGCGAGCTGCTCACGAGTGGCTCGGTTTTGGCTCGGCTCGAGCTCGGCTCGTAGGCCAACGAGCCTGGGCTCGAGCTTTTTTTCTAGCTCGGTTCAAAAACGAGCCGAGCCGAGCTGAGACACAGCTCGCTCGTAGCTCGCTCGTTATTCTGCAAGCCCATGTACCCTTGATTTGTTGCCCAGCCCAAGGACAGTGGACAGCCCAACCAACCATTGCACATTTGCACTAGTACGTACTAGTGTCTAGTACTACGCAGCAGGATTAGTAGCGAGCAATTCCCAGCCCAATTCAGTAGCGACTAGCAACCCTGCCCAACGTGCTGTACTGCTGCCGTGCAGGTGCAGCAGGCCAGCAGCCAGCAGCCCAACCCTGCCCAACGTGCAGCCCAACCCTGCCCAACGTGCTGTACTGCAGGTGCAGCAGGCCAGCAGCCCAACCCTGCCCAACGTGCAGCAGGCTCGTTGCAGCTCGCGAGCCAGCCCGAGCTTTCAACGAGCCCGAGCCGAGCTTTTTGGCGAGCTCGTTTTCTTAACGAGCCGAGCCGAGCCGAGCTTGCTCAAAACCGAGCCGAGCCAGTTCCCATCTCGCTCAAACTCGGCTCGTTGCCAGCCCTAGTTGTGCTGCTGAAATATGCTATACTCAGCTTGATGTTTAGTGTGTCGGCATCCAGGTCAGTTACTATTCTTCTATACTTGCCCTATTTTCCATGTGGTGGCTGTTGTGGTGTACATGTATGTATAGTTTTAATGATTGCTATATAACAGATCTTAAGAAATGCTAATATTACAAGAAGCATTTAATTGTTTTTGACATTCACTATCAGATGCTAAACAAGAAAGTCTTCCCTAGCTCTTTATGGTTTTTTTTATAAGGGGAAAAGCCTCGATTCCATTACTCATAATAGAATTACACCAGTTTTCAGAGAGTATCCTGATATAGGTTTAAGAGTAGCAAAAGAAAAAATGGAAAGGAAGAGATCCTTGTGGTTTTTGTTTGCCTGCAAGGTGTTTTCTTTGGTTTCTGTCTTCCACAAAAGGTGCACATGTATACTGCGTGTCTTTTTTCCAGAACCTCCACCTTGAGGACCCAAGAGTTTTCAAGATTTTTTGAATGTAGCTTCCCACCTTCAAGACACTTTGTTTACGAATGTGAAGTGATGTACTATGTTTTTTCAATGGAATAGTTCCTGAACATGTTGTCTGTTCAGCTGAACTTAGATGAAAATGCAAAAGCAGACTCATATGATGTCCAGATGTAAAATCTAGACGCAGAGGAACACATGAAGGATCAATAGGGGAGCTCAGGGGCCTAAAATAACTTATCAAATGAACCTAATGCAATTGGTGTCGCATTTGGCTAACAATTCTTAATTCTCTATTTTCTGTAGTCACTGCAATGCTCACTAAACACATTGTTTTTTCAAGAACCGATAAAGGAAATTGCCATGTTGAGGCTAGAGATCAATAAAATATATTCTACCCCTGTATCTGAGTATTTTTAGTGGCCCTGTACCAGAGTTTGAGCTCGCGGCTATTCCATTCTGTCCAAAGTTTTGTACCAAGGGCGCTTCTTTGTTTCCTATAGCTGTGATAGAACAGCTCACCCAGCTAAGGTGCTACGTGTTCATGTAATTTTGCTGCTGACTGTGATCCTTGGAAGTTTGGTACTGACGATGGTACCCAGCCATGCTAATAAGATTTTTCTGCGATATGCATTTTGATACCTTCTTCTGCGCAAACCTTCATATTTAACCATGTCAACTGCATTGCTATATGAGGTTAGGTTGAATATTAGTAAAACTTATGTCTACTCTATGACCCGATGGCTATTGTTTGGACGTTTTTGTTGTCGATGGATGGGAGACAGAGATAAAGTCAGTTTGAGGATGCCTACATGTGCAATTCAGCTATTTCAGCAATTTTTTTAGCAAAAAAGCACATGCTTAGCTTTATGCACATAGTATTTCTGTTCTGTGTTTCAAATTCAATTGTACATTCGCTCAAAGATTCAGCTATATAAGATGTATAATTGCTTAGGGTAATTTTTCAGCTTGCAATGTTGGTGGATATCAATTATTACCGGCTGTCATTTTTTGCAGGCAGAGTGCGCCATGAATCTCTTTTATTGATTTCTATTGTATATGCATACATTGCGAACTTATGTTGTTAATTTTGCATGTTAGGATACTCGTGGAAACACAAGCAATACCAAACACGCAAGACCGGAGCATTCCGCTAAAAAGAAGCTGCAGCTCAACAATCCACCTGACCCAAAGTTGAAGAGTTCTACAGCAGCCTATTTTGTGACTCAAGTCATAACTTACAACCAAACTGTTATCAGACCTTAACTACTATGCCAGGGCTACATGCAGCTCCTGTACAGCTCTTATCAGCACTACTCTTTTGCCCCATCTCTACCGTTTTGTACAATATCCCTTTCCTACCTATGTATTACTGCTCTCCAGACATGGTAGTTTCCTGTCGTAATAGACAACTAAACTGTTTGCAATTAAAACATCTCTCTCTTATGTCATTACGGTTATTATCTACATCTCTATGTCTTTCTCAATCATTTAGTCCACTGACATTTTCATATAGCACGACGATTTATACACACTACGCAACGTGCGCAACGCGCGCAACGCGCGCAACGCGCGCAACAATTTCCTAGTAGGTATGATATTCAAATTTGAAGAGAGATATCCACGGTGATGCTATCCAGATTTTATTTGTACAAGCAAACCTGTGAGATACTTACGGTGCATATCATTTCTACTGCCGTTTCTAAGATCTAAAAGAGTAAAATATTCTCTGGAGATGTTTTCTGTACATCATATCTAGAGGGTCGGCCTATTAAAAATAATTGTTGTTGCATGTCCCGCTCCTTATACAATTATTTCTAGCTTCTTTGCCATCATATGCAATCTCGACCATAGAAAATATGTCTTAAATGTGATGACCCTACACTCTTTCTCTTAACTAGCAGACAATCCATACTTTGCTACGAGAAAATTAAATTCAGTCATTAAGACAATGAGTGAGCGAGTCATACATCTTTGTCTTTGTCGTGCAAGTATATGTGGCACATAATGCGTCGTGAGTGGCTCTGGTTATACCCAACGTGAAATTTTAGAGGAGTTAAATTAGATAAGACATATTTATAATTACAATGGATGGCATGGTGACTAATGTTATATTTTAGTAGATAATATGGATTTGTTACAACGAATATCATGATGGATAATTTTATTAAAATGACGAATCACTTACCAAGCTCTAAATAACAACCACTAGAAACTTCTAATCGTAGAGATTACGGGCCCATTTGGATCTTTTGCAAGGGCAAGCTATTGCTCACCTAACCTAGCCAAGCAAGGATATATGTTTGGTTGTTTCTTTAAAAGCTTGCCTTACCCGTAAAACTAGCCGCCCTTAGCAAGGAAAAGCTTGCCGAGGCGGGCGAGCCAATTTGGCTCTCCTGCGTGGGCAATGCCAGAGCACAAGACGAGAAAAGAGAGTGTGCGGAAGGGATAAAAACGCACGAGGCATGCACTCACTGCTCTTTTCTTCCCACTAGTGCCTTCCCTTTTTTTTCCACTGTTGTCTTTCCCATTTCCCCATCTCTCCCAGAACCCCATCTCTCTCACACATGTTGCGTATTTCTCCAAATCAGCATCCTCTTCTTCAGGCTTTCTAATTGGATCTTATTTCTACTGCATTACCTAAGCACAGGTACACTCCAAATATGTATATGGATTTTCTTTGTTTTTCGAATGACCGATTTTCTGTGATTGGAAGCTTCATCGTGAGTCTTTTTAGCTTTGAGCTAATTTTCTTGACGTGTTCCATTAGATCCACACATATTCCATTAAGTTTGTGCCTGCGAACTTCTCATCTGCTGCTTTAATTACTAGCAATTTCACATCTGTTCCTTCTTTCTCTATGGAGAACACTCATGTGCTCTTGTTCTGTTAAACTAGATCGATAATCCTGCAGAGTTCAATAGAAAACTTACATTTATGGTGGCATGTATGGTGCCATACTGGGCAATAATCACATATGCACGAAATAGAAATAGCCCTATAAGGTACTCTATTTTGGAAAGGAATAGAGAAAGAATGATGTATCTGCATAGGTTGTACTATGGTTAGGATTCAGATTGTGTTAACCTTCTTCGAATGAGGAAGTCTGTCTTCTTTGCACTATGCACCAAGGTTTGTTCTATGGGCCATCTAAGGGATACATGGCATTGAACAGTTGAGGAACAAGTAGCTATGTTTGCTCAAAAAGTAGGCCATAAGAAAAAGAACGGGGACATAAAGTTTTATTTCACACGGTCTGCTGAAACTGTCAGTAGATACTTCAATGAAGTTTTATATGCCATTGGTCAACTAGGACCTGATATGCTTAGACATAGGTCCACAAATGTGCCCTCCAAAATCCAGAACAACCAAATATTCTATCCATATTTTAAGGTATGCTTCACACTTCCTATAAAGGATAATATGTACATCTAGTAGTAAACGGATTTATATTATGCTTATCTATGATTTTGTATAATTTAGGATTGTATTGGTGCTATTGATAGAACACATATACCCTGCAATGTTCCTGCAAGAATTTCAGATCATAGAAAACTCTTCACAACCCAAAGTGTGCTTGTAGCTATGGACTTTGATTTAATGTTCACATTTGTTAGTGATGGATGGGAAGGATCAGCACATGACTCTACTTTATTGAGACGCTCTCTTGATCATCCAAATGGTCTCCGTGTACCAGAAGGTTGGGCGCTATTTTCTTGTGAATTTTTGTGATACAACAAATCATTTAGCTTAACTAATTTTAACTTATGTTAGGTAAGTATTACCTAGGGGATGCTAGATATACAGCCATGCCCCGGCTTTGCCACCATACCATCAAGTTCGTTAACATTTGCGTTGGTAATAGACCTCAAACCCCTTAGGAACTTTTAAACTTGCGACACACTTCTTTGCACACTACCGTTGAGAGAGCTTTTGGTACTTTGAAGAATCGGTTCAAGGTTCTTATGAGCAGACCCTTTTATTTCTTTCCTACTCAAGTTAGAGTTGTCACAGCCTGCTGCATTCTCTACAGCTGGATTTTGCAAAATGGAGGACCCGATCGATTTGTATACACCGAAGAACAATGGAGACAACACTATCCACGATCAAACCGGTTTCGACAAGATAATAGAGCAGAACAAAGGCAAATGATTCAGCTTAGGGATAATATTGCGCATAACATGTATGCTAATAGTCATTTTGTTGTTAGTGATGACAATTGAATTTTCTTGGTTGTAATCTAAACATGTATGGATTCTTGAATCTTGTAATGAAAAGCTTTATTGTAAGAGTCTATTCATATCTTTTCAACACTTCTTTTTAACCATGCATGTTTTGAGTTGACATATGTAGGAGATGGCAGGGAGTAGTGCCATGTGGCAGCCCCAAGAAGTGGAAGATCTCCTTCTGTACTACAAAGAGAAAATTCAAGAGTCCGGGAGGACCTTGGTTCTAAGAGAGGTGCATCATGAGGAGTGTGCTAGAAGGCTTAATGAAAAAAATGCCGCTAACTTCACATCAAAGCAAATCTATAACAAGTACCACAAGCTCAAAGGGGAATGGTAGATAATTGTTGAGGCCAAGTCAATTTGTGGTGTTAGTTTTGATGATGTCCAAAAGAAGATACTCCATGATGAAATAGATGTTGTAAAGATGAAATCAGTGAGTATCTAAGTGAGTATCTAACTGAAATATTTATATTTATGTGTTCAAATTGCATGTCAATTTGAACCGATTCTTCAAAGTACCAAAAGCTCTCTCAACGGTAGTGCGCAAAGAAGAGTGTCGCAAGTTTAAAAGTTCTTGAGGGGTTTGATGTCTGTTACCAACACAAATGGTAACGAACTTGACGGTATGGTGGCAAGAAGCCGGGCATGGCTATATATCCAGCATCCCCTAGGTAATACTTACCTAACATAAGTTAAAATTAGTTAAGCTAAATGCTTTGTTGTATCAAAAAAATGCACAAGAAAA
This sequence comes from Olyra latifolia, assembly GCA_036346145.1. NCBI lineage: Eukaryota > Viridiplantae > Streptophyta > Magnoliopsida > Poales > Poaceae > Olyra > Olyra latifolia. The sequence continues at coordinate 40,799,917 of CM070532.1, forward strand.
TAGCGCCCAACCTTCTGGTACACAAAGACCATTTGGATGATCAAGAGAGTGTCTCAATACAGTAAAGTCATGTGCTGATCCTTCCCATCCAGCACTAACAAATGTGAACATTAAATCAAAGTCCATAGCATCATCTTTCCAACATCTACTTCGTCATGGAGTATCTTCTTTTGGACATCATCAAAACTAGCACCACTAATAGACTTGGCCTCTACAATTATCTTCCATTCCCCTTTGTGCTTGTGGTACTTGTTGTAGATTTGCTTTGATGTGAAGTTAGCGGCATATTTTTCATTAAGCCTTCTAGCACACTCCTCATGATGCACCTCTCTTAGAACCAAGGTCCTCCCGGAATCTTGAATTTTCTCCTTTGTAGTATAGAAGGAGATCTTCCACTTCTTGGGGCTGCCACATGACACTGCTCCCTGCCATCTCCTACATATGTCAACTCAAAACATGCATGGTTAAAAAGAAGTGTTGAAAAGATATGAACAGACTCTTACAATAGTGCTTTTCATTACACGATTCAAGAATCCATACATGTTCAGATTACAACAAAGAAAATTCTGTTGTCATCACTAACAACAACATGCCTATTAGCATACATGTTATGCATAATATTATACCTAAGCTGAATCATTTGCCTTTGTTCTACTCTATTGTCTTGTCGAAACCTGTTTGATCATGGATAGTGTTGTCTCCATTGTTCTTCGATGTATACAAATCGATCGGGTCCTCCATTTTGCAAAATCCAGTTGTGGAGAATGCAGCAGGCTATGACAACTCTAACTTGAGTAGGAAAGGAATAAAAGGGTCTGCTCATAAGAACCTTGAACCGATTCTTCAAAGTACCAAAAGCTCTCTCAATGGTAGTGCGCAAAGAAGAGTGTCACAAGTTAAAAAGTTCTTGAGGAGTTTGAGGTCTGTTACCAGCCCATTCACGCAAATGGTAACAAACTTGACGGTATGGTGGCAAGAAGCAGGGCATGGCTGCATATCTAGCATCCCTTAGGTAATACTTACTAACATAAGTTAAAATTAGTTAACCTAAATGCTTTGTTGTATCACAAAAATGCACAAGAAAATAGTGCCCAACCTTCTATACACGGAGACCATTTGGATGATCAAGAGAGTGTCTAAATACGGTAGTGTCATGTGCTGATCCTTCCCATCCAGCACTAACAAATGTGAACATTAAATCAAAGTCCACGGCTACAAGCACATTTTGGGTTGTGAAGAGTTTTCTACCACGGAAACGATCTGAAATTCTTGCAGGAACATTGTAGGGTATATATATTCCATCAATAGCACCAATGCAATCCTAAATTATACAAAATCATAGATAAGCATAATATAAATCCGTTTACTACTAGATGTACATATTATTCTTTATAGGAAGTGTGAAGCATACCTTAAAATATGGATAGAATATTTGGTTGTTCTGGATTTTGGAGGGCATATTTGTGGACCTATGTCAAAGCATGTCAGGTCCTAGTTGACCAATGGCATATAAAACTTCATTGAAGTATCTACTGACAATTTCAGCAGACTGTGTGAAATAAAACTTTATCTCCCTGTTCTTTTTCTTATGGCCTACTATTTGAGCAAACATAACTACTTGTTCCTCAACTGAGCAATGCCATGTATCCCTTAGATGGCCCATAGAATGAAGCTTGGTCATAGTGCAAAGAAGACGAACTTCCTCATTCGAAGAAGGTTAACACAATTTGAATCCTGACCACAGTACAACTTACGCAGATACATCGTTCTTTCTCTATGCCTTTCCAAAATAGAGTACCTTATAGGGCTATTTCTATTTCGTGCATATGTGATTATTGCCCAGTATGCCACCATACATGCCACCATAAATGCAAGTTTTCTATTCAACTCTGCAGGATTATCCATCTAATTTAACAAAACAAGAGCACATGAGTGTTCTCCATAGAAAAAGAAGGCACAGATGTGAAATTGCTAGTAATTAAAGCAGCAGATGAGAAGTTTGTAGGCACAAACTTAATGGAATATGTGTGGATCTAATGGAACATGTGAAGAAAATTAGCTCAAACCTAAAAAGACTCACGATGAAGCTTCCAATCACAGAAAATCGGTCATTCAAAAAACAAAGAAAATCCATATACATATTTGGAGTGTACGTGTGCTTAGGTAATGCATAAGAAATAAGATTCAATTAGAAAGCCTGAAGAAGAGGATGCCGATTTGGAGAAATATGCAGCATGCGTGAGAGAGATGGGGTTTTGGGAGAGAGGGGGAAAATGGGGGAAAGGCAAGAGTGGAAAAAAAAAAGGGAAGACACTAGTGGGAAGAAAAGAGCGATGAGTGCTTGCCTCGCGCGCTTTTTTCCCTCCCACGAGCTCTCTTTTCTTGCCTCGTGCTCTGGCATTGCCCATGTAGGAGAGCCAAATTGGCTCGCCCACCTCGGCAAACTTTTCCTTGCTACGGGCGGCTAGTTTTATGGGTAAGGGAAGCTTTTAAGGAAACAACCAAACATATGTCCTTGCTTGGCTAGGTTAGGTGAGCAATAGCTTGCCCTGGCAAAAGATTCAAACGCGCCCTACCCCTCCATGGCTCCATATCAATGATCCTTCCGAATAAAAAGCTTTAGAAATGACTTACAACATTGCCCTTGAAGGGCCACCATAAAGAAGACAATGCCCTTTCCACCCGAATTTCAAGGCCAGTTTACTAGGGATAACGTTAGCTTTTCGGACGATAATTATGTGCTTCTTGAACCTTCATGAAATTTCAACTTAATTACCTCCTTACATAAGAGAAACGAATCAAGCTAACCATGTGCTAACGTAAGTACAAGTGAAGGAGACGTGGTTACTAGTTACTAAGGGTGGGTTCTTTTCAGCTTTTTTTATCCCATTTATTTGCCTTATCTCGTCACTTCGAGAATTTTTCGAGATAGTCTCGAGAGCCGGTTGGCCTTCAATTTTGGGGTTTAGAGAGCTTATAGACATGTCTACGAGATAAAAAAAACGACTCAAAAGTAATAAAAAGGTAAGATAAGTCAAATAAAACATGAGATAAGTAGGATAAGCTGACTCATCCTACTTATCTCGTGTCTTATTTGATTTATCCTACTTTTTTATTACTTTTTGAAATCGGTTTTTTTTTATCTTGTAGGCATGTCTATAAACTCTCTAAACCCCAAAATTGAAGGCCAACCGGCTCTCGAGGCTATGTCAAAAAATTATCGAAATGATGAGATAAGGCAAATAAGTAGATAAGAAAAGCTGAAAAGAACCCGGCCTAAGTTGGGCCCGGATCTAACTTAAGGGTCACGTACAGTTGGTGCACATATATCGATATGTCTAATTAGCCTATCAATTCATATGTCACTGGTTAATTTGGATTAGGCCTGCAGATGCAAACAAGAGCACTTATTAAGTCATAACTAAGAGCATCTCTAATAGTAGCTGAAAATATTGTTTATCTAATTTTTTAAGGACAGATTGTCTGTTGGAGCTAAAGAATATTTTAGAGTATAGTGTAAAGTGTAAATAAATTTTATAAGTAGATAGATTAGGTACCGAATAGTGTTATTTTATAAAGAAATTTAAATTATTTTCTCCAAGAAACATTCAAGGTGGTTAGGAGCAACCGGGCTTTCGCTCACGGGTGCGATCGGCGTCGGCATTTGTTGCATGCAGCTGGCGTCGGTGCGCGCATGTGCAAGCACCCGTGGTGGTGCGGTTACCCACCCTCCATTCCTGCAAGGTTTTCGCTGGCCCCGGATCCAACCCATTTCGGTACATACAGCTCCAAAACCAAAAGTTTTCACGGTCACCAATTTTTGGTAACACACTCAAACTGTTTTAGAAAATTAGAAATGATCATCCATTCCTACTAATAACAAGTGGTGTCGTGTACATTTTTATTGCTTAGAGGCAGCATCGAGCATTTGAGGCAATGCTAAGGAAATTGGCTTAGACTAGACTTACTAGACGCAATGCGGTGTTATAACCAATTAGAGAACGACAAAGAATGTACTAAATTGATTTTGCATTAGGACTGGATATGCAAAAAAAAAAAAAATGCTCTTCTTCCACTTCTCATTGCTTCCCTTCTCCTCAATGCTGGCAAGAGTTCTGCCGTGGCGAGGATGATGCCCACCGCTACGAGGACAATTATGATAGCAATGTCCCTATTGATGGAGGGTCTGTAGTGGCAATGAGGACAACGCTAATGATGATGCCAGAAAAACATTGTTAGTGGAGGGCCGACCACATCGACGAGGATCATCACCATGGGTCACCCGAGATCAACATTAATCTTAACAAGTCAAAACTGTACTTTAAGTACACATTATCTTGCCAAAATTATATCAATTAATACGTTCATCAAATCACTTTCCGTCCAAAATGAAAAACCTTCATCGTAAAATTCTCTACAAAATATCAAGACAAAAAATCATCCGAGTAAAGGAACACCCTAAAATAGTCTAAACCGTAAAAACTGTATGTGCTGAAACATAAATCCGTCCCGCTCTAAACAAGTCTCAAACACCATCTCCTCGACCAAATCAAATAAAATCACATATACTCATCACCATATGAAGACCTTCACATGGTCTCATAGTAGTAGAACTTTCAAAACGGACTTAGTACATGGTATGGGCATCCATTTAAAGTTTAACCAGTTGTTTATAGTTGAACTAAGCAACATCCCTATCTTTAGAATGTCTTGATCTTCTAGTAGGGATATGAATTCCCCGCCAGATACAATATCCACCTTTCTGATGGGTTATGTTAGGGACTCTATCGATAGGATATCTCCACGAGTACCTACCAGGTAAAGAAGATAACTTCTAAAAGGTGTAACAGCTTCTCGCGACCTAGGAAGGTGTGGGGACGTGCAGTTACATGCCCAGCCGACGGTCTAGGTCCCCTATAATGCAAGAGAGATACGAGCGACTTAGAGCCATATCTAGTGAGAGCATCCGTAGCAGAAACTCTGTAGTGGTATAGAAATAGCGTTTTAGAGATAGAGTTTCTGGTGGAGGGAATGAATCTTTTAGGGTGTAGTATAAAGTGTGAAGCAATTTTAGAGTAATGGAGATAGAAAATAGAGATAGAGCTTCTGGTATGGATGCTCTGAGACCACAAGCCAAGGTGTTATCGGGCTAGGCTAGAACTTTAACTCTAATAGCGATCTAGAGGGTATTAGCTACTTAGGGACACTTATTGCATAGGTGCTTAGCAAAATTGCTGCAAAATTATGAGAGAACTCCCAATAACGCCCTTCATTCATTATGTTCGTCATGATCGCTATCTTGGCCTCAATAGAATGTGGAAATGACAAGAACTACTCGTGCCCTTCTCTCTATGGTTGTAGCATTCCGTTATTTCAAATTTCACTACTAGAGAAGTGGGCTTTACTACCGGTACAACTGTACCGGTTACCCACGAACCCGTAGTGGTTCAACGGCTACAAGGGCCATAACAGCCAGAGCAGGTCCGAACCGGTAGTAATGTCGAGTATCACTACCAACTGAAACCACAAACCGGTAGTGATTCCTAGGGCACTAATTCCCTGTTTCACTACCGGTTTAGGATTCCAGCCAGTAGAGGTTCCCAATATTTAAACACTTGTCTTCCTCCCTAAGCTCCGCCCATGAATAGATCAGAGGATCGAGCCCGTGGTCTTGGGGGAGGTTGCTGCCATGTTTTTTCAAAATTTGGTGATTTTACTCCAATCCAAGTGCTCCGAGGTTAGTAACATCATCCTCACTCCATTTATAGTTAGATGTAGGTGCTTCTTTGTTTTAGATTTGGAAAAATTGTGGCAGTTTTTTCCACAATTTTGAACCTAGAGCTCTCATTAAAGGTGGGGATCTAGCTCAAATTTAAGAATTCTTTATTTTAGATGTAGTTAGATGAAGAATTTTGAATCTAGAGCTCTTATTGAAGGTAGAGATCTAGCTCAAATTTAAGAATTTTTTCTGTGATAAAGCATTTTGAACCTAAAGATCTTGAAGGTGGGGATCTAGCTCAAATTTAAGAATTCTTTGCCTTAGATGTAGTTAGATGAAGAATTTTGAATCTAGACCTCTCATTGAAGGTGGGGATCTAGTTCAAAGTTAAGAATTTTTTCCATGACGAAGAATTTTGAATCTAGAGCTCTCATTGAAGGTGGAGATCTAGCTCAAATTTAGGTTTTTTTTCTATGATACAACATTTTTAACCTTGATCTCTTATTGATGGTGGGGATCTAGCTCAAATTTAAAAATTAGCTGAAAATTAGCTTGCTCTGACCTAATGTAGATGGACCGGCAATGGATGTACAACACGGACCGACGCTCTAAGGAGTTCATTGAGGACATGCAAGCTTTTATCAGTACGGCCATTGTGAAAGTGCACCTAGGCACATAAGTGATTTTGGTGATTAATGACAAACACATATAATGATAATTATTAGTAAATGTTTGAGTTAGTGCTTGCCTAATGTCAAACCTTTAGTATGTATTTATTTGTATTATGAGACTAACAAGTTTGTTGCTAAGATTATTTTAGTCTCATCCAAATGGAAGAATTCTTTAGGTCAAGTAAATAAGCAAAGATAAGACATGCAATCTCGGTATCCCTTCTATATTTATTATTGCGTTCCTCTTTTGCAAATGCATTGTGAGCTCTAAGTAACATATTGCCTATATATGCACATTGGTTCATCTCATATCTATTTGTGCATATATATATATATACTCACTTGAGTTCAATATGTGTCTTATCTCTAGTATGCATGTCTTAATTAGAGTTAAACTTCATATTGCTATAAATTGATTTGGTGCATGCTTATCTTGTTTATATATCTTCTAATGCACATCACTTAGTGAAGTTTAATATAGATTGCCCCACAACTTCACTCTAGCTTGAATATTATTTGCACATGTGTAATTCTTATATATTTTATCATGTGGATCATTAAGTGAAGATTCTGGTCCTTGCCATGGTTTAATTATTTCATCATATTGGTAATTATCTCACTAGTGCATCTAGCTCCATTACATATTCATCTTGTTGCACTTAGTGAAGAATATTTCTCTTATCAAGTGTTTCCACTCATATTGTGCATATTTATATGAAACACTTGTTGTACTTAATTGCTCACAAATATCAACTTATTCATATCCATTGAGCTTTTGGAACTAATATCTTTCATGAGTGATTTGGAAAGAATTAGGTCCCGTGAGTATGTGTGATGGCCAAGGTATGTTAAAGGATGACGGTTAAGCCAAGGTCAATAAGACGGCGGTGTCACCAAGAGTTGAAGACTAAGTCAAGATCAATTTGGCGTGGAGATCATCGGGAAGGATGATCAAGTCAAAGTTGATAGGACAAGAGTCTCATGAGGTGCATCGAGTCAAGTTGGACAAGGTAAAGGCGTCATCAATCTTTTGGTAAAGGTCATCATGCATAATGAAGAAAAAGATGGCAAGTGACTATTCTAGACTTGACTTGTATTATCTTTGATTTAATTTGAGTCTAAGGATTGTCGTACTATCAAGAGGGATGCGATGGAGAATGACTTCTAGATGTGTCAAGTGCTCAAGTGATCCATCCTAGTGAAACTTAGAGAGAGTGTGGTATTGGTGGTGTCCGAAAGTGAGAGTTATAGGTCTCCCTTGCCTTCTTTGTGAGTTCTCCATTTATCTTTTGGGATTTAAGAAGTGAGACCTTGTTGGTTGTGTATCTCTCGTTCTTAGCTTTCCGTAGAGTCCAAGATCACTCAAAACGGAGTCCGGAGTCAAAAGTTATGCCCATTTTCGTCGGAGTGTGCAGTGGCTGTTTTCAGGCCTCGGACTGTCCGATAGTTGACTATCGGACTGTCCGATACCCCTCGGACAGAAACCTTCGGACTGCCCGATTTTCATAGGTTTGGGTCTCACTGTTTCCCCATATCGGATTGTCCGACCTTTGACTATCGGACTGTCCGATATTACACAGAACTGTCTGTAACGGTCAGATCCGTGGAAGCTCATATTTAAAAACTCCCCTCTCCAAATAGCCGTTGTCAAGGCTGTGTGAAGTGTCTCCCCTTGTTCTTGAGCCCCTATAGCACCCCTCTACTCTTAGATCTTTGTGATCCTCTTTGAAGAAGGGTTTGGAAGAGTTGAAAAGAGGGATTGAGGGAGAATTGGGAGAAAGTTTGGGAGGTGATTCCTTTGTGAAATTAGTGTGTTCTTCAGCCCTAGTGACCCCTCCACTCTTTCATCTAGGTGATCCCCTTGGGAAGAAGGGTTGGGAAGAGTTGGGAGGAGGTGTGAGTGTGAATTGAGCAAGAGTTGATCTTTGAGCACTTGTGGTCATCTCCAAGTTCGTTCTTCATGGCATTTGTTACTCTTGGAGGTTGAGGACTCCTACACGGCTAGGAATTAGTTACGAGCCACCGAGGTTTGTGTGGTGCGCCGTGTCAAGTTTGTGAAGGCTCGATTTCGTCTCCGCAAAGGAAGAAATCAAAGGAGTGAAGCCGGCGAGTGCATTGTGCAACACCAGTGAGGGAAGGATTGAAAAAGACCCTAGCTCAAGTGTGACCGAGCCGCCTCAACGGAGACGTAGGATCCCCTCAAGGATCCGAACTTCGGGAACAAATATCTTCGCGTCTCATCTTCATTTCGGTTTTTATCCTTTTCACTTTCTAGCTTGAATTACTTGTTTATTTTATTATTGAGTTATTATCTTGTCTTGTGTGATACTACTACACCTATACTTGCTTGTAAACTATCTTTGGTGCAGGTGGTATCCTTGAATTTGTGATATTTGAATTGAATTCGAAGTCCTCTGTTTTCTGTGCAGACCGGACAGTCCGATACTTGCCTCGGATAGTCTGATACCCATCGGACTGTCCGACCCTGTACCATCGGACTGTCCGATACAACTTCCGCAATTAACTCTGTTTATTGTTTTAGAATTGGTAACCGCCTATTCACCCTCCCTCTGGGAGACATCCCGGTCCTTTCATATTGCATACAAGCCATTAGGCTTCATATGCTGTCCATGCCTAAACTGTAAGAATAAGGAGTATTCAAACTCATGGTAGCTTCATAACCATTTGCTCCAAAGAGGTTTCCTGCCTAACTATATCTGTTGGACCAAGCACGGTGAAGAAGGGATTATACAGGAAGACGATGAAGAAGAAGAGGGAGACAACAATAACCCGCACGCTGCCCAATACAATTCCATTGCAGATACATTAGGGGAGTTTGGTGAAGATGATCTAGATCAGATGCTGTGTGATGGAGAGGGAGACTATACTGATGAAAGACAATTTTAAAAGTTCCAGCTTCTGTTAGAGGACTACAGAACACTGTTGTACCCAGACTACGGGTAGGGCCACAAAAAGTTGCGTACCACACTAGAATTGATGCAATGGAAAGTAACAAATGGTTTGTCCAATAAGCGATTCGACAAGTTGTTATATCTTATAAAGAAGTTGCTTCCAAAGGATAACATGCTGCCTGAAACTATGTACGAAGCCAAGCAAATTGTCTGCCCTTTAGGATTGGAAGTACAGAAGATACATGCATGTCCTAATGATTGTATCCTTTATCGCAAGAAGTACGAGGATTTGGATGCTTTTCCAGTGTGCTAAGCATCATGATATAAGATCAAGCGTGATGACCCAGATGAGGTAGAGGGGGAACCTAAGAAGAAGAGCCCCCGCAAAGATGGTGTGGTATTTTCCTATAATCCCTGTTGAAGCAATTGTTTGTGAAACAAAGCGCATGCCCAAATGATGCAATGGCACAAAGAAGAGCGTAAGGATGACGCAATGCTAAGACACCCTGCTGATGGCTCCCAGTGGAGGAAAGTCAGTAAAACATACCCGAACTTTGCAAAGAAGGTACGGAACGTAATGTTTGGGTTGAGTACGGATAGGATGAATCCTTTCAGAGAGATAAGCAGCAGTCGTAGCACTTGGCCTGTGACTTTATGTATCTACAATCTTCCTTCTTGGCTGTGCATGAAGCGGAAGTACATTATGATGTCGTTGCTTATTTAAGGCCCAAAGCAACCTAGAAACGACATTGATATGTACTTTAAATCATTGGTTGAAGATCGTCTAACGATGTGGAATGATGGTGTACGGCTATGGGATAAGTATAAACGAGAACACTTCATCCTACGTGCAATGTTATTCGTAACCATCAACGACTGGCCTGCACTCGGTAACCTGTCGTGCCTAACTATCAAAGAATATAGAGCCTGCATCTAGTGCTTAGATGAAACTGACAGCATGTACCTGAAAAACTGTCGAAAGATTATATACATAGGCCACTACAGGTTTCTTCTTACGAATCACCCGTTACAGAAGAAAGATAAGAATTTTAATGGAAAACCAGACCATCGTACTAAGCTTGCGCATCTGTCAGGACCTGATTTTACTAAACCGGACCCCTCTGTGTCAACGGTATGAGTCCCAAGGATCCGTGCTCATACCCACAGTAAACAAAGATGAATTACTAGTATCACACTGCATAACTAAATAAAATAATCAGAGTGCAACAGCTCCACTTATTACAATAATTTATAATGACCATAAGTCTTCATTGAATGCAACTAAGAAGAAAATAAAGAACGATAATGGTGTCCCATCACGGCCACGGGCACGCATTGAACAGGAGTCGCTAGTAGTCCTACGCACCATCCGGATAGTCTGCAACGTACTCCTGGTCATACTCCTAACCTGCTCGAGGAATAAGCAGCCCCGAATAAAAGCCGGGATTAGCACGCGAATGCTAGCAAGTCTTTTCTGGAAAGGGCCAGGCTAGGCTTATCTTAGGAAAGATAGTGGCTCATTTGTATAAAAGCATTTAGCAAAACATAAGTAAAAAAAATAGCAATTCTCATGATTAATCTCAACAATAAGGTAAACATGGCATAATTCTCAAACTCAGTGTCTCATATCTCAGATTCTCATATCACCATCTCAATAAAGTTCTCATACTCGTTCTCGTTCACCATGAATCATCTAGCAACGGTACACTACCGGAAAAACCTTATCCAAGTCAAGTTATTTAAGGTGTACCTACGATGTGAAAAACCACCAAGACGCTCATAACCGGGTGCACGACCATTCGATTGGGTTTACACTCTACAGAGGTTATACGCTTTCCCCACAAGATACGATACTTTCCCGTCGGAAAGCATCATAACAAAATCCATCAAAAGACCAACCCCGAGTTTGACACAGTCATACCTGATATTCACACAAGTACCCTAGGGGAGCTTCGACTGTACCTGATATTCACACAAGTACCCCGAAGTCCAATACCCCGGGCTATACACCGGCAATGACGCATCCCTCGGGACCTCACCCACGGTGCAAGGACAGTGGCAATCCCGACGTTACTCTCCCTCTAGATCAGGTCCGTCCCATACCGGGCTTGCGGTTGCACAGAAAATTCTCAGTTAAATCCATCACAATCATCGGTCCTTAGGGACCAGAGCGTCGACCCAAGCCACCCACTCCGAGTCAAATTATTAGTTGGTCAAATTTTAATTAATGAGTGAATAATCCCACCAAAACCCAAGTTCTCATGTCTCATACTCAGATACTCCAGATTCTCATATAAAAGTACGTAACAATGTTTTTATGAGTAGGAATCACTCCCCGATGGCTATCTAAGCAATGCTAAACCAACTAATAATTTAAAAACAGTAGCAAATTACATAATATTCTCATCATAAGGTTTGTCATGATCGTGGGTGCATATCATATAAATAAATGACATACACTAGGAATCACTAAGGTAAATACACATGATTTAATTAAATAGCAGTTTTGCCAAAATCTAGAAAATTAGGATTCTAGGGGAAAGACTTGCCTTCCTGATCGTCTTGACCTTGCAAAACGTCGGCGGCGTCGATGAACTCTCCTTCGTCACCCACGTGATCTACCACACGCAAAACGAGAATAACAATAATAAATACCAGAAACAGTAAATCAATTGAAAAATTATATAAACATTACAGTAGATAGATATGAATTTTCAGGAATTTTAGAAACTGGAATCGCCGGATTTAGAGTTCGGATGAATTTACAGCAAAATAGTGAAGGATCACTATTTCAAATTCGGGAAAAAGAGAAGATTTCTTGTAGCTACAGTCGCAATGTAGCAAAAAACCCACGCGTGAAGGGATAAGGAGGCTCTTGTCGGCTGAAATCGAGAGGAAGGTGGGGCTCAGCGAGGCGGCGGCGGCACGACGGCGGTCCGGCGACTTCGGCGCGACGGCAAGTGGTTCGACGACGACGACGCGATGCAAGACTGCGGCGAGACGGCGACGCATGGAGGAGGAGGCGGCATGGCTCGGAGGCGAGGCGGCGCTACTTAACGGCGGGCCGACTGGGAGTGGCGGCGGCGGATTGCTGCAGAAGCGACGCGCGGCACAAGCGGCGCGCGTGGCATCGGTGGCCCGCAGGCGGCGCGGGCTCATGGGCGGCAGCAGCGCAGTGGCGGTGAGATGAAGCGATGGTGGCAGCGCCACGGGGCAACGGGTTGGCGATGGCGGCGTCTGGCGAGCGGCACGGCGCGGCGCTCCGGTCGGCGGCACGGACGAGGTATGGCAAGAAGGACAGGGGGACGTCGGCGCGGCTACCTTGAGACGTCAACGATAGCGGCGACGGCAGGCGCGAGGAGGATGTAGGGCGACGGCAACACAGATGGATTTGGGACAAAGGATTAGGGTTGATTGGGTTTATATATGGGGATTTAGGGCTAAGCATGGTTGGGCTAGGATTGGGCCAAGCCCAATCCGCGAGGATTAGTGCTAAACCTAATTGCTTTAAGATTTGTGAAGAAAATTTAGAAACGAATTTTATTAATTTTTAGGGTGTCACAAACCTCCCCTCCTAACAGGAATCTCGTCCCCGAGATTCGAACGGAAAAGGTCGGGGAATTCCGCTTGCAAATCCTCTTCTCTTTCCCACATTGCCTCTTTTTCTGAGTGATGATTCCACTGAACTTTGCAAAATTTGATCTTACGGCTTCTGGTGCATCTCTCAGATTCCTCCAAAATTTTTACTGGATACTTGATATAGGTCAAATCCTCTCGCAATTCCTCATTCTCCAACGGAGTCTGTTCTTCTGGCACACGCAAACACTTGTTTAGCTGAGATACATGAAATACGTTGTGCACATCGGACAATTGCGACGGTAGTTCCAACTGATACGCAACTTCTCCTTTCTTTTCAAGAATACGAAACGGTCCAATATATCTCGGTTCTAGCTTTCCACCGACTCTGAATCGACGAATACCTTTCATTGGTGACACTTTCAAATACCAAAGTCATCCACATTAAACTGCAAGTCACGACATCGATGATCTGCATAGCTCTTTTGTCTCGACTGGGCTGCTTTTAACCAACTCTGAATCGTGCGAACCTGTTTATCGGCCTCTTTTAATATGTCTGGTCCAAACACTTTATTTTCCCCAGTCTCTTCCCAAAATAGCAGTATACAGCACTTGCGACCATACAATGCTTCAAACGGTGACATCTGAATGCTCGACTGATAGCTGTTGTTGTACAAAAATTCTGCATATGGCAAATTTGTATCCCAACTGTTCTTACTTTCCAACGCACAAGCGCGAAGCATATCCTCTAAAATTTGATTTGTCCTCTCAGTCTGACCATTAGTCTGGGGGTGATAAGCAGTGCTGAAATTTAACTTAGTCCCCAACAATTTGTGCAAACTTTGTCAAAACCTGGATGTAAACTGAGAACCACGATCAAACACAATTTTCTTTAGAACACCATGCAAACATACTATTCTGGCCATGTATAGCTCTGCAAGTCGATCACTGGTATAAACAGTTTTAACCGGTATGAAATGAGCAACCTTGGTCAATCGGTCCACAATTACCCAAATTGAATCAAACCCTGACCTTGTCCTCGGTAGTCCGGTTATAAAATCCATACCTATTTCTTCCCACTTCCAATTAGGAATTTTCAGGGGTTGCAACAATCCTGCGGGGCGTTGATGTTCCGCTTTCACCTGCTGACAGATATGACATAACGCGACATACTCTGCAATGTCTCTTTTTATTCCGGTCTAGCAATACTTTTCCCGTAGGTCTAGGTACATCTTGGTACTGCCTAGATGGATGGAAATAGCGGATTCGTGCGCCTCACGAAGAATTATTTCCTTTAATTCCTTGCTATCCGGTACAAACAATCGCTTCCCGAACCAAATTACTCCATCATTATCTATTGAAAATCCTGCAGCTTTGCCTTTATCCATTCGGGCTTTGATCTGGGAGCTTTCTTCATTTTTCTGTGCTTCTTTGATCCGTTCATTAAGTGTAGGTTTCACAACCATGGCATTAATCATCCCATGCTTAACAATACACAAATTCAATCTTTTCATCTCTCCATTTAGTTCCGGATGATGTTTCTTTCGACTCAGTGCATCGGCAACAACATTGGCTTTTCTCGGGTGATAGTGAATTCCCACATCATAATCTGCGATCAACTCTAACCACCTTCTTTGTCTTAAATTCAGATTTGGTTGCGTGAAGATATACTTCAAACTCTTGTGGTCGGTATAGATTTCGGTGCGTTTTCCCATGAGATAGTGCCTCCTAATTTTTAGGGCATGCACAACGGCGGCTAATTCCAAGTGATGGGTCGGATAATTCACCTCATGCGGCCGAAGTTGACGAGATGCATAGGCTACAACCTTTCCTTCTTGCATAAGTACGCAACCCAAACCATGCTTTGAAGCATCACATAAGATTTCAAAATCTTTCCGATTATCGGGCAGAACAAGTATTGGTGCGGTGGTCAAATGTTTCTTCAATTCCTGAAAACTGTGCTCGCAAGTTGAGGTCCAGTCAAACTTTTTGTCCTTCTTTAATAACTGAGTGAGTGGTCTCGCAATGCGTGAAAAGTCTTCGATGAACCTCCGATAATATCCTGCCATCCCGAGAAAGCTTCTGACCTTTGTCACGAAATCTGGTGACTCCCAATTCTGTATCTCTTGCACCTTGCTAGGTAATGCTACGACACCGTCGGCTGAAACGACGTGTCCCAAGAAAGAAACTTCACTCAACCAAAATTTGCACTTGCTGAATTTTGCATACAACTTGTGTTCTTGTAACTTTTCTAACACCAAACGAAGATGTTCGGCATGCTCTTCTTCGCTATTTGAATATATGAGGATATCATCAATAAACACGACCACAAATTTGTCCAGAAACTCCATAAATACCTTGTTCATCAAACTCATGAATTGAGCAGGGGCGTTGGTCAGACCAAAAGACATCACTATGTACTCATATAGACCACAGCGAGTAGTGAATGCGGTCTTCGGTATATCCTCTTTTCTGATCTTAATTTGGTGATATCCTGACCTTAAATCAATCTTTGAAAACACACGGGCTCCTCTCAACTGATCAAACAGATCATCTATGCGAGGCAGTGAATACTTATTCTTAATTGTCACCTCATTCAATGACCGATAGTCCACACACATTCGCAATGTGTTATCTTTCTTCTTCACAAAAATGACTGGAGATCCCCACGGAGATGAACTAGGTCTTATAAAACCTTTATCTTGCAACTCTTTAATTTGCTTCTTTACTTCAGCTAACTGATTAGTAGACATGCGGTATGGCCTCTAGGATATCGGCGCAGTACCTGGAGCTAATTCTATCACAAATTCCATATCACGATCTAGCGGTAAACCGGGCAAATCTTCTGGGAATATATCCGGGTATTCACAAACAACAGGAACTGACTCTAACGGAGGGTTTTTAGGCTCTTTCCCATCACTTTTTAGGCAATTGATGGTGCTGGAATTTCCCAAATTTGGCATGTCTGACTTGAATTCCGCTTTGAGACCTCTGTGGTTGACCAAATTTATTGCCCTCTTTTCACAATCTATTTGCCCTTTATGTTTTGCCAACCAATCCATACCCAAAATTACATCTAACCCTTGCGATTCAATGAGAATAAGGTTTGCAAGGAATTCCACTCCTTTGATGTTGATAGTTACTTTAGGACAGAACCTATCAGCAAACATAGTTTTTCCCGGGGATTGCACTACTAGAGGGGTTTTGAGTGAACATGTTTTCCAATTATTTTGTTTCACTAAGTTGTTCAATATAAAAGAATGCGAAGCTCCAGAATCAAATAAAACTGTAGCAGGGACTGAGTTAACTGAAAACTTACCAAACACGACAACGGGTGCATCCTGGGCTTCCTCGGCGGTGACATGATTCACGCGACCTCTACTGGCCGTCTGGGGTGTCCTTGGGGTCCCTAGGACTCCACGTCCTTGTCCTGAGGCGAGTGCACGGCTTGGAGTACCACCTTGATTGCCTTGCGGTGGTGCTGGATTTTGACGCTTCTGAGGGCAGTTGTTGGCATAGTGACCCATTTGTTGGCAGTTATAACAACGGATGGCTGAAGTGTCAACTGGGGGTCTCTGTGGCTGTCCTGCAATGTTGGGACGCTGCACTGGTACACTGGAACGAGGCGCTGAGCCGAGCTCGAAACGTTGGTAAAGCTAAGCGGGATCCTGAATCGACCGAGGCGAGGCCTAGAACTTCTGGCTTGTTGCTGTGCCTGAATCTTCCTTTTTCTAGCCTCACTCAACTCACACTGAGCTTCTTCTTGGATTAGAGCTTTATCCACAATATTTTGAAAGTTATCCATGTAGAGCACAAGAAGCGGTGCCTTAATTGTTGGATCCAACCTAGGCAGAAAACGACGAGTCTTGGCGGTCTCCTTACTTACTTCCTCTGGGGCATAGCGAGACAGTTGAATAAACTTATTCAGGTACTCTGTAACATTCATATTCCCCTGACGAAGTTGCTGAAATTCTTCCCTTTTAGCTCTAGCTTGCCACGTGGAATGTGCGCAGATCAACAAGCAGCTTCAAATTCTTCCCAAGTAATAGCATGAGGGTTGGGATGTGCAGCACGGAAAGTCTCCCACCAAGTAGCGGCAACTCCGGTGAGCTGGTGTGCAGCGAACTTCACACTTTCCTGGTCATCACAATTTGCCAAGTACAACTTGCGTTCCACATCCCTAATCCAATCATCTGCAACCAAAGGATCAGCGGATCCGGCGTAGGTAGGAGGTCTAGTCCTCATGAACTCTCCAAGCTTTGATTGGCGGAGGAGCAGGCTGCTGAATAACCACGGGCTGCGGGTTTGCAATGTGGTGAGCAATCGTTTGCATGAACATAGTTTGCGTATTCATAAACTGCTGCCAATCTGGTTCTTTGCATCGGAGAGGTAGCACCGACCGACCGATCGTTCTTTGGGCAGCAGCCGAGGCGAGGTGGAGGCCGAGCTGGTTCTTTGTGGCTCCATGGGTGGGTTGCTGATCTCCCACCGGTGGTTGCTGATTCGGCTCACCAAACGGCTCTGCAAGCGGTACTGGATCAATTGGAGCTTGGCCACAGCCGCGACCACGACCACGTCCACGGCCTCTACCACGACCACGACCACGACCTTCACCATGACCTTGAACTTGATCCATATGTGGTTGTTCAAATAGGAACCGTAAGGCAGAGGAGATGTGTGACAAAAATACAAAAGGCTGAAAATAATTTTAAATACTTATTTTAAATAACAGGCCGCTTATACACGACTGCTACTTAGTACGGGACAAGCTGACATATAAAAGTCCACGAAACACGTCACACGCGTGCACGTAGATCATCCAGAAAAATTCAGCACACTACTAAAGTCCTATACACACATAAACATGGAATTATTTTACTTTTTAATCTTTTTGGAATAAAAATTTTCGCAACTGTACAGACACCGTACGGACATTGTACCGTACCGTACCATTTTTTTTTGCTAATCCTAGCAAAACAAACTACGAGAACAGCAGAACCATAAAGATGATTCAGGATGCTCCACACAAATTATTGTATTTAAAAAAACGCAATGCCTATTTAATATACTTAGGCACAACTTATACCTTATAATCCCTAGTCTTGCATTATCAATGTATTATATTCTTCCCGCTTCTTCCTTGACATCTTCAAATAAACTGGTAATCTAAATAGTATAGAAAATTTTTCCTTTTATGAGACACTAAGATAGGAGAGGACCCAACAATTACTGCTAAGCTAATTTTAGTTTTTTTAATAAAATAATCCCAACTATGATACTCCAGACTAACTAGCGTTTCCTACATTCAGCGTGGCTCTGATAGCATCGTAATGGGACACGTGTATTTTCTTTGGTAAAGGATTTGAATGTAGTCTTTAGAAAGGGTCCTGGTAGTAAACATGTTCGATTGAAGAAGATAAGGCACCCATGTTGAATAAAAAGTCACTTTTTTTGGAACTTATTGGAAAGTCTTAGATATCCATCACTCAATTAACGTCGTTCACCTCACAAAAAATGTTTGTGTGAACCTGCTAGGCTTCCTAGATATGTACAGCAAATCGAAAGATACACTTCAAACACGAAAAGACCTGAAACTATTGGAACTCAGGAACGACCTACATCCGGAAAAGAGAGAGAAATGACAACATTACCTATATCCTGCCAGCTACACTCTAAGCAAGGAAGAGAAAAAAAAAGCATGATTCAATGTTTGAACAGTATAAAGGTCCTATCCGGATACTCCTCGAACATAAAGAGACTCATAAACACGAAAGAGAATAAAATCATACACATGAAATCCCATGATTACCTCATGTTGATGACACAGTTGCTTCCAGTTGCAGTGAGAGATATTCTGTCAGAAAGGTTATAAGGGACAATCATAAAGTTGTGTTCATTTTTCAATGCGGTATCATAGAAGGTCATCGATCCAGATAAACTAGCTAAGCTGCAGGATGATATGGTCCAAAGTGTGGTTAGTCTTGAGATGATCTTTCCTCTATCATTCTTTGATATTATGATCCATCTCATGGTTCACATTATCAAAGAGATAGATATTTTCGGATTTGTGTTCCAGCACAACATGTTCCCTTTCGAGAGGTACATGAGTGTCAAGTATGTGCGTAACCGGTCTCGTCCAGAAAGCTGTATTGCGCAAGGTGTTGGGACAGAGGAGGTGGTTGAGTTTTATGTCGATTACATTGATGATTTGAATCCGATTGGTGTTCCTATATCACGCCATGAGAGGAGGCTACGAGGAAATCAGACACTAGGGAGAAAAGCAATCTGTACCAATGATATCATTTTATTTAAGCAAACACATTTCATAGTTTTGCAACAATCAGCTACAATGGCTCTATATGTCGATGAGTACAAGAGGATTCTATGCTCTCAATACATAGGGAAGTCAGAGGATTAGATCTCATGATAGCACATAGGTCGTTTCGACGGTTGGTTATAAAAGCACATGATGGGTAAGGAGACGAACGATGAACAGTTGAAACGCTTGGCTCAGGGAACATCCAGTACAATACTGACATCCAAGGGTATGAGATAAATGGGTACACATTTTAGACGAGAGTTTAGGATAACAACAGCACTAACCAAAACAGCAGTGTCCATATAGATGCCATAGACAACAATGGAAAGAAGGACACCTATTATGATTTCATAGAGGAGATCTAGAAGCTCCATTATGGACCTTTGAAGGTCCCTCTATTTCAGTGCCAATGGGTCAAACTGACAGCTAGCGGCATAATGATCGACCAGTACGGTATGACAACCGTGGACCTCACACAAATCGGATATAGGGACAAACCATTCGTGCTTGCCAATAATGTGACACAGGTCTTCTATGTAATGGACATGTCTAACAAATCGAAGAAGCGAAAGGACAAATCTATCAAAAGCAAGAACCAAAAGGACAAGTCTACCAGTAGCAAGAACCAGAAGGACAAGTGTAGCGATCAGCCAAAGCACAACGTGGTTCTTCCAGGTAAAAGAAGGATTGTCGGAGTTGAGGATGTCATAGACGAGGAAGAGTATAATCAGTTCGATGAGCTGCCACCTTTCACAGTGGAGGTCAACATAAATGTCCTCGATGATACTGAGAAAGCTCCCTACTTACGCCACGATCATAAGGAAGGAACACTTGTTAAAACAAAGTACGTTCATAGTTAAAACTTATCGTGTTGTATCAACGTTTCTATTAGCTATGGATATGGTTTCATTTAAATTTGTATGGATTATAGGTATGGTTTAATTTGTATGAATTATAGCGATGGTGTAATTAAAAGTTTTTTAAACGTATTTTCCAATGATTTAAAAGTATTCTAAAAGTATTTTCCAATGATTCAAAAGTATTTTAAAAATAACTAAAACTATTTTAAAAATATTTAAAAGTATTTAAAAATATTTTCCAATGAATGAAGAGTATTTAAAATTATTTAAAAGTATTTTCCAATGATTCAAAAGTATTTGAAAAAATATTCCAATAAAATAAAAGTATTTAAAAGTATTTTAAAAGTAATTAAAAGTATCCTAAAAATATTTAAATGATTTAAAACCTAATGAGAAAATAAGAAAAAAGGGCTTCACTACCGGTTTTAGACATAACCGGTAGTGAAGCTTGTCTTAGAATTTTTTTTAAATGGAACAAGCAAAAAAGAAAAAATAGCTTAACTACCGGTTGGAGACACAAACCGGCAGTGAATCTTGTTATCTCTACTTGTTATTGTCTCCAACCATTAGTGGTAGCCCATTTACTAAACCCTACATCCCGCCCCTCGCATCGCCTGGCCTCCAACTTTTCGCGCGCCACCTTTCCACCGACCTCGCGCGCCGCAGCCGACCTCGCGCGCTACAGGCTCTGACCCGCAACTCCACAGCCAACTCTGACCCTGCGTGCTGCCTCCTTCCAACCCCGAGGCTCTCCAAATCCTCGGGCCACCATCGACTTCGATGACTCACGTCGTCGCCTGTGACCTCTCGCATTCCCTGCCACCGTCAACCTTGCACGCTGCCGGCTTCTCCCGCATCATCTTCCGCATCGTCACCTCCCTCCTCGACGTCCCCGCATTCCAGTTATCCACCTTCCGCGTGCCGGGTCGACTGGGCTAGCCAAAGACGGTAGCCAGACTCATTTCAACATCATCTCCGGTGAGTGCTCCATCCTCTTGCACTGCTCAGATGCCAATGTCCATGTTATTTAAATCTGTCATTGCGAAGTTGGACAACATAGGATGAGAAGGTGGCTACTTGAGCATGTGAAGCTTGATTGGTTGCATTTTAGTGAAAATTTTCGGAATATTCAACTCTCTACTCTCTACTGACAAAGATCACATGGTCTAGAAACTTGAGAATTAATTGCTTTTCTCTCAATTCTCTCTATATAGAGATGAGGCTAGCTTTAGAAAGATTTGGAAATTCGAAACCCCTCATAAAGTGAAATTTTTTCTCAGGTTAACTATTAATGGCTCTATCTTAACCAAGATGTGTTAAGGAGGAAAATTTGGTCGGGTAATCCTAATCGCCAATTTTGTTCTTTGGCCAGTTATTTATCGAGGATTATTGTTGTTACTTTGGGTTTAAGGACGGGGTTATGTCATTTGATTATGTTTGGAGCTGGTTGCAAGATAATTTGGTTGTTGTTAAAAAGATTCATGTAACTTGTCTAGCTACTATGTGTTGGGCTATTTGAGGAAATAGAGAAATGTGGGCTGTTTTAATGATATTCACATTAAAACTCATGTTTCAGTGGTACATGCTATTTCTGTTCGTCTTAAATATTGGGCAGGTATGTACACATGCGATTGTTGGATGATGCCCATGGTTCCCATATATGGTGCCAACACCCGCCCAGGCAGCGCCTAGGAGCTAAGCGGTGGCTTCCTACGCTGCTTAGGGCCTAGGCAGTGACCTAGGCAGCCAGCCTGCCTAGATGATCTTAGACAGCGACTAGGCGGTTCAAGATGGCCCTAGGTGGCGTCTAGATGACGATTACCATGTCATGTTGTTGTCAAAGTTTGGAATTACTCATTTACTACTTCCACAGATTGACAATTTCGGTCTGAAAAATAAACTAGATGTGAAATCTCTCAAAGGCAATAGCAGCTAAGACGAGTTACTTTTTACTTTTGTTTCTTTTGATTGCCTGTTCTAAAGTTAATACATGAGCAGGAGGCAAGAATTGATTTCATTTTTAGAGATATATAATTGTTAAGAGTTCAAAGTATCACAAGAATTGATTTCTTTTTTATTTTATATTCACATTTTTTAACTTCATTTGATCACCTTCCAAAGTCAATATCCATAGGTTGGGGCTTGAGATTCATAACATTTGACACATTTATCTTCATGTGAATACCTATAAGGGATGGCACGTGGTCACAATGAGGATGAAGAATTTCTGTTGGACCAGATCGCACAAAGTAGCATGTTTGGTTACCAGGGCTAGGACGATAACCTAATCAGTGCAGACCTCAACATGGACTCCGTGGCCGATGAGGCCGGTGAGGAACCCGTGGACACTAAGGCTGGCGAGGTAATCCATATGAATGCATATGCTAATTACCCTTTGATGCTTAGCAAACATTCTGACCCGTTTCTTCTTTATCGTATTTTAAGCCCGATAAATCAAGCAACCAAGTGAATCATCAAGGTCCTAACAGGAAGCCGACGGTAAAACATGTTATCACCGAAGTCAACTATGAAGGAAAGCCTATTGCACCCAAGTTAGCACTGGCATCGCATAATAATGTCTGCGGCTACCATGTTAGGGATCACATGCCCATTAGCCTAAGGAAATGGAATGGCAAACGAGGTGACAAAGAGGCGGTCTCTGAAGCTACCAAGAACATGCTCTGCTGATCTGAAAGTGACATTCACCTTTCCTAATGGGTCTGAAGAGCTGGTGAAGAAATACACGTTAAAGAAAATGGCCATCAATTTTTAGACTTGGAAGAAGTATTTGAACTCCACCTATGTGCAGAAGGGTCGTACGCCTGGCTTTAATTGTTTCCCAAAGTTGACGGATCACTGGGATGCATTTGTGTTGTACAAGCAATCAGAAGAGGGTCAATTTCTGAGTGTAAATAACAAGTTGCATGCAAAGAAGAAGCGATACCACCACCACCTCAGTACCAGTGGTTACTTGAAGAAGATATGCCATTGGCAGAGGAGGAAAGAAGAGCTGATGGAAAATGGTTTCACTCTTGTAACGATTGACTGGCCTTAACGATCAAAGCATTGGTACTTTGCCGATAGGGGCAGCCTTGGAGATGACGGCAGCTTGGTGTATTCCGGGGAAGTGCAAGAAGTTGCTACAAGGCTTGTAGAAGCCCTCAAACAGTCTTCCCAAGGCTCGTTCAAGCCAGATAGGGAGAATGACGAGTTAACTAAGGCCCTACAAAACCCTGAGCACCCTGGACGAACACGAGGTGTTGGCATGGTTCCATGGAAGTACGGTTTTGCTTATTACGCTGGCACTTACAGAAGTCGGCAGAGAAACAAAGCCAAAGAAGAACAAAGGTACCATGTATTGGAAACAACAGGCAAGCATGGCCGAAGAAGTTAGACGACAAGTGCAGTTAGCCATTAGCCAGCTGCAGGAACCTCCGAGTAATCCTGATGTCGTCGTTAGCCCCTCTAAGCGGCGGAGCAGCTGCGCTTCCACCAGACTCCCTGATGCGGATTTGGGCCATTATCCTGTGGACAACATCACGACGCGTCGTCCGTGTGAGCTACATATTGAAGCGCGTAACCTCTCCTTCAAGGCGGCTTATGCCATGGCTTTCCCAGTGGAGCTGGGATAGGTCTTGCATTGCAGCGAGATACCGCCAGGCTACTCTAAGGTCGCGGTGGAGCAGGTATGTGAAGGATATGAGGACCTTGACCTCGATATTCTCGGAGGTGACGGGGTTACCAAGCATAGACAGGCCGTACACAGTATCATTCTTTGGCGCAAGCACTATATAGTATTTTGAAATAACGAGATGTCCTCTCCAACGAGAGACATCCCCCACTCAGAGCCTGTAAGAAGCACAAGTCCAACTCCACCATCACCTCCATGAAAGAAGTTGCATGTCAGAAGAAGCCCGACTCCACCACTCCCAGCGCGTACATAGAAGTCGGCTTCACCTAAGAAGTTGGGCCCACAAAAGGAGGGATCCAGCCAATCCATGAAGTCGGCTCCACCTACGAAATTGGCCTACAAAAGGTAAGGTCCAACCAATCCATGAAGTCAGCTCCACCTAAGAAGTTGGGCCCACAAAAGGAGAGGTCCAACCAATCCTTGAAGTCGGCTCCACCTAAGAAGCTGTACGATCTGACTCCTGAGGAGACTAGAAAGGAAGTGAACGCCAGTGTAACTGCACACTTCAAATGTCCTGAGCCTAAGAAGATGGTTCCACTCGACGATGCAGTTAAAAAGTTTTTCAAGGCGAAGTTGCCATCAAACTACCAGCGCACGATAAGAAAGGCTAAAACAAAGAATTTGCAGTCTTGCGCGGAGAATTTGCAAATGCAACAATTTATGGCAGAAACTGGGCTCACTGAATCTCGAATTCTTGGCGAAAGTGAGGTTATAACAGCAACCTGTAGATGTCCATTTAAGTTGGCGAACCATTGTTCTGGCCTAATGAGGTGCTCAAGCTATCAACCAAAATACGGCAATTCCATGAATAGTACATGAGGGAGTCGAGGAATGGCAGAAAAATGTTCGCTACCCATTTCAAGCATCATGATTTTTTTTGCGGGGATGACCTCATGTGGATTGATTTCGAGGAAATTTACCAACTGTACCAGCGAGACGCCCTCGACGTGGCTCTATTAAGTTGGTGGACTCTGTAAGTGTCTTATTTGTAAAATTCGTCGTGTGCATCGATGTACTATTAAATTGCAAGTCTAACTAATTTCTTTCTATGTAGAATGGAGACACAAAGATGCAGGAAAGAGTCTATTTACAATGTAGGCTTCATCGATCCATTAGTTGTAAACAAAGAAACCACAAGAGACAAATCAAAAGAACCCGAGAACAACATATTCAATGCTCTCGAGGAACAAAACTACAAAATATATATACTTCTACCCTACAACTTTGGGTACGTGTTTTCATACCGACTCGTTCTAATCTTTTTTGTAACATGATGTTAGGACTAATTAGATATGCTGACATATGTATTGGTTTCACTATATCTTTTTTGTTATTGAGCTAGATCATAGCAAGATCATTGTTTACGACTCACAAAGGAAACCAAAACAAAATTTCAACACATCATAGACTAGCTAAACAGGTAATATTGTTCCTTTCATTATTATTCTAGTAATATTTTCTTCGGTTGAATTGAACTCTAAAAATTACTATTCGTAATCATGCGCAGTGCATTTGCACGGTTCCGTGCACAAATTCGCAGTGAATTCAAGGAGGCATTCGATGTTAGAACCAACCTTCCAGTACGTATGGAATATTCATGTGATGTAACAATTTTTCATGCCAATAATACCTTTTAACTTTCCATGCCAATAAATCTTTCTAACTTTTTCCATTGCAGTGTATGAGGCAGGAGTCGGGCAACAATTTATGCGGCTTCTATGTATGTGAGTTCATGCACGTTTTCACAAACGAACACGTGGTGAAAAGTGATGCTGATGTGTGTAAAAATACTTAATGATGCCTAATTCTCACTTCCTATACAAGTTCCAGGATTGATTAATTTTTTTCACCTCACCTAATGACAGCTCAACAACTTGGAGAAAGGCACACTCCCGTTGTACCGAGTCAATGCAATCCAAGAACAACTCGTCGGCTTCATTGTTGATGAGGTCATATCTAAAGAAGGCGAGTTTCACGAACGTGCATGGAGAGCATGCCCTTCAATAAAGACTAGTGAACTGACGGGTTCAACTACGGCTACCAAGAGCAATGCACACAAATTATATTGTAAACTTGAGTTCGCTCATGTGTGAATGAAAATCGTAAAGTTGAATTGTAAATTTGAACTAACTCTTGTTATTTTAATTGTAAATTTGAGTTCTGTGGATTTGAAAAATATTCTGTGAATGAATTAATTGAATGAGAAATGTGAATCTAATATGTGCTGCATTGTGAATAAGAAATGTATATCTAAGAAATATGAATTTGATATTATTTGATATGTGCTGTCTGAAAAATGTGAATATGGGAAATATGTACTACTGCTGGACAGGCAACAGTTGCATCACTACCGGTTGGTAACTCTAATCGGTAGTGATGCTACCTCCCACAGGGCGCTCCATTTTGATACTACATTACTACCGGTTGTATGAACCGGTCGTGATACCCCGGTTGCCTACTACCGGTTCCAAAACAGGCAGTGAAGCTAGTTTGGAACCGGCAGTGTAAGCCTCTTCCATAGTAGTGTTTGGACTTGATTGGGTCTTGTCATGCATCACCTTTAAACAAATTTCTTTATACCATAGCTTAAGGATGGCAATTAGGTTTATACCTTCAGGTCCAATTGGACTAGACCCGAAACCGAAATTTGAAAACGTTACCTTGATCTAGACCCGAATCCAATCACATGTCTAAACACAGACCCATATCTAGACCCGACGGGTACTCGTCGGGTCCAACTATTGGGTTTTATGCCTAATAGCATTTATGGGCAACATAAGATGTGAGCTTAGTGGTGATGGGCCATATATGACATAGGCTTCGTGGATATTGATCCATGTAGGATTAGTGTCCTAATGGACCTTTTTGGGCCTCTAGCGTAGGGGCCAACTATGGGCTATATAAAGGAAGGCGGTGGAGGCTAAGTTATAGACCAGTATTATGTTTTCCTCCTCCACCAAACTCTAATCGTCATTTCCTAGATCATACGCCGGCGCTAGCACGCCGTGTGTGGATGTATTCCTCTCTCCATATGTGTGGAATACGTAGAGGCACAGTATCTGTGGTGCTGATCGGGACGATTACGAGGAGGAGACATGATCAATTACTTCTGTATGATTAGGCACACATCGATTGAATCAGCTGCATCGACTCTTTTTCCACTGCATTGCGCGTCAGTTTGTAACATCCTTGATGATCTACTTGCAGGATTTTCTCAGTTTTTATGGTAGAATTTGATTCTGTGCTAGGGTAGCATATCCGTGTTCCTTTTCAGCGGTATCAGAGCTTTCCTGTGTAGTTGTTGATCTCGATTAGTCACATGTGTGATGTGCGGTATTAGATTAGATGTACTACCATGTCTCTGGTTCGGGCAATGTAAATGTCGTCGGTGTTGGGGCTATCCCTGGGTGCGTCGATCGTCACGCCGGTGTAGTCCTTGATGGAGACGTGCATCTACTGGCTGTTTAGCAGCCGGATGTCCTCTTCCTCCTGCTCAAACTCAGCGGGCATCTCCACTCTCCAGTTGATCCCCTTGCCCCAATAGAAATCTACAGGATTTCCTCTGGTTCCAACCAATTTGGTCGGAGTCGCACCTGAAGTCATTAAGGGCATGTTTGGTTTATAGCCAGCAAATGCCTTACCAAAAATTAGTTGTGCCAATACAGATTGGCATGTGTTTGGATCATGGCCATGTTTTGGCTCGCCCATATGAAATTTTGGCACGCCAAATTTTTTCAATGCTGATTCTGCCGGCAACGCGGGCGTGGAATTTGCTCGCCAACGAATTGGCGAGCCAATGGCGAGAGCATGCACGCAGTTGGGCCCAGCAGCAGAGAAGCAGTGGCGAGCGCATGCATCCACGTGGGTCCCAGCGCAGGCAGCAGCAGATGCTGCATGCAGCTAGAATTTCATTGGCATTCCATTGGTAACAAACCAAATAATGCCCTACCAAATCTTGGCATACTTATTTGGCCTCAATCTAAACAATAAAAATTTGCTAACAAATTGGTTATGCCCTCAATTGGTCATTACCAATATATTGGCATGGCAAGTGAGGGTTACCAACCAAACACACCCTAAAGTTTGCGTCTTTGCCTGGGAATTTGGCTTGAGTTAGAGTAAGGGCGTGTTTGGTTCGTAGTCTGCGATTGCCTTATCAATGAAAGATCGTGCCAATAGCATTTGGCCGGTGTTTGGTTGGCAACCATGTTTTGGCTCGCCCGCGTAAAAATTTGGCGAGTCAAAATTTTCCAACGTGAGCAGGCGTGGACGCGGCGCGAAAAATCCGCGCCAACGCGCGGGCGCGGCGCAGCTGCTGGAAATCGTGGTGGGCCCTCACTGCATGTGATTCCTATTGGTTGACGAGCACGGTAGGGCCCAGCAACAATGCGGCATGTCTGGACTAGTTAGCAACGTCTGTTTTTCTTTTTTTTAATTAAACTTCTCATTTTTGTATATATTTCATATAGTGTCCAAATTGCATGAAATAAATTTTATAATTCATCTAAAATCATAAGCAACCAATTTTTAATATTTTAAATTTTTTAAATTTTTAAATTTTTCTTTGTTTTTCAATGGTCACTTTTTGAAACCTGCAAGCCAAACACCTCAACTTTTGCCAACCAAAGATCATGTGCTAGATTGACCATGACCAATGCATTGGCATGACCACCCAGAGTTACAAACCAAAATACCCTAGGTCTCTTCACGATAGGCAGCAAGAACCGTATCTCCGGTGCCGGCTTCGTGAAGCCATTCGCCGGTGTATATCTTGTCCGTATGCCTAGCCTGGGTGTTTTCTACTTTGTCGTGAGCTCTGTGCTCAGGTTCTTGGCGATGCTGGACGCGTCCGAGTTGGAGGCAGGGTTCAAAAAACCGACAAAAACCAGTAAAAACCAGGTTTTTCACCAAACCGCTGGGTGGCGGTTCGAGAAACCGCTAGTTTTTACCCGGTCGGTTTTGAAATTTTAAATTTAAATTTAATATTTTAAAAGAATTCAAAAAATCTTTTAAAAACTAGAAGTTTTTTTAGAACATTCTGTACAAAGCAAAATTTCAAATTGAGATTATTATCATGGTATTTTATGCGAAAAAAGTTGTGCAAAAGTGAAAAACCGTTTTTTTAAAAAAAATTGAACTGGTTTCTAGAAGGTCTCGTTTGTGTTGGTGATATACCCTAGAGGCGATCATGTGAGATGATTGTATCATACGTCTATGTTCATGTACTTATCAGTTCCATGAATAAATGTCACTCTTTTATTCATTGAGTATGACTTTATTGTGAAACACATTGGTTATATGATATTATTCTAAACGATCCCTGGTCACAAATCATTATATGAGACAATAGTGATCTGAACAGCACATGTATTGATTGATAGTAATGTTTCACATACCATAGATAAGGAGATATCAAATCAATAATGTGGGCACATTAGAGAACATAGGGTTGGATAGACCTGTTCCGAGACACTGCTGAGATTGTTATCTTAGAAGTGCCATCAGGGCGTAGTTTCGAGTGGTATATCTATACGATCCTTTGACTTGAGATTCGTATTGATTCTCAACATGCGTAATTGTATACTTTGGGGCTATCAAACGTTTCACCGTAACAGGGGAGTTATAAAGGTAGCTTATGGATATGCCATGAAACATGACGTGAGATGTAAGAGATCAAGATGGAATTTGCCCTTCCTTGATAACATGAGAGATATCTCTGGGCCCCTCGGTATGGATGGATAAGAAAAAGTGCATAGCCATGCCAAAGTGATTAAAGAATTAATCATGAATTATATCCATTACATTAACAAGTGAATTTGTCGAGCTATCACAAGGGTGGCACGCTTCTCGCCTTGAGTCTGACTGATATCGTGTGGCAAAAGGATCCGATATGAGTGTATCAAGGTTCAGCTGATTCGATCATTGTGTACATTCGGGGGTCAATATGTGCTGCTAGGTACTGCTATTGATTTATGGTCTGGGGAAAGGGTTCTTCGGGACCGCGGCCGACTTATACATGAGCCTAATGGGTCACACACTTAACAGGTTGGATCATATCTGATGGATTGGATCCATTAGTGGGTTTATGCGGATTTCGATCCTCTGGCGTCTTAATGGATTTCTATTGTAAAAGATCCATTAGCGCGAGCCCTAGTGGGCTTCTATCATAGAAGGTCCGTTAGTGTGCTCTATATAAAGGAGGCGTGGGAGTGCGGCGTTAGAGTCTCCCCACCATGAGCCCTAGCCGCCGCCGTGTCCCACCGCCCCTAAAACCCTAGCCACGCGTGTGGGTGCTAGCACACCAGCTCGTAGTGTTCCTACCCCGGACGTGTGGATACCGTAGAGGCGTCATCGCTCTTGCATCGGCGCTGATCGATTCGATCGGCTACATGAACTATACGACTACAACGACGTTGTTGTGACGCGATCCGCGACGAGGAGAAGTTGTACCACGTCGCGTTCGACTACGTGCAATGCTTCGGAGCATGAGGGGAGGCTTCACCCACTCTACTTCTGCTGCTAACGTGCTCCAAGGGTAACGCTCCATGATCGCTGATTTGCATGTTTCCTGGGTGTTCACGGTAAAAAAAATTTTGTTTTTCGGCTAGCGTAGCACCGCGTTCTCCTTCAGTCTGTATACTTGCTAATTGATTGCTCTGCTTGTTTTTTCTTTTGTCACCACCACCACACCAAACTCACTCATTGATGCACGTTTTGCTTCCGTGAATCACGGGTTTCGAGTCCCCAAACAGTTTTCAAAACCTTGATATGTCTATCATATGACTTAGTGTTGATATATCTATCATCATATGCAATGCAATATATGTATATATGCAATTCACTTAGTGTTGATATGTTCTAACTCTCAAATATTTAGCAAAGGTCATGCCAAATTTTGTTCCTTATTCAAATATATGTTTTTGTCGAAAACTATCATGCATATCACAAACTACGGCAAAAAATATGTCAAAACAAGTGTCATGGCTCTATAAGATTAAAGAAACACATAGCATCAATGAAGGAACAAAACATGTACAAAATTCATCTCATTGAATTGATGTACCCAATGTCAGATTATTTACTTGATATTGATATGTTTCAGATGTCATACATTTATCAAAGTTCTTCCAAATTTTTTCCATGATTAAACAAATTACCAACACATATATCCCACCCATCTATGATTTTTTCTAATTTTTTAAAATTTTTTCAGACCTCTTTTTATTTTTTCATTTTCCACGTTTCCTCTGATTTTCCCATCGGTTTCTCGCTAAAACCGACGGTTAGCTGGTAAAAACTACCGGTTTCTCACCAAAAACCGCTTCAAAAACCGCCCCACTCATCGGCTGCTTCCCGACAGTTTGAATTTGAGCGGGTTTTCACCGGTTTTTACCCATTTTTGGTGAAAACCGGCCCGTCCAAATGGCGATTTTGGGCCCCGAAACGGATTTGTGAACAAGGAGGTCGGTGGCGAGTGGGCTTCCCGAAGTGCTGGGCTGCCCTAGCACACCCCCTGAACACACACCACCTATTTGTTGCGATGCCGCCGCTGCTGTTGGCTGCCACGGTCTTGGCTGGCCTCGGCAGGGCAGATTGCGATGCGGAGGACATCTTCTAAATGAACGGAGATCTGTGGGAGAGGTTCGGAGCTCGAATAGAGAGGTGCCGTGGACTGGCTGTCCTAGGCGAAGCTGGCAGTGGAGATGTACGCCAGCAACCTCCGGCACCGCCTCCTCGACGTGCTTGAGATCCTAGGCGCGAGGCTTCGGCGGCGCACTATGATGGATGCCGTCAAGACTTGGCGCGCCGAGATGGATCTGGAGCACCCATTCCCCTAGAACATGGGCTTTGTCGGCCGGGCCGGAGCGGTCCTTCTCGGCTTGCGGAAGTGAGAAGAACCGGATGGTCTCCGACTCGAGCCGCTCCATCGTGCTCTTGGGCATGCCTGGCCGACAGCATTGAAGAACCTGAAGTGCTCGCAAGGGTCGATGACGGCTTGCGCAGCGCTAGGGCCGGACAGGTCAGTGACGGGCATGCTGGCGAAGTAGTCCCCGAGGTTCGAGGACTTCAGGAGCGGGCGGATAGGCGAGAACCACTATGGCTGTACAGCGCCACCCAAATATGGTGTAGAGAGCAAGAGGAGCAGAGCTCCAATGGAATAGGGCAAAGCAGGCGGGCGAAACAGGGGAGGATCGGTGCGGTGGTGCATTGTATTGCTCTGCATGTGAGAGGCTGACGACGATGCCATGGAGGATGTTGCCTCAGAGAGGGACGACTGCGAGGTGCTCTCCACCCTGGCGACGACGACGGAGAAGGCAGTGACGGTCATGGGGCTAGTGAAGAAGACATCCCAACCATGGGCACCACCACTATTCCTCCTTCCTCTCTGTCCGCTCCTTTCTTACTTCGACGGGTGCTTCTTCCGTTGCTTCGTCTTCATCGCATGGAGGTCTTTGAGGGATCTAATGTCGCCTAGAGGAGGGTGAATAGGCGTTTTAAATTTTAATTCAGAATTTAATGCGGAAGCAATGTATTGGATATTCTGATATTAATACCGGATACTCCAATGGGTATCGGACTATCCGATGCGACTACCGGATTATTCGATCTGCACAGAAAATAGGGAAATTTAAATCCTGAGAATGATTTTTTTTTCAAATAACTTACTTCCTAGATTTTGAGAAGCTGAGGCGTTCTCGGGGATCACTCCACATCAAGATAGAGAGAATGCTACATCCTACTCTCCTATTCAATGAGGGTCGAGTGGTCTCAGTTGGAGATGGGATTGCAAGTCTTTATGGATTGCAAATCTCACAATCTCAAGAATACCACCTGCACCAAGGATAGATCACAAGTTTTAGTAGATGTAGTTGGAGCTAGGAAAGCTAATTAATCAGGACAATAGCTCAATCACAAGAGGAATCAAACAAGTGGAAGAAAAGGGAAAACCGAAATGGAAAGGGAGACACAGTGATGTTTATTCCCAAAGTTTAGATCCTTGAGAGGATTCTACGTCTCCGTTGAGACAGCTCGGTCACACTTGAGCCTAGGTCTTTTTCAACACTAATTCTCTCGAGGTTGCATAAAGCACTCCTTGTCTTCACTTCTTGATTTCTTCCCTTGCAGAGGCGAAATTCGGCCTTCACAAACTTTCCACGGCACACCACACACAGATCGGTGGCTCGTGAGCAACTCCTAACCATTTAGGAGTCCTCAACCTCAAAGAGTAACAAATCCGGTGGAAAATCAACTTGGAGATGAACTCAAGTACTTAAGAATGCGATTTAGCTAAGTAGCACTCTTAATCCTCTTCACAACCCTTTTCACAAGGTAGATCACTTAGATCTAGAGAGAAGAGGTGTTTAGGGCTCAAGAAAATGAAGATTTACTCAAAAAGTCAGCAATGGAACAGCCACCGCGTAAGGTGGGAGTGAGGGGGCATTATATAGAGGTCCTCAAAATCTAGCTATTGGGACCCTCTCCAGCCTAAATCGGAACTTCCGATGTTACACATAGGAACTTCCGATGTGTGCAAAACTCTAGCAAACAACTCCCTCGACTCAACTTCAATTCTAGGATAAAACACAGATCGGAACATCTGATCCAGGGAATTAGAACTTCCGATTAGCAACCCTCACCAAACAAAGAATTCAGAGTATAAAAATATCAAACACTTCGATTGGATCGGAACATCTGATTAATTACTCGTAACTTTCGATTAATTATGGACAACAAAACTCGAAAAACTCTGATTTGGCAAAACCGGACAGTCCCATGGGATCGGAACTTCCGATTCACTGAGATTGAAAACACCCAGTGTGCATGAAGTGATGTGTTTTGTATCTCTCAAATTTGTAAAGATCTATCAATTGAGCACTTGAGACATTTCTAAGCTATTTTTCGTCGCATCTCTCTTAATAGTGCGGTGATCCTTAGACACAAATCAAATGGAAAATACTACAAGTCTAGAAATAACCACATGCCGTTTTCTTTCCTTATTTGAGGGGTCCACTACACTCTAGCTTTTCACCATTAGGACTTTTCACCTGTTCATATGCTCATTGAATGCATTAGTCTTTTAATCGTTTGTAATTAATCACCAAAATCCACTAGGGGGCCAGATGCACTTTCAATCTCTCCCTTTTTGGTGATTGATGACAACCCGATTAAAGCTTACAAGAGGTTTAGATAAAATTTATTTTGAATGCTAACATATATAGTGAGCTCCCTTTAAAGGTGTGCATTGGATGAATTTGCTTGAAAATCAAATGCACATATTTGGAGAAAATTTCGTTAGAGCTCCTCCTATATCCTTGCATTCGTGGAATGTAACAATATGGATAATGTGCAAATACATGTGACATGTCATGAAAAGCACACAATACTTAACACATTATATCAAGATAGAAACAATAAGCAACAATACCACAAAGTAGCACATTTAAAGCGTAAATAAGTCTTCTTACAATAATTAAACAACATAAAACAGTTCAAGAACAAATTCCAACCAATAGTTCTGGCTGCTCTCTCTTTTTGAACCCGAATAGATGTGCTCTTGCAAATGGTAAAGATAGATTTGAGAGCACCCAAAATGGAGGAAGATGAAGATGATGTGCTAGCTAAGGAGCTTGTCCTTTGAGAGGTAGAAGGTCACCCTCTCTGAGACGCTGCCTTGATGACACGAATCTGTAGCCCAGTATGCTGCACGTCCTTATGAAATGAGAGTTTGGTGACTCTCTCAATCATGCACATGAGATAAGGAGCATATCCACATCCTTTCTTTTGGTCTAGAGATGTAAGGCGAATCTCTTGCCAAATGAAATCAAAGATGTCGAACCCCCCTGGGATTTTTGTAACATCCTGAAGTTTCAAATTTGTGAAAATTAAAAATTTTGAGAGAAATAAAATTTCAGGAATATTTTCAAACTTTATTGAGGTAATAGTTGGTAAAATTATTATGAAGTGGAGATTTAAAACGATTTTCAAAAAAAAATTAAAAATCAAATTTTGATAATTTTGAATAAAAATAAGTTCAAAGAGTTGCTTTACAATATTTTCATTTTGAAAATACATCTAATTAGATTTTTCAATTAATAAAGTGCTTAAAGCAAAGGTCTTATAAAATAAAAGAATTTCAAAGATTTGTATATTTTCAGTTGTTGAAAAATTAAACCAATTTGATTTGTTTTGTAAAAGAAAAATTAGTTAAACGAAATAATTCAATCTATTGGGAGTTAAAAAGTAATCAAAGCCAAGGACTTCCCTATCTGTTTTCAAAATTTTATTATCTTCTCTTATTACAAGATTTGGATTTTGTATTATCATGATTTTATCTTAATTAATTTTAATTAAGGTATATTTGAGAAAATCCCTTTCCTCCCTTTAACCGGTAGACCCCACTACCAATCTCCTCATTCCTTTCCTTCTTTGATCTCCTCTTTCCTTCTAGGCAAACCGACCATGTTGCCTCCTCTTTTTCTTGCCGGTTGCGCCATCTCAAAGATGTAAACCACAATTTGGAGGAGAACACGTCCTAGGAAATCCTTTGTAGATCATCCTCCCAAAATTTCGGATCCTGAAACTCTTTCCTTCGCCCCATAAAATCGCCGAAGGCCGACTTCGCAAAACCCTAACCGCACCGAATCATCGGTCAGCCAAACCCTAGAAAGCCTAATTTTCATTAAAGATAATTTTAAGTTGATTTTATTAGTCGACTATATTTTATCTTTACTCTGTTTTACCCTAATTTCCCTCGTAGAGCAATCTTTGTCCTCATTTCGTCAATCAGCTAATTCCTAACTGAATCGACTCGCTTTTGGTCGTCATCCTAGCTGATCGATCAATATCAAGCAAACTCAAGCCGATTCTTTCCAATGCAGACTTTACCAAATTGGTTCCATTCAAAACCAAGTCATCCAGGACATATCAAGTTCATACAACCGGGCAGGATTGGCAACCAACATTGCTTGGCCCAAAACCCCAAATATCCCCAAATTCTATCCCCAAGCCAACCAACCCAAAGTCACAGATCAATTGGCGCCAATCGATTGTAGATTTATATTTCTTTCTTGCCAAATCCACTCTCCATTGCCATACCATCACAACTAGATCATACCCGAATCAAACACGATCCAAACCTGTCGTGTTAACCTCAACCAAACCAAACCGACGTACGCACTATATAAACCCAAGCCGTCATCAGCATCAATACCAGCAAACCCCAAACCCTAGCCGCCGCTGTGGTTGACATCTCAGAGCAAGCGTGAGGAAGAGGAGAATCTGCTGTCGTCGCTGTTGCTGTGGAGGTGAGTAGTTGTCATCGTTGTCCTCCGAGCCGCCGCCGGAGCAAACCGTCGCCGCGTGCCAGGCAGTAGTGCGCCGTGGTCCTGCCGCCCGGATTCAAGTCGGGAGGCGCCACCGTCTCGCCAGCGCCGCCGCCGAGCAAGGGCCACGTCGCCGCTGTTTAGCCACCGAGCCACCTCGTCCGCGCGCGCGACCGCCGCCGCGCCGCCTCCGCCTGGCCGCTCGCCGCCACCGAAACGCCGCCTTAAAGTCGCCATTACGCCGCCATCATGCGCTGCCTCGCTGAGATCCGAGCGGGCTCGCGCGCCTCACTCCGCCAATGGCCAAGCAAGCCGCCGTAGCCGCCCAGCTAGCGGCGCCGCCGTTGCGCAAGATCTTGCTTGCTATTGCCGGCCGTGCCGCTGCCGGTCACCGCCGCCATCCGCCGTCGCCGGAGCTGCCGGTAGCCCACCGCCGCCCCTTCCTCTCTCTCTCTTCTTTTCTTTCCTCTCTCTTTGATTCTTTTCTTTTCTGCGTGGTAAAGGGAGCAGAGCAGAGGTGCTTTTTAATTATTCGATCTGGTCAAAGCATCGTCAACCAATTACTGTTCACTTGAACAGTGCTTTTTCATCTTTTCATATCTCCTAATCCGTAACTCCGATTCACACCAAACCAATTTTTTTAGTCTTCGTTTAACCTAATCTACCTCCTGTATTTATTTCATAATTTTCTGGATTTTATTTGCTGCCGTTGATTCGTCTGCGCCTCGATTTGTATGTAGACATCGCGGAGGATTCCGGAGGAGAGCTAGCTGGCGATTATCAGGTAACGTGCTACCCAGACCCAGGTGCAAGCTAGATTCATATCGATCCCACCGAATTTCTCTCATATTTACTATTCATAGGATTTTAAGGGTGCATTGCTAATTTTATTTTTATTTTGAGTATTTAATTCTAGTTATTGCCAATGACGTGTTAATCATCTATTAGCACGTGTTAACCTTTTATTGATGCCTAGCATGATTTAAATCTTATTATAGCCAACATTGAATTTACTCATGCTAGATGCTTAGTGGTCTCGATGGGAAATCTAGATGATCATTATGATCGGAAATCATTTAAAATCTTGGTAGAGAGACTCTTTATCGTGTGATTTTGGTTAAACTTTAATTCAACTAAAATCAACGTGGCGTGAGTAGATTCAAGGTGGTGGTTTGATTGGTGGATGTTGGTTTGTGGTATGCCACCTCGGTCGACATAAGGACCGAACTTGGTGGATGAACTGATCAGGCAAAACAGTATAGCCATGGGTGTTAATAATAGTAATACCTTAGTTGTTACCTTGGAAATTCTTGGTTTGGTTTGTCATGGCGGTGTGGGTGTGGCTTGCAACCACCGTATACCCATCTGGCACACGAGGGGACTTCGGGCTTAGGGCGAAGCGGCCTGGGGTGAATCCTTAGTGAGGCATTCCCAATCCTAGACGTACTAGGGATAATGGCTTCATCTCACTCTCGGGTGAGTCCTATGGGTAAAGTATACACACTCTACAGAGTTAAAACTATTATGATAGCCGTGCTCATGGTCAAGAGCGGGCTTAGGCAGCTCTACTTGTTAGTCTCACCTTTTCTTAATTAACTTGTTGTAGATGGTAGGGGCAGGGATTGCTAGGCGTGAATCTTTGGGCGGCGAATGCCACCTTGATGCATTCTGAGGAATGTATTGCCAGGGTTTTCGTGTAGAGTTGACAGCGAATGTCATCTCAGTTTTGTGTTGAGTGGGCAATATTATAGTGTTGAGAAAACATAAGTAAAGAAATGAATTTAAAATTATTTTACACTATTGCTTTACAACTGATATGATTGTTCAAAAGTGCTCTTTATGCAAATAAACCAGTCCCATTCCTTTGATACCTTGCATTTCATTACATAAGGATATACATGCTTACTGGGTATGGTTTATCCATACTCATTAGTTGTTTGTTAGATCTGTGCGCGGGTGACGACTCTGCTAAGTACGTGGTTTACGAGGCAGAGTGCGACGATGGAGTTTTCTGGCTACTAGAGGCGTACCCCGGTCAGATGCCTGTGGTAGTTTGACGGGTTTCAGCTGACACGTGTTCTTATCTTCTGCACTCTGATGTTTA
Source organism: Olyra latifolia (assembly GCA_036346145.1). Classification (NCBI taxonomy): domain Eukaryota; kingdom Viridiplantae; phylum Streptophyta; class Magnoliopsida; order Poales; family Poaceae; genus Olyra; species Olyra latifolia. The sequence continues at coordinate 40,838,092 of CM070532.1, forward strand.
ATTTATTCATAATGTAAGTGGCATTCAGCCCATGTACGTTATATGTTATTTTCTTTACTAATAAAGTATGTGTTTGATGGCAATCCTGTTTAACCTGTGTATACTAGCGTATGATCCTTGGGACTAGTACAGTAAACACAGAGGGGTCGGTTTTGCAAAGCCGGGTCCCGACAATTTTCCTTCATCCTCTGAAGCAAGTTCCTGGTGGAAGAGAGAATGTGGCTAGCATCACCATCCTTGGGAGCAATGGTCTTCCTGAAGAGCCTATTTAGATAGGCATAGAAAGGAAGAAGACCCTTGACATCCCTAGGCTCAAAGTTCACATTGTCATCATACAAGAAATCCAGTGCATTTGTGGAGAGAACTTGTTCATTGTGAATCTTCTCCTTGTTCCTTAAGTCCTCAGCAGTGAAACCCAAAATCCAGGCAAAAGTGACATACTTTACTCTATACCATACACCTTGAGTCATCCAATGCATGGTTTGGGCTGCATCCTTCTCAATATAGAGAGTGGCATAGAATTGGGTAATTACTTCATTGCACTAAGGATATTCAAATGCCATAATGATTTTTAGATTCTGATGGTCACAAGCAGTTATTACCTCGTCAAAAACTGAATCTGCTTGATTTCCCATGTAGGACCAATCCACCCACTTCATGAGAGAAACAGGAGACTTCCTAGGCAAAATGACTGTTTCATAGAAGTCCTATTGGAAGAAGTCCAGAAGCGAGGATCCAAAGATAATTGCTGATATGAGCACGGATCCACTTCGCTCTCTTTCTGCACTTGACTTCCCTTGTTCTTACAAGAGGTTACACGCCTTATGTGATTTACTGATCTTGTGGGATAATGCATTCTTAGGCCCGATTTCTTGCTGAGCTTCTTCTTCATCACTCTCATGAATATCAGGATTGGGTTGAGAGCTGGATCCTGCTGCATCAGTTCTTTTCCTTCAATTAGCTAGCTTTTTGATACGGTCTCCTCGAAGACTCCCTTGATCGAGTCTTGCTTTGGTTCTCCTCTCGAAATCATGCCCTTCTTCCATTTCTGAGAGATTTGAAAGAGTGTAAGTTTCAAAAAGAAATGATCAAGAACCATGAATTAGAGCTGCATTATGTGAATATTGGAAGTTCCGGTCCTCCAGATCGAAAGTTTCACTTTGATCGGAACTTCCGATGGATTAGATCGGACATTCCGATTTTCACAGTTCATCCGCAAAATCACGATTTTGAGCTATTGAACCAACGAAACTTAGAGATACTAGAGATCTAGAGCCTAAGGCAGGTCTAGAAATATTTCACCGAAGGACATTAACGGATTTGCATGAATCAAGGGAACGATGATATGAAACCCAAGGAGATACCTTAGGAAACCGATGGCAAAAAATGACGTCGATCCGAAAATTGAGGATGAAGTAGACCACAAAGGCTTCAATCTAGAGGAGGCACCAGGCTTTCTGACGGTCAGAATCTCCGATCGCTAGAGAGGAGGGCGCAGGAGAGAGAAAGGATGAGAGGTGAGACCGTGAGATAGAGAGAAAGAAAATGAACGGTTCACCCCGAGGTTAATAAACTAGGGATCGAAAGTTTCGATTGTAGATAGGAAGTTCCAATTTGGAGGATTTTTAGCAGAGATACTAGAAGGGAACAAAGGTCGGAAGTTCCAGTCCTAATGATCGGAAGTTCCAATGAGAAGAATTTTCCAACAGAGAGGAATGGAACTGAGAAGAGGGATTTGGATGGCCGAAAGATTGATCCGCTGAACCTACTGATGTTCCTCTACTTGTGATCAGCAAAGAATCAAGCATCCAAAACTATGATCACAAATAGATTGACATGATCAGAAGATCAAGAACCAATATTTTTACAACAAAAATCAAGCAGAATAAGGATTTTGTCAAACATTTTTGTTTTATATCATGTAGCCTATGTCAAACAATTGTATGCAAGGTGTCTAGCAATGTTTCGAGAGTTTAGAATATTTAGCTCATTTCTCAACTCATAAAATCTTCTCTCATCTAGTGGCTTGGTGAATATATCGGCCAATTGGTTCTCGGTTCTCACATGTTTGGTTTGTGAGTATTGGATTGGGTTGTTGGCTATTTTGATGGCACTCTCATTGTCACACAAGCGAGGTACTTGGTTTATGGTGTCGCCATAATCTCTCAAGGTTTGCCTCATCCAAAGTCATTGAGCGCAACAACTTCCCACGGCAATATACTCGGCCTTGGCGGTGGATAGAGCAACAGAATTTTGTTTCTTGGATGACCATGAAACTAGAGACCTACCCAAGAATTGGCAAGTCCCCGAGGTACTCTCCCTATCCACTTTGCAACTGATATAATCCGCATCCGAATAGCCGATTAGGTCAAAGTTTGACCCTTTAGGATACCAAAGCCCTAGGTTTGGGGTATGAAACAAATATCTAAGAATTCTTTTAACGGTCACGAGATGACACCCTTTTGGAGCAGCTTGAAATCTTACACACATGCATACACTAAGCATGATATTCGGCCTAGTTGGATAAAGATAAAGCAATGAGCCAATCATAGAGCGATATACCTTTGATCGATGGCCTTACCATTCTCGTCTAGGTCGAGATGTCCATTGCTTGCATGGGGTTTGTGATAGGCTTAGCATTCTCTATGTCAAACTTCTTGATCATATCCTTTATGTACTTGGTTTGACATACGAGCGTCCCTTCCTTGAGTTGTTTCACTTGAAAACCTAAAAAGAATTTCAACTCCCTCATCATGAAGATTTTAAATCTCTTGGTCATAATTCTACTAAACTCTTCACAAAAATGCTTATTAGTATAACTAAATATAATGTCATCAACATATATTTGGCACACAAATAAATCACCATCAATATTCTTGATAAAGAGAGTGGTATTGGCTTTCCCAATTTCAAAACCCTTTTTAATTAGAAAATCCCTAAGGCATTCATATCTTGCTCTTGAAGCTTGTTTAAGCCCATAGAGTGTCTTATGGAGTTGATAAACATGAGAAGGATATTTTGGATCTTCAAAGCCTGGCGGTTGGTCCACATAGACCAATTCAGAGAGTGGTCCATTAAGAAATGTATTTTTCACATCCATTTGATATAGCTTAAAATCATGATGAGTAGCATAGACAAGTAATATGCGAATTGACTCAAGCCTAGCTACGGGAGCATAAGTCTCATCAAAACCCAAACCTTCGACTTGGTGAAGCTTTGTGCAACGAGTCTCGCTTTGTTCCTTGTGACTATCCCGTTATCATCTTGCTTGTTGCGAAAGACCTATTTAGTTCCAATCACGTTTTGATTGGGTCTTTCCACCAACGACCACACTTGATTTCTTGTGAAGTTGTTCAATTCTTCTTGCAATGCCATCACCCAGTCTAGATCTCTAAGTGCTTCTTCTACCTTTAGAGGCTCAAGAGAGGATACAAAAGAGTAATGCTCATAAAAATTTGCAATTCGAGATCGAGTAGAGACTCCCCTATCGATGTCACCAAGGATGTTGTCGATGGGGTGCTCTCTTTGAATACTTTGGTGTACCCTTGGTTAAGGTGTTGGCGATGTAGGTTCAACTTTCAATTGTTCATCTTGGCTAGGGATCTTGGTAGATGCTTCATCATCTTGAATTGAGGTAGGAAGTTCCACTTGAATTGATGAATATGGATCATCTTGTTCTTTTTTTGGCTTTTTGAGACTTGATCTCTCCAATGACCATCCTCTTGATTGCTTCACTAGGAATTTCTTCCTCACCTAGCACATGATGATCAACTTGCTCTACTTGAGAACCATTAGTTTCATTAAATGTTACATCACGCTCAATCTCAACAACACTGGTGGTTTTATTGAAAACACGGTATGTATAGACATTTGATCCATATCGAAGCAAGAAACCTTCATCAACCTTAGGAACAAATTTAGATAACTTGGTCTTTTTATTAAGAATATAGCATTTGCTACCAAAGACCCTAAAATAAGAGACATTAGGTTTGTTACAGGTGAGGAGCTCATACAATGTTTTCTTCAATAGCTTGTGGAGGTAAAGCCGGTTTGTGGCATGGCATGCGGTGTTGACGGCTTCCACCCAAAAGCTGTAGGAGACCTTATATTCATCAAGCATCGTTCTTGCCATCTCGATGAGGGTGCGATTCTTCCTCTCCGCCACCCCATTTTGTTGAGGGGAGTAGGGAGCCAAGAATTCATGCTTGATGCCTTCCTCATCGGGATACTCCTCGACTCCGGTGTTTTTGAATTCTGTCCCATTGTCGCTCCTTATCTTCTTGATCTTCACTTCAAATTCATTTTGGGCTCTTCGCATGAACTTCTTAAGGGTTCCTTGGTCTCGCTCTTGTCATGTAAAAAGAATACCTACATGAAGCGAAAAAAGTCATCTATAATTACAAGACCATACTTGTTATCTCCTATGCTTATATAAGCAATTAGTCTATAGAGGTCTATGTGTAATAGCTCCAATGGTCTTGTGGTGGTCATCACGTTCTTGGCGAGATGTGGTGCTTTAACTTGCTTTCCAGCTTGACAAGCACTACAAATCCTATCTTTCTCAAAAAAATATTTGTTAGTCCTAAAATGTGTCCGCCTTTTAAAAGTTTGTGAAGATTACTTATACCAACATGGACTAGTCGGCGATGCCAAAGCCAACCCATACTAGATTTAGCCATCAAACACGTTTCAAGATAAAGCTTTCCCTTAACACGACCTTTGAAAGCTATTGAATTATCAACCCTTTTAAAGACGGTTACATCAACATCCGTGAACAAACAATTGTAGTCTATCTCACACAATTGTGATACCGACAACAAATTGTAGTTTAAGGATTTAACAAGCAAAACATTTGAGATGAAAAGATCATTTGAGATTGCAACTTTACCTAGATCCATTACCTTTCCCTTACCGTTATCTCCAAACATAATGTTCTCATGTGACAATCCACTTGTATCAAATAAAGAGAACATTGATCTCTCTGGTCATGGATTAATGCAACCACTATCAAGCACCAACTTCTTCCATCGGAGAGATAATCCTACAAAATAATTAGGCCTTGTTTTTAAATACCCAAACTTATTTGGATCCTCTCAAGTTAGTCACAAGAACCTTTGGGACACAAATAGATCTCACCATAGCATTGTTCTTATTTTTCACACCAACATAAGTAGCAACAATTTTACCAAAGCTATTTTTCCTAAGAACACAGGATGCATTTAAAGTAGTATGAGAAGCATGAGTAGGAGAGCCCTTGGCCTTGACGAAGTTGACAAAGCTTGGACTCGGGGCTACCACAACATGACCTTTGTTACCCTTTGGAGGAATGTACCTAAGGCCTTCCTTCTTGTAGTTTTCCCTTTGCTTACCAAGGAACTCCTCAAGACCCTTACTAGCCTTATAGGACTTTTGAAGCCCATTTTGGAGAAGTCCCTTGAGCTTCTCATTATCACATACTAAAGTTTTCATAGTTTCAAAGTTAATAGCATAAATATCAACATCAACTTTATAACATTTAGCACAACCATTGCTAGTTGATGCAAGAGAGGAGGAAGTTGCATCAAGGGAGGTAGAGAAGCATTAATGATCTCAAGGTTAGCTACTTGAGATCTGGCCTCATTTAACTCTTTGGCCATTTCCTCATTCCTCTTCCTCTCTTGTGTAAGGACCTTCTCAAGCTCAAGGTTTCTCTCCTTTTCAAAGACGAGAAGTCCTTTTAACGCTCAAGAGTGTCCTCTTGCCTCTCTATTGTCTCAAGCAAGGCACTCATTTTAGACAAATCAAATTTCTTAAGTAAGTTTAACAAATCAACGTCACAACCACTATCGCTATCACTATCACCATTGCAAGGGTCATCAACGCATAGGGACTTAGATTTGGATGATACCTTGCACCTCTTGGCCATGAAGCAAATTGGAGCTTCATCATCACTTGAGTCACTGAAGAATGACTTAGTCGATGTAGTGGTAGCGATGGCAATGGTGGCGACGCCTTTATTATCGGAGTCAGAGTCGGAGTCGTTGGAGTCCCACTCTTCATCGATGTGCGCGTGACCCTTGGAGCTCTTTTTGTGGCTCTTGCCCTTGTCCTTCTTGTGATGTTCCTCCTCCTTCTCATCATCATCCTTGTTCTTTTTGTGTGGGCAATCGGCAATAAAGTGGCCGCTATCTCCACACTTATAGCAAACTCTCTTGGAATGTCTTCCCTTGGACTTCCTATTGGTCTTCTTGTGGCGGTCTCCCTTGTTGTAGGCACTCTTCATGAGGAATTTGTTAAATTTTCTCATGAAAAGTGCCATTTCTTCGAGGTCTATGGAGTCTTCGCTCTCACCTCCACTCGTGCTTTTTTCAACTTCTTTGCTTGCCTTCAATGCAATATTCTTCTTCTTTGAGCTTGAGCCATGGTTGACAAGTTCTTCAACCTCCTTTGACTTTTGGTTCATCAACTCATGACCTAGAATCCTTCCAAGAACATCATGAGGAGTGAGTGTGTTGTAAGTATCTCTCTTATGTATGAGGGTCACTAAGGTTGGATTTCTTGGAGTGATAGCCCTTAGCATGATCTTGACCATGTATGTATCCGTCATCTCTTTGCTTCCTAGTCCTTTGGCTTCATTGACGAGGACGATCAAGCAATCATACATTTCCTTGTAGGTTTCTCCTTCCTCCATCACAACGCGTCCCAACGTTTCCATTAATAACTCAGTCATGGATTCTCGGAAGCTTGAAGTGCCCTCATGACTACCTTGAGTGTGTCCCAAATTTCCTTAGCGCTCTCGAGCCCATCCACTCGGTTGAACTCATTTGGACTCGAGGCACAAAGCAAAGCATTGGCGGCTTGATCATTCTTGTGTTGATTTTGTTCTTCTTCAGTGGTGAGTTTGGCTTCATGCTTCACACTATAACCTATCTCAACAATATACCAAATAGAAGGGTGAAGTGATCTCAAGTACATCTTCATTTTATGTTTCCATGTGGCATAGTGAGTACCATCAAAGTATGGCGCTCGACCAGAGGCGACGAAAACATGAGATGAAGACGACGAGGTATTCATGTTAGAATAATCTAATGGAATAGACACTCCACCGTCCTTGCCCCATCTTGCGACATCCTAAATTCTCCAAGCGGTTAAGCCTAACACAAGAGATTAGGCTCTAATACCAATTGAAGGATCGGGATATCGTCTAGAGGGGGGTGAATAGGCGTTTTAAATTTTAAGTCAGAATTTAATGCGGAAGCAATGTATTGGATATTTTGATATTAACACCAGATACTCCAATGGGTATCAGACTATCCGATGTGACTATCGAATTATTCGATGTACACAAAAAATAGAGGATTTCGAATCCCGAGTCAAATCTCATAATCTCAAGGATACGACCTGCACCAAGGATAGATCACAAGCGATAGTAGAAGCAGTAGGAGCTAGCAAAGCTAATCAATTAGGACAATAGCTCAATCACAAGAGGAATCAAAGAAGTGGAAAGAAGGGAAAAACCGAAATGGAGAGGGAGACGCAGTAATGTTTGTTCCCGAAGTTTGGATCCTTGAGGGGATCCTACATCTCCATTGAGGCAGCTCAGTCACACTTGAGCCTAGGTCTCTTTCAACCCTAATTCTCCCAAGGTTGCACGAAGCACTCCTTGGCTTCACTCCTTGATTTCTTCCCTTACGGAGGCGAAATCCGGCCTTCACAAACTTCCCACGGCACACCACACATGGATCGGTGGCCCGTGAGAAACTCATAGCCGTCTAGGAGTCCTCAACCTCCAAGAGTAACAAATCCGACAGAAAATCAACTTGGAGATGAACTCAAATGCTCAAGATTGTGATTTTAGCTCACTAGCACTCTCAATCCTCTTCCCAACTCTTTTCACAAGGTTGATCACTTAAATCTAGAGTGGAGAGGTGTTTAGGGCTCAAGAAGATGAAGGTTTGCTCAAAGTCACCAATGGAACAGCCACCGCGTGAGGTGGAATTGAGGGGGCATTATATAGAGGTCCTCAAAATCTAGCCGTTGAGGCCCTCTCTAGCTTATATCGGAACTTCCGATGTTACACATTGCAATCAGAACTTCCGATGTGTGCAGAACTCCAGCAAACAACTCCCTCGACTCAACTTCAATTCTGGGATAAAACACAGATCTGAACATCCAATCCAGGGAATCGGAACTTCCGATTAGCAACCCTCACCAGATAGAGAATTCAGAGCATAGAAATATCGGACACTCTGATTGAATCGGAACTTCTGATTAATTAATCAGAACTTCCAATTAATTATGGATAGCAAACTCGAAAAACTCAAATTTGGCAAAACCAGATAGTCCAATGGGATCAGAACTTCCGATGTACAAATCGAAACTTCCGATTCACTGAGATTGAAAACACCCGGTGTGCACGAAGTGATGTGTTTTATGTCTCTCAAATTTGTAAAGATCTATCAATTGAGCACTTGAGACATTTCTAAGTCATTTTTCGTCGCATCCCTCTTAATAGTATGACGATCCTTAGACTCAAATCAAATGAAAAATACTGCAAGTCTAGAAATAACCACATGTCGTCTTCTTTCCTTATAGGAGGGGTTCACGACGCTCTAGCTTTTCACCATTGGGACTTTTCACGTGTTCTTATGTTCATTGAACAAACCATTTGTTATTAATGACCAAAACCCACTAGGGGGCCTAGATGCACTTTTCGCCTTAATCCAGAATGTCGGGACCCGGCTCAGCAAAGCCGACCCCTCTGTGTTTACAGTACTAGTCCCAAGGATTATATGCTAGTACACACAGGTTAAACAGGATTGCCATCAAACACATACTTTATTAATAAAGAAAATAACTTATTACATACATGGGCTGGGTGCCAATTACATTATGAATAAACTAAACATCAGAGTGCGGAAGATAAAAACACGTGTCGGCTGAAACCCGTCAAACTACCACAGGCATCTGATCGGGGGTACGCCTCTAGTAGCTGGAAAACTCCATCGTCGTACTCTGCCTCGTAAACCACTTACGTAGCAGAGTCGTCACCTGCGCACAGATCTGACAAACAACTAATGAGTATGGATAAACCATACCCAGCAAGCATGTATATCCTTACGTAATGAATGCAAGGTATCAAAGGAATGGATCTGGTTTATTTGCATAAAGAGCACTTTTAAACAATCCTATTAGTTTTAAAGCAATAGTGTAAAACAATTTAAAATTCATTTCTTTACTCGTGTTTTCTCAACACTATTATTATGCCGTCTCAGCATAGACCGAGATGACACTCGCTGTCAACTCTACACGAAACCCTTGCAATACACTCCCTGTAATGCATTGCATGGCAATCGCTGCCTGGCACTCGCTGCCGGGCAATCCCTGCCCTACCTTTCTACATCCATTTAATTATTAAAAGGTGAGACTAACAAGTGGAGCAGTCTAAGCCCGCTCTTAACCGTGAGCACGGCTATCATGATAGTTTTAACTCTACAGAGTGTGTACACTTTACCCATGGGACTCACCCGAGAGTGAGACGAAGCCGCTATCCCCGTTCCATCTATAGTCAAGAATGCCTCACTAAGGATTCGCCCCAAGCCGTCTCGCACTAAGCCAGAGGTTCCCCTCTTGTGCCAGGTGAGTATACGGTGGTAGCGAGCCACACTCACACCGCCATGACAATCCAACCCTAAATTTTCCAAGGTAACAACTAAGGTATTACCATTATTAACACCCATGGCTGTACTGTTTTGCCCGGTCAGTCCATCCACGAAGTTCGGTCCTTACATCGACCGAGGTGGCATACCACAAACCAACATCCACCAATCAGACCACCACCTCGAATCTACTCACGCCACGTTGATTTTAGTTGAATTAAAGTTTAATCAAAATCACACGATAAAGAGTAGAATCTCTCTACCAAGGTTTAAATGATTTCCCATCATAATGATCATCAAGATTTCCTATCGAAGCAATTAAGCATCTAGCATGAGTACAAATCAAGGGTGGCTATAATAAGATATGAATTATTCTAGGCGTCAATAGAAAGGTAACACGTGCTAATGGATGATTAACACGTCATTGGCAATAACTAAAATTAAATATACACGAAAACAATAAAATTAGCATGCATAGTTAAAACGCTATGAATAGTAAATTTGAGGGAAAATTGGTGGGATCAATATGAATCTAGCTTGCACCTGGGTCCGGGTAGCACGTTTCCTTGATAACCGGTAGCTAACTCCCCTTCGGACTCCTCCGCGACATCTACACGCAAATCGAGGTACAGATGAATCAACAGCAGCAAATAAAATTCAGAAAATTATGAAATAAATTCAGGAGGTAGATTAGGTTAAAAGAAGATCAACAAAATTGGTTTGATGTGGATCGGAGCTGCGGTTTAGGAGATACAAAAATGTGAAAGTGCACTGTTCATGCACTTTGACCAAGCTTTGACCAGATCGAGAGCAACGAGGATTAAAGAGGCTAGTTGCCTCTGTTCTTTCACGCGCACGGGCAGTGAGCAAGAAAAACAGGGAGAGAGAGTGGGGGAGGGAGAGAGAGAGAGAGAGTGAGGCGGCGGCAGCTCCTGCTCCGGCGTGTGGCGGCGGGACGGTCGGCGGCGGCGGCGGCGGCGAAGGCGGCGCGGCGAGCCTCTCCGGCGGCGGCACGGTGGCGGCCTTGGCGCGGCTGAGCGGCACGTGGACGGCGGCGACGCCTGGGGAGCGGCGGCGGCGAGGGCGGCGCGGCGAGCTCTTCCGGCCAGTGGCGGCGCAACGGCGTGCCTCCGGCGGCGGCTCGCTTGGAAAACGGCAGCGGCGCGCAGCGGCGGCGGCGCGGCGTGGAGCAAAACGCTGCTGCTTGCTGTGGAGGCGGCGGCGTGGGCCAAGGCAACGGCGATGATAGCGTCGGCTTCTCTTCTTCCTCCCTCTTGCTCTGCAATGGTTAGGGTTTGGGGTTGGGCGACAGCGGATACACCAACCTATGATTTAGGGGTTTTATACTGTACGTCGTTGGTTTGTTTGGTATGTTTGGAATTGCTGTTAAATTGGCATGATTTTGGGCGGTAGTTATGGAATGAATTGATTTGATTTGGTATGGATTGATATGGCATGTGGGGATTTGGAGCGGGCTCGATTTGGTTTGGGTTTTGGTGTTGGCTGCACTGTGTGGTCGTTGACCTTGCCACGGCAATGGTAAGAACGCGATTAGGGAAAGGTGATTAGGAAGTGATTAGAAAGGAAGTTAGGGTAGATAATGGGAGATTAGAGGATGGATTATGGTAAACAAAATGGACCATTAGGGAAAGATCAATAAATTAGTTATGTAAAATAGAAATAATAATTTCGGGTTTTAGAAAATTAACAGGATGTCACAAACTGTTAGGGTTTGGCCGATCAGAAGAATCAAGGCTACGATGGAAGGGTAAGAGGAGGGCAAAATGGAGGTCTCACTTGCATAAAAACTTCAAATCGAAGAACCGATTTGAAGAACGAGAGACGGTGGCAATTTCCGGCGAGCTCTTCGGTGATTAAATCTGATTTTAACCAACCACGAAACTTCGAGCTCTTGCTTAGGATGGATTCGTGATGAAGATACGAAGGACGTCCTCGGACTGTTTGGGCAGATCTGCACCGAGGTGGCGCTGAGGCGAGAAAGAGTCGGGCAGCTAGGGTCTTGAGAAGTCGGCCTTCGGCGATTTTTATAGAGTGGGGGAAAAGGTTTTTAGGATCTAAAATTTTAGGAGGATAATCTACAAGGGATTCCCTAGGACGTGTTTTCCTCGAATTTGTGGATTACATCTATGAGACGACGTAGCCGGCAAGAAATAGAGGAGGCCGCGCGGTCGGTTTGCCCGGAAGAAAAGAGGAGATCAAAGAAAGAAAAGAAGGAGGAGACGACAAGTGGAGTCTACCGGTTAGAGACAGGAAAAGGGCTTTCCCAAATATACCTTAATTAAAATTTATTAAGAGATTCATGATAATACCAAATCCAAATCTTGTAGTAAGTGAAGATAATAGAATTTTGAAAACAAATAGGAAAGTCCCTGGCTTTGATTACTTTTTAACTTGAATTATTTTGTTTGACAAATTTTTCTTTTTCAAAACAAATCAAATTGGTTTAATTTTTCCACAATTGAAAATATACAAATAATTGAAATCCTTTTATTTTATAAGACCTTTGCTTCAAGCACTTTATTAATCGAAAAATCTATTTAGATGTATTTTCAAAATGAAAATATTGTAAAGCAACCCTTTGAACTTATTTTTATTCAAAATTTGATTTTTGAACTTTTGAAAATCTTTTTAAACCTCCACTTCATTATAATTTTACAAACTATTACCATAATAAAGTTTGAAAATATTCATGAAATTTTATTTTCCTCAAAATTTTTAATTTTCACAAATCTGAAACTTCGGGATGTTACACAGAAGCTCGGCCTTTTGAGCCCTCTTCACCGGATCAGCGCTGCAAGTCCATGCTTTACACAGCTTTGTCGCCCCCATGGACATCCCAATTCCAAGCCCAAGTCACCGTCAAACCTGGTTTGGCCATCCAGGAGCAACCCAACTTCAAATGAGCATAACTTGGGCATCTGAAGTCTGTTTTCGACAATCCACCACTCCACGGAAAGCTTAGGAGATGAACTTTCCAATGGGTCTACTCCCACCACCTGATTCGGCCTGGAGCAATGGGAATTCGCAGAACAAGTACACAACCAGAACTTTCTCTCTGCTGTGCCACCGCTGTTTTGGGCCCAAGGCCGATGTATCTTTAGGGTTTGGTGGCCGCTCCTCTTTTGTCACCACAACCCTGGCCACCCCTCTATATATGGCCACCTCCCCCTTGATACGTTCTTTAGGTTTTGTTTAGTTTGGTTGTCCCCATGTGTGACCCTCCTCGTCCTCGCTTGTGTCGGCTAGACCAACCGAGATGAGTTACAGAACCTCAACCCCTGTTCGTGAGTTTGGTAATTGAAGTTTTCAGATTGCTTCCTAACTTTGTTCTTGCGAGTTTGTTGATTTCTAGCAAGGATAAAGGTCAATCATGTTGGACACGGTTGATAGCGACTCGAGTTGGTGGCTTTGCGATTGTCGGTTTTCCCTTCCCAGTGGTTGGTGTCTGAATTCAAGAAGTTATCATCTGCCAAATTGACGTATCGTTCTCATCAGAAGATCGGACCACCCTATTGGCGCATCAGCTAGGGTTGAAGCCCTAGCCAGCGTTAGGCAGCAGAGGCGGAGGTGTGGTAGCACACGGCACGAGCAGTAGTAGGTCGATCTGCAGGGATCAGAATCTCGCGCCTTAACCCTGTGATGGATGGCCACCAGTCGCAAGCCGGTGAGCCTAGGCATGGCGTCCACCATGGTCTAGTGGTATCCCTTCATGAGCATGGAATGGTGCAACTGAAGATCGATGAAGCTATGGGAGCAAAATTGTGAATATGGTCCACACTGTGGAAAAGGCTTCCACGGATGGTGCCTGCACCTAGGGGTGAAAACGGACCGGATTGGATCGGATATTGGCTATATCAATTTTGTTTCTGTATCTTTTCATGGACCCGAATCTAGATACGAATATGAATACGAACCATCTCGAAAACAAAATTGGATCGAATACGAGTCGAATCAAATACGATCATGATTATTTTATTGAAACATTGTAACCCCACAAGCTGTACGCCCTGGAAACTATGGTAGCATATAAATAATTCAATTGACTAGAATATTAATAAGATTTAGACAAAATATGGTGTGATAATTAATCACAAATGAGCACGCAAGGCAGAATGCGCAAGTCTGTATGCCTGGACCTAGGCAGTACATGAGTAACAAGACTTGGGCTACATGTTGGAATGAACTGGGCTGAAAGGGTTCGGATATCCGTATAGGCCCAACTCGGAATATCCATGTCTGATTATGGTTCCGTTGGATACTAGCCTACAGAATCCGAGTCTGAGTTCGAGTTAAAATATTCGAGTCCAGTTCCGAGTTCGACCTGATCCGAAAAATTCTGATCGACCTGGATTGAATCCGATTCCAACCGGACCAAACCAAAACTATCTGAACCAGATTTCACCCCTACCTGCACCCGTGACAGGCGCTGCCCCTTCAAACCTTGCTTGTAAACTGGCTAGTAGGACTGCCTAGCAAGTTATTTGTAGGCCTTTTAGAAATGCTATATGTTCGTATTGCCCAGTAGAATTGGATTCTACGCGTAACTTGTGTTTTGTAGGGTGTATATGAATTGTATGGCCTATATGTATATGATGCATATGTCGGTTTTATTACGGCTTACGTATTTACTTGTGATTCTTGATTTTTCACATATATTTAATTGCTAGTTGTTAAGTGTAATGGCTTAGAATATCTATATGATGATATCAAGCAGATGGCTCGGTGGACAGGAAGCGTGATAATGGAGATCGCCATGTCACGGGCTATACTATTCATAGTTTAATGTGATTATTTATGAATACTTGTTCCTGTTATTTTTATCATGCTATTATCATATATGTTTTAGCATGATTTTCCTTCAGAAAAATTAAGAGTTATGCCCTACCAATTACTGCACCTATAAGGGTCTCGATCTTTCTGGTAGGTCTGCCAAAGCAGGGTGCCGTTAGCATTCTTGATCAAGTCGGGTTGATGTTGGACATCACATGCATAACATTAGTTTTACTTGACGAAGCTAACAAAATGGTTTTGGGCTTCAGGGCATGGTGTTGGAGTCGAGCATTGGATGTCACCCAACAAACAAGAATCACATAGAGATGTGATTAGTAAGGTGTTACTTACCTATTTTACTAAGTTTTAGCGGTGATGTCAAAGCTCACTAGAACTTAGATGAATGTGGATCTTGTCCCGTTACAAGTCAATAGTGGGAAAGTGACTTTAGTGTGAGTATCTTTATTAAATTGGTTAATGAAGGGCACACAACATAAACATAGAGTTTAATATTTGTTGATGTCTATGACCTCCCGCTTTACTATTTAAGATATATCTTTGATTGAAGAATCTTGATAGTGCATATTGATTGATATTGAAATCTAAGAATTATTCTTAGAGTAGAAAAAGTAATATATGTTCCAAAGAATAGTACCTATATGAACAAGCTTGGAATGCAATCTGAAATGAAAACCCGTGTTTATTGGAAACACTTTAATGATTTTCTTTGTGCTTATTGCCTCATTCTTGCTACCATGAACCTTGAACTTTACGAGTAATATGATATCATGGATGTCTATAATATGATTATGGATTTTGAGGACATGTTTGAGAATAGACAAGGGCTAAAAAGATTTGATCCCAAGTCATTGTTTGTGTGCAAGTTAGCATAAGAAAATTTCGTCAGCCCTCATGTGTTCAATATGATTGATTACATTGGGTGTTCGAAAATTTTGATTTTTCCATTTAGCTGATGTTGGCTATTGATGTGATTCTTTGGTTGCTCTCTCCGAGTATTAAAGTAGACATTTTGATAAATGACTTGGAGAAATCACTAACCGAGATGCATAAGATGCATATCAGTACCGAAAAGTATTAAGAAAAGCTTTGATCATGTGATGATGGTTCAAAAGACTGGTCAACTTAACAAGAAGGCCGAGTTTTAGATGAAAGGAAAAGATCGAGATGAGATCTTTAACATCAATTCTAGACTTATGAAGTCAAAGATAGGCTTATGAAGTCAAAGATTGGTGCTACCTTAAGGCCACACAATTGGATTTTGGAAGAGGCAAGGTTTATCTTCATATTGGCAAGGGGTAAAAGTTATTTTGTTGGACGCTAGCACACTTTTAAAAGACTAACCCTTAGGATTAATGTTGGAATAAAATAATTATTATTATATTCATCTCCTAAGCGAAATCACTATTTCTGCTTCATGTTTGATAGTAGAAGCTTATGATCCGTAAATAAAGGACAACTGTTATTCAATTTATTTGATTGATTTGCTTTGTGGGTGTGCTCCATTAGTAAATGGATGTGTGTTTCAAATCCTGAGGATATACTCATTTTTATGCTATTATCTTCCATTATTCCTTTGAGAGTACACTTTAAAAATAATTGCACTCATTTAAATAGGGTTCCATCAAGTCACAAAGAAGACATCATATAAGATATGGATCAGAAGATGTTCCACGCTATCTTTTATCTAAATTTGGAATGTGAGGCATATGTAGGGAGTTTGACATCTGAAAAGCTCACACTCAAATGAGATAGATGTTTTTTTGTGAGGTACAAATTGTTTGTACATTTCAAAAGGGGGTGAGAATTACAAAATGTTTGTTACTCAGAATGGTTTATTTTAGAGAAAATATTTCTTCAAAATAGTTAGTGGGAGCATAATGTGACTCAAAGTAATTTGGAAATCATCAGAAAAAGGTTTCTGCTCCCATTAAACTTTCATATAATGTACAAAATGTTGTATGTTTTTTAAAAAAAAAACCAACCCTACATATTTCTAAAGGCCACATCAGTCGCCTATATGGTATAAGTGTGACACTTGTTGTCAGACAATGATAAGCTTGAGCTTTATGAAGAAGCTATGATGAGTCTAGACTCTGAGAGATGACTTAAAACCATAAGATCTAAAAGAGAGTCATGAGTAACAATTATGTTTTGAACTTAATTAGTCCGCTTGATGGTTTCTGAAAAGATAGATTTGGATGAAATTGTTCATATCCATAGAGTGTGATTGGTGACTAGAGCTTTTTCAAATAAGTTCAAGATGCTGAATTTTATGAAATTCTCTTGTTCATCACTATGCTTAAGCCTGTTTGGATCTATCTAGCTGTTGTTGCATATTTCGATATGCAACATAGATGTTAAAATGGCTTTCTTAAATAAAGACCTAAGTGGGGATGTGGACTTGACATAGTCTTAAGGTTTTGTTGATACGTAAAATGTCAGAGAGCTATGCAAATTTTAGATATCCGATTGTGGATTGAAACACACATCTTGGAGTTAGAATAATTATTTTGATGAAAAGTCAAAAGTTTAGCTAGTTCATCAAAAGTAAGTGGGAGCGCACTTACTTTTCTGATCTTATGTATGTTGATCGAAAATAATATTCCTATGGTTAAATTGCCAAGTCTTAAATAAGAAATAGTTTCTTTATGAAAGACTTTGGACAAACTAGAAATTGGCATAAAGATCTATAGAGATAGGTCTAAAAGGCTAATTGGATTAAGTCTAAAATGTGTGTCGACAAGACATTGAATGGTTCAACGTGCCAAAAAAAGGTTTTCATGCCAGTGCATTAAGGTGAGTGTCACCGAGTATGCAAATATCAATAAAATCCTGATGAATGTCATTGGATAGTTTTAAAGGAACATTCTAAAATACTTGAGATGTATTGCGAATATGAGAAGTATTACGAATATGTTCTTTGTATTGGTGGTGAGGAAATGCGGCATGTAATGATTACATTGTACACTAGTTTTCAAACTGATACTTAATGGAGGTATATTGAGCTGGAAGCGTTCTAGAACTAGACAAATATTTACCACAACCTCTCTATGAGGCAGGTATGAGCAATGGATATTGAATATATAATTAATAGACTCTAGTGCAAGTGGAAATTATTGGTGATAAGCCTATCAGGCGGTCATGGAGATGATTGTATCACTTCAATGTTTATGATATTTGGATAATATGTTATCCTGGTTCCTTGAATAAACATCATTTGTATTGATTAACATGTACGACTTATTCGTGGAACTCTTTACTATCATGATGATATTCTAAAATTGTCCCTGATCTTACATTGTAATATGGGCAATTATGATTTCAAAGATGAGCACATGTATTGATTGATGATCACGTTCCCGGATTATGGATATAGATATATCAAATCAATAATGTGAGCACATGTTAGAGAATATGGGGTTGAACTGACCCACAATGAGACGCTGCGAGAATTGTTATATTTTTAAGCGTCATAAGTTGGTCTCATATAGTGACCGTGGGATCCTCAGGCCTGAGATCGTCATTGATTCCCAAAATGCGTAGTTGTTTACTTTGGAACTATAAAACACTACACGTAACTAGGTAGTTAGAAAGACAGTTTTCGGGTATGCTATGAAACATGTCATGGGATGTGAGCAATCAAGATAGAATTTGCCTCTCTTTTATAACGGGAGAGATATCTCTGGGCCCCTCGATCCTCGATGTGGTTGGATCTAGAAAAGTGCATAGCCATGCTAATATGATTAAAGAGTTAATCAAGGTGATTAATGTGTTAATCACAAATTGAAATTCACTACAAGATTGAGTGAATGGTCGAGCTATCACAAGGATGACACGTTTCTCGCCTTGAGCTTGACTGGTATCGTGTGGCAAAGATATCGGTACTTTAACACTATTGGTTTGTAAGATTGGATCTTTGGGTGTACTTAGGGGTTGGTACGTTCTGCTAGGGACCACTGCCAACTTGTGGCCAGAAAAGAGTTTTTAGGTCAGGACTGGGTATATACGAACATATAGGGTCACACACTTAAGGGATTGGAATTAATTGTTGCATAATTGTCTATTGTGCAAGTGGGAGATTGTTGGGTTTTATGCCCAATAGTATTTATGGGCCACATGAGATGTGGGCTTAGTGGTGATGGGCCACATATGATGTGGGCTTCGTGGATACTGATCCATGTAGAATTAGAGTCATAATGGACCTTTTTGGGCCTCTACCGTAGGAGCCCACTATGGGGCCTATATAAAGGGAGACGGTGGAGGCTAGAGTTATAGACTAGTATTAGGTTTTCCTCCTACATCGAACTCTGGCCATCATCTCCTAGGTCGCGCGTGGCAGCGCCAGCATGCCGTGTGTGAACGAATTCCTCTCCTCATATGTGTGGACTACGTAAAGGCGCGATGTTTGTGGCGCTGATCGGGACAATCGCGAGAAGGAGATATGATTGACTATTTCCGTACGACTACGCGCAGATCGATCGAACCAACTTCATTGACTCTTCTTTTGTTGCACTACTACCGCGTAGGAAGGAGACGAACAGGCCACCACTGCTTGGAGAGAAGGTCTTGGGAAAGCTGAGTCACTGCTTGGGGAGCCCGTGTCGCTGTGCTCCACTCGCCATGGCCTAGGTCGGCACCGCCTAAGGAAGAGACGGACAAGCCGTTGCCGCCGCTGCCTGGGAAGGAGGAGGAGGGAGCCAGGAGTGTGGATCGTGCTTGCTATAGGGGGTGGCGACTAAAGAAGTAGGAAGTGGGAGGGAAAGGGTGATCGGATCAAGGCTAGGTTAGGGTGAAGGTCATTGGGTGGGCTAAAATTAGGGGTATGCCTAGGGGTTTCCTATTTTTCTTAATTATTTTTTTGGTACCGATGGGTACATATGGGTACCCATGTGTATCTGGATTGACGGGTATTTTTGCCATCTCTACCATAGCTAAAATAGCTTCCTATATAGGCACACGCATCAAAGGCAGATATATTGTTCCTTGCATGTGAGATGGGGAGGAAAAAGAAGAAAGGAGAGAGAGGAAGCTGCTGATATGCTTTGGATAGAGGATCGATAAACAAATGGAGCCACTGCGGAGGACACTTACGGCAGAGGATCCCGATCTCCTTCATAGTGGCTAAGGTTGTGAAGTGAAACATGTAACTGTTTTTGGCATAGCTAAAATAACCTGTTCATAGTTGGTAAGGTTGTGAAGTGAAACACAGTAGCCCTTCCAACTTTACATAATTACGTCTTTTTGATATCATCTTCTATTTTAATTCAAATAAATTACTTTCGCCCTCCCACCAATTATACTCGTGGAGAGCTTATGCCACCTTGCGTTGAACTCTAGTAGCTCCAGCCCCTCTCACATCACCTTGCTCCTCTTCCTTCTGGAGTACTACCTCGCAGCTTCAATCTCCTCCGGGAGCTGTTGCAACCTCGACTGTTCCCAAACAGGGATTGTCTTTTCCCGAGGCAGTATATTTTCCTTCTCCCAGGCAGCAACCCCTTGTTTTCTCCACCTTCTTCTTCCCCTCGCATCACCGCACGCACTTATCCCAGCAGCCAGGTCCTCCTCCTCGCGGCATCGCGGCTGCGTCGTCGACTAGCCGCGCCGTGCGCCCCCACGAGGCGCAGCGGCGGCGGCCCACGCCCCCTTGCGACGGCTGCAGCAAGGTAGGAGCCCAAGCTTATACCCAATAAGAAAAAGAATCCTGTACATTTGGAGTACCAATTTCAGTGGCACTTTCTACTCCATTTTTTCCCTTTTCCTTCCGAGGGTTTGGGAGAGGTTTTTCATTCTTCTCTATTTTTTCTTCTTGGTGTTATTTTTCTGTACTTTTTGGGGTATGATTTGATCTCTTGTTTGTGCTGGGTGCTGAAGAAGCAAAGATGGACCCAGTATCAATTGCAACGGCATGGACCGAACTTTCTAGAACATTGTTCTCCTCTTTTTTGGCGCTATCCTCGTTTTGCATGGCAAAGATGTGTGATCCTTATTTTGCCACTTCGGCGAATGACACACGTGGACAACGTGGATTCCATGTCAGTGACACATGAGTGACAAAATTACAAATCCTTTGACATAAAGCACAACACAAATAAAAGAATGCGAAATGCTTTTTAGCTTTGGAGCGGTTTCTTTTTTCCTAATGGAAATATTGTGTTCCCTTCGTAGCTCAATATAACTAGGAAAGTCTATTTTCTCTTTTTTTGGTCTGATTTGATCTTCTTGTTTGCGCTTGCTGCAGAAGAAGCAAGGATGGACCCCGCGGAGCTCAACCTCCAGGCAGATCCTGCTGACAAGCAGGACAAAGGGGAGACTGCAACACGAAAAGTGAAGCCTCGGAGGAAAAGGCTTAGACCAAGAGTAATGTGTGAGGGCAAACCTCCCACTCCCAAGAGGCAAAAGACTGCAGTTACAATGCCAGAAGTAAAGCGTCCAAGTCAGCAAGTTAAGAGAACATCTGTCCGAAAGAAAAGAAAGCTCAGCTCTTCAGAGAAGTGTTCTAGACCTGTCAGTGATGATTCAATATCTAGAGAAACTGAAAATGTGCCTAGAATCAGATCTGCATCAATCCGAAGAAAACTGCATTTTGAACCTGAGGAACAATGTGTTGAGGGACAGCAATCATCGATTGGAAACACATGGCACAAAGATGGCTTTCAGATGTGTTGCTCGGTTGCATCTTTATCTGAAATAGTGGAGAAAAAAAACGATGCACGGCATAACAACAACGAGCCCTCCCTAATCAGCACTCAGGACTTCGTGATCTTGAAGACTGCTGCAGAGATGGTAGCATGTTGCCAAGCTGGTGGGATAAAAGAGAAACCATCTGTCAGAGTCTGCAAGAATTCCTCTGTTCATATTATGGATATTGAGAGCAATACTTCACAAGCATCAACAAGATTGCGAGAATCATGCATAGAGGCCCTGTATGAAAGTTCTTGCCTTAAATTTATGACCAAGAAACGTTCACAAAAGGCACGACTTCATTCTCCCAGTTCCATTCAACCATTTATGGATCAGAAAAATAGGTTTTCGTCTGGAAGAATTTTTTGTGGTTTATCTAATGGACCAGAAGAATCAGAGTGGACATCCCAACAAACATTACCTCAGGCTCCCGATAGTAGAAGAAGCAGCCTTGATATTTGTTGTGAAGTACAAGAAAGAAGCTCAGAAAATACGTCTACTGAACCATATATGGATTATCTTCAAGAAATTTTAGCAAAGCTGAAATATCTTGATTTGAACACCGATATGCATTCGTCTCTGACCACATCTTCCGCTGTTTCTTTTGGAGAAACAGGTAGTCTTTCAAATGCCCTTGTGCCATATGGTGGTGGGGTGGTCTTTCCGTACGAGAGTCCATTACATTTAGTCAAGAACCAACGCCCTCGAGCTAAGGTTAAAATGGATTCTGCGACAAAAAGATTTTGGAACCTTTTGACTGGGAAAGCAGTTGATCCGGTACATGAGACCGCTACTGAGAATGACAACTGGTGGCAACAAGAAAGAGAAGTTTTTCAAGGTCGTGTTAATTCATTTATAGCACGCATGCAACTAGTTCAAGGTACTTTTTTTTTTGTGAAAATGTAAATTCTTTTTTAACAGCCATAATATACAGAATTTAATTTTCTTTCAACATTATTCTTGCAAGACTTAAAAGCTTGCCAACCAAAGAGAATTGGTGGATATAATCTTTGCAATGTTGTCAGATTGCGAATTACTTTATAACCTAGTTTCAAAAATGCTTGTAGGGAGCTAATAATTTTAGAGCTTGAAAGATAAAAATACCTAGCATCTTTTACGCTAAGGTAACTCCATTGCTCAATACAGAGGAAATTCATAACAAACAATACAAGAAAGTGAAGTGTGAAAATACAAATTGTTACTTCTTAATATTTTGAATTTCCATGACTGGTTGAAGTTTCCATTTAATTTTCCAATCACTTATTTATCAGGTGACAGACATTTTTCTCCTTGGAAAGGATCAGTACTTGACTCCTTAGTAGGTGTTTTCCTTACTCAGAATGTAGCTGATCATCTTTCAAGGTACGATATTGACAATCTGAGTGCTTCTCTCTATTATTTAAAATAAAATAATGAACTGATTTTATCTACAAGCTCGCTTTAAGAGTACTATTTTGACAAAATGCAGCTCTGCCTATATGGCCCTTGCTGCAAGTTTTCCTCCAGGGTCAGTCAACAACAATTGTAAGGATGATATTACCACTCAAGACAATGATGAAAACAATAGAATAAGCGCAGTAAGACACAAAAGCATGTTTGACCTTTCTTGTAATGGTGCAAGACTAAATCTAGGAGCGAATTTTGAGGTGTCCATTACTGATGAGAAGATTCACATGGAAACAGAAGATAATACTGGTGTTTATGAGCTGACTATAAGAGAAAATAATATTTTTCATTGCAAAGCATCAAATAGAAGTTTTTACTACCACCAAGGGACAGAAATAGACCATAAAGCACACCAATTTCCAGATTTCTTGTTGGCAGAATTAATAACATCTGTGGAAATCCCACAAGAGATACAGGTCCAGAAGGGGATGTCATTTTCTAAAAGTGTTACAACTTCGCAAACTATTTGCCAATCAAGATCTGGGATAGATTATGCACCTGGAAATTTTGTTGGTCTAGTTGGTGTTGCAGCTTTGCAGCAGTTGGGAAGTTCTGATGATGGAAATTCGTTAGCAGGAAATGATGCCACACTCAATGAAATCAAATGCCAAAGAGTCAAAACAGCAGCAACAAATGATAATGGTATAGGCGAACATGTGATTCCTTCTAGTCCCATGATGTATCCATTTATCTCAACAACTTATCTACAACTAGATGGGACAGATGAACCATTCGTTGCTTCCCTGTCTCCCGAGAGCTCTTCAAGCTCTGCATCGCCACGCTTGAAAAATGGCACAATTGCAAACAAAATTTCTTGTATCATGCCATTTGATACTGATGCAGCACAAAGGAATGGTAATACGATTGTTCAAACAGCTCTTCACACTGAAAAAACAAGCAAAGATCTTCCAGGTTAGAAGCATCTATTTCTTCTATCACTTTAATGACATGCGATGTTTGTCTGTCAATTGCTTGACAAAAATTTGATGTCCATGCAGTTAAATTACACTACAACGAAAGTACACGTCTTGAAGCATCAGACTTGCAGGAGTATGAATCACATGCTGCCACTCGTGGAATGATAGCAGAAACAACAAGCAAAGTAGATGAATCTACTTTAAAATCCAGTTTTACTTCCTATAATAGAATGTCAGATACAGCAGCACAAACATCAAGACCAAAGAAAACAAGAACCACAAGTAAACAGAATATGGAGAATTTTGAGTGGGATAAACTACGAAGGCAGGCTTGTAATAAAAACCGCATGAAAGAAAGAATTTTTGAAAGAAGAGACTCTGTTGACTGGGATGCAGTAAGGTGTGCAGATGTACATAGAGTTTCTCATGCTATACGAGCACGAGGAATGAATAATGTTTTAGCAGAGCGAATCCAGGTACTAGTTGAACAGTTAATAGGATGGTAGGTTTTATATGCTCTGCTTGATATTTTGTTGATAGTTAAAATTTTATCTTTCTCAGGAGGTTGTATTAGCCTAGCGGTTGAACAGTTTTGAGGGTTTATTAGATTTATTTGTACTGTTTGATGTTATGTTGAAATATAAGCATTTGTTTTCTCAAAACTTAGAAGGCTTTGGAAAATTTCCATTAGCCATAGAGAAATTTTCTTCTGTAGTACTGAGAAATCTTATGGTCACTATTATAAATTTTTCTTACATCTATTGATATTTTAACAGAAATTCCTGAATCGTTTGGTCAAAGATCATGGGAGCATTGATCTTGAGTGGTTAAGAGATATTCCTCCAGATACAACAAAGTAAGATTGTATGTATTTGCACCTCAGTACCTTGCTGGTGACATTTTCTACTGCTGAAAATGATAACTATCACAGTGTGTGTGAGCCAATTAAATGGAGAAAGATGTGCCAATAGGTTGTTAATAGCTAAAACTGGACACTATGTGGTAATGCAGAAGTTCTGTAAATAGGGCAAGTGTTTTGCACAAAATCTGTAATGTGTGACATAAGTTGAGTAAAGTGGTGAAGGACATGTTTACAAACGCGCACGAATCTATGAGCTCCTTTCTGTCTACAAATAAGAAATGTTTCTATTAAAATGAGTTTATTTTATTTTCAGGGATTACTTGCTCAGTATACATGGACTGGGGCTCAAAAGTGTCGAATGTGTTCGTCTTCTGACATTACATCATCTTGCGTTCCCAGTAAGCTGCTGTTTTGGAAGTTTTTATTCACCTGCAGTCAATATAACATTTAACAACAATGCTTTTGCCACTCAGGTTGACACCAATGTTGCCCGCATATGTGTAAGACTAGGATGGGTGCCCATTCAACCCCTTCCTGAATTTCTACAGTTACATCTCCTGGAGCTGTAAGCATGCTGCTTTGCCACAATGTTTATTTAGTTATGTATCTTCAGCTAAATTTTGGTTCCGTCCATTTCTTTTCCTTGATTAAGATATCCTTTGTTGGAGACTATACAAAAGTACCTTTGGCCCCGTCTGTGTAAAC